>CM038671.1:575253544-576531631 GCA_021605145.1 Aegilops bicornis | reverse complement strand
AGCTCAAGCTCAAAACCCTTGCAAGGGGAGGCCAAGCCTACCATGGTGACGGGGCAACCAGGAGCCTCCTCGAGCGGAGCTCATGAGGAGGCGAGATCAAGGCAGGGTACCTCACGAGGGTGCCCGTGGCGCAAGCCATGAGGATCGAGGACCAAGGCGGGTGCCTGCCATGATGTCCTTGTTTCCCTTTGATTGCAAAGGGGGCAAGCCTGAGCCAAGGCATCAGGCAAAGGTTACTGCTTCGGTGCAACAAGACAAAGACCAGCAGAACGGCAGGATGGAGGTCATCGCGTGGAGCCAGGGGCCAGGCGCCACCACCAGAGCCTTTGGTAGTCGAAGACCAACTTTAGTCAGGATAAGTGTACTAGATGTTCCCCTTCAAAATGGCCAATTGTTGGCGCCCTTTCCACTCATTATTTGGGAAGAGGCCCAGGGCCTCCGCCTATAAATAGGACTAGCCACCACCTAGTAGAGGAGGACGGCGCGGAGGGTCAACGAATCAACCAGAGAGAGAGAGAGAGAGAGAGAGGCGACTGAACTCTCCCAAGCAGTTCATCGCAGCAGCTCAAGAACAGCCCTCAAGAGCATTTCTCCCTTTGTATCTTCTTCTTCATCAGCCCCAGAGGCAATCCACCACACCACACTATGAGTAGGGTATTACACCAACACGGTGGCCCGAACCAGTATAAACCTTGTGTCTCTTGTGTTGTTCATCATTCCTAGTTTAGATCCCTCGCAAACCATTAACACGTGAGCTGGTAGGGGAAAGGTCTCCGCGCGCACCCCGGTATTCGAACCTCAAGGGTCTGCCGGAACCCTAAATCCGACAACCGACCTCGTCGAGACGGCTCAGCGTGCGAGACGCGCCCGTGCTCAACCCATCGTGAAGCGTGCCTTCGTGGGTTACATCCACGGAGGAGAACTTTCGAAGGATGCAGCGGCGGTGAGGCGGCGATCCACTCCGATGGTGATTCGATCCCTTTGGTGAGACGGATTCGTTGTATCAACTACAAGATGGCAGAGCTTGGGGGCTGTTAGATGGTAAGCGTATTCCCGGACCCTTTGAGCCGTAAGCTGGGTAGGGGTCGTGCTATTTATAAAGAAGGTCCAACCGAGAAAGCGCGAGAAATGAGGAGGCCAGGCATCATTATCCAACGACTCCTACGCCTCGATTTTTGGAATGGTCAGTAAAGATAAAGATGCATTAAAGATATGACGGAGTAAAATATGCATTTAATAGATGATGACGTCACGACGGGTGGTCACGGATTTAGAAGATGACGTCACGGCGGGTTATAACCTTTGTACAGACAGAAGACATAAGGCCTTTCTTTAAGGCATTTTAAGATTGACATGAACCGGTCAAATCAATCTGGGGCCTAATGTTGGGGATATAACTATTTGTGTAAGCCGCCCAGGAGGGGCCGGGTTACGCAAAGGTGATTCATCATATGAAGCCCAAGAAGACGGCGGTTCAATAAAGGGTCTAAAGCCCACGGGCGACTTTAGGCCCGTAGTGATAAACCGCCGTAATGGCATGACTTGTATTATAAGGCAGGATTAACTAGTCACCGAGCAGAACCTTGTTTATGAGCCGCCGACCTTTAAGCCGCAGGCGCCAACCCATGTATATAAGGGGACGACTACCGGGCGTGAGGGAGGTAACATCTAACTCGAGAGCCGCATATGCCGTATTTGGCTGCCTAGTCATCGAAACCCTAGCAATACCAACCCGACTAGACGTAGGCTTTACCTTCACCGTAAGGGGCCGAACTAGTATAAAACCTCTCTCGTGTCCCTTGTCCCGTTAACCCCTTTAAGCTTCCTAGTTGCGATGGCTCCATGACTAAGTCCTTGCAAGAGGACATCTGCCGTGACAATTCCACGGCAAAGGGCCTAACTCTACTTCGCCCTGCCTTCGCCAAAAGCGTGAGAATGGTCGGCGAAGTCGGGGCGGCACACGGCGACAATGTTTATCTTAAAAATAACAAGGATTCGTTCCTTGGCATGGGCCTCGCTCACGCACAAAGAACCCGGCAAGCACCCTTTTTCATTAAAAACATCCCATAAAGGTACAGTTCATACGGAATTAAAAACATGAGCAAGGGGATTAGAAGTCTTGAAATTAACAAGTGCCCGCAGGCTTACAAACTAAAAAGAGATAAGGTGCCCATAATCCCTTTCTTGTCCCTCTCCTCAGAAGGTGTAATAAGACAGCAGGAGGGCAAAAAGAGCGCCTAGGCGAGGTACGAGGGGCAGAAGGCACCAAGAGAACATCCCGGTGCCGGGAGGGGAGCTGGAAGATGAAGCAGCGGGCATGTCTGCCGACAGCAGGCGTCGTGCCCGCATACTCGATTGACAGCCACCACCGCCTTCGCCGCCTTCTCCGATCGTCTCGCCACCGCCCAAGGAGGCAAGACAGGAATGCGCCAATGGAGAGCTTGAAGGAAGGCCCTCCAGCGCGAGGCCGAGGAAGGGCGACCTTCATGGTCGATCGAGTCGAGGTCGGCGCGTCCGCCGATGCTCGTCGTTATCGCTGTCATTATCCTCCTCATCGGTCCCGCTTGAGGAGGAATCTTCATCGTCGGAGGAGCTCTCTACACAGCACTTTAGGTGAGTTTCAAGATCTCCAAAGACCTTAACCGAGAGCATGCCGTCTGTCGGATTTCGGGTTCCGGCAGACCCTTGAGGTTCGAACACTGGGGTGCGCGCGGAGATCTCACCCTCTACCTACCTGCACCCCGCCGCCTCACTCGGATCTAAACTACGAAAGGAACAACACAAGAGACACAAGGTTTATACTAGTTCGGGCCACCATTCTGGTGTAATACCCTACTCTAGTTTGTGGTGCGGTGGATCGCCTCTGGGGCTGATGGTGATGAACAATACAAGGGAGAAGCTAGCCTCATGAGGGTTTGTTCTCGGCTGGTGCGATGAACTGCTAGGGGAGTTGTCGCTCTCTCTGCCGATTCGAATCTGCCGGGTTCTGGTGTCCCTAGCTCTGTCTATCCCGATCCTCTAGCTCTGGCGTGGCTCGTCCTATTTATAGGCAAAGGCCACAGGCCTCTTCCCAAATATTGAGCGGAAGGGCGCCCAACAATCGGCCATTTTGAAGGGGGAAACATCTACATTTATCACGACTAAAGTTGGTCCTCTTTGTCAAAGGCTCACGTGGTGACGCCGGCTTGGGCTCCTCAATGACTTCCTTCTGCCCGTTGGGCTAGTCTTGGTCTTGTTGCAATCAAATGGATGCCTTTGCTTGATGCTCTGCTGCTTGCTCCCTTTGCACCAAAGAGGAAAGGAGGACATCAAGGCGGGATGGCGCCACTCGGGTGCCTTTGGTCGTCATGGCTTGCGCCATGGGCACCTCGTGAGGTACCCGCCTTGATCTCTCCGCCTCGCGAGCCAGGGGCCTCGACTGAGCCGTGCTCGAGGAAGCTCCACATCGTCCGCCCCATGAGGCTTGGCCCTCGCGAGAGTCTTGAGCTTGTGTTGATGAAGATGGGCCGTAGCGGGCCCCCTTTGAGCCACTCCGCAGGCCGCAGTACGCATAAGTCTAGGGACCCCGTTCCTGAACGCCGAGCAGTAGCCAGCCCCGGGCGCAAGGCTTGGCCGAGCCACGAGAAGCTGGCGAAGGGCAAGTCTGAAGCTGGCGAGCCTGACAGCCTGCGGCCTTGGGCGATGTGTGGCGGTTGATTGGTCGTGGGTGTCTCCACTTCCCACGGCGCCTCGGCAACTCACGAATTGACAAGTCCTCGCACACAAAAGCTGGGTCATGATTACCTGCGATTGTGGAGGCGGCGGTTAACCCTCCTCGGCGGCTTTAAATGGAACGGCGCGTGCCCTTCCAGTCTATCCCCTCTTGCTTCTCCTCCTTCTTCATGGCTCAGCAGAAAGGAAGTTCTCGGCCGCAGAGAAGGAAGGCCTGCCGGAGTTGAGCTGCCTCTCTCATGGCCAGCGGTCGAGCCGCCCTCGCAAACATCTGTGGCTCCACGGCGACTCTCGTGGCACTTGAAGGTGATCTCCAGCAAGGTGATGGGCGGCTAGCAGCGGCAGAAGTGCGCTATGGCCGCTGACCCCCTAGGCCGCAGCTTCAGCGCGATGGAGGTGTTGCCGGAGTTTGTTGTGTGGTCGGCGGAGCCGGCTTCGCCCGACTTCAGCTTCCTCGCTTCCTCCCTAGGTGAGCTCCATTTGGCGCCCAGGCGGCCCTCAGCTCGAGTGAGCGGCTGCTGCAGCCCGGGCCTCCACAGGCTTCGTTGGAGGTCTCCACGGCTGGGAGCCTTGTACGACTTCGCTTCATGGTAGCGGAGCGTTTGCCGCAGCAGCGTGGCACGGCCGTCGGTGCACCTGCACTTCAACCGGCGGTGATGCCACCCTTTACGTGAGGGTGTTCGGGAGGATGGTCGCATATTTGGGTGATGCCACGAGGACGACGACGGCCGGGGCCCAGCCCCGGCGATGATGGAGAATCTGACGCAGCGTGGTCGGCGGCGCTCGGGGCTCTCGAGCTTTTATCGATTCTTCTTGAGCGGCGGCTCCTCCAGCCGGCAGCGATAAATGCCGCCGTCGTGCACCTTGGAGGTGGTAGCAGGTCCGCCCGCCATCGCGCCTCGGTGAAGCGAGAGGAGTCGCTGAGCGAAAGCGGCTCGAGTCTTCCTACGGGCTGGTGTCCGGGCGAGCGCGCTGATTTGTTCTTCCTTTTTCTTTTCTGCGTAGAAAGATACGGTAGTGTGGGGCCTGTGGGGCGTGTTTGGACTTTCGCCGTTAATCATCGTCTTGTTTCTGCTATTTCGATACTCGTGCCGCCGGGCCACGCTTTGCACCTAGGTAGTTCTAGCCCTCGGTAGTGAGGGGGACCGACCAGTCGTGTTCAGATGTCGCGGTGCCCGTGAGGCACGGGACTGAAGAGTGCTCCTCTGGTGGACCCAGGTTGGGAAACCTTAAGCGATAAGGGCGAAAGAAGCACTCACGAGGCGCTCGGGCTGTCCCTCGCGAGACCTGCGCGAGGAAGAAATGTCCAGGTAGGAGGCGAAGGTCGAAGAGCCACAAATCAAAAGCGACAACGGCTTGATAGAACTTCAAATGAGAATGAACAAGCCATAGCTGAAAGAAAGCAAATGAAAAGCGGCGTCCGGCACCTAATCTAGTCTTCGACGTCTTCTCACGGTAGCTGAGCTAAGTGCTGCCACTGGGCATGGGAGGGAGCCCCAGGGGCACGAGGCGGCGCTCACGAGACTTCGAGGTGTGTACAGCCCCAACTCATTATTACGTGAGAGTGTCACGGGCGGCCGAGCTTCACTGGCGTTGGCCTTCTTCAGGCTCCGGGCCTTTCTTGGGGAAGCAAGCTTCACGGGCATTGGCCCTCTTCCAAAGCTACGGGCGGCCTTTTTCCAAAGCAGCGGCGACTTCACGAGCATTGCCTTCTTCACGAGCTCTGGGCCTTTTCAAAATGCGACAACTTCCTGCGCATTCGCCTTCTTCCACAGCTCGGGCCTTTTCCAAAAGATCGCTTCACAGGCATTTGCCTTCTTCACGTGCTCTGGGCCTTTTCCAAAAGATAATCTTCACGGCATTTGCCTTCTTCTGAGCTCGGGCCTTTCCAAAAGCAGCAGCAGCTTCACGGGCATTGCCTTCTTCAAGTCGAGGGGCCTTCTTAGGGGTAAAACCTCAGGAGAGTGCTTTGGATGTTCCACGCGTTGGACTGGCACCCCCTCCCGGAAGGTCTCCAAGCGCGGGCAGACTGGAAACATGAACAACCTTGAACGGGCCCTCCCACATGGGAGAGAGCTTATGCAGTCCCTCCCTGGAGAGAACCCGCCTGAGCACGAGGTCTCCTACCTCAAGAGTTCTGGGGCGGATGTTGCGGCAGTGGTATCGCCGCAGTGCTTGTTGGTACCTCGCCGCTTACGCAGCTTCTCGACGACGCCTCCCCAAAGACGAGGTCCGTCCCCGCGCATGGCGTCTGCTGCGCGCTCGTCGAGCGCGAGACCCGTGGCCGAGCGATGTCGACCTCGTGAGGGAGGACCGCTGCTCCATAGACTAGGAAGAACGGGGTCTCTCGGTTGGCTTGGTCGTGGGTCGTGCGGATGGACCACGGCCTGTTTGGCTTCGTCGTACCAACATTCTGCGCAGGCCTCGGTTCTTCTAGAATGTCCTGGTTTTGAGGCCCCTCGGGACCTCTGCGTTGGCCCGCTTTCGACACGATACCGTTGCTTGCCCGAGTGCGCCACCGAGCGTAGCATATCTGCCTTCGAGGTTAGCACAGTATGTTTTGAAGAGGTTACTGGTGAACTGCGAACCGTTGTCGGTGATGATGCGGTTCGGCACCCCGAATCGGCTCACGATGCCCTTGACGAACTTGACCGCAGAACCTGCGGGGATGGTGCGAACAGCTTCCACTTCAGCCCACTTGGTGAACTTGTCTACGGCGACGTAGATGTAGCGATAGCCACCTGGCGCTCGAGGAAGCGGGCCCAGGATATCCAGCCCCCAGACTACGAATGGCCATGAGAGGGGTATAGTTTACAGACCTCCCGCTGGCTGATGGATCTGCTTGGCATGGAATTTGCAGGCTTCGCAAGCCTTCACTAGTTCGGACGCGTTGGCGCGGTAGGCCAATAGAAACCGCTCGAATGCCTTGCCCACGAGGGTTCGTGATGACGAAGTGATGCCCATGTCTCCACTGTATATCCGCCAGCAGTTCTTTCCCTTGCTCCCTGGAGATGCAGCGTAGTGACACATCATTCGGTCGCTTCCGATAGAGCTCTCCATCCCTGATGCAGTATGTTGTGGCTTGCCGCGCCACACGCTCCGCTTTCTCCTCCTTCTCCGGCAGGGTCCCTTGCGTCAAGTAGCTCCGGAGCTCTGTGATCCAGCACCCCTCCTGAGGCTCCATCGTTAGGAGCAGGCACGCTCCTGAGGCCGGGCCTGAGGCATGGGCTCACGAGGCGGTGGTGGGGAGCTCCTCCTGAGGCTGCGCCATGTTTGATAGTGATGGCATGACTGGCGCTTGAAAAGCCGCTCCTCGAACACGCCCGGGCTCTGAGGTAACCGCCTGGATGCTCGCTGGCTGGCGATGTCGCCGGCCTCGATTGGTGCCAGGGGCACATGCTGCAACTCCAGCGAATCGCTTTCTCCATCCTCGTGGACCTCCATAAGGTAGGCTTCCATGTGCTCATCTTTTGGCTCATTACACCTTGTTGGAGAAATTGATGAGGAGCTGCAAATCGCCCTTGATGGTAAGGCGCTTCACCCCTAGGGCAGGCTGCGGCCCTTCAAGCCCGCTATTAGACCTTCATACTCCGCTATGTTGTTGGAGACCTTTTCACCTTCTTTGAAACAGAGCTGCCGACAGTAGTAGAGCTTGTCTGAGTGGGAGATATGAGCACCGCCCCCAGCCCCAGCCATTCTGGAGAAGCCCCATCAGAAGTACATAACCTAGCCTTTCCGGCGCTTCGCTTCCCGGGAGAGGGACTGATCCCGTCGGCCTTGAGGCCCGGTGCCTCCGTCCCATTCTGCCATGAAATCATGTCGCCCCTTGCCAATGACGATGCGTGCTAAATTCGAGCTGAAAGCGCTTGCAGTTCAATGTTCCACTCGGCTGACCCTTCCTGAGTTAGGGCTCACGAGCACCCTTTCCAAGGGGTATGCTAGAGCGACCTTGATGGGGTGACCACGAAAATGGTGCCGCTGACTTGTGCGAGGCCACCAATAAGCAGAGGAGGAGTTTACGAGGCATGGGGTACCGTGCCCTCGCGTCCCCGCAACACCGTCTTGACGAAGTACCTTTGGGTGCTCAACGAGGTTTGGGCGCCCGGCGCCGATGGCGCCCAGAGAACCATGGCGCCTCCCGAGGCGATGGGACCTCCAAGGTGGTAGTCTGGGGAGGGACCTCTTAGTCCCAGTGTGTGCTCCCATCTGTGTTGGTCCTTCTCGGCCGATAGCGGTTTCTATGGGTCTTTCTTGTTCCTGCTTTGCCTTGACCTAGGCTGCTCTTTGTGGTTTTGGTTTGGCAGCTCTTCCCATACGCCACAGGCTCTTGTTGGCGGAGTAGGGAGTGGCGTGAGTAGAGCACCAGGGGTTCCTGAGCGTGGGGCAGCCGTGGCCCAGGAGGGGCTGGTTAGGTACCTCTTGAGATCTTGAAACACCTTGTCGGCCTCTTCAGTCCATTCAAAGGGTCCCTTTTTCTTCATTAGCTGGAAGAAAGGCAGCGCTCGTTCCCCCAACTTGGAGATGAAGCGCCCTAGCGCAATCATGCACCCAGTGAGCTTCTGCATTTCCCTGAGGGTCTTTGGCGGGCTCATGTCCTCGACCGCCTTGACCTTTTCTGGGTTAGCCTCGATGCCTCGATGGGATACGAGGAAGCCCAAGAGCTTGCCCGAGGGGACTCCAAACACACACTTCTCCGGGTTGAGCCATAGGTTCAACTGCGTTGAGGCTCATGAAGGTTTCCTCCGGGTCTTGTATCGGGGTTACGGCCTCCCGAGACTTCACCACAATGTCATCGACATAAGCCTCAACATTCTTCCCGAGCTGCGGACCCAAGGTGATGTGCATCGGCCCATTTGGAAGGTAAGCCCCTGCGTTGCGCAGCCGAATAGCATGCTGCGATGTAGCGGTACACCCCTGCAGGGGTCGATGGGCAAATCTTTTCCACGTCTTCTACCGCCATCTTGATCTGGTGATACCCGGAGAAGGCATCCAAGAAGCATAACAGGTCGCACTCATGAGGCCTGTCAAAGGCTCTGGTGGTGACGCCGGCTTGGGCTCCACAATGACTTCCTTCCTGCCGTTGGGCTGGTCTTGGTCTTGTTGCACCGAAATGGATGCATTTGCTTGATGCTCTACTTTGCACTTGCTCCCTTTGCACCAAAGAGGAAAAGGAGGACCTTGCATTGAAATTTGGCACCCGCTTTGGTGCCCTTAGGTCGTCATGGCTTGCGTCATGGGCACCTTGTGAGTACCCGCCTTGATCTCTCCGCCTCCTCGCGAGCCAGCACGAAGCGAGGCCCGTGCACGAAGCTCACGTAAATCCGCCCAGAGGCTTGGCCCCTCGCGAGGGTCTTGAGCTTGTGTTGATGAAGATGGGCCGTGATGGGCCCCCCTTTGAGCCACGCCGCAGACCGCAGGCAGGCAAGTCTAGGGACCCCCGTTCCCAGAACGCCGACACCGTCCTCCATTAACTTGAAGTAGAGAACGAGCCCCGCCGTGTAGCTGTGGATGCGAGTGAACGTCTTCCATCTGCGACGGAGGTACATGACCTGAGGAGCAGGGAAGTCGACGTCGACCCACGTGCCGCCATTCCCGCAGCCCCTCATGTGCAACCTGAGGGTCTGGGGTGGATCATGCTACATCTCCCGAGCAAAGCGGATAGGGGAGGCGAGCGATAAGCGCGGTGGCGGCGGCTGATGAAAGAACTCACGGGGCTGGTCAGCTTGGCCCTCCGCCGGAGGCATCCTTTGGCGGAGGCGGGGCTGGTGCACCGCCCGGTCCACCTCTTCCTCGAGCGCCACAGTGACCTCGGCCTCGCCCCCTTCCCCTTCCCCTCACGGCTGGCTCCGCCGCCGCGAGCTCCTGGGAAGGAGGGACGCACTGCCGAGCAGCAACCCTCGCTGCCACCGTTGAAGGGGCAGCACCTCCTCTCGCCATGGCAGATGGAAGAAAGGAGCGGAGGTAGAAGGAAATGGATGATGGAAGAATGTGGGATGCCGTCCCCCTCCCATTTATTCTTATAAAAAGAGGCTAGAGTCGGGCTCGTAGCCCCACTCGATAATCCGATCATCGAGGCGCGGGAATCGGGACCCGACCCGCTGCCCCAATCGGCTGACCGGCGGTTTCCGCCTGCCGCACTTTGCCACTGCATGAAGGACACGTGGCGAGCAAGCAAGAATCAAGGAGATGGGTGAGGCGGCCGTTCCCCACCCCGTGATCGTGGGGCGCGAGCGCCTTGAAGACCGTGACCCGAGTCCACCCAGTAAATGGACCGCGCCTCTGCGCCTCCCTCTTTTCATGGGGAAGGCGCGAGCCGCCTCTTTACTGCAACATGACGCATGCGTGCGAAGACCTTACCCATGACTCCCGTCACATGATCCTCCATGTTCTTGGCGTTCAACACGGAGTGGTGGGGAAGGCGCAGCGGACCTTTCGATTACTACGGTAAAATCCACCCACCTGCGCGCACCGATTACAGGCCAAGCCCAACAACGCGTCGCGCTTATATGTGGCCCGGGCCCGGGGGCTCCCGTCGGTGTACAAAAGTAGGGGCTCTCCTTTTGACCCCCTTTACTTGTGCACGGGCAGTCAGAGCCGCGCGCCGCGACCACACTTAGCAGGGCAGGGGAGGGAAGATGGAGGGAAGCCGGAGCCCAAGACAACCAAGGCAACACCAAGACCAGAAACACGAAGAGCAGAAGGGCGAGGTGGACTCCCCCGGCAAGACTCTTGCCGGGGCAGCCTCCGCAGCCCCGGCAAGAACCTTGCCAGGGCAGCTTGCCCAGCACCAGCGGAGCGAGCCACCCTTGAGCCCAAGGTCTCCAACACCATCAACCATATTGGGACCAAGGCTCGGGAGGCACCTCCGTGGTGGCAAGCAGATCTTTGTGAAGATCATAAGTACACGAGATCAGATGAGGACCAGAAGACGGCGACCCTCGGCGGGATCCTAGCCGAGGAAATCCACAAGACCCCCGGCAAGCGCCTTGCCAGGGACGACCGCAACACCAGGGCAAGACCCTTGCCGGGCCCCCGGCAAGACCCTTGCCGAGGGCATCCGCGGGGCCACAGCCAGGCCCGCACCTACCAAGACTCCACCGTCGTCCCCATGCAGCTGCCAGCTCAACCAACTGAGTAGGCGCCTGCGTGGCGACGTGCGGCCTCTACACCAACTCAGCAAGCACCTGCGTGGTGGCATTCAAGTCTTCCTGAAGGCTCCACCACCGCGCCCGGCCCGATGTGACCAACATGGGCGTTGTCGGCGTTACGGGCAGGGGTTCCCCAGACTTGCACTGCAGCCTGGCGTGGTTGTGCTACTTGAGGCTTATGCGGCCCATCTTCATCGGCCAGGCATTCAAGACCCTCGCGAGGCCAAGCCTCGTGGTAGACGACACAAGACCTCCTCAAGAGCAGCCTAACAAGGCTGGCTCACGAGGAAGCGGAGAAGATCAAGGCAAGGCAAACCTTGAGGTTCTCGTGGCGTGAGCCGCAGCGATCAAGGCAGGCGGGCGCCCGAGCCGGGCACCAGTAGCGCTTGACATCCTTGTTTCCCCTTTGGTGCTAAGGGGGGCAAGCGCAGCGGCGAAATACCGCAAGGCATCAAGCAAAGGTTTCCATGTCGGTCAACAAGACCAAGACCAGGAGGGCGGCAAGGCGGAGGTCACCATGGAGGCCAAGGCGGTTGTCACCACGGAGAGCCTTCGGCGCGGCGAAGACTACTTTTGTCAGGATAAGTTGTACTAGCTGTCCCCTTTCAAATTGGCCGTTGTTGGCTCCCTTCCCGCTCAATATATGGGAAGAGGACCAGGGCCTATATAAGTAGAACTAGCCACCACAGTTGGGAAGCCCGATCCTTAGCCCACACCACAACGATGGCCCGAACTAGTATAAGTCTTGTGTCTTTTGTGTTGCGAGTTCGTCCGCGAGATCTTAGCAAACCTAGGGCGTAGATCGGTAGTGTCGGCGTTCTGGGAACGCAGGTCCCCAGACTTGCCTGCCTGCGGCCCGCGGCGTGGCTAAGCGAGCAGGTCGTAAGGCCCATCTTCATCAACAAGGCATCCAAGACCCTCGCGAGGGGCCAAGCCTCGCGAGACGGATGACGCAAGACCTCCTCGGGAGTGGCCTAGTCAGGCAGGCTCACGAGGAGCGAAGATATCAAGGCGGGACGTACCTCACGAGGCTCTCGTGACGTGAGCCATGACGATCGACACCAGGCGAGGCGCGGTGGGGCGCCCGGCCTTGGCAGCGTCCTTGTTTCCTCTTTGGTGCTAAGGAAGCGGTAGCGAGCGAGGAGTACCGAGGGCATCGAGGCAAAGGTTGCTATGTCGATTACTGCTTGAGACCAAGACCGGGAGGACGGCAAGATGGAGGTCAGCGTGGAGCCCAAGACGGCGTCACCACGAGAGCCTTTTGCAGGCGAAGACCACATTTGTCAGGATAGGTTGTACTAGCTGTCCCCCTTCAAATTTGCCCGCCGTTGTTGGCTCCCTTCCCGCTCAATATTTGGGAAGAGGACCAGGGCCTATTTAAGTAGAGCTAGCCACCACAGTAGGGGGGAAGGAGCAGTTCATCTAGCTCTCACCCGCTAAGACACCAAGCAGAAGAACACCTCAACCTCAGGAGGTTGTTCTTCCCTCTATACTGTTCATCATCAGCCCAAGAGGCAATCCACAACCACCACACTGGAGTAGGGTATTAGACCACAACGGTGGCCCGAACCAGTATAAATCTCGTGTCTTTCTGTGTTATGAGTTTGTCGAGTTCGTCCGCGAGGTCTTAGCGAGCTAGGGCATAGATCAGTAGGAGGGAAAGACTTTGCACGCACCCCAGTGTTTGAACCTTAAGGGTTTGCCGGAACCCCACATCCGACATTTGGCACGCCAGGTAGGGGTGCGCCGTAGCTTCCCTCTAGTCGATCAGTCGATCCGTCACTCCGTCGTCTCCATGGCGGGGCGCTCCACAGGCTTCGAGTTGGCGCGGGCTGCCCTCACCGCCCGGCGCGGTGGCCAACTCCGTCTGCGGGCCACCTCGTCGCTCTCCGTGTCCCGCCGCCAACGCAGCCACCAGCCCAGCGCGGAACGAGCAGCAAGTGTCCTCGCTGCATCCTTTGGTGCGGCAGGACGGCCGCACCGCCACTCCGTCGCTGACCCCGGCCGGTTCTTCGTCTCACGCACGCCGCGCTCCCATGGAGGCGCGGGCACCTACTCGCCATAAGCGAACTCCGCGCTACCGCCCGGTCGGCGACCTCTCGAGGTGGCTCGACCGTGTCACCCGACCTCGTCAGCGCCCGAAGGCTCCCGGTGCCGTCCCTCTCTGCCCCACCTCGGCCAGCCACCGGCGGCAACGAGGCTCATGGGGCGCCTCCACCACCTCTGCCCCAAGGCGGTGCCTTGGCACCAAGCGCTGTGACCCAGGCGTGATTCGCCACGCCCGGCGCCCAAGAAAAGAAAGCTACCAAGAAATCGCAGCGGACGCGAGAAGCTGCACCAGCGCTTCCCAGCATCCCGCCTCGTCAAGACCAGCGCCTTTGCAGCCGGCCTGCGGAACCTCATCAAGACCAAGCTCCACCTCTGAAGCGTGCCCCAGCAACCACGGCTGGCTGTCGCGCCTTCACCACCGAGCTGCGTAGCGTCCCCTAGCAAGGAAAGTTCAAGCCAGATCTGCCTCCTCGCTACGACGGCACCGCCGACCCCGCAGAGTTCTTGCAGCTCTACGAGCTGAGCATCGAAGCGGCCAACAGCAATGAGAATGTCATGGCGAAGTGGTTTCCCATGGCTCTCAAGGATGGAGCTCGCTCCTGGCTCCTGAACCTGCTGCATGGCTCGATCTCCTCCTGGGACGAGATGCACGACCACTTCGTCGCCAACTTCCAGGGCACTCGCGACCGCCCACCGGCCGCGGGTGACCTGCGCCGCATCAAGCCACAACCAGGAGAGACCCTCCAGAAGTACATCCAGCGCTTCAACAACACTCGCCTCAAGATCCCCAAGGTCACGGATGAGGCCATCATCTCCGCGTTCTCGGATGGCGTCCGTGACGTCAAGATGAAGGAAGAGCTCGCTATCCATGAGGAGCTACGCACATCTCGAGAGATGTTCAACACGGAGACCAAGTGCGCAGAGAGGCGGAGAGGCACCTCTCCTCCTCAAACTGCCGAGGCTGCGAGGCGGAGGAGAAAAAGCCAAGGCCAAGGGCGTGAAGCGCAAAGGAAGCGGCGATGCTCGCGGCGAGATCCCGAAACCAAGCGGGCGAGAGAGATCAGCCCGAGTCATCCAAGAATAGCCGACCATTCTGCGCCTTCCACAACCTGAACACTCACAACACCAGTGACTGTCAAGAGCTCAAAGCCATACGAGAAGGACGCTTTGGTCGACGCCCCGAGCGCAGCGACCGGGGTTACGGCCGTGGAGGAGGACATGGGGGCGAACACTGGGACGACCGTGGCCCACGCCAGGAGTGGCGCGACAGGCCTCGTGAGGACTGCTAGCAGGACCATCCTTGTGAGGGGCCTGGAGGGACCAACCTCATGAGGATCGCCCCCAAAGCAACGCTGGTCTTCCCCCACTGCCGCCACCAAGAAGGAGCGACGACCACCATCAGGACGAGGGGGCTGGGGGCTTCCAGGAGCCGCGTGTGATCGCTTGCATCTTGGGCGGCGCCCAGGCCCTAGCCTCTCAGCGCATCTTCAAACAGTTCACTCGTGAGGTGAACGCGGTGCTCCCCAAGCTCGAGGCCACGCGCCCGCTCAAGTGGTCCCAATGCGCCATCACTTTCAACTCGGCAGATCAGCTCAAGTGAGCGGCCATCGCTGGCGCCCTCCCGATCTTTGTGCTCCCCGGTCATCAGCAATGTGCGATTACCAAGACCCTCATCGATGGCGGCCTTGAGCTCAACGTCGTGTCCGTCGACACGTTCGACAACCTCCAAGTGCTTTGTATGAGCAGCTCCGGCCTACCAAGCCTTTCTCGGGGTGGCCGGCGGTTCCACCACACCCGATAGGGCAGGTCCACTGCCTGTCACCTTCGGAGGCGCCAAGAACTACCGCACGAGCTCGCCGACTTTGACGTCGCGCACATCCACCTGCCGTACAACGCCATCCTCGGGTATCCGGCCCTGGCCAAGTTCATGGCAGTCACCCATCACGGCTACAACGTCCTCAAGATGCCAGGAAGCGGAGGAATCATCACGGTCCCATGTGAAGAGAGAGACGTGGTGTGCTCCCTCGAGCGTGCCTTCCAAGCTGCAGCAATCAACGATCCCAACAGCAGAAGTGAGGGCCCTTCGGAGGCCATCCCCAAGAAGAAGAAGCTACGCCTCGCAGGACCTCAGGAGGATGGCGTCGTGGCAGGAGCCTCATCAGGACCAGCGTCCGTCCCAGGGCTTGGGGGCTCTCTTCTGGAGGGCCTCAGACCTTTCCAACCTCACGAGGGAGGCGCTTGGGCACCACTTGGAGGCGTGCTTCACGGCACGTGTCCCTCAGGAGAGCATAGGGCAAGGAGTTCCCACCACTCAAGAGTTCATCACCAAGACCACTCAGGAGCTGCAAGGCCTTAATAGCCATGCTGTGGCGGCGGCCGCTCCGACACGTAGCTCCCCATCCAGCGAGGATCTTTGGCTGCGTGTGCATCGACGTCCCAGGGCTCAAGCAGGCCGCATCTCAGAAGTGCCCGGCCCAGCGTGTGTGCCGCTGTGAGGGCCCGCCACACAGCTACGTTCGCATGCCCTTCGGCTTGCCGAGCGTGGCGTCAGCCTATCAGCGCAACATGCGGCGTGTCCTGGCGGCTCAGGAGGCCAGGTACCATGCCGTCCTGGAAGAGATGGAGACGGTCTTCAGGGAACCTCCCGAGCCCCCAGAGCCTCCCGAGGCTCAGGGCCCCGGTGGCTCGTGAAGAGTCATTCCTTCGATGCACGCCTTCAGCTGCACCAACTCTACTTCGTCTACGGAACCAGGTGACATCTTCCAAGCTCTTTAGTTGGGAGCGCCCCTCGGGCTGCATCATTTTCTAGGCCACATGGGTCCGTCCCTGTGGCATGTATCCCTTTTGCTTATGTCTTTAGCTTACCTTGCTGGGGGCGCCCCTCGGGCTGCATCATCCCAAAGCCGCTCGGGCCGGACCCAATGGCATGTATCTTCCTGCATTTACCCAAGTTGATCTGCTTTCCATGCTTAAACTGCCTACGGTCATCGCCTGCTTGATCGCCACCCGCCACGGGTCCGTTCATCCTGTGCAATTCGCTTGCGCGTTAATAGGGGGCTCTGAGGCGCCATCGCGACTCGGGGAGCTCTTCTTGGCTCTCGGCCCTCACCCACAGCCTTGACCACGGCATTGCGACACAGCATACGATGGGCGGCTGAGCTCGCTTCGAGGCGGGACACGAGGATGTAGAGTGCTTGCACCCTAACCGCCTATGCGAGAACACACTGTCACCAAGACTTCAAGACCCGAGCAACCCGCCTTGAGGTAGGGCCTCGTTAGTCCCTTGGCGGCTCCACGGTGCCTAGATACACCTCGCAGCCCTGCCATGCAAGCCACGTGTCAGGGCTGTACACGCCCCGGGTGCTCCTCCCGGAGGGGGCCCCCATCCCACGCACAAGTGGAAGCACCATGCTCCGCGCTGGCCGTCCACATTGCCGAGGAGCGGCTATGCCCGTGCACAAGCGGAAGCACTATGCTCCGTGCTGGTGATAAACAACTGAGGGAGGCCCCACGGTCGTACCAACCTCAGGGAGCCCAGAGCTCAGCGTCCAGCCTCACCGCAACGCCTCCCCTCAGTAGAGTCGTGCGAGGCGGCTGGGCACGGGCTCTTCGGAGTCACACCAGGGCACGCCACCCAACCAGGTCTCTCGGACACAGGCGTCCACGCGCCCCTCCCGGGGCCTCCATGGCAGGTATGGAAATTGTTTGCACGTCGAGGGGACTCTTGAGCATCCCGACTCGGGGAGCCCTAACTGGTCATGTAGCCCCTCACTCCTTGGTCCGTCCTGGTCTCCAGTCGGCCCAATGGCGGTTGAGGTATGCGCGGGGCCGGCCTCTGCCGACGTAGAACATTAATCTATCCTCGCGAACTCTCCCTATAAGCTATTTGCGCGTCAAGGGGGACTCCTGAGCATCGCGACTTAGGAGCCTAACTAGTCACGTAGCCCCTCACTCCTTGGTCCATCACGGTCTCTGATCCGGCCCAGTGCGGTTGGGGGTATGCGGGGCGAACTCTACGCCGATCACGAGCATAAAGCAAATAGGAAGGAAATCGCAAAATCGCGAAGCAAATATTACAAACACATTGTCCTCACGATATCAAATGAAAAGTCTAAATGCCTCCACGAGGCCCAATGCATGTTGCAGGAACGAAACGGGAGAATAGAAGCAGGTCACCCCCGGGCGCCGCCATCACCTGCGGAAGGTGCTAATTCGTGAGCGACATTGTCTTCACCTTCACCACCAGCTGCAGGATCGGCGACATCGCCGGACAGAGGTGCGGAGACAAAGCCACGGAACTTCTTCAGCAAGGCCTCCACTTGACCTTGTATGGCTGCGGCCTCGCATTGATCTTTAGCCACAGGCTCCAGCAGCTCCAGGCGAAGGTGCAAGTGGCTGAAAACGTGGGTCAATGCAGCTGAAGATAGGACGCGAGCCTCTGCCTCCGCCATAGGACCGATGCCGTCAACGACTTCCTCGAGCGCCTTCACCAAGAGAGGAAGCAACCGGGCGGGGCCGTCCTCGTCGGTGGCCAGCGACTTCTCCAGGCCGTGCTCGTAGAGCATCTTCAACGCCTTGCGAGATCTCTTCTCGAGATCGGCAAAGGCCACGCGTTCTTCGGCCAGGAGTCGCGCCTTGGCATCAAGATCGGCTTCCCTCGCCCCATCTTCCGCTCCAAC
The DNA here is from genome assembly GCA_021605145.1 of Aegilops bicornis. Lineage (NCBI taxonomy): Eukaryota > Viridiplantae > Streptophyta > Magnoliopsida > Poales > Poaceae > Aegilops > Aegilops bicornis. Next base: position 576,514,044 of record CM038671.1, on the reverse strand, counting down.
TCTTCCAACCGGTTGCGCTCGGCGGCCTGCGCCTTCCCCAACTCCGCCAGCTCAGCATCACGGTTCTTGACGGCGTACTCCCGGGCCTTCATCTCCTCCTCCTTCGCTTGGCGGCAGCATGCTTCTTTGGCGTGCTTGTCGCACAGGCTCTGCAACTCGCCCTCCAGCACTTGGCAGCGGTCACGGGCGGCCTCGGCATCTTTCAGCGCCTTCTCACGATCGGTTGCAGCGCTGGCAGCTCCTTGCTTCTCCTTCTTGGAAGCCGCGGCAGCCTGGCCCAGCGCCGCGCGAACCGCCAGGTCGGAGTGAAGCCAGCCAGAGGCCAGCTCCAGGCGCCTGGCCACCACGCGTGGGTCCGCGCCCAGAAGATCTGCCTGCAACTGGGTCATCTCCGAAAAACACGTTCGCAACAGCAGCAGGAGCGGAAGAACCAAGGAGTGGAGGCGCAGCAGTGGGAGGAGACGACATCGTCACCAGGGCCTGGGAGATCACGGGTTCTGGAGTAGCTGGGACCTCATCAGCCGCACCAGGTGCCGGCACTTCCGGAGCCAACGGGGCCATGGGGGCTGATTCCACGCGTCGATGTTCCTCTTGGCCTCGCGAGGACGACCGGGCTGGGGAGGTGCGGGCGCTGCTACCTCCTTTCTCTGCGGAGGGAGGCACGGCCGCCACAACCTCCTTCCTCTTCTTCACCGAAGACGTCGGCCTGATCAACCAAGGGTGAGCATCAGGAAATGACGAGTACAAACAGGGAGAAGGTGAAACTTAAGACACTTACTGATCGACCGCAACATACTTTCGATTGGGGAGCTTGAAGCCTAACAGCATCGGGACCTGAGGAGCAGGCGTTCGGGTTCCGGCGGCGGCAGGCGGTGCGGAAGCAGAGCCGGAGCCAGCCCCAGAAGGTGTCGGGACGGAGGCGGCATCACGAGGCACCAGCGACGATCTACCCTTTGTCGGGATGAGGGGCTGCTCCCTCTCCTCCTGGCGGGCGTCGGCCTCGGCATCGTCAGGAAGAGCGTGGAGGATCTCAGCGTTGCTCAGAGGGGAAGTCTCCCCCACCTCCTCAAGAGTCTTCTCTGAGTCCACCTCCTCTTCCCCCTCCCCATGGGACTCGTCAGAGGACACTTCCACCGGTTTCGGCCGAGAGCCCCCGGAGCGCCCGGCGGCACCAGCCCGCGTCGTCAAAGAGTCGGCACTGAGGCGACGATTCCTCCAGTCCCTGCGTTGGAGCAGAGGAGCAGAAGGCGCTTGGTGGGTACTCCTGGTTGTCCCCAACTATTAGGTGTAGAACAGCGACCAATTCACCGTCAGGCAGGGCCCCCGGCCTCAGGCGGGTCTTGTTTCCCTCTTCTTCAAGCTCCCACAAGGGGCGTGCGCGCGCCTGGAGCGGGGCAACTCACAGCATCAGGAACTCCCTCAGGAGCATGACCTCCATCACCTTGGCCGCCCTCGCGTTGCCCGGCTTCAAGTCGGTCATCATCTGCCCCAACACTAATGATGCCCGCTCATCGGCAAGCTCTACCTTGGGCCACCCCCCGTTGGAAGAGGGCGCCACCGTAGGCAACACCAGACACGGATCGGTGCGCTTGGCGTCCATCATGACCCATTTGGATCGAATGTTGTCGGCCCTCTTCCCGGTGCTCGAGATCGAGTTGGCCTTGCCGGATGCGATGAAGTTAGCGCATCCGGAGATGTGACCTCACGACACGGAGGAAGAAGAAATGGCGCAGGAGTGCCACGGATGGCATCACGCCCAGGTACGCCTCACAGTAGTAGGCGAAGATGGACAGGAGGAGGATAGAGTTGGGATGGAGATGCAACACCTGCAGCCCATAGTGGTTGAGGACTTCATAAAAGAAATCGGAGAAGGGAGGAACCAACACGACGGCAACGCTGCTCGAGAAGAAAGGGAAGAAGGTGCTTTCCTCAGGCTCCGGCACGTTGGAGGCGACCCGGAGCTCGGTCTCCCCCCACTCATTGCTCTCACCCGCTGTCAGCAGGCGCACGGAAGCGAGGCTCTTCTCCGTGAAGGTGGGCGCCTCAAGGGCCGGCTCATACCAAGCAGGTGCTGAGGAAGTCCTGACTATGCGCGGCGCCATGGATCGCAGATGCAGGATGAAATTGGAGCGGATCTGGAGGTAGCGGTGGTGAGGAGCAAGAAAGGGGATCTGGAGTGAGGCGAGGAAGAAGAAATGAAGGCCAGTACAGACTACGCTAGCCTTTTGTCAGGTCGAGCAGTTGCCGAGGCAGCGTGGGGAAGGGGAGACGCCCACGTCCAATCAACTGCCATGCGTCAATCGAGGCCACAGGCTTTTGGGGCCTATGACGCTCTGAACTTGACCCTTAGCCGCCCAGCAAGCCAAAGCCAGCTACCTTGGGCCAGGGGCTCTTGTCGGTGATGCAGGGAATGGGGTCCCCAGACTTTCCTGCCTGCGGCCCGCGGCGTGGCTAATCCAGCAGGCCGTACGGCCCATCTTCATCAGCAAGGCATCCAAGACCCTCGTGAGGGGCCAAGCCTCGCGAGGCGGATGACGCAAGACCTCCTCAGGAGTGGCCTAGTCAGGCAGCAGGCTCACCTTGAGCCGAGAGATATCAAGGCGGGGCAAACCTCACGAGGCTCTCGTGACATGAGCCATGACAATCGACACCAGGCGGGCGCCAGCGCGTGCAGCGTCCTTGTTTTCTCTTCGGTGCTAAGGAAGCAGGCGCATGCGAGGAGTACCGAGGCATCAGGCAAAGGTTGCTATATCGGTGCAACAAGACCAACACCAGGAGGACGGCAAGACGGAGGTCACCGTGGAGCCCAAGACGGCATCACCACCAGAGCCTTTTGCAAGCGAAGACCACTTTTGTCAGGATAGCTTGTACTAGCTGTCCCCCTTCAAATTTGCCCGCCGTTGTTGGCTCCCTTCCCGCTCAATATTTGGGAAGAGGACCAGGGCATATATAAGTAGAGCTAGCCACCACAGTAGGGGGGAAGGAGCAGTTCATCCAGCTCTCACCTGCTAAGACACCAAGCACAAGAACACCTCAACCTCAGGAGGCTATTCTTCCCTCTCTACTATTCATCATCAGCCCAAGAGGCAATCCACCACCACCACACTGGAGTAGGGTATTACACCACAACGGTGGCCCGAACCAATATAAATCTCGTGTCTTTTTGTGTTACGAGTTTGTCGAGTTCGTCCGCGAGATCTTAGCGAGCTAGGGCGTAGATCGGTAGGAGGGAAAGACTTCGCGCGCACCCCAGTGTTCGAACCTTAAGGGTTTGCCGGAACTCCACATCCGACAGGTAGGGGGAAGGATCTTCATGCGCACCCCAGAGTTCGAACCTTAATGGTTTTGCCGGAACCCGTGATCCGACATTTGGCACGCCGGGTAGGGGTGCGCCGGAGCCTCCCTTCAGTCGGTCTACGCTCCGTTGCTTCGTCGTCTCCATGGCGGACGCTCGCCGTGCTCACGCTGAGCGTTGGGCTGCCCTCGCCGCCCGTGTCGCTCAGACTGCTCATGTCGGCGCGCCACCTCGTCGTTCTCCGTCACCCGCCGCCAACGCCGCCCACCGAAGACGGCGGGGAAACGGCAACAAGCATCTCGCTGCACCCCTCGGTCTTGGCGGGGCGGCCTGCTTGCCACTCCATCATTGACCCCGGTTGGTTCGTCATCCCATGCTCGTCGCGCTCCCATGGACCCGCAGGCTGCACTGGGCCTGGCGCGTGAGCTCCTCCGCTACCACCCCGTTGACGCCATTTACGAGGACTGGCTCGACCGCATCGCCGAGCTTGTCAGCACCGCAGGGGGATCCCCTGCGCTATCCCTTTTGCTGCCCCGTCCTCCACCTGCCACGGGTGGCGTGGCTCATGGAGCGCCTCCACCGCCTCTGCCCCAAGACGGCGCCCTAGAGCCAAGGCGTGCGGCTCCGCGGCGCGGCCCACTGCGTCTGGCGCCTGCATGGGAAGAGAGAAGCTGCCAAGAAGTCCCACGCCCACGAAAGCCGCTCATGTGCTCCTCGCGCCGCCTCGGCAAGACCGCGCGCCACCTGCGGTGGCGGCGCGCGGACCCCATCAAGACCAAGCTCCACCTCCCAGGCGGGGGCCCCGGTGACCACGGTCGGCTGCCGAGCCTTCACCCCCGAGCTGCGCAGCGTCACCTGGCCGGGCAAGTTCAAGCCAGATCTGCCTCCTCGCTACGATGACACCCCCGACCCCGCGGAGTTCTTGCAGCTCTACGAGCTAAGCATCGAGGCAGCCAACGGCAACGAGAAGGTCATGGCGAACTGGTTCCACATGGCTCTCAAGGATGGTGCCCGCTCCTGGCTCCTTCTTGCCACCGGGCTCGATCTCCACCTGGGACGAGATGCGCGACCGCTTCGTCGCCAACTTCCAAGGCACTCACGACCGACCGCCGGCCGCGGGTGACCTTCACTGCGTCAAGCAGCAACCAGGAGAGACCCTCCAGAAGTACATCCAGCGCTTCAACAACGTTCGCCTCAAGATCCCCAAGGTGACGGACGAGGCCATCATCTCCGCATTCTCTGATGGCATCCATGACGTCAAGATGAAGGAAGAGCTCGCCATCCACGAGGAGTTGTGCACATCCCTAGAGCTGATCAACCTGGCGACCAAGTGCGCAGAGCTGGGAGGGCGCCTCTCCTCCTCGAGCTCCCAGACCCGGAGGAGAAGAAGGCCAAGGCCAAGGACGTGAAACGCAAAGGAGCAGCCGTGCTCGCAGCAGAGCCGGACACCAAGCGCGGTAGAGACCAGCCCGAGTCATCCAAGGGCAGTTGACCGTTCTGCGCCTTCCACAACCTGCATACCCACAACACCAGCGACTGTCAAGAGCTCAGAGCCATTCGAGAAGGACGCTTCGGCCAACGCCCCGACCGCAGCGGACGGAGCTACGGCCAAGGAGGAGGACGTGGTGGCGGACGCTAGGAAGACCGTGGCCCATGCCAGGAGTGGCGCGACCAGCCTCGTGAGGACCGCTGGCGTGGTCAGCCCCATGAGGATCGCCCCCAGGGCAACGCAGGCCTTCCTCCACTGCCGCCGCCACCAAGAAGGAATGACGACCACCATCAAGACGAGGGGGCTGGGGGCTTCCAGGAGCCGCGTGCTATTGCTTGCATCTTGGGCGGAGCCCAAGCCCTAGCCTTGCAGCGTATCTTCAAGAAGTTTTCTCGTGAAGTGAATGCAGTCCTCCCCAAGCTTGAGGCCACGCGGCCGCTCAGGTGGTCCAAGTGCGCCATCACCTCCAGTTCAGCGGATCAGCTCAAGTGCGCGACCACCGCAGGCGTCCTCCCGATGCTTTGCTCCCCAGTCATCAGCAACGTGCAAGTTACCAAGACCCTCATTGATGGCGGCGCAGGGCTCAACATTCTATCCGTCGACACGTTCAACAACCTCCAAGTGCCATATGACCAGCTTCAGCCTACCAAGCCTTTCTCAGGAGTGACCGACGGTTCCACCACCACGATCGGGCAAGTCCGCCTTCCCGTCACCTTCGGAGAATGCAAGAACTACCGCACCAAGCTCATCGACTTAGACGTCGCCCACATTCGCCTGCCGTACAATGCCATCCTTGGGTATCCAGCCTTGGCCAAGTTCATGGCGGTGACCCATCACAGCTACAATGTCCTCAAGATATCGGGAAGCGGCGGAATCATCACGGTCCCGTGCGAAGAAAGAGATGTGGTGTGCTCCCTTGAGCGTGCCTTTCAAGCTACAGCAATCGATGACCCAGACGGCAAGGGCGAGTGCCCTCCTGAGGCTACCCCCAAGAAAAAGAAGCAGATGCTCCATGCAGGACCTTAGGAGGGTGGCGTCACAACTGGAACCTCGTCAGGATCAGCGCCCACGCCAGGGGCGCCTCCCTCCATCGCATAGGAAGGCACACCTGGCGCCCTCCTCGGGCAGGGCTCGGGGGCTCTCTTCTAGAGGGCCTCCGACCTTGCCAACATCACGAGGGAGGCGCTCGGGCACCACTTGGGCGTGCTTGGCACGTTTCCCTCGAGGAGAACACAGGCGAGGCGCCCCACCTCGAGTTCATCACTAAGACCACTCAGGAACTACAGGACGCAAGGCCCATGCGCGGCAATCGCCGCTCACCAGGCGCAGCTCCCCATCCAGGCAAGGATGCCGAGCTGCGCATCTGCATTTATGTTCCAGGGCTCAATAGGGCCGTATCTCAGGAGCTCTTCTGTCCTTCGCACGTGGGACGCTACGAGGGTCCACCGCACAGCTACGTTCGCATGCCTTTCGGCCTGCCGAGCGTGTCGTCCACCTATCAGCGCAACTTGCAGCGCATCTTGGCGGCTCAAGAGGCTAGGCACCACGCCGTCCTGGCAGAGATGGAGACGGTCCTCAAGGAACCGCCTAGGCCCCAGAGCCTCCCGAGGCTCAGAACCCTGGTGGCTCGTGAGGAGCAACTCCTTCGCCACGTACCTTCAGCTGCCCCGACATCTCTTCATCGACAGAACCAGGTGACATTTTCCAAGTTTGTTTAGCTGGGAGCGCCCCTCGGGCTGCATCATTCCCAGGCCGTGTGGGTCCGTCCCTGTGGCATGTATCCTTTTTCTTATGTCTTTAGCTTACCTTGCTGGGGGCGCCCCTCGGGCTGCATCATCCCCAAGCCGCTCGGGCCTGACCCAGTGGCATGTATGTTCCCTGGATTTACCTAAGCCAGTATGCTTCCCATGCTTAACCAACCTATGTCTATTACGTGCTTGACTCTCGCCCCCCTCGGGGGCTACTCACGTTGGCACGGCGCTTGTGCATGGGTCCGTCCCTACAACGTCGACAAACCCGAGTGGTCGAGCTCTGGCTCGCGGCACGCCCCGCGCACGTCACCTCACCAGGCCCTCGGTGCCTTCTCTCCCTTACAAAGCAATCGGTAGCACACCGGCAACGGAAGGCTGTGGTTCTCCTTGTGCTGGCTTGCAGGAATCTCATGAAGGTGACAGCAGGCGGTACCGCGAGCTCCCTTTTCTCCCATGCGATCCGCTTGCACCTAAAAAGGGGGGCTCCTGAGCATCGTGTCTCAGGAGCTCTGCAGCTCTCCAGCCCTCACCCCCTGGCCTTGACCACGGCACGCGACCTGGCATACCAGCGGCGGCTGAGCTCGCTCGAGGGCCGGGACCTGAGGACGTAGAGCACAAAGGAGAACGTGGAGAAGAGGGGAAGACTCGTATGGGCCTGGCCTAGCTACGCGTTAACGAGTCGCATCGCCAGGAATCGACCCCAACCCGCCAAGATAAGTCTCGTGCTCAGACTGGCTAATCGTTGGATCCTAAGGGTCATGCTTGCGTAGCCCTGTTGTGGCCACGTCGCCTCCCTTTCTTGCCTTACCATGGCTGCTTGAGCACTAAAGGGGACCTCCTGAGCATCGCGCCTCAGGGGCTCTTACTGGACCTCGGGCCGCTCACCTCCTGGCCTTGACCACGGCACGTGACCTGGCATACCAGCGACAGCTGCAGCCTGCCTGGGGACCGGGACCTGTCAGCGTAGAGCAACAAGTCATCGCGAGGTTGGAAAGGGGAGACCGAGCCTACACAGGACATGCATTCGCAAATTTTCATAATAAGGAAGATATACATAAAAGACATCACAGACCCCTTACACGCCCCCACGGGGCACTACTTGATTCCTCGCAGGGAATAAAAGGCGAGAACTTAGAGGAATCCTATCTACGCGCTCCCACCGCCGACGCCATCATCAGCAGTGGGCCAGGGGATGCCAGCGCCAACCCCATCCAGATAAACGACGGCGGCGGTTGGACGCTGCAGCCTTGCTTCGGGACCGGCGAGAGCTCGGGGGCACGTAGCTGTCGTCGCTCGTCTCAGGAGTCTGGTAGGGCTCAGGAGAACTGCTAGACTCCCAAGAGTCGCTGCTGCTGGAGGAGCCGCGGGCGAGGCTCGCGTCGTCCTGGCGCACCCCTCCAGGGCAGCACTCCAGGCGGCGGCCCTCCACATCGAAGACCTTGAAGAACAGCAAGGAGGCGCCGTCATACTCAAAGTGGATCGCAAGAGCGCCCTCAGCGCGGCAGACCCGCGCAACCTCACCCCAGCCGCGGGTCATGAAGATCTTGCCGGAGGAGACCACCTCAACCTTTGCTCCGGTCGCCAGAGTGTCATAGTCAGCATGCTCCAATCAGAGTTCTAGGGGCCCCCTCGGCGTCATCGCGTCGGAGAAGAACCGCGGGAAGCGTATCTGTCGGTGTACTACAGTAGGGGTACCCTAGTACCCCGTACTCGTGCACGGACGGTTGCAGCACCCCGCGGCAAGGTTTGCCTCGTCACCGCCAATATCCTCCGTGGCTCCTTTGGAGCCATTCAAGAACAAAATATTTGATTGAGAAGACAAGGCCCGGCAAGAGGAGCTTGCCGGAAGGCCACTTGAGGCACGAAGGAAGCAAGGCCCGGCAAGAGGAGCTTGCGGGAAGGTTTGGTGAAGCGACAAGCTCCCAAAGCGCGACAAAAGAGTCGGCCGCGGCAAAGGCGCTTGCAGCGGCATGCAACCTCTCTCCGTCTCCGCTCCAGCTCACCCAGCGACGTATCGCCATGGGACCGTTCCATGGGCGCGTGTCGAGCAACTGTGCAGCCAGCGGAGAGCAGCGATAAGCGGCGTTGACAGGCTCGCCATCGTGGCAAGCGGAGGCGCACCTGACGGCCTCTGTTACCTTTATTTGGGCGACAATAATGACGGGCATTTATTGCTTTTGTCCCTTGCCGTCGAGTTAGGTATTTTGCAATCGTACCTTTGTTCAAGTAGGTGTACCAACTCCCGTTTTTACATTTGTACCCTCATCTATGTTGCCACCTGTCGGAGACCCCTTGAGCATATAAAAGGAGGCCCGGGTGCAACGTAGAAAAGGGTTCCGCAGGTTCGGCTCGTTCGGTTCATTCGACCCACTCGAGACCAGAGACACTCACGCTAGGTTTTGTAGCTCTCATTGCTCCCTAGCAAGAACACAATAGATCAAACAAGCAGCAGTAGGAGTTTTATCTCTCCGGAGAGCTCCGAAGTTGGGTAAACTGCTCGTGTGCCTCGCCTCGATCCGCTCTTCGTGCGATCTCCGCCCCCCTCCGAACCACAAGGGGCCTGGTCCGCCGGCCCCATAGATGTTCGTGGGTACGATCAGCCTCCCCGACAGTATCCATGAGCGCGGAGGCATCGGCGACCATGGCACGAGCTCGCGCGAGGAATACGTGGCATGGATTCCAGGGGCGACGGCACGTGTCACCACGGGGCGGTGGCCATGGCCACGGCGCGGGCAACGCAGCTCGCCGTCTCCCCCTCCTGAGCCCCCGGCTTGGGTGTACAAGGGCAACGGATACCCTGGAGGAAGCCGTTCGCACTAGGGCCTCGTCACCTCTGCCCACATGACGACATCGCGGCAGTGGACCGGCCTCTTCTTCGGCGGAAGCGGCCCTGGATCGTCACGGGGAGCCTTTCCCTTCTCTTCAACGGAAAACCTTTGGATCGGCGCCATCAGAGATGCTACTAGAAGAGGAGCAAGGAGGAAGAAGCAAATGAGCTGGGAAGAGATGGGCGACTGGGCTCTGCCCCCCTCCTCATTTATAGCAGGAGAAGGCCAACCAGGGTCCCCCACGATCACAGGTAATGATGGTTTTCCTTTCATGTCGCAGGGACTTGTTAAATCGGGCAGTTGCCAAGGCAGCATGGGGAAGCGATGACGCTCACGTCCAATCAACCGCCACGCGTCGACCAAGGCCGCAAGCTCTTGGGGCCCGCGGCGCTCCGTACTTGACCTTTGGCTTCGCCTCAAGCCAAGCCCGAGCACGCCTTGCACCCGGGGGCTACTGTCGGCATTCTGGGAATGGGGGTCCCCAGACTTGCCTGCCTGCGGCCCACGGCGTGGCTGTGCTAGCAGGCTTGTACGACTCATCTTCATCGACGAGGCATTCATGACCCTCGCGGGGGGCCAAGCCTCGTGAGGCGGACGACACAAGACCTCCTCAGGAGCAGCCTAAACCAGGTTGGCTCACGCGGAGCGGAGAGATCAAGGCAAGGCAAACCTCACGAGGTTCTCGTGACGTGAGCCATGACGATTAAGGCCAGGCAGGCGCCAGCGCGCGCAGCATCCTTGTTTCCCCTTTGGTGCTAAGGGGGCAAGCGCAGGCGTAGAGTACCGAGGCATTAAGCAAAGGTTTCCATATCGGTGGAACAAGACCAAGACCAGGAGGACGGTAAGACGGAGGTCACCATGGAGCCCAAGACGTTGTCACCACCAGAGCCTTTTGCAGGCGAAGACTACTTTTGTCAGGATAAGCTGTACTAGATGTCCCCTTTCAAATTGGCCGTTGTTGGCTCCCTTCCCACTCAATATTTGGGAAGAGGACCAGGGCCTATATAAGTAGAACTAGCCACCACATTAGGGAAGCCGGATCCTTAGCCACCCACACAAGCATAAGAACACCTCAACCTCAGGAGGCTGTTCTTCCCTTTGTACTGTTCATCATCAGCCCATGAGGCAATCCACCACCAATAACTGGAGTAGGGTATTGTCGGATTTCGGGTTCCGACAGACCCTTGAGGTTCGAACACTGGGGTGCGCATGGAGATCTCGCCCTCTACCTACATGTACCCTGCCGCCTCGCTAAGATCTAAACTACGAAAAGGAACAACACAAGAGACACAAGGTTTATACTAGTTCGGGCCACCGTTGTGGTGTAGTACCCTATTCTAGTTTGTGGTGTGGTGGATTGCCTCTTGGGCTGATGGTGAGGAACAATACAAGGAAGAACAGCCTCATGAGACATTCTTGGCAGGCGATTAACTGTTTGGGGTATTTCTGTCTCCTTCTCTCTCTCTCTCTCTCTCTCTCTCTCTCTCTCTCTCTCTCTTTCTCTCTCTCTCTCTCTCTCTCTCTCTCTCTGTCCAAGGTGCATCCAGCTACTGATCCCATGTCTCTACTATGGTGGCTAGCTCTACTTATATAGGCAGAGGCCCTGGGCCTCTTCCCAAATATTGAGCGGGAAGGGCGCCAACAATTGGCCATTTTGAAGGGGAACATCCGGTACACTTATCCTGACTAAAGTTGGTCCTCGCCTGTCAAAGGCTCTGGTGGTGACACCGGCTTGGGCTCCATAATGACTTCCTTCCTGCCGTTGGGCTGGTATTGGTCTTGTTGCACCGAAATGGACGCCTTTGCTTGATGCTCTCGCCTGCGCTCGCTCCCTTTGCACCAAAGAGGAAAGGAGGACAATGCAGCTGGCGCCTCACCTGGCGCCCACTGGCGCCCTTGGTGCGTCATGGCTTGCGTCATGGGCGCCTCGTGAGGTACCCTCGCCTTGATCTCTCCGCCTCCTCGCGAGCCCGGCCTGATGAGGCTGCAGGCTCGAGGAAGCTCCTCGTCAGCCCCGCCTCATGAGGCTTGGCCCCTCGCGAGGGTCTTGAGCTTGTGTTGGTAAAGATGGGCGCGATGGGGCCCCTTTGAGCCACGCCCGCAGGCATGAGCGAGCAAGTCTGGGGACCCTGTTCCCGAGCGCCCGTGATAGCCCGGGCCCAAGGCGCGCCCGGGCTTGGCCGAGCAGACAGGCGAAGGGGCAAGTGTGAAGCGCCGCTGGCCCTAACAGCCTGCGGCCTTGGGCGCCGCGTGGTGGTTGATTGGACGTGGGCGGCCCTGCTCCCCCACGACGCCTCGGCGTTTGCACGAATTGACAAGTCCCTGCATGCAAAGCGGGTCATGATTACCTGCGATCGTGGAGGTCGGCGGTTGGCCTTCCCCGGCTATAAGTACGGGACATCGCCTGCCCTTCCAATCCATCTCCTCTTGCTTCTTCTTCTTCTCCATGGCTCCGCTGAAGAGGCTCTCGGCCGCGGAGAAAGGGAAGGCTCGCCAGGTGGAGCCTGACTCTCCCCATGGCAAGCGGTCGAGGCCGTCCTCGCAAACACCATGTGGCTCCCGTGGTGGCTTCTCGCGGTCGTGGAGGTGATCTCCTGCGCGGTGGCGGGCGGCAGGCCGCTGCGGGGGGGGGGGGGGGAAGAGGGGGCGCCACGGCCGCGTGACCCCCTAGGCCGCACTTCCACTCGGCGGAGGTCTTGCGGAGTTCGATTGTGTGGTCGTGAGCCGGCCGGGCTCCCGGCTCCGGCTTCCTCGCTTCCTCCTAGGTGAGCTTCGGCTGGTGCTCTGGGCGGCCTCGGCTTTAGGCGGATGGTTCTTTGCCGCAGGGCCTCTGGGCTTTGGAGGTCTCTGCAGCCGGGAGCCTGGCCCTGACCCGCGGCTGGCAAACGTTTGCCCGCGGGCGCGGTCTGAGCCGGCGGTGCACCCTCCACTTTAAGTTCGACGGCGACGCCACCCTCTATGTGAGGGTTTTCGGGGAAGATGGTCGTCGCGCTGGGTGCTGCCCTGAGAACGACGACCGCGGCCGCGGGTCCAGCCCCAGCGACGATGGAGACGACAGCGCACGTGCGGTTGGCGACGCTCGGGGCTCGTCGAGTTTTGACGACTCTTCTTCGGGCAGCGGCTCCTCCAGCGGTGGCCGCGACCAGCCTCCGCGGCGCCGCGCCCGCCTGGAGGGAGGTAGCGAGTCCGCCCGCCGTCTCGCCCCGATGAAGCGCGAGAGAGAGTCCGCCTGAGCTCCGGAGGCAGTCCGAGTCTCTCCCGCGAGTTGGTGTCAGGTGAGCCGCGCCTGTTTTGTTCTTTTTCCTTTTCCTGCGCAAAGAGACAGTAGTGTAGGGCCCCGCGTGGGCGTGCTTGGGCTATTGCTGTTAATTATCATGTTGTTTCTTCTATGTCGGTATTATGCCTTTGTGCTACACGCCTGTGCGTAGAAATTACTTAGCTCGAGGGCGCCCGTCGTGGCCCTCGTTTCCCGAGGCCGAGGCCACGCCGAACGCTTCATGTCCTGCGAAAGTTAGTCTAGAGAGGGAAAACCTCGAACGATAAGGGCATAAAAACACTCGCGGGGGCGCTCAAGCTGCCCCCCTCGTGAGACCTTGCGCGAGAGAAATCGAGGTAGGAGGGCGAAAGGTCGAAGAGCCACAAATCAAAACGACCACAACTTCGATAAAACTTCAAATGAGAATGAACAAGCCAACTACAGAAAGCAAATGAAAAAGCCGCATCCGGCACCTAATCTAGTCTTCGACATCTTCTCACGGTAGCGGGCTAAGTGCTACCATCAGGCGTGGGAGGGAGCCCCAGGGCCTGAGGCCAGCGCTCCTGAGATTCCGGGGCGTGTACAGCCCCAACTCATTATTACGTGAGAGTGTCACGGGCCGCGAGCTTCACAGGCGTTGGCCTTCTTCACAGGCTCTGGGCCTTTCTTGCGGGGGAGCAAGCTTCACGGGCATTGACCCTCTTCACAGGCTCTGGGCCTTTTCCAAAAAGATAGCTTCACAGGCATTCGCCTTCTTCACAGGCTCTGGGCCTTTCCAGAAAGATAGCTTCACAGGCATTCGCCTTCTTCATGTGCTCTGGGCCTTTTCGGAAAAACAGCTTCACAGACATTCGCCTTCTTCATGTGCTCTGGGCCTTTTCGAAAGACACCTTCACGGGCATTCGCCTTCTTCACGAGCCTGGGCCTTTTCCAAAAGACAGCTTCACAAGCATTCGCCTTCTTCACGAGCTCTGGGCCTTTTCGGAAAGAAGCGGCTTCCACAGGCATTCGCCTTCTTCACAGGCTCTGGGCCTTTTCCAGAAAGACAGCTTCACAGGCATTCGCCTTCTTCACAGGCTCTAGGCCTTTTCCAGAAAGACAGCTTCACAGGCTCTGGGCCTTTTCAGGGGTAAAACCTCCTGAGGTGCTGGATGTTCCACGCGTTCGGGACTGGCACCCCCTCCTGAGTCTCCAAGCGTGCGAAGCCAGGCCTGTAAACATGAACAACCTTGAATGGGCCATCCCACATGGGAGAGAGCTTATGCAGCCCCTCCCTGGAGAGAACCCGCCTGAGCACGAGGTCCCCTACCTCAAGGGTTCTGGGGCGGATGTTGCGGCAGTGGTATCGTCGCAGTGCTTGTTGGTACCTCGCCGCTCGCAACGCAGCTTCTCGACGACGCTCCTCCCCCAGTATGAGGTCCGTCCCCCGCATGGCGTCCTGCTGCGCCTCGTCGAACGCCAGGACCCGTGCGGAATGACATCTGACCTCGTAAGGGAGGACTGCTTCGGCTCCATAGACCAGGAAGAACGGGGTCTCTCCGGTTGGCTTGGTTGTGGTCGTGCGGATGGACCATGGCACGGACTGAAGCTCGTCGTACCAACCTACGCCGAGCCTCCAGTTTCTTCTTGAATGTTACGGTTTTGAGGCCCTCGGGACCTCTGCGTTAGCCCTTCGGCTGGCCGTTGCCGGGTGCGCCACCGGCGTAACATATCTGCGTTTGAGTTAGCATGATATGTTTTTAAGAGGTTACTGGTGAACTGCGAACCGTTGTCGGTGATGATGCGGTTTGGCACCCCGAATCGGCTCACGATGCCCTTGACGAACTTGACCGCAGAACCTACGGGGATGGTTCGAACGGCTTCCACTTCGGCCCACTTGGTGAACTTGTCCACGGCGATGTAGAGGTAGCGATAGCCTGGGCGCCGAGGAAGCGGGCCCAGGATATCCATACCAGGCGCAAATGGCCACGAGAGGGGTATAGTTTGCAGACCTCTATTTGGCTGATGGATCTGCTTGGCATGGAATTGGCAGGCTTCGCAAGCCTTCACTAGTTCGACGGTGTCGTTGAGTGCAGTAGGCCAATAGAAACCGCTCCGGAATGCCTTGCCCACGAGGGTTCGTGAAGACGAGTGATGCCTGATCTCCATCGTGTATATCCGCCAGCAGTTCTTTCCCTTGCTCCCTGGAGATGCAGCGTAGTGACACATCATTCGGTCGCTTCCGATAGAGCTCTCCATCCCTGAAGCAGTACGCGGTGGCTTGCCGTGCCACACGCTCCGCTTCCTCCTCCTGCTCCGGCAGGGTCCCTTGCATTAAGTAGCTCCGGAGCTCTGTGATCCAGCACCCCTCCTGAGGCTCCATCGTCAGGAGCAGGCGCGCTCCTGAGGCCGGGCCACAGACCGGGGCTCCTGAGGCAGGTGGCTGGGGAAGCTCCTCCCGAGGCTGCGCCGTGTTTGATAGTGCTGGCATGGCCGAGGGCTTGAAGAGCCGCTCCTCGAACACGCTAGGCTCCTGAGGTAACTGCCTGGATGCCCGTTTGGCGATGTCGTCGGCCTCCTGATTGGTGCCGCGGGGCACATGTTGCAACTCCAACCCCCAGAACTGCTTCTCCATCCTGCGGACCGCCGCAAGGTAGGCTTCCATGTGCTCATCTTTTGGCTCGTACACCTTGTTGGAGAAGTTGACGAGGAGCTGCGAATCGCCCTTGATGGTAAGGCGCTTCACCCCTAGGGCAGCTGCGGCCTTCAAGCCCGCTATTAGACCTTCATACTCCACTATGTTATTGGAGACCTTTTCACCTTGCTGGAAACAGAGCTGCTGGCGTAGTAGAGCTTGTCCTGAGTGGGAGATATGAGCACCGCCCCAGCCCCAGCGCCATGTCTGGAGAACGCCCCATCAAAGTACATGACCCAGCCTTCTGGCGCGTCACTTCCCGGGAAGAGGGACCGATCCTCGTCGGCCTTGAGGCCCGGCGCCTCCGTCCATTCTGCCATGAAATCCGCTAATGCGGCCCCCATTGATGACCCTGGTCATGTTGAATTCGAGCTAAAACGCTTGCAGTTCAATGTTCCACTCAGCGACCCTTCCGGCTGGGTTAGGGCTCCTGAGCACCCTTTCCAGGGGGTATGCTGAGACGACCTTGATGGGGTGGCCCTGAAAATAATGCCGCAGCTTGCGCGAGGCCACCAATAGCGCGAGGAGGAGTTTCTGAGGCATGGGGTACCGCGCCCTTGCGTCCCGTAACACCGTGCTGACGAAGTACACTGGGTGCTCAACGAGGGTTGGAGCGCCAGTGCTGCTGGCGCCCTCTGGAGACCGTGGCGCCTCCTGAGGCGATGGAGCCTCCAGAGGCTGGTAGTCTGGGGTGGGACCTCTTCCGTCCCCAGTGCGCTCCCCTGCGGCGGCTGATCCTTCTCAGTCGCGGTAGTGGTTTCTGTGGGTCTTCCTTGTTCCTGCTTCGCCTTGACCTGGGCCGCTGCTGTGGTTTTGGTTTGACGCTCTTCCCTAACCGCCACAGGCTGTTGGCGGAGTAGGGAGTGGTGGTGAGTAGAGCACCGGGGGTTCTGCGGGCGTGGGGCCACCATGACCGGAGGGCTGGTCAGGTACCTCTTGAGATCTTGAAACGCCTTGTCGGCCTCTTCAGTCCATTCAAAGGGTCCCTTCTTCTTCATTAGCTGGAAGAAAGGCAGCGCTCGAGCTCGAGGTTGGCGCCTATGGTGAAAGTGGCGCCAGTGGACCCGTCCTCGTCGACGGGTATTTGCTTGGTCTCTGCCTTGTCTTGGGTGAACAATTGTTTCTTCTTGGTTGGTGCAGCCCCCTTGGGCTCAGAGGTCCCCACGTTGGCGGGCTACACTGGCGCCACCGTCTTGAAGGCGAGCTTGAGCACTCGCAGCGCATCTCCGGTGTTCCCGGGCACGGTGAGGACACCGTTGATCCCGGGCATCTTCATGAGGTTGTACGTCGGGTGAGTCGCGGCCATGAACTGGGCCAGTGTTGGGTAGCCAAGGATGGTGTTGTAGGGGAGGCTGATGGGGGCGATGTCGAAGTCGACCAGCTCCGTGCGGAAGTTGTCGTAGGTGCCGAAAGTTACTAGGAGCTGGATTTGTCCTAAGGAGCTGGATGACCTGCCCCCGACGCCCGAGAAAAGCCGGCTGGGCTGCAGCCGCTCCCGGGGTATGCAGAGGAGGTTGAAGGCCTCAACTGAGAGCACGTTGAGGCCCGCGCCGCCGTCGATGAGAGTCTGGTGACGGCCACTGGCAGAAGGTGGGGTGCATGACATGGGGAGCGCGCAGCGGGCTGAATTGGAGGGGTGGTCCTCCGAGCTGAAGGTCAGACTGGCCTTGGGCGCCGACCGGTCCTGGGGGGCTCCCTGCCGCGTGGAGGCGGCGCCGACCGGTCCTGGGGGGCTCCCTGCCGCGTGGAGGCGGCGCCGAGCCGGCGGACGAACGGCTTGATGTGGTGACTTGAGGGCGGCGCCTGCGAGCCGCCCAGGAGGGCCACAACGACCGGGGGTGCCGGCGCGGCATGGTGTGTGAGGAAGAGGCCGCGGAGCTCTTCCCAAGAGGACACAGAGGCAGCCGGAAGGTGGAGCAGCCACGCGCACGGAGCGCCGGTGAGGGCCATGGGAAGCCAGTTGGCTTCGAGGACGGCCTCCTCGTACGCTAGCAGGAAGACCATCGGATCGGTCGCGCCTTTGTAGCGCGGCGGCGTCGTCGGCTTGAACTTGTCCAGCCACCGCACCCGTTGCAAGGCCGGGGCCAGGGCTCGGAGCCCATTGCCCCCCGCGCTGGTGCTGGCGGTCGGAGCGGGCGGCGAGCTGCTCATCGCGAGGTGGGTCGCGACGGTGGCGGAAGGGGAACTCCGGCGCACCCCTACCGGGCGCGCCAAATGTCGGTTCGGGTTCCGGCAGACCCTTGAGGTTCGAACACTTTGGGTGCGCGAGGAGATCTCGCCCTCTACCTACATGCCCGCCCGCCTCGCTAGGATCTAAACTACTGAAAGGAACAACACAAGAGACACAAGGTTTATACTAGTTAAGACCCCTTTGCTACGGTGTAATACCCTACTCTAGTTTGTGGTGTGGTGGATTGCCTCTTGGGCTGATGGTGAGGAACAATACAAGGAAGAACAGCCTCATGAGTGCATTCTTGGCGAAGCGATGAACTGCTTGGGGAAGTTCAGTCGCCTTCTCTCTCTCTCTCTCTCTCTCTCTCTCTCTCTCTCTCTTTCTCTCTCTCTCACTCACTCTCTCTCTCTCTCTGTCCAAGGTGCATCCAGCTACTGATCCCATGTCTCTACTATGGTGGCTAGCTCTACTTATATAGGCAGAGGCCCTAGGCCTCTTCCCAAATATTGAGCGGGAAGGGCGCCAACAATTGGCCATTTTGAAGGGGAACATCTGGTACACTTATCCTGACTAAAGTTGGTCCTCGCTTTGTCAAAGGCTCACGGTGGTGACGCGGCTTGGGCTCCACAATGACTTCCTTCCTGCCATTGGGCTGGTCTTGGTCTTGTTGCACCGAAATGGACGCCTTTGCTTGATCTTGTCGCTGCGCTTGCTCCTTTGCACCAAAGAGGAAAGGAGGACAACTGCTGGCGGTGGCGCCTACGCTGGCGCCCTTGGTCGTCATGGCTTGCGTCATGGGCACCTCGTGAGGTACCCGCCTTGATCTCTCCGCCTCCTCTAGAGCCAGCCTGATGAGGCCGTGCACGAGGAAGCTCCTGTCATCATCCGCCTCAATCTTGGCCCCTCGCGAGTCTTGAGCTTGTGTTGGTGAAGATGGGCCGCGATGGGCCCCCCATTGAGCCACGCCGCAGGCCGCAGGCAGGCAAGTCTGGGGACCCCCGTTCCCAGAATGCCGACAGGTATTACACCACAACGGTGGCCCGAACCAGTATAAATCTTGTGTATTTTGTGTTGCGAGTTCGTCGAGTTCGTCCGCGAGATCTTAACAAACCTAGGGCGTAGATCGGTAGGGGGGAAGGATCTTCGTGCGCACCCTAGAGTTTGAACCTTAAGGGTTTTGCCGGAACCCATGATCCGACAGGCGCCACGACGCCTCATCAGCTCGGACGCGTGTCGAAGCCAGGCGAGGCGGCGACAGCTGGGACATGCTTCCTTGCTGTCCCCGATAAAGGGAGAGATGTCGTCGACAGCACATTAAATGTGTTTGTCCGATGGTGCCAGAGGATAGAGTCATCCACTGTACACCTTTCCACCTCTTGTGTGCCACTGTGGTGACCCCTTTTGCTTATAAAAGGAGGCCCGTAGCTAGCTCAAGAACCCAAGAACACTCAAATACATCCACCAAAGCAGGACTAGGGTATTACGCATCCTTGCTGCCCGAACCTGGTTAAACGATCCGTGTGCTTCCTGTTAGACCGCTCTTTGTACAACCCCGCGCCCGCCAACCGTAGAAGGGATCCCAGTGATTCCATAGGTGTCAATTTCCCCCGACAACGCCCTTGATACATCTCCAATGTATCTACTTTTTCTCACGCTTTCCTCTTGTTTTCAACTCTAATTTGCATGATTTGAATGAAACTAACCCCGGACCGACGTTGTTTTCAGCAGAACTACCATGGTGCTGTTTTTGTGCAGAAATAAAAGTTCTCAGAATGGAAATAAACTTTTTGAGGATTTTTTATATCAATAATAAGAATTTTTGGAACCAAGAACCACCGAAGAGGGGTTTCGGGTGGGCACAACCCACCGGTAGCGCCCCTCTCTGGCGGCGCCCAGGTGGGTTGTACCCACCTGGTGGCCCCGCTGACAACCCCCCTGATACTATAAAATCACATTATTCCAGAAAAAATCAGGGAAAAAGAATTATCGTGTTTCACGAGACGAAGCCGCTGCCAAGCCCTGTTCTTCCTCGGGAGGGCAGATCTGGAGTCTGTTTGGGGCTCCAAAGAGGGGAATCTTCGTTCTTCGTCATCACCAACCAATCTCCATCGCCAATTCCATGATGCTCCCCACCGGGAGTGAGTAATTCCTTCTAGGCTCGCTGGTCGGTGAGGAGTTGGATGAGATTCATCATGTAATCGAGTTAGTTTTGTTAGGGCCTGATCCCTAGTATCCACTATGTTCTTAGACTGATGTTGCTATGACTTTGCTATGCTTAATGCTTGTCACTTTGGGCCCGGGTGCCATGAACTCACATCTGAACCGTTTATGAATTCGTCATTATATCCATGTTTTAGATCCGATCTTGCAAGTTATAGTCACCTACTACGTGTTATGATCCGCAACCCGGAGTGACAATAACTGGGCCCACTCCTGGTGATGACCGTAGTTTGAGGAGTTCATGTATTCACTATGTGTTAATGCTTTGTTCCGGTTCTCTATTAAAAGGAGGCCTTAATATCCCTTAGTTTCCAATATGGACCCTGCTACCATGGGAGTGTAGGACAAAAGATGTCATGCAAGTTCTTTTAATAAAGCACGTATGACTATTTACGGAATACATGCCTACATTATATCGATGAACTAGAGCTAGTGCCGTATCGCCCTAGGTTATAACTGTTACATGATGAATATCATCCAACAAGTCACTGATCCAATGGCTATGAATTTATTTATATTGATCTTGTTGCGTTACTATTGCTATCATCACTGTTACACTTGCTACAAAATTACTGGTATCACTATTACTGTTACCGTTGCTGCTGTCACTATTATCAAAACTATCAAA
The DNA here is from genome assembly GCA_021605145.1 of Aegilops bicornis. Classification (NCBI taxonomy): domain Eukaryota; kingdom Viridiplantae; phylum Streptophyta; class Magnoliopsida; order Poales; family Poaceae; genus Aegilops; species Aegilops bicornis. Next base: position 576,493,730 of record CM038671.1, on the reverse strand, counting down.
CTATTGTGCTACTCATCACTTTGCTGCAGATAATTAATCTCCAGGTGTGGTTGAATTGATAACTCAGCTGCTAATACCTTCAAATATTCTTTGGCTCCCCTTGTGTCGAATCTATAAATTTGGAATTAAATACTTTACCCTCAAAAACTGTTGCGATCCCCTATACTTATGGGTTATCAACACCTTTTTCTGGCACCGTTGCCGGGGAGTATAGCAATATTTGTCGAGTCACTTGGGATTATTATCATATTATCACTATGAAGAATCTGAAGGATCCAAAGACTAAGATTTATCCCTCTAAGACGAGGGGAGGTAAGGAACTGCCATCCAGTTCTACTTTAAATTCACCTTCTGTTATGAGTAAACTTGCAACACCACCACATGCTATGAATTCTACTATGTCACCAGTTATTGATGATGTTGCTTCTACTATGAATGATGCTTATGATGATGCTAGTACCTTGCTTGATAATGATGATGTGCCACTTGGTGATTTTCTTAATGAACAAATTGCTAGAGTAATACAACGTGATGTTGTTGAATCTGATGATGAGCTTGAAACTGAAACTCCTGAAACACCTGCTAGAACTAGCCTTCCTAGATATGAATTTCCTAAGGTACCGGAAGGTTATGTTATGAGTGAGGAGGCAACTAGAGATATTCTTGCTTGCAATGATAGAGATGATCTAGAGAAATTACTATGCAAGCATAAAGAAAAATCTTTGAATGCTAGAATGAAATGTGATCCTAAGTTTGCTAATTCACCTATCTGTATTGCTGATAAGGATTATGAATCCTCTGTCGTCCCAGAGTTAATTACTTTGGTTGAATCTGATCCTTTCCATGGTTATGAAACTGAAATTGTTGTGGCACATCTTACTAAATTGAATGATATAGCCACCCTTTTTACTCATGATGAGAAAACTCGCTATTACTTTATTCTCAAATTATTTCCTTTCTCATTAAAGGGTGATGCTAAAGCTTGGTACAATACCCTTGCTCCTGGTTGTGTGTGTAGTCCCCAGGATATGATTTATTACTTCTCTAAAAAATATTTTCCTTCTCATAAGAAACAAGCTGCCTTACAGGAAATATTTAACTTTGTGCAAACTAAAGAAGAGAGTCTCCCACAAGCTTGGGGGAGGCTTTGCTAGTTGCTTAATGCTTTGCCTGATCATCCTCTTAAGAAAAATGAAATACTTGATGTTTTCTATAATGGACTAACCGATGCTTCTAGGGACTTCCTAGATAGTTGTGCTGGTTGTGTTTTCAGGGAACGAACTGTTGCTCAAGCTGAGAAATTATTGAATAACATATTGAAAAATTATGATGATTGGACTCTTCCTGAACCACCGGCTAAACCCACTCCAAGGAAGAGGGGTATATTATATCTCAGTCCTGAAGATATGCAAGAGGCAAAGAAATCTATGAAGGAAAAAGGTATTAAAGCTGAGGATGTTAAAATTTTACCTCCTATTGAAGAAATACATGGGCTTAATACACCACCGCTGCCTAAGGTGGTAGAGGTAAATTCTTTAATTAAATTCAATAATAATGACAATCCTCACAATATGCATCCTAGTCAATGCCTTTATAAGTTTGAAAACTACATTAGAAAACAAGATCACTTCAATGCAAATGTTATGAAACAATTGAAATACAATTCAGATATGATTGCTCGCTTGAGTGACTTGTTATTTAGAATTTCAAATGATGTTAGAGGTGTTGAAAACATGCTTCTATGGTAAAATCTCAACTAGAAGAAGTTGCTAAATCACAACGAGAATTTCTTGATGAAATGAATAATAATATGCATGATTTTGTTGTTAGAGTTGCAACTAGAGGAGGTAAAATGACTCAGGAACCACTTTATCCCGAGGGACACCCAAAAAGCATTATACAAGACTCACAAAGAAACAACACCACTGCACCTAGTCCTTCTAAAAAGAAAAAGAAGAAGAAAAATGATAGGACTTTGCATGCTTCTAGTGAACCTGAAATAGAAAAACCTCCTGATAATGAAAATGAAAATTCTATCTCTAATGCTGAAACTCAATCTGGTAATGAACATCCACCTAGTGATAATGAAAAAGATAATGCTGATGTTCATGAAGATGCTCAACCAAATGAAAAAGAACCAGATAATGATGTTGAGATAGAACCACTTGTTGATCTTGATAACCCACAACCTAAGAATAAAAGGTATGATAAAAGAGACTTCATTGCTAGAAAACACGGTAAAGAAAGAGAACTGTGGGTTCAAAAACCTATGCCTTTTCCACCCAAGTCAACTAAAAATAATGATCATGAAGAATTTGAACGCTTTCTTTGAAATGTCGAGGCCGATCTTTTTGCGTACTCGCTTGACTGATATCTTGAAAATGCCTCCTTATGCAAAGTATATGAAAGACATCATCACAAATAAAAGAAAAATACCGGAAGCTGGAATCTCCACTATGCTTGCTAATTATACTTTCAAAGATGGATTACCGAAAAAACATGGAGATCTGGGTATACCAACTATACCTTGCTCTATCAAAAAGAATTATGTGAAAATTGATTTGTGTGATCTAGGAGCTGGTGTTAGTGTTATGACTTTCTCTTTATATAAAAGACTTGACTTGAATAAACTCACACCTACTGAAATATCTTTGCAAATGGCTGACAAGTCAACTGCCATACCTATCGGTATCTGTGAGGATGTGCCCGTTGTTGTTGCTAATGTTACTATTTTGACCGACTTTTGTTATACTTGAGATGCCCGAGGACGACAACATGTCGATTATCCTTGGTAAACCCTTCTTGAATACTACAGGGGCTGTTATTGATTGCAATAAAAGCAAGTTCACTTTTCATATTAATGGTAATGAGCATACGGTGCACTTTCCGAAGAAACAATTCCAAGTGAATGGTATTAATGATATTGAAAAATCTCCGACAATCACTATTGGAAGTTTTCAAATACCTCTACCTACTGTCAAAAAGAAATGTGAAATGCTTATTGTTGGGGAGATGCAAATCCCCATTGAGGTAACTTAGCGATTCACGAAAGTTCTTCGGTTTCATGCGAATTGAAAGTGGTTGTTAATAAGATCTGATCAACCTTATTAATGAATCATTTTTAATAGTATGTGGTTGATGAATTTAGTAAGCACTACTCTCTATCCCTACTTTTTATTCTCTGTTTTTATTAGTTAAATAAAATGAAATAAAATGCTTTGTCTGTTTTTCAAATTTCCCGTGCAATAAAAAAATGATCCAAAATAGAAGTTCTCAGAATGCCTTGAAAAATTTATATAATTTTTTCCTGAATATTTAAGAATTTTTGGTGCAAATAATACCAGAGGGGGGGTGCACTTGGTGGGCACAACCCACCAGGGCGTGCCAGCGCCCCCCCCCCCCCTGGCACGCCGTGGGGGGTTGTGGTCCCCACGTGGGCCCTCTCACTTACTTCTTCCTCCCACATAGTCACTTACCTCCAAAAAAAATCACTCTAGCTCTTTCTCGTGTTCCTGCTCCCGAAACCGCGGATTTCGATCTCTTTGCTCGAAGCTCCGTTTCTGAAACTGTTTCAGGGATTTGTTGCTTGGAAATATTGTACGCGGACATTATGAACCTGTTTGGAAGGAGTTCTTCGAGGAGGAGGTCCTCGGGGGCATCTTCTAGTGACAGCTCCGCTCCCCGGTCTTATGTTGAACCAAGTGAAAGTTCCACGCGAGATGCCGCTACCAAAACTTTCTTATGGCCTTGCGATGAGTATATGATTCAAGTGGGCATTAAGGAGGAATTTGAACAATATGTTCACAATGCCGGTCTCGGTCCCTACCTTTCAGATAAGTGTGTACAGCGCCATCTTCTCATTGAATCATTTGTCAAAGGATTTAAATATTTTCCACATGAGTCTAGGGTGCCGTTTAAGCTTTATGATGAACCATTTACTATCCCACTAGAGAAATTTGCTTACCATTGCAAACTTCCATTTTAGGGTTCGCTTGATGAGCCGGCGAAGGCTGAGTATGAGTCTTTCTTGACTAGCCTTTGCTACGGTGAAAATAGGGGGGGTGAGGCAAGTTAGAATAAAGAGCATTCACTTTCCCACAATTCAGTACTTTTCTTTATTTAACAGGAAATGCATAGTAGGCAAGCAAGACTTTCGCATACTTTGTGCTCCAGACTTGGGCCTCATTCACACCACTCTCACAGGTGAAAGGAATTATAACCTTGTAGCGATTGTTGCACGTAGACTTCAGCTTAACGCCAAAAGTGGCTGGTTCTATGGTGGAATTTATGCCACACGCCTAGCACGAGGGCTGAGTGTTTCACCTTTACCTTTTGATCCTATCCTACCACTCGATATTTAGATTTTGAGGCCTTAAAAGAGCATAAGATTCTCAAGGGAAGGGCTGAGAACTAGACTTAAAATCTGTTGTTTAACCAATCACATGTTGTGGACACATTTTTGCCTGCACCTGCTCTTTTTGACTATAACAGCAGGGAAAGATAATTTGTTCTTGAGAGCGAGGCCCGAGCTCACAATGCAGCAGTGTTGGCGGCACGGCGTGCCGAGGCCTCCACACTGAGAGCCTCCATGAGCTACCACGCTGACTACTACCCTCCAGGCTACTGATCAATTACCAACTTAGGCCAAAAGCCTAAGCTTGGGGGAGTACATGTTCTCACCGACATTATATTCATGTTCACATATCATTCTAGTTGTCGGTGCTCACACTTTTTAATTGTATCATCCATGCTTAGATTTATTTTCTTGCTTTCTTCTTGTGTGTTTGAAAAACTTTAGAAAACCAAAAAAAATTAGTTGTAGTAATTTACTTTCCATGCATGCTTAGTAGTAGAATTAAAAAGAAAACCCAAAAATATTTCCTTGTTCTTCTTTTGCTTGTTGGGAGCTTTCGCGTGTAAATAGTTTTTCTCGTTTTTGTTTTTCCTTTTTATTTGCCTGTTCAAGAAAACCAAAAACTCCAAAAATATTTCAGTGTGTTTCTCTGAATTTCTTTTCTTTTTATTCGAGTCTTACCGAGGAGAAGACCACGATGAAAATGTTGAGTGGCTCTCATATGAATAATTGTTGAACTAATGGAGAGCCCATTTTACCTTGTCTTCTCCTGTTGAATAAAATGTTTTGCAGATTCCAGCTTAGTCCATGGCACTCTTTCACTATTATTATTTTCAAATCATTCGGTCGTGCAAGTGAAAGGCAATAATGATGATATTCGATGAGCTGGCCGTGGCAAAGAGAAACTGGTATGAACTTGACTTGTTCTTGTTGTGTAAATATGTTTAACCTAGTGCCCATGCTTCAGCCCATTATGATTGAACATGTTTGCAATGACAATTAGAGATTATAGTTTCAAATGCCATGCATAAGTAGCTAGGAGTGGATAATGATTTATATTGGATATCAACATAGCGTTAAAATGATTGTGATGTATTATGATGATATGGTGTCCTCCTCTGAATGTTCGAGTGGCTTGACTTGGTACATGTTCACACATGTAGTTGAATCAAAACCAACATAGCCTCTATAATGTTTATGTTCATGGTGTTCATATCCTACTCATGCTAGTGTCCAATGTTACTTATGCATAATGCCTGGTTATGATCAATGTTGCTCTCTAGCTGGCCGCTTCCCAATCTTAATTGCTAGCCTTCGCCTGTACTAAGTGGGAATTCTGCTTGTACATCAAAAACCTTGAACCTAAAGTTATTCCAGATGAGTCCACTGATACGTCTCCAACGTATCTACTTTTCCAAACACTTTTCCCCTTGTTTTGGACTCTAACTTGGATGATTTGAACGGAACTAACCCGGACTGACACTGTTTTCAGCAGAATTGCCATGGTGTTATTTTTGTGCAGAAATAGAAGTTCTTCAAATGACCTGCAACTTCACGGAGAATATTTTTGGAATATATAAAAAATACTGGCGAAAGAATCAACACCAGGGGGGCACACCCTGTCCACGAGGGTGGAGGGCGCGCCCACCCCCCTGGGGTGCGCCCCTGCCTCATGGGCCCCCTGAGGCTCCACCGACCTCTACTCCAACTCTATATATTCACGTTCGGGGAGAAAAAATCAGAGAGAAGGATTCATCGTGTTTTACGATACGAAGCCACCGCCAAGCCCTAATCTCTCTCGGAAGGGCTGATCTGGAGTCCGCTCGGGGCTCCGGAGAGGAACCCATCGCTGTCGTCATCATCAACCATCCTCCATCACCAATTTCATGATGCTCACCGTCGTGCGTGAGTAATTCCATCCTAGGCTTGCTGGACGGTGATGGGTTGGATGAGATTTATCATGTAATCGAGTTAGTTTTGTTAGGATTTGATCCCTAGTATCCATTATGTTCTGAGATTGATGTTGCTATGACTTTGCTATGCTTAATGCTTGTCACTAGGGCCCGAGTGCCATGAATTCAGATATGAACCTATTATGTTTTCATGAATATATGTGAGTTCTTGATCCTATCTTGCAAGTCAATAGTCACCTACTATGTGTTATGATCCGGCAACCCCGAAGTGACAATAATCGGTACCACTCCCGGTGATGGTCGTAGTTTGAGGAGTTCATGTCTTCACTAAGTGTTAATGCTTTGGTCCGGTACTCTATTAAAAGGAGGCCTTAATATCCCTTAGTTTCCAATAGGACCCCGCTGCCATGGGAGGGTAGGACAAAAGATGTCATGCAAGTTCTTTTCCATAAGCACGTATGATTATATTCGGAATACATGCTTACATTACATTGATGTACTGGAGCTAATTCTGTGTCACCCTATGTTATAACTGTTGCATGAGGAATTGCATCCGACGTAATTATCCATCACTGATCCAATGCCTACGAGCTTTTCACATATTGATCTTTGCTTAGTTACTTTTCCGTTGCCACTGTTACAATTACTACAAAACTGCTACTGTTACTTTTGCCATCGTTACCGTTACTTCCATACTACTTTGCTGCAGATATTAAGTCTTTCAGGTGTGGTTGAATTGACAACTCAGCTGCTAATACTTGAGAATATTCTTTGGCTCCCCTTGTGTCGAATCAATAAATTTGGGTTGAATACTCTACCCTCGAAAACTATTGCGATCCCCTATACTTGTGGGTTACCATCCACCATACCTACCTATATACGGTATTACCCTGCCATCCTACGTAAATTTGCATGTGCCACCTCTAAAAACTTGTAAAAATTATCCTTTTTGTGTGCCTGGATCGTTCGTGGAACGACAGGAGGTGGTCGATATCTTCCGTGCTAAGCATGTTATCCTCAGGTCGAGTGTTTATTCACTCGCCATCGCACGAGGAAATGGGCGGTATTAGGGGTGCCCAGTCCCAAATTGCAAACATGAAAAAGAGTTCATCTCTTGAATAATCAAACAAAAACTCCCAATGGAGTCAAAACCTTTACTTTCTGCTTGGGGACCGCCACTAGCGTGCTTAGCATGGAAGATGTTGGTAACTGATGGTCGTGAAGTGAATGAGAAGGGTGAATGTCTGAAAATATTATTTATCTCTGTTTTAAAAATGGAGCTCTGGCACCTCTACAAATCACTGCTTCCCTCTGCAAAGGGACTTTTTATTTACTTTTATGTTGTGTCACCACCTTCTAAAAACAAGCGCCAGAAACTGAGTGAAACATTTGTCATGATTTATGCATTGTGTATAGCTAATGTTGGGTGCATCATGACTGGATCTTTTCTACCATGAATTACAATGTTTAGTCGCTGCTTGAACTTTGGAGGTGCTCTGCATTTATGTTTTGCAGTATTATAAAGGGCTAGCGAGATACCACTATTTTCATATTATATCATGGTTGTTTTGACAACGTGTTGCCATTTGAGATATCTTATTATTGCTTGCTAGCTGATTATGTCATTGATATGAATCATTATAATCTTTAAATGTTATTGTTGACATGGTTAGTTATAATGTTGGCTGAAAACCTGGGTGATATTTAAGCTTATTTATGCAAACAAGAGCAAACGAGTTCGTAAAAGTTTTTCTTTCTCACTTTCAGTTTATCAACTGAATTGATTGAGGACAAGCAAAGGTTTAAGCTTGGGGGAGTTGATATGTCTCCAACATATCTACTTTTTCTCACGCTTTTCCTCTTGTTTTGGACTCTAATTTGCATGATTTGAATGAAACTAACCCCAGACTAACGCTGTTTTTGGCAGAACTACCATGGTGTTATTTTTGTGCAGAAATAAAAGTTCTCGGAACGGAACAAAACTTTTTGAGGATTTTTTATATCAATAATAAGAATTTTTGGAGCCAAGAACCACCGGAGAGGGCCCCCTAGGTGGGCACTACCCACCAGGGCGCGCCCCCCTCTCCTAGCGCGCCCAGGTGGGCGTTTAGGTGGGTTATACCCACCTAGTGGCCCCGCTGACGACCCCCTGATACTATAAAATCACATTGTTCCAGAAAAAATCAGGGAAAAAGAATTATCGCGTTTCACGAGACGGAGCCGCTGCCAAGCCCTGTTCTTCCTCGGGAGGGCGGATCTGGAGTCCGTTTGGGGCTTCGAGAGGGGGATCTTCGTTCTTCGTCATCACCAACCAATCTCCATCGCCAATTCCATGATGCTCCCCACCGGGAGTGAGTAATTCCTTCGTAGGCTCGCTGGTCGGTGAGGAGTTGGATGAGATTCATCATGTAATCGAGTTAGTTTTGTTAGGGCCCGATCCCTAGTATCCACTATGTTCTTAGATTGACGTTGCTATGACTTTGCTATGCTTAATGCTTGTCACTTTGGGCCCGGGTGCCACGAACTCAGATCTCAACCATTTATGAATTCATCATTATCCATGTTTTTATCCGATCTTGCAAGTTATAGTCACCTACTACGTGTTATGATCCGGCAACCCCGGAGTGAAAATAACCGGGCCCACTCCTGGTGATGACCGTAGTTTGAGGAGTTCATGTATTCACTATGTGTTAATGCTTTGTTCCGGTTCTCTATTAGAAGGAGGCCTTAATATCCCTTAGTTTCCAATATGGACCCCGCTGCCACGGGAGGGTAGGACAAAAGATGGCATGCAAGTTATTTTAATAAAGCACGTATGACTATTTACGGAATACATGCCTACATTATATCGATGAACTAGAGCTTGTGCCGTATGGCCCTAGGTTATAACTGTTACATGATCAATATCATCCAACAAGTCACCGATCCAATGCCTACGAATTTATTTATATTGATCTTGCCACGTTACTATTGTTATCATCACTGTTACACTTGCTACAAAATTACTGCTATCCTTTATTCTTTACCGTTTACTCTGTCACTATTATCAAAACTATCAAACTACTATGCTATTGATCGCTTTGCTGTAGATAATTAATCTCCAGGTGTGGTTGAATTGACAACTCAGCTGCTAATACCTTCAAATATTCTTTGTCCCCCCTTGTGTCGAACCTATAAATTTGGGTTAAATACTTTACCATCAAAAACTGTTGCGATCCCCTATACTTGTGGGTTATCAGCCCTCGTTATGGAACAGAAGGAGGAGTTGGCGAAGCTCCGCATCCTGCACCCGGCTGTTGTCAAGGTACGTAATGCGGCCGTGGAACGGATGATGAAGGCTCATGCCGTGAAATCCCGCGTCATGGACAGAATGAAGAAGATGGCGTAGGAGATGCACGAGGAGATGGAGGTCGTGGAGGCGATGAAGAAGCGATTCACGACTCATGACGGCAACCCTTCATGTAGTAGAGCAGCGCCCTAGACTTGTGTGTGCGTCTTCCTTGTTTTTTGGGAGAGGGATAATCTTCCTTCTTCTTTTGCTCCTGTGTTTCTTCTTTTGCTTCGGGTGTTTTGCCGCACGTGTCACGTTCTATGCGAGGCACGAATAGAAAAATGCTAACAATGAGCGGCGCCGTGGGATCGATTACCAGCAAATTAGATCATTTTTATCGCCATATCGCACTGGGCCGCCGTGTTTCCTGCTCCTCTGTCGTACTAGTACTCCAGTGGAAAACTTGAGTATACCACACGGTTCTTTGCTCCTCCTCAGGTCGTCGACAACATTTATACGAGCAGTCAAATCACAAGGCCCTACCTTCCAGCAGTAATGAGCCATCAAATCACAAAGGCCCTCACCTCTCGTGAAACCGACCAAGCGAGACTGCCCCGCCCTCTAGCCTTTTAAATGTATACTTTTGTGCAGTAGTAGTATCGATGGATTGCGCCATGGAGCAAAACTAACAAGATGAAATTAAAGAAAAAAGGTGGTACATATAGAGAGCGCTCGTCGCCAAATTATGCATATAGTACTATTAAAAAATCTAGTATGATTACATGGGCTGCTAAAGTCTATTGAAGAAATTAGCATACCTATTTAATTCTTTGACAACTAAACTGCTGGCTATATGATGTTCGCCATATATATATTGTACGTATATAATGTGAAGAAATGAGTGGTAGTACTACCAACTACAAGATGAACTATAAGAAATACTAGGATGTACGTACTGAAGAGTTAAAGTAACGAGAAGGAACATAACATAGTTCTGGTAGGGAGTAAGCACAACACACCCTTCAAATAAAACTAAGCACCCTGAAATTAAACTAAGCAAGCAATCTGGTAGACACTGCATTATTAGAACCACCATGAGCAACAACACTGCCACCTTACTCGGACTCCTCGTCCACGTGCTCGTCTTCGTCCTTGTCCCTCTTCCACTTGGCCGATACTTCTTTGCTTGAACCGCACACTTTGCTCTCACTCTTCATCCATCCCTTGTAGATGTTGAAACAAAGGTAGGCATTCATTGCAGCGTAATGGATGTGGTCGCTATCGAGTACATTCCACTGCCATTCAAGATGAAACTTGGGCGGAGGTTTCATCAGTTTACCGTACGAAGGATCAACCATGGTGGCGGCCTGGGTCATCATTGAAGGCTGACGAGAGGACACTAGCCCATTCCTATGGAGGACGAAGGGCTGGCCTACAACGAGGCATATCCGATCCAGAACTTCTATGTCATTCATAAAGTGTACAACAATGAATTTGACTCTGCCGCCCGCAAGGAAGTTCTTAAAATCCTCGCACTCAACGTCGGCATGGCATATGTGGTAGACCAAGCACAAGTTATGCACGCAAACCTGGGTCACGGCGGGCTTCTTCTTCTCTTCCTCCTTTAGATTCTTCTCTTTTCCCAGGACTGTGGTGTACTCAACATCTAGTCCAGCGACCCACTCATCACCCTTTTACTTTTCGAACATGCGTCTGAAGTGAGCAAGGCATCCTTTCACCGTCGCAGAAGAACGGGTGTAGATGACATCAAACTCATCGCCGGTGATTATTCTAACCTTGTACTCACTGCCGATCATGGAGATTTGGGACGCCATGGATTTGGGAGGAGGGTTAGGATTAGTGGAACTGCTGTAATGTGAAAGGACGGGATGACTAGGAGCGAACTGTCGTAATGTTAAAGGATGGCCGGGAACGAGTAGGAGCGAACTCCTAGAGGTTTTACGGTTGTAAAAATGCTGAGTGGGGCGTGCGAACGACAGGGTAGTGGCTTGCCCGATGGATGAATGGATTCATGCACAGTACTATGGGGGCCCAATTAGATGTCATGTCTACTAGACGCCCAATTAAATGGCTTCATGCATCTGGCGTTCGCACGTCAAGCATCGAGAAAATTACAGGTGATACGAAGCTTTCCATGCTCCCATGATACGGGCTTCGAGAGACCTTGGATCTGGTCGAACGGTTGCATGGCGTGATTCTAGACCTATGGGTGAATATCCTATCCTGGAGGGTTATTCTGCAAATTTTTAGTAACTTAGCATGCGACCGTTCGATCTCAGATCCAAGGGCTGTCAGTAGCCCATATCATGGTCGCACCTACCACGACCGTCGCCTCGCTCGCCCGGTCGCGCCCTTGGAGATTTCAGATGACTATAAATGAGCATCTTTTGCCTACTTCGCATGCATGAAACTACTTCCTACGTCCAGGTGCGTTAGGCTATCTGATGTTGGCATGTCATACATAGTCATCACTTAGTCACTCATACAACAAGATTAGCTATAAGGTTGGCTATAATAGTATTTTTTTTACTTCTCTCTATCTCTTTCTTCGTAGTATTTATTGCATTTGCCAAGGAGTAAGGAGTACAGTACTTGGCACCTGTATACCATGGAGGTGGTCAGGAATCGGAAGACTCACGCCAGTCGTAGCACCACAGTTAAAATGATAATGGCAAGTCAAATCACAGGACCCCACCTGTCCAGCAGTAACTTGCCGTCAAATCACACAACCCTACGTTTGCAGCAGCCTACTCCCTCATCTTCTTGCCTCTCTGTCGAACCGACTAGGCAGAACTGCTCCACCTACCGCGGAGGAAAAGCCCCGCCCTCGACTTTTAAATATAATTTTGTACCCATGGATTGCGCCATGGAGCAAAGCCTCAAGAAAACGGCGGTACACATGTATACAGCACGCTCCTCGCATTCTCGTCGCTCCCTAGACGGTCGGTCGGTATGGCACGCTGCTCTTCGAATGGAACGCGCATCATATTGCGTTTGCACACACATGTGGGACCATAATTGAGAACCGACCATAGGCACACTCCCCGGCCCCACAAGTCGAAGAGAGAGACGAGCAATAGTACTGGAGCAGTGTTGTACAAACGACGGTGCCTGGACGATCCCTGCATGACACGATAGATCAGTCCGTCCATGCATGTGACCAGACTCCAGCAGATGGTTGGATTAGATATCGTCTACATATCATGTAGGCTGTGTTGTACAGGGCTGTAGTTCTGATGAGAAATCTAAAAAAATATTTCTTGTCATCTCGCAATATTAGGTGTCATGTGCTTCGGATCACTGCGAGGGTTAAACAACGACAACTGAGTTCCTCCAAGGCGCTGGTCATTAGGGGCACATGCACGAAAACTACTCGGCTACCATCTAGGTCAAGCCGGCTATGTTAATTAGGACATCTATCGATGGATCCCTTTTCTACGAGTTTGTCTTTAATTTGAGCTTTGATCCTCCTAGTTTGTCCGTCCGGATTCATGTTGTCGTCTCCTTGGGGCAGTTAGGTTATGGTTTCTTGTCGTGTGGCATTTTTCGTGTTATACGTTAATCTGGTGATTCAGATCAAAATGACGACAACTGTGCCTCCGGGGCACGTGCATGAAGACTTCTCGACAGTCATTGACGAGGTCAATCCGGCTCCGGTAGATAAAAGAAAACTACTGCATTATATAGGCAGGAGCCTCCGCGCTTGCTTGCTAGTGTTGCTCTCTTCACACTCTCTCGTCCTCTCTAGATCTAAACACGACAGCAGTGGCCACACTCTCTCTGCTCACCGATGGTCATAGATCCAGCTGGATCCCCTCCGCCGGGGAAGGTAAGAAGGTCCAATTTTCACGCGGTCGTCCTCTGCGACGGCTCTTACCCACTGTCGGCACATCCCGATCAGCGTGCCTTGCCGTTCTCTCCCACGCAACGCCGGCTAGCGAGGTCCTCCGACCCCTTGTTCCTCGCTGCCATAGTGTGGGTAGATCCGGCCTCCCGCCGCCCACCTAGCGACATACCAACGACCCTCAGGTATAACTTCCTTCGAAACCGGCCTTGCTCTACTTCCCCAGCTCCTGACATCGCTGCATTTGTATCTTTTACTATTTCCCGGGCCCCCACTGTAATGCCCACGATGCGGCTATATCTCTCACGTGTCGAGGCACGACTTAGAGGCATAACCGCATTGTAGGTTTTGTCGCAAGAAGGGTCATCTTCACACAATCCCATGTAATGAACAAGAATGGGATAAAGAGAGTTGGCTTACAATCGCCACTTCACACAATACATAAATTAAACATACATTATTCAAAGTACAATCAAGGTCCGGGTACGGAACCAAAATAAAAGAAGACAACCCCAAATGCTAGATCCCCGATCGTCCCAACTGGCCTCCACTACTGATCATCAGGAAACGAAACATAGTAACGACCAAGTTCCTCGTTGAACTCCCACTTGAGCTCGGTTGCGTCACCTGCACTGGTATCATCGGCACCTGCAACTGTTTTGGTAGAATCTGTGAGCCACGAGGACTCAGCAATCTCACACCCACGAGATCAAGACTATTTAAGCTTATAGGAAGGATGGGGTAATGAGGTGGAGCTGCAGCAAGCACTAAGCAATTATGGTGGCTAACATACGCATAAATAAGAGCGAGAAGAGGAGCAGCATAGCGGTCATGAAGCTAGAAGTGATCAAGAAGTGATCCTGAAACTACTTACGTTCATACATAACCCAAACCGTGTTCACTTCCCGGACTCCGCCGAAAAGAGACCATCACGGCTACACACGCGGTTGATGTATTTTAATTAAGTCAAGTGTCAAGTTCTCTACAACCGGACATTAACAAATTCCCATCTGCCACATAATCGTGGGCACGGCTTTCGAAAGATAATACCCTGCAGGGGTGTCCCAACTTAGCCCATCACAAGCTCTCACGGTTAACGAAGGACATTCCTTCTCCCAGGAAGACCCGGTCAGACTCGGAATCCCGGTTACAAGACATTTCGGCAATGGTAAAACAAGACCAGCAAAGCCGCCCGAATGTGCCGACAAATCCCGATAGGAGCTGCACATATCTCGTTCTCAGGGCACACTGGATGAGCCAGACGTCGGGTTGGCATAGACCCTGGTTGCCCAGGGGGCGCCGAACATCGCCCGGGTTGGGCGGACTTTCGAAGAACCTTTGGACCGGGGTTAAAATAAAGATGACCCTCGGGCTCGCGAAAACCCAAGGGAAAAGGGCTTAGGCAGGCAAATGTAAAACCAAGGTTGGGCCTTGTTGGAGGAGTTCTATTCAAGGCGAACTGTCAAGGGGGTCCCATAAATCACCCAACCGCGTAAGGAACGCAAAATCAAGGAACATAACACCGGTATGACGGAAACTAGGGCGGCAAGAGTGGAACAAAACACCAGGCATAAGGCCGAGCCTTCCACCCTTTACCAAGTATATAGATGCATTAATTAAATAAGAGGTATTGTGATATCCCAAAATATCCATGTTCCAACATGGAACCAACTTCATCTTCACCGCAACTAACAACGCTATAAGAGAATTTGAGCAAAAGCGGTAACTTAGCCAAACAACGGTTTGCTAGGAAAGGATGGTTAGAGGCTTGACATGGCAGCATGGGAGGCATGATATAGCAAGTGGTAGGTATCGCGGCATAGCAATAGAGCGAACAACTAGCAAGCAAAGATAGAAGTGATTTCGAGGGTATGGTCATCTTGCGTGCAAAGTTCTCAGAGTTGTCGAAAGCTTGATCCTCGTAAGCGTTCTCAACGGGTTCCTCATTCACGTACTCGTCTCCCAGCTCTACCCAAATCAAGAACACAAGAAAAGGACCAACAACCAATCACGGGCAATGCACAAGCAACATGAAGAAATACATGGCATGATATGCGAGATGTGATATGCAATGCATGTGCGTGCTCCGGAAGGGAAAAGATGAACAAGGCATCAACTTGGCAAACCAAGTATGCCGCTGGAAAGATGAGATGATTTCGGTTGAAATCGATATAAAGATCACCGGAATCGGATGCACGCTTTGCAAATGGCAAGCAAAACAAGGATGGCACAATTCTGCGATTAACAGCATGATGCCACTTAGTATGCAACAAGAATCTAAGCTACAGCACTCCAACATAACAACAAATCATATGGCAGTGATGTACATAAGATGCTTCACAAAACATCAACACTCAGTATGGCTAAATAACACCAGAGCAGGTTCAAACAAGCATGGAAAAAGTGCAAAAGATATCAGCTTCACAGACTTGTGAAAATACTAACATGCCAGAAATAACATCAGGAAGCCATGTTTAGAGCAAGCAAACAACATGCTACAGGAACATAACATAGCAAAACAAGGCATGACATGAATCTACCCAAAGCATAAAACAAAAGACCCTTACTGACCATGAGCCAAAAATGATCAGAAGATATGATGGCATCCATATAAACATAGCAAGTTTCGTTACAGATTCAGACTTAGCAGAAAAACAGAGCATGGCATAAACAGCAGCATGAAGGCAACTTTGTGAGCTCGATTCACTCATCACAAGGCATTGCATGACAAGATAAGCATAGCATCAGCGAGAAGACATGTTCGTGAAACTAACCATGGCAAGATCAAGTTCATAGCATGCATGTATCACTATCAACAACCGTGGCAAAATTGATTATCATGTAAACAATCTGCCAGGAACATTTTATAGCAAACGTAGAGCAAGATTAAGACACGCTAGAGCACTCCACAATTGTAAACAGGAGCAAGGATGGATAGAGAATATCCATATGTCCAAAACATACTTACTGTACATACTCAAAAGAGGCATGGATCTCACTGTAGCAACATGAATACATGGCATAAAAATAACAGCAGGGAAATGACTTGGTGAAATTCTAAGTCCCTGAAAACAGCAATATCACGAGAGCTACATTGCATGCATGTTCTAGTCACCACATTGATCACAAAAATACATGGCAAGCACCTCCGTCGAGATGGCATGTCATAGTCCAAAACACATGTAGAGCTCATGCCCATAAGATGCACACATCAAATGCAACAAATAGGACAAATCCTCATAATCTGATAAGTAACAGCAGGAAACATTTTATAGCACTCTTGCACCCACGATTTGGGCATCCAAAAAAACTCAAACAAGCATGCCACAATGGAACAAAATGATGAGCACATCATGATGAACATTTTTATATATTGCACGCACCAAACGGAGCTACGGGCACAGAGTTATGATTCAATGAACAAAGCAATAAAATATGAGGGGAAAAGACTTGGAGGAAAAACAACCTCTGAAATTCCCAGATCTAGGGCTCGGGCACGCGAACCGAGGTTGACCACGGAGCTCGCCGGAGTGGAGGGAGAGGACAGAGAGGGCCGGGGAAGGTGAGATCCGGGCGGATCCGGCGCGGCGGCGAGCGACGAGGTGGCGGCGCGGCGGAGGTCGACGGTGACCAGGCGCGGGCGGAGCGGGCGGCGGCGAGGTCGACGGCGATCGGCGCGGTCGCTCATGGCGGTGGCGGCGCTCGCTGGGCGCGGCGGATGGGCCGCTGCTGGTCGCAACGGTGCTGGCTGGCGGTGGGTGGCGGCGGAGCGGGACAGGTGGCGCGGGCTGATTGGATGCGGGCGGCGGCGGTGGACGTGTCCAGCGCCGGCGGACACGTCTAGTGGCGGAGAGAGAGCGGGGCTAGGGTTTGGACCCGGATTTGGAGGAGGGATGCACATATTTATATGTAGAAGGAGGTGGGAGTGTTCAAATGAGGTGTAGTTTTCGGCCACGCAATCGTGATCCGACGACGGAGGACATGGAGATGATTTAGATGGGTTATTGGGCTGTTTTGGAGGGGTGTTGGGCTGCATCACAAAAGAGGCCTTTGCAGTTACCCGGTTAACCGTTGGAGTATCAAACGGCCTCCAAATGGAACGAAACTTGACAAGCGGTCTACCGGTGTTGTACCAAGGCCGCTTGGCAAATCTCGGTCCATTTCGAGAATGTTTAACGCCCGCACACGAAAAGGGATAAGAGGGGTGCGCCGGTGCACGTGGGAGTGTCGGATTGCAAAACGGACAACGGGGAAAATGCTCTGATGCATGAGACGAACACGTATGCAAATGCGATGCACATGATGCCATGATATGAAATGCATGACATGGACAAAATGCAAAACGAAGACAAAACCCAACCACGGAGGGAATATCATAAAACATAGCCGAAAATGGCAAGAGTTGGAGTTACAAATAAGGCAAGTTACATCCGGGGTGTTACACCCACATAGATATGATTGATCGGCTGTTCGAAAGCCACCTATTTTTTTACGGTTAAGAGGTAAAACTACTTCATGCAGTCGAATCTAGTACTACGTGGTTCAAGCAGGGAAGAAATGGGGTGGGGGTGGGGGAAGATTTGTTACCTGAATGTAGGACTTGGTCAAAAGAGGAAATAATGGGGGCGAAAAGTAGCAGAGGCTGGCTATCCAACTGGTCTCTTGGTCTAATAGGGAAATAAAGGGAAACACATTGCAAACTCAATATAAACTGATCTATTGGTTGAAAAGGGAAAGAAAGTGGGGACTGGGGGGCAAGTCAATAGAGTATGTCCAGCACTAGATTTGCTAGCCTCACACGGTACAAGGTGGCTATACCGAACAAAAATGGGACTAACCCAGATATCCTTTTCTGATGTTTGTTGCCCCGAGCCCCTCTTATGTAATGCCACTGGTAAAATGTAGCAGTCGCACTATTAAAAGTAAGGACACGTTAAACCAATGTTGTTTTTAATGTAATGCCTCCAGTAATATGAATCAATGGCACTACTTTTCATGTCCTCCTAAATTTCCCATTAAGATAAGTTGCTTCTTTTCGTTAGAAATGCAAGCATCTGGTCCGCCCACTCTCACGTGCCCAAATACCAACTCTTTAGCAGCTGTTAATGTAATGTTGCTGGTAAAATTAAGCAATGGCACCATTAAAGTAATGTCATATTTAACGGTTATCATAGTTAATCCTAATGCCTACACTAATATCTAGCAATGTTGCTGCTTTAGAAATTGCTACTGTCCTTGTAGGATCACCATTCACATAAGGAACATGCTTCTTTTCATATGATAGTCACCCTCCTTTCCACCTTTTTGTGCAAACAGAGATATACATTTCACACTTGATCTTAGTTGAACTGCACAAATGATATCCACATTATAGTTGAACATTATTCCACGAGCTTCACGACCAACCTTGATGTTGTTCAATTTTGTTGCAACTAATGAAGAAGCTGCTAGCTCATGGGACATTGCTTCATTTTAGGTGAACTGCACAAAAAGGTCCCACGAATTGAATCATCCATGTTGGTGACTGGTGTCATCCCTTCTACGATGGTGTTGACTGCAGATATGGTTCCCATCACGAGGTATGTTCCTATTTTGTCCAACCATTTGCCAAAGATCCTGCATGTTGAGTCTGCTCTTGTGCTACTGTTTTGGCACCGCCATGATAAAGCAGTAATGTTATTATTTTGCACCTTAATCTAGTGGCGCTAGTAATTTGAGGCAATATTTTGGCACTGCTAGTGCCACTGATTTTTTTATATATCAAAAGAGGGGGTTTCCTCTGATTTCATTAAAGAAACCCAACCATATAAAACCATTATCCGACAACATCTCAGTGTAAATGGGCAGTTATGCAACTACTACTAGAACAGACTGAGTACTAGCAGGAGACAAGTTCACCACATAAGCTACGTAGGTAGGGGGACGCAGCACCAGCTCGACCAAGATTGGATTACAACCCAAATGCTACACAAAAACATCAGGGGGAAGATAGGGACTGAAAGAGCCAGCTTCAACATCGTAGTCTAAGCACCTCGGGCTCCATCCTTGTGACGCACTCTACACCTCGCTTGCCACCTACTCGGCCCTAGTGCCACTTATAAAATGAAGTAATAATACAGTTAAAATAGAGCGAGTGTCCTCTCAATCATTTAATTTCCAATGTAGATAAAGAAAGTGCTTCTCTTTGTTAGTATATGTTTCATCTAGTCCCATTGTTAATGTTTAAGTGTTTCTGCAAACTGGGGTGCTTAATTTAAGTTGATCTGCACAAAAATAGAGATTGCAATGTCTCAAGGCCCCTCCTTGTACTACCCCTGTACACTGATGTTCATCACTAGCAGAAGGTGTATCGGGGAGAATTGGGCCGATTTCCAGTATGAGGCGTCCAGGGCCCATCCCGCCCTCGCAACATGGCATACTATGATACTATCACAATATTTTCTTCAATTTATTAGTGTATGTTTCGTCAAATAGTGCCACTATAATGTAATAACGCTTTTTCATTATCTATGCAAACAGGGTTATTCAGTTGCATTTTGGTGGAACTGCACAAATGTACGGATGGAACCGGCATATATGCAGAGTGCGAGGTACCAAGTAAAAATTACCGACACTAACCATGCTCCATCTAAGCATTGGCATCCACCACCACCAGTGGGATGTGTGGCGCTCTCTGTGGACGGATCTTTCTCAGCAGCAAATCCTCTAATCAAATACTAGTATCTTATATTGGCACTTTTCTAGGGAGTACTCTTTTCTGAAAGAAGCACCAATCTATATTTCTTTATTTGTACACAGTGTCACAACTTTATTTTTGGTTCAGAGCTACTTTAGGGTGATTGGCGTAGTACTCGGAGACTGATTGTAAGCATGATTTTCATTAGTCGTCACATTGATTGTAAGCATGGGCAGATAGAAGATTAGGTTAGTGCGAAGCTTACCTTAAATCCTACCGCCGCCGTTGAAATGAGGCGAGCAGCAAGGGAACCATAGAGAACGGTGGGGAAGCAACGTCGCGCCATCCAGCCTCCTCTTGCGGTGGGAGAACGAACACTCCTGTGGCTCCGGCTGACACTGCACCCTCACGAACGGCACACCATACTCGATCGATTTGTTATGCTCGGCCTTCGACCTGTACGCCCACCACCTCAGCCCGACTTTCGCCTCGGGCGAATCTGTCTACTCCATCGCCCAGAGGAGATACTCGACGAACTCGAAGGACTGCGGTGTGACTACCGCCGAGGAGTACATCACCGCCGTCTCGCTCTTTCGCATACATTGCCACATGGCCCTCACCGTCCACGAAATCTCCCACTTGTTGTCAAACCAAGTAAGGATCTCCTTCAACCTAACTAACTTCGCCTGGTCGCCGCCGGTGTTCTTCCCAATTTGCTGCTGCATCCTCTCCATAGATGTCCTTCTAAGAGGCCCGGTGCTAGCTTTGGAATATGGGAGGAGAGACGGTGGTCTTGCAATGGAGAAGAGAGAGAGGCGAGACGGTGGTCTTGCAATGGAGAAGAGAGAGAGGCGAGACGGTGGTTTTGCAATGAAGAAGATAGAGAGGAGATGGGGTGGTTTTGCAATGGAGAAGAGGGAGAGGTGAGACGGTGGTTTTGGGATGGAGATGATGGAGAGGAGAGGAGATGGTTTTGCAATGGAGAAGAGGGAGAGGAGCATGCGGCAGCGATTCAGGATTGGACGAGAGGGCCGTCGCGCTGTGACTGGATCAAAATCAAAATCAATTTACCCTTCAATTAAGTAATCGTCCCCACATTAACTAGTCTCCCTTGTATTCTGGGTCATATTTGACCATGATTTTCACAAATAAAATATATGTTATATGTTGCAAAAATAATATAATTTCAAAGTACATTCAGATATGAACCAAACGATATAATTTTTTGTGACATGCATTCACATTTTGCTTGTTGGTCAAACTTTGACCCAAAATATGCAAAACAAAAGAGTACTTCCAAGATCAGCGTTGCTCCTCTCCTCTTAATCCATCGCCGCTTGATGTCTACTATGCAAATTTATTCTTGTAGACTTGTGTTGGGCCTCCAAGCGTAGAGTTTTATAGGATAGTAGCAATTTTCCCTCAAGTGGATGACCTAAGGTTTATCAATCCATGGGAGGCGTAGGATGAAGATGGTCTCTCTCAAACAACCCTGCAACCAAATAACAAAGAGTCTCTTGTGTCCCCAACACACCAAATGCAATGGTAATTTGTATAGGTGCACTAGTTCGGCGAAGAGATGGTGATACAAGTGTAGTAACGATAGTAGATATTGATTTTTGTAATAGGAACAATAAAAAACAGCAAGGTAGCAATTGATAAAATGGAGCTCAAACGGTATTGCAATGCTTGGAAATGAGGCCTAGGGTCCGTACTTTCGCTAGTGCAATCTCTCAACAATGCTAATCTAATTGGATCATATAACCATCACTCAAAGTGCGATGAAGAATCACTCCAAAGTTCCTATCTAGCGGAGAACATAAGAAGAAATTGTTTGTAGGGTACGAAACCACCTAAAAGCTATTCTTTCCGGTCAATCTATCCTAGAGTTCGTACAAAAATAACACCAAGCTATTCTTTTCGATCGATATAATCAAGAGTTCATACTAAAATAACACCATATGATACACATCAACCAACTCTAATGTGACCTAGATACCCCAATGTCACCGCGAGCATCCGTGAGATGATTATACGATATGCATCAAAGAATTTCAGATTCACAATACTCAGTCCAACACAAAGAACCTCAAAGAGTGCCCCAAGATTTCTACCGGAGAAACAAAGACGAGAACATGCATCAACCTCTATGCATAGATTACCCCAATGTCACCCTAGGAATCCGCGAGTTGAGTGCCGAAACATATATCAAGTGAATCAATATGATACCCCATTGTCACCATGGGTATTCATAGCAAGACATACATAAAGTGTTCTCAAATCCATAAAAGTATTCAATCCGATAAAACGAAATCTCAAAGGGAAAACTCAATTCATCACAAGATAGAGAGGGGGAAACACCATATGATCCGACTATATTCACAAAGCCCACGATACATCAAGATCGTGACATCTCAAGAACACGAGAGAGTTAAACACATAGTTACTGGTACAAACCCTCAGCCCCGAGGGTGGACTACTCCCTCCTCATCATGGTGGCCGTCGGGATGATGAAGATGGCCACCGATGATGATTTCCCCCTCCGG
The DNA here is from genome assembly GCA_021605145.1 of Aegilops bicornis. NCBI lineage: Eukaryota > Viridiplantae > Streptophyta > Magnoliopsida > Poales > Poaceae > Aegilops > Aegilops bicornis. The sequence goes on along the minus strand of CM038671.1, from coordinate 576,471,105 downwards.
CAGGGTGCCGGAATGGGGTCTAGATTGGTTTTTCCTGGCTACAAAGGCTTGAGGCGGTGGAACTTCTGATCTAGGGTTCTCTTCGGGGGTTTTGGAATATTTGGGAATTTATAAGGCGAAGAGGCGGTGTGGGAGGCCACCGAGGTGGGCACAACCCACCAGGGCGCGCATGGGCCCCCAGGCGCGCCCAGGTGTGTTGTGCCCCCCTCGGGGCACCCCTCTGGTACTTCTTTGGCCCACTGGATGTCTTTTGGTCCAAAAAAATCTCCAAACAGTTTCGCTATGTTTGGACTCCATTTGGTATTGATTTCCTGCGATGTAAAAAACAAGCAAAAAATAGCAACTGGCACTGGGCACTATGTCAATAGGTTAGTCCCAAAAAATGATATAAATATGCTATAAAATGACAGCATGGAACAATAAAAAATTATAGATATGTTGGAGACATATCAGCATCCCTAAGCTTAATTCCTTCTCGTCCTCGAGTAGGTAAATGATAAAAACAGATTTTTTTGATGTGGAATGTTGCCTAACATGTTCATCACATATTTTTATTTTGTAGCATGGACATATGGACTTTTATATGGTTCAAAGAAATAGTCTAGTTTTGACATGAAGATTTGAATACTCAAGCATATCAACAAGCAACCATGTCTTTCAAAATATCAACACTAAAGAAAGTTATCCCTAGCCCATCATGCTCAATCATTGATCCATGCATGAAACACACTCGCATATTAGCTACATCCAATGCTCAAGTACGATCATAGTGCTCCCTAGTTGGTGCTTTATAAGAGAAGATGGAGACTCAAATAAAAATAAAAATTGCATAAAGTAAATAGATAGGCCATTCGCAGAGGGGAGTAGGGATTTGTAGAGGTGCCAGAGCTGAAAGCTAAAAAATGAGAGATAAAAACATTTTGGGTGGCATGCTTTTCCTGTGAACGAAAACAATCGAGTAGTTCCTAATACTTTCCATGCTAGATATATCATAGGCGATTCCTAAACAGAAAATAAAGTTTATTCCTTTCCACCATTCTTTCACATTCCACGGCTAACTGAATCCATGGGTGCCGTCCATACCAACACTTTCCAAGGGATTTATTATTTGACAACATAAAGTAAATTCATTTTTCAGTTCGGGACTGGGCATCGCGAATACCTTTGTCGTACTCTCGTGCAATGACAAGTGAATAAACACTCATCTTGAGAATAACACATCTAGCATGGAAAAATATCAGACACCCCCTACCATTTCATGAGCGGTGCGAGCACACAAAAAGGAAATTTATTTTGAAGATTAGAGATGGCACATACAAATTTGGTTAGAACGGCAAAAGAATACCGCATATAGGTAGGTATAGTGGACTCATGTGGCAAAACTGGGTTAAAGGATTATGGACGCACATGTAGTGATCATACTTAGTACAAGTGAAGGCTAGCAAAAGATTGAGAAGCATCCAATGAAGAAACGAAAAATCTCATAAGCAAACATTAAGCATAACTAACACCGAATAGTGCACCACAAGTAGGATGTAATTTCATTGCATAACTATTGAATTTCATGCTTGCAAAGGGAATCACAAACCTAAACTTCAATATTCTTACTAAAGCATAATTACTCATCAACATGACTCACATATTATATCATCATACCACAAAACTATTACAGAGAACCAAGTTTATTTGCCCAATTATCTTCATGAAAGTTTTTATTGTATCCTCCTTGGATATATATCACTTTGGGACTAGTTTAATATGTTGCTTTTGACAAGCTCAAACAAATTTAAGTGAAGAACATGAGCATAAAATTTTTCTTCTCTCAAAATTATATAAGTGAAGCATGAGAGAATTTCTTCAAAATATATTAAAGCATACCATGCTCAAAAAGATATAAGTGAAGCATTAGAGCAAGACACAAACTACTCCAAAAAGATATAAGTGAAGATCAAGTGAGTAGTTAAGTAAATAGGTAGCTATGTGAGGACTCTCTCTTATTTAAAAACTTTCAGATTTAAGTATTTTATTAAAACAGCAAGCAAAACAAAATAAAATGACATTCCAAGGATAGCACACATCATGTGAAGAAGCAAAAACTTAGGCTCAACCGATACTAGCCTATAATTGTTCAAGAAGAAAGGTGGGATGCCTATCGGGGCATCCCCAAGCTTAGATGCTTGCGACTTCTTGAAATATTATATTGAGATGCCATGGGCATCCCCAAGCTTGAGCTTTTGTGTCTCCTTAATTCCTTTTATATTGCGGTTTTCCTAAATCTTAAAAACTTCATCCACACAAAACTCAACAAGAACTCGTGAGATAAGTTAGTATAAATCAATGCAAAACCTTATCATTCTCTACTGTAGAAAATCACCAAAATTATTATTCAACATTGCATACTAAATGCCTCTGCATATTTAATACCCTATCCTCAAATAGAATCATTAAACAAGCAAACATATGCAAACAATGCAAACATAACATCAATCTGCCAAAACAGTACAGTCTGTATAGAATGCAAGAGTATCAATACTTCTGTAACTCCAAAATTTATGAAAAATTACCACACTGTAGAAAATTTATGAGATCTTATTTTGAAAAAAATTCAACATTTCATCACATTCTGACTTTTTTAGGGAATTTTCGCAACATCAATAAACTTTCTATTTTGAAACAGCAACACATAGACTTGCAAAATAAACATGATAAAGGCTATCCTTGGCATTTTTATTGAAGTAAAAGATGAAAAATATTATTATAGATAACAGCAAGCAAATCCTAACAAAATAAAATGATGCTCCAAGCAAAACACATATCTTGTGACGAATGAAAATATAGCTCCAAGTGAGGTTACCGATAATGTTGGAGACGGAAGAGGGAATGCCTTCCAGGGCATCCCCAAGCTTAGTTGCTTGGATCTTTCTTGAATATTACCTTGGGGTGCCTTGGGCATACCCAAGCTTAGTGTCTTGTCATTCCTTATTCTCGTCATATCAACATCTCACCCAAAACTTGAAAACTTCAATCACACAAAACTTAACGGAATTTCGTGAGATAGGTTAGTATGATAAAGAGCAAAACATTTCACTTTAGTACTGTCAAAGACAAGATTCATAATTGTTTCCACACAATGACTACTACATCATATCATTTCCACAATTTATATTGAGCTATATAAGTCACAGAAACTGAAAACAAGCAAACTATGCATTGAAAACAGAATCTGTCAAAAACATAATAGTCTGTAGTAATCTGTACTCCAACCATACTTCGGCTTCTCCAAAAATTCTGGAAAATTAGAATAACGTAGGGAATTTGTATATCTATCACCTGTAAAAAATTCAGAATTTTATCACATTCCAGTGAAGTTTCAAAATTCCTGAACTGAGCGCAAAAGTTTCTCTTTTTGCACAGAATCAAGTCAACTATCATCCTTACTATCCCAAAGGCTTTACTTGGCACTTTATTGAAACAAAAGCTATAAAACATGATTAATAAATTAGCTTAATCATGTGAACACACAAAAACAGTAGGTAATAATGTTGGGTTGTCTCCCAACAAGTGTTTTTCTTTAATGCCTTTTTAGCTAGGCATGATGATTTCATTGATGCTCACATAAAAGTAAAGAATTGAAACATAACGGGAGCATCATGAAGCATATGAATAGCACATTTAACTCTAACCCACTTCCTATGCATAGGGATTTTTTGAGCAAACAATTTATGGGAGCAAGAATCAACTAGCATAGGAAGGCAAAACAAGTGTTACTTCAAAACTTTCAACATAAAGAGGGGAAACTTTATATTATTGAAACTAGCGGGGTGACCCGCGCATTTCGCGGCTAGATTTTTATGTGTTGTTATATTTTATTAGGTTTTTTAGATATATATGGTACATCCATATTTTGGAGATATAAACATTGTGAGATCTTATTTTGCCCGACTCAGTATGCTCCTTTGCTTGTCACGTAGAACATAGATTTCATAATAATATTTCGTATTTTTCACTTGGTTTCTTATCCAATGGTCTATTAGCATCAATAATTTTTGTCCGAATTTTAGACAACAATGTAAGCATTTCAAGCATTTACCGTGTGAATACTATTCCGGTGTAAGCATTGATTGTGTGTATCTAAAAGTAGATTTTCTTATTGGTTGTATAGAAGTCTTGTTCTCTTAGTGGTGCAATGTCATGTCTCTAGTTACTTCCTTGTATTTCACTTTTTCACCAGTCATTGTTGAAACACTCTCTCAGTCCTTATAACGAATAGTTTGTTCACCAACTCATGCTCTTGTACGGGCTAGCATTCCATGTGTCTATGTTTCTCAAAAAGAACAGTTCTACTTTCATTGTCATTTTTAGCGTAAGTACCCCAGGTAGGGGATACTTTTTAACATAACATTTTTAGGCTAGTTTTCCTGCCATTACTTGTGTACGGCCATGGTTCAATCATCAAGTACAAAAATTAGTATAATCATATACAATATTTATAGCCTCAAAAGATCAGAAAATATGGAACATACTTACATACATATGACCAGAATTGCAATTATATTATTTCCTAAGCTCATTATAACTTTCTGATTTCTTGATATAGAAATGAATGAAAACTTTGGATCTTACAATCCAATTAATACGAAAGGTGAAATATCATATTATGAATGTCTCTGGTTAAAACAAATTTCATAGAGATTTTTTTTTGAGACAAAACAAATTTCATAGAGATGTTCTGACGTTGGTAAAATTGGTATGAGGGCAGCTAGGCCCACCCTGGAATTTTGACCAGCCTATCTGATTCGGTATGGGCCAGGAAAATAAAATAAAATAAAATAAAAGCCCAATAGCTATTCCTGACCCTCTGCCCAGGCTGAGAAAAAAAAATCACGCAGAAGTTCCAGACCCAGTCATGGACGTATCGAGCCAGCCGCTCGCTTCCTTTCGCGACCTCCCAATTTCGCCGTCTCGCTCTCGAAGGGCCATTGGCCGCATTTTATTAGATGGGAAAAGAGAGAGTACAAGATTACAGTCTAGGAGAACTAGCCCTGTAACTATAACAATACAGCCGGCACCCCAGCTCGACAACACAGGAAGCTGCATCACAAACCAACCAAGAAGGCCAGCTACATCACGTCATCAGGTCACAAATGCATCCTGCTGCCCTCCATGTGTCGATATCCTGTATTACCAGGTCCCGGACCCTGTCAGCCGAGCTAGCGACATTATCAAAAATCCTGGCGTTCCTTTCCTTCCAAATCCTCCAATGGAGAAGGATGACAATAGTATCGAAGTTCTTCTTCATTGGTTTTGGGATCTCCTCCCTCGCCTTCAGCCACCAATCCTCCGTAGAACTGAAATTGACCTCCGGTATTATGAAATCTGCCCCTGTCCAATCTCTGAACCTCATCCAAACCAGCCTGGTAAAGTCACAGTGCACAAAAAGATGGGAGCAAGTCTCAGGGACAGCTGAGCATAGTGGGCATGTTTCATTTGCCGGCCAATTCCTTCTCTCTAAGTTATCCGCCGTCAGACATCTTCCGTGAACTGCCAGCCACATGAAAAATTTACACCGCGGCGGCGCTTTGGATTTCCATATCAGCTTGTGGCAGGCACAAGCTCGCTCGTCTCGCTCGCTCGTCGCTCGCCGTCCCCGCCTATGTAGCCGATCGTTGGGCGCCCAGGACCACAGCCCGTCCGTCCCGTCCGCTCGGTGTTTGGGGCTCGGCGGCGGCCGCGCCACCTCAACTGTGCAGTCGTGCCCCTGCAAGCCGGCGTCGCCGCCCCATCCGCACATCGGCGCTCGGCCAAGAGGCAGCAGCCAGCCAGCAACCATCTGTGTTGATTTGAGGTACCGGTTCAGCTCGTCCACTACCCATTTGGCGATTACCAAGTTTTGATCGTAGGGTTTGCTCTTCCCTGTACTACCCACCGTTCAGTACATAATTCGCGTTGAATTATGTTATTATGAATTTATAATTGATAGAAAGTAAATTAGTTAGAACGTATCTAAGTCTTCTATGCAAAACTGAGACTTAATTGACAACTTTAGTATATTTGTAAGACCATATCGATCTATTTCTATGGTATTGGCACTCAGTTAGAACGTTCACAATGTCATATTTGTTGTCAATTTTTTTTAGGAGAAACACCCAGTTTTCAAATCCTAGATCCGCCACTTATCATAAGCTGAACCTTTACATTCTGGAGTTTGAAAGGCCGATCTGCTTAAAATAGGTAACTTAATCAGATAAAGATGTTATATGAATATCTGAAAGAATTGCTTCATTTGTCTCATCCTGTCGAAAAGTAGAGTGGCAATACAATTGATCACCAACGGTGCACAAATAAGGAGTACAATTTGAGGCGTTAAAAATACAATGCAAATCATAATTAGTAATTCAAATCTATCTGTAACAAAATGTAGCGAACTATAAGAAAGAGTGAAGCACATACATATGTCAGCCACTAAAAGACAAATGTGGCGAAGTGAGGAACATTACTGCCAATAAAATTTGGAAGACCTGGGCAAAGATCAGCTTGCATGGAATTAAAAGAAAAACAGAAGTAGTTGCACTCATGAATTAGTGATGCATGACTGCATATCAGAACGGAAGTAACTGACAAAAAAAATTAGCTCACCTTAAAACAGGTGAAGCTTCGCACTGCAGTAGATAAAATTTTGTAGATTAATAAGTGAAACAAAATATTGCAAGAACGACTGCAGAAAGAAGCCATTATGTCCATAACATGTAGGTAACACGTGAATAATATGGCAGGCTACAAACCATCTGAAAAAACCCTATGGACACTGTATTTCTATCATATCCATAAAACCAATTATTTATGTTAGAACCCACATATATCGGAGAGTGGCGTTTTGGCTCCTAGGTGTAGATACACCTATTATGAAATATGTATAAAACACACATTTCAAAATGTTAAATATTTTTGAGAAAAAATCGCGCGTGTACATCCGGACATCCTATGTTCACACACCAAAATTCGGTGAAAACAGGCATTTTTTGTGGCATGTATAAAAACATAAAATAATGCCTCGTGAATAGCTGTAATCAAGCATCGAAAATTTTCTTTTTTACACAAACCACGAAAAATGTCTTTTTTCATTGAAACTTGGTGCACGCACATATAATGCCCGGATTTACACGCGGGTTTTTTTTCTCAATTTTTTTTAACTTTTTAAAATGTGTATTAAGACAATGAGTGCATATACACCTATGAGCCAAAGTGAATTTCCACATATATCGATACATTTCTCTGTGTGGTTGGAAGAGAAACTCAGATCCACCAAGAGAAATAGGAAATTGGTTGCACCTAGGATCCTAATTAATGATACAATGAATACAATCAAGTCAAAATAATATTCTACCTTGTCATAGTTAAAAATACAAAATACTAATTTACAAACACATAATTACCAGATAAGTTCCTAGCAAAAGTTGTAGAGAAGTTACTCAAAAAAGAAGTCGAGAAAAAAATTCTTGAGAGCCAATACACTACCTTGACGGGAAAAGTAACCCAAATATATAATTGTGTTGGATAAATGTAGGTTAAGCATCCACTGCTAGTGGAGTTACAAATAAGTAGTTAAGCACCCACACAAAAAGGCATCAATATCTCTGTTTAATACAACAGTATTGTGCAGTAGTTTATACATACCAGAGCCATTTTTGTTGAGAGAATGATGCATAATACCTCATCACTTAAGCTTCATATTTGTCAGTTCGGTACGACAACTTCCCTGCAATTTAAATCTCATAGTAGACATGTATGATTTGCTACCTCATGTGCACATCTGATGCATTTGAAATTATATTCTTCACATATGCTCTTATCGGTAGAAAAATGTGGAATGATGATTTACCAACCATAGAAAGAAACATATTGCTACATAGTACTCCCTCCGTTCCTAAATAATTGTCTTTCTAGAGATTTCAACAAGTGACTACATACGGAGCAAAATGAGTGAATCTACACTTTAAAACATGTCTACATACATCCGTATGTTGTAGTTCATTTGAGATGGCCAGAAAGATAAATATTTGGGAACGGAGGGCGTATATCAGAAAGAGGGAAAGAACCACAATAGGATAAATGCCAGTGTAAGGCGAACATGTAACATGAACATGGTCACTCAGAACAACGTTGCAGTTTTTAAGCATACTGAACTGATAAAGGGGACGCGAGTCGAAGCTTCGTACATTTCCGTACATACCTTGAATCATTTTCAATACTTCTGAATTTGTGTCTAAGTTGAAAAGACGATGCATGCTATCTTAAGCACCAACCACTGCCAAAACTAAAAATAAGCACCTAAAATATGCCTCATACAACAATATCATGTAGTAGTTTCTATATACCCGAGCCATTTTGGCTTAGCCAACGATCTATGGTACCTCATCACTTTAGCTCAGACTTATCAATACATTACTAAAACTTCACTTCAATGTAAATCCTAGAGAATACACGTATGTCTTTCTACCTCATGTACGTGCATCCATTTCAGATTCTATTATTCGCCAGTGCTCTTGTTGGTAGGAAATAACATAATGACGATTTACCAACCATAGAAAATAAAACCATTGCTACACACGACTCCATACCATAAAAGGTAATGAACCATGTAGGACAAATGACAAAGCCAAGCTCACATGATATTTGAACATGGTCACTCAAAACGTTTGTAAGATATAACGAAAACATATACTGAACCGGAAAAAAAGATGTCAGTCGGAGCTGTGTACATTTCCTTGCATACCTTGATTCAATTCTTTCTAATTCGAGGCTACCACGTAAACATGATGCATGCTTCAATATTATCCATACATGTAAATATAAGAAAACTATGATATTCTTGCCGCACTGGGCTATACCAAGACATTCCTTGGCGCATCTGGGCATCTGGAAGGCAATCTAGAGATTGTAAAACCGTGCACCTTAAACATATGTATTAAGTATAGAGTGAATATTTTCTGGAGGACCATGGATGTCTAGAGGACAGGTCTAAAACTGTATTCATTATGGTAGTATAAGATAACTGTATTACAAAAATCCAATGTGCATTGACATCTTAAAACATTGGTCAACTGGAAGATTTACAGAACCTTCTGAAATCATTGATCATGTGCCTGATGCCATTACCTATAGCTATGAAAAACTCTTCACGATCCTACATGCTATATAATTGGCAAATTAAAAAGTTGCTGATTTAGAAACTTATATCACAGTTCTTTGAGTTACTCATGTACTTGTTACCATGCTCATGTACATATAGAAATTATTAGCTCAAATCAGCACGGAAATCCCTTTTGAAGCTCGGCCTCCAGCGAGGCCTCCAAATTCAAATTTGAAATTTAATCAAAATTCATATTTTTACATTTCAAAAAATTCTGAAAAAATACAGATATACATGAAGGCATAACACACATGTATGTAAATTCAGTTCAAAATACATTTAAATGAGGGCTGCGCAAAAAAGACAAATTTGGGGCTATTGAACACATGATACTATTCATCCTCCCTTCATGGCCTTTTTTGTGCAGGTCGCAACTCAAGGTATTTTATCATGAATTTTTACACACATATGGGTTACATCCTTACATACACGCATGTTTTTTTAGAATTTTTGAACCATAAAAGTTTAATTTTGAATTTTTCAAAAATAAAGGCCTCCATGGAGCTCGGCCTCCAAAACGCCTCTCTCAAATCAGCATCATTTTAATGGAAACAAAATGAATCTTAGTATAATGTACAACTGTTCAAAAAAATTAAATGGAACAATTATTAGAAAAAGTGCATGTCATGTAAGTTGGTCAATCAGAAAGTTGCTGAATTGGAAACTTACCAAAGTTTGCTCATAATTGTTGAGTTCCTCCTTCCTCTGTTAAAAGTATTGTTGAGTTCCTCCTGTAAGTGCTACAATGGTCATGTATTATTAGCTCGAATCAACATCAACTTGTTTGAAGCAGAACGGCACATTTTTGCTATGATGAATATGTAAATAAATTATGTACAATTCCATAAATATTTTTTCTTTCATATGCAGTGATGCATTTTTGTTGTAAAGATCATGTAAATGATTTTTTATATCTTTGCAAATAAGATAACCTTGATGTATAAATCCGATCAGAGTAGAGGTAGCTATGAAAGGTCATGCGTCACATCATTAATCTAAGGCTCTAACCACTTCCATGGAGAATCTAACATCTCAACTATGCATATCTGTTTGTTCCAGAAGCCACGACTCCCCAGTCATACATGTTTCCTACTTAACCTCGCGCTCAGCTCCTCTCGCGCAGGTGCCGCCGCCGCCGGCTGGTCTCCCTCCTTCGGCCACCTCAGGCCCAGCCAAGAACAGATCCGGGACCCTCCCGGCGTCCTATCTCCATCCATCCCCAAGCTCGGTGCCGTCCTCGCCGGCCCTTTCCCCACGGAGGAGTTCGAGTCGGGCCTCCCCCTCTTCCTGTCCCGCTCCCGTGCGGCCGCGCCGGGCCGCACTGGGGCGCCCCTGCCACTACTAGAAAAAGGGCTATAGATGGGATTGACACTAATGGCGCACCAGAAAGATGGTGCGCCATTAGTATATACTAATGGCGACCACCTTCTGATGCGTCATTAGAGTTTAAACTACTAATGGCGCACCATGCAAAGGGTGCGTCATTAGTATCAAAATTTTTTTTTGAACTAGTGCGCGTGTCCAAACATACTAATGGCGCATCCTGCCCAAGTGCGCCATTAGTAGTTGTAACTACTAATGGCGCACCAGGCAGTGGGTGCGCCATTAGTATAGAAATTTTTTTTTTGAACTAGTGCGCCTATCCAAACATACTAATGGCGCATCCTGCTTAAGTGCGCCATTAGTAGTTGTAACTACTAATGGCGCACCATGCAAGAGGTGCGCCATTAGTAAGTGGGCAGCAACAAGATATTTGGGACAGCCTCTCCTACCCACACACTCACTTTCTCCCCACTTCATTCTCTCCACCTCCTCCTTGTCTCGGTGCCTCCTCTTTTCACCTCATTTCCATCATAGATTCATTCAAATTAAGTGGTTAAATTACCTTGTTTTAATAGGTAAGTAAGGGGGGAAGCTATATTTATGTTGTTCTCCCTACAACAATATGCACATGCACTTTTTACGGCCTAGCTAGATCTATGTATGTTCGTGGTGTTGCATATGTTTGTGGTGTTGCATATGTGTTTGTGTTTGGAGGTGTACCGGTATTTGAAATGCGATAGTTGCCAATATTTTGCGGAATGTTGATTCATTTCCGTTTGGCGAGAATTTTGGCATTAAGCATTCTTTTTGGTCCTATTTTTAGGGAAAGTCATGCCAAATTTTTGTTTGGTTCTAAAATATCGCTTTTGCTCTACCGCAGCGCCTGATGGTCCGCACGATGACCGAAGGCATCGTGAATAGGTTTTTGAGGTCCGCGAAGGCCGAGATGCTTCAAAAGAACGAGATGGATATAAGATGTCCGTGTCGAAGATGCAAGCTGAAGAGCCTTACTGCGGACCCAGATTCCGGGCAGGTGCGGGACCACCTGCTGTTGCGTGGTTTCATGGATGGCTATCGGTGGCAAGGTGATGAAGATGACTTCGAAGTCGTCCATGCGGGCCGGGCAAGAAATGAGGAAGGGCAGCAAGACAACCACCGCGGCTCGGGCGGGCGAGAAGACGAAGAATCCTCAGGAGATGATCACGATCGTGATGTTGCATACGATCATCATGTAGAAGATGCAGGACATGATGATGAGGAAGATGCCGGAGCAGGCGACGGGCATGATCATGAAGATGATGATGCCGGCGAGCGTATTTACGCCGACCATCGATGGGCTGGGTGCAGGACCCTCATATTCAAGTGCCGCTTCTCAAGCTGCACGGATAACGCAAGAGCTGCCGCCGAGAGAAAGCCAAGATGGATCAACTTGAGTTAGCCGCGGTTACTCCATTGTATGAAGGATGCAGGCCCGAGGATACCCGCTGAAAGTAACGCTCATGGCTCGGAGATGAAGGTAAAACACAAAATGACCGACGATGCTTCGACGAGAACATGTCATTCGCACGAACGTCTTCCCAAGGGGAACAAGTGCCCGACCAGTTTGGAGGAGGCGAAGAAAATTGTGTGTCCTCTCGATTTACCGACGCGTGAAATACCATGTGTGCATGAACAATTGCATCATTTATCGGGACGAGCACGCTGAGTCTACCATATGTCCGGTGTGCGGCGTCACTCGATACAAGAAGAGGAAGAAAGCTCCTCGAAAAGTGGTGTGGTACTTTCCGATCACCTCGTCTGCAGCGCTTATTTCGCGGACCCTAAGGTAGCAAAGCTCCTGCGTTGGCACGCGGATAGGGAGGAGAAGAAGCGAAGATGACGCAAATGATCCGGAGATAGATAAAAAGACAAGATGCTTTGAGTCACCCTAAGGATGCGAGCCGCTGGCAAGCGTTGAACTTCAAGACTCGGAATTTGGGAACGATCCAAGGAACATCGTCCGGGCGCGAGCACCGATGGAGTCAATCCGTTTGGCAGCCAGAGAAGCACACATAGCACCGCCTGTGTTTGTGTGGATGTACAACCTTCCCCGGTTGTGCATGAAGAGGAAGTACATTCACATGAGTATGCTAATTGAAGGGCCGAAACAACCAGTGGAACGACATCAATCATGTATCCGGGCTGCTGAAAGAGGAGCTTGACACGCTGTGGAAAACGCCACCAATACGTGGGACGCCGCAGAGAAAGAATATTTCCCTATGAGAGCCGCAGACCGCTCACGACGGTGCATGACTATCTCGATTACGGATATCTCGGGCGGTGTAGTCCACGGATTTTCCGGATGCGTAAGGTGCATGGATGACACAACGTATCGCCAGCTAGATAGAGATCCCGGGTCTTCGAAAACCGTGTTCATGGGACATCGAAGGTGGCTTCGCGACGATGACCCGTGGAGGAAACGCAAGGATCTGTTCGATGGTGAAACCGAACCCGAAAACGCCTGTACGAGGAGCGGCGAGGAAATAGACAAGCTGTTGAAAAATTGGAAAGACCGCCCACCGCCGAAAGAAGCAAAAGGCGCCAGAGCGGAAAGAAGCGAAGGCGCCAGAGTCATTGCTGAAGGTATGGAAAACGAGGTCTGTTTACGGGACTTGACGTACTGGAAGATCCACCGTGTGCCTCACAGCCTTGATGTCATGCATATCACGAAGAACGTGTGCGAGAGTCTGCTTGGTACCCTGCTCAACATGCTAGAGAGGACCAAAGATGGGCCGAAAGCAAGGGCAGACTTGAAATCAATGGGCATCAGGCAGGAGCTTCACGCTATATATGATGATGATGATGATGATGATGATGATGATGATGATGATGATGAGGCGAAGCAGGACACATAAAGTCGTCGCAAAGGCAAAAAGGCCAAGAAGACCGGAAATGACTACCCTCCCGCGTGCTTCACTCTAAGTCAGGAGATCGAGCAGTTTTTCACCTGCCTCCTAGGAGTAAAACTTCCTTACGGTTACGCTGGGAAGATAAGCAGATACCTAGACCCAGCCGGGCGAAGTTCAGCGGGATGAAGTCTCACGACCGTCACGCGGCCGATGACGCAGATACTTCCGGTTGCAATCCGTGGGATCATGGACGCGCACGTCCGTGAAACGCTATTTGGCCTATGCAACTTCTTCGACGTCATCTCTCGGAAGTCGATTGGCGTGAGGCAACTCGAGAAGGCTACTGTGAAGAGATCGTGGTGATACTATGCGAGCTTGAGATGTACTTCCCGCCCGCATTCTTCGACGTTATGGTGCATCCGCTGGTCCATATAGTGGAGGATATCATCCAACTCGGGCCGACGTTCCTCGCACAAAGATGATGCCGTTCGAAAGGATGAATGGTGTCATCAAAGGATACGTTCGCAACATGTCACGCCCGAAGGAAGCATAGCCAGGGGCTTTGTGACCGAAGAGTGCATCTCCCATCGCACGAATTATCTAGGCATCGAGAACCCGTTGGTCCGCCCGTCAACAGGCACCTCGGCAGGCTCGCTGGATGGGGTCACCGTGAGGGTCGCCGCGAAATGCATGTCGACTTCGAGGGTCGACTTGCCGACTTTGAAAGAGCAAACCTAGTCGCGCTACAACACATAGACGTGATCGATCCTTGGGTGGTAGAGCACAAAACCTTTATTAAAAAGACGTACAATGACCGAGGCCAACAGAGGACGGACGGAGATACACTCAAAGAGCACATTTCATGTTTCACGTGTTGGTTCAAGCGAAGCTTCGTTGCACTTTACATGAGGATTCTTCTGCGGAAGAACAACTCATATTCGCCTTGTCACTGTGGCCGAGCACAACCTCGATGACCTATGAGGCGTACAATATCAACGGCTACACATTCTACACCGAGGCCAAGGACATGAAGAGCGATGGTTATCGAACTCCGGTAACGATGGAATCCTACACCGTAACGACAAGGACAGATACTACGGAAGGATCGAGGAGATCCGGGAGCCGAGCTATGCCGGAGAGAAGGTCCCGATGTTCCGTGTCGATGGGCCAAGAACGTCATAAAAGAAGACCGGTATTTCACCACCATGGTTATACCCGAAGCCAAATCCAAGATCATGGGCGCAAAAGCGTCACCGCGAAAAATGAGCCATGGGTACTGGCTTCCCAAGTGGACCAATGTTTCTTCATTACCGACCCGCCAAAGCCCAGTCGTGTTGTCGTGAGGAGAGGCAAAAGGAAGATCATCGGAATGGATGGAGTAGCCAATGAGCAAGACTTCGACAAGTATGGCGACCCGAGGATCGAACATGACGACGATGATGAAGTAGCAGCATACACCACAAGAAGAAGCAGGACCACCCTACCTAAAGGACGTCTGTTCCTGAAGAACTCCATTTGCGAAAAAGAAGGGCAAGAAGATTGTGAACAGATAGCTAGCTAAGATCGATTGTATTTAAATCGTAGCCTTCATTTCTCGATTGTATTTCATGGGTACTTTTGAACTATCATGAATATTTTTAAATTTCATGGACACTCGATCTCGATCCCCTCCATCTCGATCGCTATCCCACCTCGCCAGATCCGGTCCTCGCCGCCGAGCACCCCCAGTCCATCGGCCGCCGCCGACCCCCGCACCCTCGATTCCCCTACTCAACCGCCGGCCACACCCACCGCACTCACAGCACCGTCTTATAAAAGAAATAAGTCTCAAACATATTTTTAAATGCTACTGTCTTATAAAAAAATATTACTGTTATTATTTAAACAAGTTTGAACATATTTAAACACAAAAAAGTATCAAACAGCTTTTTAAATGCTAAAAAATTTTGTGGAGCACAGGAGTCAAACCCAGGACCTCACAGTGTGAGAAGTGGCTGTGACCAGTCGAGCTAGTAGAGGGACTTGATGTGGATCAGTTACGGTGGTACATAACCTGTTGGCTCGAGTTGAAATAAAAAATATTAATGGCGCACCACGGTGAGGTGCGCCATTAGTATGGATACTTATGGCGCACCGAGGGGTGGTGCGCCATTAGTATTGTGCCCGCCCAAACCTAACCCGTCACTTGCGCCCGCTCCACCGCCGCCGCCTGCCTCTCCGCCTCTCCTCGCCCTCGCCCTCTCCTCGCCTTCCCTCTCCCTCGCCCGCCTCCCTCGACGCCACCGTACCCGCCACCTCGACGCTGCCCGCCGCCTCGGCGACCCAGCAGACGCCGCCCAACGCCGCCTCGACGCTGCCCCGCCGCCCAGCGCCGCCTCGACCCGCCCGATGCCGCTGCCCCACCTCAACGCTGCCCGCCGCCTCGACCCCGCCCCGACGACGCTGCCCCACCTGGACCCCGCCCCGACGCCGCCTCGACGCGACCCCGCCGCCCGGACGCCGCCCCATCCACACCACCGTCGCCGGAGCACCACCACCCCCGTGAGCTCCCCCTCCTCCTCCCCCTCCTCCCCTCCCTTCCCCCCGGATCTGCCCAGTCCTCTTCTATAGTCGATAATCATCTTTCACAGTACCAAAATAAATATGGCATCCATCCGTCAACAAAATAATTGATTGATGATGTCCCAAATCACACAATGTTGTTTGTTATGTCCAAATGAAGCTTCTCCATCATAGTTACTCCAATGGGGCATTTCGATTCTCTTCTGTTGCTTGTGTATTATAGCCTTGCCAATTTACACGCTCGATATTTGCGCACATATTGTCCTGTGTGATTTTGCGTCTTCATTGTCATGTTTGATGGTTAAACAATACAGAAATTGTGAAGGTCGATTCTGATTTATCGACTTCTCCCTCTGTAAACAAATGTAATGAGTTTTACTGATCTAAAACATATTGCATTCATTTCCAAATGTTTGACTAGTATTTAGGAATAGAGCTGACCTAAAAGTCTAGTAATCAGTGATGGATATGTGTTCGCTGACTAGTTTTGCAGTTTGCCACATTGGTGATGTAAATGTCCTAATCGATGATATCTTAGCAAGGCTATGAATTTATTTCCAAATGAAACTTCTTTGTCATAGTCACGCTGATAGGGCATATACGGTTCTGTTCTCGCTGCTTGTGTATATATGGTCCTACCAATACACATTTTGATATTTGTGCAAGCATTGTCATGTGCAATTTTCTGTATTCTTTTACTGTGCATTTTTACTGTGCATTTTTTAACACAAAGTTCTCAAAGAGATTTTGCCTCCTAGGATAAGATTTCTGAAGGAAATATGCCCTAGAGGCAATAATAAAGTTATTATTTATTTCCTTATATCATGATAAATGTTTATTATTCATGCTAGAATTGTATTAACCGGAAACATAATACATGTGTGAATACATAGACAAACAGAGTGTCACTAGTATGCCTCTATTTGACTAGCTCGTTAATCAAAGATGGTTATGTTTCCTAACCATAGACATGAGTTGTCATTTGATTAACGGGATCACATCATTAGGAGAATGATCTGATTGACATGACCCATTCCGTTAGCCTAGCACTTGATCGCTTAGTATGTTGCTATTGCTTTTTCATGACTTATACATGTTCCCGTAACTATGAGATTATGCAACTCCTGCCACGGAGGAACACTTTGGTACTACCAAACGTCACAACGTAATCGGGTGATTATAAAGGAGTACTACAGGTGTCTCCAAAGGTACTTGTTGGGTTGGCGTATTTCGAGATTAGGTTTTGTCACTCCGATTGCTCGGAGAGGTATCTTCGGGCCTTCTCGGTAATACACATCATATAAGCCTTGCAAGCATTGCAACTAATGAGTTAGTTGTGAGATGATGTATTACGGAACGAGTAAAGAGACTTACTGGTAACGAGATTGAAATAGGTATTGGATACCGACGATCGAATCTCGGGCAAGTAACATACCGATGACAAAGGTAACAACGTATGTTGTTATGCGGTCTGACCGATAAAGATCTTCGTAGAATATGTAGGAACCAATATGGGCATCCAGGTCCCGCTATTGGTTATTGACCGGAGATGTATATCGGTCATGTCTACATTGTTCTCGAACCGTAGGGTCCGCACGCTTAAGGTTTCGAGGACGGTTATATTAAGAGGTTGTGTATTTTGATGTACGAAGGTTGTTCGAGTCCCGGATATGATCACGGACGTGACGAGGAGTCTCGAAATGGTCGAGACATAAAGATTAATATATTGGACGGATATATTTGGACACCGGAAAGGTTCCGGAGAAGTTTGGAGCTCCGGAGGTTACCGGAACCCCGGAGGTATATGGGCCTTATTGGGCCCATATAGGAGGAAGGGAGAAGGAACAAGGGAGGCGCCCCCAAGCCCAATCCGAATTGGGGAGGGGGGCCCCCCTTTCCTTTCTCCTTCCCCTCTTCCTATTCCTACTACTAGTACTACTTCCTAATACTAGTACTCCTTCCTTCCCTCCAAATAAGATAAGGAAAGAGAGGGAAACCTACTTGGAGTAGGTTTCCCCTCCTATGGTGCGCCCCCCCTTGTGGCCGGCCACCTCCTCCCTCCCTCCTTTATATACGGGGGAGGGGGGGCACCCTAGAAGACACAAGTTGATCCTTGAGATCGTTCCTTAGCCGTGTGCGGTGCCCCCCTCCACCATATTCCACCTCGGTCATATAGTAGCGGTGCTTAGGCGAAGCCCTGCGTCCGGTGAAACATCAAGATCGTCACCACGCCGTGCAGGTCGACGGAACTCCTCTCCCCGGAGCTTTCTGGATCGGAGCCCGAGGAGCGCCATCGAGCTGAGCGTGTGCCAAGAACTCGGAGGCGCCGGAGTAACGGCGCTGGATCGGCTGGATTGCAGGAGAACGCATAACTACTTCCTCTACGTCATCATCGACTCGGAGGTGCCGAGTAACGGCACCTTTGGGATCGGCAGGATCGTGAGGAGAACGACGACTACTTCCTCTACGCCAGATCGCTTCCGCCACGGTCTCACGAGGGTACGTAGACAACACTCTCCCCTCTCGTTGCTATGCCATCACCATGGTCCTGTGTGTGCGTAGGAAAATTTTTGAAATTACTGCGTTACCCAACAATTTCACCAGCCTCCATCTCTCTTTTTTCCAATGAAAGAATGCAGGACTTTTAGTTTCAAGGTTGCTGGTACTTCATGTTTGAGCAGTGAACATGACAGGTTAATTTCAGATATGACACTGTTTGGACATTAATTTGAGTAGATGAACATTTTGTGGTTCTGCTAGGACTTGCTCCAGATTTTTTAACCCTAGGATTTCTTTTCTTTAGTTCTTTTCTTACAGAAAATTTACTGAAAATTCAGAAACTTGGAGTAACCTGTGGACTGTACTTTTGTGATCTCCTACTCCTGAATTTTCATGTCACTTGTGCTATTGCCAAGCATGACATGGCCATTTTTTATTCTGTTTTTGATGGAGCTTGGTGTGTGTTGTTTCGTACTACTAAGCAACCTATTTTGAAGTGAGTAATCAGCATGAGCAAAAATAGACGTTAGATCTTAGCGCTAATGAGAGATGAAAATGTCACATATATATGGTCTATCGCTTGCATCTGAGAGGACAACCTATGAAGTGTATTTCTGAAATGTGGTGATGATCTTATCTGCAAGAATGAAAATGATGAGCTATTTTTCTAAAATGTGGTGATGATCTTATCTTAGCTGTATTTACGAACTGGTAGCTAAGTGTATTACTTGTCTTTGATGATGTCTGCCGCTTGTACTACTTGTGATGATGTTGTTGTACTACTTGTGATGTCTGCTGCTAGTTGTGATTTTGTCAAGTGATGCCGCTGCTACTTGTGATCTTCTAAAATGACCCTTTCTCCTGAAACGTTGATTAATTTCCGTTTCGGTTGAGAATGGGGCACTCCTAGGTCAAGAAAATTAGCAAAGGTCATGCCCAATTTTCTTGACCTAGAAGGTGCCCGATTCTCAACCGAAATAAAAATTAATTTGCTTTAGTGGTTGGATTAGTTTAGTATTTTATTCACACACTCAGACACCCTTGCTTGACATGTGTTTGAACACCTGCGGTGTAGTAAAAAGTAATTACAGATACACTCACCCACATAAGTATTCGCACAATGAAAAAATAGTACAAATTAAGGAAAGGCAATACCATTTTGACGCTTGTCTTCTAAAAAGAAGAGTGAACTTTCTAGACACACCCCTCAAGAACTAGGTTACCCCGAGAACGTGGACTTGGACCTTAGCAACAACACACTAACAGGTTCTATCCCAAAACACCTAGGCAATATCACAAACATCTCTCAATTGTTCCTTGACAATAACCAACTTTTGGCGACATTCCTCGAGAATTAGGTTATTTGGTCAACTTAGAGATCTTGTTCCTTGACAATAACCAACTTTTTGACCAAACTTTGTTTCTATTTAGAGAGAAACATGGCCCACAACGATGAGGCCGGGGTTCGGGCGGCAAGGCATTCAGGAGCTGTCCCGGAGATGGAGGAACAACCTCACTTGTATGAGGCCGCCGCCTTTCCCCACCGATCCCGAGACCACGGATGGTGCCGCCGAGGATGACCACACCGATGCCACCACCGATGGTGCCGCCGAGGATGCCACCATCGATGATGGCGGCGCATTTACGATGGCAGCCAACCGAAGAGGCAACGGAAGGACTGGCGCCCGATCGTGCTCCGCACCCTCAAGGAGGAAGTTATCAAGTGGACTCCAACGGGAATCCAACGGCGCCCGAACGAATAGTCAAGGGGTACTCGCTTCAGCTCGGGTGCATTGTCCGGAGCACCGTCTCGATCAACACCGAGAACCTGAGGCATCCTGACCGAGGGAATTTGCAACCTCCTCTTCACGAAGCTGCATTTAACGATACAAGTTCCCGCTGAATTTGAAAACACAAGCCTCAAAGGGAATAAAGTGAACAATGCTGCCCTCACGAAGATGAGCAAGGCCACATCTACTTGGAAAAGCAATGTGAAGAGAATGATCGAGAAAGGTGAGAGTTATCGGAAGATCAAGGAGAAAATCCTTCGATCACCGAAGATGACTACAACGACTTCAAGATCAATTGCTCGAGCACCGCAAGCTCCCAATCAAGTGAGTGGGGAAACAAATGCGGAGCTGAACATAGGGGAACACACACTCGGTCCCGGCGGTTACAGAGTGGCGGAGCCTATATGGGACAAGGAGGAGGCGGACCGTGCCGAGCAAGGCCTACCGCCTCTTCGATACATACGGTGACAAGCGGACCAGGAACTTTGTCGGGGCCCGGTACAAGAAGGACCCGAAAACAAAGGAGCTTACCACGGATCCGAAGACCAGGCAGCTTGAGCTTGTTCTCGTAAGGAATACACCCAGCGTAATTAGCTCCATATGGTTGCATTCTAATTAATGAAGCCGAATTTCTAAATGGTTCACATTCCTTCCGCAGCGCATCGAAAGCGATGGCTGGGTCGACTAAGAGCAACCCTTGGGACACCACTCTAAATAGGGGTTGAATGTCTTGAAGAACAAGGATAAGCTCGAAGTCGACGTCGGTTGGTCGGTGTGGCCGCAAAGGCTTGTCGACAAAATGGGGTCATACTATACACCGGTGTGCGGAAGGAGAAAAAGACCAGCTCGGAAAGCGGTAGCGAGAGGTTCAAGAACTCAAGGCACAAGTGGCGCGGATTCCGGAGATTGTCCAAGAGCAAGTGGAACAACGACTCGGAGCGGCGATCACCGCCTTGTGCCTACCTTTGATCTCGGGGTTGAGGCGTGGATTGCGGGCGGCCAGTGGGCCGCCCGATTCCTAGCTTCACGGCCAGCAACTCGCATAATGCGATGGCGGGGCCATTGGTGCCTCTCCGGCGAGGCGGCATTGGTGTCTCCGACGCCGCACGGGAGCTTAATGCACCCGGTGTACGCCGGCCGGCACCTCTTCAAAGAAGCGGCCCCTCCGTTAATCGCAGACGCCCGCCGTTGGCGGTAAAGGCCGACATTAGCCGAGCTCGACGCCATCATCGCGGTAACTAATTAAGCCTCTCTTGGCCGAGGACTTCATCTCCTTGCCTTTTGATCGGGCATCCCCGACGCCCTACATGTTTTCGCAGGGCGCCGCCGACGTTCCGTGCACTCTCCTCCACTTCGCGAACAACGAAGTTGGTCGATGTCGCCAAGGGCAAAATCGTTCAACCGGGCAACCCTTGTTCCACGGTACCCAGATGCCACCCAACTTGTTTAGGGTTCAACCGGTTCGGTGCTTTGCCAGGCTGTGACGACTTGTTACCTCCGAATCGACCCGTCGGGGCCGACGATGATGACGTGATGACCCTCGGCCGCCTGAGCTGGCCCTCGCTTTGGCGAAGAGCCAGATTCGTTTGGGGGCGGGGACACCACCCCAAAGACAACACCGCCCGATCGTGCCGGGCGCCAAGTCGGCCCCATGGCAAGACCGCCAGAACGGTGCCGGACATCCCTATGCCATCGGATCCAAACATGCATATGGCACAGGATCGTAACGACGACGACGACTATGATACATTTGGCAACGTCGATCAAGATTTTGCCGAGCATGGGTACGATGGCGACTTCATGGGGCCTCCTTCTCAAGAACCAAACCCAACAAAAGACGTGTGCGATCTAGCTCGCATCATGGAGAAGCCAAAGTTGCAACAGCGCCGTCGGCGTTCAGCTCTCGGGAGACGCCTCCGCCGACTTCACCGAGCCTCGAGATAGGCGAGGTGCGAAATATTATCAGCCCCAACACACTCAAGAAGGCGGTCTGTGAGCAAAACTCGGTCCCATTACAGGAGAAGAAGGCACGCAAAAGAAAGACTAAGAAGGGTGCGAGCCAGCCGGCACTGAGTACGATCCGTGCTCAGGACGGGCCACCTTCATCGCAGGATATCTCGAGGAGGGTGCATGTGGCGAGTAGGGCGATGCTACCGACAAATATGCTCAATGCTGCAACCGGTGCTATGCGGAGTCTGCATGACAGTGTTCTTTCTTTGGAGAAGCGGCGTCTCAGGGAGAAGGATGTGGCATACCGGTTTTCGCGGCCAAGGTGCCGAGGGCAAGGGCTTTGTGGATAACTCCATCGGGCGACGATCGTCCTGCGCTTTTGATGACATCCACGCTTATGTTGAACCTTCATCCGCTGCACTACACCTTCGCTCGGCTATTTTCGCTGAGTATGGAGATGCGGATCATTCGCGACAAGACCCGGACATCGTGATAGTTGACCCCTTCTACATGCGTGCCAAGATCTTGGGCAGCGGCGGGGACCGCAAGTCGCGAAGTTCTTACCTCGAAGGCGTCATTCGGCAAACCAAGATAAGGATAACTTCCTCGTGCCTTACTTTCCGAGTAAGTCCTCCCCTCAACCGCCCGTAACAAAATGAATTCTTACATTTCGATCGCTTTTTCTTTTTAACATTCCGTGTTTTCTGCAGTAACACACGTTGCACGCTCATCCTCCTAAGCCCCAAATATTCCATGGCCACGTATTTCGACCCGGACCGTCAGTCGAACGTAGACTACACAAATGTCAAGAAGGTTCTTGATGATGTTCTCCTGCCACGCCAAATCTGGAGGCACCTTCACCAGGCCTATTCGTAAGCACGTCAAGCACGTGTTCTCCCACAATACGACGCTCGCTGCGCCAAGCAGTCACCGGGCGGTCAGAAGGGTGCCTACTACGCCATCCATCACATGCGAGGCGATCGACGGGACCATCATCAACTTCGCTACCGAGTAAACTCCAAGATTGGGCCGCGGCGTGTCGGCAATCCAGACGCGGACCTCCGACAAGAATTCTTCGCATCCAAATGGAGTTTGCGGAAATCATCCATCAAGATGTCCTTCGTACCTCGGGGCAGTTCTACCTCGTAAATCAACCGTCCAACGGTGACATCGACACAATGATACAAATTCAGGATGACAACGCCCGTTCTTTCATGACTCCCACGATAGACGGCGGCTTCATCCACGCTCCGGTCCCTTGAGTCGAGTTGTCTAGTTCTGAAACATCGTTTGGCTCATGTTGTAATTAAACTTTAATGAACTTGTAGTATGCCTCTTTGGTTTCGAGAGTCGTTCAACTTAGATGTAATCGATGCTATTAATGTCTTGCTTTTCTCTTCCGATCGCTCTGTTGCATACTTATATATTGCTTATGTATTGTCTGTGAATTGGTACTAACGCTTACGTTTGGCTAGTGCATAGCGATGCCGACGTATGTCGTGGTACAAGGGTAAGGTTCCTGAGTTCACGATGACTGGGAGGAGTGTCGGAGACAGGTTCACCGATTCAGCGGTACTTGATTACAAAGGGTACACCACTAGGGCCGAGGCCGAATCTAGATACGCCCGCTATCTAGCGGGAGAGGGAGGGAGCGTTGGAGGAACCGGATGAAGACGAAGTTTCATCGTGATGATGCTCATCGTGATGACCGCAGCTCTCTTCTATGTGATGGTAGTTTAGATGATCGATATCGACTTGTAATGTGAAGACAAACTCGCTACTCGCGGTCTCGAGACTTGTAATATAATGTTCTATCTTTGTTCGGTCTTTTCAATTTGGAGACTAATATGATGAATTGTATTCGGAGACTAATATGATGAATTGTATTCAAAGACTAATCTTCTATTGTATTTGATGAATCTATTGTTGATGTGTGTTGTCTATATTTTGTCAAATTATACATTTTGTAACCTGTGCAAAAGCAGAAAATAAAAAAATAAAAAAAAAACTAATATTCATACTAATGGCGCATCACATGACAGTGCGCCATTAGTATGACAGTGCATACTAATGGCGCATCACTGGGTAGTGCGCCATTAGTATGCCGCGGTTACTAATGGCGCATCCAGAGGTGGTGCGCCATTAGTATGCCAAAGCACCTGGGTATACATGCCCCCTGGGAGGCATACTAATGGCGCACCCTGGCATATACTAATGGCGCACCACCGTGCGCCATTAGTATATCAGATACTAATGGCGCACTGTGGGTGCGCCATTAGTAAAAATTACTAATGGCGTGCTATTAATGGCGCACCAGTGATGCGCCATTAATGGCCAAATTAGGTGCGCCATTAGTAGTGGTTTTTCTAGTAGTGTGCGGGCTCGAGCAGGCCCCCCTGCGCCTCCCTCTCCTCTCACCGCCGCCGGAGGCGTCGCCGGGCAAAGCCCTGGCGACGTGACGGCGGCGGGACCCCGCGGTCCCGTTCTCGAGAGCGGGGGCGGCGCTGCTCTGCTGCTCCAGGCGGTGGAGGCTGGATCTCGGGGCGGCGGCCCCGGGACGGTGGTGGGTGACGACGGCTGCGGTGTTCACGCGGGCGAAGCAGTGGCCGTGGTATGCCGGCTGGTCCAGCCGTTCTTCGTTCGTGGGGTGCGGCTGCTGGTGGAAACCATGCCTGACTGCGTTCGGGGTGACGATGGCGGCGTCCACGGGAGTCGTGACCTTGTTGAGGGCGTCGTTGCTGCAGCTCGTCTCCTGACTGAGTTTCCGGCTGTGGGGACTCGTGGATGGCGCTAGTCCAAGATGGTGGCTGACGGTGTTGCCGGGGCGGCGGCCCCGGGTTCGTGGTGGCGGCTTCGCCGTGGGTGGTGCGTGTCTGGCCGCGGTGGATCGTGGGATCCCGTGGCCAGAGTGAGGTCGGTCTCGGCAGAGGTGGTGGTTAGTGGGCGGCGGTCGGTGGTGGCAGGTGGTCGGCACATCTCCAGGAGAAATCCTTGCTCGGGTCTTCACCGGAGCCGACAACGGCGGCACCTGCGGGTGACGCGATCTTTCTTGGAAGCGTCGTCGTGGAGGTGCTCCTCCTTCAACCCATGGCTTTGGCTCCGGAGGGAAACCTCGGATCCGCTGGATCGGGCGATGGAGGCGTCATAGCGTCTTTCTCCTCCTTGGGGGCATCGTCTCGGAGCCGGCTACGACTGAGAGACTGGTGGATGATGGCATCTTCGCCGTCGATGGCGGCATCTTCGCCGCGTGGTTTGCTGAGGCGGGGCGCTGGTTTCTGTTTGGCAACATGATGGCGTCGAGAGGAGCTTGGGTCGCGGCGTGGTCTTCGGTAGTCGGTTTTTCCCGGCGTGTCCGAGGTACTCTTCCATGGTTGCTTGGTTGCTTTGAAGTCGGAGCTGCGATGGAGCGAGTCCAGGTGGTGACGATGACAGACACTCGGCGGTCGTTTGCGGAGGCACGGTCGGCGCAAGTCTTGCATATTTCCCTTCTGTTTCTCGTCGTCGAAGTCGGAGCTGTCGGTTGCTTGCGAGTGTGGCCATCTGTTGGCATGTGCCGTCGTGGATTCTGTTCCATGTCGGTGGCCAGGTTTGCCGGTGGTGCCCATGTCATGTGGGTTGTGTTGTATCGGTTTTAGCCCGGTTTTTCATTAATTAACCGGGCAATTCTCTTCTGCTTGATCAATGAAAATGGCAAGTCTTTTGCCTCGTTTCAAAAAAAAAGCCACGAAATTGAGGTACACAGAACATGAACAAACCTGAGAACTGATGATACAACGATGAGTCGGAGTTGGAGCATCACATAGCCATCAGCTGTGGTTGCTTGTTGGCGAATGTGTCTCAGACCTAAGTTGTTACCGCTGGACCGTGGTTACATGCATCCTTGCTTGGAGGCAGCAGTGCTGGGAAATATGCATGTGCAAGGCGAAGAAGTGGACGAAGGCCGAAGAAGCAATATGTGCCTCCCTATCGCTGCGTCCTGCTTCTTAATATGTTACCTTAGTTATGGCTGCCTTATCCCTCATGTTGCTGATTTAAACCTGTCCTTCTCTTCTCATAGGCTGATCGAGCGCTGCGCTTCAGCAGGTGCCTCGCCGACGACGGGGAAGGAAGGATCAGAAGTGACAGCTATAGCGCTAGGAAATTGGAAACCCTAGCAATTGATCTTCTCTATAAAACATGTGTAGCAGGGGACGTGAAACCTGCTTCAGGGAAGAAGAGATGGATCATGCGAGAGAAGAGATCAGCTTTCATCCTTTATCGGACAGACAATTGTTTTTTTTTTTGCCAATTGCCTGGTCCATATTCTCCATGTGTTCGATGCATGCAAACGTGTGGCTCTTGGAGTTTGTAGGTAGACCTGCCATATTACTCTCGGATATGTGTAAGAGCTTTATTTTTTTATTAGACTGTGATATTTGGCACACTCCAACAGTACATCGAGCTACAACAACCAGCAGGATTAGGCCACCTTACGTGATTTTGTACAACTTGCACACTACTTGTATTCCTGACACGAGATCGAACGACGAAAGAGAGCGATCAATAACCGAAAATGCAAACCGACAGACTCACTTGACCGGGTTTTCGAAAATAATTATGTATATTTTACACCGGTTCAGATGGTTCACAAACTCGGGTGTTCCCTTCGCTCCTTTTTCAGATGCTAATCACCGCAGTGTTTGTACTTAAATTATCAGATATGAGGTTCGCATATTATCATATTATTTACATAGAAGTTGTCGGGGGTATGTTTTTCAACTATTTTTTTCTAGCTTGATCAAATGTTACTGCGGTGTTTGTACTTAATTTATCGGGTATGAGGTTCGTATATTACCATGATATTTACATAGAATTTACCATGCTATATTTTTCAGTAACTTTTTCCTCCTTGGTCAAAAATGTTACCGCGGTGTTTGTACTTAAATTATCAGGTATGCAATTCTTATATTACCATGCAATTTACATGAAAATTACCGGGCTATGTTTTTCAAGAATTGTTTCCCCCTTCGTCAAAGTTATTGCCGTGTTTATATGTAAGTTATCAGGTGAACGGTGCGTATATTAGCACACTATTTTCACATAAGTTATCGAGGTATATTTTTGAACAACTTTTTTTCCCCTTGGTCAATGTTACCACGGTGTTTTGTTCGTAAATTATCGAGTATGCGGGAGGTACATTAGCATACTTTTACACATAAGCTAGCAACGATATGTTTTCCAACAACAAGTTACCGAGCTAATTTCACATAAGTTACCGAGCTTATATTATCCAAGAACTTTTTTGCGGTGTTTGTACGTAAGTTATAAAGTATGTGTTCATATATTATCATGATATGTTTTCAACAAATTTTCCCTCATGGTCAAAAAAGTTATCATGGTGGTTGCACGTAAGTTATCGCGTATATGGGTTGTTTAGTACCATATTATTTTCACATAATTTACCAGGGTATGTTTTCAACAACTTTTCTTCCGGTAAAACAAGTTACTGCGGTGTTTCTATGTAAGTTATCGAGTGTGCGGTTCGTATATAGTACCATGCTATTTTCACATAATTTATCAATGGTGTGTTTTTCTACAATTTTCTTCATTCTTGGTCAAATTTACCGTGGTGTTTGTACGTAAGTTATCGTGTATGCAGTTTATATATCACCATCTTATTTTCACGTAAGTTATTCATGGTATATTTTCAACAATTTTTTCCATGGTTTAGAGTTATCGTGATATTTGTGCATAATTTATCAGTGTATGCAGTTCATATATTACCGAGTTATTTTCACATAAGTTATCAGTGTATATTTTTCAACAACTTTTTCCTCATGGGTAAAAGTTATCGAGGTATTTGTGGATAAGTTATCACGCCCGTGGTGCATATGTTACCATGTTATTTACGCAGAAGTTACCGAGGGTATTTTCAGCAACTTGTTTCTTCCAACCTAAAGGTCCCGCACGTGGGCTATATAAGTTACCACACCTGTGGCATGTCAGTTATCGTGGAATTTTCACTGAAGTTACCAGGGGAACGTTTTTCAACATCTTTTCCCCTTTTTTCAATGTTATCGCGGTGTTTGTAAGTGTTGTCAGATCTACGGACTGTATATTACCATGCTATTTACATAGAAGTTACTGAGGGTATGTTTTCAACAACCTTTCCTCTCGGGTCAAATATTTTCTCTCCGGTCAAAAAGTACCATGATGTTTGTATGTAAGTTATCACGTCTGCAGTGTGTATATTATCATGCTATTTACACATAAGTTACTAGTTATTGTTGAATAAATTTTTCCACAACTTGCTCAAGTCCCTACTACAAAAAAAACAAAATAGTATTTTTACATGCAATAGAAATTATTGCCCCATGACTAATTTGGTTTGTACAAGAAGAATATATACACCCCCCATTGAAGAATTGGCGATGAATGGACAAACAAATTTCCAGGAACAAATTTATCTCTCTTTTTTGCTCTCCGTAAATGTTCAACTATTGCCTAGAAGAAGTACATCCATAGCTTCAGTCATCAGAAGACGCATACAGATTTGTCGTTACTAACCACTAGAGAAATTATGAGTGCTTTTTTTGCAACTGTTTTATTCCCGGGTAAAGGTTACCGCCATGTTTGCAACTCAAAAAACACCGTCGAGAGGCAGCAGGCTGTGAGGCAGTTGTGTACTCGACAAAAGTATCATTCCTTTTTAAACTTTATTTTTCTGAACCAGGATGCATTCTCTCTTCCAACAGTTTTACAGTACCACCAACAAAATTTGACCTCATGGACCTACAACAGAACTTATTAGGAGAGGTAGATAGGGTAAAAAATGATTCTTCTTTCGACAGGAAAAGGAGATATTTCAGGAATTCTAGGATTACTTTGGACGGAGGCTGGTGCAGTTTTTTTGTGTTCAGTAGAAATGGTAGTGTGTTTGGTTCGGGCATCTGAAGGTTTATGAGTAGTAGGGATACTTAGGCTAAGGATACTGTTGTTTCATCAAGGGAGGTTTCAGTAGGAGGAAGCTCCTCTGCTTGAGGGTTAGGAACACTAAAGTACTCAACATAATTGCCACCGACGCCGCTGCTGCTTCTCAAGTTTCTCCTATTTGTGTTGCTGCTTGTCAAGTTTCTCTTGTTTGTTCTGCTGCTCCACCTCATGCATAACATTCAGCACCTTCTGCCAAGAACCCCGGCTAGAAATAGCATGCCATCACCTCTGCACATTCTTCCTTCAATCATATAGGTACATAAAGGAACAAGTACTATGCTTGTGCTATGAGTTCTGCACTACTGCTGTCCATTATGAAGTCAAGATTCATGAACATGAAAGGAACCAGTACTAGCTAGCAGGCGACAACAGCCAACACTTGCACTTGTACTGGTCGTTGGACGTGGACAGCAGATGGCATAATCGGGGAATTGGGGAAGGAGTTGGCGGCTGTGGAGGAATTTGGGAAGGAGTGCGTATGGCCGTGCACAGGTGAAGGTCGAACCTGGCTGGGCCAAAAGCAACACCTCTGCCTGGCGCTGGCGTCAACATGAGTGTGGGAGCCACTGGCTGTGACAGCGACGGCGGGGGAAGCAGGGTTTGGAGCGGGCGGGCATGGCGTTCTCGCTCTCGCCGACGAAGAGGGAGCGGAAGAAGGTCCTCGGCGGCGGCAGCGCGGTGACCTGGCGCGCGGAGCGGCTCTTGATGGGGCGGGGTTGCTGCTCCCCCTTGCGGCGCACCCCCTGCCTACCGCCACTGTTGGGGCCATATACATATTTCCGCTAGATTCAAAACGGACGTCGATGAGATATGCCACACGGTTGCCACATACATATTTTGTTTTTTATTTTTCCCTTTTTTCTTTTTAATTCGGACATGCATCAGTTCATGCGTGATTGTATTGGACTGAAACAATACGTGTCCATGTAGTCCTTCCGGTGCGCGCTAGTGTTATGGTTCTATTGTATCTAACGTGAGCGCTAGTGTTATGGTTCTATGCATCTAACGTGACAACATATAAGTTCAATATTGATGGTACATATGTTTTTACATGTTATGTAGAAACTTTAAATCTCAGCTATTGTTATTATAATCAAACGGTGTAGAAAAGATTAACATATGTGGACAAACATGATGGCTTGTTTTACTTTTGTTTTAATTATATAATAGATAGATAGATAGATATGTAGAAGCATATATTCCTCTCTCATAATAATTTTCAGTAGCATCATGAATAAATTCAACAATATAACCATCATATAAAGCATTCTTTTCATGAT
The DNA here is from genome assembly GCA_021605145.1 of Aegilops bicornis. NCBI lineage: Eukaryota > Viridiplantae > Streptophyta > Magnoliopsida > Poales > Poaceae > Aegilops > Aegilops bicornis. The sequence goes on along the minus strand of CM038671.1, from coordinate 576,440,651 downwards.
CCACAAGTATAGAAAATTTACTACTCTCCACATAGGCAAATTTATTCTCATCAATAGTAGTGGGAGCAAACTCAACAAAATAACTTTCATGTGATTGGAAATTAAAATCATGATGACGAGTTTCATATTTATCATTACTCTGTATAACATACATGTCATCACCATAATCATCATAGATAGCAACTTTGTTATCATAGTCAATTGAAGCCTCATACAAAATGGTGGATTCATCACTAAATAAAGTCATGACCTCTCCAAATCCACTTTTATCATTATAATCATCATAAATAGGAGGCATGCAATAATTATAACAAATTTGTACATCAAATCTTGGGGACTAAAAATACCATCTTCATAAAACAAGGCATCCCCAAGCTTATGGCTTTGCATATCATTAGCATCATGGATATTCAAATAATTCATACTAACAACATTGCAATCATGCTCATCATTTATACCAAACATTCTATTGAATTCTTCTTATATCAATTGAGCACACTTTTCCTTTCCATCATTTTCACGAAATACATTATAAAGATGAATAATATGATGCAACCTCAATTCCATTTTTTTGTAGTTTCCTTTTTATAAACCAAACTAGTGATAAAACAAGAAACTAAACGATTCAATTGCAATATCTAGAGATATACCTTCAAGCACTCACCTCCCCGGAACGGCGTCAGAAAAGAGCTTGATGTTTACTATGCAACTTTATTCTTGTAGACTCGTGTTGGCCTCCAAGCAGAGTTTTGTAGGACAGTAACAATTTTCCCTCAAGTGGATGACCTAAGGTTTATCAATTCGTGGGGCGTAGGATGAATATGATCTTTCTCAAACAACCCTGCAACATAATAACAAAGAGTCTCTTGTGTCCCCAACACACCAAATACAAATGGTAATTTGTATAGGTGCACTAGTTCGACGAAGAGATGGTGATACAAGTGTAGTAATGATAGTAGATATTGATTTTTGTAATAGGAACAATAAAAAACAGCAAGGTAGCAACTGATAAAATGGAGCACAAACGGTATTGCAATGCTTGAAAATGAGGCCTAGGGTCCGTGCTTTCGCTAGTGCAATCTCTCAACAATGCTAATCTAATTGGATCATATAACCATCCCTCAAAGTGCGATGAAGAATCACTCCAAAGTTCCTATCTAGAGGAGAACATAAGAAGAAATTGTTTGTAGAGTACGAAACCACCTCAAAGCTATTCTTTCCAATCAATCTATCCTATAGTTCGTACTAAAATAACACCAAGCTATTCTTTCCGATCGATCTAATCAAGAGTTTGTACTAAAATAACACCATATGATACACATCAACCAACTCTAATGTCACCTAGATACTCTAATGTCACCGCGAGTACCCGTGAGATGATTATACGATATGCATCAAAGAAGTTCAGATTCACAATACTCAATCCAGCACAAAGAATCTCAAAGAGTGCCCCAAGATTTCTACCGGAGAAACAAAGACGAGAACGTGCATCAACCCCTATGCATAGATTACCCCAATGTCACCTCAGGAATTCACGAGTTTAGTGCCGAAACATATATCAAGTGAATCAATATGATACCCCATTGTCACGGGTATTCATAGCAAGGCATACATAAAGTGTTCTCAAATCCATAAAAGTATTCAATCCGATAAAACGAAATCTCAAAGGGAAAACTCAATTCATCACAAGATAGAGAGGGGAAAACACCATATGGTCCGACTATATTAACAAAGCCCGCGATACATCAAGATCATGACATCTCAAGAACACGAGAGAGAGAGAGAGAGAGAGATTAAACACATAGCTACGGGTACAAACCCTCAGCCCCGAGGGTGCGCTACTCCCTCTTCATCATGGTGGCCGTCGAGATGATGAAGCCGGCCACCGGTGATGATTTCCTCCTCCAGTAGGGTGCCAAAACGGGGTCTAGATTGGTTTTTCATGGCTACAGAGGCTTGCAGCGGCGGAACTTCTGATCTAGGGTTCTCTTCGAGGGTTTTACAATATTTGGGGATTTATAGGGCGAAGAGGCGGTGTGGGAGGCCACCGAGGTGGGCAAAACCCACCAGGCGTGCACAGGCCCCAGCGCGCCAGTGGGTTGTGCCCTTGGGCACCCTTTGGTACTTCTTTGGCCCATTGCATGTCTTCTCGTCAAAAAAAATCTCCAAAAGTTTCATTGCATTTGGAATCCGCTCGGTATTGATTTCTGTGTTGTAAAAACAAGCAAAAAACAAGAATCGCACTTTGGGCACTATGTCAATAGGTTAGTCCCAAAAAATGATATAAAGTTGCTATAAAATGATTGTAAAACATCCAAGAATGATAATATAACAGCATGGAACAATAAAAAATTATACATACGTTGGAGACGTATCACCGCTACTCTCCTGTTCCAATCCAAATCCAGCGTCGCTCCTCTCCTCTTCCATTTCAAAACCACCGCCCCTCCTCTCCTATTCCAATCCAAAACCAGTGCCGCTCCTCTCCCATTCTAATCCAAAACCAGCGCCGCTCCTCTCCTCTTCCATTCAAAAACCACCGCCGACGAGTGAAGGTGCTGTGGAGAAGTAGATCGATGGAGGAGTACAACCGATACGTGAGGATCGCAGACGGCGACCCTGTGAAGCTTGCTAGGATGTTGGAGATACAGTCTTGGTTTGACAACAAGGACCAATTAGCGACGACGGAGACATCCATGGCCAAATATCTGCAAGAGAGCGAAAAGGCGGCGATGCTCCCGAAGAGAGTCGCGCTGGAGTACATAGAGCTGCTCCTCTGGGCCATGGAGCAAACAGAATCACCGAATCCGATAGTGAGGCAGCAGTGGTGGGAGTATCGATCCAAGATGGAGCATCCAACAGATATTGAAGGATCGAGGATCTACAGGGTGCTGTTTGTGAGGGTGTTGTGCCAAAGCGAGCCGGTGGAGTCTTTGTCGACCGAACCCAACTGCAAGAGGAGAAAAGCAGTTGGCCCGACGATGCTTCCCCGCCATCCTCTCCCTCGCCGTTCACCTCGTCTCACGGGGCGGCTGTCTGCCACCTAGGAATAGGAAGGGACTACCCCCCAACCCAAAAGTCGGGCGGGTTGTGAATTGTCAGGAGGAGCTTAGGGTTGTCAGTATTTGCAGGTTGTGAATTGTGGTTTGTGTTGTGTATTCTGAGAGTACTTTCAGATACGAATGTCTTTTGAATTTCAGATTTGCAGTATTGAGCATATGAAGTATTTTATGAATTCTAGAGATCTATTTTTAGCACTTAAAAATGTAGTTTCATATAAAAGTGCAGACAATGTGATTCTCAGAGAAGAAACTGCAAGTTTCAGTTTTCAGATAAGAAACTGCAAGTTTCAGAGGCAGAGCATTTATATTAGAGCATCTCCAATAGATGGTCCAAATTTTGACGGTCCAAAACCGGAGATGTAAAAGTTGGACAAAACTGCCAGAGTCACATGATCGTTGTTCAACCATTGTCCAGCCATCTGACAGCCAAGACGTATTGCATAAAACATGATTTAAAACAACATAAAAAAATTGCATGCCCACAATATCAAATTATTACATAGTTCTTCAGATCCAGGAGATGAAATGCAACACAAATACAACATAGTTTTGCACAATACAACATAGTTTTGAACAAACAAACAAGAAAATGGGGGCCAGTTGGATTGGTTGCTGCTGACGGCTGCGGTCGGCTCCGGACGGCGGCAATGATAAGAAATGAGCTTGGAGACCGGCCAATAGGAGCTCGGCGGGCGGCGAAGAATAGTTCGGCAGCCGGGCGGAGGGCTTGGTGCGACGGTCGTGCGGTCGGTGCAACAGCCGTGGACAGGCTCACGGCCGACAGGGAGGAGGTCGGAGGCAGCCTAAGACCCGGCGGAGGCCTACCGCGGCAGCCGGACCGTCGGAGGCGCCGAATCTCGCGCCGGCTACCTCCCGATTCAGTGACGTCCGGGCGGCTGTGAGCCGGCTACCAGTGAGGGAGGCGACAGGGAGACGGCGGCGGAGGGCGGCAGCGGGGTTTTGGGCGATCGCGGCGCCGATGGCGAGGTTTTGGGCGATTGCGGCCGCGGATTCCGGTCGGCTGGTCTTCGGCGTGACGGGCGCAAGCGGAAAGGAAAGGAAGTGGCGGTTGGGCATTCGCGGGCGGCGGCTACTTTTGGACCAGATGCACCTCGTGATGTAAATTTGCACCGCAAGGTGTTGTATTTTACATCACGAGGAGGCCGCGGTCCAATTTTTTTTTGCATATGGACCGTCTGTTAGAGCAGCGTTTTTTGCCCCAGACGGTCCAAAAGTTAGGTACTTTTACATTTGGACCATCTATTGGAGATGCTCTTAACACTCCCTTTTCAAACAGGGATAACATCATGTTGGAAGTTTTATTCATGGTCGAAAATGGAACTACCAGCCAGTTAACATCATGCTGATCAACATTCATGCATAGCACGTCTTCAAATGATGCAAAGTAAAAGATGCTATTTTCAAAATGCCCACACAATGTCGAGTGTGCGAAAAACAGAGAAAATGAGGGACGAAGTTTTGGTAAGTGTTGGATGTGGTGTGCGTAGATGACAATGGGGACCAACATGTCAATAATGGAAGAGGCAAACAAAATTGGATATATTTTCATCAGATCTGGTTCGGGAACGGGGGTCCCAGACTTGCACACTGCGGCCGGGCGTGGCTCAAGTGGGGGCCCAATGCAGCCCAGCTTTATCAGCTCAAGCTCAAGACCCTCGCGAGGGGCCAAGCCTCGCGGGGCAGACAACAGGGAGATTCCTCATGAGCAGCCTCCTCAGGCGGGCTCGCGAGGAGGCAGAGAGATCAAGGCAGGGCACCTCCCGAGGGGCCCGTGACGCAAGCCATGACGATCGGAGGCCAGGCGGGTGCAGTGAGGCGCCCGGCCTGCCTTGATGTCCTTGTTTCCCTTTCAGTGCTAAGGGGGCAAGAACAGGCCAAGGCATCGGGCAAAGGTTACCGCTTCGGTGCAACAAGACCAAGACTAGCAGAACGGCGAGATGGAGGTCATCGTGGAGCCCAGGGCGGCGTCACCGTCAGAGCCTTTGGCAGCCGAAGTCCAACTTTAGTCAGCATAAGTGTACCAGATGTTCCCCTTCAAAATGGCTAATTGTTGGCGCCCTTCCCGCTCATAATTTGGGGAGAGGCCCAGGGCCTCGCTCTATAAATAGGACTAGCCACCACAAGGAAGGGGGGACAACGGGATCCGGAGATCGACCAGAGAGAGAGAGAGAGAAGCGACTGAACTCACCCAAGCAGTTCATCGCACCAGCTCAAGAACAGCCCCTCGCGAGGCTGTTCTCCCTTTGTATTGTACATCATCATCTCCTGAGGCAATCCACCACGCCACACACTGGAGTAGGGTATTACACCACAATGGTGGCCTGAACCAGTATAAATCTCGTGTCCTCTGTGTGTTCATCTTTCTTGCCTAGATCTTTGCGAGACTTCGAGACATGAGCTGGTAGGGGAGAGATCTTCATGCGCACCCCCGTGTTCGAACCTCAAGGGTCTGCCGGAACCCGAAATCCGACATTTGGCATGCCAGGTAGGGGTGCGCCGGAGTCTTTCTTCCGCCTCCCCGCGTTTTGTCGCCTCGCCATCCTGATGTCAAGCGACCCGGCTGCCAACGCCGACCGCTGGGCGGCGTGGCCCGCCCACGCCATGCCGCCGACCCAAGGCGACCGCAACCTTGCGCCTCAGGCAGCTCGCGCTCCGCAGGGCGCTGCGGGGCGCGGGCGACGCGGCCAAACGCCGCCCGCCCTCACACCACGGCAGGTACGGTCAGCAGCGAGAGCTTCGAACCACGCCGCGGCCATGGCGCCGCACACCCGACGGGAGCAGGCGAACTCCAGGGCCGCGCTCACGGTAGCCCGAGAGCTGCTGCGATGCCGGCTGCTGGAGTGCGGCCCTGATGTGCTACTGGAGCGGGTAGCCGAACTCCTGGACGCCGCCGCCTCGGGAGCGCCTCCTTCGCTGGCCCGGTTGCCACCCCAGGTCCAGGGCGGGCCGTATGGCGGCCCCATACGTGCCAACGCGACTCCGAGCGGACTCCAGGCACAGCTCAACGCCAACCCGGCCGTCGGTGCCGGGCGCCAAGTTGAGCCGGCCACACCTCTGGCCGGCGAAGGAGCACACGCCGCGACCTTCAGCCTCGGCGGGCCACCACGCCATCACCCTCAAGACAATGCTCCAGGCCGAACTGCGTGGCACGTGGGGCACTACAGCGAGAACCGTGGGGTTGCGGTACCCGAAGCTTATGTGCCCCACATGGTGGATCAAGAATGCGCATTGGAAGAATACCACGGCTCGTTCCTTGGGCCAGGCTGGGGCGAGGAGTCACCAGAAGCTGAGCTCTTTCAAGAGCCCCAAGAGGGCCTCAACGGCCGCGCCGGCAAGAAGAACTATCTGGTACCACTACTTCCTCAGGAGCAAACTTATGCTAACCATGGGTCGCAGGAGGTACAGGTCGCAGCAGCAGATGGCTGCCCCAATGCTGCAGCCTCCTACCCCTCGGGAGGAGGACACCGGGGGCTGCAGGAAAGGGGTCGGGATCTGGGTTCGTCCCCGCGGTGCTCGGCACTAGGCACACTCCGGAGGTAGGCCCTCTGCCGGGGAGGTGCCCCAAGGCCTGCCCCCGGCGGACGACCCGTGGTCGTCGGGGGAACCGCTGGCGACCGCTCTACCCCGTTGACGTCGTCCTTGGTTTCCGGTCGCCGTCAATGGCGGTAGAGTGCGGCGCAAGGCGGGGCCCTCGTCTGGCGATATGAATCAAGGCGGTACACATGAAGCGTGCCCAGTGCTCGTGAAGCTCGCCGCCCGTGACACTCTCACGTAATAATGAGTGGGCTGTACACGCCCGGAGTCTCGGAGAGCCGCCTCGGGCCTCGGGGGCTCCCGCCCACGCTTGATGGCAGCACTTAGCTCAGCTGGTGAGAAGACGTCGAAGACTAGAGTAGGCGCCCGGACGCGGCTTTTGCCTTTGCCTTTTTCTTTTGTTGACAAGTTTCTTCGATTTGAATTTAAGTTTGGATTTGAACTTGAGACTTGCGTGTGTCTGGGGAAGGGGAACTTAGTCTCGTTCGAGCAATCTCTCGTGTTCTGGTTTCGACCTTACGTCCGAGTTAGCGTCAGCTGCCTCCCCTCGCGAGCCCCTCGCGAGCCGGGCCAGGCCAGGCATGTCTACAATCTGGACCGCTGTCGCCACACCCTCTCCGGAGGTTCTCGCCGCAGGATCAATGGGAGCATTTAGAAGACACTCGAGGCGTAACGGCCCCCACAGACCCGCTTGGGACTCGTCGGGGTCAAGGGGTAAACAGGTCAGCTGCCCCATCGCCAGGCCAGTAGCTAGGCTCACGCGCAGCGTTACACTTACCGGGATATTGTTCGCAAACCTTTACATGAGGGGTTTCCCCTCCAAAAATGCTCTTACAATCTTCAGGGCCGAGCCCAAACTCTCTTCACGCAGGGTGGACCGCGGGGATGCACGATCAGTCGGACATATCACTCGCCGCGTCATCTGTGGCGCCTCCAGTGGCGTCGCTGGCGTCGCTGGCGTCATCACCATCACCACCCACACCTCCGCCAGCGCCAGGCGCGTCCACCACGCCACCTTCATCAGCGGCCACGATCACGCCATCATTATCAGACGTGAAGGCCCTAACGAGGGCGTCCACATTGTCCTCCACCCATTGCGCCAGGTCGCCCCGGATGGCTATGGGCACAGGTGCAATGACGGCGTTGAAATCGAAGTGGGGATCCATGTTTTGTAGATGGCTGAAGACATGGGAGAAGGCACGCCCAAGCAAGACTCGGCTCCTCTCCTCGACGAGCCAGCGAGACCTCTCGGAGCGGTTCTCCAGAAGCGTCACCACATCAGTGAAATATTGGAGGTTGCCGGCATAATTGGTCTCGTGCGGCACCTCGGCAGCGGCCTCGCAAATGTTGCCCAGGGCCGCGTTAGCCCGCTCCCTGAGCGTTCGGAGCATGGGGGCGTGCTCATGCTCCAAGACCCGCCTCTGGCCGATCTCGTCCTCATTCTGCCGCACGATAGCCTCGGCGCCGTCGACCCTCTATCGGAGAAGAAGCAGCTCGGCGCGGGAAGAGACCAGCTCCACCTGCGCCGCACCAAGGGCGGCCGCGGAGAGGTCCGCACCCCGCATCACCTCAGCCAGTTTGGCCTTGAGGGCCGCGGTCCTACCTTCAGCTTCGGCCCTGATCAGCTCCAACCTCGCTTCGTATTGGCGCTCGAGACCCGAACGAGTTTCCGCCACTCGGCGGTCGATCTCCTCCTGGGCTCGGGCTTCGCGCGCGGCGATGTCATCCTCCGCCTGAGCCACCAGGCGCTCCCTCGTCTCCAGATGCCAAGGTCAAGGTTGCGCTCGGAGGCCTCCAGTGTCAGTGCTTCTTCACGCTTCTGGAGCTCTACCTGGTCGACGGAGGCCTCCTTTAGCGACACAAGGGCCGCCTGGCGCAGTTCCACCTGCTCCTCCAGAGAGTTGCTCCAGGCTTGGAGCTCCCACACGCGCTCCTCCGCATCCTTGTGCCGTCGGTCTGCCTCCCGGGCCTCCTCGATGTCTCGGGAGCATGCCTCTCGCGAGGCCACCAGTGACGCTTCAGCCTCCATGTTGTCAACGTCCCGCTGGTGACGCGCAAAGGCAACGACTACCTTCAGCTTGCGCCTCTCTTCAGCAAGGCGCAAACCTTCGGCCTCAAGGCATGCGTCCTCGCCAGCAAGCTCTGCACCGATCCAGCTTACTGCGTCCACCGCCCCCTGGAGGAATTCTTGGCGAAGGGCGCGACGCTCACGAGCGCGCCTGAGTACGTCTTCCGCGTCATCCTCCGCCACTGGCGAGCCCGGAGGGAACTGGGGCGGCATGCCCCCTCCCGGTGCAGGGCTGGAGGCTGGTGCCAAAGCGATCGGCGGACGGGCCGCGCCAGGAGCCCGACCTGACACCGGCCCGTCCCCAGAAGAGGAGCTTAAGACCGACTTCAACCAATCGCCGCTCATGATCAAGGAGGGAGCACGGGGCAAGCTGGTTGTGCCCCAGGGGAACCCGTGGAGGGAGGACAGCATGTGCGCAGGATCAAGATGCCCGGCAAGACGGGCCACTCCTCCAGCTGGCCGAGCGGCGGCAGCACCGCTCGAGCCCGGCACGCCCAGGGTCAGCGGCAAAGACGAGGCTTGGGGGGATGGCTCCTTGGCCGTCTCCATGAATTCAGCAGGGAGGGCCCTGAGAAGGCCGCGATCAGCTGCGAGAACAGGGAAATAAAGGAGCAAAGAAGAAAGAGGACTTACTCATCCGTGGCAAAGTACTTCCTACGCTTCAGCAGGCGGCAAGGGCGATCTTCGCCGCCCAAGGCCTCCTTCCTCTTGCGGAGGGCCTCGAGATCTACTCGAAACCGGCCTAAGCGCTTGGCACAAAGGTCGGCTTGCGGCATGTTGGAGGCGTCGGAATGATCGGCGCTAAGGGGACCGGCCTGAGGAGCACCACCAAACACCGCCTCATGAGGGACGATCGGAGCTTCGGGAGCCCCAACCTCGGGAGCCATAGGCCGGAGCTCCTCGCCTGCTGCGGCTCCCGGGCGGGCTTCATGAGATGTAGCCCCCGGGGCCCCGCGCGGCGTCTGCACCTCCACAACATCATCCTTTTTGGCTCCTGACGGCTCTCGCCTCCCTGCTTCGTCACCTGAGACGGGGCCGCTTTGGGCAACTGGAAGAGAAACCACGGCGAAAATATTCTCGCGAGGCCCCCTGAGGCCAGCCGGGCGCAGTCCCCATTCGTCGAAGCTGGGCATCTGCTTCACGAAATCGGCCCTGCCCAAACAAAGATACGGGAGGGCGCCATCATGTCTGAGGCTGCCTGGGGAAGGGTCGCCAGCCAGGACCTTGAGCACCGTCCTCAGCGCTTCAGGCGCCAGGTCCTCCTCCTGGAGCCTCATGCGGTCCCTGTGCCCCGCATAGTCCCACATTCGGCGAGAGTGGCGCTGGAGAGGAGCAATGCGACACTGGAGGAACTCCCTCACCACCTTGGGCGCCGTCACGTTGAGCGCCCTCAAGGTCTCGAAACGGCGCCAGACGAAGACAAGCCGGGGGCTCACGAGCGCCTCATGAGCCCAGCCTGAGCTGGGAACGGCAGGCGCGGTCGGGTGCGAGAGCAGGGGGCTGGGTACCCCGACGTCCACATACAGCCACCGCTCTCTGAACTTGGCCTCAGAAGGGGGAAGGCCGAAGTCGATCCCTGAAGCAGCCGTCTCTGGCACGGCAAGAAAGCCCACACACCCCGAGCATTGATTGGGATCGCTCAGGCGCAAGGAGAAGAAGTGGCGCAGCAGGGCAGCGGAAGGAGGAATGCCCACCATTGCCTCGCAAACAAAGGCAAAGACAGCCAGGAGAGTAATGGACTCAGGTCTGAGGTGCATCATGTGGATCTGATAATGGGAGAGCACCGCATTGAAGAAAGCAGAGAAAGGGGGAACCAGACCCGCCCACAAGGCGCCGGAAAAGAACCGGACCTCTGTGACGACCCTGTTGATAGAAGCGTGGGGCCTTGAGCCGGGCCGTGGTCCGACCACACTCGTTGAAGATGGTGGTGAGAGCATAGCGGACTTTGCGCAGGGCCTCGGGATTAAGTATGATTGACCGATCGGCAGCGAGGGCCACCGCCGGAGGCGAGCGGGGCGGAGGCGCGGGCTTCTTGCCCTTTTCCTTCTTCGTTGGCGCCATGGCAGGAGAGAAAGGGGAGAGCTCGAGTTGGATTGGAGGCGGAGGTTGAGGCTCGAGGAAGAAGGAAGGGCAGGAAGCGCGCGTGCGGCAAGAAGGGAGTAGATGTGTGCAACCACGGGTCCGCCTAGCCAGGCGTATAATGGGGCATCATGGGGAAGCGGAGATGCCCACGTCCAATCAACAACCACGCGGCGCCCAAGGCCGCAGGCTTTTGGGGCCCGCGGCGCTTCGCACTTGCCCCTTCGCTTCTCTGCTAAGCCAAGTTCGGGCGCATCGTGGGCCCGGGGCTCTTGGCCGGTGTTGCAGGAACGGGGTCCCAGACTTGCTCGCACTGCGGCCCAGCGTGGCTCAAGTGGGGGCCCAATGCAGCCCAGCTTCATCGGCTCAAGCTCAAGACCCTCACGAGGCCAAGCCTCATGAGGCGGACAACAGGAGCTTCCTCAGGAGCAGCCTCCTCAGGCGGGCTCGTGAGGAGGCGGAGAGATCAAGGCAGGGCACCTCCCGAGGGGCCCGTGACGCAAGCCATGACGATCGGAGGCCAGGCGGGTGCTAGGCGGGCGCCGGCCTGCGCAGTGTCCTTGTTTCCTTTTCGGTGCTAAGGGGGCAAGAACATGCCAAGGCATCGGGCAAAGGTTACCGCTTCGGTGCAACAAGACCAAGACCAGCAGAACAACGGGATGGAGGTCATCATGGAGCCCAGGGCGGCGTCACCGTTAGAGCCTTTGGCAGCCGAAGACCAACTTTAGTCAGGATAAGTGTACCAGATGTTCCCCTTCAAAATGGCCAATTGTTGGCACCCTTCCTGCTCTTAATTTGGCGAGAGGCCCAGGGCCTCGCTCTATAAATAGGACTAGCCACCACAAGGAAGGGGGGACAACGGGATCTGGAGATCGACCAGAGAGAGAGAGAGAGAGAGAGAGAGAGAGAGAGAGAGAGAGAAGCGACTGAACTCATCCAAGCAGTTCATGGCACCAGCTCAAGAACAGCCCCTCGCGAGGCTGTTCTCCCTTTGTACTGTTCATCATCAGCCCCTGAGGAAATCCACCACGCCACACACTGGAGTAGGGTATTACACCACAATGGTGGCCTGAACCAGTATAAATCTCGTGTCCTCGTGGTGTTCATCTTTCTTGCCTAGATCTTTGCGAGACTTCGAGACGTGAGCTGGTAGGGGAGAGATCTTCGTGCGCACCCCAGTGTTCGAACCTCAAGGGTCTGCCGGAACCCGAAATCCGACAGTGTCAGGTGGAATTGAACCCGTGCGGAACAACGGTCGGGTAGTGTCACCTGGCCACTGGGCTAGTTCAGTAGTTTCGCTAGAAATAAGGCACAACATCTACCATTACTGTAGCATGCCTTCCCCGGCTCCGGTTCATTTTCGTCCGGGGCCTGGATGTCATCCTCCGCCTTTGTGAGCTCGCCATGGTGCCGCTGTCTGCCGTTGTGAATATGCTGAGCTAATGAGAGGAATCTGGAGAGGACTGTACGTGGAGAGGCAGACAGTCAGGACCCACCAGGTCCATGGCCGTAAGCAAGCAAGTGCCTCATTGAAAAAATACTTCCTCCTAATGCTATACTGACGTTGGGGCCCATGGGTTTGTCAACATAATTACATTTTTTGAGGTGCTTCAACGTAGTTACTAAAGGAGATAAATTTACAACGAAGCTGAGGAGTTGGCAGGTATCATTTATTATTAATGGGCCAGCAAGTATCAGCTGGGTTGTGGGCTGGCCCGTCAAGGATTTCTTTTTTAACATGCGCAGCTCACGACATGCCGGTTTGTATTTTCTTGAGGGCCGTCATGTATCGACCGGCCTATAGACCTCCCATCCTAGGTTTTATTTTTCCTGAAACATCTGCAACCCAACTTATGTATTTTTTTTGAAGAAAACGCAGATGTTCTATTTTTCTATATAAGAATAGGAACACCGGGTCCAACTTATGTTTCCCTTCTAACTATATTATATATATTTATATTATTGTTATTGTCATCATATATTTAACAGATACTTACATATATAAGAAAAAAAATCCCACGTCTTATTAACTTATAAAAATATTTTTTTAACAATAAAACGAATCATTTTTTTTGCCACGTCTTGGATTTTTTACATTAAGGCAATGAAAATCTAGTGATTGTGTACAAAATCTTGGTAAGACTTAAGGACCAATGTAATAATAAAGCGCTTATTATTTAAATATACCTCTACCTAATAATAAAGCAAATTGAGTTTCTGGTCGTACGTCATAAAAACTACCCTCGAAGTTGGCAAGAATTACCCACCAATGCCATCTGTAAGTGGCAAAAATGATTCGTTTTTCTTAAGTCACCAACGTCGCAGTTAGCTCATTTAGGGAGTTATTCCTTTACAAATAAGAAGCACACTTGTAGCTTATTGGTTGGAGCCCTGCACTCCCACGCAGCCGGCCTGAGTTTGATCCCCACTTCTCCCACTTTTTCTTTGTTTTCTCTTGATTTCTGTGAGCGAAAGATAGAATAGCCTCGCCCAAGTGCCATCTTATCTGATGGGCTACACGATTTTCCAATTTCAGCCCAGCCATTTTCTTCTTAAACTTTTTTGGCAGATTCAAGTATTTAAAAATATATTCATATCTTTCAAATCCTAACTTTAAATTTAGAAAGTTACATACGATAATCACTCAAAAAATTTGTACATTCCAGATATGATATTATCTTGCATGATAACCATTTCTAAAATTATTTTTATGTGCTAACTTTAATTAAATATGTTTCTCTATATGGGGAATTTGAAAATGCCTATTCGTGATACATGTCCTGATAGATTGATTGTTTTTATGGAGATATCTAACATGCTCCTATGCACGTGCTATCATTGTGTACTAACGTGTAATTTGCTCTTTTTAGCCTAATGCATTATTTCTTTTTTTTACGGGTAATGCATTATTTCTTAGGTATCACTAAGGAGGAACACCACAAAGACGTGAATTGATACCGGCAAGTAGATAGATATTTTTGTTTTCTAATCAATTGGACACAACTTTAGTTACTTAAAAAAACCATGGCATCTTTATATTTGTGCACAACATCACTTATCATGTTGTTTTCTCGTACGGCATTGTGAAAGATTTCGTATGATTTCTTGGTGTTATCGAGTGTGTGTATGGGGGTGATTTATTTTCTCCCGTTGCAATGCACGGGCATGTTTCCTAGTTTATAACAAAATGCTTAGTCCCTGTTTATTTTTTGATAACATTGCTGCGCCCAACCCAATATTATAATTAGAACCAGCCCAGCAAAATCGTGTATTTCGAGCATTGTTGAGGAACTCGTTAACTGGTAGCTGCTCGGTTGGCTGGCGAGTAGGGGATTAATCGGCTAATTGTCTGGACCGGTTTTCCAATAAAATATATATTGAGAAACCGACCCGTTTATCAGAGCAGTATAGAAGAATCCTTCTTACTGGTAGACAAATCCTTGGTAAAGAAATCCAGAAGTACTAAATATTATACAAGGTTGAGCTGAGGCTGCTCAACAATTTATTACAAGCACGCCGATATTATACATAAAGGCGGATATGACACAAGGGGATGGTGGCTTAACTACTGACTCGTAATAAAAGTGGTGGGGATATGTCAGAGCGAGGGGGTGACATGGCTCCTAATCTTACAGCTCACCGAGCGTCGGAGTGAGGCTCGATGATTTTTATTCGGGTAGCGGAAGCGTATATGATACAAGTGACCAATTCCAGGATCACACGGGACTGACTGGGACTCCTCTAGGCGTCGGACTTGCTATCGTACTCTTCATCCATAAGATCGTCTTCGTCAACATCTGACCAAATCAACAAGCCAGGTGAGTACTTTGAATGTACTCGCAAGACAGTTTGGACATAAGATACAAAAAATGCAAACATGATGCACATGAGCAGATTAGCAATGCACACTCAAATAATAAATTTGCACGGCAGGTTAAATCAAAGGAAGTCAGGCGGTAGTCCTCCCGAAATCCCAATAAAATAACTGAAGACCGATCGGGTGTCTGAAGCGACGCCTCGAAAGGTAAAATGAATTAACATGTCATGATCGGGCGTCGAGCGACACCAAATAAAGGGCTTATATTGAAATGTAAATGACGGTGCGGTACACGATGGGACGTCCTCACGCGACATCTCGAAAAGGGCTTATAACGAAAGTAAATAACAAGGATGTTGCAATCGGATGTCCGAGCGACATCACATAAAGGGCTTATATCAAAAGTAAATAACAAGAATACGATACCAAGGCCCCGAGCGACGTCACATAAAGGGCTTATAAAAAAATGAATATCAATAATTCCACAGTCGGACGTCTACGCGACATCACATAAAGGGCTTATAACAAGAATAAACAACAAGAGTGCCACAGTCGGACGTCTGAGCGACATCACATAAAGGGCTTATATTTCATTATCCGAACTCAAGTAGATCATTAATTTAAATCATTCCAAGAAGATACTCAGTGATAATAAACAGGTTAGTCCATCCACAGGAATAACATTCAGCCGGGTTTACCACTCATGTTTGTTCACCGGAGATTGTCACTGAGTCTAACGATGAGACTGACAATGAGACTGACAAAGATAGGTTGATCACAGTCCTTGACCATAGGTACGGTTACTCGAATGGTTTTGACTCTGTAGAGTTTGTACTATTTAACCACAGCCAACGGATTTCAGTAGTCACAAGGGATTAGTTCCGTTTATGGTATTTTAGAAGAAACACATCTGACCAGTACACACCCATTCCACATCCCGATGCCAGGAATCACCCTAGGCAACGATCAAGAAAAACTTTGAGACGGGGAGGCCACAACCTCGAGTAGCATGGGATCAAATTTATATCGCTACGCTCTAAGGGGTGCCCCTCTTGGTCCCAACTGAAACACCCATGCCCCCGACGGATGACGGGCTTTAATCCAGGGCCATGGAACCCTCATCACGGCCCCTCTATTTGGTGTGTACGAGGAAAGAGGTTTGCAACTTACTAGACCGTATTCTTAGCAGAAAACATGTGGCAGCACGAAAAAGAGGGAGGACGGTAACGTGACTTGATCCACGTTAACGCTGGAGTTAAACGGTTTGACGTAAGACTGGCATGCTTCAACAATACCCTCTTACCACCTTTCATGTCACCACATGATTATATTATCTCCCATCAAATGACACATCAAGTTTCGAAGCTCGCATGTAGTTGCCTTGCATGCAATATAGCACTTACTGATGCTTACATAAACATGCCATGAAATAACTACTCAAGCAAACATGCAAAACACTCATCATATCAAAGGTTCAAACAGGCTTGCCTGGTTCGAGTAGTCGGAGTCTAGCTCGGTGAAGTTCTTGGCTCATCACCTCCTCCGGTATCTACGGTATAAAGAAAACGCGTACTAACGTAAATACCGAGTGTGCATAAAAATTGTTCCAAATATTTTTCAAATAAATATGATAAAAAACTAGACAGAAAAATAAAGCTGACAAAAAAAGAATCAACTCAAAATCATCTTTTGTTTCAAAGTTATTAAGGTTTTAGTCCAGGGACTCATTTGTAATGAAACAGAAAAGTTTCCAGGGGTAGTTTATAAAAACAGAAAACGTTTCGGTTCGAAACACGCCAACCCCAAAGGGAAACGTATTCTGCCCGAAGGCGCTTCCTTCAGAAAACGGTTCGAGTAGAAGAGAGAGGCTGACGAGGGGGTCCCACCCATCAGGTTTGAATTTCAAAACTGAGCCACCGGCGCCCGAGGGCTGCGGTGGTCGCCGGCGGCGATCCACGGCGAGGTAGGGGGAAAGGAGGGCACCTACGGGTTCACTGAGTCCTTCCGCACCTGTGGGTGGTGGACTTGGTCGTCGGCGAGCACCACGTCGACGGCGGCCTTTACTCCGATGGGCGGTGGTTCGGGCGGTGGAGGATCTCGGCGGGGAGGGCTGCAAAGGTCAAATTGAGGCTCGGGTTAGAGGAGTGGGTGTACTAGGAGGCGACTAGCACGGTCTGGGAGGCGGGGGTGGTCTCACCAGAGGGAATCATGCCGGAGCCCGAGGCGGATCGGGGCGGCCGGAGTTGGGGAAGAAGGCCTCCCTAAGGTCTTCCTAGTAGCTAGGCGTGGCTCTGGTGAGGTGGAGAGGTGGTGCTGGGTCGAGATCGAGCTCGAGGCTCCGTTTTATAGCCGGTCCGAGGCGGTGGCCGAGAACGGGATAACTCCGGCGATGATTACGGCGAGGCAGTGGTTGAACGGGAGGTTTAGGGGTCGGGGCAGCTGCGGATAGGTTCATTGGTTCCATCCCGGGGCTAAACTTGGCAAAACTTGGGCGCTACTCCACGCTCTCGATTTTAACAGCCTCACGGGGCTCGGCGGCAGAGAGCGTGCGCCTCTCCGTCAAGGTGGATCGTGTCTGCAGCATGCATGGGAGGTGGCCATGCGGAGGCTCCAGGTGGCTTGGGCGGTGCTGGTCGGCGCCGAAAGGCAGGGCCGGCCCCTGCTGGCCGTCACGGGTGGTTCTGCCACCGCAAAAGACACCGACGATGAGGTGCCACGTCGCCACCGACACTTGCGCCCGTCCAAACGATCGTGCGGCGCACTGGATAAGAAGAAGGAGCAGGGAGCAAGGCGCCAACGTGCGCACTGGTGAGATTGTCGACGAGTTCTGACGAAAACGACACCGCCGTCTGAATCCGAACACTGAAACCTGAACTTTTCTGAATTTTGACAGAAACAGTGCATGCCAGGTGTTTGATGAAATGTTTTTGGCATGTGGGAATTTCTTCTGGAGTTGATCTTTGGTGAGGTGCCCTCTCAATGTATCTAGGGGCTGCCTGATTTATCTCAGAATTTTTGGAGAAGAAAAATAATGAATTTCATCAAAAATGGCAAATCTGGTTCAAACTTGCAGCAAGCACAATTTGAAAAAATTTGAACTGTGGACAAGTGGATCTTGATGGATCTAGCTTGAGGGTACTAAGGACTAGCCAGAGGAGTTTGTTTGGGACCAAAACTCAAAGGGAAAATGGTGGTTCCTTTGTAAATCACCAAGGTTCAAATAAATGACAGAAATTGTTTTGATGATAAAATAAATAGAATAAAAATCAAAAATGGGTTGAACTTGCTGGGATTGGATATTTGACTTGACCCAAAGTGGAGGGAGGGGTTTTGGAAGAAAATTTTCAACCTAGATCATGGCAAGAAATTATTTTTGAATGAGGAAGAACCAATCCATAAGTCATAGGGTTATTTTTTTAAAGAAAGAATTTCAAAAACTTCCCAGAGGAAAAATATTTGTGTTGAGTCAACACTAAATGAATAGCCCTCAAGACCAAAAGTCAAGGTTGAGAAGATCACACAAAAATATTTTTCATGAAAGATTTGAGAAGGAGAGGCTTTTAAGAAGAATTTGAAATCACCTCTTTTAAATAAAATAAAGAATTTAATAAAACCAAATCAATTTTTTTGAGTGTTACACTAATGGGCAAGTTAATCGGCCATTTAATTGATTAATCGGACGATTTTGAGTTTATCAGCTACTCGGTGACCCTACGAGTAGGGCTTAATCGGGAAGTTAACTGGTTAATCGGATGAATTCTTGAACAGGGATTTCGAGAAAGTGTAAATGGGCTATAATATTTTAGGAAAAAATAAATGGGTCGCATGGACGCTACATTATTTGTTCAACCAGCCCAGCAAATTCGTGTATTTCGAGAAAGTGAAAATGGGATGTAGTTTTAAAAATGGGCCGCATGGACGCTACATTATTTGTTCACCCACAAAGAAATGGACTGTAATTCTAAAAATAATATCAAATGGACTGTAAATTCTGAAGAATGGGTTGAATATGTGCCACATTTTTGGAGGCTGAAATGTGGGCCAATAGGTCGAAGCCAACGCAAGTCGTTGTCAACTTAGTCAACAAATGATTCTGACATTGATAGCCGTTGGATTTACATCCAACGACCGACATCCATCTTCAGTCTCTCGTCTTCTTCCTCCAGCGCCGCCAGGACCACCTGCTCCCGCCTCGTGCTGCTAGCAGCTTTGCTTAGCACGCTTCGTTGTGAAGCGCTACCCCACCGCCGGCCAGGCCATCCCTCCACCCTCCGCACCTCCTGTTTTTCTCCACCGACGGCCAGGCCATCCCTCCACCCTCCGCACCTCCTGTTTTTCTCCACCGACTGCCGAACCACGCCGCACCAAAACCAGTTAACCCTCGTACACCTCTTCGTCTGCGACTCCACTCTCGCGTCTTCCGATCTCTGGCTCGTTGTTGTCCAGGGCCTCGCCATCGTCCACCACCTTGGATGCACTCGGCGGGGCATGGTCAACATGGTCAACAGACGAAAGTCATCGAAAGAGGACTGTACGTGGACAGGCTGACAGTGGGGACGTATCAGGTCCATGGACGAACGCATGCAACCGCCTCCTTATTACGTGATAATAAAATTATTCCTCCCCCTAAAAGCCAGGACCCACGACGTATATCTTCGCACGAAAGGAAGTGCCTCCTTATTCCTGCCACTGACAACTAGGACCCACTAGCTACATCTTCGCACGCAAGGAAGTGTGTCCATATTACGAAAAAATGATTCTTCCCCCTGACAGCTGGGACCCACCAGCTATATATTCACATGCAAGGAAGTGCCTCCTTATCCTCCCTGATAGCTGGGACCCACCCGGTCGAACCGTACGTAGGGTTGTCTATCTGGTCGCGAACGTGTACGTACATACTGGTCGATCAGTCTCTCCGCAGCGATGAACCATGACCGAGTAAGGAGCGACACGTGTCGTAGTAGAGGTGCAGACGTAGCATGTCACGCAGTCCCTTCTATATTGTGTACATGTACATACAGCCACGCTGCAAAAAAGTAAATATGGCTACTTACGTACATATGGGCGGGGTCTCGAACGCGTATAGCGACGGCGTCCTGTTCATCGGCAGCCAACTGGCTGGGTCGGAACGGAGAAACTGCATCGTGTTCATTGGGAGGTAACGGAATGCGTCCTGTTCATCGGGAGCCAACCGGCTTGGACGGAACAGCTGAAACGAGGCTTGGCGTACCGCAGAATGGAGGAACGGCCTGCTCGACCGCCACGGTCAAACGGGATCCTGACCGTCGGGAGGGGTCTGGCGTACCGCAAAATGGAGGAAACAGACTTCTCTTCGACCTCCTACGGTCGAAACGGGGTCCTATTCATCAAGAGGGGTGTGGCGTACCACAAAACGGAGGAAACAGACTTCTCTTCGACCTCCTACGGTCGAAACAGGGTCCTGTTCATCGGGAGGGGTGTGGCGTACCGCAAAACGGGACTCCACGGCCATCGCTCATCCATCGCTCATCGCCTCGCTCCAGCCTCCATGGGATATTGTTCATCCACCATTGACCTCCTCCAGCCTCCACCTGCTACTGTTCATCCACGACGTCTCCCTCCTGCCTCCACGGGCTCCTGTTCATCCAGCCTCCACCGGCTACTGTTCAACCAACCGTCCACGGGGTCCTGTTCATCCAGCCTCCACCGGCTACTGTTCAACCAGCCCTCCACGAGGTCCTATTCATCCACCCCCAACTGGCTCGATCGGCGTCCTATTCATCCAGCTGCAACGGCCTCTACTACCATGTGGTCCTGTTCATCCAAACCCCACCAGGAACTGTTCATCCAACCCCCAACAATGCTCACTATTCATCAAGAGGCAGCAGGTTCGATCGGCTTCAGTTAGCAGCAGTAGCGAAGGAGTCGCTCGATCGGGTTCAGTTAACAGCCAGGGATCGATCGATCGCTCGGGTTTAGTAATGCGTAGCCAGTGCAAGCGCTCGGGTTCAGTAGGCGAATGCCTCACTCGGGTTCTATTGGAGCCCAACGCCTCGCACCCACGCGCGTACGTGTACGAGAGAAACATGCAATCCCTTCATGCATCGCTCAGCCCGACCACCCACCGTAACCGAGAACTCCCCGAAATTTTCCTCGCCCTCGCTTCTACCATGTAGGTGCGTCTCCGGCCTGCCCAAGACGAAAGGCCCATTTTCTGTCATGACTTTTTGTCATAGAAATAGGAGCCCACGGCATCTATGATGATACCGGGTTTTGTCATAATTATCGTCATAGAAGTGTCATAAGCATGACAGAAAAAATTGCTCGCCCGTAATGTCACAGATGTGTCTTTTTTGTAGTGAGGTCAGAAGCCCTCTAGACAAGAGCCCCCGAGCCCGTCCTGAGAGGGGCACCAGGCACACCTTCCTATGCGAGAGGGAAAGATGCCCCAGCAGTGGGCACGGGGCCTGAGGCACGATCGTCGGGAGCTCCATCCTCCTGAAGGTCCTTTGGGAGAAGCTGCTTCTTCTTCTTCCGGATGGCCTCAGGAGGCAGAATGGCACCCTCGCCATCTGAGTTCTCGACCGCCGCGGCCTGGTATGCGTGCTCGAGGGATCACATCGCATCCTTCTCATCGCAGGCGACCGTGATGATACCACCACTTCCTAGCATCTGGAGGACATTGTAGATGTGAAAAGTTGCTGCCATGAACTTGGCGAGGGCCGGATACCCAAGGATGGCATTGTACGGGAGGCGGACGTGGGCGATGTCAAAGTCGATGAGCTCGGTGTGGTAGTTTTCACGCTTGCCGAAGGTGACAGGGAGGCGGATCGCTCTATGAGAACGGTGGAGCCATCGGTCACCCCTGAGAAAGGCTTGGTAGGCAGAAGCTGGTCGTAGGGCACTTGGAGAGTCTCGAACGTCTCGATGGAAAGAATGTTGAGCCCCACACCACCATCAATGAGGGTCTTGGTGACGAAGACGTTGCTGATGGTTCGCTCGCAGAGCATCGGGAGCGCGCCTGCGATAGCTAAGCACTTGAGCTGGTCCATGGAGTCAAAGGTGATGGCGTGCTTGGACCACCTGAGGGGGTGCAACGCCTCAAGCTTGGGTAGGGTCACGTTCACCTCACGAGTGAACTGCTTGAAGATTCCATGAGACGCGGGAGCCTGAGCGCCCCCCCCCCCCCAAGGATGCAGGCCATAGCGCGAGGCTCTTGGAAGCACCCAGTCCCACCATCCTGGCGGTTGTCATTGTTTCTCCTTGGCGATGGCGGCAGCGGAGGGAGGCCGACATTGCCTTGAGGACGGTCCTCACGAGGCTGGTCCTGCCAGGGGCCACCGCGAGGCTGACCCTGCCAGCTATCCTCACGGGGCTGATCACGCCAGTCCTGGCGGGGGTCGCGGTTGTCCCGGGGGCCTCCACCACAGCCTCCTTCGCGGTCGTAGCTGCGGTCACCGCGCTCGAGGCGGCGGCCGAGGCGCCCGTCGTGGAGTGCCCTGAGCTCCTGGTAGTCGTTGGTGTTGTGGCTGTGGACGTTGTGGTAGACGCAGAATAGTTGGTTTCCCCTGGGAGGCTCATCGTGGTCACGGGCACGCTTCATCTCGGGCTCCGCAGCCAGCACGGTGGGGCCCTTACGCTGCACTTCCTTAGCCTTGGCCCTCTTGTCTTCAGGATCGACCTCCGGAAGCTCCAGGAAGGAGAGGCGACCTTCCTCTGCCCTCGCGCACCTGGCTGCCATGTTGAACATCTCCAGAGCCGAGCACGAGTCCTCATGGATGGAGAGCTCCTCCTTCATCTTGACATCTCGGACTCCATCATAGAACGCCGAGATGATGGACTCGTCCGACACCTTCGGGATCTTGAGGCGAACGTTGGTGAAGCGATGTATGTACTTGTGCAAGGTCTCGCCCAGCTACTGCCTTAACGTCGTGGGTCGCCTGCTGCAGGAGCACGGTTGCGAGTGCCCTGAAAGTTGGCGATGAAATGCTCGTGTAGCTCGTCCCAGGAGGAGATCGACCCCACCGGGAGGTTCAGGAGCCAAGAACGCGTTCCATCTTTGAGGCCCGTGGGGAACCAGTTCGCCATGACCTTGTTGTTGTCGTTCGCCGCCTCGATTCTCAGCTCGTAGAGCTGGAGGAACTTAGCGGGTTAGGGGGTGCCGTCGTAGCATGGAGGCAGATCCAGCTTGAACTTGCCGGGCCAAACGACATGGCGCAGCTCCGGGGTGAAAGCACGGCAACCTGCCGCACTCACAGGTGCCGGTCGCATCGGGGGAGCTTGATCTTGGCGCCCGTGCACCACCGCCTCTGGTGGCACACGGTCTTGACGCAGCGGCGCTGAGAGCGCGTGCACCTCGGCCTGCGGCCGCTGCACCACCTGGCAGCTTTCTTCATCGCGCGCCGGCGCCCTGCGCGATGGGTCGCATTAAGGTGCCTCACGCCTAGGCCTAGGGTCCGTGCCGAGCAGAGGAGGAGCAGGAGGCGCGCCGTGAGCCAGGCGAACGGGATGGTGCAAGGGCTTTGCCGGTGGTGTTGACGAGCTCGGCGATGCGGCCGAGCCAGTCGTTGTAGAGGCCATTGGCTAGACAGTAGCGCAGAAGCTGACGCGCCATGATCAGCACAGGCTACGCGTTTTCCGACCCGCGATGAGCATGAGAAGACGACACCATGGCCGGAGTGGGTGATGGCATTGTGGTGCGGCCGTCGCGCCGCACGGATGGTGGCAGTGACGAATCCTGTTGTTCACGGGCAGCAGGGTCAGTGGCGGCGTTAGCCACCGGGGAGGTGGAATGGCGAGGAGCGTCGTTGCCCATGGGTGCCATCTGAGCGACACAAGCGGCCCGATGCTCGGCACGAATACGGCGAGCGTCAGCCATAGGAGCGACGGAACGACGGTGGAGCGAACGGTGGAAGAGAGACTTCGACACGCCCCTACCAGGCGCGCCAAATGTCGGATTCAGGGCTCTGTATACCTAAGAAAGGTTTGAACTCTGGGGCGTGTGCGAAGAACTCAACCTATCCAACCAACCAGCCCATCGCCCCACGTCCTAGCTCAATCACAAGAACAAGGAAGAAGATGGACACGACAGATTTACCCAGTTCGCCACCTTGCGGTGTAAAACCCTACTCCTGCTTTGTGGTGGATTGGCCTCATGAGGGGCTAAGGATGAACTAGTACAAGGGATAAAAAACCTCACGAGGTCTGCTCTGGTGAGGGCGGAAAGGACCCCCCTCTATGGTGGTGACTAACCTATATTTATAGTGGCCTTGGTCCTCTTCCCCCAAAATATAGGCGGGAAGGGATCCCACAGTGGCCAATTTTAAAGGGGACAAGTAGTACACCATATCCTGACGAAAGGTGGTCTTCACCTGCAAAGCCTGTGGTTGTGACGCTACGGTGGGCTCGGCAATGATATCCGTCCTGCCGTCCTAGCGGTCTTGGTCTTGTTGCACCGGAATGGAAACCTTTTCTAGATTCCTCGAGAACCCACGCCTGCGCTTGCCTCCTTAGCACCAAAGAGGAAATTGTCTTCTCTGTGCCCACCGGCGCCCGCCTGGCCTTGATCGTCATGGCTTGCGTCATCGCAAACTCATGAAGTTGGGCACCTGCATAGGAATCTCCGCTCCTCGGGAGGTCGCCTGGGGAGGCCGCTCCCTCGGGAGGTCTTGGTGTCATCTGCCACGAGGCTTGGCCCCTCGCGAGGGTCTTGTCTTGATGGCCTTGTAGATGGGTCGTACCAGGCCATTGATGGAGCCACACCGTGGGCCGTAGGCAGGCAAGTCTGGGTACCCTGGTTCCTAGAACGCCGACGGGTATTTTAGGAGTTTGTTCTAAATGTTGTCTATGAAATGTCAAGCCTTTGAGTTTGATTGCAAAATTGAGCTTGAAATGTTGTGGCATACGGCATCATGAGCTGTTCACCATGCCTCCTGAGAATAATGCTTCGTATTGTTTTGCATGTTGATCTAATGCCAGTGATTTGCATGTTAAGAAGATCATCCTCTTATGTTGTTTCTGTGCTTAAGAATTTCACCATCTTATGTTTCACACTTTCATTCGTAGCCTATACGACAGCTTGGGTAGGTTAGAGGTGAAATGATATGATCTTCCGACCAACTCATCTTATTAGGCCGTGATTTTCGGATCATCGTTTTCCAACCAAAGCCGCTTGTAAAACCGACGCTTGTAAATAAAAGCAGATGGTCTTGGGCGAAGCACTTGGTTGGCCATTTTTGACTGGTAAAATATACACTGGTTTCTCAGATTACACGCGTAACTCTCTAGTTTTTCATTACAGACCTCGGGCCGTCTGTTTCATCATGCCTGTATTTTACGTGTTGTTTCCAGTGACGAGTAAATTACACTTGTATCCTTAATACAGGTGTTAAACAATCCAGAGCTCCCAAGCGCGGCCTTACTATTTCATGCCGGCTAAGTCTCTCGAAGGTGCTCATAGGGGTCCGATGATCCTGGCTTCCTGAACGACCAGTGGGCGCTGTATCAGACCATCTGTAGGGCCCACGAGGCCCTCTCCATCGTCCTTCGAGTTGTTGCGCTCGCTGTGGTGCCCCCGTCTCGCATTGTCAACATGGTCAACAAACATGAGGAATCAAGAGATGACTTAACTTGGAGAGGATGACAGTGGGGACCCACCAGGGCCATAGAAGCACATACGCAAGTGCCTCCTTATTATATATAACTATTATTTTTTGCTTCCTCTTGGTTTCCTGACATGGTGGTCCCACACCATTGTCAACCTATATAGTCAATAAACGAGAGAATTGCACAAGGAGTGGCCGACAGTTGAGACCCAACAGCTCGAGCAATATTTGTTTTTTGAGGTGTGAGCAGAGTTTTTCTTGAGTGATGTTTTGTTGTTGTTCAGAGGAGCAAGGGGTATCAACTGGGCGGGCTGTGGCCCGTCTGGCCCAGGTTATTATTTTATGTCGACCAAATATCCAGCCCAGATGGTAATTTTTCAATGTGAAAATGGCTAGCCCAACTATACTTTTTTGCGGAATACCCAACCCAGGTCAACTTGTTATTCTCCGCCCCGCATTAGACTTGCCAAGAAAATGAGCTTTAAGAAATAATAAATGGACTGTAATAAAAAATAGTTGTAAATATAAAAAAACACACCAAACAGGTAATTTTTTAATTTCATTACTTGTTGCGGGCGCAAAATTTCGTTAGATTTTTACCTAATACAAATTTATTTTGAAATTATATTTAATCTGACTCGAAATTTCAGGTTAAAAAATATTTCAAATCCATCAAAATGTGGGAAATTTTGTTGAATTTTTTTGAGCGGTTGGTTGAAATTATTAACTGTTATCCTGGCTAGAAAATGGGCTGTAATTTTAACAAACAGTAAATGGGCTGAGTAAATCCCATTAGAATTAAAAAAATGTGTTGTACATTATAAAAAATCGCAAATGGGCTATATGTTCTCTGCCACAGATTTGATGGTCACTTGTGGGCCTACTAAGTGGACGCGTACGCAAGGCTTTGTCAACGTATAGTCAACACATGATTCTAGTAGAAGTGGTCGTTGGATGTCCATCTAACAGATGTGGTGCTTCTTCAATCTCGGATATTCATGCTTCAGCCGCCCAAACCACTGCTGGCGGTACCGCTTGCTACCGCCTCCCGTGGCCGGCTGTGTTGCCGCGCAGGTCTCACCGGCCCACCCTACTCCCATTGCCGTCCATGCCATTCCTCTACTCACCAACACCTCCTGTTATTCTCCGGCGACGACAACCTAACACCGCAGTCGAACCAGTGAACCCTCATACTCCCCTCCGCGTGGGCATCCACTGTTGTGTCTTCGTCGGCTCCGGTTCGTTACCTTCCTAGGCCTCGCCATCGTCCACCGTGTTGGTTCTCTCAGCGCGGCGTGGTCAACTTTGTCAACAAACGACAGTCATCGAAAGAGGCATGTACGAGGAGTGGCTGACAGTAGGGACCCGCATGGCCCATGGCCGCATGCGAGCAAGTCCCTCCTTATTATGCGAAAACAAATGATTTCTCCCCCTGACAGGTTTGAGCCACCAGCTACATCTTTGCACGCAGGAAAGTGTTTTCTTTATTACGCGGAAAAAAGTTACCTCTCCCTGGCAGCTAGGACCCACCAGCTTTATTATGATCCATTTTGCAAAAATATAGATTGTACTAAAGATGCTAAGTTATTTTTTTTACTCTAACTCGAAAAAGAAGAAATTAGAAAAACCAGAAAACATCTTCACACGCAAGGAAGTGCCACCTTATTACGAGCAAAAAATGATTCCCCCTGCTAGCTAGGACCCACCAGATTTGGAGGCTGACTTGTGGGCCAACTAAGTTGACGCGTACGGGCTTCGTCAACTTAGTCAAAACGATTCTAGCTGCACTGACTGTTGGATGTTAAATCAACGGTCGTGCTACGTCTTCAACCTTTGGTCTTCTTGCTCCAGCCGCCCTTACCAGCATCGCCGCATCACCGCTTCCAGCCTCCCCTGGTCGGGCTGTACGCTGCCAAGCAGCCTCATGGACCGACCATACTATGACTGGCCAGGCCTTCCCTCTACTCACCCACACCCCCTATTATTCTCCGGTGATGGTAGCCTTACACTGCAGCCGAACCAGTGAACCCGCGTACTCCCCTCCGTGTGGGCATCCACCCGCCTTGCCTTCTCTGGCTCCTCGTCATTCCCTTCCTAGGCCTCGCCGTCGTCCACTGCCTTGATGCTCTCGGCGCCTCGTGGTCAACGAGGTCAATGAACAACAGTCATCGGAAGTGGACTTTTGGCTATGAGGCTGACAGTTGGACCGACCAGCTACATCTTCAAACACAAGTAAGTGTCTCCTTATTACTCGCAAAATAAAAATGATTCCTTCCCCTGACAGTTGGGACTCACCGGCTATATCTTCGCACACAAGGAAGTGCATCCTTATCCTCCCTGATAGCTGGGACCCACCTAGTCGAAGCGTATGTAGCATTGTCGCGAACGTGTACGTACATACTGGTCGATCGGTCTCTCTGCAACGATGAACCGTGGCCGAGCAAGCAGCGACACGTGTAGTAGTAGAGCCCCCGACGTCGTAGTTCAGGCAGTCCCTTCTAAACCGTGTACACATACCTACAACCACATGCCAAAAAATACAGCCACGTACGTACATACGGGCGGGGTCTCGAACGCCTACTGTGCATAATGCATTTACCGTGGCTCGTGTACATGGAGAGGCAACGTACGGCAGCAACGGCGTCCTGTTCATCGGGCAACCAACCGGCTGGGTCGAAACTGCGAAACAACGTCATGTTCATCGGGAGGCAACAAACTGGGTCGGAATGCTTCCTGTTCAATGGGAGCCAACCGGCTTGGACGGAATAGCCGAAACAGGGTTTGGCGTACCGTAGTACGGAGGAAACGGACTTGTGTTCGAGCACCTACGGTCGAAACAGCGTCCTATTGATCGGGAGGGGTGTGGTGTATCGCAAAACGAAGGAAATGGACTTTGTTGGAGCGCCATGGTGAAAATGGGGGTCCTGTTCATCGGGAGGGGTGTGGGGTACCACAAAACAGGACTCCACGGGCTACTGTTCACCCACCATCAACTTCCTTCAACCTCCACCTGCACTGTTCATCCACCGCCTCTTCCTCCTGCCTCCACCAGCTACTGTTCATCCACGGGCTACTGTTCATCCAGCCCTCCACCGGGTACTATTCAACCAGCCCTCCACGGGTCCAGTTCATCCACCCCCAACCAGCTCGGCTGTGGCGCCTCCTCTCGGGGTCATGTTCATCCAGCAGCATCGGCCTGCTACCAAAGGGTCCAGTTCATCCAACCCCCACCGGGAACTGTTCATCCAACCCCAACCATGTACGTCTCGACTCATTCAACCAACCCCCACGTTCACTGTTCATCAAGAGGCAGCAGGTTCGATTGGCTTCAGTAAGCAGCAGCAGCGATCGATTGCTCAGGTTCAGTTTGCAGTAGTAGCGAAGGAATCGCTTGGGTTTAGTTAACAGCCAAGGGATCGATTGCTTAGGTTCAGTAACGTAGCTAGTGCAATCGCTCGGGTTTAGTAAGCGAACGCCTCGCTCGGGTTCAGTTAGAGCCCAATGCCTCACACACACACGCGTACGTATAAGAGAGAAACTCACAAAACTCCGTGCATCGCTTGGCCTCGACCACCCACCGTAACTGAGAACCACTACTGCAGGATGCTGCTAATGCGATAATACGATCAGAGACCCTTCGACGAAACTGTGTGCGATGCAATAATCGCAAATGGTGGTGTAAAAAACCGTCAAAAAGGTGCAAAACATTTGCGATAACGGATGCATCAAACACTGCTCAGATTTTAGTTACGTGTGCAATGCAGGCATATGGTTCAGTTCAATTAACTGCTTATGATGAGGAGGAACAAAAGAAATGGGCAGCCAGATGAAGGTGTGTGCGATATACAGCATACGGTTCACTCGGATGAACTGTTTTTGATTAGGCAACACAAAAGAAACGGTCAGCCAGATCAAGGTGTGTGCGATATACGGCATGCAGTTCACTCGGCCTTGTCTTAGTGTACCGTGGCAACCGTCCACCGCCTCTTCGCCTTTCCCTCTTGATTTGGAACTGCTCTCGCACGCTCTTCCTCCCTCCATTTGCCTTCATCCTTGCTTCTGCCATTGTTCGGTCGTCTTCTCCATGGAGGGAACATGCCAGAAACGACCCCGTTATTCTTGCCCCGATCTGAAAGATGACGTGGTGGAGGAACTCATTGATCGGTGCGACGTCATCACCTCGGCTAGCATGGCAGGTTCGTTCAAGTCCATTCTCGACTCAACAAATAACATCATTGCAAAGAACCCAAGGGTTCAGGAGCGGTTTGATCTCCCCTATCTTCTTCACCATGACGCTGGTCGCCGGCGTGCGGATGATGGAAGCCTCACCTTGTGCAAGTTGATGATGCTTGATAATGATACATGTGATGTTAAGATGTCGTCGCTTGAGGGTAAGGCTTGGGCTGGCGCAAATGGAGATTGGGTTGCTTATATTGGTATAACTGCGAGTGGGAACTTGTGAATGTGTACACTCGTCACCGGGTTCCACTTCCAAAAATCACAGACTGCCCTGAGGTTGAGCACACAGAGATCTACGTATGTTCAAATACGATCATGATGACTGTCGTTTACGGAAGATAGCAATTTGTCGAGTTCCCAACTGCTCTTGGTATTACAAGAACTATGAAGTTGTTGCTATCTTCGACAAGCTTGTTGCCGTCCTTACTTCCACGCCTCGATGGATATTACTCAAAAATCATTTTTTGTACACAGATGGTGTAACGCCCCGGATTCGATGCGCCAGGTGTCTTCCAATTATTCGTCGTCGTTGCCATGTCATTTGCTTGCGTGTTGCATTTTGTCATGTCATCATGTGCATTTCATTTTGCATACGTGTTCGTCTCATGCATCCGAGCATTTTCCCCGTTGTCCGTTTTGTAATCCGGCACTCCTATGATTCCCGGCGTCCCTCTTTTTTCTCTCTTTGTGAGTGGGTGTTAAACTTTCTCGGAATGGCCCGAGGTTTGCCAAGCGGCCTTGGTATACCACCGGTATACCGCCTGTCAAGTTTCGTGTCATTCGGAGGTCGTTTGATACTCCAACGTTAACCGGGTAACCGTAAAAGGACTCTTTTGTTTGCAGCCCAACATCCCTTCCAAAGTGGCCCAAAACCCATCTAACTCCCCTCCATGCTCTCGGTCGTTCGATCACGATCGCGTGGCCGAAAACCGCACCTCATTTGGACACTCCTAGCTTCCTCTACCTATATATATGTGTGCCTCCCCCGAAATTTTCGCAGTCCAACCCTAGCCCTCTCCCTCCTCAAGGCCACGGACATGTCCGCCGGGCGGCCGGACACGCCCACCGCGCCCACATCACCAGGACCAATCAGGTCGCGCCACTCACCCAATGCCGCCCCGGCCAACGGAGAGCGCCACGCCGAGCTTGCCGCCCCACTTCGCCACCGCCACCCGGGACCAGATCCGCCCAAGACTGGCCGAACCTGGCTGAAGTCCGAGCCGCCCGAGCGCCTGAAGCTCGCCGCTTTGTCTCTTCTCCGTTCACTGCCGCCTTCGCCTGCCGCCGACCTTTTCCAGCCTTCGCTGCCGTGCCGGCCGCCGCCTGAAGTTCGCTGTCGCCGGAGCCTCTCAAGGCCGCTGCTCGCCGCCCGGGCTGCCGCTGCCCCGGCTCTCGCCCGCATCTCGCCGCCTGTCCCACGCCGTCTTCGCTGACCGCCTTCCTCGCCGAGCCGAAGCTCGGAGTTTCTACTCCGGTCGGATCCGGCGGGTGGGCTCAGATCCACCGGTCCCGGGAACCAAACGCCCCAGATCCGTCCCGATCCATTCCATCCCGTACCTCCTCGTCCAGTTTTCGCGGGGTAAAAATCCACCAAGTCCTCATCTCTGTTCACATTTTCATGCCATGTTCATCGCATCATAACTTGCTGCATACTGCTCCGTTTCGTGCGTATAATATGTCATATTGTTCGCCCCAACGAGTACATCATTTCATTCCATTGCATCATTTTCTTTTGAGTTCATCTTGATGCCTGAATATTCGTTGCAAGAGTGCTATGTGATGTTAATCTGCTGAAACTGGTATAACTTGGT
Source organism: Aegilops bicornis (assembly GCA_021605145.1). Classification (NCBI taxonomy): domain Eukaryota; kingdom Viridiplantae; phylum Streptophyta; class Magnoliopsida; order Poales; family Poaceae; genus Aegilops; species Aegilops bicornis. The sequence goes on along the minus strand of CM038671.1, from coordinate 576,409,437 downwards.
GATTTGTCATTTTTGCCATGATTGAGGTGTGCATCTTATGAGGTTGATGTCTACATGAGTTTTTGATCTATGTCATGCCATCTTCACAGTTATGCCATCCATGGATTTTTGTGGGTCTTGTAGTGAGTGCATCGAGCTTGTTAAGTAGGGTACTTGCTGTTGCTGTTTTGCATGCCTGAATCTGCTATATCATGATGCTATGTTAACCTGCTTCTACAAGTCATTCTATGCATAATATGGAGATCTTCTCTAATTATGCTTTTTTATACATGTCATGCTCTATCCATCCGTGCCCATGTTTGCATTTATAGCCTACTGTAACTTGTTGTTGTCTTGCTCCAAAGTTGCTAAATAATGTTGCTGTCATCCTGTTAACATTATGTTCAATGTTCCCATGATTGTTGTTAGTGATCCATGCACTCTATGAACTTGCTCTTGCCATTCTTAGCTTCATAAATATGTCTTCTTACTGTTGGTTGCCTTGCCATGCCATGTATTGCTCTGTGGTGAGTGGTTCAAGCTCACCAACATGCCTACTTATTGTTGTTCCTGCCATGTATGAATCTGTAATATCACTTGCCATGTTTACATGGGTGCTATCATATTTTCTGATCTTTTTTGGCTCATGGTCAGTAAAGGACTTTTGATCTATGCATTTAGTAGCATCATTCCCATGCCTTTGGTTATTATGTTGAGATGTTGTAGCTTGATGTTTAGGTGGTTGCAATATGCCTAGTTGCTGTTTTGGACAGATTGTTGCTATAACTTGTTTCATGTGTATGTGTTGTACCGTTGCTCCGTTTTGAGTGTGCTCTATATGAAACTTGCTTGTTTTTGCATGTAGTTTCATATTATAATGTTGCATCCTTATTTTGAGGTGTTTGATTGATGTTTGTAAGCATTTTGCATCAATGCCATGCTTAACTTGTTTTGCTCATATCTTCTAGGTCGTAGCTCCGAATCTAATGAACTTTATGTGTAACTTGACTATAATTTCGTGTAGATCATCGTGGTGCATCTTAACTTGCTGTTTAACAACTTGAACATAAGGACTTTCGAAATATGCATATGAGGACTTACCGGATTTGTTATATGTTGTTCCCGGCCTCATTTAAACTTGCCTTGATGTGTTGCTCTTGTTTGCATCATCCCTTGCCATGATTAGCTTCATGTAGCCGTGTCATGCATCATGCTTGTTGTGCATCATGCCTTGTTCATGTGTGGTGTGTTTACCATGTTGTGTGCTTCTTCTCGATAGTTCCCGTTTCGTTGCGATCGTGGCTTCATCTTCTTCATGGACTCGTTCTTCTTCCTTGCGGGATTTCAGGCAAGATGACCGTCACCTTGAATCTCATTACTATCATTGCTATGCTAGTTGCTTCGTTCTATCGCTTTGTTGCGCTACTTATCATTTGCTCTTCAAGCCTTCCCAATTTTCCATGTCAGCCTCTAACCTTTTTCCCCTTCCTAGCAAACCGTTGTTTGGCTATGTTACCGCTTTTGCTCAGCCCCTCTTATAGCGTTGCTAGTTGCAGGTGAAGTTGAAGATTGCTCCATGTTGGATTATGTTTATGTTGGGATATCACAATATCTCTTATATTATTAATGCATCTATATACTTGGTAAAGGGTGGAAGGCTCCGGCTTTATGCCTGGTGTTTTGTTCCACTCTTGCCGCCCTAGTTTTCGTCATATCGGTATTATGTTCCTCGGATTTTGCGTCCCTAACGCGGTCGGGTGATTTATGGGACCCCTTGACAGTTCGCTTTGAATAAGACTCCTCCAGCAAGGCCCAACCTTGGTTTTACCATTTGCCTCACCACCACCTACTTTTCCCTTGGGAGTTGCTCTCTCGAGGGTCATCTTTATTTTACCCCCCCCCCCCGGGCCAATGCTTCTCTAAGTGTTGGTCCGAAACGAGCAGACTGCGGGGCCACCTCGGGGAAACTTGAGGGCTGGTTTTACTCGTAGGATGTCTCATCCGGTGTTGCCCTGAGAACGAGATATGTGCAACTCCTATCGGGATTGTCGGCATCGAGCGGTCTTGCTGGTCTTGTTTTATTGTCGTCGAAATGTCTTGTAACCGGGATTCTGAGACTGATCGGGTCTTCCTAGGAGAAGGAATATCCTTCTTTGATCGTGAGAGCTTATAATGGGCTAAGTTGGGACACCCTGCAGGGTTTGAACTTTCGAAAGCCGCGCCCGCGGTTATGTGGCAGATGGGAATTTGTTAATGTCCGGTTGTAGTAAACTTAAAGTAAACTCTTCTAAAATACACCAACCGTGTGCGTAGCCGTGAGTGTCTCTTTTCGGTGTTGATAGAAAGGAGAACACGGTTTCTGGGTTATGTCTGACGTAAGTAGGAGTTCAGGATCACTTCTTGATCATTACTAGTTGGCGGCCGTTCCTTTGTTTTCTCTTCTCGCTCTCATTTGCGTATGTTAGCCACCCTATATGCTTATTCGCTGCTGCAACCTCACCACTTTACCTCTTCCTTACCCAGTAAGCTTTGCTGGTCTTGATACCCATGGTAATGGGATTGCTGAGTCCTCGTGGCTCACAGATTACTACTCCAACAGTTGCAGGTACAGGTTTCGCGATGATCATGACGCGAGAGCGATGTTTTCTTGTGTTGGAGTTCTTCTTCTGCTTCTTCTTCGATCATGGGATAGGTTCCAGGTCGGCAGCCTGGGCTAGCAGGGTGGATGTCGTTTGAGTTTCTGTTTGTGTTTCATCCGTAGTTGGATGATGCTCTTATGTATTGTGATGTTGTATTCGTGTGGCATTGTATGCCTCTTGTATGTATCCCCATCTATTATGTAATGTTGATGTAATGATATCCACCTTGCAAAAGCGTTTCAATATGCGGGTCTATCCTTGGTGGGACCTTCGAGTTCCTTTTGGATAGGGTCGCATATTGGGCGTGACAGATGGGTACTATGATGCAATTTAATACGAGGGTCTTGTGTTTGGTGCCACCACTCGTGCCACTGTTCTTGCATGGAATCCTTATGGTTTTGGTACGTTTGTCTTCCACCGTAATTATAATTGTTTCATCCACATGCATGCGGTTTAGCTAGCTATCTTCCCTTTACTAATTAACCTTCTTGTGTTTCCAAGGTCCTGTGAACATTCCACCACCTATACTTGAAAAAAATTATAACCAAGGGGGAGATGACGATGGTGATGATCACGAGCATGACCTATATACTCAGTGGCGCCTGGCAACTTATTCCGATGGATCACCTCTTCTTATATGTATACAGGGCACTGCTAATGTTACTAACGAAGCAGGTGTTGTATCCCATGGTCGCACTCTCCGGACCTATTCCAACATCCGCTGTGGTATTCGGGATGGATACTAGTGTGCTAGCGCCAACACCTTCTCCCTAGTTCAAGATTGATAGTCTTGGAGAAAACTTCGCTCTTCCTTCGACAAAACTATCCAATGATGGTGAAAGGCGATCCATTGCTGTTGATGTAATGTTACTACCATTTATGAGAAGCAACTGTATCTATTCCTTGGACATTCCTATGGTTCCCTACCCTGGCTATCACGATATGCGTCCTGATATAGGCAGCTTCAGCCTGGATGATCAGTCCTGCGTTGGTCTCGAGATTGACAATAGCACGCCCTTCCCAGAGAATTGGTTATGGTTCAAAGCAAGCGTTTCCAACACCGAGGATTGGTTGAGCTGAAGTTCATTTCATCGCTTTGTTATTTGTTTTGTGAGAAAAACTTTAGTATTTACTAGAATGTTTTGTTGAAAATAATCTATAATCCAACATGTCTCCTCGTTGTCGTTGTGTCTTGATGACTTGTTGTATGTAATGAATGGTACATTTGCATATGCGTCCCGTCAACTCACGCCTGCTCGCACGGCACACGGGTCGCGTGACGGCACGTATATTGTTTTTATATTTAGATGATTAATGTTGCTGCTTTATTGCTTAGCCAAAGCATGGCACGTACCCATTGTTGGTCACGGTTCGAATAAATAGTCCGTTTGGGATATTGGTTCCCAATTATTAATAATCTCCCGTATGTTATTAGATAAAGATTACATCAAAACTGGTCTCAAATTTGACAAAAAAGTATAATGCCACTTTGTATTAGTGTCCATATGAACAGTGCTAGTGCTTTTAGTTGCAAAAATTAGATAGTGCTAGTGATTTTTATCTGCATATTTTGACAAATCGCAGTGTTACAAGGTTGAAAAATGGCAATGTTACTAGATCAACAAATGTCAATCTTTCCAGTTTGACAAATGGCAACATACCCAATATGACAGATGCAAAACTTACCAAAATTGTTTGTATGTTGAGGGAGTCCTGGATTAGGGGGTGTCTGGATGGCCGGACTACAGCCTTTGGCCGGACTCCTGGACTATGAAGATACAAGATTGAAGACTTCGTCCCGTGTCCGGATGGGACTTTCCTTGGCGTGGAAGGCAAGCTTGGCGATACGGATATGTAGATCTCCTACCATTGTAACCGACTGTGTAACCCTAACCCTCTTTGGTGCCTATATAAATCGTAGGGTTTTAGTCCCAGAGGGACTAACAACAATCATACCATAGGCTAGCTTGTAGGGTTTAGCCTCTCCGATCTCGTGGTAGATCTACTCTTGTACTACCCATATCATCAATATTAATCAAGCAGTGAGTAGGGTTTTACCTCCATTGAGAGGGCCCGAACCTGGGTAAAACATCGTGTCCATTGCCTCCTGTTACCATTAGCCTTAGACGCACAGATCGGGACCTCTACCCGAGATCCGCCGGTTTTGACACCGACATTGGTGCTTTCATTGAGAGTTCCTCTGTGTCGTCATCCTTAGGCCCGATGGCTCCTCCGATCATCAACGACGATGCGCTCTAGGGTGAGACTTTTCTCCCCGGACAGATCTTCATATTCGGCGGCTTTGCACTGCGAGCCAATTCGCTTGGCCATCTGGAGCAGATTGAAAGCTACGCCCCTGGCCATCAGGTCAGATTTGGAAGTTTGAACTACACGGCTGACGTCCGCGGAGACTTGATCTTCGACGGGTTCGAGCCACAGCTAAGCGCGCCGCACTGTCACGAGGGGCATGATCTAGCTCTGCCGCCGAACAGTGTCCTGGAGGCCACACCAGTGTCCTCTCCGACCCTTAGCTCGGAGCCGACTGCACCGATCGAGGACGGGTGGCTGGACACCGCCTCGAGGGCTGCGATCTCTACGGCGGTTGAGCCGTACACCTACCCTGTCCTTTGCGAAGCTCGTGACTCCAAGGTGCCAGACTCCTCTCCGGACTCCGAACCTTCCGCGCCCCTGCCAATCGAATCCAATTGGGCGCCGATCATGGAGTTCACCGCCGCGAACATCTTTCAGCACTCGCCCTTTGGCGACATCCTGAATTCACTAAAGTTTCTCGCTTTATCAGGAGAGCCCCGGCCAGACTACGGTCAGCAAGGTTGGGACGCGGACGACGAAGAAATTCAATGCCCACCCACCACCCACTTTGTAGCCACCGTCGATGATTTAACCGACATGCTCGACTTCGACTCCGAAGACATCGACGGTATGGACGATGATGTAGGAGAGGAACATGAACCGGCACCTATAGGGCACTGGAGAACCACCCCATCTCACGATGTATACATGGTGAATACACCTAAAGGAAGCAACGACGAGGAACAACGAGACGCTACAAAGGATCATTCCCTCGAAGAGCAGTCAAAACGGTGACGTAAGCACCGCTCAAAGTCCCGCCTCGACAAAGACAACAGCCATACAGACCCAGCCATGGAGGAGGGCGAACCGGTGAACGACGAACATGCTATCGAGCAACCGTCCGGACAGGACAACCTGGATAAACAACCCGTCCCCGGCGAAGATAACAGTCCGGACGATCTCACGCCGGACAAGTTGCTGGAGCAGAAGAACCTCCACAAAAGGCTTGTCGCCACTGCACGTAGCTCAAAAAAAGGTAAGCGGATGCTCAAAACAGCGGAAGATGCACTCAGAATCAGATGGAGCAAAGTACTCAACACCGCAGACAAATACGGCGACAGTCACCGAACAAAGAGCTACCCAAAGCAAAAACTACTGCCCGAATTTGATGAGGAGGCCGTAGAGCCCCCGTAATCAAAAAACAAGGAGGCCACCCGGTCGGATGGACGACCCCATGGAAAACAGAGAGCGGCAAACGACGCCACACAATAAGCCGCACGCGATCCGCACAGGATCCTCATCAAAAAGATGGCCCGATTAGATCTATCTACGGGCCAAGAAAGCAAGCTCTAGTAAGCAATGCAACACATCAAGTATCTCCGAACATCATGGTACACCTAAATATAGGGGTGCCGCACACCCCCTATGTTTCACCGATGAGGTGCCGGATTATGAATTTCAAATGATTCAAGCCCGTAAACATAGAGGCATACAACGGAACAACAGCACCACGAGTCTGGATTGAGGATTACATCCTCCACATACACATGGCTAGAGGAGATGATCTCCACGCCATAAAATACTTACCACTCAAGCTCAAAGGGCCAGCCCGGCATTGGCTTAAAAGCCTTCCCGAAAACACCATTGGAAGTTGGGAGGAGCTCGGGGATGCTTTTCGGCAAATTTTCCAGGGACCTATGTCCGACCTCCGGATGCCGACGATTTAAGTCACATAACTCAACAACCCGGAGAGTCATCCCGAAAATTTTGGAACAGATTCCTTACTAAAAAGAACCAAATAGTCGACTGTCCGGACGCCGAAGCCTTAGCAGCTTTCAAACACAACGTCCGAGACGAATGGCTCGCCAGACACCTCGGCCAAGAAAATCCAAGAACAATGGCCGCATTAACAAGCCTCATGACCCGCTATGCGCGGAGAGGATAGCTGGCTGGCAAGATGCAGATACCAAATGACCCAAGTACATCCAAGTCGAGGATGGAAGCGAAACCACGACGCAACAAGGACCAGTGTCGGACCAAGGGAAACCGCCTCAAGAGCACGACGATCAACACCGGATTCAACAGCTCTCGGCAGAATCATAAAAGCTGCCCCTTAAGGATAACAGGACGAGCTATCTAACTTAAACAAAATCTTGGACAAGATATGCCAAATCCACAAGACTCGGGAAGCCTGCAAACCATACCCACAGAGATTGTTGGGTCTTCAAGCAGTCCGCAAACTCAACGCCGAACACAAGGGGCTCGACACACCAAGCGAGGACGATGACGAACCCCACAAGCAGAGCACTAGAAAACAAAAGAATTTCCCACAAGAAATCAAAACAGTAAACTCACTTCACGTGACAAAAGGGAAAAATAGAGCGGCGCCCATAGAGGTACGCGCCATACGGCCTATCCCGGAGGAGTCCCGCCACTGGTTGTTAAAACCAATCACCTTCGACCATCAGGATTACTGTAGAAGTATACAGAATGCAGGTTGGGCTGCCTTGATATTAGATCCGATAATTGGCAGACTCCAATTTACACAAGTCCTAATGGACGACGGCAGTGATCTAAACCTGCTATATCAGGACACAATCCGCAAAATGGGGATCGACCCAACCAAATTTCGCCACAGCAACACTTCCTTTCAAGGGGTAATGCCAGGCCTATATGCCCATTGTACGGGCTCTTTACGGCTAGAAGTTGTGTTCGGCTCACCCGACAACTTCCGCCGCAAAAAGTTAACCTTCCACCTCGCCCCATTTACAAGTAGCTATCAAGCACTATTGGGACGCGAAGCTTTACCGCTTTAACGCCAATACCGCATTATGCATCTCTTACACTTAAAATGCGCGGTCCACGCGGCATCATCTCGTTAAAGGGAAACATCGAGGGTTCCTCGAGTCCAGAAAATTGTGCGGTTGCCTTGACAGCCACACAATAAACCGGCTTCACCAATACAAGCACTTAGACAGGTCGTCCAGACCCCGGACACGGCTGGACGAGTCCGGCGTAAATATACAAGGGCTTACTAGACGCATACCCCCGTACAAGGGGCTTCGCGCATGCACAACAAGAGACAATAAAGCTCAATTTTATTTATTTTTTGAATTGTACTTCGTTTATTTAATATAACGTACATTTTCGCATGATCTTTTTCAACTAAGTTTCTCTCTTTTACAGATGAACACCGTGCTACACCCGTCCAGGATACGGCACAACGGAGACACAGGCGCAGACGTGCAGTAGGGACCCGTTGCAAGGATTCTTTTCAGATTAAGACCCTGCATAAACCTTTTTTACTGTCTCTTGTTGATACACATCCCCCGGTTTCTTGCTATAAACGAGGAGGAGGCTGGCGTTTTGGCATAGGCCACGTCAGAATTTTGCGCGTACCTGGACACCAGGGGCTTATTACAAAGGGCGTTGTTCGGCCCGTTTTCATAAAGACTGAATACCTTAGGGAGTGTCCGGCGTCTCGAGTTAGGCCTTATATGCATCAGCTCCGAATCATGTCTTTGGTCAAATGTTGGGTTTGCCCGGCTCCTGTGTTTTGCTGCCTTACGTTCCGCTCTATTGGCTAATGCGGCACTAGGAGAACTACTGCGATTGTGGCCCGGTTCGGCCAGGCGAGCACCTCAGTAGAGAAAGCCGAAAACTGACTGTCATGATATAGCGCGAGACTGGTCAACCACTCGATGACCCGCTAGAATCTTTAGAATTCCTCCTCATTGACGAAGGGCCATTTCCCGGTCAGGCACATACGCGCCCAGAATTCGGGTGAGCGCGGTGCCCCTAGGGGCTATATAGTAGCCCCACTGTCAAACTCCTATGGCTAAGTGAAAGTGATAAAGCATTATAGTCCGGTTGCCTAGTTTGCTGCACTATCACCTCCTTTGTAGGACCAAGACGTTGGATCAAGTGTGAAAAGGCGCTTTCTGCAAACACCCCCGCATTATATGCGTGGGGGCTGAAGCCAAAGACTGCCATCTTTCAGGTTATATACACATATACCTTAACGGCCGCACATGAGGTATTTTAGTTCTTGAAGGCACAAGTATAAAAAGTTTTTATATTCCATCGAAACATTGTTTCACAATAATACATGTTATTCGAACATAATATCCTTCGAGCATTGCGTCTCTATTAAACGAGCGCCCTGCAGAACTTCCTGAAAATAGTGCTCGAATTTTCGGCTTCCGTCCTCGAATCTTTGGATGCGACATCGGTGGCCTTCATCTCCGCCAAAGATGTCTTGACACGGGCAAGAGCCATCCGCGCACCCTCTATGCATGCTGACCGCCTCATTGCTTTGATATGCGGCACCGCACCAAGGAACTGCTGCACCAAGCCAAAATAAATCTTCGGCTCGGGCCTTTTCGGCCACAAATGACTCACGACATCCTTCATGGCAAGTCCGGACAATCTATTCAGCTCCGCCCATTCGGTCAAACGATTGGTTAATGGAAGTGGACGCTCTGGATTACGGAACTGCGACCAAAAAAGCTCTTCCATCTCGTGATCCTTTTGATCTCCGAAGTGTTCGGCCGCGTCCGCGGCACTCGCTGCCAAGTCCAGATAAGCATCCTCCGCACTCCACAGCCGGTCCAACTGAGCATATTTAGGATCCGTGAACTTCCTCCGCAGCAGAAAGGGCTTTCCAGCCGCGATATCTCCTACCGACGTAGCTCCTCCTTCATAGCTCTCATCACAGAGCGAGCATCCTTGGCCTCGGTGGTGGCCTTCTTCAGGTCCTCTTGCTTCGCTCGATCTTCTTTTTCAAGAAGCTCGTAGAGGTCGGTAGCATTCTTCAACTTCACGGCCATCTCGGCCATTTCCTTCTTGCTTCGGCAGTGAGCAGCCTGTTCGGCTTTTAGCTCTTCGGCCGCCTTTAAGGCAGCCACATCACTTTTTCTGGCCTGCTCCTTGGCTCGGGCAAGCTCCGCCCGAAGGTTCTCCATGGCAGCGGGACCATCTGCATCAAGCATACATGTTGTAAGGCACGGGCATCAAGCTCCCTTACCAGGTGTCCGCGGAGAAACTACATACCTTGTGACTCGTCAAGCTGCTTATTGACAAGCGCGATGTCGGCATTGGCCACGTCAAGTTGCCGCTTTAGTTCGGCAAATTCATCAGTCCAGCTAGCCACCGGAAGCTCCGCCACCTACATAGGAAAGGCGACATATTATAGCTGGGATTACGATCCTCGACACGTTGTCATTTTTGACAACGCACCGAGTCACGGGGGCTACTATCTACACAGGGCGCATCTTATATATGCGGAACCGTCAAAAGGTACATCATTGCACGTACCTCAAAACCCGTCCAAGAAACTCCTGGCGGCCTCGTACAACCCGCTTTCCGCGGACGAAATTTTTTCAATCACCGTACCCATCAATGCACGATGATCCTCTGAGATAGACGCTCACCCGAGTAGATCCTTCAACTCCTCCGACCATACACCAGGAGGTGCCAGACTCGTCTGATGGCCTTTTTCGAAGGCCGGACAGGAGGGCTTTGGTGGGGCCCTACGACCGCCGTCCGCCCCTGCTGGATTCAGAGAAACCCTCCGCGACGACACCTCAGGATCGTCTGCCTCGCTAGGCGGTACGGCAGGGGGAGGCATTCCGCTCTCCATCATCTCCGGACGAAGATCCCCTGAAGATGAGCTCTGCTGAGAAGGGCTGAGATCCGAACTACAAGGTAAAATTTCGGTCATCTTCAGAAATAAAACAGGGATGTCTCTTATTTTAAAACTCCCCTCTCTACTTACGGCTCGCTAGAGGGCTGATCTCCTTGGGGAAGTAGTGCGGCCAGGGCATCTCCCGGCGCAGGACCCTCTGGCGAAGATTTCTTCCCCCGCTTTGAGGCCTTGGTCTCCCGATCTTCAGAGGCGGTCCTCTTCTCCCCTTGGATGGAGGGATTCTCGATCCCTCCTTTCTTGATAACCTCCTTCACGGAGGCAGTAGCTTCCTTGTTCCCCCCTTCGCCTTCTTCCAAAGGCGCAGCCTCCAGCATCTTGGTTAACACGGGATCCGGCGTGGTCTCAGGGAGGGGGGTCGGACACTGATCAGTTTTGCTGCGCTATCCACTCCTGTTTAAGGGACAACTCTTTTAAGGGCAAGTTTATGATAAATATACGGATAGCGTGTGCAGGTGCAGGACTACTTACTTGAGTATCCAGGCGATTGCAGCTCAGACCTGCGTCCTCGGTCAAGTCCGGACACATTGCTTGTGATCCGAAGAACAGTTTGTACAACTCCACGGGCTTTGCGCCCATAAGATGTTGGAGAGCTCGTGGTCCCTCCGGATTGAACTCCCACAGGCGGAGGGGGCGACGCTTCAGGCGGTGATGCATTTAATCAGCATGACCTGCGCTACTACGACCAGATTGATCTATCTCTAGGAGGTCTCGACACGGCCCTACAACAAGGGCACGTCCTTGACGGCCCCCGCCAAGCCCTTTATTGACCCATGACGCCACGCGGTGGAGGACCCGAGCGAAAGGCAGGTGGCGCCACCCATTTGGTGCCCCCGAGCTGTGATATAAAACCACTCGTTGCCATAGACTGAGCTCCTCTTGAAAAGAGCCCTCGGGCCATGAAGCGTCAGCATTCTTGCTTATAACAGCCCCTCCGCACTCTGCCTGTTGCCCCTTGATCATCTTTGGCTCCACCTTGAAGGTCTTGAGCCACAATCCGAAGTGAGGGGTAATGCGGAGGAAGGCTTCAGACTCTGACGATGAACGATGAGATGTGGAGGATGGACTCGGATCCAAGTCGTGAAATTCCAGCCCGTAATAAAACATGAGCCCCCTCACGAAGGGGTCTCGGGAAGCCTAGCCCCCGAAGGAAGTGAGACGCGAACACCACGCTTTCACCGGGCTTGGGAGTGGGAATAACCTGCCCTTGGGGCAGGCAGCCAATGCGATATTTCGACGGTTAGATACCTGACATCTCTTAGCTTTAGGACGTCTTCTTCCGTGACGGAGGAAGCCATCCACCGGCCTTGAAGGTCGGAGACGGACATCATCGAAGGTCCGAAGCGCCTGAATCTGGAGCTTTGGGTGTTGGAACTCGAGGCGAGGGGCGGATTCGATTGAGATTGAGAAAAAGGAGCGGGGCTTTGGTCCCTTTATAAAGAGGTTGAATACCAGGAGCCCTCCCCATGACCGTTCGGGACTCGCCTTCGATAGAGGAGGCGTGTCAACGGGCACGACTGGGTTACCCACGCCCGTATTAATGAGAATCCCCGAATAAGGGGACACGATCTCTGCTTTGACAAGACGTGCCAAGGAAACCGCCTCGCTAAACGCGCTAAGGTGGGACAGTAAAAACGATTCGAATAAAGGCTTGGCCGTGGTCTGATATCACGCTACGGAATATGTCAGCAGATTGAACTTGTGTAAATATTATTCTCTCTACGGTGGTATGTGGAACTTATTTTGCAGAGCCGGACACTATCCTTGTGTTCAAATCTTCTATGAAGTATTCGGAGGAGGAACCCGCCTTGCAATGCCGAAGACAATATGCGCGCCGGACTCGTCGTCATTGAAGCCTGGTTCAGGGGCTACTGAGGGATTCCTAGATTAGGGGGTATCCGGATGGCCGGACTACAGCATTTGGCCGGACTCCTGGACTATGAAGATACAAGATTGAAGACTTCGTCCCGTGTCCGGATGGGACTTTCCTTGGCATGGAAGGCAAGCTTGGCGATACGGATATGTAGATCTTCTACCATTGTAACCGGCTCCGTGTAACCCTAACCCTCTTTGGTGCCTATATAAACCAGAGGGTTTTAGTCCGTAGGACGAACAACAATCATACCATAGTCTAGCTTCTAGGGTTTAGCCTCTCTGATCTCGTGGTAGATCTACTCTTGTGCTACCCATATCATCAATATTAATCAAGCAGGAGTAGGGTTTTTCCTCCATCGAGAGGGCCCGAACCTGGGTAAAAACATCGTGTCCCTTGTCTCCTGTTACCATCCGCCTAGACGCACAGTTCGGGACCCCCTACCCGTGATCCGCCGGTTTTGACACCGACATACGTGGTTGCACACGTGTCATCCAAAACAACCGTTTGCGTTGAAGGGACGCACAAATCTTGCGCTGTGAATTTTCCCTTGACTTAAGGGGGAAGACCATAGCTCTCACTTTTCATACGGGTGTTCTATCTAAAACGTTTGCGATCAAGAGTTGCACAAATCCTGCTCGGCACATTTTCCCTTGGCTTCCTGGCAAAGCTGCCAGTTTGCATACGGGTGTTCTAACTAAAATGTTTGCGATGAGTGTTTTATATTTAAAAAAATTGATGTTATGTCAAAAGAAAATCATTTGATAAGTCTGTACATTAAGAGGGAAAAACGCAAGTTCGTTCAAATCATATCTTTCATTCAGTCACACTGCGAATTTATATTCATATGATCGAGAATTCGAGATACAGTATTAAACCCCAAAAAAACTATATCCGGCGACGGCAGAGGCGGCATGCCACACCGTCATTGTTGTTGTCGTCCTCCGGGACGTCGTTGTTGAAGTCTTCAAGGCATCACAGAATGTTCTTCACTTGTAAATAAAACATCATGTCGTCACGCGATCAACGGGTGGGGCGCGGGAGGACGGCAAGTGGCGCCGCTGAGAGGTAGCGGTCAATGGCGGCGTCCCATGCCGCTGAGGGGGGGGGCGTGCGCACGGGCACAGGCGCGGCGGGTGCAGCCAAACGCACAGGGACCAACGCGCGGTGGGTGGAGGGGCGCGCACGGGCATGAGCACGGGCGCGGCGGGTGTAGCCAAACGCACGGGACCGGCGCCATGGCAGTGGAGGGCGCGACGGCACGGCACGAAGGCCAAGGCGCTGCATGTACACGAGCTTGCGCAGGTCCACGGAGATCTCGCTGACACCCGCGGCTTCTAGCTCTGCAATAGTGCTCGGCAACCAACCTGTCAATGCTACGGGGATGGTTGCTGGCGCGGGGATGGGAGCTGGGACGGGAGCGGGGGCAGCAACCGCCACGGCCAGATCGTTCAGGGCCATGTCCATGAGGCCCCATTCCTCCTTATTTTCTATCTCCTCCGGCTCGAAGTCGACTTCACCAAACTTGAAGACTAGTGGCAGATGCTCATTCTGCGCCATGGCGTTGGTGGAGGTCTGCGGGAGGGAGGGAATGGGAGGCAAACAGTAAGGCCTCCCGTATTAAATAGCAGCTCGGGCGCCATTAATAGAGAGGAAGGCGGGCGGCCATGGAAGTCAAAGGGCTCGCTTCCCAGTGAGCCTACGCACCATACAGCTCGCACGCTTCCTGTGAGCCTGCGCATTGGAGGACAGCTTGCATGCCTCTCGGTCAACCTGCGCACCGGACTGCGCTCGCACGCTTCCCGTTCAGTCAAGCAGCTGTCCGCACGGCACCTCCTATAGCCATTAAAACCAAGACACATGGCGTCACGTGAATGGTTAACAAAACGCACATGATTTGAATTATACAAACGTTTGAGATATTAAAGTGGCAGCTATTTTTTCAAAATGCCTTTGTTGGTTTTTATTCGAGTGCGCCTTCTCTCAAAATGGACGCGAAAAATACCACAGCATGTCGGGTGCCATTCCATGATAACATGCCAAGTTTCATGAATTTCAAACGAGTTTTGGATTTACTAGAATTTAAAAACAAAGTATCTCAACATTTTGCCGGGAATCAACAGTCCCCTCGTGTTTGAAATTCATTCCCATTTCTTGCGTGGGACCTAAGCATGCACCCAAGGACACATATTTGATTTTTCAACCAATTTATATGCACTGTAGCATGTGCATGTAGTTCAAATTTGAATTATGCACATAAAATGCCTAGAAAACCCAGTTAATGTATAAAAATGTCCAAACGAACCCCAAAAATTCCAACATTTAACACAACACTCTTGTTGTTCTATGTTGACACTAGAAATTTTTTGAAAGCAATAAGAGGCAATGGATATCGTTTCGTCCCCAAAGGTGGCATGTTCCCTACCGAAACCATCAGGCTTGTTGTGAGAAGCTCTGGTTTGTGAGAAGCTTATAGCCAAACCTGCCCCAAATGTGACAAAAAATTTACCACAACATGTTAATGCCGCTCCATGATAGCACGCCAAGTTTCATGCATTTCAGATGAGTTTTGTATTTACTATAATTTAAAAACAAACTATCTCAACGTTTATGTCGAAAGTGGTGGCAAGGTGGTGTTTGACATTCATTCCCATTTCTTGCATGGGACCTAAGCATGCAACCAAGGACACATATTTGAATTTTCAACCAATTTATATGCATTAGAGCATGTGCGTGTAGTTCAGATTCGAATTATGCACATAAATGCATAGAAAACTCAGTTAATGTATAAAAATGTCCAAACGAGCCCCAAAAATTCCTAAAATTAACACAACACTCATGTTGTTCTATGTTCACACTAGAAAAAAATTGAAATCAAGAAGAGGCAATGGATATCGTTTTGCCCAGAAAGGTGAAACGTTCCCTACCGTAACCATGAGGCTTGTTGTGAGAAGGTCTGGTTTGTGAGAAACTTATATACCCCAACCTGCCCCAAATGGGACAATATTTTTACCACTGCATGTTGATGCCATTCCATGCTAGCACGTCAAGTTTCATAAATTTCGGACGCGTTTTCGATTTACTAGAATTTAAAAACCATGTATCTCAATGTTAGCGGCCGAGCGACGGTGGCAAGGTATTTGACATTCATTCTCATATCTTGCAAGGGACTTAAGCATGTAACCAAGGACACACATTCCAATTTTGAACCAATTTATCTGCACTACAGCATGTGCATGTAGTTCAAATTTGAATTATGCACATGAATGCATAGAAAACTTAGTTGATGTATAAAAATGTCCAAGCGAACCCCAAAAAATCCCAAAAATTCACACAACACTCGTGTTGTTCTAAGTTGACACGAGAAAAATTGGAAGTAAGAAGAGGCAACATATATCGTTTCGTCCCCCAAGGTACCACGTTCCCCACCCGAAACCATCATGCTTGTTGTGACATAAGCTCTGGTTTGTGAGAAGCTTATACCCAAACCTGCCCCAAATGGGACAATATTTTTACCACGGCATGTCGATTCCATTCCATGATATCATGTCAAGTTTCATGAATTCCAGACGAGTTTTCGATTTACTAGAATTTTAAAACCATGCATCTCAATGTTAACGGTCGAGCGACAGTGTCAAGGTGTTTGACATTCATTCTCATTTCTTGCATGTGACCTAAGCTTGCAACCAAGGACAAACATTTGATTCTGCAACCCGTTTTTATGGAGTGGAGCATGTGCATGTAGTTCAATATTGAATTATGCACATAAATGCCTAGAAAACTCAGTTAACGTATAAAAATGTCTAAACGATCCCCGAAGCATAAACCCATAGAGACATATATGATTTTACAACCCATGTTGTTGCACCGGAGCATGTGCATGTAGTTTAATTTTCAATTGTGCACCTAAAATGGCTAGAAAACCAATTTAATGTATAAAATGTCCAAACGAACCCTGAATAATTCCAATTCTTTTACGACACACATATAGTTGCATGTTCACTGCTGATAAAAGTTCTAGTTCAAACACCGTCCATTGCCGCTGTGACACCATTATGTAATTCAAATCAAGATGAAAAATCATGTAGATCCCACACGGTTTATTATCACCAACCATGTGAGATACAGTAAAAAATATCCTGGAGAACCGTTTGATGACACTTTGCGCGCCAGTATTTTTGCTCAAGCGATTCAAAATTATCGGCTTCCACGGAAATATCTACCTCCCCGCCACCTCCCCCTTACCAAAAGCCATATTTCCCCTGTTTCCGCCTTCCTTTCCAAGTTGAAAACTTCACTCCTTGCTTGTAGCGCTGCCTCCTCGCAGGCGACCCTCCTTCACGCTACTCGGCCTTGCCTATCCAGGTAGGTAATCCACACCGACCCCCATCCTCCTCATCCTTCCACATCCCACATGCCCCGACCGCCGGCGCGACACCTTCCACCCAAATCACCGACCCCTCGACCAAATAAGCGCTGCCCTAAGCCATGGTGCACACAGTATAGCCAGGATCTCGAGGAGCATTTGGCAGCAGAGAAGCAAATCGTGGTCGCACGCGCAGATGAGGTCACGATGGCTGCCATTCATGCCGACCCCCAGATCTTGGAGGAGCACCTTGCCGTCGAGGCCACCATCGATGCCTCGCGCCGACGCCGTGATGCGGTTGGCTGCTTTAAACGCCAGTTCGTGGCGTTTTCTCGAGGCCACCCTCGGTGCCTTTGACGAAGACTATAGATCTTTTCTCATCGTGCACATGCTTACCTCATCTCGAGAGCCAGCAGGTTGGTGCCCGGAGCGGCTCAGGCAACTCACCACTATGACGAGGGCACCCACGATGCAGAGGCCTCGCCGCTCTTCCATGTCCAAGGAGCCAATCTTCATCGATATCTCCGACAATGAGGAGTAGCTTGTCTTATTAGCTCACCCATGTTCAGTTGGTAGCTACTGCCTTTCCTTAACAAATTGTAGTGAATTGTGCTATCTACTTTTACCATGCAATCTGTTGCTCTAGTGTATATGTTCTATATGTCGTGCAATGTGGTGCTCACTTATAAACTGTTGGTTAATTAGTTGTCGTGTTCAGTTAATTGTTTGGTTCAATTCTGCAAATGTGATGTTCAATTCTTTAGGGTGCAATTTTCCAAGTTGTCAATCATGCTTGGTTTGGTTAACTGTCTGATCTTCTAGTATGTTATACATTGTGCAATGTGATGCTCAGTTAATGTTTGGTTCATTTGTTGTGGTCTTTAGTTAACTGTTTGGTTCAATTATGCAATGTGATGTTCAATTGTTGTGTGTGCATTCTGTTATTGTATACCATGTGAGAAATAAATTGAATTTGGTTGTACTAAATACATGAGAAACAAATACAATTGCTATATTTCCAAGTTGTTAAGAATGCTTGGTTTGGTTAACCGTCTGATCTTCTATTAGGAGTATGTTATATTGTGCAATGTGGTGCTCAGTTAATGTTTGGTTCATTTGTTGCGGTGTTTAGTTAACTGCTTGGTTCAATTCTGCAATGCGATGTTCAATTGTTGTGGCTGCATTCTGTTATTGTATACCATATGAGAAATAAATCGAATTTGGCTGTACTAAATACATGAGAAACAAATACAATTGCTATCTTTCCAAGTTGTTAAGCATGCTTGGTTTGGTTAACTGTCTGATCTTCTATTAGGAGTATGTTATATTGTGCAATGTTGTGCCCACTTAACATTTGGTTCATTTTTTGTGGTGTTTAGTTAACTGCTTGGTTCAATTCTGCAATGCGATGACCAATTGTCGTGGGTAGAATTTTGTATTGTTGTGCATGTGAGGAATAAATTGAATATGGCTGCACTTAATACATGAGAAACATATACAAGTGCTATATTTACTAGTTCTTAATCATGCTTGGTTTGGATAAATGGGTTTTCCATGTGGCTTGATTTAATCTGATGAATCTGCAATGTGCTTATTTTTCATCAACATATTTTACTGATAGCATGCGAAACCATACTTACTTGATGACTAACTACCTTATATGTGTTGCAGGGAAACAATGGGAAGCATTGAGGTTTACAACAGAGGTTAGCACGTGCATGGTCCGTTGTCTAATAGCACATTATTGTGGAATTGCAGGAACCATTCTAATATTTAGGTTTTTAACAATTTGGTCTTGCGCATGTAGGTCCTACTGCGAGAGGTTTTGACCCATTGTTCGGCCCTTTTTGCATATGGGAAAATGAGTTATCCATGAATATCAATCAAGTCAAGAAACTCAGAAAGATTGTTAGGATAAAGAAATTAGCGACAAAAAACAACAAAATCTTTGTCAGCACAATGACGAAGACATCAGTTCATTACAAGATGGTACTAACTATTATACCTTGCATTTTTTATTCCTTTGCCCCATTTCCAATATAGAGAAGATATTTATGCACATCCTTGTTTTCAGGCCTTTCCAAAGCAGTTCACTGATGATTACCTCTCAAACCACCTCTATGGTCAGGAGACGAGGAAGGTTTTCATGCAACACCCACAGTTCAATATTGAAGTGTTCCTGAAGAGGATGAAGGATGGATGGTCAATCATCCACAGGCACTGGCCTAAAGTTGCAAAAACCTTCAACATGAATGAAGTCTCAATATTCACCTTCCGCTTCAGCAGTTTTCCAGATGAGATGCATCTGCCTATGTACCATCTATGATGCTAATTTCGAAAGGTTCTAGATGTTGCATGTGAAACTTGGTCTTGGTGTAGTTGTGTAATGGGGTAGCTGAGTCTTTGAAGCTATATCATGTTGTACTCGGATGTTTTTCAATTATGAAATCCTGCTTCCTTAATATGGAAATGAAATATATTATGTGCTTAATATGAATGTCAATTAGATTAATAAATGGATTATTAATAATAGGGCAATTAGCCTGCTAATTTTTTCAATTGCAAACGGTTATTGAGAAAACACCATGGGCGATGACCTCAAGCAACGCACATAGTTTCTAGGAATAAACCGGGTTGGATCATGAACAATCACATACGACATTCTCTTGAAAACTATTTGCGTTAGGCCACCTTGCACAAACGTTTTCCTTGGAGCGACTGTGTGGGATGTATATACGAACGGAAACGTTTAGCGAGGACTGACTGTGTGGGATGTACTTATGACCGGAAATGATTTCGCATGTATAATTGTATTTTTTTAGAACTACTATATGTATAACTGTATTTGGTCGCTCGCGGGTCACATACGACCTCATTTTGGCGAGCGTGTGTGCCAGGAGGGCATATCGCCGCCAGTTTCTGGGTCGTGTGGGAAGGACCCCCCCCCCCCCTATCGCAGTCACTCACTAGGTGACGGTTCCGAACGCCGTCGTGGAAAGGGGTTAAAAACCGTTTGTATAGCACCTCATTGTACCAGTGAAATCCCTGAAATTTTCCTCGCCCTCGCTTCTACCACGACTTTTTCTGTCATGGACGGCCCAAAGAATGTCATGCAGGTGCGTCTCCGACCCGCCCAGGACGAAAATCCCATTTTCTGTCATGATTTTTTGTCATAGAAGTAGGAGCTCACCACATCTATGATGATATACCGGGTTTTGTCACAATTATCGTCATAGAAGTGTCATAAGCATGACATATTTTTTTCGTTCGGGCCAAAATGTCACAGATGTGTTTTTTTGTAGTGGAGGCAAGGACAGGCGCATGTTCCCGAGGAAGGCCCCAAGGGTTTCCCTTCCGGTGCAAAGAGACCACGAGCACGAGCTCGGCAGGACATCGTGGAGCCCACCGCTACATCATGGCCAGAAGCTTTGCAGGCGAACACCTCCTTTGTCAGGATAAGACGTACCTCTTGTCCCCTTTAAAAATTGGCCGTTGTGGAATCCCTTACCGCCTAGGCTATGAGGGAAGAGGACCGAGGCCACTATAAATATAGACTAGCCTTCATTGTAGAGGGGGATCGACCAATTCTCACCTCAGAGCCCTCGCGAGGTAGTTCGCACTGTACTAGTTCATCCTCTGCCTCCTCATGACGCCAATCCACCAAAAGCAGGAGTAGGGTCTTACACCGTAAGGTGGCCCGAACCTGGGTAAATCTCTGTGTTGTTCCCTTCTCTACGATCGTGCGCACTCGGTGAGACCAAGCCATGGGAGTGGCGAGCAGAGCGTCTTTGTGAAGCAAGGTTCTTTGCACGCACCCCAGAGTTCGAACCTTATTGGGTCTACGGGGCCCCGATTCTGACAGGTTCTGCTATTTTTACTTTAGTGGGACGATGATATTTAAACCACTTTTCCTTAGGGATATCAACATGAGTAGCAAATGATTCACAGAAAGAAGCTATTATCTCAGAGTCAAGTCCATACTTAGTGCTAAAATTGTGAAAAGCATCGGTATCCATAAATGTTTTAACATAATCGAACTCAAGCTTTATACCTGACTCCTTACCTTCGTTGAGCTCCCAATATTCGGAGTTGTGTTTAATCCTTTCCAAAAGATCCCATCTGAATTCAATAGTCTTCTTCACAAAAGAGCCAGTACAAGAAGTATCGAGCATGGATTTATTATTACGAGAAAGCCGAGCATAAAAATTTGAATAATAATTTCTCTTGAGAGCTCATGATTGGGGCATGAATATAACATTGACTTAAGCCTCCCCCAAGCTTGAGCGATGCATTCTCATCCACGAGGCCAAATATTTTATATATATAATTGGATCACGATGAATTAGATGCATAGGATAAAACTTCTGATGAAATTTTAATTTCAATCGGTTCCAATCCCAAGCTCCAATATCGTCACATAGCCTATACCATGTCAATGATTTTCCCTTAAAATATAAAGGGAAAACCTTCTTATTAGCTTCATCTCCGGGTAAACCTGCAAGCTTAAATAATCCACAAACTTCATCCACATAGAATAGGTGCATATCGGGATGTGATGTTCCATTTCCTGCATAAGGATTAGCTAGCAGTTTCTCTATCATACCCGAAGGAATTTCATAATAAATATTTTTAGTAGGTGCAGTAGGTTGAGGGGCAACTCTTTGTGCTTCCTGTCTAGGTGAAGATACCCCAAAACAAGCCCCTCAAAGGATAGTTTTCCATAGTGACAATTGACAATAAATTTCAGCACGTAATATAAATGTTTCCCTACCAAATTCCACTCACCAAAGGTGCTTGACTCCCCGGCAATGGTGCCAGAAAAGAGTCTTGATGACCCACAAGTATAGGGGATCAATCATAGTCCTTACGATAAGTAAGAGTGTCGAACCCAACGAGGAGCAGAAGGAAATGACAAGCGGTTTTCAGCAAGGTATTTTTTGCAAGCACTGAAATTCTTGGAAACATATAGTTTGATAGCAAGATAATTCATAACGAGTAACAAGTAACAAGTGTAACAAAAGTGCAGAAAAGTGGACCAATCCATTTTACAACAAAGGACAATCCTGGACGAATTCTTATATAAAGCAAAGTGCTCCCGAGGACACATGGGAATTATCGTCAAGTCAAGTTTCATCATGCTCATATGATTCGCGTTCGCTACTTTGATAATTTGGTATGTGGGTGGACCGGTGCTTGGGCGCCATACTTACTTGAACAAGCCTCCCACTTATGATTAACCTCTCTCGCAAGCATCCGCAACCATGAGAAAATAATTTAGATAAATCTAACCATAGCATTAAACATATGGATCCAAATCAGCCCCTTACAAAGCAACAAATAAACTATGGTTTAAGCTACTATCACTCTAGCAACCCATCATCTACTTATTACTTCCCAATGCCTTACCCTAGGCCCAAATCATGGTGAAGTGTCATGTAGTCGACGTTCACATAGCACCACTAGAGGAAAGACAACATACATCTCATCAAAATATCGAACGAATACCAAATTCACATGATTACTTATAACAAGACTTCTCACATGTCCTCAGGAACAAAAGTAACTACTCACAAAGCATGTTTATGATCAAGATCAGAGGGGTAATAAATATCCTTAATGATCTGAACATATGATCTTCCACCAAATAAACCAACTAGCATCAACTGAAAGGATTAATCAACACTACTAGCAACCCACAGGTACCAATCTGAGGTTTTGAGACAAAGATTGAATACAAGAGATGAACTAGGGATTGAGAGGAGATGGTGTTGGTGAAGATGTTGATGAAGATTAGTCCTCCCATGATGAGAGTGTCGATGTCAAAACCGGCAGATCTCGGGTAGGGGGTCCCGAACTATGCGTCTAAGGATCAAAGGTAACAGGAGGTAGGGGACACAATGTTTACCCAGGTTCGGGCCCTCTCGACGGAGGTAATACCCTACTTCTTGCTTGATTGACTTTCATGAGTATAGGGGTTACAAGAGTTGATCTACCTCGAGATCATAGTGGCTAAACCCTAGATGTCTAGCCTGTATGATTATGATTTCCTGTACGGACTAAACCATCCGGTTTATATAGACACCGGAGGGGGCTACGACTGTACAGAGTCGGTTTTACAGAGAAAGGAATCTTCATATCCGCACGCCAAGCTTGCCTTCCACGCCAAGGAGAGTCCCATCCGGACACGGGGTAGAGCCTTCCATCTTGTATCTTCACAGCCCATGAGTCTGGCCCATGTCCCATAGCCCGGACGCCCGAGGACCCCCTAATCCAGGAGTCCCTTAGTAGCCCCCGAACCAGTCTTCAATGACGATGTATCTGGTGCGCACATTGTCTTTGGCATTGCAAGGTGGGTTCCTCCTCCGAGTATTTCAAAGCATCTAAGCCAAAGGACCGTATTCGGCTTTTACATCTTCGGTCTTGTTAAGGTGAATTCTTCGAACAACTCGGTTTTACATTAAATGCTATACCCTTCGGCTTTTGTGCCTCCATCGCCTCAGCTTCCACGTGGCAAACGAACACAAAGGGTCCAAGTGCTTTTGCAAATAACCCCTCGACATCATATGGAAGGTTCCTATTTAAGGAGATTAGATCTCAGATGCCGTTCCTGTTGGGGAACGTAGCAGAAATTCAAAATTTTCCTACGTGTCACCAAGATCTATCTATGGAGAAACTAGCAACGAGGGGAAGGAGAGTGCATCTACATACCCTTGTAGATCGCTAAGCTAAGCGTTCAAGAAAACGGGGTTGAAGGAGTCATTGCCGTGATCCAAATCACCGAAGATCCTAGTGCCGAGCAGACGGCACCTCCGCGTTCAACACACGTACAGCCCGGTGACGTCTCCCACGCCTTGATCCATCAAGGAGAGAGGGAGAGGTTGAGGAAGACTCCATCCAGCAGCAGCACAACGGCATGGTGGTGGTGGAGGAGGGTGGCAATCCTGCAGGGCTTCGCCAAGCACCGTGGGAGAGGAGGAGTACTTGGGAGAGGGGGAGGGCTGCGCCTGAACTTGTGGTGGCTGCCCTCCCACCCCCCACATATATATAGGGGCAAGGGAGAGGGGCGGCCCCTCAGATCCAATTCGAGGAGGGGCGGTGCCCAAGGGGAGGAGTGCCTCCCAAGTCAAGTGGAGGCCCTCCCCTTAGGGTTTTCCCTTCCCATGCGCATGGGCCTTGGGGGGCTGGTGCCCTGGCCCATTAAGGCTAGGGCGCCCCTTACAGCCCATGCTACTATATTGGACGTGGTGGAACAATTTCCGGACCTCCGGACCCCTCCGAATCCTCCAGAACCTTCCGAAGCTTCCATAACACCGAAAAACCCGAACTTTTTCCTAACCCGAACAACAACTTTCCATATATAAATCTTTACCTCCGGACCATTCCGGAACTCCTCATGACGCCCAGGATCTCATCCGGGACTCGAACAACATTCGGTAACCACATACAAACTTCCTTTATAACCCTCGCGTCATCGAACCTTATGTGTGTAGACCCTACGGGTTCGGGAGACATGTAGACATGACCGAGATGTTCTCCGATCAATAACCAACAGCAGGATCTGGATACCCATGTTGGCTCCCACATGTTCCACGATGATCTCATCGGATGAACCACGATGTCAAGGACTCAATCGATCCCGTATACAATTCCCTTTGTCTAGCGGTATTGTACTTGCCGAGATTCGATCGTCGGTATCCGATACCTTGTTCAATCTCGTTATCGCAAGTCTCTTTACTCGTTCCATAACACATCATCCCGTGATCAACTCCTTGATCACATTGTGCACATTATGATGATGTCCTACCGAGTGGGCCCAGAGATACCTCTCCGTCACAAGGAGTGACAAATCCAAGTCTCGATTCGTGCCAACCCAACAGAAACTTTCGGAGATACCTGTAATGCACCTTTATAGCCACCCAGTTACGTTGTGACGTTTGGTACACCCAAAGCATTCCTACGGTATCCGGGAGTTGCACAATCTCATGGTCTAAGGAAATGATACTTGACATTTTAGAAAAGCTTTAGCATCTGAACTACACGATCTATGCTAGGCTTAGGATTGGTCTTGTCCATCACATCATTCTCCTAATGATGTGATCCCGTTATCAATGACATCCAATGTCCATGGTCGTGAAACCGTAACCATCTATAGATTAACGAGCTAGTCAACTAGAGGCTTACTAGGGACATGGTGTTGTCTATATACCCACACATGTATCTGAGTTTCCTATCAATACAATTATAGCATGGATAATAAACGATTATCATGAATAAGGAAATATAATAATAAATAATTTATTATTGCCTCTAGGGCATATTTCCAACAGTCTCCCACTTGCACTAGAGTCAATAATCTAGTTCACATCGCCATGTGATTAACACTCACAGGTCACATCGCCATGTGACCAACATCCAAAGAGTTTACTAGTGTCATTAAACTAGTTCACATCATCATGTGATTAAGACTCAATGAGTTCGGGTTTGATCATGTTTTGCTTGTGAGAGAGGTTTTAGTCAACGGATCTGAACCTTTCAGGATCCGTGTGTGCTTTGCAAAATTTCTAGGTCATATTATAAATGTCGCTTCCGCACTCCATTTGAAACTATTCCAAATGGTTGCTCCACTATACGATCCGGTTTGCTATTGAGTCATTCGGATAGGTGTTAAAGCTTGCATCGACGTAACCCTTTACGCCAACTCTTTATCACATCCATAATCGAGAAATATTTCCTTATTCTTCTAAGGATAATTTTGACCCTTTGTCCAATGATCCGTTCTGGATCATTTTGTACCCTTGACTTGACTCATGGCAAGGCACACTTCCCGCGGTACACAAAGATAGCATACTATAGAGCCTACGTCTAAAGCATAAGGGACGACCTTCGTCCTTTCTCTCTTTACGCCATGGTCGAGCTTTAACTCTTAACTTCATACCTTACATCTCGTGCAAGAACTCCTTCTTTGGTGATCCATCTTGAACATCTTCAAGATCATGTCAAGGTATATGCTCATTTGAAAGTACCATTAAGCGATTTTGGTCTATCCCTATAGATCTTGATGCTCAATGTTCAAGTAGCTTAATCCAGGTTCCTATTGAAAAACATCTTTCAAATAACCCTATTTGCTTTCCAGAAATTCTACATCATTTACGATCATCAATATGTCAACAACATATACTCATCGAAATTCTATAGTGCTCCCACTCACTTCTTTGGAAATACAAGTTTCTCATAAACTTTGTATAAACCCAAAATCTTTGATCATCCTATCAAAGTGCATATTCCAACTCCGAGATGCTTACTCCGGTCCTTAGAAGGATCGCTGGAGCTAGCATACCTTTTAGCATCCTTAGGATCGAAAAACTTTTACGATTGTATCACATACAACCTTTCCTTACGTAAACTGGTAAGGAAACTCGTCTTGACATCCATCTGCCAGATTTCATAAATGCAGCCAATGCTAACATGATTCCGACGGACTTAAGCATCGCTACGGATGAGAAAATCTCATCGTAGTCAACTCCTTGAACTTGTGAAAAACTCTTCGCCACAAGTCGAGCTTCATAGAGCGGTGACATTACCGTCACGTCCGTCTTCTTCTTAAAGATCCATTTATTTCAATGGCTTGCCGATCATCGGGCAAGTCCACCAAAGTCCATGCTTTGTTATGATACATGGATCCTATCTCGGATTTCATGGCTTCTAACCATTTGTCGAATTTGGGCCCACCATCGCTTCTCCATAGCTCGTAGGTTCATTGTTGTCTAGCAACATGACCTTCAAGACAGGATCACCGTACCACTCTGAAGCAATACGCATCCTTGTCACCCTACGAGGTACGGTAGTGACTTGATCCAAAACTTCATGATCACTATCATAAGCTTCGACTTCAATTGGTGTAGGTGCCACAGGAACAACTTCTTGTGCCCTGCTACACACTTGTTGAAGTGACGGTTCAATAACCTCATCAAGTCTCCACCATCCTCCCACTCAACTTTTCGAGACAAACTTTTCCTCGAGAAAGGACCTGATTCAAGAAACAATCCCTATTGCTTTCGGATCTGAATTAGGAGGTATACCCAACTGTTTTGGGTGTCCTATGAAGATGCATTTTATCCGCTTTGGGTTCGAGCTTATCAACAGAAACTTTTTCATATAAGCGTCGCAACCCCAAACTTTTAAGAAACGACAACTTAGGTTTCTCCAAACCATAGTTCAAACAGGGTCGTCTCAACGGAATTACGTGGTGCCCTATTAAAGTGAGTGCAGTTGTCTCTAATGCCTAACCCATGAACGATAGTGTTAATTCCATAAGAGACATCATGGTACGCACCATATCCAATAGGGTGCAACTATGATGTTTGGACACACCATCACACTATGGTGTTCCAGGCGGTATTAATTGTGAAACAATTTCCATAGTGTCTTAGTTGCGTGCCAAAGCTCGTAACTCAGATACTCATCTCTATGATCATATCATAGACATTTTATCCTCTTGTCACAATGATCTTTAACTTCACTCTGAAATTACTTGAACCATTCAATAATTCAGACTTTGTGTTTCATCAAGTAAATATACTCAACATCTACTTGAATCATCCGTGAAGTCGTAACATAACGATATTCACCGCATGCCTCAAAGCACTCATTGGACTGCACACATCAAAATGTGTTACTTCCAACAGGTTGCTACCTTGTTCCATCTTCTTGAAACCGAGGCTTTTCGGTCATCTTGCCCATGTGGTATGATTTGCATATCTCAAGTGATTCAAAATCAAGTGAGTCCAAACGATCCATCTGCATGGAGTTTCTCCATGCGTATACACCAATAGACATGGTTCGCATGTCTCAAACTTTTCAAAAATGAGTGAGTCCAAAGATCCATCAACATGGAGCTTCTTCATGCGTTCTATACCAATATGACTTACATGGCAGTGCCACAAGTACGTGGTACCATCATTACTATCTTATATCTTTTGGCATGAAAATGTGTATCACTACGATCGAGATTCAATAAACCATTCCTTTTAGGTGCAAGACCATTGAAGGTATTATTCAACTAAACAGAGTAACCATTATTCTTCTTAAATGAATAACCGTATTGCGACAGACATAATCCATTCATGTCTATGCTCAACGCAAACACCAAATAACAATTTTAGGTTTAACTCCAATCTCGATGGTAGAGGGAGCGTGCGATGCTTGATCACATCAACCTTGGAAACACTTCCAACACGTATCGTCAGCTCACCTTTAGCTAGTCTCCGTTTATTCCGTAGCTTTTGTTTCGAGTTACTAACACTTAGCAACCGAACCGGTATCTAATACCCTGGTGCTACTAGGAGTACTAGTAAAGTACACATTAACATAATGTATATCCAATATACTTCTATCGACCTTGCCAGCCTTCTCATCTACCAAGCATCTAGGGTGGTTCCGCTTCAAAGGTCCAGTTCCTCTCATTACGAAGCACTTAGTCTCGGGTTTGGGTTCAACCTTGGGTTTCTTCACTAGAGCAGCAATTGTTTTGTCGTTTCATGAAGTATCCCTTGTTGCCCTTGCCCTTCTTGAAACTAGTGGTTTTACCAACCATCAACAATTGATGCTCCTTCTTGATTTCTACTTTCGCAGTGTCAAACATCACGAATACCTCAAGGATCATCATATCTATCCACGATATGTTATAGTTCATCACGAGGCTCTAGCAGCTTGGTGGCAATGACTTTGGAGAAACATCACTATCTCATCCGGAAGATCAACTCCCTCGATTCAAGTGATTGTTGCACTCGAGACAATCGAGCACAAGCTCAACGATTGAGCTTTTCTCCCTGAGTTTGCAGGCTAAGAAAATCGTCGGAGGTCTTATACCTCTTGACGTGGGCACGAGCCTGAAATCCCAATTTCAGCCCTTGAAACATCTCATATGCTCCGCGACGTTTCAAAAACGTCTTTGGTGCCTCAACTCTAAACCGTTTAACTAAACTATCACGTAGTTATCAAAACGTGTATGTCCGATGTTCGCAACATCCACAAACAACGTTGGGGGTTCAGCACACTGAGCGGTGCATTAAGGACATAAGCTATCTACTGTCCGCATAATCGCCATCACAACTTTCAACTATATTTTCTCTAGGAACATATCTAAACAGTGGAACTAAAACGCGAGCTTACGACATAATTTGCAAAAGGTCTTTTGACTATGTTCAGGATAATTAAGTTCATCTTATGAACTCCCACTCAGATAGACATCCCTCTGGTCATCTAAGTGATTATATGATCCGAGTCAACTAGGCCGTGTCCGATCATCACGTGAGACGGACTAGTCATCATCGGTTAACATCTTCATGTTGATCGTATCTACTATACGACTCATGCTCGACCTTTCGTTCTCGTGTTCCGAGGCCATATGCGTACATGCTAGGCTCGTCAAGTTAACCCTAAGTGTTTCGCGTGTGTAAATCTGTCTTACACCCGTTGTATGTGAACGTAAGAATCCATCACACCCGATCATCACGTGGTGCTTAGAAGCATTTAACTTTAGCAACGGTGCACAGTTAGGGGAGAACACTTCTTGAAATTGTTGTAAAGGATCATCTTATTTACTACCGTCGTTCTAAGTAAACAAGATGCATAAACATAATAAACATCGCATGCAATTATATATAGTAGTGACATGATATGGCCAATATCATATAGCTCCATTGATCTCCATCTTCGGGGCTCCATGATCATCATCGTCACCGGCATGACACCATGATCTCCATCATCATGATCTCCATCATCGTGTCTTCATGAAGTTGTCTCGCCAACTATTACTTCTACTACTATGGCTACCGGTTAGCAATAAAGTAAAGTAATTACATGGCGCTATTTAATGACACGCATGTCATACAATAAATAAAGACAACTCCTATGGCTCCTGCCGGTTGTCATACTCATCGACATGCAAGTCGTGAATCCTATTACAAGAACATGATCAATCTCATATATTACATATCATTCATCACATTCTTCTTGGCCATATCACATCACATAGCATACCCTGCAAAAACAAGTTAGACGTCCTCTAATTGTTGTTGCATGTTTTACGTGGCTGCTATGGGTTTCTAGCAAGAACGTTTCTTACCTACGCAAAACCACAACGTGATATGCCAATTTCTATTTACCCTTCATAAGGACCCTTTTCATCGAATCTGTTCCGACTAAAGTGGGAGAGATCGGCACCCGCTAGCCACCTTATGCACCAAGTGCATGTCGGTGGAACCTGTCTCACGAAGAGTACGCGTGTAAAGGTCGGTCCGGCCGCTTCATCCCACAATACCGTCGAAACAAGATTGGACTAGTAACGGTAAGCATATTGAACATCATCAACGCCCACAACTACTTTGTGTTCTACTCGTGCAAAGAATCTACGCAATAGACCTAGCTCATGATGCCACTGTTGGGGAACGTGGCGTAAATTCAAAATTTTCCCACGTGTCACCAAGATCTATCTATGGAGAAACTAGCAACGAGGGGAAGGAGAGTGCATCTACATACCCTTGTAGATCGCTAAGCGGAAGCGTTCAAGAGAACGGGGTTGAAGGAGTCGCATTGCCGTGATCCAAATCACCGGAGATCCTAGTGCCGAACGGACGGCACCTCCGCTGTTCAACACACGTACAGCCCGGTGGCGTCTCCCACGCCTTGATCCATCAAGGAGAGAGGGAGAGGTAGAGGAAGAATCCATCCAGCAGCAGCACAACGGCATGGTGGTGGTGGAGGAGGGTGGCAATCCTGCAGGGCTTCGCCAAGCACCGTGGGAGAGGAGGAGTACTTGGGAGAGGGGGAGGGCTGCGCCTGAACTTGTGGTGCGGCTGCCCTCCCACCCCCCACATATATAGGGGCAAGGAGAGGCCGGCCCCTCGGATCCAATCTGAGGAGGGGCGGCGGCCAGGGGAGGAGTGCCTCCCAAGTCAAGTGGAGGCCTCCCCTTAGGGTTTTCCTTCCCATGCGCATGGGCCTTGGGGGGCTGGTGCCCTGGCCCATTAAGGCTAGGGCGCCTTACAGCCCATGCTACTGTATTGGACGTGGTGGAACAATTTCCGGACCTCGGACCCCTCCGGAATCCTCCGGAACCTTCGGAAGCTTCCGGTACAATACCGAAAAACCCGAACTTTTTTCTAACCCGAACAACAACTTTCCATATATAAATCTTTACCTCCGGACCATTCCGGAACTCCTCGTGACGTCCGGGATCTCATCCGAGACTCGAACAACATTCAAGAACCACATACAAACTTCCTTTATAACCCTAGCGCCATCGAACCTTATGTGTAGACCCTACGGGTTCGGAGACATGTAGACATGACCGAGACGTTCTCGGTCAATAACCAACAGCGGATCTGGATACCCATGTTGGCTCCCACATGTTCCACGATGATCTCATTGGATGAACCACGATGTCAAGGACTCAATCGATCCCGTATACAATTCCCTTTGTCTAGCGGTATTGTACTTGCCCGAGATTCGATCGTCGGTATCCGATACCTTGTTCAATCTCGCTATCGGCAAGTCTCTTTACTCGTTCCGTAACACATCATCCCGTGATCAACTCCTTGATCACATTGTGCACATTATGATGATGTCCTACCGAGTGGGCCCAGAGATACCTCTCCGTCACACGGAGTGACAAATCCAGCCTCGATTCGTGCCAACCCAATGCAGACACTTTCAGAGATACCGTAATGCACCTTTATAGCCACCCGATTACGTTGTGGACGCTTTGGTACACCCAAAGCATTCCTACGGTATCCGGAGTTGCACAATCTCATGGTCTAAGGAAATGATACTTGACATTTTAGAAAAGCTTTAGCATCTGAACGACACGATCCGGCTAGGCTTAGGATTGGGTCTTGTCCATCACATCATTCTCCTAATGATGTGATCCCGTTATCAATGACATCCAATATCCATGGTCGAAACCGTAACCATCTATTGATTAACGAGCTAGTCAACTAGAGGCTTACTAGGGACATGGTGTTGTCTATATACCCACACATGTATCTGAGTTTCCTATCAATACAATTATAGCATGGATAATAAACGATTATCATGAACAAGGAAATGTAATAATAACTAATTTATTATTGCCTCTAGGGCATATTTCCAACAGTTCCATACCAGATGAAAATCCTCCGATCTTGCCTCAAGAAACCACGCAATCATGGCCAGCGCTCCTAGTTCTTCCTCCCACCCCCACAGCCCTCAAAAAGGCGATTGGGAGAGCTGCTCTGTATCCCACGCCCAGCTAACCAAGCTCCGGGCGCAGGGTTATCTCCCCCTTGCGGATCTAGTCCCCGTTCAGACGGGATTAACCTCTTTTACTAGCGAAGCCCTGGCAGAAAATTTGCCAAATCCTTCAGAAGGGGAGCAAGTGTGCTTCGTTTCCTTTCTTTTAAGAGGTGTTGGTTTTCCAATCCATCCCTTCCTTCGAGGTCTCCTGGAGTACTATGGCCTCCAACTGCACAATCTCACGACAAGCTCCATTCTGCATATCGCGGGCTTTGTCGCTCTCTGCGAGTTGTTCCTGGACTGCGAGGCCCATTTTGAGCTGTGGAGGAAGCTTTTCTGCCTCGTCCCTCGTTCCCAAGAGGGATCCATATTCGAGGTGGGCAGCGCCGAAGTATGGCGCATCCCCGGGACAGGATACCTATCCGGCACTCCGAAGAAGGCATCCGAAGGGTGGCCCTCAGAATGGTTTTATATTGAAGACGTCGTTCTTTTGTACCCGATCCGACGAGGCCTTCCTGAATTTTCCAACGCTCCGTTAAAGAAGCGCCACAGCTGGCGACCCCGGAGCCTCGAGGAGACAGATAGTGCGGAGGTTAAGATGTTAATGGACAAGATAAAAGTACTTGCCCAATCGGGACTGTCCATAATTGAGGTCATGGCAATTTCCATAACGCGAGGTGTTCAGCCACTCCAATCCAGAGGACTCCCCATATGGAACTTCAACGGGGAGGATGATACATCTCGCTATGGGCGCAAGGGTCCGGAAAACTTTGCCGCCCTGGCCGCCATGTTGGCCGATCTTTATAAAGGGGAGAAAGAGGAATTCACTCGCCTTAAGTGCCGAGATGGCTTTTCCATGTACACCCCCCTAGCTGGGTAAGCTTTTAATCCAGAACCTTACTCAATCTTTATTCCTGAGTTGCAACTATTTGAACTTAACCTGACCACTTTTAACAGGAATGGAGGAAGGCCATTGCGGGGATCTATAGCCCTGCTCCGCAACCGAAGGACCATATTCGGGACCTAGATCCCGTATTTGAGGAGGATCCGGATATATCCGTGGAGCTCAAGGAGGGGGTCTTCTATTAGGCGAGCTACGACGGCACAGAAGTGGCCATTGTAGCTGATTACCCCGGCCTTCTCCCTTCTTCCCATGTAAGTACCCAAGGAGCGTTTCCTCCAAAGGAGTTTTCCCATCACGCCTCACCTACTGCACTGTCTCGTGCTTCAAAGGGGCGATGCTCGTCTCGCCACGCCACATCAGGATCATCCTTTAAGAGGGGGACACCGACACAAGGCGCATCTTTGAAGAGAAAGGTGGACGGTGATACTTCCAAGCCTCTACCTTCATCAAAAAGGTACAGTCTTCAACACGTCCGACGGCAAACATACCAAACTGTGACATTTTTTGTTGTGCCATATTTCAGGAAGAGCATTCACCGGACCCTGCCTCTAGGGCTAGAGTTGATGCGGGTGCAATGCCGGATTGTCCTCTCTCCGGCGATTCGGATAATGTATCCATGACCAACTTCGAAGTGGAGAGTGCAATGAAGCATCGGCGCCGGAGGGCAGCTATGCGTGATTCTAACTTTACTCAAGAGGCATTCAATGCCTTCAGCTCAGCAGATGCATATATCCGAGCTGCTCGGGATGGGCTTGATGGAGCCACTTACCAGCTTTCAAAGGATATGCGGGTGAGATTATTTTGTGTATGTTAAATAGTCATATACCAGTAGCCCCCGATACTTGAAAACAGTTGAGGCAACTGATTTTAAGGATCGATACATAATCAGGTACTCACTGAGAAGAACAACATGCTATCTCGGGAGCTAGAACAGTGTCAGACCCAGCTGACTACTGTTACCGCCGAACTGGCAAAATCCAAGGAGGCACCAACTGGTAATGTCCTCTTCTGTCCGGGAAATACGACCATGTGCCTGTAGTGTTTATGCGAATAAACACTGTTGTATTTTATGATAGCAGGATTGTCGGAGCAGTTGGAAGAGAAACTGAAAGCCGCGCAGGCGGATAAAAAACATGCCGAAAGGCAAGAGGCCGCTGGTCAACGTGTACTTACACGGGCCAGGGACGAGAAGAACAAGCTATAGGATGCCAACACCCAGCTCGGCGAAGAGCTGAAAGACATGCGAGCCCAACTGGCGGACGCCTTGAAGGAGAATAGAAGGTTGAGAGGTGGAATATTCAGTATGCCTGTAAACTAATTTTCGTACAGTTTGGTAAAGCGAATCGTAACAAGTTTATTTCTTGTAGGTGTGCTAACAGGGCGGCCCAAACAAGAGGTGTCCGGATCTCAAGGCGACCTACTACAAGAGTTGTCCAAGATGCATGAGCAAGCTCGGAAGGCAATGAGAAACATTGCTAAGGCTTTATGACCAGCCGATTCTCCTCCAGGAAGTATGGAGGAACTCGTCAATTTATTCAAGGGAGCTCGGTGCCGTTTTGCGCTATGGAAG
The DNA here is from genome assembly GCA_021605145.1 of Aegilops bicornis. Classification (NCBI taxonomy): domain Eukaryota; kingdom Viridiplantae; phylum Streptophyta; class Magnoliopsida; order Poales; family Poaceae; genus Aegilops; species Aegilops bicornis. The sequence continues at coordinate 576,374,819 of CM038671.1, read as the reverse complement.
ATATCAGCATGCTGAGAAGGTGCTCGGGAAGCATGGGCCATGGTAAAAACACGGTACACCAAACTTGATCCGAATCATATGGTGCGGGTCGGACCTCAAGGATCTGATGGACAGGAAATTATGGTCAGCCTGGTGTATGACCAAGTGAAGATGGCCGCCAAGTATTCACAACAATATTGTGAACTATACAAGCCGTTAGAGGGTCTAGAGGAAGAAGAAGTTTTTGTGTCCAAGTAGCAATGTACTTTCATCGACAAACTTGTCTCCAATCGAATTTTTAAAACTATTGTCATGGCAGACTTTCTGCTTCGACATCAGAAGACTTGAGGGTTGGAGTGTTTCTGAATACTATACCGTAGGTAAACACCAAAGTATGTTCAGAAACCAGGCAATCCGGTCATAGTTGCTTGAACAGACAAGTTGTGTTCAGGGAGTTATGTTATATTACATTTAATTGTAAGAAACATCTTCCAGGGAGAATAGTTTCTTTAAGGGTTCCTTTCCCTGGGCCAGCATGCGTTGTTTGTTTGCATGCCGAAGCTGTGATGCTAAAGATCACAGTGTATGTTATAGTCTGGGGGTTGTGTATTGCAACGAGGGCAATTCGTCTTTTGTCCGCCGACCACTTATTCTCTTAAGAACGCTAGCTTTCAGCTTCACCCAGTCTGATGTACATGTTCGGATAACCCGGTTGTAACAATCGCAGAGGTGCTCCCTTTATGCCCTAGCCGAACAAGCGGGAACATAGGGCATAAGCACAGGAGCCAGGCAACCCAGCTTGGCAAAATCTTAAGTCATAAAAGGTGCATATAATGGCGAAGGAAAGACATATATGAGTAGACGACACCTATATAGGGTGAGCTTGATGCTCGAAAAATAAGAATAAGCTTCTTGTAAAAAGAAGACCCCAGGTATTGTGGGGTATGTACATTTAAGGATGTAAACCCTCAGGTGTGCGGTTTATCTGAACACGAGCTAAAAGTCCCAAAAAACGCGAAAAAAGAAAACAGTGAAAGAGAGAAAAGAAGGAACGAGGAAAAAGGGGTATATGTGCGGACTTTAGGCATAGAATCTTCGGAGCCTTGCAGCGTTCCATGGGTTTGGCTCCAGGCGATTATCCGAAGCATTGCAAAGGCGATAGGCTCCTCCAGTGAGAACTTCATCTATAATGAAGGGACCCTCCCATTTGGGCTTGAGCTTGTCCTTTTTATTCTCTGGTAGGCGTAGAACGAGTTCACCGACGTTGTAAGTCTTTGCTTGTACTTCTCTGCTTTGATATCGCCGAGCCTGCTGTTGATAGAATGCAAAACGGGCCTTCGCGACATCGCGCTCCTCCTCCAAGCCGTCCAAGTCGTCTTGCCGATCGAGCTTGGTTTCTCTCTCTTCATACATGCGCAGTCATGAATGATGTGACAAGGCAAGACTGCCTCCACGCCGTACACAGAGTACAGAATCAAGTTCCTCGACCCAGTGTTTGTCTGATTCTTGCAGAGATCGCACTAGTCTGGGTTTGATGCCGCTCATGATCATGCCGTTAGCCCGTTCGACCTGACCATTTGTCTGAGGGTGATATACGGAGGCGTAATCGAGCTTGATGCCCAAATTGGCGCACCAATTTTTCACCTCATTGGCTGTAAAATTAGAGTCGTTGTCAGTAATAATACTGTGTGGGACACCATAACGGTGTACGATGCCGGATATAAAGTCTAGCACTGGTCCGGACTCAGCCGTTTTAACTGGTTTGGCTTCTATCCACTTAGTGAACTTGTCGACCATAACCAATAAGTATTTCTTCTTACGGTTCCCCCCTTTAAGAGGTCCGACCATGTCAAGCCCCCAGACCGCAAAGGGCCAGGTGATGGGGATCGTTCGTAGAGCAGTGGGCGGCATGAGACTTTGATTAGCAAAAAGCTGGCATCCAACGCAGCGTTGTACGAGGTCTGTGCAGACCGCTTTCGGCCGTGGGCCAAAAGAAACGCGTACGGAAGGCCTTGCTTACAAGGGCCCGAGCTGCGGCGTGATGGCCGCCGAGACCAGCGTGTATTTCAGCCAAGAGCTGTCGTCCCTCTTCTTCGGAGATGCATCTTTGAAGGACTCTGGTAGTACTTTTATTGTATAGTTCTCCTTCGTGAACCTTGTAGGCCTTCGAGCGTCGAACGATACGACGGGCCTCAATCTGATCCTCGGGGAGCTCATTCCTAGTCAGGTAGGCAAGGAAAGGCTCGGCCCATGGGGCAATTACAGCCATGAGTTCATGGGCCGTTGGTGTTATTTCAGTGCCCGAGCCCCCGATGATATCAGAACAGTGTTCAGAATCTGGGGGTGTGATCGGCCCCGGGCTAGTGTTGTCGTTCTCGTCCTGCCATACCACAGTTGGCTTGAAGAGCCTTTCCACAAAGGTGTTAGGTGGAACAGAGTCGCGTTTAGCGTCCATGCGAGCAAGGATGTCCACGGCTTGATTACTCTCTCGAGCCACGTGATGAAACTCGAGCCCTTCAAACCAAGCTGATATTTTGAGTACAACGTTGCGGTAAGCTACCATCTTCGGGTCTTTTGCGTCGAATTCTCCGTTTATTTGGAATATTGCAAGGTTTGAATCCCCGCGCACCTCAAGGCGTTGTATGCCCATGGAGACAGCCATCCGGAGACCATGCAATAGGGCCTCGTACTCGGCTGCGTTGTTAGAGTCTCAGATACAATATTTGGAGCACATAACGGATTGTGTCTCCGTGGGGATGTCAAAATGACGCCAAATTTCAAGTTCGGCTAACATTTTGGAGCCATCGAAGTGCATCACCCAGTTGGAATACGACCCGTACTCTTTAGGGAGTTCGGCCTTTGTCCATTCGGCGACAAAGTCAGCCAACACCTGAGATTTAATGGCTCGGCGTGGTTTGTAAGTTATTTCAAATGGTAAGAGCTCAATGGCCCATTTGGCAATCTAGCCGGTGGCGTCCTGGTTGTTTATAATATCATTGAGTGGTACCTCTGAGGCCACCGTGATTGGGCATTCTTGAAAGTAATGCCGCAGTTTGCGGGATGCCATAAAGACCGCATAGGCTATCTTTTGATAATGCGGGTATCGGGATTTGCATGGTGTAAGGACCGTCGATACGTAGTATACTGGTTTTTGGAGTGGAAACTTATGCCCCTCTTCCTCTTGTTCAACGACGAGCACCGCACTCACCGACGTTTGGTGCGGCCAGGATGGGGTTGCTTGCCAGCAAAGTTTTTATTTCCTCCAGTCCGGTTGTTGTAGCGTCTGTCCACGCAAAGTGGTCGGTGCGTCGAAGCAAGCGATACAATGGCAATGCCTTTTCTCCTAATCTGGAGATAAAGCGGCTCAAATCTGCCACGCAGCCGGCTAGTTTTTGGACTTGCTTGAGGTCAGTTGGTGTTGCCAATTGTGACAGGGCTCGGATTTTGGCTGGGTTTGCTTCAATTCCTCTATTGGAGACAATAAACCCGAAGCAGCTTGTTTACGGGAACGCAAAACGCACTTTTCCTGATTGAGCCTTATGTCATATGTTTGAAGGTTGTCGAATGTAAGGCGTAAGTCGTCCACCAATGATTCAACATGCTTGGTTTTGATGACTATGTCATCTACATATGCCTCCACAGTCTTGCCGATTTGCTTTTCCAGGCACGTTTGAATCATGCGTTGGTAAGTAGCGTCGGCGATCTTGAGCCCGAAAGGCATAGTGTTGAAGCAGAAAGGCCCGTATGGGGTGATGAATGCCGTTGCGGCTTGGTCGGATTCCTTCATCTTAATTTGATGGTATCCGGAATATGCGTCGAGGAAACACAATGAATCATGTCCTGCGGTTGCATCGATGATCCGGTCGATGCGCGGTAGTGGGAAGGGGTCCTTGGGGCAGGCCTTGTTAAGGTCTTTGAAGTCGACACACAAGCGCCATGATTTTTCCTTCTTTGGTACTATGACCAGGTTTGCTAGCCAATCCGGATGCTTGATCTCTCTGATAAACCCGGCTTCGAGTAGCTTGGCTAGTTCCTCCCCCATAGCCTATCGTTTGGGTTCGGAAAATTGCCAGAGTGTTTGCTTGACCGACTTGTATCCCTTCAGTATATTGAGACTATGTTCAGCCAGCGCGCGTGGGATTCCTGGCATATCCGAGGGGTGCCAGGCGAAGATGTCCCAGTTCTCGCTCAGGAACGCGCGTAATGCGGCGTCGACCATTGGGTCCAGCTGTGCTCCAATGGAGGATATTTTCTTTGGATCCGTCGGGTGAACTTGAAATTTCACTATTTCGTCAGCTGGCTTGAAAGAGGTGGATTTGGACCTTTTATCAAGAATTAAGTCGTCCCTATCCATTGTGGAGCGCAGAGCGGTGAGTTCTTCGGCCGCTAGGGCTTTGGACAGTGCCTCAAGGGCCAGGGATGCGGTTTTATTTTCAGCACGAAGTGCTATGTCCGGATCACTTGAGATAGTGATAACACCATTGGGCCCGGGCATTTTGAGCTTTATGTACCCGTAATGGGGTATAGCTTGAAAGCATGTGAATGCATCTCGCCCTAACAGGGCATGATATCCGCTGTTGAAAGGAGCCACCTGGAAGATTATCTCCTCGGACCTATAGTTTTCTGGTGTGCCGAATACCACACCCAATTTAATTTTCCCTGAGCATCTTGCTTCCCTGCTAGGGATGATTCCCCTGAAGGATGTATTGCTCTGCTCAATGCGACTCCTGTCCATTTGCATTTTGTTGAGCGTGTCTTCATAGATGAGGTTCAGTCCGCTGCCACCGTCCATTAGCACTTTAGTGAGCCGAAAGCCATCCACGATTGGGTTTAGGACCAGAGCGGCTGGTGCCCGGACTGAGCGAGATCTTGGCTCATCATCAGCATTGAAAGTAATCGTCGTGTCGTTCCAAGGGTTTATTGCTGCTACTTGGCAGACTTCGGCGAGGTCGCGGAGCGCCCATTTGCGCCGGTTATTCGACGAGAAAGTCTCAAAGACAGTGAGTACTTTGGGATCGTTGTCCTTTTAATAGTACTTTTTTGGGGTAGTGTTGGTGAGGATGCCCACGCCGCTCTTGGCCACTTGCTGGAGTATCCAACATGCCTGTAGGTCGTGCGTTGGTTTGGTGTTCGGCGTCGTGTGTATTTTACATGGCCCATCGAGCCATTCCTCGAAGACAGTTCTATGTTCCATAAAGGGCTTAATCTTCGTGTCTACGGGGTGATGATCAGGTGACCTGCGAGGGGGCGTCCTTTTTGCTTGTCCGGGAGATGGCTTAAAGGCACGCGGTTCCCAGTGAGCGGTTTGAGTTTTCCAGGCGCTTTCCATTGCGCAGTACTTCTGTACTATGTGTGCCAAATCTGCAAAGTGCAGTACGCGACGGCGGTTGAGGGCATTAAGGATTCCCTCATCCGTACAGTTGTTGCAAAATACTGAAATTGCATCGTCGTCGCAGCAGTCTTTTATCTTGTTTTTAACAAGGAGGAATCTGGCCCAAAAGTGATGGACTGTCTCCCGAGGCTGCTACCGCGCATACATTAGGTCACATATGTCTGGTGGGCCATAATTGCTTGGCGAATATTGCTTGTGGTGGGTGGGCAGGCTTGAATTCGCGCCCTGACCCACTATGGAATCCGGAGTTAGAAGAATTTCCGGGGTTAGCAGCCCGGGCTCCGGAGTGTCTGGTGAATTATCAGGTTTTACGTCCAATTTTGTGTTCAGAGGACAAGGGATGTCCCCCCGAAGAGGGGTGTCCGGCTCTCTAGACTCGGAAATCCAAACATAATTTGTCCTCAACGTGGGAGAAGAGTCATTGCCGGCTTGTTCCTCCACAACCGCTACCTGATGGGTGATCGGTGGAGATTAGATTTCTCTCTGATCGGGTTTAAGCCCGATCCGATCGTAGTCAGTGGAGACCCCCAGGGCGGCGATGCGATCTAGCAGCTCGTTCAAAGACAGGTCTGCTGGATCCATCTTGTCGGAGTATTCGGGTCCGACACGGAGATGGTTTTCGGCGACTTGGGGGGTTGCCTTTGGCTTAATGGCCAAACGGGCACCCAAGGTGAAGCTGCCGAGCTGGAGGGTTTGCCCTAAAACTAGGGCTCCTCCGGAAGTGATACTGTCCTTGATGACAAGGCGAGCCATCGATCCTTGTTGTCGACGTCACAGAGGAACTCTCAATGAAAGCACCAATGTCGGTGTCAAAACTGGCAAATCTCGGGTAGGGGGTCCCGAACTGTGCGTCTAAGGATCGAAGGTAACAGGAGGCAGGGGACACAATGTTTACCCAGGTTCGGGCCCTATCGACGGAGGTAATACCCTACTTCCTGCTTGATTGACTTTGATGAGTATAGGGGTTACAAGAGTTGATCTACCTCGAGATCGTAGTGGCTAAACCCTAGATGTCCAGCCTGTATGGTTATGATTGCCTCTACGGACTAAACCCTCCGATTTATATAGACACCGGAGGGGGCTAGGGCTGTACAAAGTCGGTTTACAGAGAAAGGAATCTTCGTATCCGCACGCCAAGCTTGCCTTCCATGCCAAGGAGAGTCCCATCCGGACACGGGGGATAGCCTTCCATCTTGTATCTTCACGGCCCATGAGTCCGGCCCATGACCCATAGCCCGGACGCCCGAGGACCCCTAATCCAGGACTCCCTCAGAGAGGACCAGTGGTGATGACGATGGCTTTGATTTCCCCCTCTCGGAGGGAAGTTTCTCCGGCAGAAATGCTCTGCCGGAGCCCTAGATTGCTTCGTCCCGAAAGACTTCTTCTTATTTTTTCTAGGTCAAAACCCCTCATATAGCAGAAGATGGGCATCGAACGCTGGCCTGGGGGCTCACAAGCTCAGGGGGCGCGCCCTGGGGGTAGGGCGTGCCCCCAGGCTTGTGGCCACCCGGTGGGTCCCCTTCTAGTCTTTCTTCGCCCAATATTTTTTATATATTCCAAAACAATTCTTTGTAAAGTTTTAGGACATTTGGAGTTGTGCAAATAGGTATCTTAGATTTGCTCCTTTCCGGTCCAGAATTCCAGCTGCCAGCATTCTCCCTCTTCATGTAAGTCTTGTAAAATAAGAGAGAAAAGGCATAAGAACTGTATCCTAAAATGTAGTAACAACCCATAATGCAATAAATATCAACATAAAAACATGATGCAAAATGGACATACCACAATCCTTGACCGGTCAGATGACACATCATCACCGAAAAAACAATGTCTAGTCCCACATGCAAGCAGCCACACCAGCACTTTACGGGCCCATATGTCAGCACCGTTGACCGACCAAAACTAACACCGAGTTATTACTGATGGGACCATCCGTGATAAAACCCACGGTGGACCCACAAGGAAGAAGCCACGTCAGCAACTGCTGGCCCCACCTGTCAGAATCTTTGACTAGTCAAACCCACGGACCGTTCACCGGTGACGGGATAATCGTCGCCAAAAAATCTTAGGCGAAAGATTGGGCTATCATAGGTGACATTCTGGGTCGTTACCGAAAACGGCCATCGGTGACATTTTTTGGTTTGTCACCTAAAATGCGATCTTGCATGATGGAAAAAGTGCTATAGTCAAAATTTTATTTTCTATGGCGGCACTTTGGTGGCAGTGGGAATGACGACCGGAAAACGTCACCAACGTATTTTTCACGACGAAAAAGGGTTATACGTGACACAAGTGAAATGTCACAAAATAGAGCAAATTTTGCAGTGGAGCAACCCCTCCATTGAGAGATTTCATGGAGAGAAAACAAGAGCCCAAAACTTAGTGAAGTGATTGAGAAATAACAGAGAACTAAGTTGATATCTTGCTTGCGCCTATTACTCTTGTGATCTGCACACTCACTAGACAGTTAGGTTTTGGTCCGAGCAACCAAGAGTAATTGTAGTTTGCCAATGACATTTTCTGTCAAGGTCTAGATATTGCCTTGAAGAATCTACCACAAGTGAGTCAACTGAAGTTCGAGAAACTTCACGTTGAGGAGAATAGGATGGAGAGAGTTTTGTGCATGTGTTCAATCACAAGTCCCTCCAACTAGACGTAGCACTTTGGTAGAAGTGTAAACTGGTCAAACAAATTACTTGTCGCCATCGAGCAACACTAGTTCTTTCTCTTTCAGAATTACTTTCAGTATTTTCATTCTGTTGAGTTATCCCTCAATGTGTTGTTCATCTGTGTTCAGTACTTCGAGACTGAAGATAACTTCTATTTGTACTGCATCGATGTTTGTGTTTGTTTTCCATCTTGTTGTACTTATTATGAGTTGTGACATGCCTCTATGTTCGCATTTTCTACTTCTACTACTACCTAGTTATCCTCCTTGTTTTATTTCTAATAGATATCTCACAGTAGTGTGTTTTAGTTTTCCTTCTAAATCAATTCCTTCGTTAGTTCTTCCTCTTCTTAGATTTGCCTTAGTCATGTTATTTTGTAGTGTTGTGTTGAGAGATTTACTATTTTCGAAGAAAACTTTAAATCCCGTATTCATCCCCTCCAGTTTAGTTTCTCTTCAACAATTTTAGTTACTTTCATAGTCGTTTTTTCTTCCTGGTCCAATTCACTAGTAATAGCATGAATAGTAAGAGCTTGTTGGCATTTATGCCCAAGAACCCATGGTCCATTTGTTGGAAATAGGCCCTAGAGGCAATAATAAAGTGGTTATTATTATATTTCCCTTGTTCATGATAATCGTTTATTATACATGGTATAATTGTATTAACCAGAAACTCAAATACATGTGTGGATACATAGACAACAACATGTCCCTAGTAAGCCTCTACCGGACAAGCTCGTTGATCAAAGATGGCTATAGTTTCCTAGCCATAGACGTTAGTTGTCATTTGATAACGCGATCACATCATTAGGAGAATGATGTGATGGACAAGACCCAAACCATAAACGTAGCATATGATCGTATCAAGTTTATTGCTATCATTTTCTGCATGTCAAGTATATGTTCGATGAGATCATGCAACTCACTGACACCAGAGGAGTACCTTGTGTGCACCAAACGTCGCAACGTAGCTGGGTGACTATAAAGGTACTCTACAGGTGTCTCCGAGGGTGTCTGTTGAGCTGGCATGGATCAAGACTGGGATTTGTCACTCTATATGACAGAGAGGTATCTCTGGGCCCTCTCGGTAATACAACATCACAAGAAGTTTGCAAGCAATGTGAGTAAGGAGTTAGTAACAGGATCTTGTATTACGGAGCGAGTAAAGAGACTTGCCGGTAACGAGATTGAACTAGGTATGGTGATACTGATGATCGAATTTCGGGCAAGTAACATACCGATAGACAAAGGGAACTACATACGGGATTAGCTGGATCCTTGACATCGAGGTTCGATCGATAAAGGTCTTCATAGAATATGTAGGAACCAATCGCGATGGCTTATTGACTGTAGAGGTGTCTCAGTCATGTCTGCATAGTTCTCGAATCCGCAGGATCTACACACTTAACGTTTGGTGACGATATAAGTATAGTTGAGTTGTTTTGGTGGTCATCGAAGGTTGTTCGGAGTCCCAAATGAGATCCCGGACATGATGAGGAACTACAGAATGGTCCGGAGGTGAAGATCGATATATAGGACGAAGGGAATGGGAGTCTGGAAGTGTTCCGGGGGTACCGGGTTATGACCAGGAGAACCAAAAGGGGTTTCGGGGGCCCTGACAAGTGTTGGGGGGCCTCATGGGCCAAGGGGAGGGAGCACAACAGCCCACTAAGGGATTGTGCGCCCCCTCACCCCATCCCACGATCACCAGAGGAGGTGGGGTGCCTTCTAGGGCTGCCTCCACCTGGCTTGGGGGGCAAGCCACCCTAGGGTTTCCCTAGGGGCGCCCCTATCTGTGGTGGCCGCCGCCCCTAGGGGAAACCCTAGGGCACCCTTCCTCGCCCTCCCCTATATATAGAGGGGTAGAGGGAGGCCAGCCTCACCCCATCTATGCCACGGTGCTGCCCTTCCTCTCCCTCGTAGCCCCCCTTCTTCTCCGTGAGGCTTGGCGAAGCCCTGCTGAGATTTCTTCACCACCACCGCCATCATGCCGTCGTGCTGCCGGAGGACTCGAGCTACTACTTCACCATCACTCGCTGGATCGAGGAGATGAAGGCGTCATCAAGTCGTACGTGTGTTGGACGCGGAGGTGCCGTCCGTTCGACACTTGGATCGGGAGTTCGCGGGACGGATCGTGATTGGATCGTGAAGACGTTCGACTACATCAACCACATTTCTTAACGCTTCCTCTTAGCGATCTACAAGGGTATGTAGATCTAATCTCTCCTCTCGTAGATGGTCATCTCCTAGATTGATCTTGGTGAGCGTAGGCAATTTTTTGTTTCCCATGCAACGTTCCTCAACACCATTACGTACATTTCCAACATATAGTGGTTTCCTAGTAGTAGGAACAACAACTAGGACCTTGAAACTTTGAGTAGTAGGAATGTATTGCGTCTGCTAAGAGTCGTAATATTGTAGTTGTTTATCCCGTGGAGCCACAAAGGACTAATATTTGCATGCAATCCACACTTATAATTCATGGCCATCCAATAGGCTTGATGGAGTGTCGTTAGCCTTTGAGGCCTCAAGTTACATCTAATGCTTGGTTTAAAGCCATTCACAAAGCTAGCCACATAGTAATGATCCTGCAAATAAAGGCACTCCTCTCTAACTATCGTCATTATCTCCTCAAACTTGTTAGTATATTCAGAAATTGACAATGTGAGTTGTTTGTTGAATGGAACTTATCCAACACTTCATATATGCTTGATTCTACAAACTTATCACACAAAATTCTGCATAGCTAGTTTCAAGGTATGTCAATACTTTGTAAGTTAGCACTCCTAATCCAATTATTAGCCCTGCCAACACTATATGTCTATGACAGATCCAGTTCATACTCATCAAGGGCTTGTGCTAATTCAATTCAAAGTATTTGTTAACCCCCCTGATCCACACCAAAGGATTTTCTCCATTGAAATAATGAAAGTCCATTGTAGGCATTTTTCCTATACTTTTTATGAATTGGGCTATCGTTTCAGACTTGTATTGTGACCCATATGAGCTATTGTTAACTGCATTTCCTGATAATAATTATTTTGGTGCATTCTCAAGTCAACTAGTGCTTCTACTTGTGCATCAATTTCTTTGGAATTTTAGATGATTGTGCTTGTCAGGTTTTCTTGTTCCTTAGTAACTGAAGTAGTAGTAGTGTGCAACACAGAAGATTCGGGGCAGGGTGGGTGGGATATTTTACCTTCCAACTTCTTTAAGTAGTTGAGATGTCGTTGTGCACCTGAGAGTTCTTGAGAACAAGTGTTTCCATGGTGTTCACTTTGGTCTCAAGTAGATCAACGTTTCCCAGTCGATCATTGACCATTTGAGTTGGTCCTGAATCAACGCTTGCTTCTCATTCATGGTTGCCACTTCTGCTCACGGATGCTCCACCTCCTCAACGAGCTCCAAGTGCTTGATGCGAGCGGCCATGAAAAGATCAACAAGGACTCTAGAATTTTACCAAGGGATCAACCTCGAACCACGGTGATCATGTCCTTCTACTACCAAGACAAACACCACCGAATGGATTTGATGTACCGGCTCCTCGATCTAGGACGAGACAGTGCTATTTTACTAGGAGATCCCAACCATTGGTTATTCTAGATCCCCATGCCTCTGAGAATTCGATGGCTACCGATACCAATTGTGAGGAACCAAGTCGAATTGAGCATACAACAAGAGAACATAGGATGATCAGAGTAACTATTTGATTTCAGATACCCTGAATTGGTCTCAGATACAAGTTTTCTTGGATCGATCTAGTTCTACCAAGTAGTCTAGGGTTCTAGAGCTAACAACTTGGAGAAGAAGATAATGCCCTGATCCAAGGAATGTGCGAGCTAATAAAGGGAAAGAAAATACAGACGGTGAAATAACGACTAATTAACCGAAGCGCAATGAAACATGCTTTAGTGAGCTGTAATAGTTGCCGGGCAGTAAATAGGGAAGCCAAGATTCACTATGAGTCGATGATCTCACGATCTTCGATCATAGTCGTCCATCCAATCGATATTTTCCTCCCATGAATCTTCATCTTGTTTCTCGATGTTAATTTCTTCACACAACTTCAGTTTCGTCAAGTTCAAATAATCAGGAAAGTCTCAAGATGCGTATCAAACTTCAATGAGGATTCATGCTATAATGACAAGCTATGTTAATGCCTACTCCCCCAATGCAACCAATAAAAGAGGGGGATGAAATAGACCTCCTATGGGTTTTGTGAAGCTTAATGTTCATACTTTTTTTTGATCATGATCTGCTTAGGGGCACAGCTGGCGCTGCACCCAGAGATTATAAAGGAAAATTCATTATTGACGAAAATTGAAAAATTGATTGGTGTGCTGATATCTTGGCGACAAAAGCTTTGCCTCTAAGATTCGGCTTATCTATTGCACAAACGGCGGGATGCAACCGCCTTGTTATTAATTATGATAATATGAAGGTCATTGATATCATGGAGAATGGAGAACATTCTACGGGAGCGGCGACAACTGTTTTTGATGATTGCTATTTTTGGCATGTGATACTAGTTTTAAACATGGAAGCAAATAAGGTACCTCATGAACTTGCTAGCTTAGCTAGATTTTCTGCGACTAAGTATTGGTTCGAGGAGCCTCTAAACGAAATTGTACCTCTTCTTATAGATGATGTAACCGTTATTTCAAAATAATGCAGTTGTTTATTTTTTTAAAAGATCAGACTATCATTTTTTAGGGGGAAAAGTTCAGATTATCAGGGTCATGACAGCTGGTCGGGCTGAAAGCCCATGACCATGAAAGCCTTGTGTGGGACGGGAGGGAGAATGGCTGTTCTAATAGTGTTCCAAATCCATCCCTCGTCTTCCTCAACTCATCGCCTCAAAAAGAAAAGAAAAAAACAGCTGCGGCGAGGAGGCGGGGGAGTCGGGGGACCGGCGGGAAGGAGGAGTCAGGGAAACGGTGGGAAGTCGACGATGCCCAGGAGCTGTCCGCGCCCCACGCGCGGGATGCGCAGGCCGCCGCCTCGCTGGTGGCCATGGCAGGGTCGAGGATGCGGTCGGCCTCGACCTCGTCCTCGGTAGCAGGGTGATAGCTGGCTGGTGGCGCGAGGAAAAGCTCGTGCACGGCGTCGAGGTGGTGCCCTTCCTTCTCCTCTCTCATTTCCCTCCGGTCTTCTCTCTCGATCCCGTTTCTCTGCATCGCTTGGGGTTGGAGATGGCAAGCCGTGGCGGCGCAGAACGGGGGCACGAGCATAGGAGGAAGCCAGACGAGCTTGGGGGCGGCGTTTTTGGGCGAGCTCGAGGCCGGAGAGGAGCGAGGCCGAGTTCCTTCGGGTGGGGAACCCCATCCCGTCCTCCGCCATCCTCTCCCGCGAATTTGGGCCGCCGCCGAAGAAATTTTCCAGAAAGAAGGTCTGACCCAGCTGAACGCGATGTGTTATTCTGTGCCTCGGTACACCTGATCCTCCACGTCCTGAACCACGGAACATGAACTCTGATGAAATCGGCGGCGCTTGCCTAGGCCCCGAACAAAACTGTACGACGATTTTCCAGAGAACCGGGCCGGCATTTTCATCATTTGAAAAAAAAGAGAACCGGACCGGGGCCAATGAGGACCCTATCTTAAATCTCCACCGTTCCACCCTTATCAACCCCGCCTCCAACCCCTTTCGTTATCCATCTTTCCCTCCCTCTCTTAGGCTCCTCTGCTCACTACTGCTACCCCTTCTGCTCCTGCACCTCCATCCCAGCTCCATTTTGCTTCTACCTCATCCCAGCTGCCTCTCCCCTTACCTTAGCTGATTGCTTGGGAAATTGACCTTCCATTTTGCTTCCTCGGGCCATCGGTACATCCTTGTCGGTGTACTGTCAAGAGCAGCTGAGCGCCAGGCCATCAGTAAATTCTTGGACCTGCTATTTATTATTTGGTTTCATATGTCTTCGTGTGTGTGTGTGTGTGTGTGTGAATTCACAGCTGTGTGGCCTTTTCTTGGCAATTTTTGTTTTAGCGTGCGCTTAATCGATATCCCTGGTGGCTTCTGTGTTTTGATATGTTTATGCGCATAACATTGTTCGTGCCTCCCTCGATGTGCAGTGTGGGCATGGAACAACGAACACTGCTTCGCAGTTAAGCTCTCTCAAATTGTGCCCATTTGAAATTGGATATCCTTTCTATGGTCGTGTATATTTCCAATTCCCAAAACATCTTTCTCTTATTGTGAACTAATTATTTGGAATCCAATTTTTTTTAGCATTTCTGCCTGTGTCATGGTAAATTAGCCTCTTGACTTCTTGAGCCTGTTCCCATGTCCCTCGTTGCAGGCATTGTTTGAAATTCAGTCCCCTACTGCCTTGTTCACCCTTCTGTAGTCACCATTTTATGTCGAAGTGATTTTTCTTCTTCAAAATGGATTAGATGTAACTTAGTCCATTGGTTCTGCTAATATACCTTATACTTTATCCCTTCGTAGCTGGCCGCTTGATGATTTATTTTTTGGATTTCAGTCAGTTGTACCATCTATATATCATCACACACAATTATCTCATTTGGAATCACAGGAGGTAAAAAAAAATGTCGACTTGAATTGATGTTATGGTGTTAACGCAACCATTGTTGCTTGCACTTCATTCTCACCATTGGTACATCTTTTTCTGGTCAATCCTGTGTTGTGGGGTGTGACTATGTCTCTTTCACGTCTAAGTAGTGTGTATATGCACATGTCAATGATAGCTCCCTGTTTTGTCCTAACTTCAGTTTTATAGCCCTACCCCTGCACCCACCATCACTCTCTTCTATTCTGTTCCTTCTAACGTGTGCCACATGTTTAGGTAGCGGTTGTGAATCCAACTGTTGTTTAATTTACTTTTTGACCGTATGATCTAGGTGGGAATCTTCTGCTGAGCTTGCTCACCGTTTCGCGCGCGTATGGCGCCCAAGAGCAAGCGTGGCAAGGCCAAGGGTGAGAAGAAGAAGAAAGATGAGAAAGGTATTGTTGACATGACGCCTTGATTGGCTTTTGCTTGCAATAGTGGGAGAAGATAGTTGCTCTCTTGAGCTGATCATTTGCGAATTTCTTCAATGAATTACCAGTGCTCCCTGTGGCCATTGACATCACCGTCAACCTCCCGGATCAGTCCGATGTCATTCTCAAGGTTTAGCTTCTTGCTGCCACAGTTCTTTCTGCACTGTTTGTTTTCCTTGATGCGTGATTTCAGCAACAAGTATTCCTTCTTTGCTTGGCGCAGGGGATTTCCACGGACAGGATCATCGATGTGAGGAGGCTGCTCTGCGTCGACACTGCCACATGTGCAATCACAAACTACTCTCTCTTGCATGAGGTATTTATAACGTTTTCGTTTCCTCTTCATACTATATTACCGCAGTGAACATCATTTTAATTCAATCCTGTTGTATGATTTCATTTGTCGGTAGACTCGTGATGGCCACTTGAAGGATGGCGCTGATGTTGTGACACTGAAGCCATATACTCTCACCCTGGTAGAAGGTACATCTTATATCTGCAAAATAAGGATTTATTTTCTCAAGGCATCTTTAATCGACCCAAATAAATTTCTAATCACCCAAACCCTTTTTTACTTAGGTTCATCTAATCCATTCCCAAAACATGCATAACTCCCAGAAGGTTTTTAGCCGACACAAAAAACAACCCTCCCCTTCTAACATTTTGGCTTCCCCCGCTGCCACACAATGCCCTCCCCAATACCGCCACGCGCAAGAGTAAATTTTATTATTGCTAGGGTTGTTTGCCATAATATTTGCTGTGAGAGTCAGCAAACACTAGATGTTTGTAACATACATGATGGCTAAATATATGTTATACAACTTCAATTTTAATGCATTTTATCATTGGATTTCGATTAGAATGCAGCATCCAAAAATGCATGATATTCTGGTAGTTAGATTTTAAGAGCGTTTTTTTTGAAGTTGACTTTTGTGGTTGGATTAGAGATACCCTTAGATTGGTTAAACCCATCGTTTCTAGACGTGTGTTCTGTAAATTGTACCTTTGCACACCTATACACCTGACTGCACCTTCATTTGCATCATTTTGTCTTTGATTTCCATATATCCTATTGTTACTATTAAATTCTCTTCTATAGTGTCTAGGGATAAACCATCCGTAACACTACATCTTAAACTCCAAAAATTCACAATGCAGGGGAGTACGACGAGGATAGCGCGTTGGTGCATGTCTGGGCGGCTGCTGGACATCGCTATGCGTGCACCGCCTCCTTCGGCTCTCCGCCGCCGCCTCCTCCTCCTCCATCCCCCAAGGATGCCGATTCCACCAAGGAGCCCTCCAACTCCAGCTCCAAGCCTGCAGCAGCTGCCTCCTCGGGTGGGCGCCGCATGGGCTCGCCGCCACCCCTGCCCAAGGAGTCAGCTGCGAAGGATGCCGATGCAGCGGCGGCCAAGGAGGACGCGGTCTCAGCAGAGCTGGAGGCAGAGATGAGCGGTGCATGCCCCGCCTCGAGCGTTCTCTGAGTTCTTCTCCCTCGCTAACCTCTCACCGCCTCCACTGTAAGTAAAACCTCTCTCACAGCCTTTCCAAAGCCCTGTAACTGATCTCTCTATTTCACGCTCTCGTTTCATGACTTATGACTCGAACTGTAAACTTATGCCCAATGCTACGTGCGGCAGGCCGATCCCAGCCCCTCCCGAGCCATGGATTGCTTTTCACTGTGGCCGTTGGATCTCGCCCAACACAGCGCATAGGAGGACAGCGTCGCATCCCTCGCTCACAGGCGCACATGGGGAATAGATGGTGCGCACATCTCATGCTTACATGAGCGCACGGAGCCTACTCCCACTCGCCTCGCTCAAATATTCCACCCACGCCCACAAGAGCCTCGTCTTTGACGGCTCGCAGAGTCGCACTCCCCGTATGCAGCACAGCCAGCAGCAGCGTGGGCCGGCTCGCTCCCAGCAGCCCTGCCGTCCTCGAAGCAGCCCTTGCCGGCACTCGTAGCAGCGGGCGTCACTGGTCGCAGCATCGGATGTCAGGCTCGCAGCGGTTGCCGCCGCCGCTGCCGCAGCATAGGCCGTCTGACTCGCAGCAGTGATGTTGCCGTCATAGCACCACATTCGCGTGCTCGTAGCAGCGGCTGTCGCCGCTCACAGCACCGGTCGTTGCCGATGCAGTAGTGCGGCCCTGGCTCGCAGCAGGAGCCGTCACCATAGCAGCACCATGTCCGCACGCTCGTAGCAGCGGCCGCCGCTGTTCGCAGCAGTGGTTGCCGCCGTCGCAGTACCCGGTGGTCGGCATCGCACCTTGTGGTCACTGTCTAGCACCACGACAGAGAGAGGATGATGCAGTACTGGTCCTCACGAAAGAGGAATTAGTGTCTGCAAACTCGTGCAGAGATAAGGCTGAGGGACCACATGAGTGGTGCGTGGGGCCCACGGGTACGTGGCGGGTGAGCACATGATGCGGCCGACGCGAGATTAGAATGGGCCGCCAGGTACTAATTGTTTTCCTAAACTTATTTGCAACAAAAGAACATTAAGGTGCCATACTACTGCCAGCATTAGATTTGGAACCTCTGCCTTGATCTAGTTGTCCATATATCTTTGCTGTCTGCGTCACCATGCTTTGTCCTTGAGATGTTAGTTCATGTAATTGAACACTTTCCTCATTATTTTGAATTCTAAGCGTGAGATATCAGCTTGAAATTTGTTGAGCTGAACATTTCTCTAGCGAGGCAAATTCTTCCGCTTTGCTGAGTTATTTTAACTCTTTCAATCAGTTATAAAGAGAGTGACTCAACCTCGACAGGAGGAGCAACCGTCTGATGACCATCTCTTCTTCCTTGAGGTAATCATGGGTAATAGTTATATCTTTGACAGCATTTTTGCGCTAAGATGCCTGCTAATTACATCACATGTGCCCTAATTGGAGAATTGTTGGCTGACTTTCAGGCAAAGCTTTGTAATGGGAAATTTTTCATTGTTGAAGCTCGGAGAAAGGGGTTCTTTAGTTTTGGGAAACAGCGTGTTTTGTGCCACAATCTTGTCGACCTATTGAGGCATCTCAGCAGAGCATTCAATAATGTTCGTTTATCTCACATTCTGGTTGTAAATTTTATATTAGGGTAATCTAAATTGTTACTCCCTCCGTCCCATAATGTAAGACGTTTTTGCAAACTATGTTAACTTACAAAAACGTCTTATGTTATGGGAGGAGGGAGTATCTAATAATCTTTCATCCTGTATTGTATTTTACCTTGTTATTAGATATCCCACTTAAAGCTGTAGCCTCTTCTGGACAAATGAACTTATATACACTTTAGAGATGAAATGTAGTAATAACAGCAGATTTTTGAATCTATTTTTAATGTATACTCCCTCCGTCCCAAAATACTTGTCATCAAAATGGATAAAAAGGGATGTATCTAGAACTAAAATACGTCTAGATACATCTCCTTTTATCCATTTTGATGACAAGTATTTTCGGACGGAGGGAGTATATGTGTGTGAACATTTGTGGTGTAGTGTGTACGCTTTTGTGCAGTAGTAATTGAGACGATGAAATTGAGAGAAGATAAGTAATAATCAGTATAAAATTCCTAACTTACCTCAGCCGCAAGAAGGTTTGAATTGGTAAAGTCTATTTTGGCAGCAGCACCGTGTCCTCCACTTTCAAGTTTCTACTGCCAAAAATAACAATCTGCCTACCAGATTTTTCACTTATTCGGACTGAAATTACGTACTAAAAATTGATAGTTCAGCATGCCAGTGCATTGTTGTAGGTTTGGAAAGTGGCATTTGCCAATACTGTACAGTGGCAGTGTCAAATTCCATTCTAGAAACTATTTGAGGTTCTTAATTACCAACAATTTTATAGCACTATTTAACTATTTCTGTAAGCCACTGTGCAGTCTCATTTTCCATATCTCTAATTCTTTTCTATGACCTTGTTATATGAATTTAATCCTTTATGGTGCTTGCATATATATTAGGCATACGAGGATCTTATGAAGGCATTTTTGGAACGGAACAAGGTGTGTTGTTACCCTTTTTTGGGTGTTTCATTGTACCTATCTTTTTCTAAATTTCAATGGAAACTTTTCACAAGACCGTGAATTTGCATTTGGATTATTGTGTGCTTGGGCATAATGATTGATCTGAAAAGGAGTTGAATATATTTTAATGCACTTTAAATATCAAACAACAATTTGGGTCGTCTTCTAGGAATATCTACCTTCCTTCTACAGTTATGCTGATGTTCATATTCAGTTTCTTCCATTTGGGGCTCCTCTAGTATGTTGCGCTTGATTATTACATATTTACTCGCAGGTTCATATGAATCATGTTTTTGTATTCCATCCGCCATCAGACAACAGTTTTCCTATCTAATGCTGCACCATGACCTAATTATAACTGCTTGTATGTTGCAGTTCGGAAATTTTCCTTATGGTTATCGTGCAAATACGTGGCTTGTTCCTCCGATTGCTGCCCAGTCACCATCAACATTTCCTCCCCTTCCTGCTGAGGATGAAACTTGGGGAGGCAATGGAGGTGGTTGGGGAAGGGATGGCAAAAGTGACATGTTGCCATGGGCAGATGAGTTCCTGTATCTCACATCCATGCCTTGCAAAACTGCTGAGGAGAGGGAAATTCGTGACAGGAGAGCATTCCTACTGCACAGTCTATTCGTAGATGTTGCCATCTTTAGAACTATTGCAGCCATCCGGCATTTAATGGAGAGTTCAGATGTGTCAACAGCAATCAAGATAGATGAGGTCTTGCATTCTGAGACGGTGGGAAATTTTAGCATCACTGTCACAAGAGATTCTTCAGATGCAAGCTGCAAGCTGGACACTAAGATAGATGGAAGCGGAGCCACAGGAATGGACTCTAAGCATCTTGGAGAGAGAAACCTTTTGAAAGGAATAACTGCCGATGAAAACACTGCTGCACATGTATAAGTTCAAAATTAAGGTGATCTTTCTCATATTCAGGTAAAAGAGAGGCTTTTCCTAATTTTGTCTCTAATTTGCAGGATGTTGACAGTTTGGGCATCGTGAATATTAGATACTGTGGGTATGTTGCTGTAGCAAAGGTTAGCAATTACGAGAAAACTATTGTGGCTTCTTCTATTAAGCCTGCTGATATCACGGATCAACCTGAAGGGGGTGCCCATGCATTGAACATTAACAGGTTGGTAGCAATGCTTTGTTTTGTTTTTCTAGTTATCCACAAAGTTTATGCTGCTTATCCCATTTTTTCATTAATATATTGTTTTAGTTTGAGGATGCTCCTAAATGAAGCCAATGCAACTGGAGAAAAAAAGTTACCAACACAAAGTCATAGGCAGGAAGAACTAACTGCAGCACAAAATTATGCTGAGAACTTGCTGAAGGAAAGTCTTCAAAATCTTGAGGAAGAGGAGACTGATAAACAATCATTTATGAGATGGGAACTTGGTGCGTGTTGGGTTCAGCACTTGCAAGATCTGAAAAAATCTGACAAAGACAAAAAACAAGGTGATGGGAAGGAAAAGAAGAAAATGGTGGACAAAGCTGTGAAAGAGACAAAGATTGAAGGGCTTGGGAAGCCTCTCAAAGCTCTTAAGCACCCGAAGAATGCGGTTGATGCTTCTGACAAGGGATCCTCATCAGGGAACAAAAGTTTGACTGATGCAACAAGCTCTGGGGAAAACCCGAAAGTCAACCCATCATCTGTTGAATCGCCTCAAGGAGACTGCATCGCCTCCGAGAGTGAAATCTTGCTGAAGGATGTATTACTGGATTCCGCCTTTACAAGGTTGAAAGATTCAGAAACAGGACTCCACCAGAAGGTAGAAATGCATTAATTTTCATAGCAAGTTATGATTTAGCATCTGCCCTTTGCTGTCTTGCATATCCAACTCATACCCTCCTCATTTCAGCATTTAGTTTTATAAATAAATGTCCTATTTAAAATAGAGTTTCCTTGTGATTATTAATCTTTGGCAATCATATACAATTCATATATAACTGTCAGTATTAAATTTCATGTGATACTGTGTTTGCCAATATTGTGGATATCAAGGTATGCTGTGGAGGGGTTCATGAAATGTGTTCTTACCTGACTCAGAACCTCAATTGTGGAGCCTACCTCAGGTGCACTAGGGGTTGATAAATTGTAGTGCAGCTGGCTAGGGGTCTTGTGCTTTCCCATCCTACACCTGCTCGAGGCCTCGCTTAAGCAGGGTGCTAACGCTTGTTCTTCTAAATTAAAATTTCACCGGTGCTAGTGCCTGTGGACGAGTGTTTCTTACATCAGCGCGTGGTACTTCAAACAACATCAAATATGCAAGGATTTTCACCTTTCTTGATTTTGTCAGATCCACTTCTGAATTCTACAAAATAAAAAATCAATTGTATGAAACAGACTACGTATTGTTTTAGCACCCTTGCTTACCAAGTGGCCATTTGTAGCTACTAATCATGCATAAAGTTCATAGACTAATCTCTTGTGCTCCACAGTCACCATCTGAGTTGATTGAGATGGCTCTGAAGTTCTATGATGAAGTTGCACTTCCTAAGCTGGTACGCATCATCATATAGGACATGAATAAGTTCCCACATGCTTATCCTTTTTAGTCATGAGGCATAATAACTAACCAAGAAATTATTTAGGTTGCCGATTTTGGTTCATTGGAACTTTCACCTGTTGATGGTAGGACCTTGACAGATTTCATGCATCTGAGGGGCCTACAGATGCGCTCCCTAGGACGAGTTGTAAGTTTGCAACAATTTTTCATTTGAACATGATGAAATGTCATTTCTTTTTTAGTGCTTGATATGTGCTAATCTAAGAATTCCCTATGTAGGTCAAACTTTCAGAGAAGCTCTCACACGTACAGTCCCTTTGTGTGCATGAAATGATAGTGAGAGCATTCAAGCACATTGTCCGATCTGTGATTGCAGCTACTTCAGACATGCGACAATTAGCATTAACAATAGCTGCAGTGCTGAACTTACTTCTTGGTGTTCTCGAATCTGAATTTTCTGGAAGTTCTCCTGCTGTGCATCCCCTAGTGTGGAGATGGCTTGTTGCTTTCTTGAAAAAGCGATACCAGTATGACCTCACAGAGCAACATTATGTTGATGTGAGGAAATACGCTATATTGAGAGGACTATGCCATAAGGTAAACATGTTTGAATCTTTTTAACATTTCTCACACTCGGTGCATTTTATTGAGCTTAAAGGTTGCTTTTAGGTGGGCATTGAATTAGCACCCCGGGATTTCGTCATGGATTCTGCTTTCCCGTTTTACAAACAGGACATTATTAGCCTTGTCCCCGTACATAAGGTAAAAGTATTTTCCTCAGTTCAATTGTTTTTATCATACTGTACAAAAATCACATTGTGCTGTCATGGCTTGATCATCACGAACTTGTGAGATAAATGAGTGGCACATAAACACAACTGACGTGTTTTTAAAAAAATGCAGCAAGTTGCATGCTCATCTGCAGATGGAAGGCAACTTCTAGAAGCCTCCAAAACGGCTCTTGACAAGGGTAAACTTGAAGATGCTGTTAATTATGGAACCAAGGTACCTTGTAAAATCTTGTGCATTTCTTTTTTGCAATTCCTTAGCTGTCATATCTTGGGAACTCATAAATTATTTTATCTATGAATGTAGGCTCTTGCCAAGCTCATAATGGTGTGTGGTCCCTATCATCGAATGACGGCTGGAGCTTATAGCCTTCTAGCTGTTGTTTTGTACCACACTGGTGATTTTAATCAGGTAAATGGTTTTTCAGGTGCACAGCAGATAGTTTGTAATAATTGCTATGCATGTTTTGAAGACAATTGAAGTGATAGCAATGTTTAGTTAAGTGAGGAATTGTTGAACGTCAGAGATAGAAAGACTTGCGCCATTGCACTTTCTTCATGTAGATATTTGTGTAAACTCAGAAATAATATATACTTTTAGCATTCTCTGCTAAGCAAGTTTTCAGGTACACCGGTGAAAGATACTTAAAGGTGTTATAATTTTGGATTACACTAACTATAACAATCGAAGGAACATATAGGGAAGAATATAGTACAAATTCTGATAAAAGTGTGACTTTCTTCCATTTTTAGGAGTTACGTTAACATCAGCATCTTAAGTTTTTCTGCATATTAATAACTAGTGAAGTTGAAAATTGCAGGCTACAATATATCAGCAAAAGGCCCTAGATATCAATGAGAGGGAACTTGGGCTTGATCATCCTGATACGATGAAGAGTTACGGAGACCTTGCTGTTTTCTACTATCGTTTACAGCATACAGAACTGGCTCTGAAGTAAGTTCAGTTTATGAAATACTCTTTTTTTATTCATGCAGCAAATCTACAGTTTCACAAGGGCTGAGAAAATAGTCATTCCAGGTGTAAGTTGAAGAAAAGTTACATATATCCAAAAGAGTAGGAGACCTCCCTTAGGGTATTTTATCTAGCAAAGTGCTATGTCATGCTGATGAATTTTGCCATATTAAATAGTCTTGCTATTGCTGCCAAGAATATATTTACTATCTTCTCAGGTTATAGCTTTTTTTTCGCAAACTTATTATGTCAAATGTGCATTTTTGTTTCTCTCTCTATGCTTTATTGTTTGGATTAAAAAACTAATCTTGTCTTATGATAATAATGCTAAAAGTGAGTAGGAACTAGCTGCTTAGTCTTCTGAGTCTCCAATTTCTTTGTAGTGTGGTTTTGTGTCCGAGATGCTATCTCTCAGCTCTCACTCCATTATTGTTAATTACAACAGTTGAAATAATATAACTAGACCCTTGCATGAATGCCATCAACATATAACCATCAAACCTAATGTCATGGCGACTCATAAATGCTAAGTGAATCCTTAGGTAGTGTCTAGTGATATGTTTCCCTGATATTGTAGCTAAACCACAAGCATATGTATTATCTTTTTTATTCTTGGGCAAGGTTGCGGAGGGTAAAAATGGTATGGTATTTACTTCTAGCCTCAAATTATTAAATTATTAATTGATGTCATGTAAAACTCTTATCGAGGATGGACCATAATTCCCTTAAGGTCATATGTCTTTATAGACTGAAGATTCAATAACTGTTTATTTACCTGTGTATGAGCTTGTCTTGAAGGTTATTTCATAGATATCAAAGCTATTGCAATATGTGAAAAATCTAAGATTTGAATAAACAATGTGCTATACCTGCTATCCTCTTGATACTCCTTGCAAGATATGACCCTAATGATTTAGATTCATTGCTACGGTTGTCTACAAAAAATTAACCTTTGGTGCAAATTAGGTACGCCAAGCGTGCATTATATCTTCTACATCTTACATGCGGGCCATCTCATCCAAACACATTGCGACATATATTAATGTAGCCATGATGGAGGAAGGCTTGGGGAATGTGCATGTAGCTCTTAGGTACTTGCACAAAGCTTTAAAATGCAACCAGAGATTACTTGGGCCTGATCATATCCGTGTAATTGTCTTTCTCAACATTTAAAAAAAAACTTATGGCAAATGGCATGCTTTTGTTATTTTAGGGTGAAATGTACACTTAGTTAGAATAATTATTAAATGTGAATGATGTTCATTTCGTTCCACTTTGCAAATCATACTTGTTGACTTGACAACACATCAAAAAATCTTAAGTGGATGCCTTCAATGACTTAACAAGCTATTGTCAAAACAATCAGGAACGAATTGTTAGTTAGTTCCAACAGACATATGTCGATGATAAGTCAAATTATGCAAGGCTAGGCGCTGTCAAGATTGCATCATTGGACCCCTCTGGGCCAGGGTATGGGCCACAGAGCCCAAGAGAGGCATCACCGACAAAGTAGGAAACTTTCCATGCGACATATGAGGAATCCCTATAGGATACGTAGGAAAGGCTAAATGTTTTGATATCAATACCAGTGCGGACTCCTACCACCTACATATACGATGTAATCGACATGGCGACCGCCATGCTGCTATATATAAGGCCAAGATCCGGTTTCACATAGCCTAGATCCTATACACCATGTAGAGATTTCGGCGCTTCCGTGAGACTGGCATATCTCGTTGAGTTACCACAATTCACCGAGTACCCCCTCTCCTCCCCGACATTGTAATCGATCCCTTGTATTATCCGCATATAAGAAAAATAGCAAGGCGGGAAGTTGCGCTTTCACCCACCTTGGGGGCTTGAACCTCGCTATATCGTGTGTCCCATTCTTTGTTCTAGATGCACCGGTAGCTTGACGTGACGTTCCCACGACTACAAATCCATGCACTCATTCTAGTACCGCTATTAGGACACGACAAAAAATTTGTCAGCGATATGGAAGTATGATTCCACGCATTAGATTTCAAGTCTTTCTTGCTTGCCTTGGCCCTCAAATAAATCCGCCTTTTGGGAAAGCACTTCCTCATGCTCCTTGTACCGGAGATTTTTCCCGGCCTCCACAATTCTAGATATGAGCTTACAAGGTTGTCCCCTCATGTTGCCACATTGTATGTGCGTTCATAGTGGTGTGCACATCCGTGGTTCTAATCTCAAAAAAATTGTAGAATCATGATGAGCAACATTGGGTGTGGTATTAATGACCCACAAGTGTAGGGGATCGCAACAATCTTTGAGGAAAGTATTACAACCAAGTTTATTGATTTGACACAAGGGGAGCCAAAGAATACTTATAAGCCTTAGCAGTTGAGTTGTCAATTCAACCACACCTGAAAAAGAATACTTGCTCGACATAATCTATTAGTAGCAAAAGCGATGCAGTGATTGTAGTTGTGGCTGTGGAAATAATAACAAAAGCAAGAATTCGGCAGTTGCCAAGAACAAGAGTAACGTAAAGAGATCAACAAGTATGAAAAGCGAGGCATGGGAGTGAATAATGGACGTTTCATGGATGAAATCAAATATGTAATAGATGTAACACAATCATAGCAAAAGTGTAGAAAGAACTCACGGAAGTTAATTAAGAGAACAAAATTATAGCAAAAGTGCTCGGAAAAATAGATACATTTGAGACGTATCAGGTACATGCATGGAGCTTCAAGTTAGCTGGATACTTGCATAACCAAGGAACTACATCAGGATCACTGTGAGAAGCATTCGGTTGGTTACGCTGAGGCCTACCTCACCCCACAAAATGTCCTCTTGGTGATAAGGTGGAGGAAACTATTACACATCTATTGGTTGACCGCGTCTTCTCCCAAACAGGTTTGGATAGGGACCCTTCAATATGTTGGCCTAGTGCACTCAGTACCGGTCCGTCCGGCTCCAATGCGGTGACACCGGCGGGTGCCACCATTCCTTCCTAAAGGGTGTCGGTGGTAGCCATCCCCCACTTCCCTCCACGTGCCGGGGGAAACCCTAGGACACGTCCGGGCACGTCGTCGGTGTCGCATCCCTTCTTGGAGGTGCTGCTTGGTATGCGGCGCGGAGCCTTGGGCTGTGGTGGTTTGTTTCCGGAGGGCGCAACGGTGGCGGGTCATCCGCGCTTTGTCGAGCTGCCGTTGTTGGCATTTGTTTCTTTTTCTTTTGGGCTTGATGTGCTGCTCGCCCCAGCAATGCTATGTGTATGGTGTTTGTTGCTTTGGAATACAAAGCGGGGGGAAACCCTTTTTCGGTAAAAGCTTTGTGTCTCGGTGGATTGGTAGAAAGAAGAGTTTGTAGAAGCCCTAAGAAGGGCAACACCCGATAATTACAGCATGATCCCTCTAATCGCTATACACGGCCAACACCTGGAGCAAAGCCGCCAAACCCCTCGCACCCGTCGACACCCATTGCTTGGCTTTGGCCTTGATCATGTCGGGCAAAGGTAGCTGTACCGACAATAGCCGAGGGTGTGCCTTTCCGGACCAATAAGAATGGGCATGGGTCGGCCCACTCGCTGCCCGCAGCAACGGGTGAGCCGCTACGCTTATGGGCAAGATGAGCATGTGAGTGGTTCAAGAGACGGCACGGCACCGCTACCACCCGGTCCGAGCTCAAAGAGCGTGATGGAGCCAGACTACCGGAGGTGCTGGCTTAGCGACGCAGCCGGGTCAGGCGGATAGCGCCACCTCACGCCATGGAAGCCGCGTCCTCTTCATGCTCCGGTTTGCCGTGGAGGCTGCTGTGGAAGACCTCTCTCGCCTCGTGGCCAAAGACCGGTCGCACTGTTGAAGTGTATATGTGGATTGCCTAGCCCTTTCCATCAGTTCGGACTTTTGGTTGCATTGGCTAGTGCATGAAGCTTAGCGGCACCACCCGGCCCCTAGCCACTTAGTGCGGCGACGGGCGGCGATCGCTGCACCGGTTGAGGAGGGGGTGGTCTCGGCTGTTGCGCAAGTGGCTCAGGATGCGCAGCTCCGCCCCTGGCGACCAGCGCGGCGGCAGGGTAAACGGTGTTGGATGCCCCGCCAAATTGCATGCGGAGGACTAAGTCGAGGAAGTGACGGAGGGTGTCCGTGCTGGCTCATCGTCCGACAATGACGGGAGTATGGGAGAAGCAGCATGTTCCACAACTCAAGAAAACGCAAAAGTGCCTCGATGCATTTCAGACCCAGAAATAAGTGTTTTTTCATCATTTTCCATGATTAACTGTTAGATTCAAGTGACATATTCTTCTGTTTTGTGTAGACTGCTGCAAGCTACCATGCTATCGCCATTGCTCTCTCATTGATGGAAGCTTATTCGTTGAGTGTTCAGCATGAGCAGACAACCTTGCAAATTCTTCGTGCAAAGCTTGGACCAGATGATCTTCGGACTCAGGTTTACTTCTACTAAATGATATTATTGTAATGCTGAAAACCTACTCCCTCTGTTACCAATGGATGTCATTTTAGAGTACATTTAGTATAAAAGAATTAACTTTTGAGCACTAATAAACTAATGTATTTTATTTTAAATATGAAAATAATATTAGTAGATTTTCCATCAAAGTACTTCTGTAATACTAATTGTGCATTTGAGAGCCAGTCAATGCCCAAACGGCATCTAGTTAGTAACAGAAGTACCTTGATTCTTTTCCCACTTGGACTATTACCTTAGCTATATGAAGAGAACCATTCCCTTTTCAATTATTTGCAAGGACAATCTTAATATTGTTGCCTTCTACATTACAGGATGCTGCAGCCTGGCTTGAATACTTTGAATCAAAAGTAATTGAGCAACAAGAAGCTGCCCGCAATGGAACTCGAAAACCTGATGCATCAATAGCTAGTAAAGGACACCTAAGGTGCGATTTAGTTCTGCCAATGAAAGCAAAATTAATCCTAGAGAAACTTCTATTGTGTTGTGCTAGCTAGTGCACAGCAATAATCTTGTATCAGTTATCATAGATATTTGGATAATGTACACTGTTTTGGACTATAGAGATGCTATAGTAACTGTATTTGTTTGCCCTTGCAGTGTATCTGATCTTCTTGATTACATCAATCCCAACAAAGAAAACAGAGGAAGAGATTCTGAATCAGGCAAGAGGAGGTACTCAAGCATAAAGGTTAGTTGCTAATTTTTACTTCGGCGAAAATTGTTTTCAAGATAATAATTATGTTCTCATTAAGGAACAAGTTTAACTAAGGCAGAGAGAAATAAGAGCTGCGAGATGGTTACCATAGTATAATAGTATTAAATGAATATTTAACTCATAGTGCAATTGTTCAGTTTCTCAAAGAGAAAAGGAGACTTACAATTGTTCACAACAAAGTTATTTCTTGTTAATATTGCTGACAGGCAGCAAAATAGTATATTTCGGTTTACATAATGACTAAGTAGATAACATGCAATAATATTTTGTATCTTTCGTGGATTGAGCCTGTGCCGGTGGCTCTCATTTATTCTGTAGTGTTACCAATATGATTTCTACTCCTGGAGAGCTCTTATCATGATGGCAGCTCACTGGATATCTATGGTTAATACTACCCTATCCAATCAAGTAGTACTTGATATCGCTACCATGTAAGTGTGGATGTTAGGTAATCTGGTCAGATAATTTCGATGGTTACTTTGTCTATGCAGTTTCAGTTCTACCAATTCAGACAGTGTTCAAACTACACAATTCCGGCCCTTCCTGTATATCTGGAACTCAATGAACCTGGTTTCTTTTTCCACAATGCTAAAAGTTACACTACATTTTTCTTCCATGAAAGCATTCATGTTATCACTTGAGTAACTTGACATTTAGTATTTTAGCATTACTGTACATGGCACTTTAGAATTTATTCATTGTATACTCGTCCTGTCAGGTTTTATCACATTCGAGTGAGAATTCAAACATAGAAAGTCCTGATATATCTCCAAGAGATTCTGCTATTGCAATCACAGACGAGGAAAAACGAATTAAGGGGCCGTTGCAAGATGATAGTGCTAAGATCATGGATATTATTGAAACTGAGGTTAAAGAGAGTCCTTTATCCGTGGAGGCTTCACCACCTTCTGAACAGCTGGTAGAGAGAGCTGAGGTGAACATCAGTCCACCTGAGGAAGTTTTTAATGAAGAACAGGATGATGGCTGGCAGCCTGTTCAAAGACCTAAAACAGCTGCAGTTTTAGGAAAACAGATAAAGCATTACCGTCCTGCCATCAGAAGAACGTATGACCCTGAGAATCATGCTCCAACAGATGCTTCCCAATATAAGCCAAGGAATTCCTATTCAAATAACCGTTATTACTTCTTAAAGAAAAAAACTATCATACCTGCAGCATACGCAGATCCTCAGCAGCCTATGAAAGTCCAGACATCAAGTGCCAGGTTTGGTCGTAAGATATACAAGGCTATGACCTACCGGATTAAGCCAGGGACAGCATCCGCAGAAGTGCAAGATACTTCTAGGCTCACAGAGCAGATGGGTGGTAAAGAAGAATCCCAAATAGCTTATTCACATGTACACAATCGTTCGGCAGATCTGAAAGGAAGTGAGCCACATGGACCTTGGGTTGAAAGTACCGGAAACCCACCATCATACAAAGATGTTGCATTGGCACGTCCAGGTACAATAGCCAAGCAAATACAAAAACCTAAAGATGATGTACTGCAACCATCACTTGGTCAAATTATCGCACAAGAAATGAAGGATTCCTTGGTAGATGCAGTTCAAGTGGACCAGAGGTCCGTGTCCTCAAGTACCAATAATTCCAAAGAGGTAAACATTGTGCCAACAGAAATGCAGCATTCAGAACAAAGAGAAGAGTCACATAGGGAACATGAGATTGACGACACTGGGAAAGATAGTTTGCCAGATAAATTAACATCAAATACTGAGAAACCTTCTGGTGGTGGCCCTGCAGATAGTAAGACAGACACGGCCTTACTCAGTAACAAAGATCAAGAACCAACAAGCAGTGACAATTTTGGTGCAGCCACTGAGTTCTCAGATTCAACAGTACCCACAGAAGCTGAAAATAGTGGAAAGTCTGGCATACAATTTCTAGAAGAATCTCTACCTACTAACAGTGAACCTATTACAGTTTCAGCACATACGGTGAGTATGCAGGGAGGCGTTGGAGGTGTTGAAAGTGAGAAGTCAAAGCCTGACTTGCTTCTAAGTAATATTGATATAAGAGAGATGTCTAATAAGAAGCTATCTGCTGCTGCACCTCCATTCAATCCGTCTCCTCCAGCTATCCTTAGCCCACTTGCTGTAAGTGTCGGTCTCCCACCACCAGGTGCTGTTCCAGGTGTCGCCCTTGGCCTATGAATGTCTCCATGCATCCTGGACATTCAAATATGGTGCCAAACGGTCCTCCGCTGTGCACATCCCCACATCATTTGTACCCCCCTGCTCCTCGGTCTCCTAATCTCTTGCATCATGTGCCATTTCTTTATCCACCATATAGTCAACCGCAGATGGTTCCAAGCAGTACATTTCCCATGAACACCACTATTTTTCGCCCTAACCATTATGGATGGCAACCTTACATGAGCCCAGCTGCATCTGAGTTTGTGCCTGGACCACCATGGTCAAACAATCATCCAGTCGCATACACCCCCAGCCCATATGTTGCTGACACTATTTCTCAGTCTTTAGCAGATACACATGTTCTATCTGATGCAGCTGTTGTTAGTATAGGACCTTCGCTGGACAGCAATATGGTTGCAGTAAGGGAGGAACTGGAGGTCCCTGTGGAGGTATGCAGTGGCAATTTGATCAGCAATAAATTTGTGGGAGAGGAACATGACAAAGAGTTAAAGGATGCTGTTAATGCTGCACTTAATCCTGACAAGCCAGGCGATAGCATGTTTGATATTGGTGGAACAAGCTGGGAGGCAGCATGAAGAATGAAGATGAGGGTAGCTTTAGGATATTTGTAAAGGGAAAGGCAGGCGAAAGCAAACTCTGAGGATCCCGATAAGTTTGCTTAACAAGACATATAGTTCACGTTCCTTCAAGCTTGACTTCAACAGAGTAGTCAGAGAGAATGACATCTTCAGGCCGTCGGACGTTTCTTTTGCTGAATTAGTTTCTTCTGACAACTGAGAAATATTCCACCAGAGTCGAATATTGACCTATACCATCATTACCCAAAGAGAACTACGATGGATCTCTCATTTGAAAGATACTGAAATGTGACACTCTTATTTTTGTCTTGAGCATTCGGAAGGCAGCAAGAGTGCTCCTTCAGTGTTCCAGGTAATCATTTTTACCAATATTGTAAGAAGTCTTTGCTCCCCAATAATTTTCTTTTGCTCCCCTATTATAGATCTCAATCATCTAATATGCTAGGTGTCGCTTTTCAATTTTCTAGATCTGAAATTCTTCAATCCAAGCTACTCTGAAAAAATGGATGTGTTTTGTTTCCACTTCAAATCAGGTATGGTTCCCTTCTCAGTAATCATTTTAGCCTGTTACATGTTGAACTTGTTTGTAGCCCATATACGGATCAGTTTTGGGTGTAGCTCTTGGTAATGACTACATCTTGCTATAAGCATATATATAAAGATTAGTGTTCTTTGAAGCACCTTTGGGACCTGCACAGATACGACACATGTAAAGAGAGGGTTAGTTAGTCACTGCTCCAGTAAAAGGATGGACAGGAGAAAACCTACCTTATTTTCTCAGTTCAGCCTATGTTAAAAGTACAATGTTTCCATGTTACATCTTTCATCTACTCCCTCCGTCCGAAAAACCTTGTCCCTCAAATGGATGTATCTAGCACCTGAAAAAGCTTGTCCCTATGGATGTATCTAGCACCAAGCTTTTTCGGACGGAGGGAGTATGTATTAATAGTAGCATATTACAGCATCTTTCATCTATCATAGTTCAGCCTATGCATATTATAGCGACAGTTACTTTGGGACGGAGGGAGTATTTATTTGCAGCTTCCAAGCTACTTTTTCTTGTAGTGACGTGTTAGCTAACTGTTCTCTGTTCGCACATTGCTCTCAGATGTCGACAATTCCTTGTGGAGTGCAAAATATTGCAGAGAGTTTTGCGAGATCCGGAACTAATACAAGACGGTAGTGTTAGCAAAAAGATACATGGCAGGCTGATTCTTTTCTACAATTTTGATAGACTGAGTAGAATGGTTTCCTCAAAAAACTGGGCTGAATTTTGGTCGTATGGAACTTAGCTTCTAGAAATTTAGAAATTGGTTTGCTCACTGCATCCTGTAATAATCTCTCGCGTCTTTTGTGAGAGAAACTGATGTTATTCTTTTGATGAGAATAGTAACAAGAGTATCTCCAGCAGCTCTTCTCTCCCCCAATAATTTTTCTTTGATAGAGAGTTTGACCAAAAAAAGTACACTGGCAGCTCCCCTTTCCAATAAATTTGTTCTGAATCGAAAGTGATTGATTGTCTCGATCGATGGTTACAGAGTATATATATCCCCTGAAGAAATGCGACGATCTCGAAGAGATGCATCGGTTCTAGGAGGACGGGAGAGAGGCGACGGTTGCGACGGACACAGGCGTCCGTGCGGGTGCAACCGCTCGTTCGATGGGCAAGGGGAGATTTCCCTTAATTACAGATTATAGTTTAATCTTAACACTCCCCCTAATCTACGCTTGACCATGTAGAATCATCTTCACGATTGTCCAAGAAGCTCTATCATCTCAAAAGGTTCTCCTTCAAAAGTTCTTCATAAAAACTTTGATGAGATCTTGA
The DNA here is from genome assembly GCA_021605145.1 of Aegilops bicornis. NCBI lineage: Eukaryota > Viridiplantae > Streptophyta > Magnoliopsida > Poales > Poaceae > Aegilops > Aegilops bicornis. Next base: position 576,341,731 of record CM038671.1, on the reverse strand, counting down.
AACACATACTCACAAAGAAAGATAGCATAATGTGATGTCATTAAAATAAGGATATCTCAAGAAGAGACTTCCCCTGACACCTGCAAGTCCCTAAGTCTTCGCATACCAATTTCATGAACACATTTCTGGAACATAGAATTTGGTAGAGACTTGGTAAATAAATCAGCAAGGTTGTCGCATGATTTGACTTGTAGAATGCTTATTTCCCCGCTTTTCTGAAGATTATGGGGGAAAAACCATTTAGGAGAAATATGCTTGGTGATATTACTCTTGATGTATCCTGTTTGCATCTCATAGAACACAGGCCGCATTATCTTCATAGATAATGGTAGGTGATTTTATCGAACCCATTCCACATGACTGTTGTATGTGGTTTATCATTCTGCGAAGCCATACACATTCGCATGTTGCTTCAAATAATGAAATTATTTCAGAATGATTGGTAGATGTTGCCATCAGAGTCTGTTTCGAAGACTTCCATAATATAGCAGTACCACCATGTAGGAACACGAAGCCGGTCTGAGATCCGGCATTATGGGGATCGGACAAATAGCCAAGCATCTGCATATCCAATCACATCGGTGTCCTTATTTTTCCGAATCGGAAAAATAGGCCAAGATCCTTTTGCCTTGGAGATATCGAAAGATATTCTTCACTCCGGACCAATGACGTTTGGTGGGAGCTGCGCTATGTCTAGCAAGTAGATTCACCGCAAATGCAATATCGTGTCTTATGCAATTTGCAAGATACATAAGCGCTCCAACAGCACTAAGGTATGGAACTTCAGGTCCCAACACCTCTTCTCCATCATCCCTTGGTCTGAACGGATCTTTCTCTACGTCTAGAGATCGAACCACCACGGGAGTTTTAGATGGATAGGATTTGTCCATATTGAATTTCTCCAATATTTTCAGGATATAGGCAGATTGGTGTACCATGATTCCTGAGGGAAGGTGCTCAAGTTGAATACCTAAGCAAAATTTGGTTTTACCCAAATCCTTCATCTCAGATTTCATCTTTAGGTGATTGCGTGCTTCATTAATGTCTGGTGTGCTGCCAATGATGTTGAGATCATCAACGTACACAGAAATGATGCAAAATCCTGTAGAGGACTTCTTGATGAAAACACACGGGCAATCAACACTATTGGAGTAACCTTTCTGAAGAAGGAACTCACTGAGTCGGTTGTACCACATCCGCCCCGACTGCCTTAAGCCATATAATGACTTATTCAGCTTTACACAATACATGTTGCGTTTTGCATTTTTATTGGGGACCGAGATTCCATCAGGAACCTTCATATATATGTCCGAATCTAGTGACCCATAAAGATATGCGGTCACGACGTCCATTAACTGCATAGATAGACGATTTTGCACTGCCAAAGATATAAGATATCGGAAAGTGGTTGCACTCATCACTGGAGAATATGTTTCAGTGAAATCAATGCCGGGCTTCTGCGTGTAACCTTGTGCTACGAGCCTTGCTTTATATCTCACCACCTCATTGTTCTCATTCCGTTTCTGGAGAAAAACCCATTTGAATCCCACGGGGAAAACACTGGGAGGTGTAGGTATTGCTTCAGTGAATACCTTTCTTTTGTTAAGCGAGGCAATTTCTGTTTGGATTGCATCCTTCCATTTAGGCCAGTCGGAGCGCTTTTGGCACTCAACGATAGACCTTGGATCATGATCGATGAGGAGGGTATCCGCAATCTTTTCAAAGAAAATATATGTCGACAGTCGTAGTCTTACGGTCAAATGATTCTCCAGAATCAACATAGTTGATGGAAATTTCCTGCACCCCTAGTGACTCTTCGTGATTTCCCAATATGATCGAGTCTGGGTGTTCCGATGTCCCAGTCAGTTTGTGCACACTGGAACTCGGTTGTGGAGGTTGCCCTTCCACTAGGTGTTTACTACCCATCAGGTGTTTGTCAACATTGAGTTGACCTGTATTTACTGACTCCGAGGTTTTTCTCCTCGCTTTCCTTTGCTGCTTTCTAGAAGCATGCTCCAGGTCAGAGGCCGTACTACTTCCCCTCTTTTTGGGAATAGGGAGTTGAGTGGTTTTTATTGGTACCTCCACTCTTTCTGGCGCGTTTCTGGCCGGATTTAAGGATTTTGTAACACCTTTCAGATCAGTAAATGAATCTGGCAGATTATTTGCAAGATGTTGCAAATTAACGATCTTCCGAACTTGAAGTTCGGTCTCTTGGGTATGTGGATCAGAGGATGAAATGGCATGAGCATTCCAATCAATTTCCGGGCATTCTTTCTGGTACTTGAAATCTCCCCTAATGCGGAAAATGTTCCTCATTAAATATGCAATCGGATTGGTACGTGAAGCAGATCCCAATCGGGGTTCCGTGTACTTGATAATCGGCGCATTTGTACCCCACATAGATCCCCAACTGCCTGTGGGCCCATAGATGTCATTGTGGTGGTGAGATCGGGATGTATGCAGCACATCCAAACTTACGCAGATGGGAAATGCTTGGAGGATTTCCACGCATCAATTCCAGAGAGAGGAAGAACTGTGATATGCGGTTGGCCTCAATTATATCAAGTCAAGACGTGTAAAACAGCATGACCCCAACAAGAGGTTGGCAAGTTGCAATTCGTCAACAAAGGTCTTGCAATGAGTTTGATCCTCTTAATCAATGCTTCAGCCAAACCATTTTGTGTATGGACATATGGAACAGAGTGCTGAATTTCAATCCCCAAAGCCATGCAATAATCATTGAAAGCACGTGAGGAGAATTCCGCAGCATTATCCATTCGAATTGACTTAATTCGACTTGCAGGATAATGGGCTTGCAACTTAATGACTTTCCTCATTATCTTGGCAAATGCATGGTTTCGTGTGGATAGAAGACACACGTGTGACCATCGTGTAGATGCGTCAATCAGAACCATGAAATACCGGAAAGGTCCAGATAATGGATGAATGGGACCACAAATGTCTCCTTGAATACGTTCAAGGAACTGAAGTGGTTTAGCTTGTATTTTGAGGTGTGAGGGCCTCAAAATTAGCTTTCCCGTGGCACAAGATGTGCACACAAAATCAGAAGATTGAGGAAATTTTGACTCAAGCAAATTATGACCAATGGAATTGCTAGTAATTTTTCTCATCATCCCTATTCCAGGGATGGCCTAGGCGATCATGCCAGTTTGGAATGCGTTAACATTCTGAAAAATTACTTTGTATGCAACATGTTCCACGGGTTTGATGTACGTATAGTACAAACCAGACGATAGAGAAGGAATTTTCTCATGTACCCTTTTGCCATATCCGTCATCTTTAGTAAAGAGTAGATACTCCTCTTTGTTGTCTTCATGGGTTTCAATGTGAAAACCATTCTTGTGGATATCTCGATAACTGATCAGGGTACGTGATGAGTCGGGATACAATAAAGCATCCTCAATTGTCACTTGTGTACCGCCTGGGAGGGTAAATATGGCACGTCCAGTGTCAACGATTACCGTATCGCGTCCAGCGATAGTTAGAATATCTCCATTCATCTTTTTCAGAGTTCAAAAATATTTCATCTCCCTCAGTATGGAGTTTGTGGTACCACCGTCCACAAGGCATAATTCCTCTTCCATCGGATTGTCTCAGAGAAAACTATATAAAACAAAGTATTTTCAATAAGAAAACCTCATAGTCATATATAGAATACAATCTTTATTATATCAAATGTGCTGATACAATAAAATATAAAGACAACAACAAACTTATGTTCTTAGTACAATCATCACAAATGGACATAATTAAGTAGATCACTAGGAGATTGAGGGACTAGTCTAAGTCGCCAAACACGTGGTTTGCGGTGTACTCAACCAACGTGTTCTCCGTTTCAACAGTATCCTCAGGAAGATAAGGAATCATGGCATTGCTCGGTCCAGGAGGAACATCGTGCGAATCACCGGCTCCTTTTGCGCTACGCGGATGAAGGTTGAAGTTGGCTTCAAACCTTTTCCCTTGAGGTGCTTTGCGTCCCTGAGATTGTCGGGTACAAAGATAACCAGATGCTTGGGCATTGTGCACTTTTCAGTAGAATGCGTGTGGCATCCACTCTTGTTGCAAAGCTTAGATTTATCAAACCTGGGCTTTGAAGTGCCTTTTCCCTTGCCTGGGTATCTAGATCTCCTGTTCCCATTACGCTTTCGCTTATGCTCGAAATTGGTTTGTTTACCCCGAAAGGTACCATTAAACTTCTGTCTATTTGCAACATTCATATGGACTTCAGGTAAAGGTTGTGCCCCAACTGGGCGCTGAGAGCCATTCTTAGCGAGTAGCTCATCATGCTTTTCAGCCTGAAGTAACATGTGAATGAGCTCGAATGCATAAGCAGTGTAGTTACGAGCACGGTATTGCTATTGGAGGATCATATCCGAAGGGAGCATAGTAGACAAAGTTTTCTATCTTCTCCCCTCAAGAGGTTCCTTCTCACAAAAGCGCGATTTGGAACATATCTTATGAACAAAGATGATTGTACTCACCAATGGACTTGAAATCCTCGAAGACGGAGATGAGTCCAATCATGAAGTGCTTCCGCGTGACTACCGCCTTCATTGCTCATACCTTGTTTTGAGGGCTGAAGCAGCAGTACCGGAGATTCCTCCTGTAAATACTCAGACTTGAGATCTGGATGAATATGGTGCCTTATGATGAATAAGGCAGCATAGTTCTGTTGTTCTGTCAGCGGCGTGGCCCCATCCGGGAGAGGAGTCTCTGGGTGTTGTATTGCACGCGCTATCCCACGGGACGCAAGACTGATCTTGATGTCCATAGCCCATGTAGGGTAATTGCGGCCATTGAGGGCAAGCTTCTCAAACTCTTTGGCAGTCATCTTTGCCTACATGAGGAACCAGAGATAATTAATTTACGGGTGGTAAATTAAAACCATCATGGTTCTGTAATAAGAACGCAAAAATTTGATGCTCAAGTGTAAAAGTTGAAAAATTCTCAACCTCAATTGTGTGAACATAACACTTTGAAGATCACTTAGATCTCACAGTATTAGGCTACATCGCCATTACCTTGTGTATGCTACAGTTCAGATATAAGGAATACACGTTGGAGGTAATCGTTTGTCGAGAATGACAAAGCGTAGACCTCACAGTAAGAGAGGATAGTCTGCAAATGAGCAGTAGATCACAACTCATTACCTTGTGATTCCAAATAAGATGAGGGAGAAACATTCAAAAATTCGCAAGTTTGATATGCGAGAGAAGATCTCAATCGCAAAGACATGTTCGATAAAAGTGAGATGTGGTAAACACATGGAACATGTCATTCTTCGGATGAAATCCGGTACTTTATTTATTTATATTGTCAATCCATTACATAATATAAACACACTAATAATTACACAAGTCCTAGTCAGATTTAATCTAGAACTGGACTAGTATGTAAGTAGCAGTCAAACTAGGTACTAAACAGTACTAAACAGAGTCTAAAACTGCACCATATACAATAATTAGTACTATAATAAAAACAGAGAAAAAAAAACTTGAAGAGAGCAGGTCGATCGCCTGGCCCTGGCCTGCCACCGCCGACCGAGGCCAGCCCGCAGCCACCCACACCGCATAAGAGGAGGCGAGAGGTGGGGCAGTTACAGATAGGGACCCGCCCGACCCGCACCACGCTCGATCCCCCACCACCACCTGCGCTCGCTAGGAGCAGGGAGACCAGTCGCCGGCGATTGGGGCGAGCGTCGGCGCCTCCCCTCGCATCTTCAGGTGTTAGCGATGCGACACCGACGAGGCCTCTTCATCTGAAGAGGAGACGACGACGGTGGAGGCCTGGCGCAGTGGAGTAGCGGTGAAGCTGAGGTTCGCCGGAGCCCATGAGCCTGGGCGATGGCCGGGGCGGCGGGTCGAGGGCTGCGACGGCTACCAAGAGGCGGCCGGCGCGCCCGCTGCTGCCGAGCTGCTGCGCTGTCTCCGGTTGAGGCGTGCCGGCGGCGGCGGCGCCCTCCAAGCCGACTCCAAGGCCGACGAAACGAGAGGCGCCGGATTGAGCGGAGATGAAGGCGAGCGCTTCTCGCATTCACCGCCGAGCGACGGCATCGGGCGTAGCCGCAAGTGAGGCTTGGGCCAGAGCAACCACGCGTGATCGTGCATCGGGCGCTGGACGGCGGGATCCATGCGGCCGGCGGAGGAGGTGGTGGAGGCGGAGACCCAGTGGGCAAGGCAGGCGCGGTAGCGGCCCCGTGCATCATGGGGGCGCTCGGGCCGGCCACCAGCCAAGGATCGTATCCCATGGGCGCCTGGCCACGGGCACGGGGAGCACCGCAGTGTGCGCGTCCAGGAGCACGGGGACCGTGTCCAGGGGCGTGGTGAGCACTACGACGGGCGCATCCAGCGGCGCGGTGGCTGCCAGGGGCGGCACGTCCAGCGGCGCTGCGGCCGAACCGTCGGATGGCTTGCATCCGACGACGGAAACGGCGGTGGCCACCAACTCCATGGCGGCGAAGGGCAATGAGGCGGTAGCGGCGACCGTCCTCGCGGATCAGACGGAGGAAGGAGACGAGGCCTGTCATCTCACCGATGGCGAGTGCTTCCTCTCTTCTCCTTTCTCTGTTGCCTTTTCGCTCTCGCTGGCTGTTCTACGTGCGTGATAACGTGTTTTGAGTCGAAAGTGATTGATTGTCTTGATCGATGGTTACAGAGAGTATATATATCCCCTAAAGAGATGCGATGATCTTGAAGAGATGCATCGGTTTCAGGAGGACGGGAGAGAGGCGACGGTTTCGACGGTGCAGGCGTTCGTGCGGGTGCAACCGCTTGTTCGATGGACAAGGGGAAATTTCCTTAATTACAGATTATAGTTTAATCTTAACAAAATTATTGATGATCATTCAAAAGGGTCCATCGACACCTTCGCCACATATTCAATGCGGGTCTCCGTTGACGGGCAGATAGCTCAAACTACCCACTAGTAACTTAGATCAGGACAACATGCATATGTTACAGTCTAGTTACTAGCTCTACTATTATGGGGAGTATCGTATGTGTGATATCATGCAACACTTTACTTGTATTAGATTATAGACTCATTTTATCTTGGTATGTGTTATGTTACACATACTATGAGTAACTACTCCCTCTATCGCACGAACAATGCCAATCTCCCCGCGGACATTATCACACATGAGATGAGATTATGGATAGCGGCAAGAGGTAGAGGAGTCCAACATCCAGCCGAGTAGTAGCTTTAATGAGTGTGGAGTGGAGTTTCGGGTGTGCTTTTCGCTGTGGGCCTAACCACTTCTTGTAACTAATCTTCTGCCTTCTATAAAGCTAAGTACACATTTTACGTATTCTCGAAAAAAAACTACTCCCTCTATTTATCTATATAGGGCCTAATACGTTTTTCGAGGTTAACTTTAACCACATGTTAGAACAATAATATATATGACATGCAAGTTACACAAAGCATATCGTCAAATTTGTACGTTAAAAAACTTTAAATGATATATTTTTTACATTATATATTTCATATACTATTAATTTTATCAATAGTCAAAGGCAATCTCAAAAAACGCATTAGGCCTTACTAGCAAACATGCCCACGAGTTGCAACGGGAGAAAAAAAATTATACATTGGTCAAATAAGTATGACTCAATACCCGACATATGAGTGTCCTCTAGTTTAACACGATGGCTCACCATGTTGCCAATTATCTTTCTTCTCACTCTCGTTGATGATGGATGTGATATCCACGTGATCGCAATGCATTCAACGTGGTAAACAATGAGCTTGTCACTGCACGTCACACTTGTCATTGTCTCGCGCAAGGGAATGTTTAAAACTTTAAAAACAAATCTCATCGACCACAAACTACTCGCCAACGCCAAGACATATAATGAATTTCCAAAAACTAATAAAATCCTAAATATAAAATACTTCTGAATCGGAACAGTTTTTTGAATCAACAAACAATCTTTTAAATTTAGGCATTTTTTTAAAAATTCACTAACATTTGTTTTTTAGACGAACATTTATTGAAATGCATGAATAGTTTTTGAATTCATGATGACTCAGAAAATGCTTTTTAAATCGATGAACTTTTCAAAAATTGCGGAACAAATTTTGAATTTCACAATTATTTTTTGATTTTTCCGAATATTTTCTAAAATTTCATCGACTTTTTTAGATTCACAAATATGTTTTGAATACACGATCATTTCATCAAGATCATGAACTTGATTTTATTTAACGACATTTCTTTCCAAATTATGATTTTTTTATAATTTGCAAACATTTTTGTAAAATCACTAACATTTTTTGAAACCACGAAAATTTTATGATTTCCTGAACTTTTTTGAATTCACATGCATTTTATAATTTCTCAAACATCTTTTTCAAACTCGCAACTTTTTAATATTTGAAAATCTCGAATTAGTTTAAAGAAGGAGAAAACAGAAACAAAAGTGAGAAAAGAGAAGACAAAAAAAACAGGGTGTTAAGGCCGCTGGCCGGCCCATGTAGCCCTGGGGGCTGGGGGGAGTGCGTGAGAAAAAGGTGGAGGAAAATATTGGTAGAAGCTAGGATTCAAACCCTGGTCTCCAGGGTGGAAGAGACAGGACCGAGCCACCGTGCTGCTGGTGTATCTGTGCTATATGTGGGATATTACATATATAAAAACACTCGGCACGACGGCGACTTCGAAAAGAAAAATCGAAACGTTTTCTTCACTTACGGATGGCATAGCGGGTAATCTATAGCAACTTCGGGGCCAATTTTTGTGATGTACGGGCAGCATCAATATCTGCTTTATTAGTAGGTAGAGATATATATGGATGGAGGGAGTAGCTATGTTACCACATGCCTCTCTTTTTTCATTAATTACTTGTCATAACATTTATTTTGCCTAGATATGTGTGATGTTGCAATCTACTACCTCCGTCCGGGTTTATTGGTCCCCTTCGTATTTTGTGCCCAACTTTGACCATATATTTGACTAACAAATTGTAAGGTGTATGTCACGAAACTTATATTGTTGGATTCGTATTTGGAAGATGTTTCCAATTATACTATTTTTAGGGTATATAACTTATATTTTAAAGTTAAATCAAAGGTCAAAGTCTGACCCAAATTACAAAAGGCCTAATAAACCGGGATGGAGGTAGTATGTTACTCCCATCGTGGGTATTCTATGTTACTCAATTTGTCTCTCTCCTCATTAATTAACTGTCACATCAATGAGGAGAGATACAAATTATGTGCATAAGTCATCTTACGTTGTCAACCGCGACCAAGGGGGGGGGGGAATGAGAGAACCTAATGTTTATTTGCTAATTAATACCATTGCATGCAATAAACTGACTAGTGCTTGATATGCTAGGTTGTCTCAAGTCATTAAAAACATACACGCCCGACGTCTCGTATTGTTGTTTCATTTATTCATGTCAAGAAACAAGAAACGAGATGGGAGTTAATGCACCGCGCCTAAGTGTTTTGGGATTATTTGGTTATCATAAGATGACTTATGCGCCGGTACGGAGGGAGTAACATAGCTAGTTACTCATACTATGAGTAATATCACATATCAAGATAAGATGAGTCTACAACCTAATAAATAAAATGTTGTATGACACCACACATATGTTACTTCTCACTATAGAGATAGTAACACATGCATGTTATTACTAGTCTAATTTACTCTCGACTATGGGTAGTCTTAGGTGTCATGTATATTACTCCCACTCTGGGTAGTCTAAGAGCAAGTACAATAGTGGGTTATAAGTATGCTTACATGACTTTTTTGCCTATGTCGAGGAGAGAGATAAGATAAGGGGAGTGCTACTTGTGAGCTGCCTTGGGATTTCCCCAAAGAGGAGGGGATGATGCAGTGCAGTAGATATAAGTATTTCCCTCAGTTCTGAAATGAAGATTATCAATGCAGTAGGAGAAGCAAGCAACACTATGTAAATAGCACCTGCACACAAACAACAAATCCCGCACCCAACGTGAACAAGGGGTTGCCAATCCCTTGGCGGTCAATTGCAAGATTAAATTGTATGGTGATAGATAAATAGATCGCACAAATATAAAATAAAATAAATAAAGTAAAAATTGCAGCAAGTATTTTTAGGATTTTTATATGATAAAAGATAGATCTGGGGGGCATAGTTTTCACTAGAGACTTCTCTCGAGAAAATAGCATACGGTGGGTAGACAAATTACTGTTGGGCAATTGATAGAAAAGCAACTAATTATGACGATATCCAAGGCAATGATCATGTATATAAGCATCACATACAAGATAAGTAGACCGAAACGATTCTGCATCCGCTACTATTACTCCACACATCGACCGCTCATCATGCATCTAGTGTATTAAGTTCACAAGAAACAGAGGGACGCCTTAAGCAAGATGACATGATGTAGACAAGATAAACTCACATATGAATAAACCCCATCTTTTACCCTTAATGGCAATGATACATATGTGTCATGTCCCTTTCTGTCACTGGGATTGAGCACCGCAAGATCGAACCATCACAAGGCACCTCTTCCCATTGCAAGATAAATCAATCCAGTTGGCCAAACCAAATCTAGATCGGAGAAGAAATACGAAGCTATAACAATCATGCATAAAAGAGTTCAGAGAAAACACAAATAATATTCATGGATAGATCTGATCATAAACTCAAAATTCATTGGATCCCAACAAACACACTGCAAAAAGAATTACATTGGATAGAATTCCAAGAACATCAAGGAGAACATTGTACTGAAGAACATCGAGAGAGAAGAAGCCATCTAGCTACTAACTATGGACCCGTAGGTCTGTGGTAAACTACTCACGCATCATCGTAAGGGCAGCAAGGTTGATGTACAGCCCCTCCGTGGTTGCACCCCCCTCCGGCGGAGTGCCAGAAAAGGTCCCCAGATGGGATCTCTTAAGAACAGAGGCTTGCGATGGCGGAATAAGTATTTTGTGGACTCCCTGGTAGGTTTCCTGATTTTTGATAATTTATAGAGGCAAATTTGGGTCAAAAGGAGGCTTGTGGGCCCCACAAGGTACCAGTGCCGTACCCTGGGCGCTCCCTGGTGCCTTGTGGGTTACTGCTTCATCTTCTCGTCCCTTCTCGGAGCTTCCAGGGTCTCTTATTGCCAGAAAAATATCTCCAAAAAGTTTTGTGGCATTTGGACTTCGTTTGGTACTGATATTCTACAAAATCAAAAACAAGCAAAAAACAACAACCGAACCTTTGGGCACTAAGTTAGTAGGTTAGTCCAAAAAAATGATATATTTTTGCTTGTAAATGTATATAAAACATCCAAGATTGATACTATAATAGCATGGAACAATAAAAAATTATAGATACATTGGAGACGTATCAGAGAGTAAGACCCTGATATCATGGAAGGCTAAGCCCAACCTGGCATCCCGGCAGGCGGCGACACCCATACGTACTCCTAGGCAAATGCAATAAATGTGAAGAGGAGAGAGATAAGGTAAAGGGGAGTAAGATCCTAGCTATATACGTACTCCTAGGCAAATGCAATACATGTGAAGAAAGAGAAAGAGAGAAAGTAGAAAAAATACTAATGTAATAGTCAACCTTATAGCCCAGATTACTATATGAGTGACTATAATGATGGCTACAGATAACATGACAGTTTCATATGACCATCAACTAGCTATAATATTAATCGTACTCAATGTGACGGTGGTACGGAAACAACTTCATGCTATCCTTGAGGACCAATGCAGGAATATTGGTGCCTCCATGGATTGATACCTTGGTTTCTCACTGAAAGAAAGATTGTTGGATACTACAAACTCCTGCGCTTTGGAGCTTTGACTGCAATAGGTTTTGACTACTCATCCTCTGCACCAACTATTGTTGCTCGTGTGATTAATGAGGAGGACGATGCCACTTCACCGTCTATGGCTTCACTGCAACACGATGTTGCATCAAGCCCCTCTGCACCGCCCAACACCAACATCGACCCGGTTGCACCAACAACCTCTACATCACCTTTCAGGAACGCTTAGACACCCTATGTCTTCATTCCTTTTTGGTCACTCGATGAAAAAGTGGGAGAAGCATATGGGTTGATAGTCTTCAAGCGGGATTTTGGTCGAGTGCTATATTTTGTTAAGTTTGCAATGTTGGAAATATGCCCTAGAGGCAATAATAAAGTGGTTATTATTATATTTCCTTGTTCATGATAATCGTTTATTATCCATGCTATAATTTTATTGACCGGAAACTCAAATACATGTGTGGATACATACACTACAAAAAAAATACTTCCGTGATGATACGTGTTTGTCACAGTAGGTCACGTTTTCTGTCATGCATGTACATCCATGACGGTTTTATGACAGAATCAAGATAGTCATACTGTCTTTGTTGTAGAAGTGTTCCATGACATTACCAAAATTATCATCACGGAAGTGTCCACTTCCATGACGATAAATGCCGCGTCATGGAAGTGCTTTCGTCAAGGGTGACCGACACATGGCATCCACCGTAACGGGTCGCCGTTAAGCTATCGGGTCCGATTTTGGATCCGATAACCCGCTAACAGCCACGACCAATGCCGATTTTCCACGTGTAAAATTCTCATTGGCCGACAGAACCACGTGTTAGCTCCGCATTGACACAGGTGTCACTCATCCAATGGGCGAAATGCGCCTATGATACGTTGACACGTGGACCGGCCCAAAAGTGGCCCATAAAGATTAAATGGGCCGACCCAACTAAAGGCGCACAAGATTTTGCGGACCATAATGGGCCGGCCCAGCTAAAGGCCCACAATATTTTGCAGATCATAATGGGCCGGCCTAGCTAAAGGCCCACAAGATTTTGAGGACACTAGTGGGTCGGCCCGTTAACATGCTGCCATGTTTTGGGCCAAATGTCGGCCCATATTTGATCCGGTCCATTAACAGCCTACCACGTTCTGGGCCTAATAAAGGCCCATATGAGATCCGGCCAGTTAATAGCCTACCACGCTCTGGGCGATATTACATCCCAGATCAGATCTGGCCCTTTAAAAGGCTTTGGGCTAAATTATGGCCCATATCAGATTCGGCCTGTCAACTGGACGCTTTGCTTTTGGGCCCACTTGAGGCCCGGTCAGGATTTCTTTTTGCTAAAGGCCCATTTAGTAATCTGACACGATATTAGTTTCGACTGTTAAAGGCCCGTTTAACATTTCGGCCCTATATTTATTTTGGCCTGTTAAAAGCACGTCATATAGTTGGGCCTAACTATGGCCCGCTTTGCATCCGGCCTGCTCACAGCCGATAATCTGATTGGGCCAAACAAGGAGCAAGACAATTTTGGCCTGTTAACGACCCGTGATGTGATTGGCATGATCATGGACCGGGGTCTATTTCGGCCTGCTATCGGCCCGTGAGCTGTTCGGCACGTTTCAGGCCCAACCTACTTTTCAGCCTTCTAAAAGCCCATTGAATTTTCTTGCGAAAATAGGGCCGGCAGTTTACTTGGCCTATGAAAGGCCCGAAACTACTAGTGGGCCAGTTTACATTTAGGCTTGTTAACGGACAGAGATGACTGGGCCCATGATGCAGATCATACATAGTGATTTGCATGACGACCCGATTATGTATCGTAATTTTACGGTTTGGCCAGTTTACTGCGAAGACAGGATATATATACAGTAAAATAACTACAGCATCGTGAATAAGAAAAACCTAGACTATACAATAAATAAATTACGGCATATTACATCCACTGGGCATCAAAGTTTGCCACTATGATAATAAAGCACAAGCAGACAACAGATTGCATACACTGGGCATCAAAGATCGCCACCAGTGCAAATAAACACGCCGACAAAATAATATACAAAACCGACAGCACTTCAATAGAGTTCAAGAAAGGTTAGCCCTGCTCGGGAGCTGCAGCGCAAGCAACTAAGCAAGCTGATGAGACTGTGCTTGTTTGACGCTTATATCCTCCTCACTCTGAAAGCAAAACAAGCAGACAGATGACAGGTTTTGCACATATAAGTATGAGTGCTGACAATTCATCACATTTCTTATTGACGAATAAAGTGACACAGTTTAAAATAGCATTAACACAATATGGTATTGTTCAGGTTAAGACATGGCAGGAAATGACATTGTGAAGGAGTTGGCGACTTCACGACACCAATCGGATTACAGATCAAGAACTCATAAGTATCAATGGTTAGTGTCTTTGTCAATTTATCCCATTTGAGATTGGAAAATAAAGAGACGGTTTAAATATTAGTAGAATGATATGACATTGTTCATAATTAAGACATTGCGAGAATATGACATTGTCTTTGTGGTCGTGGAGGTTCACCACACCACTGGATTACAGATCAAGAACATAAGCATACATGCAGTGCAAAAGAAGATCACTTGCTTTGTATAGTTTAATTTACATGGTATGAAGGAGGACCTTGGTTGTACAACTGAAAACTTAAATTGAGAAGGACAAACTTTTGTTTATGAACTACATAATAAACTTTAAACATGCAATTTGATGCAAACACCAAAAATAAAAAGGTGTTGCAGTCATGCCTAACCAAATATACACAACAAAGTTTGAAGGCTTGAGAAGGACAAACTTACATTAGTGGCGAAGACGGGCTCTATAAAGCCCTTGTCCATGCTGAGGGGGGGGGGGCAATTCAAGAAGTTTACCACAGAATCTTCTTCATAAGCATTTCCTTTATTCTACATTTTGTTAAGAGTAAATATAGATTTGATAATATAAGAAAAAATGGAGAATATTTAAGATAAGATGAAGAGTGATGCTACATAACCAAGTAGCTATAAATGTAAGTACATCGATACATGCAAAAGGTACAGCCAAGAGCAATGCAGAGCTAAACTTCTTCAGTACCATCGGTGTTATCCAACCTTATGGTAAGAGTAAATATAGATCTGATGTGTAGAAAATGGAGGGCAAAGGAAAATAAGATGTAGAGTGATGGTACATGAACAACTAGCTGTCAATATAAGTACACTGATAAAGGATAACAGGTGCTTACAAGAACAATGCAGAGCTAAAAAATTTCATTGGCATTGGACTAATGTAACCATTCATATAGATCAGATAATTTGGAGCGAACAATTGATAAGCAAGCTATCATGCATACTGCTATCACATAATGAACCAGGTATGAATGCAAGTACAGTGATACAGGACTACAGGTACTAACAAGAGCAAAGCAGCGGGAAGCATATTTGTGATATCCTGTCGTCCTTTTTAACCCGGAAATCTTCTTCGAGCAGATTTCCTGCAAAAGAGATCCGTAAGGCACATGCGGAAAAGTAGAAGTTCAAATTGGCATGTGATATCATAGACAGTACCTCATCCCGGGAACGAGACCAGTGCATAACAAGGTTTTTCCATTCAATGTCTTCTAAATTTAGCACAGGAGACTTCACCAAAAATTTGTTTATAGACTTGCCATCAAAGTGGGATTTCCTCAGGTAACACCGATACTGCTGCAATGCTTCCTTGAAAAGCGCAAGCAAGCTTTACTTGTCATGACTATCCAGATAGACCCTCACCTACTTACAACAATGTAATGTAAATCATTGATGTGTTCAATCAGCAGAAAACAGGAAAATAATCACCATGAATAATAGCACTTACACGTAAGTGGGACATGAAGATGTGAAAATGGTGTTTGTCTTCACAATAATCTTCCAATGATGGGAATAAATGCACGTAGTCCCTAAAAACATTGAAAGCATTGTCTTTTAAACTGGGAATAACTGGAATGGGGTTCCAATCTGCAGGAGTTGGCCGTCTGCAGTTGGGATAGGTCTTGACGGTGGACTTCTTTGTACTTTTCTTTGGAGTGGGATTTTTACGTGGTATGACTGGTGCTATGGCAACTGAAATCGGCATACCTTTTCTTTGGAGTGCAGGTCCTGTGGTTGGGCTAGTGGTGTGGCCAAGAAGTATGGAGTGCAGTCTGCTTGGAGTCGGTCCTACGTTTTGTGTCACTGGTTGTAGAGCCAATATAAGTGGGGTGCTGTCTGATTTCTCCGGCACCACCACGTTTTTCAAGGACTTTGCTGGTGCTCCTTCAGGTTTAGCAATAACCCTCTTCCTTTTTGATGTCTGATGCACAAGAACAACATTTGAGTGAAAAAACATGGTATGATGACAGATGGAATATGTATTTATAATGGATGGGCATGTCATCTTGACATATATGATGAGTAAACTAAGCAGATGGCGGTGCAACAAAGTAGAAGAAATGCAAGACACCTTATGCAAGATACGCGCAATCAATAAAACCTTGCCAAATTAGAACAGGTACCTTGATGGAACAGGACAGGCCATCTGCCTTTGACTCCTCGAGGTCAGAATAGTCATTAGGATCATATTCTAAACAAGAATCTACAGGTGGGGAGCATATGCGTTTCATTGCATCCAGAATGGCACTCAATGCCTTGGTGCCAATTTTGTAAGTCGTTGCAGTATTCCACAATATTCTTCTGATGCGCGGATTCTGATATTCACTGTGATTACGTATAATATTTGAGAAGCATGAAAACATAAATAGTAGTGAGATTATCTTTGTAATGCAGAGGATATTCTAATATAGGGGCACCCTGTAAACCCTTGTGTGCTATCATTGGATTCTGATGAGAGAGCCCATGTGTGCTGTAATATGGTGCGTGCATTAATATAATCTGGGACAAGTACACAAAAAAAAGGCTCCAGAAGTAAGGATAGTTGGTAGATGATAGGTTCATAATATACTGTATAGAGAGTTTATTGCCAAACCATGATAACAAGAGCACACCTGCAACTAGGCAGATCGTAGTGTACATAAAAGGGTACACCATAACCAGGATATATAAATCGGAAAGTGGAACTGGCTGGAAAATACGGTGTTGTATTGTCACGCTTGAAAGCCTATCGATCACGTCTGAGCCAGCTCTATCAGTTGACTACAGATGTCCCTCGCTCCCCTTCCTGACAAGGAACATACTGTACGTACTAAATATAGAATAATAAAAGAGGAACATGTTAAAGAACAGAAGAGGAAGCATATTCTTGAGGTTCCACTTCTTTGCATACAATGTTGGTTGCCCACTCATGATGAATCACAGTGCCCAAAGAAATGCAATTCCATGCTGTCTCTCTATATGTGGCCACATGCATTTGGAAAATCAAGTGGGAGCATTACCTGACCAATTAAATGTGTGTCTGTTAACTAATATCAGTATCATATCATAATTTGTATTTGAAGAAGTAAGCTTTGGACTTATGATTGGTGTGTTGTTTAGCTTTAAGAGTGGACTGCTGCTAGTGCGACACAAAGAAGCTACACAGATCATAGTGTAGATATAACGGGAAAACCGTAAGCATCACAAATAAAATTAGCAAAGTGGAACTTGCTGGAAAATATTGGCTACTAATGCCGGTACGGCTAGAAAGGCTTCGGATACCATCTCTATTCAACTGAAGGTGCGGTACTATTAATATCAGTGTAACTCTCAAAGGTGACACAGCTCCCCGCATTTCCTTGCTAATCTTATAGGACTCAAGTGGGCAGGCCACTACAATTCCTATTCCTAAGTTTACAAAATCCTACGAATCAGAGAGGCCCGAAGAGTTGAAAGTGTCCATCACAACCGACCGAATAGACCTCTACACAAGAAATGTCCTGCTCCTCTTCACTACAAGGAACATACTATACTACTATCATACTCCCTCCGTTCCAAAATATAAGTCTCTCAGAGAGATTTCCACTATGGATCACATACAAATGTATATGAGATACATTTTAGAGTGTAGATTCACTCATTTTGCTCCATATGTAGTCCATGGTGGAATCTATGCAAAGACTTGTATTTAGGAACGGAGAGAGTACTTATTAAAGAAGAATGAAAGAGGAACATGCTAAAGAAGAGCAAGCAGATTTTGGATAATAAAATGTTCGTTGCACAGTGCCCACACATGATGAACCAGAGCGCATTAAGAATGCAACTCCCTGCTGTCTCTCTATATGTGGTGCACGTACTTTTCGAAAGTAAAGTAGGAACATTAGCTAACCAATTAAACGTTATCTGTTTTAGTAATATCAGCATCATATCAGATTCGTATTTGAGCAACAAGTTTGGAATTATGAGTGGCACATTGTTTAGCTTGATGGATTCAGGAGCAGTGCTAAGCAGCTACGATGATGGTACTGAATATAAAGGAATGTATGCATGCATGTCGCGTGACTTTTGTCATTTGGGTCAGTCGACCATTTCAGGCGGTTGGATGAAGATCCTACGTCTCCTAACCCTTCTTCTTCCTCGTCTCTGATTCTTCCCATACAGAACACCGCACGGGCCGCCGGCCGAACCACCGGCTCCGACCCCCCGCCCTCCCCTGAACTACCCCCACCGCCTGTGTTCCTTCGCCACCCCCACCCGCATCGAGTTTTCTTCGTTCGGCGAGGCCCCACCACCGCCAGGCCACCGCCCCCACAACCACCATCCCCACCCGAGCCCCTTCACACCGGCGAACTCCGGCGAGCTCTCAAAAATCGACTAACCCAATTTTGAAATTTAGTCTACTGTCATTTAACTAGCGTGGAATATAAAAGAGGAAAACCATAAGCATTGCGAATATAGTGTTGAGCGTGCCATGACGGATCTGAAGGTGCAAACCAGACAAAGGCAACTTCGCAACCAATGTTTGCTTTCAACTAACAAGTAAGTGATGGACAAGAAATCAGAGTAAAGCAGTGGCGATCTATTTTCTTGCTGCGATAAATAAGTTGAGCAGATACGAAAGAGTACCCCTCTTGTGCGGCGTTGTGTATGCATTTGCTGAGAATTTGATGGTGCTGCGGTAGCGATGGCTGTCGGCGGTATGGAAGCAGATCTAGGAGGGTAGACGGTGGCGGCGGGGAAATATCCCGGCGCGGTGGACGAGACGATCATAGGAGCGGCGCAGACAAGGTGGACAACGGCGGGGATGAAGCGAGAGGGCAGGATGCAAGGATCCCGGTCCGAAGCCGTGGATGATAGAGGTCGATCTCTTGTAATGGACGACGGCGTCGGGGTATCAGCTCCGGCATGGTGGAGGAGGACGGCGGTGGATAGGGTGGCGGATGGAGGTGAGAGGGTGTTTTGGCGCCCATGGAGTACGAATGGGGAGATGGATGGAGAGAGGAAGGGGGAACCATGTCTTTAGGGCGTGCTTGTCTCAAATGTGAGGAAATTTACAAACTTAGCCCCCGTTTAAAATTTCCCACATGACAACAATATTAGTCGGTTGGGGATAGGACGGTAATCTCGCATACACCGAATATTTGCCGACGAGAGTTTGTTTTGGCGCCCACTGTGTATGAATCGGGGAGGGAGTCGATTTCGGCCGAGGAGACACTGTGTTTTGGTGCCCACCGTGTATGAATCCGGGTGAGAGGCGGTTATGCCATGTTTGAGTGAAATTGCAAACCTATCCCTATCGAAACCTATAGAAATCGAGCCGATAGGATTTGCATGTCAGGGATAGCCAGTAATTTCCATCTCGCAGATTTTGGTTTCGGGCGGTTACTACGACTTTCCCCGCTTCGTTCAAATTTTTGCAGAGCAAAAGTGCACGTTTACCGTGCCAACTCAATTCGAATCCAGTTTGTATTCCATTTTTGTTCGGGCAGGATCCATTTTTGGTTGGAACAAAATTCTGTATACATCATTTTTTATATATACTTTCAAAAGCACAACAAAGAATTATGCTCCTTTATATATAATATGATTTACAAATACAGTGATCTCAAAATCATAAGGTTGAATTCAAAAAATTTAAACCAAATTATGTTCAACTAAAATGTATGGATCAGTAATATCTACATATTAAATAACATAGATGCGTGAATTCATATGAGTATGCATGTTTGATGGATCAATTTTGGTTCGAGTATGAATTACATGTATCATCATCTCGAATTCAAATATTTGAATCCCTTTTCTGTTGACATTTTCTATACACGCAACTAAATCTCCTTTCACGCCCATCTCTCTCGCATGCTCCTTCATGTAGCTATCACTCTCTTTTCTCCAGCTCACCCGCACGCTCACTTCATGTTTCTCCTATTTTCGCAAACATGGTCTCTCGACGTCTCCCTTGAGAAGCGTCACACTCTCCCTATCATTATACATTACACAGTTTTCATTATCTCTCATGTCTCTACCGTTCTCTGGTATCACTAGGTACTTAAGCTTCCTTTTTCACTGCCACACACACACACTCTCACTCATCTTTCACTTTGTCTTTCTCTCTATAGGGTTCTCTCACACACCCTATATCTCTCTAGATATGACTCATACCACTAAAATTACTCTCTCCCGCAGACACAACATTTGTTGCGGTCTCCGTTCTGTCTCCATCCCAGTTACAAAACTGATATTATTCATTTGTTTACCGATCAGACAAACTCCCCCCTCTCTCTCTCTCACACACACACACACACACAACTCCTGCTTCCACTCCCCTTCCCGACTATCGTCTCTCTCACACACACACAAAACTCTCGCTTTCGCACCCCGACTCATATTTCTCTCACAAACATTGATCGACTAGCCTCCAGATAGGTTTATACACCCGCACACTCGTGCTTCCACTATCGCGTACATGTGTCTATCGCGCTCCTTGTATCTATGTAGATTTTTCGCCCCTTCTTGAGACACGTCCTCTCGATCATGCACACACGCACTATTGCCTCATTTTAAGCTGATACCTCTCGCACACACACTCTTTGTGTCTTTGTCACACACGCACTCCGTCCTCCTCTCTCCCTCTCTCTGACACACACAACACACACAACACACATGGGCTTTTTGCAACAACTAGCAAGATGCCCATGCTGCACCTGAACATCAAGATGCATTTGTATGAGTAGTTTATCTTGTGGGAGAAAAGGATGAATGAGGGAAGGCCTTATTTGCAAATGTGGAGAGGGGTGTGGGTATCCTTTTGCAAAATTGCCATAGTTTCCTTCCTATCTGTCAGATATAAATTGGACGGTCTATATTGCAGGATGGTAGGCACACCATCATCACCAACTCTGTTTTTATCTCTACTCTTATAAAAAACCGAGTTGGCGATGATGGTGTGCCTGCCATCTTGTAATATAGAACGTCCGATCTATATCTGATGGATAGAAAGCAAACTATGACAATTTTACAAAAGATACCCGCACCTCTCTCCATATTTACAGATAAGGCCTTGCATCGTTCATCCTTATCTCCCACAACCTCATTGCCGAGCAACTAAAAAAGGATGTCTCTAGAACAATCTGGCATGATGGCCGCTGCCGGCGCCGTCCATCCCCATGCCTCTGCCCAGTCCGACCACTAGTCACCACCACGCCCCACTCCTCCTCACCTTATCTCTCATCTTTCTTGAGATATCATTTTTTCGATGAAATTCTCGAGATGCCATTTTTATGATAAAATTCTCGAGATATCATTAGTTTTTACTCATGGATTTACTCCTGCATTGGTCAATCACAACAGGTGTTTTGTAAAAAAATGCATCTTGATGTTCCGTGCAATGCATGGGCATCTTGCTAGGAAGAGTAGAAATTAGAGATATACCACTTCTCGAATCTTGAAACCAACCACATTCCTCCCTTATCTCATCAAAACCACCAAAGGAATATATTTTGAGTGAAACATAACATATTTTTTAGTGATATACGTATTTCAAAACTAGACTCTTTTTTCTATCAAATCGGTGAATATGTATTAATCTACTTTGATCGTGTGGCAACGCAATGGCACATTGCTAGTTATTACTACTGTATAATTTTTTGGACACCAGACAAACGGTGGAGTACATATATGAAGAGAAGAGGCGACGCCTATGATGGGTCTCTCACCATCTCGCACACATGAGAGTTACGTAAAGGCACCGTAAACAAATAAACCCTAAAACCCTAGGTGCACGATTGCTGCATGCGCGGGTACCAGGTACGTGGTGGAGCGCACCTTTGTAGGAATAGTCAGCTCGCATGATAATTTGATCCGTAGGAGTTGATGGTCAGGACCACAGGTGAACGACCTAGAGGCGGTGGCTTGCCAGTCGCCACTGATCGAGTAGCCACGTTTAAAATATCATTTTTTAGTGGGGTAAGAGTTCCGATTTTCAATGGCGCGTTATAAGTACTAAGTAGTTTTTAGAACAATTGGTATGGAGCAAAAATGGAATTCATAACTACTACCTCCCTCCTGGTTTACTAGTCCCCGTCGTATTTTGGGTCAAAGTTTGTCCATGAATTTTACTTGTAAAATGTGAATGGAAAACGAGATTTTGTTATACCCAAACAAAACATGACTGGAGGGAGTGATTGCTCTGACACGTCTGCGACCTCTCATAGCGCAGGCATTGAACAGTGCGCCGCCAAGGGGCCCCACTCATCAGACGCCAGGCTGAACACGCCTCCTCGCCGCATGCAACCGGCTTCAGACTGCCCCGCCTGCCTCCATTGAATCCGCGCGTGTGCCGGCAACACGTCCTTCCGCGAGCCGGCCGGCATTTAGAACACAAAGTCGGTTGGCTCCTCTCATTCGCTCGCTATTTAAATGAGGCCAGACGCCTGGCAAGAACCGCACCACACCACTGCTCCCCATATCCTCCTTGCACCATTTTCTCCACACTCTCCATAGCATCCGGTGAGCAGGAAGACGAGTTCTTCGGTATAAAAGCCGGCTGGGTGCCCCGACAAGCCAGGCAACTCGTCGCCTCACCTCCCTCCCTGCCCCAGGCTGTCAGTACCATGGGCGAGGCTGCAGGCTGGCAAGCGGAGGAGCAAGCCGCCGCTCCAAGCTAGCCCTTGGTGCATCAACTCGACGCTCCAAGCCTGCTCGCAGAGGAGTGGCCAGTTGTTGCACGCCGACACACGAGGGACCACGACGTCCAGTGCACCATGGTTGGCCGCTCCATCTGGCGCAGACGTTGGCGGAACCGCGGATTGCTGTCGAAGGTGGCCAACATGTTTGCAGGCACCGCTGACACCGAGGAATAGTAGACCACGGGAGCCGCCGCCGCTCTGAACCCACGAATGCTATGACCACTGTGTTGCCGGCATAGACACCCGGTGTGTTTCCCGGTTTGGCTCAAAACATCATGGACCCCAGCCGCGGCCGGCATTAGAAATTATACCTGCTTCCAGAAGTTATTTGCGATTAGTCAAAAAATGACCAAAATATAATTAATTACGCATGGTCTTGACTTGTTGTGCTCGCACTGGTAGTAGGAACTAGAGGTTTTTATTTATTTATAACTCTCCTCACATTGTTTTGGCTTTGAAGTGAATCATGGTTGTGGACATTATTTATGAATGTGCAGATATCTGTGAACATGAGTTTGATGTGGAAGTTGAATTTGGAATGTTGGGCTTGCGTGTGAACTATACCATTTCCAATGCTTCGTTTGTTATTGTTTGGAAAGTAATTGCTGTTATTACATGACCCGAATTTTTTTATTTTATGCCACATCAGTAGATGCACGGACATCACAACAGGCATGCTGACTGGATAAACATTCGAACCTAGCTATTATGAAGGAAAATTTGTATTGACAATAGTTTTAGATAGCAGGAGACGCCTAGCCTGCTCTGCCTCTGCTAGCTTCTTTGTGGCTTCTTCCATATCTTCTTTGGCTTGGGTGAAGAGAGCATCTGATTGCTCTTTTCGCTTCTTCAGGAACTCAGCTACATTCTCAAGGGATGCTGCACGCTTTCTTTCAGCCTTTACTAGAGCCACGAGGACACGAACATATGACGACTCCACCTGACTTGTGTGTAATCCAGCATCAACTGGGAATTTGCACCTTGTGTCTAATCCAGCATCATTAGGGAACGGGCACCTTGTGTGTAATCCAGCCTCATTTTGGAAACATGATCTTGAGGTTGACCATACTTTCCTCCTCGTAGGAACTGCATCCTGACATGAAGTTACTTCTTTTTTAGATCAATACTCAGAGCAACCCAGATCCATTTAGTAGAAGCCAGATAAACAGGACTCGGAGAAGTGAATTCAAAAGGAAAAATATAAAAAGAGACTCCAAGAACTACTGCAGGATGCTGCTAATGCGACACTACGATCAGAGACCCTTTGACGAAACTGTGTGCGATGCATTAATCGCAAACGGTGATGTAAAAAAACCGTCAAAAAAGATGCAAAATGTTTGCGATGAATGATACATCAAACACGGTTCAGATTTTAGTTACGTGTGTGATGAGGGGCATACGGTTGATCTGTACGAACTGTTTGCGATCAGACAGAACAACAAAAATGGGCAGCCAGATCAAGGTGTGTGTGATATACGGCATACAGTTCACTCCGATGAACCTTTTGCGATGATTGAGGTGAACACAAACGATTCAGCGTAACAAGATGTGTGTGATACCCGCAAATAGGTCTGTCGGTGTGGAACGACACCTATGGGATCACAAGAATCCCTACTACGGTTGCCGGGGCGCAGGGTTGCGAGGTGAGCATGGCTAGTAGATAACACAGGGATCGTTTACCCAGGTTCGAGCCGCGAGGATGCGTAAAACCCTAGTCCTGCTTTGGCGGGTGTATTTCTGAGAGTTTTTGAGCTCTCGAACTAGCTGTGGTCAGTGCGTGGTTCGAAAGAGCCGAATCCCCCTCCAGTATGCCATGGGCCTCCTTTTATAGTTGAAAGGGGTTGCCACAGTGATACGGGGAGGTGGAAAGGCGATAAGTGCTCTGAGCTTATCGTCAGACATACAGGACAAGACGCATTTAATGCGTAGCTTAGGTGTCCCCTTGCTTTATTGGGGACGGGGGTGAGGCCCGTCCTGTCCGTCGCCGCTCCTCCTAGCCTTGACACGCGCCCTGGTTAGTGAGGTGTGTGGTGCCATGTAGGCAGCCAGGCAGCTGAGGTGGAGCGGTGGCGGAGCCTTCACGAAGATCTGCATGCCGCCACGCAGGCACTCGATGAGTGGGCCTGGGAGCTGCATGTTGCCACACAGGTGCCCGCCCAGCTGGTTGGGCTGGCAGCTGCATGTGAACGATGGTGGAAGCTTGTCCGGCGCGGGTTTGGCAGTGGCCCTGCTGGCGTCCTTGGCGAGGGCCTTGCCGGGTGGCCCGGCAAGGGTCTTGCTGTGGCGTGCTGTCGTCCCTGGCAAGGACCTTGCCGGGGTGCAGTGGCCTTCCTCGGCAGGATCTTGCCGAGAATCGTAAATCTTCTAATCCTCATCTGATCTTGAATATGTCTTCACAAAGATCTGCATGCCACCACAGAGGTGCCTTCCCGAGCCCTGGCCCCACATTGATGATGGTGCTAGGGGCCGTGGGCTCAAGGGCGGCTCGCCCTGTTGGTGTGGGGCGAGTTGTCCCGACAAGGGTCTTGCCGGGGCCGCTGAGGCCGCCCGGCAAGGGTCTTGCCGGGGGAACCTGCTTCCTCCCTCTGCTCTTTGTGGTCTTGGCCTTGGCGTTGCTTTGATTGTCTTGGGCTTCCGTCTTACCTTGGCTCACCTCCCCTGTTCTGCTCGGTGTGGTCGTGGGCGTGGCTCCGACTGCCTGCCTGCAGTAAAGGGTACAAAAGCGTGCCCCTATTTTTGTACACCGAGAGGAGCCTCCGGGCCTAGGCCACACATAAGCGCGACACGTTGTTGGGCCAGGCCCAAAACGGTGCACGGGCAGGTGGGGCGGTTTTTACCGGTGTAAGACTCTTCGCGCACTTCGCTTCCCACGACCCGCGCGCGCGGCGCGGCGTGGAGGGGAGTGCATGACGTGGGCGGCATGCGTGGGGCGGTTTCCACACGCATGCGTCATATCGCAGTAAAGAGGCGGCTCGCGCCCTCCCCGTAAAAAGAGGGAGGCGTGGAGGCGCGGCTCATTTACTGAGCGGGGCTGGGGTGCGGTCTTCAAGGCGTCCACTCCCCATGATCACGGGGTGGGGAGAGGTCGCCTCACCCATCCCCTCAGTTCTGCACGTCTGCCACACGACTTTCATGCGCTCGGGGTGGCAAACGATGGAGGCAGGAAACCGGGCCGTCACTGGTTGGGGCAGCGGGTCGATCCTGATTCCCTGCGCCTCCGGTGTCTGGATTGGCCGAGCGGGGCGGCTGAGCATCAACCCCGTTCCTTTATAAAGAGGGGGAAGGGGGGATGGCATCCCGCATTCTTCCATCTTCTATCTCCTCCTGCTTCTGCTTCTTCCTCTCACCCGCCATGGAGAAGGGGAGTCCTGGTCCCTCGACGGTGGCGGCGAGGGTCGCCGCTCGACAGCGCGTCCCTCCTCCTCCTGAGCCCGCGGTGGTGGAAAAGGCCGCAAGGGGAAGGGGAAGGGGGCGAGGCCGGGGCAGAGGCCGTAGCGCTCGGGGAAGAGGAGGACGGGGTGGTGATAATCCCCAAGTGCAAGGAATCATCGTAGCACTTTCCAAAGGTGGAAGTGATAAGTATGGAGTGTTGAACCCACAAGGAGCTAAAGGTAAGATCAATATTCTCTCAAGCCCTATACGCCATCGACACGACTCTCGTGCGGACGTTTTCTTCCAACTAAAAACGAGAAATAAAACTATGTTGTGGGTATGAAGAGGATAACTTTGCATAATATCGGAGAGCTAAAACATAAAAGTAGGTGCTGTTATCATAAAGTTAGAATATATTACTAAATAATATAAATAGCGAGTGTGGAATAATGGTGGATCGGTGTGCGGAATTGTCCTAGGAAATTGTTAACAAGACCGATAATCACTATTGCAGTTTCATATGAGGGAGAGGCATAAGCTAACATACTTTCTCTACTTGGATCATATGCACTTATGATTGGAACTCTAGCAAGCATCCGCAACTACTAAAGATCATTAAGGTAAAACCCAACCATAGCATTAAAGCATCAAGTCCTCTTTATTCCCATACACAACAATCCCTCTTACTCGGGTTTGTGCTTCTGTTCACTTGTCCAACATCAACTCTTTAGCATGTCATATTTTAATGAGTGCTCCCAATCACAAAAGATGTCAATAATATTATATTTATATGTGAAACCCCTCTTCCTTCAATATTCTTTCATGAATTGTTCAAGTGACCAATTCTACGTTTGCTAACTTTCAATAAGTTTACTACCTATACTTATTATATGTGAAGTCATTACTCCCCATGTTATAAGTATATGAAACATATATAAATTCAGATTTATGACATTCGATTCATTCAACCATTTACTCATAGGATATACATGAAGCACGTGAGCAAATGACAAACTACTCCAAAAAGATACGAGTGAAGAACACTGAGTAGTCAAATAATTAACTAGCCATGGGAGGATTATGTTTCAATCAATATTTCAGATCCAATGATTTTATTCAAATAGCAAGTAAAATCGAAAACACGCTCCAAGCAAAACACATATCATGTGACGAATAAAAATATAGCTCCGAGTAAGGTATACCGATAGTTTTTGAAGACGAAAGAGGGGATGCCTTCCGGGGCATCCCCAAGCTTAGGCGCTTGAGTCTTCCTTGAATATTACCTTGGGGTGCCTTGGGCATCCCCAAGCTTAGGGTCTTTCCACTCCTTATTCTCCTCATATCGATATCTCACCCAAAGCTTGAAAACTTCAATCACACAAAAGTTAACCAAACTTCATGAGATAGGTTAGTATGATAATGAGTAAACCATTTACTTTGGTACTGTGAAAGACAAGGTTGATAATTGTTCTCACACAATGCCTACTGTAACATGTCATTTCTACAATTTATATTGAGGAATATAAGCCATAGAAACTAGAAAACAAGCAAACTATGCAATGAAAACAGAATCTGTCAGAAACAGAACAGTCTGTAATGATATGAACAATAACCATACTTATGCTACTCCAAAAATTATGAAATAAATTGGTGGACGTGAGGAATTTGTCTATTAATCTTCTGCAAAAAGAATCAACTCAAAATCACTCTTCTGTAAAAAATTGACATCTATTCTCGTGAGCGTAAAGTCTCTGTTTTTTACAGCAAGATCACATTAACCTTCACCCAAGTCTTCCCAAAGGTCTTACTTGGCACTTTATTGAAACAAAAGCTATAAAAAATTATCACTACAGTAGCTTAATCATGTAAACACACAAAAAAAAGGGTAAATATTGGGTTGTCTCCCAACAAGCGCTTTTCTTTAATGCCTATTAGCTAGGCATGATGATTTCAGTGATGCTCACATAAAAGATAAGAATTGAAACACAGAGAGAGCATCTTGAAGAATATGACTAGCACATTCAAATATAACCCACTTCCTATGCCTAGGGATTTTTTGAGTACACACTTATGGGAACAAGAATCTACTAGCATAGGAAGGCAAAACAAATATAACTTCAAAACTTTAAGCACATAGAGAGGAAACTTAATATTTTTGCAACTCCTACAAGCATGTATTCCTCCCTCATAATAATTTTCAGTAGCATCATGGATAGAAAATTTGTTATTATACTCAATTGGAACCTCGTCCGAAATAGTGGAGTCATTACTAGCTAAAGTTGACACTCTTCCAAATCCACTTTCATAAATATCACACTAAGAGTCAACATCCTCCAAAATAGTGGGATCACTAATTCCTAAAGTTGACACTCTTCCAAACCCACTTTAAATTATAGTATTATTCATACTCCAAAGGATATAAGTGAAGTTCATGGAGCATTCTACAACTAACGAACAAGCTCAAATGTATAAGTGAAGCACATGAAGCATTCTATAAAACCATACTCAAAAGATTTAAGTGAAGCACAAAGAGTAATTCTATAAGATCATACTTAAAAGATATAAGTGAAGCACACGAAGTATTCTATAAATCAATGCAGGGCTATCTCATGCTAGCATGGTTCTTAAAGGAAAAACAAAAACACAAAATTCACAAATCATGTGAACAAAACAAAAACCAAAGTACACCGATAATCGTTGAAGAAGAAAGATGGGATGCCAACCGGGGCATCCCCAAGCTTAGATGCTTGAGTATACTTTGAAATATTTACTTGGGGTGCCTTGGGAATCCCCAAGCTTGAACTCTTTCCACTCTTTATTCTTCTCATATTGATAGCTCCTCGATCTTCGAACACTTCATCCACACAAAACTTTAACAAAAACTTGTGAGATCCATTAGTGTAATAAAGCAAATCACTACCTTTAGGTACTGTAATGAAATCATTATTTATTTATATTGGTGTTAAACCTACTGTATTCCAACTTCTCTATGGTTCATACCCCCCGATACTAGCCATAGATTCATTGAAATAAGCAAACAACACACGCAAAACAGAATCTGTTAAAAACAGAACAGTCTGTAGTAATCTGGAAGTTTAGTATACTTCTGTAACTCCTAAAATTATGAAATAAATTTGAAAATTTTAAGAATTTGTACAGAAGTAATGTGCAAAAAGTTTAAGACCCATTTGACTTTCCAGTAAAGAATGTAAATTCACGCACTACAGACAAAGTTTCTGTTTTTGTTCTGCACATAGTAAACAAGCAATCTAATCATCCTAAAACCAAAGCTTGGCACATTATTTTTATAATACAATGAATATATACAAGGGGATAATTATTTACAGAGAAACTTCCATGAAAAATTCTACATTGTTTCCGTGGGCATGAACACAAGTGCTCAAGGTCGACCCTCACTTCTTCAATGCATAACTTTCCAATCACTTCTCTTTTCGAAAAACTTTTTAGGCACGAAAGGCAAGTAATTTTTTTTTGTATTTTAATTTTTTAATTTTTTTGTATGTTTCACCCACAACTAAACAGAAACGAAAAGGAAAAACAAAATCTACTTAGTGAAGAAAGCAAACAAGCACACACGAGAATATCAACCCCACGCTATTGCTCCCTAAGACAGCGGCGAGGAAAAGAGCTTGATAATCCCCAAGTGCAAGGAATCATCGTAGCACTTTCCAAAGGTGGAAGTGATAAGTATGGAGTGTCGAACCCACAAGGAGCTAAAGGTAAGATCAATATTCTCTCAAGCCCTATCTGCCACTGATAAGACTCTACGTGCACCGAACGTTTACTTCCAACTAAAAACGAGAAATAAAACTACGTTGTGGGTATGAAGAGGATAACTTTGCATAATATCGGAGAGCTAAAACATAAAAGTAGGTGCTGTTATCATAAAGTTAGAATATATTACTAAATAATATAAATAGCGAGTGTGGAATAATGGTGGATTGGTGTGCGGAATTGTCCTTGGCAATTGTTAACAAGACCGATAATCACTATTGCAGTTTCATATGAGGGAGAGGCATAAGCTAACATACTTTCTCTACTTGGATCATATGCACTTATGATTGGAACTCTAGCAAGCATCCGCAACTACTAAAGATCATTAAGGTAAAACCCAACCATAGCATTAAAGCATCAAGTCCTCTTTATTCCCATACACAACAATCCCTCTTACTCGGGTTTGTGCTTCTGTTCACTCACCAACCCACTATAAGCGAATCATGAACGCATTGCAACACCCTACAGAGGGAATCCCTCACGCTTGCGCGACACGGAGGGCACCATAGGACAACACCAAAGTAAAACATACAACTCATACCAATCTAGATCATCAATCAACCCAAAGACAAAAAATATCTACTCAAAACATCATAGGATGGCAACACATCATTGGATCATAACATGTGGCATAAAGCGCCATGTTCAAGTAGGGATTACATCGGGGTGCGGGAGAGTGAACCGCATAAAAGAGATGAGGATGGTGATGATGATGGTGATGTTGATGAATACGATCACCGTGGCGATGATTCCCCTCCCGATGGCACTCCGGTGCCACCGGAAGAGAGGAGGAGAGGTTCTCCCCGTTGCGCTTCCTCCTCCATGGCCTCCACCCTCTGGTCCTTGGCCTTCATGGTGACGATGGCCCCTACGGGATACTCCTCCATGGCCACCGGTGATGATGGCCCCCTCCGGCAGGGTGCCAGAGAGGTCCTAGATTGATTTCTCGTGGCTATAGAGGCTTGCGGCGGCGGAACTCCCGATCTAGGTTAATTTTCTGAGGTTTCTGTATTTATTGGATTTTTGGGCGTCGGTCTCACGTCATGGTGGTGCCCGCGCTGTCCACGCGGCAGGCCCACGCGCCCTGGGGGGGGGGCGCGCCCCCCACCCTCGTGGGCAGCTCGGGACTCTTTTGGCCCAACTCCGATACTTTTTGGTCTTCTTTTGGTCCATAAAAAATCATAAAAAATTGGCACGTCAATTGGATTCCGTTTGGTAATCCTTTTCTGCAAAACTCAAAAACAAGGAGAAAACAGAAACTGGCACTGGGCTCTAGGTTAATAGGTTAGTCCCAAAAATCATATAAAAGTGTATAATAAAGCCCATTAAACATCCAAGATAGATAATATAACAGCATGAATACTTCATAAATTATAGATACGTTGGAGACGTATCAGGCGGCACGCAGGCCTTGCCCCTGCCAACGATGCCCTTCCCGATGGAGGGCCATGTTGAAGACCAGCCTTGCGAGTTCTTCATCAGGCTGCGCCAGCCTCCGCATCATCGTCTTCGTCTCCCTGCCCCGTTTGCTCGGGTGATGGAGCTTGACCCGCCCCAGACCCTCAGGTTGCACATGAGGGGCTGTGGGAAACGAGAACGCAGCGAGTTGACGTCGACTTCCCGGCTCCTCGGGTTATGTACCTCCGCCGTGGATGGAAGACGTTCGCCCGCATCCACAGCCTGACGGCGGGGCTCGTCCTCTACTTCAAATTAATGGAGGACGGCCTGCTCTTCGTCAAGGTCTTCGGAGAGTTTGGAACTCGCCTGAAATGCTGCATGGAGATTCCGACGATGGAAGCTCTTCCTCGAGCGAAAGTGACAAGGAGGACAGCGGGGACGAGTCCGACTAGGCGTCGGACGCCCCACGCCTGGGCGGGTGCAAGAAGAAGAACATCTCAAGACCTGGCCGCTCCTCCGGCAGGGTTTTGCCGGGGGCGGGGCCAGCTCCTTGAACTTCTCGGGGTCGTCTCCTTGGGCGGCTGGCGTCGGGAGGTTGCGGAAGAGGAAGAGGGCGGGCGGCAAGGCCTCAACTCGGAGTACGCGGGCACCGGTGCCTTCATCGCGTACTGCCAGTCCTGCCGCCTCGTCTTCCAGCTCCTTCCCGGCACCGTCATCACCGGCACGCCCGTGGGCGGCCACCGAGGTGTTCTCTTGGTGCTTTCTGCTGCTCGTAGCTCGCCTAGGCGCCCCTTTTGCCCTCTCTCCTCCTTGACCTGCCTCTTGAGGAGAGGGACAAGAAAAGGATCACAGGCACCTTATCTCTTTTTTTAATCTGTAAGCCTGCGGGCCTTGTTAAATTTAAAGCTTGTAATCCCCTTTGTCCATGTTTTTCATTTCGTACGAACTGTACATGTATGGAATGTTTTTAATGAAAAAAGGATGCTTGCCGGGCTTTTCGTTCATGGGTAAATCCCGCGACAAGGAGAGAATCCTCGTTATTGTTTAGGATAAACGTTTTTCGCCCGGCAACAGGCCTTGCCGTTCCCTGATAACCACAAGTATAGGGGATCGCAACAGTTTTCGAGGGTAGAGTATTCAACCCAAATTTATTGATTCGACACAAGGGGAGCCAAAGAATATTCTCAAGTATTAGCAGCTGAGTTGTCAATTCAACCACACCTCAAAACTTAGTATCTGCAGCAAAGTGTTTAGTAGCAAAGTAATATGATAGTGGTGGTAGCAGTAACAAAAGTAAAGACAGCAAAAGTAATGTTTTTGGTATTTTGTAGTGATTGATCAAACAGTAGCAACGGAAAAGTAAATAAGCGAGAACCAGTATATGGAAAGCTCGTAGGCACCGGATCAATGATGGATAATTATGCCAGATGCGGTTCATCATGTATGATCATAACATAGGGTGACATGTAACTAGCTCCAATTCATCAACGTAATGTAGGCATGTATTCGAATATAGTCATACGTGCTTATGGAAAAGAACTTGCATGACATCTTTTGTCCTACCCTCCCGTGGCAGCGGGTCCTATTGGAAACTAAGGGATATTAAGGCCTCCTTTTAATAGAGAACCGGAACAAAGCATTAGCACATAGTGAATACATGAACTCCTCAAACTATGGTCATCACCGGGAGTAGTCCCGATTATTGTCACTTCGGGGTTGCTGGATCATAACACATAGTAGGTGACTATAGACTTGCAAGATAGGATCTAGAACTCACATATATTCATGAAAACAAATAGGTTCAGATCTAAAATCATGGCACTCGGGCCCTAGTGACAAGCATTAAGCATAGCAAAGTCATAGCAACATCAATCTCAGAACATAGTGGATACTAGGGATCAAACCCTAACAAAACTAACTCAATTACATGATAAATCTCATCCAACCCATCACCGTCCAGCAAGCCTACGATGGAATTACTCACGCACGGCGGTGAGCATCATGAAATTGGTGATGGAGGATGGTTGATGTCAGGACCCCGATTCCAAGTCACATTGACCTAGCCGGTAACACCTCATATCGCTTTGCGGCCTCACGCACGGTATTCCCACGGGTGTCGCCTTACCATGGCCCGGGACCGTTTGCGCCTTTTGGCTCACGTATACGATAGTGTTGCTAGCATCCACATGACAGAGAACCCGGGCCGACATGGCTAGTCGTGAACCCAAAGCGGCGCTAACCCATGGGAACATGCATACATGAATCACATCGAACATGTCGGTCATCAACGTATGAATCCGGGCTGTAGCACTGGGCTAGAAGGACTCCGGTGAACCGGGCTGTAGCGGACTACTATCGCTCAGGAAGCACTAGACTACATTTCCCCATTTGAGAGGCTGCCAAGGATAAACAACTAGATTGTCGGATCCCACACATACCAAGCATTTCAAACATACACACAATATGCTCAATATGTGTAAATACAACATGGCATCACAACATAACTCTACGACTCAAATATTTATTCATTAGGTTCCGAGGAGCGAGATATTACAAACATGGGTCTCATGACCCAACACTCAGAGCATACAAGTCAAAGCACAAGCGGAAGCTTAACATGTCTGAGTACAGACATCTACAAATGGAAAAGGCTGAGAAGCTTGACTATCTACCAGATCCTGCCGAGGGCACATGATCATAGCTGAGGTAACAAGCTAAACGTCGAAGTCCACGCGGAACTACTAGCGAGACTGAAGTCTCTCTGCAAAACATAAAATAAGCAAATGTGAGTACAAACGTACTCAGCAAGACTTACATCAGAACTAGCTACGTATGCATCATTATCAACAAAGGGGGGTGGTGGAGTTTGACTGCAGCAAGCTATCTTTGACTCGGTGGCTAACCTGAACTACGACTGCAAGTAACTCTTTTGAGGTGGCGCACACGAGTCCACATATTCACCAATCAATACACCACTATGGATCTGATCCCGTCTTCCTACGAGAACGCCATCCATAGCACTCACGCTTATCTTGCGCATTTTAGAGTATCCACTTTCACTTGTCTATGAACTGTTATAGGCAACCCAGAAGTCCTTTTCCGCGGACATGGCTATTCGAATAGATCATATTAACCCTGCAGGGGTGTACTTCTTCACACACGCTCTCACCACTTATCGCCGTTTACACGATATGTACTCGGCAACCTTCAAGCGGAAGCCCAGCGAGGGTGTCGGCCACGGCCTACCTAAACACTCAAGTCCCTAGTCCAGGTTTATCGCCTATTCGGGTTCCATCCGCAGGGAGTCCGGCCGAGGTTTCCACTAACGGCCCCGAATGATGTGTGCAGGGTTCCCAGACACCAAACGGGCGAATCGGTACACCGGGCCACGGTGTATGTACCGCATCATAGCCCACCCCTAGGGTCAGCGCTACGCACGGCCTCCAACACATATCCTACAAACACCAAAAACTAGTTGCAACTCCTGGACAGAGGACAAGGGTGGTTAAGAAGCCGAGAGAGTCAATTAAGGATCCCAATGTGTGGTACTAACTGTTCATGGATCACAAACACGTAACTCAGTTCCTCGAGGACGGTTTCAATGAGACAACCCACCATGTACTCCTACATGGCCTCTCACCGCTACCTTTTACCAAATCGTGTTCACACACTTAGCTCACACACAAGAGGACATGTTCACACACCTCGATTCATCCCCGATGAATCGGACTGACTCAACTCTAAGCAGTAGCAGGCATGACAAACAAGCATGAATGAGTAGGCACAACAGGGCTCAAACAACTCCTACTCATGCTAGTGGGTTTCATCTATTCTTGTGAAATGACAGGTCATGCGAGAGGATAAAGGGGTTCAGCTACGCAGCAAGTAACCGATGAATCGTTGTTGTCCTAATGCAGTAAAATAGAGCAGGAGCGAGAGAGTGGGATTATATCGGAATGAACAAGGGGGGTTTTGCTTGCCTGGCACTTTCGAAGATAATATAGCTCTTCAATAGTGTCATCGATCTCATCGTCGAAACCACGTCTATCGAGAGGGAACAACCACCGACAAACAAGAAGAAACACAATCAATGCAATGCACAAATAAATGAATGACATGTCATGTTAAGGAACTGAATTGACCTAATGCAGCAGTAAGCCAAGTTAATTGAAGTGGAATTCAAACAAGGTTAAACTCCAACTCCAAATGCTAGTTCATAAATTGCCCTAATCATGATTCATCCTATTCAGTGAGGTTAACTTGTTCAATCATGCATGAAAGTGGTACAGATGGATACATTGGATTTTTCTGATCATTTTTCATATATAATTTATTTCATTTGGAGTTACGGTTGAATTTATATGAATTTTACAAGTTTTAAACATTTTCTGGAATTTCTAAGTATTTAGAATTAAACTAATTCAGAAAATGAATTCTTCTTGTCGGCGCTACATCATCATGACGTCACGAGTCAACGGGCAGCCCAGGTCAACTGACCAGTGGGTCCCGCGTGTCGATGATTAGACTAACTAACCTAATTAAAATTAACCCTAACTAACTTGGTTGGCAAGGGGCCCGCACGTCAGTGACCCAGGGGTCAAACTGGGCCCACCCAGTCAATAGTCAGCAGGGTCAAACCTGCCGGCGTCGAGTCGCCGGCAAGGCCGAGACGACGGAGAGCATCGGAAACGCTGCTCCGGCGACCAAATGAGCGGCGGAGGAGCTCTAGGCGTAGCTGGAGATCTCGCGCATCTAACGGTGTAAGAAGCAGCAGCTGGGGTGGTCCGAAACAACGGCGACGTCGAGCTTTGCGGCGGCCGGAGTTCGGACGGGGTTGGGTTCGACACTACGGTGCACGGGAGGAGGGGATGGTAGTGGATACGGGCTCCTGGTGCTACGCTGAGCACAACGGTGAGCTTGGCTTCGAGCCACTGTGGCCCTAGCCACGACGGTGCCATGGCCGGCGGCGGGGAGCTTTCGGGTGCGATGGAAACGGCGGCTACGGAGGCCAAACGAGCACGGGAGCTATGGGGAGAGGAACAGGAGCTCATAGCGAGTTGAACGGAGGCCTCGGCGTGTTCGGGGAGGGGTTGGTGACGACGGAAGGTCGCCGGCGATCTCGGTGGCCCTAGGAGGAAGAAGACGGCGTGGTCGGCGTTCAAGGGTGTCCGGCATCACTTGAGTCATCGAGGAGGCGTAGACGATGGAGGCGGAGCTCATGGGCACGGCGAGGGGTCGAGGGGGAGGCAGTGGTCATGGCTATGGCGAACGGCGGCGACGGACCCGTTCGGACATGAGGGGGAGAGGACGAGGGGGGCAGAGCAGAGGAGGGGAGAGTGATGTCCAGGGGTCGGGGCGGTGCCGCAGAGAAGGCCCGAGGCGTCATGGTGGCCTCAGTGATGCAGGCGAGTAGGGAGGTGCGTGACGCCGCGGGACCGCGTGCGCTGTCTCCCTCCTCTGCCTACTGGCAGAGGTTGAAGACGACTGGCACTTGCCAGGTGGGCTGGGCCGGCTGGAGGAGCTGGGCCAGGTGGGGCGCCAGGTAAGTTTGGGCCAGGTAGGTTTCTCTCTCTCCTTTTCTAATTATTTCAGTTTTCTATTATTCTGTAAATTTTTAGGGCTTTATTAAAAATACCTATGCACTTTCAAAAATCATGAGACTGATTGTGGCCACTATTTGGATTATTTCCAATAACCAGAATTTCAGTTCATGAATATTTGGACATTTAATATAATATATAAAATTTAAATGCCCAAATGCAAATAAGGTATGATTTAAATCCAGAGCCCAATATGTCATGGAAAAATGTGCATCACCTCTCGTTACTGTTTCCAGCATTTTCCAAGAATGATGAACATTTTTGGAAGTCATTTGGATTTATTGGAAATATTTTGGTTGAACCTAGTGAATTCCTTTAATGCTAGGGTTTAGGCAATCCCCATTTCAAGTTTCTTAGAAATTTAAACATGATGACATGATGAGCAAGCAAAGTCAAACAAGGCCGATCTGGGGTTGTGACAGCTCACCCCCACTAAACAAGAATCTCGTCCCGAGATTCAAGACGTGAGGCAAGAAGTCAAAGGGGTCACAAGCTAACACGTTCTTCACGATCCAACTGTCCTTCTCAAGATGTTGATTCATTGCTTCATATTGATCTTGACGTCTTTGCTTTCGAGAACTTCATCCAACACGACAACGACAGAGAGGAACTCTGCAGGAATCGATCTTCTTAAAGATCGAGCAACTCACGATCAACTCACGGAATGAGATGTTGAAACATCTCGAGTTGAGACACAAAACACATCGAGAGGGATGGAAGAACAAACGACGGGGTTTGATTGGTGGGCAACAATTCCATGCTTAGAAAAATGGTGGATGGTGTCAAGGTGGCGAGGAATAATTGCCATGATCCCGTAACGGGGCACCTTGGGAAAAGTGACTGGTGGAATTATTACCTTAAGCAGAAAAAAGAATTACTTTTGATTTAGAAATCATTGAGACTCTTTATACCAGCCTAAGGCAATCACAATCGATCGTGTGAACGAATTCGAAAGAATGGCATGCTCATACCATAATAGATGATGTGGACTACCTTGTTGAAGACAACACAATGGATGATTTTGCTTATCATCGGAGGTGGAGGGGACCCATGGTAAGTCCACTTTGAAGATGATCCTGGACATCAACTGCTGAGAAGGACATCCCATGGAAAATTGGCACAATGGGGTGCAAGCTGGGAACAACATGCAAATGTTGGGAAGGTTCCAACCTTCATATCTGCACGAGATTCAGATCTGGTTGGAAACAGGATATTTCAGACAGCATGTCTGAGAAGAGAGTTTGCAACACAATTCGACGAGATGGCGTTGCGAGATTCTCGAGGAATGAACTAAGATAGCAAGCTCCAAAACATGAGCTGGTTCTTCTAAACACATGTGAACACGTTGTCCCAGACAAGCATGACCACATAGTAGTCTTATGATAAAGCACTACCGAAGTTCGTGGGGAACCATCATCTAGGGTAACGAAGTCTTGTGCATGACCTAGGATTTGCACAACAACTCCTTTTCCTTGAACAAATCAATCAGTGGCTTGGTGTGCTAGGGACACATGTAGAGCGAAGGTTGCAAGTCTCCGAACCACAGAATACTTTGCACGTATGCATGACTGAATTGGGATGATTCCAGAGGAAGCAAAACAAACCTTTCTCAAATTCATGGCGGCAACTTGCACCTAATGCACGTGAATTAGAGGAAGTCACTTCTTCCATCCAAGCATAAGCTTCATGAACGGAACACGAAGGCATTGCTTACAAAGTTTCCAACACTAGGTTGATGTTCAACATGAATCATGGGGGAGACAAAATGCTACTGATGGGCTCAACAACAACTCATCGGAATTTCCATATCACTGGACTTCCACCATCATGTGAACACGGTGATAGAATTGGTCAGATCAAAGATGTAATGGTGTATGCTCGAGGAATTAACCACGAGTAAGACAACATTACGAACATCGTTGGTTCTGATTTGACTTGACGATAGCCTATACTCAAGTCAAAGTTTTGACAAGGCAATAGATCCAACAACTGATCACAGGGACCAATCGATGAAAATATCATCTTTCTTCAACACACACTACACAAGAATATCCCTTTGGAACGAACTAAGTT
The DNA here is from genome assembly GCA_021605145.1 of Aegilops bicornis. NCBI lineage: Eukaryota > Viridiplantae > Streptophyta > Magnoliopsida > Poales > Poaceae > Aegilops > Aegilops bicornis. The sequence continues at coordinate 576,302,642 of CM038671.1, read as the reverse complement.
AGGCAAGCTTTTATCTTCCAACTCTCCAAGTTGTTGTCTAGCTTAACCAACTAGATCAGGGATATCCAACACAGATTCTTGAAGAAAGGGTGGTTCACAACAAACCAACTTGATCACGAGCTCAACATAACAGTCAGGAAACAACTCGGTAACACTTCCAAGAAGATATTTGGAAAGTCCCGAACCACCGGTATGTTACTAAGCTCGAGAACAATCTTGCTTTTGAAGCAAGACGATATGATCAAATGAGTGAGGACTTGACAAGATCCTAACTCATCAATCGAAGTGTGCACCAGAAATAAGGACTATGTAGCACAGTCAATCTTAGAATGATGATTCAATAACAAACACGGTAAGAATGAGAATATTGTCCATTAACTACCAAGCAACGGAGTTGCTAGGAGTATTGACTCTACACATCATGACTCACTTGTCGGCATTCCGGTTACAACAACACGAGGACCGAGGAATGAATAATGATAGAGAGAAGTATCACTACGTCAAGAATTCATAAAAGAAGGTGCAATTCTCATGACGTTCCTGACATAAAGTGGGTAATACTTCAGGGTAGAACAGAACAAAAGCTGAATTGGCATTTTGATCTGTGGAATACAACTGCTTTGACCCAATCCTGGATATGGATGAGCCACTGGAGTTTGTTTCTCCTAGTCATTCCGGAATAGAATGGCTTGATGGACCACATGAGTAATAGGCATTGATAACATGAATGCACAACTACTCCTGACTACCAACTAATAGACGAGGGTCAGAATACAACTAAAGAGGGACAACTCAAAGGAACATATAATTTTCTGAGCTGTGGATGCATAGATTAGTATGTCGAGCAAAGCTCAACATTTCTTCCGGACAACCCATGCGGAGAAGGTAGAACTGGCAGAGTCACAATTATGAATGGAGAACTCCTCAAGAGTACTCTGATTGTGATCTTTTAATTCAAAGAACTTCTGCCTTATTGGTTCGTGGTATTTGAAAGAAAGAAATACCACGGACCTCGAGGACTAATGCAAAGGTTACTAATATCCTAAAGGAACTAGCAAATACTAACAACATGAAGTAGGGTGAATCTCGGGTTCAAGAACCCAGGAATAGAATGCCTACTAACTAATAACATCACGGGATGCTTTCAAGAATAATGGCCAGAATCATCACACCGGGGATACAAAAGCATTGCTAAATTGCTAGGTGACTTCCTAAACACCTAGGGTCATAATAATATCTCCAACATCTACGCCGAGGCAACAAAGTACCTCAACTTACCGATTAGTGTGCTTATTCTGACTAAAAAGGACATCAGGAACGGAAGGAAAGGATTTGCAAATGCATCAGACTATTTAGAGACCTGGGATGACTCGGACAACATAACGGCTGTAAATGCTCAAAATGATTTGAGACATCCTGCAGAAATGGTGGCATAACCACTCAACATCACAATATCAAGGTTCCGAGATCAACAGTTATCATCTGTAAATAGTAGGAACTGAATCGGGCTTAAAACCAACAATCTTAAAGGTCTATGGATTAGTAACACGTCATCCTCGATAGATAGATGAGAAGCCTAGTTCTTAAACCACGTAGAGGAGAAGAGGATGATTTCGGATCGAAGGCCATGAGGTATAAGGAGTAAAAAGAGCCTTACGTTCCCTTCCGTAATCAATTCCCTTACATAACTAAAGCATTTCTAGACACAACTTCGACCAGTTTCGCTTGGTAAACCTACAGGCAGCCTGGCTCTGATACCAAAGCTGTCAGGACCCCGATTCCAAGTCACATTGACCTAGCCGATAACACCTCATATCGCTTTGCGGCCTCACGCACGGTATTCCCACGGGTGTCGCCTTACCATGGCCCGGGACCGTTTGCGCCTTTTGGCTCACGTATATGATAGTGTCGCTAACATCCATATGACAGAGAACCCGGGCCGACATGGCTAGTCGTGAACCCAAAGCGGCGCTAACCCATGGGAACAGGCATACATGAATCACATCGAACATGTCGGTCATCAACGTATGAATCCGAGCTGTAGCACTGGGCTAATCGGACTCGGTAACCGGCTGTAGCAGGCTAGGCAGGACTCGAATATCGTCGTGACATTTCCCGAAGGGACAGCCATAGGAACGAAGTGAAACACATGCCGCCGATCAAGTGTCCAAAGCGGTAGTCTGGGCTAGCAGGGACTCGTGAACCGGGCATGTAGTGGACTACTATCGCTCAGAAGCACTAGACTACATTTCCCCATATGAGAGGCTGCCAAGGATAAACAACTAGATTGTCGGATCCCACACATACCAAGCATTTCAAACATACACACAATATGCTCAATATGTGTAAATACAACATGGCATCACAACATAACTCTACGACTCAAATATTTATTCATTAGGCTCCGAGGAGCGAGATATTACAAACATGGGTCTCATGACCCAACACTCGAGCATACAAGTCAAAGCACAAGCGGAAGCTTAACATGTCCGAGTACAGACATCTACAAATGGAAAAGGCTGAGAAGCCCGACTATCTACCGAGATCTGCCGAGGGCACAAGATCGTGGCGGAGGTAACAAGCTAAACGTCGAAGTCCACGCGGAACTACTAGCGAGACTGAAGTCTCTCTGCAAAACATAAAATAAGCAAACGTGAGTACAAACGTACTCAGCAAGACTTACATCAGAACTAGCTACGTATGCATCATTATCAACAAAGGGGGGTGGTGGAGTTTGACTGCAGCAAGCCAGCTTTGACTCGGTGGCTAACCTGAACTACGACTGCAAGTAACTCTTTTGAGGTGGCGCACACGAGTCCACATATTCACCAATCAATACACCACTATGGATCTGATCCCGTCTTCCTACGAGAACGCCATCCATAGCACTCACGCTTATCTTGCGCATTTTAGAGTATCCACTTTCACTTGTCTATGAACTGTTATAGGCAACCCAGAAGTCCTTTTCCGTGGACACGGCTATTCGAATAGATCATATTAACCCTGCAGGGGTGTACTTCTTCACACACGCTCTCACCACTTATCGCTGTTTACACGATATGTACTCGGCAACCTTCAAGCGGAAGCCCAGCGAGGGTGTCGGCCACGGCCTACCTAAACACTCAAGTCCCTAGTCCAGGTTTATCGCCTATTCGGGTTCCATCCGCAGGAGTCCGGCCGAGGTTTCCACTAACGGCCCCGAACGATGTGTGCAGGGTTCCCGAGACACCAAGCAGGCGAATCGGTACACCGGCCACGGTGTATCTACCGCATCATAGCCCACCCCTAGGGTCGGCGCTATGCACGGCCTCCAACACATATCCTACAAACACCGAAACTAGTTGCAACTCCCGGACAGAGGACAAGGGTGGTTAAGAAGCCGAGAGAGTCAATTAAGGATCCTAATGTGTGGTAATGCTTGTTCATGGATCACAAACACAGAACTCAGTTCACGAGGACGGTTTCAATGAGACAACCCACCATGTACTCCTACATGGCCTCTCACCGCTACCTTTACCAAATCGTGTTCACACACTTAGCTCACACACAGTGGGACATGTTCACACACCTCCGATTCATCCCCGATGAATCGGACTGACTCAACTCTAAGCAAGCAGGCATGACAAACAAGCATGAATGAGTAGGCACAACAGGGCTCAAACAACTCCTACTCATGCTAGTGGGTTTCATCTATTCTTTGTGAAATGACAGGTCATGCGAGAGGATAAAGGGGTTCAGCTACCGCAGCAAGTAACAGATGAATCGTTGTTGTCCTATTGAAGTAAATCGAGCAGGAGGGAGAGAGTGGGATTGTGTCGGAATGAACAAGGGGTTTTGCTTGCACGGCACTTTCGAAGATAATATAGCTCTTCAATAGTGTCATCGATCTCATCGTCAAACCACGTCTATCGAGAGGAACAACCACCGACAAACAAGAAGAAACACAATCAATGCAATGCACAAATAAATGAATGACATGTCATGTTAAGGAACTGAATTGACCTAATGCAGCAGTAAGCCAAGTTAATTGAAGTGGAATTCAAACAAGGTTAAACTCCAACTCCAAATGATAGTTCATAAATTGCCCTAATCATGATTCATCCTATTCAGTGAGGTTAACTTGTTCAATCATGCATGAAAGTGGTACAGATGGATACATTGGATTTTTCTGATCATTTTTCATATATAATTTATTTCATTTGGAGTTACGGTTGAATTTATATGAATTTTACAAGTTTTAAACATTTTACGGAATTTCTAAGTATTTAGAATTAAACTAATTCCAGAAAATGAATTATCAAATCATCGCTACATCATCATGACATCAGCGAGTCAACGGGGCAGCCCAGGTCAACTGACCAGTGGGTCCCGCGTGTCAGTGATTAGACTAACTAACCTAATTAAAATTAACCCTAACTAACTTGGTTAGCCGGGCGGGGCCCGCACGTCAGTGACCCAGGGGTCAAACTGGGCCCACCCAGTCAATAGTCAGCAGGGTCAAACCTGCCGGCGTCGAGTCGCCGGCGAGGCCGAGACGACGGAGAGCGTCGGAAACGCTGCTCCGGCGACCAAATGAGCGACGGAGGAGCTCTATGCATAGATGGAGATCTCGCGCATCTAACGGTGTAAGAAGCAGCAGCTGGGGTGGTCCGAAACGACGGCGACGTCGAGCTTTGCGGCGGCCGGAGTTCGGACGGGGTTGGGTTCGACGCTACGGTGCACGGGAGGAGGGGCTGGTAGTGGATACGGGCTCCTGGTGCTACGCTGAGCACAACGGTGAGCTTGGCTTCGAGCCACTGTGGCCCTAGCCACGACGGTGCCATGGCCGGGCGGCGGGGGAGCTGGTGCGGTGGAAACGGCGGCTACGGAGGCCAAACGAGCACGGGAGCTAGGGGGAGAGGAAGAGGAGCTCACAGCGAGTTGAACGGAGGCCTCGGCGTGTTCGGGGAGGGGTTGGTGACGACGGAAGGTCGCCGGCGATCTCGGTGGCCCTAGGAGGAAGAAGACGGCGTGGTCGGCGTTCAAGGGTGTCCGACGTCACTTGAGTCATCGAGGAGGCGTAGACGATGGAGGCGGAGCTCATGGGCACGGCGAGGGGTCGAGGGGGAGGCAGTGGCCGCGGCTATGGCGAACGGCGGCGACGGACCCGTTCGGACATGAGGGGGAGAGGACGAGGGGGGAGAGCAGAGGAGGGGAGAGTGATGTCCAGGGGTCGGGGCGGTGCCGCAGAGAAGGCCCGAGGCGACATGGTGGCCTCGGTGATGCAAAGCGGCAGGAGGTGCGTGGCCTTGTGGCGCGTCTGTCTGTCTCCCTCCTACGCCTCTTGGGCAGAGGTTGAAGACGACCAGCACTTACCCGGGTGGGCTGGGCCAACTGGAGGAGCTGGGCCAGGTGGGGCGCCAGGTAAGTTTGGGCCAGGTAGGTTTCTCTCTCTCCTTTTTCTAATTATTTCAGTTTCTATTATTCTGTAAATTTTTAGGGCTTTATTAAAAATACCTATGCACTTTCAAAAATCATGAGACTGCTTGTGGCCACTATTTGGATTATTTCCAATAACGAATTTCAGTTCATGAATATTTGGACATTTAATATAATATATAAAATTTAAATGCCCAAATGCAAATAAGGTATGATTTAAATCCAGAGCCCAATATGTCATGGAAAATGTGCATCACCTCTGTTCTTGTTTCCAACATTTTCCAAGAATGATGAACATTTTGGAAGTCATTTGGATTTCTTGGAAATATTTTTGTTGAACCTAGTGAATTCCTTTAATGCTAGGGTTTAGGCAATCCCCATTTCAAGTTTCTTAGAAATTTAAACCTGATGACATGATGAGCAAGCAAAGTCAAACAAGGCCGATATGGGGCTGTGACAGTTGATGATGACGATAGCGACGAATATCCCTCTCCGGAGCCCCGAACGGACTCCCGAGAGAGATTAGGGCTTGGCGGCGGCTCCGTATCGTAAAACGCGATGATTTCTTCTCTCTGATTTTTTTCTCCCCGAAAGCCAATATATGGAGTTGGCGTCGGAGGGTCTCCAGGGGGCCCACGAGGTAGGCGCGCCCGGAGGGGGCGCGCCCACCCTCGAGACAGGTGTGGGCCCCCTGGTCTTCATCTTTGGCGAGGATTTTTATTATTTATTCTAAGATATTCCATGGAGTTTCAGGTCATTCCGAGAACTTTTGTTTTCTGCACATAAAACAACATCATGGCAACTCTGCTTTGAAAACAGCGTCGGTCAAGGGTTAGTTCCATTCAAATCATACAAGTTAGAGTCCAAAACAAGGGTAAAAGTGTTTGGAAAAGTAGATACGACGGAGACGTATCAACTCCCCCAAGCTTAAACCCTTGCTTGTCCTCAAGCAATTCAGTTGACAAACTGAAAGAGAAAAAGAAAATTTTTTACAAACTCTGTTTGCTCTTGTTGTTGTACCTATGTCATGCCAGCATTCAGGTTTTCAGCAATGATCATAACTAACCACATTTGCAATAATTCTCAGGTCTCATGTTTACTCATATCAATAACATAATCAGCTAGCAAGCCATAATAATAATTCTCGGATGACAACACTTTCTCAAAATAATCATAATATGATGTAACAAGATGGTATCTCGCTAGCCCTTTCTGAGACCGCAAAACATAAATGCAGAGCACCTTTAAAGATCAAGGACTGACTAGACATTGTAATTCATGGTAAAAGAGACCCAATCATAGTCATACCCGATATAAATTAACAGTAATGAATGCAAATGACAGCTGTGCTCTCCAGCTAGTGCTTTTAATAAGAGGGTGATGACTCAACATGAAAGTAAATAGATAGGCCCTTCGCAGAGGGAAGCGAGGATTTGTAGAGGTGCGAGCTCGGTTTTGAAATAGAGATAAATTATATTTTGAGCGGCATACTTTCATTGTCAACATAACAACTAAGAGATGACATTATCTTCCATGCTAAACAAATTATAGGTGGTTCCCAAACATAATGGTAAAGTTTATACTCCCCCTCCTCCACAAGCATCAATCCATGGCTTGCTCGAAACAACGAGTGCCTCCAACATTCAACGAGTCCTGTGGGGAGTTTTGTTTGAAATTATTTTGATTTAGTTTGCATAAAGCATGGGACTGGGCATCCCGGTGACCAGCCATTTTCTCGTGAGTGAGGAGCGGAGTCCACTCCTCTTGAGAATAACCCGCCTAACACGGAAGATAAGGGCCGCCCTAGTTGATATATGAGCTATTCGAGCATGCAAAACATAATGATTATTTGAAGGTTTAGAGTTTGGCACATACAAATTTACTTGGAACGGCAGGTAGATACCGCATATAGGAAGGTATGGTGGACTCATATGGAATAACTTTGGGGTTTAAGGGATTGGATGCACAAGCAGCATTCCCTCTTAGTACAAGTGAAGGCTAGCAAAATCTTTGGAGAGCGACCAACCGAGAGCGACAACAGTCATGAACATGCATTAAAATTAATAAACATTGAATACAAGCATGAGTAGGATACAATCCACCATGAACATAAATATCGTTAAGGCTATGTTGATTTGTTTCAACTACATGCGTGAACATGTGCCAAGTCAAGTCACTTAAATCATTCAAAGGAGGATACCACCCCATCATACCACATCACAACCATTTTAATAGCATGTTGGCATAAGGTAAACCATTATAACTCAAAGCTAATCAAGCATGGCACGAGCAACTATGATCTCTAATTGTCATTGCAAACATGTTTATTCATAATAAGCTGAATCAAGAATGATGAACTCATCATATTTACAAAAACAAGAGAGGTCGAGTTCATACCAGCTTTTCCCATCTCAGCCAGTCCATCATATATCATCATAATTGCCTTTCACTTGCACGACCGAACGGTATGAATAATAATAAGAGTGCACGTGCATTGGACTAAGATGGAATCTGCGAGCATTCAATAAACAGGAGAAGACAAGGCAATATGGGCTCTTGGTTAAATCAACAATGATGCAAATAAGAGCCACTTCAACAATTTAATCATGGTCTTCTCCTACTGACCCCCAAAGAAAATAAAAGAAATAAAAACTATTTACACGGGAAAGCTCCCAACAAGCAAAAGAAGAACGGGAAATATTTTTGGGTTTTATTTTTAATTACTACAACAAAGAAATAGACTACTACTAATTTTTTGTTTTTTTCTTAAGGTTTAACAGACACACAAGAAGAAAGCAGGAAAAAGAAAATAAATTAGCATGGATGTTACAGTGAAAGAGTATGAGCACCGACATCTAGCAATGAGTATGTGTGAACATAAATGTAATGTCGGTGAGAAATACGTACTCCCCCAAGCTTAGGCTTTTGGCCTAAGTTGGTTCATCACCAGGGATGGCCTGGCGGATACCCGTAGGTGTAGCTGAGGGTCGATCTTGTGTGTGACTATCGCTTCACGAGGCTGCAGCGTGGCGTCGAGCCGCCTCCGCTCTTCTCTCATACTCATCTGCCTCCTCTCTGGTAATAACATATCTTCCTTTTGTCTGAGAATCAAAGAAGGCAGGAGCAGGAAGAGTAATATGGACAACATGCCGTTTGTTAAAGATTAGTCGATACTGGAGAGGTGGTTCAGTCCTCTCAACAAACTGGTGGGAAACCATAGAATAAAAATCTAAATAAGTAGGGGGTAACTCCATATCACCCTCACGAATGTCTATCTCAAGAAAATTAGCTAAGCGGGTTGCAAAAATTCCTCCAAAGAAATCTTCGTTATGTCTATTATGATGCAACCTACGAGCTACAATGGCTCCCATATGATAAGATTGGTCTCCTAAAACAGCACTTCTGAGAATGCTGAGATCAGGGGCACACATGTCACATGCTTCATCCTTAGCATTTATGCATCTACCTATGAAGAGAGCAAAATAATGTATAGCAGGAAAGTGAATGCTCCCTATAGTGGCTTGTGTTATATCTCTAGATTCCCCCACAGTTATTCTAGCAAGAAAGTCTATATATTCAGATTTAGGGGATCCTGACACTACCCCAAGATGGAAGTTTGCAAGAAAAGTGAAATCCTCTAAGTCCATGGTATAAGATTTGTCATAAAGGTCAAACATGGTAGAAGGCTAATTACGCGAACATGAAAACTCAAACCTCCTCACAAATGAGCTTGTGAGATCACGATACTGGGGGCATTTGTCAGCTTCAAAGTCCTCAAGACCGGCATTGTGCAAATATGCGCTAAATTCTTCTTTGATTCCCGCTTGATTCATAAAATTTTCCGAAGGCCATTCACAGGGCCTCACAAGAGCGTCTCTTGGTGGTTCCTCGTCAGCATCACGCATTGCAAGCATGGGACCTTGCTTCCTCGAAGAACCACCTTGGAACATCTTCCTAAACATATTGTTTTGTCTGAAAAATTTCTGAAATTTTTAGTAACTTCAAACAAAAGTGAACCAACTTCAATAAATCTGATATCAACTACTCCTACAAGTGTCAAGAGCCTATATCAAGCATTAGAACTACTTGGAACCATATAAATTTGACATGCAAGCTCAAGAACATGGTCACCTATGCAGCACAAATTTGCAAAGAATAAAGCACTAGAACAAAAACTAATTGGACCAATGGAGGAGTCACATACCAAGGAACAATCTCCCCAAGCAGTTTTGCGAGAGGTGCTTAGAGCAAGGAGATCGAAAACCGCAGCAAAAGTGGCTGGAACTCGTGCTTGAGTTGGTTTTTCGGGTTTGTGTGAGGCAGAGGAAGAAGATGGGTGCAGGGATAAGTGGAGGAGGGCCACCGTGGGCCCACGAGGTAGGGGGGCGCGCCCTCCACCCTCATGGGCAGGTGGCAGCTCCCCCCGCGGTAATTTTTGCACAGTAAATCCTCAAATATTCCCGAAAAAATCATATTAAATTGGCATGGCATTCTGAGGACTTTTATTTTCGGGATATTTTTATATTGCACGGATAAATCAGGAGACAGACAGAAAAATACTATTTTACTTTATTTCTACCAAATAACAGAAAATATAAAGAGGGTACAGAAGGTTGTGCTTCTATTTTCATCCATCTCATGCTCATCAAAGGAATCCACTAACAAGGTTGATCAGGTCTTGTTAACAAACTCATTCCGACAATCATGGAACCGGAGAAATTTCGAATAACACTAGGTTACCTCAACGGGGATATGCACATCCCCTATAATAAGTATATCATATTTCTTCTTGACAGTAGGGAGAGGAAATTCAAAACCTCCAAATATAATCGATGGAATTTTTCCAATAGAGTTGATACTATAAACTTGAGGTTGTTTCCTCGGAAAGTGTACCGTGTGCTCATTACCATTAACATGAAAAGTGACATTGCCTTTGTTGCAATCAATAACAGCCCCTGCAGTGTTAAGAAAAGGTCTTCCAAGAATAATAGACATACTATCATCCTCGGGAATATCAAGAATAACAAAGTCCGTTAAAATAGTAACGTTTGCAACCACAACAGGCACATCCTCACAAATCCGACAGGTATAGCGGTTGATTTATCAGCCATTTGCAAAGATATTTTAGTAGGTGTCAACTTATTCAAGTCAAGTCTACGATATAAAGAGAGTGGCATAACACTAACACCGGCTCCAAGATCATATAAAGCGGTTTTAACATAATTTCTCTTAATGGAGCATGGTATAGTGGGTACTCCTGGATCTCCAAGTTTCTTTGGTATTCCACCCTTAAAAGTATAATTAGCAAGCATGGTGGAAATTTCAGATTCCGGTATCTTTCTTTTATTTGTAATAATATCTTTCATATACTTAGCATAAGGATTTATTTTGAGCACATCAGTCAATCGCATACGTAAAAAGATAGGTCTAATCATTTCAGCAAAGCGCTCAAAATCCTCATCATCCTTCTTCTTGGATGGTTTCGGAGGAAAAGGCATGGGTTTCTGAACCCATGGTTCTCTTTCTTTGCCATGTTTCCTAGGAACGAAGGCTCTTTTATCATAACGTTGATTCTTTGATTGTGGGTTATCAAGATCAGCAGCAGGTTCAACTTCTACATCATTATCATTACTAGGTTGAGCATCATCATTAACATTTTCACTAGGTTCATGTTCATTACCAGATTGTGTTTCAGCATCAGACATAGATATATCATTTGGATTCTCAGGTGGTTCGTCAATAGGTTCACTAGAAGTTTGCAAAGTCCTATCATTTTTATTTTTCTTCCTTTTAGAGGAACTAGGAACATCAATGTTATTTCTCTGAGAATCTTGCTCAATTCTTTTAGGGTGGCCTTCAGGATACAAAGGTTCCCGAGTCATTCCACCAGTTCTAGTAGCCACTCTAATAGCATAATCATTTTTCTTACTATTCATTTCATCAAGCACTTCTTTTTGAGCTTTAAGTACTTGTTCTACTTGAGTGGTAACCATAGAAGCATGTTTGCTAACAAGTTTAAGTTCACCTCTAATATTAGCCATATAATCACCCAAGCGTTTAATCATATAAGCATCTTGTATTAATTGTCTACCAAAATAAGCATTAAAGTCATCTTGCTTATATATAAAGTTATCAAACTCATCCAAGCACTGACTAGCAATTTTAGTAGGAGGGACTTCAGCTTTATCATATCTGTATAGAGAATTTACCTTTACTACCTGTGTCGGGTTATCGGGATCAGGAGGTTCTTCAATAAGTAATGGATCAATATCATAAGTTTCTTCAATAGGCGGTAGATTAAGACCATGTATTTCTTCAATAGGAGGTAAATTCTTAACATCTTCAGCTTTAATACCTTTTTCTTTCACATATTTCTTTGCCTCTTGCATATCTTCAGGACTAGGAAATAGAACTCCTCTCTTCTTCGGAGTTGGTTTAGGAATAGGCTCAGTAATTGGCTCTGGAGCTGGCTCAGGAGGTGCCCAATTATTTTCATTTGTCAACATATTATTCAATAGAATTTCAGCTTCATCCGGTGTTCTTTCCTGAAAAGAGAACCAGCACAACTATCCGTAATCTCTGGAAGCATCGGTTAGTCCATTATAAAAGATATCAAGTATTTCAGGTTTCTTAAGAGGATGATCAGGCAAAGCATTAAGTAACTTGAGAAGCCTCCCCCCAGCTTGTGGGAGACTCTCTTCTTCAATTTGCACGAAGTTGTATATTTCCCTCAGAGCAGCTTGTTTCTTATGAGTAGGGAAATATTTAGCAGAAAAGTAATAAATCATATCCTGGGGACTACGCACACAACCAGGATCAAGAGAATTAAACCATATCTTAGCATCACCCTTTAATGAGAATGGAAATATTTTAAGTATATAAAGGTAGCGCGTTCTCTCATCATTAGTAAACAGGGCGGCTATATCATTTAACTTAGTAAGATGTGCCACAACAGTTTCAGATTCATAGCCATAAAAAGGATCAGATTCAACCAAAGTAATTATATCAGGATCAATAGAGAATTCATAATAATCCTTATCGGGAACACAAATAGGTGAAGTAGCAAAAGCAGGGTCAGGTTTCATTCTGTCTCTAAGAGATTCTTTGTTCCATTTAACTAGCAGCCTCTTAAGTTCATATCTATCTTTACAAGCAAAAATAGTTGCAGAAGATTCTATGTCAAAAACATAACCCTCAGGAATAACAGGCATATTTTCATCATCACTTTCATCATCGTATTCAGATTCAATAATTTCTTTCTCTCTAGCCCTAGCAATTTGTTCATCAAGAAATTCACCAAGGGGCATGAGTATCAAGCATAGAAGTAGTTTCATCATAAGTATCATGCATAGAAGAAGTGGCATCATCAATAACATGCGACATATCGGAACGAATAGCAGAAGCAGGTTTAGGTGTCACTAGCTTACTCATAACAAAAGGTGAATCAATTGCAGAGCTAGATGGCAGTTCCTTACCTCCCCTCGTAGTTGAGGGATAAATTGTTGTCTTAGCGTCTTTCAAGTTCTTCATAGTGTCCAGCAGATATAAATCCCAAGTGCCTCAAGGAATAGAGCTATGCTCCCGCAACGGCGCCGTAAAAAGGTCTTGATAACCCACAAGTATAGGGGATCGTAATAGTTTTCGAGGGTAGAGTATTCAACCCAAATTTATTGATTCGACACAAGGGGAGCCAAAGAATATTCTCAAGTATTAGCAGCTGAGTTGTCAATTCAACCACACCGGAAACTTAGTATCTGCAGCAAAGTGTTTAGTAGCAAAGTAATATGATAGTGGTGGTAACGGTAACAAAAGTAAAGACAACAAAAGTAATGTTTTTGGTATTTTGTAGTGATTGTAACAAAGAGTAACGGAAAAGTAAATAAGCGAGAACCAAAGATATGGAAAGCTTCGTGAGGCACCGGATCAATGATGGATAATTATGCCGGATGTGGTTCGTCATGTAACAGTCATAACATAGGGTGACACAGAATTAGCTCCAGTTCATCAATGTAATGTAGGCATGTATTTCGAATATAGTCATACGTGCTTATGGAAAAGAACTTGCATGACATCTTTTGTCCTACCCTCCCGTGGCAGCGGGGTCCTATTGGAAACTAAGGGATATTAAGGCCTCCTTTTAATAGAGAACCGTAACAAAGCATTAGCACATAGTGAATACATGAACTCCTCAAACTATGGTCATCACCAGGAGTGGTCCCGATTATTGTCACTGGGTTGCCGGATCATAACACATAGTAGGTGACTATAGACTTGCAAGATAGGATCTAGAACTCACACATATTCATGAAAACATAATAGGTTCAGATCTGAAATCATGGCACTCGGGCCCTAGTGACAAGCATTAAGCATGGCAAAGTCATAGCAACATCAATCTCAGAACATAGTGGATACTAGGGATCAAACCCTAACAAAACTAACTCGATTACATGATAAATCTCATCCAACCCATCACCGTCCAGCAAGGCTACGATGGAATTATTCATGCACGGCGGTGAGCATCATGAAATTGGTGATGGAGGATGGTTGATGATGACGACGGCGACGAATCCCCATCTCCGGAGCCCCGAACGGACTCCAGATCAGCCCTCCCGAGAGAGATTAGGGCTTGGCGGCGGCTCCATATCGTAAAACGCGATGATTTCTTCTCTCTGATTTTTTTCTCCCCGAAAGCCAATATATGGAGTTGGAGTTGGCGTCGGAGGGTCTCCAGGGGGGCCACGAGGTAGGGGGCGCGCCCAGGAGGGGGGGGGGCGCCCTAGTGGACAGGGTGTGGCCCCCCTGGTCTTCATCTTTCGCGAGGATTTTTTATTATTTATTCTAAGATATTCCGTGGAGTTTCAGGTCATTCCGAGAACTTTTGTTTTCTGCACATAAAACAACATCATGGCAACTCTGCTGAAAACAGCGTCAATCCGGGTTAGTTCTATTAAAATCATACAAGTTAGAGTCCAAAACAAGGGAAAAAGTGTTTGGAAAAGTAGATACGACGGAGACGTATCATTCCCCCCACTCCATTCGACCGTTCTCGCGCTCTTGGCGGAGGCAGGGATGAAGTGGGCTTCAGGCTCCTCGTTCTACCTCCTTGGCGCCGCGGGTACAACCAAATCCGGACCCAGGAAATAATCCTTAGGTATAGGAAAAAAGGGAGCACGGTAGCCTAGAGATAAAAACGAGGCTTCACATGCCCCAGTCCTATTTCAAAATGCATGACTGGGGATAAAAAGACTTATCTGGATCTGCAGCCCCCGGCAGTCTTATCTTGCCGTGGTCGGATCCTCGAGTTTGTAGCCCCATGCAACTCTGGTTTGCCGGGGTCGGGACGCCGGTCCGCTTCCTTTCTTCCAAGTAGCTCAGCAGAAGTGCTCATGTGCCCTGCAAACCAAAAAAGGACAGAAGAGGAACAGATAAACGCGCACTCGACCTCTAAGCTAGGGGTTAGTCGCTGCTGAGCACTATCAACCCTAACCGAGGAAGAGACTCGACCTAGCATGCATGCTATGACTTAAGGCGCCAGCGCTTCATTTATTTATGCTCAGGGTCTATGCCTGGCTTTGTACAAAGGGTCACATGCCTTGCCGGCAAAGCTTGTACAAAAGGTGGCTTGCCGAGGAGGCAAGTCGCGCTATCTGAGTAAAACTTGCGAAGATGCTCAATGTTCCAGGAGTTGCTCATTAGGACAGCATCCTCGGTCTCCAGGCGGACTGCACTAGGCCTGGTGACTCGTATTACCCAATAAGGGCCTTCCCACTTCGGCGTCAACTTGTTGGAATTCTTGGCCGACTGAACGCGCCGAAGAACAAGGTCGCCTTCCTCAAAGCTTCGGGCATGAACCTTGCAGCTATGGTAGCGGCGCAAGGCTTGCTGGTAGCATGCCGCTCTCATAGCTGCCCGAAGACGATCTTCCTCAAGGAGCGTCTCGTCATCTTGGCGCAACGGCTCTTGCTCAAGCTCATCATAAGCGAGCACTCGAGGTGACCTATATATGAGTTCCATGGGAGAATCGCTTACGCCCGTGATACCAGGGCAAAAGGTGTCTGGCCGGTGGCTCGATTTGGCGTCGTCCTGATCGACCAAAGAACCGGCGGCAACTCATCAATGAAGCGCCTTCCACTCTTGTGCAGTTTGTCAAAGGTCTTCGTTCTCAGGCCTCGCAACACTTTAGCATTTGCCCTCTCCGCTTGGCCGTTGCTCCATGGATGTGCCACGGAAGCAAAACAGACCTTGCTGCCGAGGTCTTGGATGTACTCCATGAAGGTGTGGCTTGTGAACTACGTGCCGTTGTCGGTGATGACTCATTTGGCACACCAAACGGCAGACCGGTCCTTTGAAGAACTTGACGGCTGACTGAGCAGTCACCTTCCTCACTGCTTCCACCTCCGGCCACTTTTTGAACTTGTCGATTGCGACGTACAAGTACTCAAAGCCCCCGACAGCGCAGGGGAAAGGGCCCAGTATATCGAGCCCCCAGACCGAGAATGGCCAGGAGAGATGGATTGTTTGAAGGGCTTGAGCTGGTTGATGAAGCTCCTTTGAATGGAACTGTCATGCTTCACACTTGGTTACTAGTGCCATCGCATCCTGGAGGGTGGTGGGCCAGAAGAAACCTTGCCGGAACGCCTTCCTGGCAAGGGCCCTCGACCTTATGTGGGAGCCACATATGCCTCCATGTATCTCTGCCAACAGCTCCAGTCCTTCCTCCCGGGGGATGCACTTGAGTTTCACACCGTTCGGTCTTCTTCGGTACAGGACGTCATCGAGGAACTGGTACAGGGCGGATCGACGGGCTAGTTTCTCCGCTTCTTCCTGCTCCTCAAGAAGCTCCCCTGTTTGGAGGAATTGGACGGTATGTTGCGCGCATGTCGGAGCCTGGGGCTCGACGGCAAGGACCAAAGGCATCTCTTCCGCCATGGGAGTGGTTGTCTCTACGGCCAGCGCTTGACGCCCTTCCGGAGCCAGTTGCTCTTGGGCAGGCTCAGCATCCACGGCAGCACCCTTGCCGGCAGCCCCAGGGGCTCGGTAGGAAAGTACTGGCCGGGACCTGATTTCCTCTGTTTGTTCTACCCCGCTGATGGTTCGACGGATGGTTGAGTTAACCGGAGCAAAAAGGTACCTGGTTCCACAGGTAGCTTGAATGCGGTACACTTTGACAAGTAATCGGTGATGTCGTTCTCTGCTCAAGGGACGTGCACCACCTGGATACCGTCAAAGCGTTCCTCCAGCTTCCTCACCTCATCTACGTAAGCTTCCATCAATGGGCTCTGATAATCCTTGTTGACCTGACTGACAACGAGCTGCGAGTCACCCATGACGATGAGCTTCTTAACCCCGAGGTCTGCCGCGATCCTGAGACCGACAAGCAATCCCTCGTACTCAGCAGTGTTGTTGGTGGACATCTCCCTGGGGAAGTGCATCTGGATCACGTACTTGAGGTGTTCTCCGGGTGCGACGAGCAAAGACACCGGCACCGGCGTCTTGCAGCCGAGAAAGCCCCATCAAAGTACATGATCGAACAAGGCCTGCTTCCTTGCCGGGGAGAGTGGTCTCCTGGATTTCTTTGTCAGGTGTCGAGGTCCATTCTGTGATGAACTCCGCCAAGACTCTGCTCTGTATTGTCGAGGTACTTTCAAACTTTAAACCGAAGCTTGACAGCTCCAAGGCCCATTCCACAATCCTTCCGGTTGCGTCTGGGTTGTGCAGTATCCGTTGCAACGGGAGGCGGGTGACGATAGTGATCTCGTGGGCTTGGAAGTAGTGATGCAGCTTCCTCGAGGCCATAAGGAGGCCGAAGAGCAATTTTTGCACGCCGGAATACCTCGACCTAGCCCCCTGCAAGAGGGAGCTGACAAAGTAAACCGGGTGCTGCATCATCTTCTTCTTTGGCACCACCTCACTCGATTGTGCGGGCACATCCTTGGTGGCACCAGACTCTGCCAGGGGCCGCGCCTTGTCGGCACCAGGCCCTGGCGGGGGAATCTTTGGCCTGCCATCCGCTGGTTCTGCCGCCATTGCTGCCTCCTCGTCGACCTCCCTCTATGCCACCAGTGCGGCGCTGACCACTTGATTCATCACCGCCAGATACAGCAGCAACGACTCTTTTGGTTTAGGCGCAACTAGTATTGGCGTGGAGGAAAGGTATTTCTTCAGATCCTGCAGTGCTGCCTCGGCTTCTGGGGTCCACTCTATTGGGCCTGCCTTCTTCAAGATTTTGAAGAAGGGAAGGGCGCGCTCGGCGGACTTGGAGATGAATCGGCTCATGGTGGCAACGCAGCCGGTTAGCCGATGCACATCCTTGATCCCCTTGGGCGCCTCGATCTGCTCAATAGCCTTGATCTTGTATGGGTTTGCCTCGATCCCGCGCTGTGACACAAAGAACCCGAGAAGCTTGCCGGACGGAACGCCGAAGACACACTTCTCAGGGTTCAGCTTGAGGTTGATCTTGCACAGGTTAGCAAATGTCTCTATCAGATATTGCACAAGAGTTGGCCCATCCTTGGTTTTGACCACTATGTCATCCATGTAGGCCTCCATATTTCTATGGAGCTGAGGTTCGAAACCAATTTGGACTGCTCTTGCGAGCGTTGAGCCAGCACTCTTCAACCCGAAAGGCATCCATAAAAAGCAATACGTACCACATGGGGTGATGAATGCTGTCTTCTCTTCATCCTCTTTTGTCATGAAGTGTCACATCCCAGTTAGACCATGCATTAGTGTGTGCATCATGTTTAAATTTCATTTGAATTTGAAATGGGGAAGACAGGAAACCCCAAAATCTCTTTTAATTCAACTAGGGTTTACTAAAGAAATTATTTCAATGAACCTGAAATGCCCTTCAAAATGTTCATCATCTTTGCTTTGGTTCAGAGCCTCTGCCAAAAGTGGTGCACCATTTTCTAGGTCATCCAAAGGTCTTTGAATTAAATCATAGGTATTTGAGTTTGAGCATTTCAAATTATATAAAATATTTCAAATGCCCAAATATTGCAAAACTAAAATGTTTCATGTTGGAAATATTCCAACAATGGACCAGGAGCAGTTTGGTGATTTTTGAAACTGTTTTGGTATTTTTAAAAACTCCACAAAGTTACAGAAAAATAGAAAAAGAAAAACAGGAAGAAAACCTTACCTGGCGCCTACTAACTGCCCACCGCTGCCCAGCCAGCCCCGAATGGCTTAGCCTTGGCTCAACAGTAGCAGCCAGTGCTCGGCGGCGAGCACCGCATGGGTGCCACGCACTGGTCGGCCTCGCCGCTCCCCTCCTCCAAATTGTCGACGCGGATCGCTCCCCTCTCTCCCGAACCCCTCGGACACCTCCGCTCCTCCCGGCTTCTCTCTCTCGCGCTCCCCGCCATGGCCGACGCCACCGCCGCCAGACTATCGCCAGAGACGTGCTCCCCGCCGTCCGTGCTCCTCCTCACCGTGTCCAGAGCTCCGCCGCCCCAACTACGCCGAGCTAGCTGAGCCTCAGCGTGCTCGAGTAGCCCGAGCCGACCGCACCGACTTTCGCCCGAGTCCACCGTCGCGGAGATCCCTTCAACGCCCTCGTCGCTCCGGCCCGTCCCGACCAAGAACGAGTTTCCCGAGCTGCCCGTGAGCCCCTCTATCTCCCTTCCCTTCCTCCCTCGCTCTCGAGCTGTGTAGCGATCGAACGAAGATCAACCGCACCCGCCGCTGAGCTCGTGCCGACGTGCTCCCGGTCACCCTCCGCCACCTCTTGGTGTCCATCACACTCACCACGCCGCATAGGGTCTAACCATGCACTCCCGCACCTCACCGACCCCTCTAGCCTCGAGTTCGCCGGCCGAACTCCGGCTGACCCGCCTAGGTCGTCGCCGGCGCCGATTCCGACCGCCCGACCCCAACCCACTCCACCAAGAGCTGCGGCTCAACCCCAGCTACCCATAGCCACCCTCCGCGGCTCGTTTGGTCGCCGGAATGGCCAAACTCACTTCTGCCGCCGGCGTTTCGCGCGGGCGGCTAGACGCCGTGCAGCCGGCGTGGACTTTGACCACGGCGGGCCCTGGTTGACTCGATGAGTCAATGATGTGGGGCCCACCGCTAACTAAATAGGTTTAGTTTTAATTAAACTTTAACTAAACTAATTACCCTGACACCCTGGACCCACAGTCAGGTTTGACCTGGACGTCTCCGTTGACCCTGACGTCATTCTGACGCATGGCTGACGCAATAAATCAATTACTGGATTTATTCTAATATAGGAAATTCCAGAATATAGTTCAAACTTCAAATATTCATAACTTTTAATCTGTAACTCCAAATGCAAAGATCTATATATGAAAAGTGATCAGAAAAATCCATTCTATCCATTGGTACAGGTTTCATGCATGATAAAACAAGTTAACCTTGCTGTTTAAGCAGAATAAGATATTACACCTTTAGGACTATTTTAAATGAGCTAGCATTTGAATCTTTGATTCAAATGAGTTTATCCTTTTGTTTCAGCTTGCATTAGGCCAATACACATCCATATTGCCATGTCATAGCATGCATCATATTGTTGCATATTGTCATGTGTGTTTATTTTGGTATGTCTTTCGTGATAGGTTACGCCTCGAGGATAACCCCGAATATCCGACTGAAGGGCAGTATCCTACCACCACTCCATCAGGCAAGCAACCCATTGATCATTCCGATACAAACCCATGTTCTCGCTTCTGCTCTTGTTTTACTGCATTAAGACAACGCGATTCAAACTGTTGTGTGCTGCGGTAGTTGAACCCACTTCCTTTGCATGACATGTCATTGCCACGATAACTAGATGAAACCCACTAGTATGTGTAGGAGTTGATTGAGCCATGTTTGTGTTTCCTACCATACTATGCTTGCTATGCTTAGAGTTGTGTCAGTCCGGCTCATCGGGATGATGAACTGGAGTGAAAGGTTGTGTCGGGTTCGAGTGAAAGTGTTGAACACGTTTTGGTAAAGGTATCGATGAGAGGCCATGTAGGAGTACATGGTGGGTTGTTTCATTGAAGCCGCCCCTAAGAACCGAGATCTGTGTTTGTGATCCATGAAACAGTTACTACCACGCATTGGGATCCTTAATTGACCCTCGCGGCTTCTTAACCACCCTTGTTCTCATCCGGGAATTGCAAGTAGTTTACGGTGTTTGTAGCATCTTGGGGAGCACGCAACGCCGACCGTAGGGGTGGGTTGTGTTGCGGTAGGCACCGTGGGTCTGGTGTACCGATTCGCCTGCTTTGGTGTCTCGGGAACCTGTACACACATCGTTCGGGGCTGTATGGGAAACCTCGGCCGGACTCCCTGCGGATGGAACCCGAATAGGCGATAAACCTGGATTTGGGATTTGTGTGTTTAGGTAGGCTGTGGCCGACACCCACGTTGGGCTTCCGCTTGAAGGTTGCCGAGTACATGTCGTGTAAACGACGGTAAGTGGTGAGAGCGTGTGTGAAGAAGTACACCCCTGCAGGGTTAATATGATCTATTCGAATAGCCGTGTCCACGGAGAAGGACTTCGGGTTACCTATATCGGTTCATAGACAAGTAAATGGATACTATTAAAAGCCTCAAGATAAGTGTGAGTATCATGGATGGCCCTCTCGTGGGATGACGAGAGAGGATCCACAGTGGAGTATTGTGATGGTGATTAGTGGACCGTGTGCGACAAAATGCTTTTCAAGTGGTGTCACGAGGGATAGCTTAGCCAAGAGTCAAAGCTGGCTTGCTGCAAATAACTCCACCACCTTCTTGAGAATGTGCATGTATGATAGGATTCCGTGGTAAGACTTGCTGAGTACCTCCGAACTCATGTTTGCTTAATTAAAGTTTATCAGACGACAACACTGCCCCTTCCGAAGGGATCTATGTAGACCTTGACAATGACGAGTGAACTAGCCACCTGTGGTGATCCAAGGCTTGTGAAGGGCCCTTTGTAGATAGAAAGACTTCAACAAGCTTTCTTTCTTTTTAAAGTCTGTACTCAGACTAGTTTGCTTCCGCATGTGCTTGTATGTTGTATGACTTGAGTGTTGGGTCATGTGACCCCTACGTATGGATATGTTATGTATGGCTCCTCGGAGCCTTCTAAATAAAGTACTTTGAGTTGTAGAGTTTTGTTGTGATGCCTTGTTGTATTTACTCATATCGGGCATATTATGTGTATGATTGAAATGCTTGGTATGAGTGGGATCCGACAAACTAGTTGTTTATCTTTGGCAGCCTCTCATATGGGGAAATGTTGTCTCGTGCTTCCGGCGATAGTAGTCCGCTTCTGCCCGGTTCACCGGAGTCCTGCTAGCCCAAAGACTCTTGCTTGGACACTTGACTGGCCGACATGTGTTTCACTGCTCCTATGTCCTGTCCCTTCGGGAAATGTCGCGCGGTGTTATTCGGAGTCCTGCTTAGCTCGCTACAGCCCGTTCACCGAGTCCTGTTAGCCCAAAGGTTACAGCCCGAATCTATACGTTGATGACCGACATGCTCGAAGTGATTCATGTATGCCTGTCCCCATAGGTTAGCGCCGCTTTGGGTTCACGACTAGCCATGTCGGCCCGGGTTCTTTATCATGTGGATGCTAGCGACACTGCCATATACGTGAGCCAAAAGACGCAAACGGTCTCGGGCCATGGTAAGGCGACACCCGTGGGAATACCGTGCGTGAGGCCGCAAAGTGATATGAGGTGTTACCGGCTAGGTCGATGTGATTTGGAATCGGGGTCCTGACATGAAGATCTGGTGGTAGCCTGAGTAGGCGTCGAGGAATGATAGCAGATCGCACCCGACCGTGGAGTCAACAATCTGGTCGATGCGTGGCAACGGGGAGGGGTCCTTAGGGCAAGCCTTGTTGATATCTGTGTAATCAATACACAGTCTCCACTTCCCATTCGCCTTGCGCACCACTACCGGATTTGCCAACCACGTCGGGTGGAGCACTCCTCTCACCAAACCCGCCGCTTCCAACTTCCTTATCTCCTCTGTGATGAACTCCTGCCTCTCTAGAGCTTGCTTTCTGACCTTCTGCTTGACGGGCCGCGCGTGGGGGCAGACAGCTAGGTGGTGCTCAATCACCTCCCTGGGAACACCGGGGATGTCGGATGCTTGCCATGCAAACACGTTGACATTCGCCCGCAGGAAGGTGATGAGCGCGCCTTCCTATTTGCTGTTGAGGGTGGAGCCTATGGTGAAGGCCCCTCCCGTGCCATCCTCCTTGACGGGCACCTTTCTTGGTCTGCGGCGGCTCGGCCCTGGTCTCTTGCTCTTGTCGGTAGAGCTCTCTGGCATGTCCTCGATGGTAGCACAACACTCCGAGGAGGTGCACTTGCCGGAGTGGGTGCGGGAGGTCTTGCCGGGCTTCTTCTTCCCTCCCAGGGCTTCAGCGGCAGGAGCAGGTGCCTTGGCGGCAGCCGTTGCAATTGCTTCCCGGTAGAGTTGGTCGGCGTAGATCAGCGCGTCCTTCTTGTCGAAGGGGACGGAGATGATGGTCAACGGCCCGGGAATCTTTAGCATGTTGTAGGCGTAGTGTGACGCCGCCATGAACTTGGCTAGTGCCGGGCGGCCGAGGATCCCGTTGTAGGGCAAAGGGATCTTGGCTACGTCGAAGACGATCCTCTCCGTCCTGTAGTTCAACTCTTCGCCGGGGTACTTCCTTCCCTCTTCAGCCCGGGCGCACCTATCGGCCAGGACATAGAGCTCGGCCACGTCCTTAACTTTGGTCATCGCCAGCTCTTCGCGCATCTTGCGATTGCGCACGTTCTGGTGGAACGCGCTAATCACAGCGGCGGGATGAACGTCGAGGATGTTGTACTGCACCCGGCTGAATCTCTGGATGTACTTGCGCAGGGTCTCCCCATCCTTCTAGGGAATGATGTGCAGATCACTAGCCTGGCCATGAGCTTGGTGGCGTCCTGTGAAGGCGCCAACGAACTCATGGCATAGATCCGACCAATAAGAAATGGAATCCACTGGCAAGTGCATCAACCAAGACATCACATTGGGCTTGAGCGCCAGCGGGAAATAGTTGGCAAGCACCTTGTCGTCGCGAGCCCCAACAGCCTGCATCGCGATGGTGTAGATGCCGAGGAACTTCGAACGGATGGGTTTTGCCGGTGTACTTCGCCGACGCGTCGGGCTTGAACGTGCGGTGGGACGGCCACTGGAACTGCCGCATCTCACGGGTAATGGTCGGGCATACCACCTCGTAAGGTAGGCCGCCGGAGCCCCCCGGTGCCGGATGGTCCATAGCGGGTCCTGCCCGCTTGTCCGACTGGCGGTGCGTTTCGAGCCGACGCTCGACGGTGGTTCGAGCGTCTTCGTGAGCTCATTCCCGAAGGACCTGGCGCTGGTCGCGGAGGGTCCGCCGGTCGAACGACGCTATGGAGATGTTATCATAAGCATCGTCAGGACGGGCCGACGCCCGCAGCGGCTGGCGAGGAGGAGGAGAGTGCACCGTGGCCGCAGCTTCCTCGGTCCTCCCAGCGCTAGCATGTGGTGGCTCGGTGGGGCGCCGACCCGAGGGCCTCGCTTGTCGCGGATCGTCTTTGTTGGCGACGGCGACGAGGCTCCGGATGGTGGCCCTCCACTCGTCGAGCTTCTCAGCAGCAGGAGGGAAATCGAGGAGCAGCTGCGCGCGCGCCAAAGCTTCCGCTGGTGTGGGCGGCGGCGACAGCTGCGTGGATCGCGGCGCGCTTCGACTTCTAACTATGTTAGAAGGAGCTCCGTCACGACCCAGGGGCTGAGTGCCATTTTCACCAGCACTTCGGCGAGCGTGTTGAACCACTTCATCTTGCCGATGACGCACAGGGCTCTTCCCACGGCGGTGCCCAGGGTCACCAACGTGGTGACGCTGCTCGGCGTGCACACCATGGGAAGAACATGCAGTGGTCGCCGGCGTAGGCGTCCTAGAGGTCGCCGCGCCACCCGGAGTCGGCACAACGATGCCCCTGGAGGGCCCAGCGCCGCTGGGGCAGCTCCGTCTTCGATCCGGCTACGTAGCGGCCGTTCGGCATGCGAACGACGCCGCTTCGCGAGGCTCCGATTGCCCGATCTTTGGTGCTCGCGGACGCTGCCCAGTCTGTCTGCGACCGGTCCGCTGCTCGCCCGCACCGGCACGGGCCGTTCGGCTCCTAACGAGCCGACCGCCATGGCTGTCATCTTATTAGGGGCCATGGCGATGAAGAACTGCTAGGATAACTACCAGACCAGATTCTCACAATTGCGCCCCCTACCTGGCGCGCCAAAGATGTCGAAGGACACCTATGTGATCGCAAGAATCCCTACTACGGTTGCCAGGGCGCAGGGTTGAGAGGAGAGCAGGGCTAGTAGACAACACATGGATCATTTACCCAGGTTCGGGCCGCGAGGATGCGTAAAACCCTAGTCCTGCTTTGGTGGGTGTATTTCTGAGAGTTTTTGAGCTCTCGAACTAGCTGTGGTCAGTGCGTGGTTCGAAAGAGCCGAATCCCCCTCCAGTATGCCATGGGCCTCCTTTTATAGTTGAAAGGGGTTGCCACAGTGACACACAGGAGGTGGAAAGGCGTACAGTGCTCTGAGCTTATCGCTCGTATAACAGGACAAGACGCATTTAATGCGTATCTTAGGTGTCCCCTTGCTTTATTGGGGACGGGGGCGAGGCCCGTCCCGTCCGTCGCC
The DNA here is from genome assembly GCA_021605145.1 of Aegilops bicornis. Lineage (NCBI taxonomy): Eukaryota > Viridiplantae > Streptophyta > Magnoliopsida > Poales > Poaceae > Aegilops > Aegilops bicornis. The sequence continues at coordinate 576,277,577 of CM038671.1, read as the reverse complement.
GCTCCTCCTAGCCTTGACACGCGCCTTGGCCAGTGAGGTGCGTGGTGACATGTAGGCAGCCAGGCAGCTGAGGTGGAGCGGTGGCGGATCCTTCACGAAGATCTGTATGCCGCCACGCAGGCGCTCGATGAGTTGGCCTGGGAGCTGCATGTTGCCACGCAGGTGACCGCCACTGGTTGGGCCGGTACATGCATGTGAACGATGGTGGAAGCTTGTCCGGGCGCGGTTTTGGCAAAGGGTTACCGGGCGTCCTTGGCGAGGGCCTTGCCAGGTGGCCTGGCAAGGGTCTTGCCGTGGCGTGCTGTCGTCCCCGGCAAGGACCTTGCCGGGGGTCTGGTGGCCTTCCTCGGCAGGGATCTTGCCGAGAATCATCGTCTTCTAATCCTCATCTGATCTTGAATATGTCTTCACAAAGATCTGCATGCCACCACAGAGGTGCCTTCCCAAGCCCTGGCCCCACGTTGATGATGGCGCTGGGGGCCGTGGGCTCAAGGACGGCTCGCTCTGTTGGTGTGGGGCAAGCTATCCCGGCAAGGGTCTTGCCGGGGCCGCTGAGGCCGCCCGGCAAGGGTCTCGCCGGGGGAACCTGCTTCGTCCCTCTGCTCTTTGTGGTCTTGGCCTTGGCGTTGCTTTGATTGTCTTGGGCTTCGGTCTTGCCTTGGCTCACCTCCCCTGTTCTGCTTGATGTGGTCGTGGGCGCGGCTCCGACTGCCCGTGCACAGGTAAAGGGGTTCAAAAGCGTGCCCCTATTTTTGTACACCGACAAGGTCGGTAATCAGAATTGTGTGCGATTATTATAGACAGCCCATACGGTCTTTTTTGTGAATTGTGTGCTCTTCAGGGCACACAGTTCAACAAACCAACCTGTGGGCGATAATGTAGAAGATCTCTGTCGAATACATATTACTAACCGTCTACGATAAGATTGATAGGATGAACAGTGATATATATAGTCTGCTTAATTTAGTCCTTCTTGTTGTTGTTGTTGTTGTTGTTGTTGGATGGCCCCGCGACATCGTCTTGGCAAGGATGCTTCTTGCCGTTGACCGTTGGCTTTTCATCGTCGCCACCGTCGTCATCGTCGTTGCTGTCGTCGTTGTCCTCCTCCTTGTTCGACCATTCCTCCTCCTCATCATCGTCATCCTCTTCTTCGTCCTCCGACTCTTCGTCCTCCTCGTCCGTCTGGTTGTTGTCTGACGACTCCGGAGGCGGTGTCCCTTCCATGAACCGGATATAATCGAGGTCTGGACTCGACGCCGGACTCATGGAAGACGAGCAGGATGATTCCGATGTTGACCTATCATTGGGCGCCAGACTGCTGGCCGAACAGTCGTCCTTGCTGTCACTCAACATGGATGTAGAGTGTGTGCCAGTGTGTAGCGCGGCCTGCCGGGGACGATGAAGATGGTGGACACTTAAGCGGGGTATGCAGAGAAGAGGAACTGCTAATTGAAACGGGGTTTTTTTTGGCGGGGAATTGAAGCGGGGGTTGATGTAATTTAAACGCTGATATAATCAACCACAATTATTTTTACCCAGTTGCTCCAAAGAAAAAATAATACATCTAACACCGGTTAGGTTGTTCCTAACAGGAAAAATACATGACTAATTCTGTACAAAAAATTTCAGTGTCCTCAGCAAGAAGCAGGGACCAACCTTTGTGGATATTATGGTTGCAGACACATGATCTCCATCTGCAAATGTGCTGATAGTTGTGACGATCCTCGCGAATTAGTACCAGTAAGTCTATCTTAATTAATATCTTCTACTCCACTCATATGGCACATTCTGATCTTAAAAATACTGCACCTCATCTTAAAACGGAGGACCCCTGAACTGCTCCCGGCTGGTGAATTGCTGATGGTCCGGAGATTTATCAGCGACTTCTTCCTAGATCACTACATCAATCCCACTGGTGATAATGAAGATTTCAGCATGCCTTCTCCTGAAACATTGAGTAAGAGTTAGCCGCTAAACATATAAAGCGTGGATCCATTGTTTTCTATCGGATGAGGTCTTCATTTCATACAGTATGATTAATTATGTAATGCATATATGTGTGGACAAATCATTGGAATTTAGCTACCATATGTTCAATTGCAATTGTTCCGAAATCTGATGAATGTTCTTCCTGTGGACACTATTTGTTCAATTGAATATTGTGGCGAATTTGCTTTTTGCGTGCCGATTCAAAATGGGATATTTTTGTTTATTTGTTCAATTGAATATTGTGGCGAATTTGCTTTTTGCATGCCGAGTCAAAATGTGATATTTTTGTTTATTTGTTCAATTGAATATTATGGCGAATTTGCTTTTTGCATGCCAATTCAAAATGGGATATTTTTGTTTTAACCTAGCAATTGCTCCTTTGCAGTTCAACTAAATGAGTGTGTGCGATCCACATCGGAAAGCATACGTCAATCATAGCGGAACCGTCGGTGATACACAGCAGATCACAAATGATTTGCAGCGCTACTACGTGTGCGTAGGGTCCCCGGAACCGTTTGTGATATCGCGTTATCGCACATGAGAACTCGGAGTAAACTGTGCCCAATGTAAAATACAATCCCAGTCGTGATTTTTTCAGGAAATGCGTGGGATCTGAAACGAAAAGCACACGTCACTCTTGCAGCAACCGTCGGTGATACCCAACAAATCACAAACGGTCTGCAACACTTGTATGTGTGCGAAGGGGCTCCTGAACTGTTTGTGATAGAACATTATCGCGGACGGTAATTGTTGGGAAACGTGTGTGATGGAGTCTTGCATGGCAGACGGGTTACGCAGAAAACTCGTGTGCGATGGGGCACAAATCGCACACAGTTCATATATTGGCCTGTATGCCTTACATACTGTTTCCCAAACGGTTCATTACGACAGACCATATGGTTTCACTGCGTCATTAGAAACGTTTAATCACCGATACCACACGTGCGAAAGAATTTAGTGTGTGCTGCATCGCACACGATTACTTTTTGTAAGGCCTCTGGATCACTGCTCCATATCCCCGACGGTTTCTGGGTCGTGTGGGAAGGACACCCTATCGCCCCACTCACTTGGCGACGGTCCCAAATGATGTCGTAGAAAGGGGTTAAAAACCGTTTGTATAGCACCGACGCGTACTAGTGAAGGTGAGAACATTGCATGTGAAAGTTCTCTTCCTTATACTAATTATTTGTGAATTGCTTGCATGACCAATATTGTGATTGTCAAGCCTCAAAAGATTTCACTTTCTAAACCCAATGTGAAGCTACCACTAGGCATGATATGATTTCAACTTCATGACATTCAATTTATTCAACAATTTACTCATAGGATATAAGTGAAGCACAAGAGTAAATGACAAATTACTCCAAAAAGATATAAGTGAAGATCATGCAAGTAGTTTAGTAAATAGGTAGCTATTTGAGGACTCTCTCTTATTCAAAAACTTTCAGATCTAAGTATTTTATTAAAACAGCAAGCAAAAACAAAATAAAACTACATTCCAAGAATAGCACACATCATGTGAACAAGCAAAAACTTAGGTTCAACCGATACTAACCGATAATCGTTGAAGAAGAAAGGTGGGATGCCTACCGGGCCATCTCCTAGCTTAGATGCTTGAGACTTCTTGGAATATTATCTTGGGACGCCTTGGGCATCCCCAAGATTGAGCTTCCATGTCTCCTTAATTCCTCTCATATCACGATTTTCCTAAATTTCAAAAACTTCATCCACACAAAACTCAACAAGAACTCATGAGATAAGTTAGTATAAACCAATGCAAAAACTTTATCATTCTCTACTGTAGCAAACCACTAAAATTATTACTCAACATTGCGTACTAAATGCCTCTGCATATTTAATACTCCTATCCTCAAATAGAATCATTATACAAGCAAACATATGCAAACAATGCAAACATAACAGCAATCTGCCAAAACAGTACAGTATGTAAAGAATGCAAGAGTATCAATACTTCCCTAACTCCAAAAATTATGAAAATTTACCACACTATAGAAAATTTATCAGAGCTTATTATGAAAAAAGTTTCAACAATTTATCACATTCTAACTTTTCTAGGGAATTTTTGCAACAACGATAAACTTTCTGTTTTTAAACAGCAACATATAGACTTGCAAAATAAGCATGGCAAAGGCTATACTTGAATTTTTTATTGAAACGAAAGATGCAAAACATTATTCTAAATAACAGCAAGCAAATCCTAACAAAATAAAATGACGCTCCAAGCAAAACACATATCATGTGACGAATGAAAACGAAGCTCCATGTGAGGTTACCGATAATGTTGGAGACAATAGAGGGGATGCCTTCTGGGGCATCCCCAAGCTTAGTTGCTTGGATATTCCTTGAATATTATCTTGGGGGTGCCTTGGGCATTGCTCCCTCTTGAGCTTGCGTTGGTTTTCCCTTGAAGAGGAAAGGGTGATGCAACAAAGTAGCGTAAGTATTTCCCTCGGTTTTTGAGAACCAAGGTATCAATCCAGTAGGAGACTACACACAAGTCGCCTCGTACCTACACAAACAAATAAGAACCTTGCAACCAACGCGATAAAGGGGTTGTCAATCCCTTCACGGCCACTTGCAAAAGTGAGATCTTATAGAGATAATAAGATAAATATTTTTGGTATTTTTATGATAAAGATTGAAAGTAAAGATTGCAAAGTAAAAATTGATTGGAAACTTATATGATGGAGAATAGACCCGAGGGCCATAGGTTTCACTAGTGGCTTGTCTCAAGATAGCATAAGTATTACGGTGGGTGAACAAATTACTGTCGAGCAATTGATAGGATAGTGCATAGTTATGAGAATATATAGGCATGATCATGTATATAGGCATCACGTCCGCGACAAGTAGACCGAAGCGATTCTGCATCTACTACTATTACTCCACACATCGACCACTATCCAGCATGAATCTAGAGTAGTAAGTTCATAAGAACAGAGTAACACATTAGGCAAGATGACATGATGTAGAGGGATAAACTCAAGCAATATGATATAAACCCCATCATTTTATCCTCGATGGTAACAATACAATACATGTCATTTCCCCTTCTGTCACTGGGATCGAGCACCGCATGATTGAACCCAAAGCTAAGTACTTCTCCCATTGCAAGAAAGATCAATCTAGTAGGCCAAACCAAACTGATAATTCGAAGAGACTTGCAAAGATAACCAATCATACATAAAAGAATTCAGAGGAGATTCAAATATTGTTCATAGATAATCTTGATCATAAACCCACAATTCATCGGATCTCGACAAACACACCGCAAAAAGAGTTACATCGAATAGATCTCCAAGAAGATCGAGGAGAACTTTGTATTGAGATCCAAAGAGAGAGAAGAAGCCATCTAGCTAATAACTATGGACCCGAAGGTCTGTGGTAAATACTCACACATCATCGAAGAGGCTATGGTGTTGACATAGAAGCCCTCCGTAATCGATGCCCCCTCCGGCAGAGCACCGGAAAAGGCCCCAAGATGGGATCTCACGGGTACAGAAGGTTGCGACGGTGGAAATAGGGTTTCGTGGTACTCCTGGATGTTTTCGGGGTATATATATATATATATATATATATATATATATATATATATATATATATATATATATCCATATAGGAGGAAGAAGAAGGTCGGTGGAGCTACGAGGGGCCCATGAAGATGGGGGGCGCACCCAGGGGGCAGGCGCGCCTCCCTGCCTCGTGGCCTCCTTGCTTGTTTCTTGACGTCCACTCCAAGTCCCCTGGATCATGTTTGTTCCAAAAATAACTCTCCTGAAGGTTTCATTCCGTTTGGACTCCGTTTGATATTCCTTTTCTGCGAAACACTGAAATAGGCAAAAAAACAACAATTTGCACTGGGCCTTCGGTTAATAGGTTAGTCCCAAAAATAATATAAAAGTGCTTAGTAAAGCCCATTAAACATCCAAAACAGATAATATAATAGCATGGAACAATCAAAAATTATAGATACGTTGGAGACGTATCAGGCATCCCCAAGCTTAGGGTCTTGTCACTCCTTATTCTCCTCATATCGATATCTCACCCAAAACTTGAAAACTTCAATCACACAAAACTTAACGGAACTTCGTGAGATGCGTTAGTATGATAAAGAGCAAATCATTTCACTTTGATACTGTCAAAGACAAGATTCATAAATTTTTCCACACAATGCCTAATGTATCATATAATTTCCACAATTTATATTGAGCAATATAAGCCATAGAAACTAGAAAGCAAGCAAACTATGCATTGAAAACAGAATCTGTCAAAAACAGAACAGTCTGCAGTAATCTGTACTCCAACCATACTTTTGCTACTCCAAAAATTCTGAAAAATTAGGACAACATAGAGAATTTGTATATCTATCACCTATAAAAAATTCAGATCAAAAGAGTGTTCCAGTGAATTTTCAAATTTCCTGGACTGAGCGCAAAAGTTTCTGTTTTTTGGACAGAATCAAGTCAACTATCATCCACACTATCCCAAAGGCTTTACTTGGCACTTTACTGAAACAAAAGCAATAAAACATGATTACTACAGTAGAATAGTCATGTGAACACATAAAAACAGTAAGGGTAAATGTTGGGTTGTCTCCCAACAAGCGCTTTTCTTTAATGCCTTTTAAGCTAGGCATGAAGATTTCAATGATGCTCGCATAAAAGATAAGAAGTGAAACATAACAAGAGCATCATGAATCACATGACTAGCACATTTAGGTCTAACCCATTTCCTATGCATAGGGATTTTTTGAGCAAACAACTTATGGGAGCAAGAATCAACTAGCATAGGAAGGAAAAACAAGTGCAACTTCAAAACAATCAACACATAGAGAAGAAACTTGATATTATTGAGATATGTAAGATCATAAGTTCCTCTCTCATAATAATTTTCAGAGGCATCATGAATGGATTCAACAATATAACTATCACATACAACACTCTTTTCATGATGCACAAGCATAGAAGATTTATTACTCTTTATTGCATACATGTCATCATAATAATCATCATAGATAGCAACTTTATTGTCATAGTCAATTGAAACCTCTTCCAAACTAGTGGATGTATCACTAAATAAAGTCATGGCCTATCCAAATCCACTTTCATCAATATTGTAATAAGACTCAACACCCTCCAAAATAGTGGGATCACTACTACCTAGAGTTGACACTCTTCCAAACCCACTTTCATCAATGTAATTATCATAAATAGGAGGAATGCTATCATCATAATAAATTTTCTTATCGAAAGGAGAAGGAATCAAAGGATCATATTCATTACGCAAAGCATACCGAAGCTTAGGACAAGCATTATTTCCAGCAAATAAATCTTCAAACATTTCATACTCATTAAACATAGCATCCCCAAGCTTGTGGTTTTGCGTATTATCACAATCATTCTTATCAATAGCATGAATGGCAACAATATTATAGCAAACATTATTATCATATTCTTCCAGTGCTAAAAAGATTTTCAAGATCATAAGGATATCGTTGTCTTCCCAATCATAGTCATTACAAAAAGTAGTAGGTATCACAAAATCATACTCATTATCATCATCCTCCATCAACATATTTGATTCACTTTCATGAGGCACAATGGTGATAGGAGCAACATTATTTGGGAGAGATACCTTTTTACCTCTCTTCTTTCTTCTTTTCTTCTTCTTCACCACATCATGTGTGGGTTCAATTAATTTTTTTGAAGCTTCTTGTTGAAGAGATTGATTGGATAGGAAGCTCCTCCTCGTTACCTGATTCATCATAGTAAACACTAGGAGGGTATTGGGAAATATTTTCCCTTTCATTAGTACTCTCTTTATATTCTATTTGTTTTCTTGTCTTTAGATAGTTGACAATATAAGGATTCTCAATGCAATTTACGGCACAAAACATATAAATTTCTTCTAGATCAAAATCAAGAAACCTCTTGGGATTTGGAAAACCCTTAGTTATATGTTTCATTTCTTCATACCTCAAAAGAAGACTAAGCTCTTTATGATGCTCAAGGGTAATCAAGTTATCACAATTTTTGGACACTATTTGATCATAAAATAATTTGCATTGGAGATTTAAATGGCCACGTTCATTGCAAAGTTCACAAGGATGGCGAAAAAAATTACATCTTTAAGCACAATCATCTAGAATCTATTGCAACCTTTTCGTTTATAAATATTTATGCTTCTTACTAAATCTATCCTCCCTTTTTGGTGTGCAAAGGCACTCCCAATTCACTCCACAAAAAGTGACATGCTTATAATAAAAAAAAATATCATGACTTGTGCAATCATCATTAGCATTTTGGATACTCAAAGAATTCATACTAACAACATTGCAATCATGCTCATCATTCAAATATTTTTTGCCAAACATTTTATTGAATTCTTCTTCTAACAATTGAGCACAATTTTCCGATCCATCATTTTCAAGAAAGATATTATAAAGATGATCAATAATATGATGAAACCTCAATTCCATTTTTGGTAGTTTTCTTTTGTAAACCAAACTAGTGATAAAACAAGAAACTAAAAGATTCAATTGCAAGATCTAAATATATACCTTCAAGCACTCACCTCCTCGGCAACGGTGCCAGAAAAGAGCTTGATGTCTACTACGCAACTTTATTCTTGTAGACTCGTGTTGGGCCTCCAAGCACAGAGTTTTGTAGGATAGTAGCAATTTTCCCTCAAGTGGATGACCTAAGGTTTATCAATCCGTGGGAGGTGTAGGATGAAGATGGTCTCTCTCGAACAACCCTGCAACCAAATACAAGAAATCTCTTGTGTCCCCAACACACCCAATACAATGGCAAATTGTATAGGTGCACTAGTTCGGCGAAGAGATGGTGATAAAAGTGTAGTAATGATAGTAGACATGAGTTTTGGTAGTACGAACAATGTCGGTGTACGAAAGTAGGGGCACACCTTTGTACCCTTTACTTGTGCGCAGGCAGTCAGAGCCACACGCCACAGCCACACTAACCAGGGAAGAGGAGGGGAGCCGGAGAGAAGCCGAAGCCCCAAGACAACCACGACAACGCCAAGACCAGAAACACAGGACAACAAAGGGGCGAGGTGGAGTCCCTCGGCAAGGCCCTTGCCGGGGCAGGCCTCCGCGGCCCCGGAAAGAACCATGCTGAGGCAACTTGCCCAAACACCAGCAGAGCGAGCCACCCTTGAGCCCGCGGGTTCCAACCCGACTAACTATGGTTGGGCCAGGGCTCGGGAGGCACCTCTGTGGTGGCATGCAGATCTTTGTTAAGACCACAGACGTATAAGATCAGATGAGGACCAGAAGACGGTGACCCTCGGCAGAATCCTTGCCGAGGAAAGCCACAAGACCCCCGACAAGACCCTTGCTGGGGACGACTGCGCGCCACGGCAAGACCCTTGCCGGGCCCCCGGCAAGGCCCTTGCCGAGGACATCAGCGGGGCCACTGCCAGGCCCGCGCCAGCCAAAGTTTTCCACCACCGTTCACATGCAGCTGCCAGCCCAACCAGCTAGGCTGGCACCTGCGTGGCAACATGCTGCTTCCAGGCCAGATCGGTAAGCGCCTGCATGGCGGCATGCAGATCTTCGTGAAGACCCTACACCGCACCACCTCAGCTGCCTGCCTGCCTACATGGCACTGCGTGCATCGCTTGCCGGGGCGCGTGTTGAAGCAAGGAGGAGCGGCGACGGACGGGAAGGGCCTCTCTCCCATCCCCGATAAAGCTAGGGGACACCTCAGCGGCGCATTAAATGCGCCTTGTCCTGTAATACAGGTGATAAGCTCGCAGTACTGTATGCCTTTCCACCTCCTGTGTGCCACTGTGGCAGCCCCTTTCGACTATAAAAGGAGGCACATGGCGTACTGGAGAGGGATTCGGCTCTTTTGGACCACGCAGCCACCATAGCTAGTTCGAGAGCTCAAGACCTCTCTGAAATACAGCCACCAAAGCAGGACTAGGGTATTACGCATCCTCGTGTCCCGAACCTGGGTAAACGATCCTTGTGTTGACTGCTAATCCTGCTCTTCTCACAACCCTGCGCCCCGGCAATCGTACTAGGGATTCTTGTGATCCCATAGGTGTCGTTTCTCACCGACATCTTTGGCGCGCCAGGTAGGGGGCGCAATTGTGAGAATCTGGTCCGGTAGTTGATCTAGTAGTTCTTCGTCGCCGCGGTTTCTGAAGAATAAGAAGGCCAGGAGAAACGGCGCCGCTGCGAGCGCGAAGGACGCCAGCGCGGCAACCAAAAGAAGAAAAGCTAAGTCATTCCGAGCCTTGAGCTATTTCCTTTTATACATAAGGTTATTGTCCTTGGAGATCCTGCCTATGTATGGAAAACCTGTATGCAAAGGGGCCCTCCCGCAATTGGCAATGCCCTTGTTCTGTTTCTAGTCCGCTCAACAGTTTGAGCGGCCGTGTCGAGAGTGGCAGGGCAGCCTTCCGCAATTAGCAACGCTCTCGATTCTGACTCGAGTCAAGCTCGACAGTTCGGGCGGCCGCGCTAAGGGCGATAAGGTGGTTCGCCCGGCAGCAAGCACACCAGGCAGGCCAATGGGGATCCGTCCTCAAGACGCCGCCCTGGATTTACGTGTCAGCGAGCCTACACGATTAATGTAGGGTGGACATACAAAGGAAAATCGAACAGGAGAATGACATGCCTGATATCAAAAGTACTGCAGAAGTTATATTACATCACTTGTTGCCGCAGTTCTAACTAAAGATAAAAATCGTCTTGGTTGTGAACTTGCAGCAACAAAAAGAAATGGGGTGCCTAATCCCAGCGCTGGCCCTCCACCCTCGGAATTCCGCCGACACCGCTAATGATGGGCTTGATGCGCTCCCTGAGCGGCTGAAAGCACAAGTGCTCCCTAGGTGGTTTTGGTAATTAATGACAACATATCTCTTGTTGAACTAACACTTTTACCTAGTATGTTTCAGATAGGTTCAACAATGAGGTGGCATGGACTAGAGGATGTGAAACCCCTTCAAGATGCTAAGGACAAAGCATTGTCTCAAGCTCAAAGTTCAAGACTCTACATTTTTTATTTTAGTGATCCAAGATCACATTGAGTCTATAGGAAAAGCCAATACTATCAAGGAGGGATGAGGTGTTGCTTAATGAGGCTCTTGCTAAGAGTGCTTAGTGATATGCTCCAAAGCCCTCAACTACATTCTCACATCCACATATGACCCAAACCAAAAGTCAAACTCGGCCCCACCGATTCTTTCTATCCGGCGCCACCGAGTTCAGATGTCATAGCCACTGCCACAAACCCTAGGTAAATCGGTCGCACCGATAGGGATCTTGGTCTCACCGAGGTGGGATTGCAATCTCTCTGTATTGATCTATTACCAAAATCGATCTCACCGAGCTTTCGTAATCGGTCCCACCGAGATTGCAATGTAAACTCTCTGTTTCCCTTTCGTAACATTTCGGTCCCACCGAGTTTACCTGACCAACTCTCTGGTTAGCTTATTACCAAAATCTGTCTCGCCGAGTTTGTGTAATCGGTCTCACCGAGATTACGTTATGACCTAACCCTAACCATATCGGTCCTACCGAGTTGCATGTCGGTCCCACCGAAATTCCTAACGGTCACTAGATTTGCTGAATCGGTCTGACCGAGTTTATCAATTAGGTCCCACCGAGTTTGGCAAGTTGTGTGTAACGGTTAGATTTTGTGTGGAGGCTATAAATACCCCTCCACCTCCACTTCATACGAAAAGAGAGCCATCATAACGAACCTACACTTCCAACCTACATTTTCTGAGAGAGAACCACCTACACTTGTGTTGAGACCAAGATATTCCATTCCTACCATATGAATCTTGATCTCTAGCCTTCCCAAGTTGCTTTCCACTCAAATCTTCTTTCCACCAAATCCAAATCCTGTGAGAGAGAGTTGAGTGTTGGGGAGACTATCATTTGAAGCACAAGAGCAAGGAGTTCATCATCAACACACCATTTGTTACTTCTTGGAGAGTGGTGTCTCCTAGATTGGCCAGGTGTCACTTGGGAGCCTCCGACAAGATTGTGGAGTTGAACCAAGGAGTTTGTAAGGGCAAGGAGATCGCCTACTTCGTGAAGATCTACAACTAGTGAGGCAAGTCCTTCGTGGGCGATGGCCATGGTGGAATAGACAAGGTTGCTTCTTCGTGGACCCTTCATGGGTGGAGCCCTCCGTGGACTCACGCAACCGTTACCCTTCGTGGGTTGAAGTCTCCATCAACATGGATGTACGATAGCACCACCTATCGGAACCACGACAAAAACATTCGTGTCTCCAATTGCGTTTGAATCCTACAAACCCTTCCCTTTACATTCTTGCAAGTTGCATGCTTTACTTTCCGCTGCTCATATACTCTTTGCATGCTTGTTTGATATGTACTGTGTTTGTTAAACTTGTGCCAAAACTCCACTTCAACTCAAAGAAATTAAAAACTGCAACTTTTGTTACTTAGTGTCTAATCACCCCCCTCTAGACACCTCTTCTCGATCCTTTCAATTGGTATCAGAGCTTTGGTCTCCATTGCCTTGGTTTAATCACCATTGGAGGAAGATGGATGTGTCTACTTTGGGGAGTCTTAGACATAGAGTGCCTATTCTTGATGGAGAGTATTTTCATGAGTGAAAAAATGAGATGCTTGAGATTTTCAATGAATATCATTTGAACAAGTACATTGCTAGCCCTTGTGCACCTCATGTTGATCCTTTGCATCCCACACCCGAAGAGGATCTTGACATGATTCACAATCTTAGAACTATCAATCTTATCATAAGAGGATTGCCCAAAAACTTGATTGCTAGCTTGCCTACTCTTGATTGCGCCTATACCATATGGAGATTTCTTGAGGAATGATTTCCAGATTATTCCTTGAAAAATCTAGACGAAATTCTCCATAAGTCCATTGCCTTGAGTAGGATGAATTCTAGTGATCCTAGCTTTGGTGATTGTCTATTTGAGCTTACAAATCTCATGCGCGCCATAGGAGATGTTGGAATCATTAGCAATATCATTTCCGAAGCTATTAGAATTCATAAAGACAATCATAGAAATGATCATTTGTCTAATGAATTACCCTCTCTAGGAATTGATCAATCACAAGATGATGTTGAACATGGATACTATGATGAGGATGATGATAGTGACTATGATCTTGATGATGCAATGAGATACTTTGGACTTATGGCAAATCTTCGCGGCTACATGGCTGGAAGAAAGGAATGGGTCCTTGATAGTGGATGTACCGATCACATGACCGGAGATAAAGACATGTTCCATGAGCTTGCTGAAAACGACAGCCCTCGAAAATATGTCACTTTTGGTGATAACTCAAAGGGTAAGGTGGTTGGCCTCGGTAAGGTGGCCATCTCACATGATAGCTCCATACAAAATGTCATGCTCGTTGAATCTCTTGGGTACAATTTGCTTTCAGTTTCTAGACTTGCTGATTTCAGTTTCAATGTCTTATTCACTGAAGTAGATTGCCAAGTTTTTCGTAGAGACAATCATAAAATGGTCTTTACCGGAATACGTAGAGGTGATCTTTACATTGTTGATTTCACTAAAAAGGCTCAACCTAGAACTTGCTTAATTAATTGCTAAATCTTCTAAAGGTTGGTTATGGCATAGGCGATTAGGTCATGTTGGTATGCGAAACCTTGACAAGCTTATTAAAGGTGATTATATCCTTGGAGTAAAAGATGTTATATTTGACAAGGATAGACTTTGTAGTGCTTGTCAGGCAGGGGAACAAGTTGGAGGAAGTCATCGGCCTTGAAGAACATCATGACCACGAGAAGACCACTCGAGCTACTTCACATGGATCTCTTTGGTCCAAATGCCTACAAGAGTCTCGGTGGTAACTCATTTGGTCTAGTCATAGTTGATGATTTTTCAAGATTTACATGGGTGTTCTTTCTTGATGACAAATCGTAGGTCCAGAAGATCTTCAAAAACTTCGCTAGGAAGGCCCAAAATCAATTTGACGTGAAGATCAAGAAGGTTAGGAGCGACAACGAAACTGAGTTCAAGAACGCAAATGTGGACACCTTTCTTGACGAAGAAGGGATTTCACATGAGTTCTCGGCTACGTACACACCTCAACAAAATGGAGTCGTTGAGAGGAAGAACCGGACTCCTATTGAGATGGAAAGAACGATGCTTGATGTGTACAAGACGCAAAAACACTTTTGGGCGGAAGCGGTTGAGACAGCTTTTCATGCTACAAATCGCTTGTATCTTCACAAGCTACTCGGCAAGACGGCATACGAGCTTCTCACTGGTAACAAACCCCAAGTTGGATACTTTCGAGTATTCGACTCAAAGTGCTACTGTAGCGACCGGTTTTCCGGGTATTAAATTTCCCAGAAAACGGCCCTTGTGCTCATCAGCCCCAGGATTACTGTTAGCTAATGAGGCACCAACTTGATACAGAAATTCCAAGCAAAGTACATAATATGTAGTATAAGACCATTGTGGCCTATGAGTACAACAATGGTTTCTAGTGGCTGATGGCGGAAGCGGTTTGTGGTTCATCTGCGTCTGTGGGACTCCATTTCTCACAGGAACAGCTGACCAGGATAATTCCTATCTTCGCGAGGCTGCTATCATCATCGCGTAGGTTCCGGGGCTGTCCTCGCCACGCTCCTCTCCATGCAAGAAATCTGGCCAAGACAATAGCCAGGGACAAGCCAGTGAGTACTTTTGAATGTACTCGCAAACATTATGAACACAGGTATAATATAACAAATGATAATCATGCTCTGAAATATACTATAATCACAACGTCAGTCACGAAATAACAATCCATGATGTACGCAAGCAGGGTTATTTACATACAACATGAATATGCCATAATGGAGTAGAAATAATATGTACCGATCGGGTGTCTGAAGCGACGCCTCGAAAGGACAATAACATAAAGCATGCCTCAGGCGGGCGTCTGAGTGACACCACATAAAGGGCTTATAAGTAAAAGAAATGACAAGCATGCCACAGTCGGGCGTCTGGGCGACACCACATAAAGGGCTTATAAGTAAAAGAAATGACAAGCATGCCACAGTAGGGCGTCTGTGCGACACCACATAAAGGGCTTATAAGTAAAATAAATGACAAGCATGCAACAGTCGGGCGTCTATGCGACACCACATAAAGGGCTTATACGTAAAAGAAATGACAAGCATGCCACAGTCGGGCGTCTGTGCGACACCACATAAACGGCTTATAAATAATAGGAATAACAAGCATGCCGCAGTTGGGCGTCTGTGCGACACCACATAAAGGGCTTATAAATAATAGGATTAACAAGCATGCCGCAGTCAGGCGTCTGTGCGACACCACATAAAGGGCTTACAAAATAATCACAGTGAATATCCAGGAGGTAGAACCGTCCCAGGGATAGTCGATAATTCATATAATATAATGGGTTAGTCCATAATAATAATCATAATCATCACAAGTCACAAATCATGATCCAAGTTCTGGTTTAACAGTTTCTCCTCCGAAGACCGACACTAAGACCGACACTTGACCCATTACAGATTGTAGTCCTTAAATATGGACACGGCTATTCGAATAGATGTTTAATCTCTGCAGAGGGTGTACTCTTTACCCACGGGTAATGGATTCCTTTAGTCCATCGGGACTAATTCCGTCTACGGTCTTTTAATTGAAAACACACCTAACCGCACACACCAGCCTAACTTACCGGTGTCTGGAATCACCCACGACACCCGTTAAGCGAAACTCTAAGTGGGGAGGCTACAACCTCGACTTAGCATGGGATCACAAAATTTATAACGCGCGCAAACTAGGGGAGCTACCCCTTCGGCTCCAACCAACAACACCCATGCCCCCGGACCAGGTGGCATGCCTACCGGATGCCTCCGGTATCTTCCACCATGGCCTCTCTGTACGGTGTGTGCTAGGAAAGGGGTTTACAACTTACTGAGTCGTACCCTACCTATGGCAGGGACAAGTGGTAGTACGAATCAAGTATGGGGGTTACTGGAACAAGACTCAATCTACGGTCGACTCAGGAGGTTTAAGTATTCCCTGCAAGATTAGCATAACAAATATATTTCAACCAACAGACATAGTCACCACTCGTCATACCTCATCATGCCATACCGGACACAACCGTTCCGACGGAGGACTAGAGACAAGCCCATGTCTATCCAAGACAGAGGCTTTCCCGGATTCCTTCCGGTATGCATGAAAAGCATAGGATGGTGACTACTATCGCAAACATATCAAACTCCAATAGCATGAAATCATCAATATGCACTCATGAGTATGAACATATCATCACAACAAAGTAACAGATACTCCGTGTCGAGGTGGTGTTGTAACCATGTCACACACAATATTATGCCAGGGTTCATAATGCTTGCCTTCAAGTTGTGTAGAGGCAGGGTGCATCCTAAAACTTTTGAAAGTTTTCTTCTTCTTCAAAATCCTATTTTAAAAATATTAAAATTAACCCATAGTTTCAAAACAGTACAAAAAAGTTGTCTGAAATTTTTTCAAATAAATATTAAAATAAACTAGACACAATTTGAGGAAGGTAGGAAAAAAATCAACTCATTTGGAGTTTTATTTAAAAAGATATAGCCAGTCAAAGTTTTAGTCAAACTCCATTTTTAAATAAAACAGAAAAAGAAAAAAGAAAAAAAAAGAAAACGTTTCGAATAGATACACGTCGAAGACGTACTTTGAGTTTACGCCTCCACTTAAAGCACGTGGACCGACGCGGGGGTCACTGACAGTGGGTCCAGGGGGCCCACTGGGTCAGTTTGACCGTCGCCTCGCCTCCTTCCTCCTTCCGGCCGAGCAGGCGAAGCTCTGGCGATCGTCGCTGGCGATTGGCGGCTCCCCGCGGGCTCCGGAGGGCAGGGATGGATCCGCCAGTCCAGGGTGGTCCTCCTAGTGGTCGCTAGGTTCGAGGGGGTGGAGGGAGTCGCCGGCGGCGAGCTCTGTGACGGACGGCAGCTTCGATTGATTTGGGGCTTTGGGCTAAGGTGGTTCTCTGATGAAACTGAGGGTTTGGGCGGCTCCGCAAGACCAAGTGGAGTCGGATGGTGGTGCTAGATGGACGGGGGAGGGACTTCTCGCGACTAACTGAACCAGAGAGTGGCGGCGACCGAACTGGCCGAAGGCGAAGAAGAAGCTTCCCGCCGTCGTTTGCCGGCCGTGGGGCGCACTGGTGGGATGATACGAGGTTGCCTGAGGGTCGAACGTGCTCGGGGGTCCCTTTTATAGCGTGGTTAGGTCGGTTCCATGGTCGTGGATAAGAATGCCGGCGAACCGCCGCTCTGTAGCTCGCAGAACGACGTGTCGAGGCTGGGGGTGGCGGCAGGGGCTAGCGGACAAGCGGTATCGCTCAGGGGCGAGCCGGGCGCTGGTGGTGGTTTCGGCGGCGCCGAGGCAGGAGGCCTGCGGTGGCCGGCCGCTGGCTAGCCGACCCGACGGGCGGCTGTGGAGCTCTGTGGACGGCCTCGGCGAGGGAGGGGCGGCCGGTTGGCTGTGAGAGGAAAGGCCGAACGAGCGGGGAGGCGGCAGGGGACGCGGCGGCTCGGACGCGACGACGGGCAAAACGACGCTCGCCGCGCCAGAGCACGACAAAGGACCGCTCGACGACATGCCCTGGTGAGCTAGGAGGCTTGGATGCAAACACAAATTAACAGGGCTAGGTTACCACTAGCTAGGGGATTAGTGGACATGATGGTTTGGTCAGGGAATCAAGTTCATAACACAAACTAAAAACTAAGCCAAAACTGGTCATGCACACAAAGTGCTTGACAGAATGCCAAGGGCAGCTAGGTAACTCTTGGGGTGGCCAAAATCTCCAGATTGGGGTCTCTTTAGATGTAGGTGTTGGTGGCAAGTTTAGTTGGCCAAAGCTAGAAATTTGCTAGTGCAAATATTTGGGAAAACCAAATCTGGTCAGAAAGGAAAGGATATGGTTTCATGGACCAAAAATACTCCAATAGGTCCATCCTCCTGGACTTAGGGGTTTTGTAGGATGGGCTACAAGCAAGAAAAATAATCATGGGTAACAGAGCAAAATAAAATGTGGTTGTTGTAGAAAAAGCCAATCTGGTCCAAAGGGCAAAAGAGGATGGTTTGCTCAAATCTTGCAAACAACATACATGGGTTTTTGCATAAAAATGAATTATATGTATCTACTGTCATCCCCAAATACTTGGTAAAGTTTTTAAAGAATTATTTAAAGAGGTTGTAGTGTAAAAGTGAAGTCTGGACCATATTTGGAAACTTGGTGTAGAGCTCAAATTCTCCAAATGCTAAAAGATCTTTTTGCATAAAAGTGATTTAGGGACCTCATATGTCATCCCCAAATTTTGGTGGGATTTATAAATAAATTTATCAAAGGGTGGCAGTGCAATTGGAACCCAAAACTTATGAAAAACCATTTTAAAAGAATAAAGCTCAGGAAAATAATCATATAAATAATTTCCCTTGATAAAATAAATGTTTCTTGAGAGGGTATAAAACTCCAACAATATTTTTGAAAAGTTTTCACTTGGGGTGAAAACTCCACAATATCAAAGAAAAGAGAGGTTCTGAAATCAAAAGAAAATCCAGAAAGTAAATTTTTTAAACTCCTAGCAAAAATTTAATAAATGAATCATGGTTAAATTTTTGGGGTGTTACAACACTACCCCACTTAAGAAAAATCTCGTCCTCGAGATTTGCTAAAAGTTGTTTTACCCCTACCATCAAAGTAACATCACAAAGTTAACCATCCTATTCATGCAATTAAAAAGTGGCTACAGTGAACGGGCAATAAGTGATGTAAAACTACAATGTGGTATACTGGCGTTGCGTGGAAAAATCCATGGTTTGGAAAAAACGAGAGATATAGTAAATTTAGAATAAATTCTAAATTTCTAAAATACGCTGGTCGTACCCGAGAGCACAGTGCTCCCTCTGGCTGACAGGTGGACCCGGGGCCCACTGTCGGCCTCTTCTTCTACCTCTGGCTCTCTCTTCTTCTTCTGTCCCACGTGCTTTCCCGCGCTTTCTCCATCGGCGATGTCTAGAGCGTAGGGCATCTAGGCCGTACTGTGGTAGTGCACGGCGTGCTAGCTGCCGGTGCAGCATGCACTCACCTCGCGGGCAGTCTACTGTCGGCCTTTCATGGATTCTTCTCCGAACACCGGCGATCGAGCGACGAGCGGCGCTGGTGGACCTCGCCCACCGTACACGGATCTCGATCTATAAAAATGACCGCGGTGCTCCTTTCTTCTTCCTCCCACCTGACCTCGCTTCTCCTTCTCCTCCCTTCTCCTCCATTTCTGTCTGCAGGAGCTCGAGGCGAGGCTCTAATGGCGGAGGTGATGCCGGACTGGTACGTGGTCCTGATGTGCGGAGGGTTGGCTGCGTTGCTGGGGTTCTCCGTGCTCCTATGCGTGATGATCCTCGATGATCGTCGTGATGCTCCCGCTCGAGTGTTAGTTCTTCGCGGTGGCGGTGATCATGAGGATTAAGTGCGGTGTCGGGCGCTAACTGTTGTTAGTGTGCTGGAGGCAGCTTGTACCCGAGTGATTACCCACTAACCTCTTCAGATATGATCAGTTAGGTGTAACATGTGTACGTGCATTAGCAATTAGTGCACGAGGTCGAGTGGTTGCGGTTGTGGGTCTGCTGTGGTGCTGCACGAATAAAATTCTACGTCGTGAAGAGATATATGCCGCGACAATTCAGGGAAAAAGAAAATCTCACTTCAAAATTAACTGAGAGTGAAAGCAGCTACTCAAATCAACAGCAGTACAACTACTCACATAAATTGAAACCAAGTATTTAATTCACCGCACAAATTTAGGATACCACGCATAGGTTGCAACATATAAATAAATGCGGGGATAACACCATAGCAGTGACGTCTATAACGACAACAGTAAACGGATAGGGTCCTGAGCAAACGTCTCTGGTACTGGGACACACTCCTCTTCTATCGGGGGAAGCGGATTGACGAGTTGATGAACGTGTCTCTCCTGGTCGGGCCTCAGTGGTCTGCCGATGGCGATCTCAGGGTTTAAATCAGCGAGGCTCTGGAGATAACCCATTACCCGCTGGGTCAAACGCTCTTCTTGGCGATGACATCTTGGGCAAGGTTGGCGATCTTTGGGTCTCTCTCAATTCGTCCACCAGGAAAAGAGGTTATTTCTCCGGGTGCTGCATGACCCGGGAAATAATAATACCCTCGTTCGCTGGCATAGGGTACCGCAAACCGAAGGCGAGCAAGTGCTTCATACACAATAGCTTCTATGGCCATATGCGGAGTTGGCATAGATTTCCCCACAAAAGAGACTTCCGTTGGGTCTTGGTTTGGGTTTGTGGGAGGCATGTGCACCACTGCCCAATATTTCGAGGTGGATGGGGTGATCCTCGATTTGAGCAGCTCGTACTGGGGTGGACGGATGGCACTCATGGTACTGCAGGTAAAGTCCCACAAAATTTTAACAAAACTACCTGGGGTTGCATTTGGAGTTCTCAGATAAATGCTAGGGCTCGGCATGGCAATGAAAATGGTTGTGTGAGTGATGCTCAAGGTGAGGGATACTTGGTAAGGTCACGAGGTGGCCTTTTATATAGCTTTGGGGCTGGGTTATTTACCGTGGTGAAGAGTGACTAGTCTATCGAGTCTGCTCCATGGGGTCGGGGTCAATGCTACCGATTCACATATCTCACACAAGTGACGTATTACTGTGGGTGCCGTCGGGGTGGTTTTGGTAGCTGTGCCCGGGATAAAAAATGCAACCGCATGCTGACATATCTATGCATGGTTACTATTCAAAACAGGGACACACATGCAGGATGCGTTTATTTATGGCGATACAGGGTCACACTATTATAGGGTGTGGGCATACTGAGACTCGGTACTACTCGAGTGACTTAGTCTACCTCGTTAATATCTAAGCGGGCCTGCCTTGTGGACATCGAGGCTTCTCCATGGGTTTCACCGTCGGGGTTAGCTGGAGGGGGTTGAGGAACTGCAGGATCGGGGTAGCGATGATGACCATCGCTAGGTTGTTGGCCACAATCCCGTTGGAGCGTGTTCCCAAAAGGCGACGAAGCACTTCTGGGGACATCAAAGTATTTTGGTCGATGGCTGGGGCAGACCTCAAGGACTCGATCGGTTGTCCAAACAGCACGACTAGGTTGTCGGCTTCGGGCTCATCTGCTCTTCTTGCCAGGGCTCGGCGGATCAGTTCCCCATGAGCTGCGATCAGATCAAGGGTGATTTGATCGAACAGTTCCTCTAGTGCACTTACGTAGCGCACCGGATGCAACAATGTAGGATCTGTCTCGTGATCTCCGTTGGCAACCTGGGGTGGCCTACCATACCCATCACAGCTAGGTTAGTAGTAGAACGAGCGACAGTTAACTCTGGGCGACAAGTGCCGGAGTTGAACTATAGCCTCTCGAGCTGCTAGTTGGATGGCTTGTGGCTCAAAGGAAGTTGTCCTTCCAGTGAACCTGTAGGGGCGTTCGGGCGATAGACCCCTACCATAGACGTGCCTGATGGCCTGTAATTGACGGCTTTCACCGCTCATGGGTCCTTGGTACACAACATATTCTGGGGGCTCTTCTAATGCAAAGGCACGGCGGGTGAGGTTTGGGATCACGGTCACAAAACCTCCAAGGTTGGTTGCTGTGGTCTCATTGTGCACGACGGGGCCAGACATTTTAGCTTGGTTTGGGTAAGAAGCAGTGCTGTGCTGGGTTGAGGCTAGCGTGTCCTTTTTATAGGAAAAAGGGGATGGAGTCTTCCTTCACACGCTTGCGAATGGGACAACTTAGGTGTCGGTCACTGGCGCGTGATCGACAGGTTAGGCTGATAGGTTGGGCACCGACTGCCAAAAGGTGTCAAGGTCACTGTGTGGCTATCTTACATGAGAAGCTTGGCAGGGGTTAGGTTAAGGTCTGGTGGGTTGGTTAATCTAGGTTTATTGACCTGGCTAAGATAGGATTAGCCAATGGTCAGCCTGGCTCTGATACCAAGTTTGTAGCGACCGGTTTTCCGGGTATTAAATTTCCCAAAAAAATGGCCCTTGTGCTCATCAGCCCCAGGATTACTGTTAGCTGATGAGGCACCAACTTGATACAGAAATTCCAAGCAAAGTACATAATATGTAGTACAAGACCATTGTGGCCTATGAGTACAACAATGGTTTCTAGTGGTTGATGGCGGAAGCGGTTTGTGGTTCATCTGCGTCCGTGGGACTCCATTTCTCACAGGAACAGCTGACCAGGATAATTCCTATCTTCACGAGGCTGCTATCATCGTCACGTAGGTTCCGGGGCTGTCCTCGCCACGCTCCTCTCCATGCAAGAAATCTGGCCAAGACAATAGCCAGGCACAAGCCAGTGAGTACTTTTGAATGTACTCGCAAACATTATGAACACAGGTA
Organism: Aegilops bicornis; assembly: GCA_021605145.1. NCBI lineage: Eukaryota > Viridiplantae > Streptophyta > Magnoliopsida > Poales > Poaceae > Aegilops > Aegilops bicornis. The sequence continues at coordinate 576,255,136 of CM038671.1, read as the reverse complement.
TAATATAACAAATGATAATCATGCTCTGAAATATACTATAATCACAACGTCAGTCACGAAATAACAATCCATGATGTACGCAAGAAGGGTTATTTACATACAACATAAATATGCCATAATGGAGTAGAAATAATATGTACCGATCGGGTGTCTGAAGCGACACCTCGAAAGGACAATAACATAAAGCATGCCTCAGTCGGGCGTCTGAGCGACACCACATAAAGGGCTTATAAGTAAAAGAAATAACAAGCATGCCACAGTCGGGCGTCTGGGCGACACCACATAAAGGGCTTATAAGTAAAAGAAATGACAAGCATGTCAAGAATCGAGCGTGCATGCGACACATCATAAAGGTCTTATAAGTAAAAGAAATGACAAGCATGCCACAGTCGGGCGTCTGTGCGACACCACATAAAGGGCTTATAAGTAAAAGAAATGACACCATTCCGCAGTCGGGCGTCTGTGCGACACCACATAAAGGGCTTATAAATAGTAGGAATAACAAGCATGCCGCAGTCGGGCGTCTGTGCGACACAACATAAAGGGATTATAAATAATAGGAATAACAAGCATGCCGCAGTCGGGCGTCTGTGCGACACCACATAAAGGGCTTATAAAATAATCACAATGAATATCCAAGAGGTAGAACCGTCCCAGGGATACTCGATAATTCATATAATATAATGGGTTAGTCCATAATAATAATCATAATCATCACAAGTCACAAATCATGATCCAAGTTCTGGTTTAACAGTTTCTCCTCCGAAGACCGACACTAAGACCGACACTTGACCCATCCTGCATCGTAGTCCTTAACCATGGACACGGCTATTCGAATAGATGTTTAATCTCTGCAGAGGGTGTACTCTTTACCCACGGGTAACGGATTCCTTTAGTCCATCGGGACTAATTCCGTCTACGGTCTTTTAATTGAAAACACACCTAACCGCACACACCAGCCTAACTTACCGGTGTCTGGAATCACCCACGACACCCGTTAAGCGAAACTCTAAGTGGGAGGCTACAACCTCGACTTAGCATGGGATCACAAAATTTATAACACGCCAAGAACTAGGGAGCTACCCTTTGGCTCCAACCGACAACACCTGCCCGGACCAGGTGGCATGCCTACCGGATGCCTCGGTATCTTCCACCATGGCCTCTACATGCGGTGTGTGCTAGAAAAGGGGTTGACAACTTCTTGAACCATACCCTACCTTTGGCAGGGACAAGTGGTAGTCTGAATCAAGTATGGGGATTCTTTGGAACAAGATCGATCTACGGTCGACTCAGGAGGTTTAAGTATTCCCTGCAAGATTAGCATAACAAATATATTTCAACCAACAGACAGAGTCACCACTCGTCATACCTCATCATGCCGTACCGGACACAACCGTTCCGACGAAAGACTAGAGACAAGCCCATGTCTACCCAAGACAGAGGCTTTCCGGGATTCCTTCCGGTATGCATGAAAGGCATAGGATGGTGACTACTATCACAAACATATCAAACTCCAATAGCATGAAATCATCAATATGCACTCATGAGTATGAACATATCATCACATAAAATAATGGATACTCCGTGTTGAGGTGGTGTTGTAACCGTGTCACACACAATATTATGCCAGGGTTCAGAATGCTTGCCCTCAAGTTGTGTAGAGGCAGGGTGCATCCTGAAACTTTTGAAAGTTTTCTTCTTCTTCAAAATCCTATTTTGAAAATATTCAAATTAACCCCTAGTTTCAAAACAGTAAAAAAAGTTGTCTGAATTTTTTTCAAATAAATATTAAAATAAACTAGACAACATTTGAGGAAGGTAGGAAGAAGAATCAACTCATTCGGAGTTTTATTTAAAAAGATATAGCCAGTCAAACTCTGTTTTCAAATAAAACAGAAAAAGAAAAAAGAAAAAAAGAAAATGTTTCGAATAGATACACGTCGAAGACGTACTTTGATTTTACGCCTCCACTTAAACCACGTGGACCGGCGCGGGGGTCACTGACAGTGGGTCCAGGGGGCCGACTGGTCAGGTTTGACCGGTCACCCCCCGCCTCCTTCCTCCTTTGGCCGAACAGAGGCGGAGTTCCGGCGATCGTCGCCGGCGATTGGCGGCCCCCCGCGGGCTCCGGAGGGCAGGGATGGATTCGCCAGTCCAGGGCGGTCCTCCCGGTGGTCGCTAGGTTGGAGGGGGTGGAGGGAGTCGCCGGCGGCGATCTCTGTGGCGGACGGCGGCTTCGGTTGATTTGGGCTTTGGGCTACGGTGGTTCTCCGATGAAACTGAGGGTTTGGGCGGCTCCGCAAGACCAAGTGGAGTCAGATGGTGGTGCTAGATGGACGGGAGAGGGCCTACTCGCGACTAACTGAACCGGAGAGTGGCGGCGGCCGAACTAGCCGGAGGCGAGGAAGAAGCTTCCCGCCATCGTTTGCTGGCCGTGGGGCACACTGGTGGGATGATACGAGGTTGCCTGAGGGTCGAACGTGCTCGGGGGTCCCTTTTATAGCGTGGTTAGGTCCGTTCCGCGGCCGTGGAGAAGAATGTCGGCAAACCGCCGCTCTGTAGCTCGCAGAACGACGTGTCGAGGCTGGGGATGGCGGCAGGGGCTAGCGGACGAGAGGGTACTGCTCCAAGGGCGAGCTGGCACGCGCGGGTGGCTCGGGCGGCACCGTCCAGGGCAGGAGCCTGCGGTGGCCGGCCACTAGTGGCCACGGCCGACCTGACGGCGGCGTTGTGGAGCTCCAGGGACGGCTCTACGGCGAGGGAGGGGGCGGTCGTGCTGGCTGTGAGAGGGGAAAGGCCAGAACGAGCGCGGGGGAGGCAACAGTGGGACGCGACGGCTCGGGCGCATGCACGTGCAAAACACGCGCTCTGGCCGCGCCCAGAGCATGCACGGTGACCGCTCGACGAAATGCCCTGGTGAGCTAGGAGGCTTGGATGCAAACACAAATTAACAGGGCTAGGTTACCACTAGCTAGGGGATTAGTGGACATGATGGTTTGGTCGGGGGATCAAGTTCATAAAACAAACTAAAAACTAAGCCAAAACTGGTCATGCACACAAGGTGCTTGACAGAATGCGAAGGGCATCTAGGTAACTCTTGGGGTGGCCAAAATCTCCAGATTGGGGTCTCTTTAGATATAGGTGTTGGTGGCAAGTTTAGTTGGCCAAAGCTAGAAACTTGCTAGTGCAAATTTTGGGAAAACCAAATCTGGCCAGAAAGGAAAGGATATGGTTTCATGGACCAAAAATACTCCAATGGGTCCATCCTCCTGGACTTAGGGGTTTTGTAGGATGGGCTACAAGCAGGAAAAATAATCATGGGTAACCGAGCAAAATAAAATGTGGTTGCTGTAGAAAATGCCAATCTGGTCCAGAGGGCAAAAGAGGATGGTTTGCTCAAATCTTCCAAAGAACATACATGGGTTTTTGCATAAAAATGAATTATATGCATCTAGTATCATCCCCAAATACTTAGTAAATTTTTTAAAGAATTATTTAAAGAGGTTGTAGTGTAAAAGTGAAGTCTGGACCAGATTTGGAAACTTGGTGTAGAGCTCAAATTCTCCAAATGCTAAAAGATCTTTCTGCATAAAAGTGATTTAGGGACCTCATATGTCATCCCCAAATTTTGGTGGGATTTATAAATAAATTTATCAAAGGGTGGCAGTTCAATTGGAATCCAAAACTTATGAAAAACCATTTTTAAAAGAATAAAGCTCAGGGAAAATAATCATATAAATAATTTCCACTGATAAGATAAATGTTTCTTGAGAGGGTATAAAAGTCCAACAATATTTTTGAAAAGTTTTCACTTTGGGTGAAAACTCCACAATATCAAAGAAAGGAGAGGTTCTGAAATCAAAAGAAAATCCAGAAAGTAAAATTTTTAAACTCCTGGCAAAATTTTAATAAACGAATCATGGTTAAATTTTTGGGGTATTATAGCTACATTCTTGATAAGCATCGTCGTTCTAAATTTGCTCCTAAATCTCATGAAGGTTTCCTACTTGGTTATGGCTCAAACTCTCACACTTACCGTGTCTACAACAATTTCAACCAAAAGGTTGAAGAGACGGTAGACGTGAAGTTTGATGAATCTAACGGCTCGCAAGTAGAGCAATTGCCAATTGATGTAGGAGACAAAGACCCTTCGGAAGCAATCCAAGACTTGTCAATTGGCAAGGTTCATCCAACGGAGGTGAAGGAGAGTACCTCGTCCGTCCAAGTGGAAGCTTCTACCTCACGACAAGGTGAACCAAGAATTGATATGGAAGCATCCACAAGTGGGACACACCAAGACGAAGAAAACGAGGAAGCACACCAAGATGAATATCAACAACCTCCTTCTCCACCACGACAAGATAATGACAATGTCAACAATGTAGAAGGCCAAGAATAAGAACAAGATGAAGAAGATGTTCCACCCCGAACCAAGCCAAAGCTTTCACGAGTTCGAGCAAGAATCGCCAAAGATCATCCCGTCGAGCAAATCTACAATGATATCCAAACCGGGAGAATCACTCGCTCTAAAACTCGTTTAGCTAACTTTTGTGAACATTACTCATTCATCTCTAGAATTGAACCTATGAAGGTTGAAGAAGCATTGGAAGATCCGGATTGGATAAACGCTATGCATGAAGAGCTACATAACTTTGAGAGAAATCAAGTGTGGACATTGGTTGAAAAGCCCGACAACAACCACGACATCATTGGTACCAAATGTGTGTTTCGCAACAAGCAAGATGAAGATGGTCAAGTCGTCCGCAACAAAGCACGTCTAGTTTCCCAAGGCTACACTCAAGTCGAATGTATGGACTATGGTGAGACATATGCCCCCGTTGCTAGACTTGAGTCCATTCGTATCTTTCTTGCCTATGCTAATCATCATGATATCACCTTGTACCAAACGGACATTAAGAGTGCTTTTCTAAATGGTGAAATTGAGGAGGAAGTTTATGTTAAGCAACCTCCCGGCTTTGTCAATCCTAAGAAACCTAATCATGTTTACAAACTTCACAAAGCTCTTTATGGCCTTAAAAGAGCTCCTAGAGCATGGTATAAATGCTTGACCAAGTTCCTTATTGAAAAAGGGTTTGAAATTGGAAAAATAGATTCTACTCTTTTTACTAAAAGGGTTAATGGAGAACTATTTGTGTGCCAAATTTATGTCGATGATATTATATTTGGATCAACTAACCCTCATTTTCGTGGAAAGTTTGGAAAGCTAATGTCAGAGAAGTTTGAGATGTCGATGATGAGTGAACTCAAATTCTTTCTTGGTTTGAAAATCAAGCAAACTAAGGAAGGTACCTTTGTCTCTCAAATGAAGTACACCAAGGACTTATTCAAGAAGTTCAATATGCAAGAATGCAAAGGTATGACTACACCCATGCCTACTAGTGGACATCTTGATTTAACCAAAGATGGTGAACCAGTTGATCAAAAGGTTTATTGCTCTATGATTGGTTCATTGTTATATCTATGTGCTTCACATCCCGGCATTATGCTAAGTGTGTGCATGTGTGCACGGTATCAAGCTGCACCTAAAGAATGTCATCTTAAGGCCGTGAAAAGGATAGTCAGATACCTAATCCATACACCAAATTTTGGCATTTGGTATCCAAAGAGGGCTTCCTTTGATCTTGTTAGCTGCTCCGACTCGGACTATGCCGGAGACATGGTTGATAGAAAGTCCACTTCGGGTACTTGTCAATTTCTTGGTAGATCTCCTGTGTCTTGGTCGTCCAAGAAAAAAACTCGGTATCCTTATCCACCGCCGAAGCGGAATACATTGCCGCTGGATCATGTTGTGCTCAATTACTTTGGATGACCCAAACTCTTAAAGATTATGGGATATATTTGAAACATGTTCCATTTCTATGTGGCAATGAAAGTGCTATTAAAATTGCTCACAATCCCGTGCAACATTCTCGAACTAAGCATATTGAAGTCCGTCATCATTTCATTCGAGACCATGTTGCTAAAGGGGACAATAATCTTAAGCATGTTCGCACTGATAAGCAATTAGCCGATATGTTTACCAAACCACTTGATGAGAAAGTGTTTTGCAGGTTAAGAGGTGAATTGAACATCATTGATGCTTCAAACTTGGAGTAGGAACTCCATTTGATACATGCAAGGCATGAGCCTATGACTAATCCTTGATACTTCTCTTATGATGACTATCTCATGTCTTGGATATATTTGCATCTTTCATGTTATCTAACCCGTGTAGGTACTTGGATGGATCTAAATCTTTGAGATTGCAACTCACTCACACCTCGAGCAATTTCTACATCACGAAGTCTCTACACAATGGTGGATGAAGACTAGGAAGCACGCAACCATTCAAACATATCCTTTGACAAATTCTATGTTGAGTGTCATGATTGTCATTTTGGATACACAAGTGCTCTTCCTTGCAAAAACTAACCCATGTAGGTAGATGAACTCAAACTCCAAGGGGTGCTCCCAACTCTTGATGAGCTACATCAACATTGAGCAACCCACACAAGTTCAACTACATGATCATGATCAACTCCACCACCCAAGGTATGTTATTCCATCTTAGAGAAGCTTTACTCCAAGTCATGGGATAAAGCAACTCAACAATATGTGAATACATCAAGTAGCTTAAACGAAAAATGGTGACCCCATTTTGAGCTTAAACGATGAGTATGACCAAAGGTCAAGTGATCTCACTTGACTCCTGAGTCAATATACTCTAACACAGGTGACTTTGTCACCACCCAATTCTAGATGAAGTTCTCTTGTTTTCTTTTCTGTGCTCTTGCATTTGTCTCATGCATATTTGTTTCCCTCTTCAAAAAAAACTTCATCTAGATTTCTTTTAGTTTCTTCTCTTTTATTTTCTGTTCTGCATTTTCTGCATCCAATTCATTGCAAATCTCTTAGTTAGTTCCTTGCAAATCCTTGTGAGACCTTACTTGTCTAGTGAGCTGAGGTGACAAGTGTTTCATCTGTGATGAACTCGGTCACACCGGTCTGATGTTCTCGGTCCAACCGAATCCTCTCGGTACAACCGAATCATACAACTCGGTGTAACCGATTTCACTACAGGAAAGACATCTTGCCACTTGTTTCTGCATTCCTTTTAATCCAGCTCCACTCAATGATTCTTGTCCTTGACCAGCATCCCATTCAACTTGTTGCTTTGTTCTGTGACTCAAGGACCAAACCCATCATGACAAAATCTAGAAGATCCCTTCTTGGAAATTGATGTCAAAGGGGGAGAGAGAGATCACATCAAAGCTTAATCATATCTATAGGGGAGATAATACTCAAGGGAAGAAAGAGTAATCATCAAGGACCCCAGATGCTTAGTGTTCAAGAGGAGAGAAGTCACATGTCTTCAAGAGGGGAAAGACATGTTTTCATATTTGCTTGTTTGCATTAGCTCTATTTATTGCCTTTGAGCTCTGATTTTGCTCTGATTTTCTGTTCCCTATCTTCTCCCAATATCCCATGTTAGATTCAGGGGGAGCATGACATCTAAGGGAAGGAAATCCTTGAATTTATTGCACATGTTTACCTTTGGGGACATGTCAATATCCAATGTGGTACTTAGTACTCACTCTACATGTCATCCCAGTCTTGGTACTCTTGTGGTTTCTTTCGTTTGCTCTGGCCAGTAGGTGTATCTGTGTTATTAACCTTGTTTACGCAGGTTCATCCCATCCTAAGCCAACTTAAGACCACAAGTTAAGTATATGCATCACAGTCATGTAAATCAGAAATTCTTGCTGATGTGCATACTGTTTGCAAGAAGGAATCATGAGCATGAAGGTATACTTCTCATATTCACATCATTTGCTCTGATGCATATAGCCAAGATACATGTAACACATTGCTTACTCTGTCATGTTTATGCATTCACATGCTCCTATATTCCACATTCACATGATTGCATACATGTAAGGGGAGCCTATGCATGTTATATGTCTTTCCAAAGCTTTACTTGTTACTCTCTATATCTTCATTTAAAGCTTTGATGTATGTTGTCATCAATTACCAAAAAGGGGGAGATTGAAAGCACATGACAACATATCTCTTGTTGAACTAACACTTTTACCTAGTATGTTTCAGATAGGTTCAACAATGAGGTGGCATGGACTAGAGGATGTGAAACCCCTTCAAGATGCTAAGGACAAAGCATTGGCTCAAGCTCAAAGTTCAAGACTCTACATTTTCTATTTTAGTGATCCAAGATCACATTAAGTCTATAGGAAAAGCCAATACTATCAAGGAGGGATGAGGTGTTGCTTAATGAGGCTCTTGCTCAAAGTGCTTAGTGATATGCTCCAAAGCCCTCAACTACATTCTCAGATCCACATATGACCCAAACCAAAAGTCAAACTCGGCCCCACCGATTCTTTCTATCCGGCGCCACCGAGTTCAGATGTCATAGCCACTGCCACAAACCCTAGGCAAATCGGTCGCACCGATAGGGATCTCGGTCTCACCGAGATGGGGTTGCAATCTCTCTGTATTGATCTATTACCAAAATCGGTCTCACCGAGCTTTCGTAATCGGTCCCACCGAGATTGTAATATAAACTCTCTGTTTCCCTTTCGTAACATTTCGGTCCCACCGAAATGGGCGAATCGGTCCCACCAAGTTTAACTGACCAATTCTCTGGTTAGCTTATTACCAAAATCGGTCTCACCGAGTTTGTGTAATCGGTCTCACCGAGATTACGTTATGCCCTAACCCTAACCATATCGGTCCTACCGAGTTGCATGTCGGTCCCACCGAAAATCCTTTGGTCACTAGATTTGCTGAATCGGTCCGACCGAGTTTATCAAGTCGGTCCCACCGAGTTTGGCAAGTTGTGTGTAACGGTTATATTTTGTGTGGAGGCTATAAATACCCCTCCACCTCCTCTTCATTCGTGGAGAGAGCCATCAGAACGAACCTACACTTCCAACCTACATTTTCTGAGAGAGAACCACCTACACTTGTGTTGAGACCAAGATATTCCATTCCTACCGTATGAATCTTGATCTCTAGCCTTCCCAAGTTGCTTTCCACTCAAATCTTCTTTCCACCAAATCAAAATCCTGTGAGAGAGAGTTGAGTGTTGGAGACTATCATTTGAAGCACAAGAGCAAGGAGTTCATCATCAACACACCATTTGTTACTTATTGGAGAGTGGTGTCTCCTAGATTGGCTAGGTGTCACTTGGGAGCCTCCGACAATATTGTGGAGTTGAACCAAGGAGTTTGTAATGGCAAGGAGATCGCCTACTTCGTGAAGATCTACCGCTAGTGAGGCAAGTCCTTCGTGGGCGACGGACATGGTGGAATAGACAAGGTTGCTTCTTCGTGGACCCTTCATGGGTGGAGCCCTCCGTGGACTCGCCAAGAACCGTTACCCTTCGTGGGTTGAAGTCTCCATCAACGTGGATGTACGATAGCACCACCTATCGGAACCACGACAAAAACATCCGTGTCTCCAATTGCGTTTGAATCCTACAAACCTTTCCCTTTACATTCTTGCAAGTTGCATGCTTTCCTTTCCGCTGCTCATATACTCTTTGCATGCTTGTTTGATATGTATTGTGTTTGTTAAACTTGTGCCAAAACTCCACTTCAACTCAAAGAAATTAAAAACTACAACTTTTGTTACTTAGTGTCTAATCACCCCCCCTCTAGACACCTCTTCTCGATCCTTTCAGCGGCGCGAGGTCAGTATCCTCCGGCAAGCTCTCCAGCGCGGCGTAGAAGTCGAGGTCGGGGTACCAGTACGCCACCTTGGTGAGAACCTTGGTCATGGCGCCCTGGCAAAGCCTCCGGGCCTCGTCGGCCAGTGAGGCCGCCCGGTTGGCGTGAAGCCGCTCCAAAGCGCCGACGACCTTCTCAAAGAACAGGTCAGGCTGCAGTTGGTGCTCACACTCCGCTCCGGGGCATACCTCACTTCCGGCATCCCCATGGTGGCCAGCTGCGCGGCGGCCTGGTTGGCGATGGTGGCGAGGCGATCGAGCCCGCGGTTCTTGCCCTCCACGTGCTCCTTGAAGTCGAGGGCCTCGTTCTTCCGCAACTGCTTCTCGGTCTCCAGGTTTTTGGTTAGGGTCCCTTCTCGGGCCCTGGCCTCCGACAGCATCTTCTCGAGACCCTCCAGCTTCAGCTTGAGGTCTTTGATGGAGTTGTTGGCCTCAGAGAGCTCCCCGGCCCTGTTGACGGCCGCGCCCTGCGCCTCTGTCGAGGCGTTGTTGAGTGTGTCCTTTTCCCGGGACAGCTTCAAAGCCTGCTCCTTCAGCCCGTCCCGCTCCACCTCCAGCTCCTTCACCTTGCCGGCGTGAACCAGAGCCTGGGCATCGAGTGTCTCTTTGTGCCTCTGCTCCAGCTCTTGGGTCTGCGCGGCAAGCTTCTCCACCTCCTTGTCCTTGGCGCGGAGTTTCGCGTCAAGGTCCGCCTCGCGCTTGGCGAGGTCCTCCTCCTGGGAGTTCAACGCGGCCTGGTGCTAGGTCCGGGCGGCCTCGGCTGCCGTGACCAAGCCCTCCGCCGTCTCCTGGGCCTTCTTGATGTCGGCCAGCTTCATGGTGAGCTCCACGTCGCGCTTGGCCAGCTCGCCCTGGGCGGTCTTTGGCTCTTCGCTAGCTTGGCGGAACCAAGCCTGCGCCTCGGCGATGCGTACCTTGAGGTCCACCTCCGCTTGGTCCACCATTGCCATCCTGGACTTCGCCTTGTCCAGGCGGGCGCGGTGGGGCGCTTGGAGCTTCCGGAAGTGGGCGCCCATGGCCTGGAGAAGCCGCTCCTCCTGAGAGCCGTCGCCGCCAGCGCTCGGCTCGTCGACGACCTCGAGCCCGGTGGCGGAAAGCACTCTTCGTCAAACACCCCTCCCTCGACGGGCGCCCTGGAGCTGGACGCCCTTGGGGGGTGGACGGAGAGGTCTTCAGTCACCCTCAGATACCTGCCAGAGCCGGAGGCAGCAGAGGAGGAGGGCTGGTCATCGACCACCTCCTCCTCGGTGGCGGCCTTGCCGGCATCTCCGGCAGACCCCTTGCCGGGCTCCCCGGCAGGCTCCTCGGCGGACTCCTCGGCAGCGACCTTCTCGGCTTCTGCCATGGCGTCCTTGGCGGCATCCTCAGCAGCGCCCTTGGCGGCCTCCTCGGTGGTGATCTCCTCGGCCTCCGCCGCGGCGGCCTTGGCGACGTCCTCGATGATGGCGTCCACGTCCCCTGGGTCCGCCGAGGAGGGATCTGGGCACCAAAGGAGGGAGTGAGGCAAGGCCAAGACCAAGGGTCAGAAAGAAAAAGGAACAGGGACGAAAGGTGAACAACTTACCAGTGCCAGGCTGGGAAGCAGAAGTCCCATCCCCGCCAACGTTTGGCGCCGAGGCGAAGCCACTAGCGTCCGAGTTCTCCTCCTCCTCCTCCATGTGCGTGGGCTCGGTGCTCGGTGCCCTTGCCGGGACGCGCCTCGGGGCGGCGTGGTCGATGGGGGCAGCGTGTTGGGAGTAGCCCTCTGTGGCTCCTCCTACCGCTGCTCTCCTCCTGCGCACCCGGCGAGGTCAGTACCAAAGCATCATATCCCCGATACATGTCGACGAGGGGAGATGAACTTACGCTGGGGGCTGTGCCGGGGGCTGCTGTCTGGTCTTCTCAGCACCACCAATGGCGCCCTCGAAGTACCCGCCGGGGGCTGGCCGCCCGCCGAGGCCTTGGCCCTCTTCACCCTCTGGGCCAGCGTCTCTGCTTCCATGCGAAGGCAGAAACAAATGAACACAAGCGGCACAGATTGAGGAGACGGAGATGACAGAGAGGAACATGATACTCACTCGTCGTCCACCTCCTCCTCTATTTCCTTCCTCTTTCTTCTGGGGTTGAGTGACCCGAAGTCGAAGGTGACCCCCGCGTCGGCGTCTGCCGGAGGAGGGGAGGAGGGCGGAGTCTGGGCGTGCTTGGACGAAGAGGAGGCAGATGCTTTCTTCTTCTCCACAGCAGCCTTCACCACCTTCTTCGCCACAGCAGCCCTCGTCTAACATGCAGACTCCTCCAGAGACTTTGGCCGCCGTGCGGCCTTGACGGGCCGTACCGTCTTGCCAGAAGTGGCCCACCGCAGGACTCGCCCTCTCCCCGTGGCCGGAGGGTCAACAGCCCCGGCCTCCTCCTTCAAAGACTCATTGGCCGCATCCTCAACAAGAGGAGCCTCGATGCCGGTGCTGCTAGCCTCTCCAGCAGCCTCCGCCCACCGGGCGACCTCCTCCTCCTCATTCGCGGTCGTCGCGGCCCTCTCCTCCACACCACCGGTGCTGCCGGCCTCCTCGGCAAGCTTTGCCTCAATCGCCCTGGCGGCGATGTAGTCTAGCTCCGCCTGGGTGGTGTCGTGGACAAGCCGCGGCTCGGCAGTGACGTACCCCTCATGCAAGGTGTCGAAGAACTCCTACACCTTAATCTCCTCCGGCTCGACCCAGCTCGGATCAAGGCCATGCGCGTTGAAGTCCGGCATCATGGCAATGATCTTGGTCCGGCGCGAGTTGTTGCTCAGCGGGACCACTCCTACCGGCAACTTGAACAAGGGCCCCTTGGCGACCTTGCCAGCCTTCGCGGTGGCCCTCGCAGCCTTGCCAGTCCGCTCGACCTCGCCGTCGCGGTTCACGTCGAGCTAGAAGAGCCACTGGCAGAAGTGAGCATGCCCCATCACTGTGAAGTTGTGGTCGAGGCTGGAGCGAAGCCTCATGATGTCGGCGGCGTTCGTGAAGAGCCAGGCCGGCCTCCCCTTGTTGTGAAGTGGAGTGATCCGGCGGCGGATGAAATCAGCCCCGATCATCTCGAGGGTGAGCCCGGCCTCAGTAAGCCGAAGGATCCTGGTGGTGGAGATCGTGAGCTTCTCGTCATTGACGTCGACGTCGCTCCAGTCGCTCTTGCGGACCGGCGGCACCTGGCAAACCTCACATAACGCTGGCGGGTCCTTCTCCTCAATCCAGCACCACCGGCCACACCATTCTTCCCACCTCTCCTTCATGGCGCCCTCCGGGTATGCCCCCTTGGACCCTGGGATCCACGTGATGCAGCCAGAGATGGCGCCCCCGGTTGGATCCGAGGGGAGAAGTAGTGGCAGAAGAGCGCCGTGTTGGGGTGCACCCCGGCGAAGCCCTCGCAGAGGTGCGCGAAAAGAGCCATGGACGCCACAGCATTTGGAGTAAAATCCAAAAGGTGGAAGTCATGGGTGTGCATGACGTCGCTGAAGAAATCAGAGAAGGGGGGACAAAGCCCGCAGGAGAAGTAGTCGACGAAGAAAGGGTACCGATTTGGAGCGGCCTCGGTGCAATTGGCGGGGATGACGCGCCTGGCTGGATGCCCCATCTTCTCTCCCCCCGTCTTGACCCCCCACAAGGGTTTGAAAGCCTCCCGGAGCTCAAACACGTCGACCGTTGAGGGGAAGCAGGCGAGCTGCGTCCACTGCGCCGCCAGCGCACTCTCCTGCGGCTCCGTTGCTCCGGCGTCCTTGGCCTTTTCCCTTGGTGGATTTGGGCGCCATGGAGGCTAGGGGAGAAAGAGACAGAAGACGATGGGGACACGGCGGCGGCGATCAAGAGCGAAGCTTAGGGAGGAAGGAGAAGGGGGCGGCGGCTCTGAGATTGGAAGAAGGCGCGGAAGGGGTAAAGTGAGCAGCGCGCCCGCGGTTATTCCTTTTTACGGGGAAGGCACGGGCCACCTCCTTTCCCATTAATTGTGACGTGACGCATGCGTGCGGAAAACCACATCACGCATGACCCCCACGTCACGCACGACCCTCCACGTCCCACGCGGGTCGTGGGCAAGCGTAGCGGATGAGTAGTTACTGCGGTAAAATCCGCCCCGCCTTGCCGCGCACCGTTCTAGGCCTGGCCCAACAATGTGTCGTGCTTATGTGTGGCCCAGGCCTGGGGGCTCCTGTCGGTGTACAAAAGTAGGGGCACGCCTTTGTACCCCTTTACTTGTGTGCGGGCAGTCGGAGCCATGCGCCACAGCCACACTAAGCAGGGCAGAGGAGGGGAGCCGGAGAGAAGCCAAAGCCCAAGACAACCACGACAACACCAAGACCAGAAACGCAGGACATCAAAGGGGCGAGGTGGAGTCCCCCGGCAAGGCCCTTGCCGGGGCAGGCCTCCGCGGCCCCGGCAAGAACCTTGCCGGGGCAACTTGCCCAAACACGAGCAGAGCGAGCCACCCTTGAGCCCGCGGGTTCCAACCCAACTAACTACGGTTGGACCAGGGCTCGGGAGGCACCTCTGTGGTGGCATGCAGATCTTTGTCAAGACCATGGATGCATGAGATCAGATGAGGACTAGAAGACGACGACCCTCGGCAGAATCCTTGCCGAGGAATGCCACAAGACCCCCGGCAAGATCCTTGCTAGGGACAACTGCGCGCCACGGCAAGACCCTTGCCGGGCCCCCGGCAAGGCCCTTGCCAAGGACATCAGCGGGGTCACTGCCAGGCCCGCGCCAGCCAAAGTTTTCCACCGCCATTCGCATGCAGCTGCCAGCCCAACCAGCTGGTCTGGCACCTACGTGGCAACATGCTGTTTCCAGGCCAGATCGGCAAGCGCCTGTGTGGCGGCATGCAGATCTTCGTGAAGACCCTACCACCGCGCCACCTCAGCTGCCTGCCTGCCTACATGGCACCACGCACACTAGTGCAGAACCGGGCAATAGCACCGGTTCGTAAGGCCCTTTAGTGCCGGTTCCACAACCGGCACTAAAGTTTGGTCACTAAAGGCCCCCCGCTTTAGTACCGGTTCAGCACGAACCGGTGCTAAAGGCCAACCACGTGGCACAAGGCAGCTCCGGGGCCGGGATCACTTTAATACCAGTTGGTAACACCAACCGGTACTAAATGTTTGTGGAGTTTTGTTTTATTTTTATTTTTCAATTAAATTTGTGTTATCAATTTAATTTAGGATTGTTTTACGTTATAGTGAGTTGTAGTGGTCATCATCATCATCATCATCATCATCGCATATTAATAAATAAATAAACTGTAGCTAGCTAAAAATCATCATAGTCGTCATTAGTTACCACTATTTAATCATCATAGTCATTACCGCTAGCTCTCTAATAACCAACATAATCATCGAGTTCACTTTGTAACAGAAGCAAAGATATCATCGAGTTCAACATAATCATCACTAACATCGAAGTTCAGGACAATACGGACATGCATGAGAGAGGACAAGTAGTAATTAATTAAGAGCATGAACTAGCTACTCCTGCTGCTCCCTCTCAGGTAGAATAGCATAGAACATGTATAGCTCTCCTGATTCATCATCTTTGGAGCATGCAGATGAATCTGTCTCCTAATCTTAGGTTGCGCTTCTCCTTGCTTCCCCCTAGTACTTCTCTGCGATCGTTTACAATTTTGCTCCAATCTTTCACTATTAAGCATTCTTCGCTTTCAGAAATCCTGAATGCACTCATGTGTAATGTAGGAAATCTTGGTCGTAAGCTAACCATTGACATGCGACCTTTTGTCTCGATCCACTGAGGCACAACTGTCATCGGAAGTCCCTGTTGATGAAAGAACATCGTATAGTAATTAATATACTAAGCAATGAAAGTTTAGCTTCAAAAATAATGTATGCAAAAGATGCACTAATTAAGGACAAATAGTTAAAATCTTACCATCTTTCGATTATAGATGTGACCATAGTTCAATACGATCACCATTGGTCGCACGTTTTGAGTACTAACATTTCTAAGTTTAGGAAAAAAAATTGTCTTGACAGTATTAAGATCCTCAAGCCATGAAACATAATGACTTATTTCCTCGCAGTTTAGTTGAGCCCCGGGGCAGTAGTAGGTCCTGTCTACCAAGCGCCGGACATGTTTGCTTGAACCGAAATAAGCTGACAATACAAATTAGTTGTCAACTATTTTTGTATAGTTTGTATCAAAGACATAAACATATGCATCCATAGTTGAGAAAAACTCACATAATGGTAGAACTGGAGGCGTTTGCACGTGGACCCAGATGTCTATATTACCTTCAATATCATCTTCCGGACGAATATCAAAGGTGATAACCATATCAGGCTCAAATGCATAAGCCTTGCATAGTGCTTGCCAAGTTTTGCATTCAAAATGGGTGTATGTGTCTCCATTATATAATTTGACGTTGAAAGTATACCCATGCTCCGTCTTCAAGTAAACTCTCTTTACCTCCATATCATCTATAGCACTAAAACCTATCTTATGCAAGACAAAAATTCTTGCATGGCAGGGGATGCGCTAGTAGAATAGTGAAAATTTAAAATTATAAGTTGAAGCAAATGAAGCATAAGTCATGCTTTAAAATTATAAGTTGAAGCAAATGAAGCATAAGTTTTGCATTCAAATAATAATTGCCGTTGTGACTTACCGTATCCACTTCGAATGTCTCATTCAGCTTGATGTCAAGCGCCTACCATCAACAAGGAAATTTCTGTCATACAGGCAAGGCTGGTCTTCACAGTGTTAGCACATAATGAAATCTTTTTCCTCATCAGATGACATTTCCTATATGTTCATATAGGTGAACCATTAAACACTTATTACTATCTAACATTAATTAATATCTAACCAATTCAAATATATATCTAACTATATATATTTATCTCTAACAATTGACATTACTATATATTTAACTTTTCTATCTAATTCATCTAACATTGGACATTAATCTAACATTTATATAAACTCAAAATATATAAAAACATTAAATAAACAGAAAAACTCATTAACAAATATTTAATTAGATCATCAAATCTCAGATCGACAATTTTCTTACTAAAAATAAACTAGTTATATTAATTATTCAACTAGTTCAAATATCAAATACTTAAAAATAAAATACTTCGACAATTTTCTTACTAAAAATAAACTAGTTATATTAATTATTCAACTAGTTCAAATCTCACATACCTAGCTAATTAATATCTAATTAAATTTTCTAAAAAACAGAAAACAAAAAATAAGTAAAAAAATATGTGTGTGTATGTGTGTGTATGTGTGTGTGTGTATGTGTGTGTATGTGTGTGTGTGTATGTGTGTGTACATGTGTATGTGTGTATGTGTATGTGTGTATGTGTGTGTATGTGTGTACGTGTATGTGTGTACGTATATCGCATAATACGCTGGCGACGACACGGGCGACGGGCGGGCGATGACTGACGGGCGGCGGCGGGCGACCCACTGACGATGCTGGCGACGGGTGGCGCATGGGCTGACGGGCAAGCGGCGACGGGCGAGAGGGGCGATGCGCGAGAGGTTGGAGACGCCAAGAAGTAGGAGATGTAACTGAAATTTTCGTAAGTGTTGTATATATAGGAGAGGTTTTAGTACCGGTTGGAGCCACCAACGGCACTAAAGGCCAACTTTGGCCAGCGAAGAGGCGGAAGGCGAGGTTTTAGTACCGGTTGGAGCCACCAACCGGTACTAAAGTGGTCTTTAGTACCGTTGGTGGCTCCAACGGTACTAAAGGCCTCAGTTGCCACCCCAAAGTTTAGTCCCACCTCGCCGGGCGAAGGGCAGCCGCACTGGTTTATAAACCCAGCCGCGGCTACCCCTTCGAACTCCTCTATGTAGCAGGCTTGTGGGCCTAAACTCTGTGCGCTGCCCTGTGAGTCTGTTGGGCCTTTAAGGCCTGTAATTACACACCTGTGGCCTATCAGGCCCACAGGGCAGCGCCCCAATTTTTTTTATAGTTCTTTCTTTTCTGCTTTATTTTCTTCTATTTATTTCTGCGTAGTTTTTTGTATAGTTTTTCTTTTCTGTTATATTTATTTTCTTCTATTTATTTGTGAGTAGTTTTTCATCTAGTTTGCCAAAATTCAACATTTTTAGAGTTCATTTTGTAGTGATTTTCAATTTCACGGTCATTTTGTAAACGATTGAAAAATAGCAAATATAATTTTTTTCTTTTACGCTTTATTTTTCTTCTATTTATTTCGAGTAGTTTTTCTTTTCTCGCTATATTTATTTTCTTCTATTTATTTCTGAGTAGTTTTTTATATAGTTTTTTTCTTTTCAGCTATAGTTTTTCTTCTTTTACGCTATTTTTTCTTTTCTGCTATTTTTCTTTTACGCAAAACTTGATGGTCAAAGTCCGGAGTTATAACTTAAAAAAGGAAATATCGACGTGCAATTAGTTTTTGCCATAATGTAAGAAGTCCGGAGTTGTAATAAGTTATTAAAAATAAAAAGAGGTGCAATGCTCGTTAATTTGCTTCAAGCCTTTGAATAGTGTAAACTGCACTGCGCATAGCTCCGTGCAGTCTACCGTATTGTCTTGAAGGCTTGAAGCTAAGCAACTATGAGCATTGAGCCTCTTCTTCATCGTCTCTGCACTCAGGGCTTATAAACGCTCCTAGTCCCTCTCACTTGGCGAGGTGGGACTAAAAACAGCTTACGTCTGGTTCATCCATGAACCGGTACTAAAGGTGCTCGTGGGGCCCCAAATTTACCTCGACACAACCTCATTAGTACCAGTTCGTGGCACGAACCGGTGCTAAAGGTTCGCCACGAACCCGGTACTAAAGAGCTCCTCCCGCCTAGCAGTTGGAACCCGGTACTAAAGAGCTCCTCCGCCTAGCAGTTGGAACGGTACTTAAGAGCCTCCCGCCTAGCAGTTGAATGGTGCATCTTGAATGCACAAAAAGTCTCAGACTTGTAATAAGTTTAAAAAAATGAAATGCCTTTGTAACAGATGAGTTTAATTTCGTCATAAACCCGAATACTTTGAAAGAGATTGTCCAGTTTGTAAACGAAGTGCATCAAGTTTTTCCGTAACCCTCTCTACTTTTTTGAACATGATATGTGGGTAAAATGATGATACCATGCCAAGTTTCAACTTTTTCAGAGTTCATTTGTAGTGCTTTTCAATTTCCAGGTCATTTAGTTCTCAAAACAAATCATTAAATGCATGAAAAATAGCAAATGAAGGCATAAATGGTTGAAAGTTGATGGCGTCGCTTTGAATGGTGCATACTTAACGCAAAAAAATATAAGGGCATTTAGATCATGATCTTATATTTCTTTATAGTCTAAATTGTCAATATGATCTTATAACATCAAAAATACTTTGATCATCAATGATCTTTGTGTGTACAATCTGAATTGTCAATATGAGTCATCAACGATTTATAAACCGATGAAGACTCATATTGCAGCAACAAATTCTACACATAGAGTTCAATGAAGACCAAGTGCTTGTGATAGTTTGAGAAATAACATATTTAAGGTGGTAAAAGGCTTGTTAGGGGAGCGAGGTGGGACTAAAAGCAGCTTGCCATAACCTCATTAGTACCAGTTCGTGGTACGAACCGGCACTAAATGGTGATGGTGGGGCCATAGCTTGACCGCAGGCTGACACAGCCTCTTTAGTACCGGTTCGTGGCATGAACCGGTACTAAAGGTTCGCCACGAACCGGTGCTAATGATCGCCGCCATGAACCGGCACTAGTGTACACATTAGTGCCGGCTGAAATTCCAACCGACACTATTGTGCTTCACATTTGACCCTTTTTCTACTAGTGGCACATCGCTGGCCAGGGCACGTGTCGAAGCGAGGAGGAGCGGCGACGGACGGGACGGGCCTCGCTCCCGTCCCCGATAAAGCTAGGGGACACCTCAGCGGCGCATTAAATGCGTCTTGTCCTGTAATGCAGGCGATAAGCTCAAGATCTTGTATGCCTTTCCACCTCCTGTGTGCCACTGTGGCAGCCCCTTTCGACTATTAAAGGAGGCCCATGGCGTACTGGAGAGGGATTCGGCTCTTTTGGACCGTGCAGCCACCATAGCTAGTTCGAGAGCTCAAGAACTCTCTGAAATACAGCCACCAAAGCAGGACTAGGGTATTACTTATCGTCACAGCCCGAACCTAGGTAAACGATCCTTGTGTTGACTGCTAATCCTGCTCTTCCCACAACCCTATGCCCTAGCAACCGTAGTAGGGATTCTTGTGATCCCATAGGTGTCATTTCTCACCGACAAACAATAAAAAACAGCAAGGTAGCAAGTAACAAAAGTGAGCACAAACTGTATTGCAATGCTTAAAAATGAGGCCTAGGGTCCATACTTTCACTAGTGCAACCTCTCAACAATGCTAACATAGTTGGATCATATGATTATCCCTCAGAGTGCAATAAAGAATCACTCCCGAGTTCTTATTAGCGGAGAACAAAAGATCGGAATTGTTTGTAGGGCACAAAGCTACCTCAAAGCTATTCTTTCCGTTTGATCTATTCAAGAGTTCGTACTAAAATATCACAAAGCTATTTTTTTCGTTCGATCTATCCTAGAGTTCGTACTAGAATAACACCAAAGCAAATTCATTTTCATAATAATCATCCACACAAAGAACTATAAAGAGACCCCAAAGTTTCCGTCGGAGAAAAACGTGCATGAACCCCTATGCATAGATTACCCCAATATCACCGCGGGAATCCGCGAGTTGAATGCCATAACACATATCAAGTGAATCAATAAGATACCTCATTGTCACCTCAAGTATTCATATTGCAAGACATATATCATGTGTTCTCATATCTGAATATTCAATCCGACAAGACAAAACTTTGAAGGGTAAAGATTCAATTCATCATAACAAGAGTATAGAGGGGAGAAACATCATATGATCCGACTATATTAACAAAGCCCATGATATAGGTCACAAGAGAGAGAGAGAGAGAGATAGAGAGAGAGATCAAACACATAGATACTGGTACAAACCCTCAACCCCGAGGGTGGACTACTCCCTTCTCATCGTGGTGGCCGCCGGGATGATGAAGATGGTCACCGGAGATGATTCCCCCCTTCGGCAGGGTGTTGGAACGGGTCTAGATTGGATCTCGTGGATACAGAGGCCTGGCGACGGCAGTACTTCTCGTCTAGGGCTACCCCGAAGGGTTTTGGGATATTTGGGAATTTATAGTGCAAAGAGGGGGTGCAGAAGGCCACCGAGGTGGGCACAACCCTCCTGGGCGCGCCAGGGGGCCCTAGCGCGCCCTGGTGGGTTGCAGGTGCAGCTCAGGCCCATTGGGTTCCTTCTGGTCCGGAAAAATCTCTGTAAAATTTCTTTGTGTTTGGATCCGTTTGATATTGATTTCCTGCGATGTAAAAAACAAGGAAAAAACAGCAACTGGCACTGGGCACTGGGTCAATAGGTTAGTCCAAAAAAAGATATAAAGTTGCTATAAAATGATTGTAAAACACCCAAGAATGACAAAATAACAGCATGAATACTTCATAAATTATAGATACGTTGGAGACATATCAGCATCCCCAAGCTTAATTCCTGCTCGTCCTCGAGTAGGTAAATGATAAAAGAAATAATTTATGAAGTGCGAATGCTAGCAAAGTGCATAAGTTTGATCAATGATAATTTCAATCACTTTTTCTAGCATCATAATATCAATTCTTTCTTATAAAACTTCTCATGTTATAGTAGCAACCAATTCACATGTTAAGGTTCAAACAATGAACTCTCTTGAAACTCAACAACCTATGTTCTCAGTCACCAAGCAATTGCAATTCAACTTATTCAATAGAGTTTAAGTAAGAGCTCCAAATACTCAACCATCATATAGTCTTCTATGATTTCTAACACTCACCGCATACACATGAGCCAAATCATGCACATAATGTTCGTTTCATTACTAACTAATATGACTGACTCGTGAAAATAAAATGTCCAGACCGTGTGCCAGGCCAACGGTCAGACCCCTCCGTTGATGTCCCAGATTGGTATAGCACCCACGGCGAGTTTCATTTGAATGTTCATTAGTTACTAGTATTCACATTCGAGATGCTAACGAGACATTGCAAATGATCTTTGGTGCAGCGTGCCTCCCGACAAGCATCGACCGATCCTTCTCCGTCTGGCACTGGCGCAACCCCGACTGGTCCTTCACCTCCATGATGATGGTAAGTTTTCCCAAGTGTTTTTCTTAACAAATGCATACTTAGCTTAAGAAATGACGTATTTAGCTCCAAAATGACCTATACTTAGCTTATTTTCCTCAAAAATGACATAATAACCTTGCTTAGCTCCAAAATGACATATTTTACCTAGGATAGCTATAAAATGACCTATACTTTGCAATTTTTTTCCTCTGAAATGCCTTGATATGCTTAGTTAGCTAAAAATGGCATAACTACCTAGGATAGCTCAATAATGATCTATACTTAGCTTAGCTAGTTTATTTATGACATAATTAGATTACTTAGGTAAAAAGTGACAGAATAACCTTGGTTTAGCTCCAAACTGTCATATAATTAGTTTATTTTCCTCCAAAATGACAAAATAACCTTACCTAGCTCCAAAATGACCGATTTTAACTAGGATAGCTCTGAAATGACCCACACTTACCATTTTGTCCTCCAAAATGAATAAATATGCTTAGTTAGCTCAAAAATGGCATAACTACCTAGGCTAGCTCAAAAATGACATATACTTAGCTTCTTTAGTTCATTTATGACATACTTAGCATACTTAGGTAAAAATGGAATAATAACCTTGGTTTAGCTCCAAACTGTCATATCATTAGTTTATTTTCCTCCAAAATGACAAAATAACCTTACCTACCTCCAAAATGACCGATTTTAATTAGATATCTCTAAAATGACCTACACTTGCCATTTTGTCCTCCAAAATGAATAAATATGCTTAGTTAGCTCAGAAATGGCATAACTACCTACGTTAGCTCAAAAATGACCTGTACTTAGCTTCTTTAGTTCATTTATGACATATTTAGCATACTTGGTCAAAAATGGCATGATAATCTTGGTTACCTCCAAATGACATAGACTTAGCTTATTTTCCTCGAAAATGACATAATAATGTTACTAAGCTCCAAAATGACCTATTTACCTAGCTTAGCTCTAAAATGACCTACACTTAGCATTTTTACCTAGCTTAGCTAAAAAATGGCATTTTGACCTACCTTAGTTAGAAGAAGAAGATAAAGAAGAGGAGAGGAGAAAAAGAAAGAGAAGGAAAATTCTTCTTCTTCTTTTTGTTCTTGTTCTTCTTCTTCTTGTTGTTATTCTTCTTCTAGCTAGTATTCTTCTTCTTCTTCTTCTAACTTTCTTCTTTCCCAATTTGCAAATTTGCTTTAGATGAGGAAGCTTGCGTTGGTGGAGTCTACTCTTCTCCTTGTTCTTCCTTTTTGTTTTGATTTTGTAGGATGAACAATGTGAAACTTGCTACCTATATATGTATGTATAGATGAAACCATTGTATGCTTGTTGTTGGATATGTTGGCTAGCTATATATGTTGCATATGGACTTTTGATTTGGCATGTATATGTGTTGGATGATCATGTCCATATGGCAGGGATATGATTTGGTATGTATATGTGTTGGTATGCTTGTTGAAAGTATTTTCAAATGTGTATATATATATCTATGAAATTATGTTAAATTGATTGAATTTAATAAACAACAGAAAAAAGGAGCTATACAGGCTCTTTGCCGTCTGCTGGCAGACGGCAAAGCTGCCACGTGGCAGCTACCTGTGCAACCTGGGGGGCACTGGGCTGGCCTATATGGTTGCTTTGCCGCCACATGGCAGCTACCTAGGGGATATCTGGGCTGGCCTATTTGGGCACTTTGCCATGTGCTGGCAGACGGCAACGATGAAAAGGTCTTTGCCGTCTGCCAGCAGACGGCAAAGCACACCATTAACCCTCCTTAACGGACCTAAGCTGCCACATTTGCCATCCAGGCCCTTTGCCGTCTAATGGCAGACGACAAAGACCTTTGCATCTTTGTTATCTGCCAGTAGACGACAAAGTGCCCTTTTGCCGTAGTTTGTTTAGCCGGATGTGGTGTCGTCTGCTGGCTGACGGCACAGGCCTTTGTCGTCCGCCGGGCATGCCTTTGCCGTCAGCCATGGAAGACGGCAAAGTTCCTGATTCCTACAGTGCTAGATGGGATCTCACGGGAACAGAAGGTTGCGGCGGTGGAGAAGTGTTTTCGTGGATGCCTCTGGTGGTTTGGGAATATATGTGAATATATAGGAGGAAGATCTAGGTCAGGGGGTCACCGAGGGGCCCACAACTTAGGGGGCGCGCCCTACCCCCCTGGGCACGCCCTCCACCCTTGTGGCCGCCTTGTGGCTCTTCTGACTTGCACTCCAAGTCTCCTAGGTGTCTTCTGGTCCAAGAAAAATCATCGCGAAGGTTTTATTCCGTTTGGTATTCCTTTTCTGCGAAACTCAAAAACAAGGAAAAAAAAGAAACTGGCACTGGGCTCTAGGTTAATAGGTTAGTCCCAAAAATAATATAAAATAGCATATTAATGCATATAAAACATCCAAAACAGATAATATAATAGCATGGAACAATCAAAATTTATAGATACATTGGAGACGTATCAACGGTAAGTTGGTGCAGTTCTAAGCAGAGTGTGGTAGCTGATTCTACATGCGAAGCAGAGTACATATCTACCGCGGAGGCAGCGAAGGAAGGTGTTTGGATGAAGCAGTTCACGACAGATCTTGGAGTTGTGCCAGTGCACTAGACCCAATGACTCTGTTCTGTGACAACACTAGCTAGTGCCATTGCTCTGGCCAAGGAACCAAGGTTTCACAAGAGGACCAGACACATAAAGCGACGCTTCAATTCCATCTACGATTACATCAAGGAGGAAGATATAAACATTTGCAAGATACATACGGATATGAATGTTGCGGATCCGTTGACTAAACCTCTTCCACGGGAAAAACATGATCAACACCAGAACTCTATGGGTGTTAGATTCATTACCATGTAATAATACTAGATTATTGACTCTAGTGCAAGTGGAAGACTGTTGGAAATATGCCCTAGAGGCAATAACAAAGTGGTTATTATTATATTTCCTTATTCATGATAATCGTTTATTATCCATGCTATAATTGTATTGACCGGAAACTCAAATACATGTGTGTATACATGGACAACAACATGTCCCTAGTAAGCCTCTACTGGACTAGCTCGTTGATCAAAGATGGTTATGGTTTCCTAGCCATGGACATGAGTTGTCATTTGATAAACGGGATCACATCATTAGGAGAATGATGTGATGGACAAGACCCAAACTATGAACGTAGCATATGATCATGTCAAGTTTATTGCTATCGTTTTCTGCATTTCAAGTATATGTTCCTATGACCATGAGATTACGCAACTCACTGACACCGAAGGAATACCTTGTGTGTACCAAACATCGCAACGTAACTGGGTGACTATAAAGGTGCTCTACATGTATCTCCGAGGGTGTCTGTTGAGTTGGCATGGATCAAGACTGGGATTTGTCTCTGCGGATGACGGAGAGGTATCTCATGGCCCACTCGGTAATACAACATCACAACAAGCTTGCAAGCAATGTGACTAATGGGTTAGCCACGTGATCTTTTATTACAGAACGAGTAAATAGACTTGCCGATAACGAGATTGAACTAGGTATGGAGATACCGACGATCAAATCTCGGGCAAGTAACATACCGATAGACAAAGGGAACTACATTCGAGATTAGCTGAATCCTTGACATCGAGGTTCGACCGATAAAGTTCTTCGTATAATATGTAGGAACCAATATGGGCATCCAGGTGACGATATAAGTATAGTTGAGTCATTATGGTGGTTACCGAAGGTTGTTCAGAGTCCCGGATGAGATCTCGGACATGACGAGGAACTCCAGAATGGTCCGGAGGTGAAGATCAAATATATAGGATGAAGGGAATCGGAGTCCGGAAGTGTTCCGGGGGTACCGGGTTATGGCCAGGAGTGCCGAAAGGGGTTTCGGGGGGGGGGGGGGGCAAGTGTCGGGGGCCTCATGGGAAAGAGGAGGGGGGACACCAGCCCACTAAGGGGTTGTGAGCCCCTCCCACCCCATCTCACGTAACCATGAGGGTTGGTGCGCCCCTAGGGTTGCCTCCCCTTGCTTGGGGGGCAAGGCACCTAGCGGGGCCACCCAAAACACATCTAGGGTTGCCCTTGTGGCCGGCCCCCCTAGGGAAACCCTAGGGCGCCTCCTCCTTCCCCTTCCCCCTATATATAGAGGGGTATAGGGAGGGCAGCCATACCCATCTATGCCACGATGCTTTCCTCCCTTTCTCTCCTAGCCATCTTCTTCTCCGTAGTGCTTAGCACATATCTGCCAAGATTTCTCCACCACCACCGCCACCACGCCGTCGTGCTGCGGGAGGACTCGATCTACTACTTCACCATCGCCGCTGGATCGGGAGTTGAATGCGTGTTGTGTCATCCATTTGGCACTTGGATCGGGAGTTCGCAGGACTTATCATGATTGGATCGCGAAGACGTTCGACTACACCAACCGCATTTCTTAACGCTTCCTCTTAGCGATCTACAAGGGTATGTAGATGCAATCTCTCCTCTCATAGATGGTCATATCCTAGATTGATCTTGGTGAGCATAGGAATTTTTTTTGTTTCCCATGCAACGTTCCCCAACATGCAACTCTCGTTCTTGAACAATTGGTCTTTGGGTTGTAAACTTAAGTCCTGATGGACTTCTACTACATTTGTTGTTGTTTTTGTTGTGCGCCATTTAACTCCTATCTTATGCGCATGAAGTCATTCTGCAGACGCCCATTTATCATTGTGCATGTCATTATCTTGAAAATATTTATGTATGCACTCTGATTTGACTTCATGAACAGAGGGAGATCTCCACAGAAGCAAAACCTGCCATATGTATTTGCATTCAAAAGCAAATTACTTATATGCACATCTTCAGGGGGGGCCTCCAAATTCATGAAGCCAATAACCACGTTCTTTAACTTTCACATATTTTATCCCCGTTAAAAACTTCAACCAGTTTGTCATCAATCACCAAAAAGGGGGAGATTGTAAGTGCATCTAGTGCCACCCCTAAACTTGGTTGAGGGACTAATGTGTTTGTGAGATTCACAGAAGAACACGGGTAGAAGTCCCTATTAATTCGGTTTTTCCATCGAAGATGACCCCTAAAAATGTATGAAGACATTGAAGATATTGGTGGTTCACGAAGACATTCGCGTTGAAGATAATGACACGTGAAGACATTTGGTTGAAGACAATGGAACACGAAGACATATATAGTTTCTTTTGTAGTTCTATTTTCTTCTTTCTTGAGTCATAGGAACCACCGAACTGTTAAGTGGGGTCCAGATGAACAAAGTCAGAAAACTGACATGAAAATGTATGAAGATATTGAAGATATTGGTGGTTCACGAAGACATTCGCGTTGAAGATAATGACACGTGAAGACATTTGGTTGAAGACAATGGAACACGAAGACATATATAGTTTCTTTTGTAGTTCTATTTTCTTCTTTCTTGAGTCATAGGAACCACCGAACTGTTAAGTGGGGTCCAGATGAACAAAGTCAGAAAACTGACGTGATTCTCAACCCAAAATCCTATGTCTTCGAGCAAAGACAGATGAGAGAAAATCTTATCCTGAGTTGGATAAGCCACCTTTGCTTGTAGATCAAATCAAGCTACCGCGTGTGTTTGTAATCCGACCGTTGGACACGTGTCGGTTCCTCAATGTCCAAGGGTCATTTGGACATATCATGTCTGGTTGCCCCTGGCTATAAATAGCCACCCCCTCCACCATAAATAGGTGGCTGATCCGAGTTAAGAGTACGACTTTTGTCATTTGAGAGCAACCCACATTAGAAGCCTTTGAGAGAGAATCCTTGCGAGGACAAACGCAAAACACCTAGAGCCAAAAGGTGTTAAGCATCACTGAAGCCTTTCTGTTCTGTATGAACCGAAGACTATTACACTTGAAGACTGTGATCTTCCAGTCGGTTAGGCGTCGTGTTCTGAGCATCCAAGAGTCATTGTGGATCGCTGGTGAATGAAGTCTTTGAAGGTTTGGAAGTCTACCTTTAAGACTTACCTGAGTGATTGGGCAAGGACTAAGTGACCTTAACTCAAGGGAAATAAGGTGAAGATGTGGTCTTATGAGTTAAATCTCAGCCTCCCTAACCAGACATACAGTTACCACAACAACTGGAACTGGTCTACCAAATCCTTATCTTCACCGAGCAACTGGTTCTATCACTTCACTCCTTTACTTACTGTTTAGCTTCATGAAGTCCTTATTTGCCTATTCTGTTTGAAGATATTGTGTGAAGACATTCCCTCTGATTGCACATTTGTCTTCATGCTATCTTCCAAACCTGATCTGTTCTATCTTGCTGCTACTAGTCTTTGTTCATTACGTGTACTCATGCATGGCTAGTGTAGTTTTCCTTCCATTGTATTCTGTTTAGTTTCTGTTTCTCTTGTTCTTCTTCGGATACATTGTCTGTTTTGAAGACTTGCATAAAAATCGCCTATTCACCTCCCTTCTAGTCTATGACTAGCACTTTCAAATTACATCGGTGGTATGCTGGGCAAAAATGAAAAAGGCAAAGCTATGTTAAAAAATATTGTTTAATGAATAGTAATGTCTCAATTGAATTTTCTTCACTAAGAATACGTGTCTTTTTCATAAAACTTCACACCTGAGTAGAATGGTTGTAGTTTTTTCTAGTAATTATTTTAAACTAGCACAAATACCCGTGCATTGCAAAGGTCGTAGAAAATCCCAGAACATGATCCATGTGTTATTACGCACCATAGTTTATATACAATTCTCATAAACATCTGTAGTATGGTTACATTAATTATTGCTTTTCGAAGTATGAAGTTTGGACGTTAAAAAGCCATCTTAGCGTTCTTCACCTGATGGAAGAGTAGTGATTCATGGAATGCTTTGTGAATCATTTTTACTTTTTGATTTTTGGAAACACATCACTATTTATTTGTTTTCAAACTGTAAGTTTTAGTAAAATTGGAATTTTTTAAGGAGAGCCTTATTTGAAATTTTAAATATTGTGAGTATTTTTTTATTTTTTTTTGAACTTTTCTAAGTGCATATTTTTCAAAAGTATTGTCTTTTTTGAAATTTTTACAATTTTTAAAAAGTGTGAACATATATAAAACTATTTACACTTTTAAACAAATTTTACTATGTTGATTTTTTCTAATACAACTTGTTGTTTGGTTGGGAAGAGTTATTTTGTTTATTTCTTTATTTCTTTATTTTTTAGGCTTGGCCCAAACAAAGCTCTTCATGTACACACTTCACACACAGAGAGAATACACACTATATTTTCCTACTATATAAAACATAACCAAGCCTCTATATCTGGGAAAGATTTTGCTCTCACGTTTCACCACTTGGGCGAAAGCAACTTCTGACTGTTTGTCTTGCGTGCACGTGTATTTGTTTGGGATGGGGGTGTACAGTTCCGCTTTGACTCTAAGGCTTCGGCAAAAATTTCTTAACGTGTTGCATACTTCCTATGTGGCTGTAGCGTTTTTGGTGGATGTGGGACATTTGATTTGTTTCCCTGCCACCCACGATCTGTTTCTTTGTTGGCTGGTGCATGCCATGCGTTGATTGTCTGTTACGATCTGCATGCATGTGTGATGGACGGCCACGGCTTAGATCGTGGGCATCACACCATCTTATCCCTATCCACTCTAAGCTATTTTGGCTTTCTTTCGTCTCGATTTCTCTCTATTGTTCTGGAAGGCTCCCATCAAATCCGTGCACGGCTCAGCCACTGTTCCTCCACCGTATGAGCCTATAAAAACTGCTCTTCCCGTCACTTGCTCCCAGCACATCGTCATTCGGCGCTCGACATGCATGCTTGCTATCTCGCCATTTGTCACTCGGATCGCGAAACGAAAATGCAATAAAATATGATATGCATGAATGACCTATGTATAACATTCCAAATTGAAAATTTGGGATGTTACAAACCTACCCCTCCCCCTTAAGATGAATCTCATCCTCAAGATTCGGGTTGGCTAGAAAATAGGTGTGGGTGGTCTTTAAGTAGATCATCCTCTCATTCCTAGGTGGCTTCACTGAACTTTGCAAAATTTGATAACCTTGCTGCGAGTAACTCGGCTGGCAAACTCGAGAATCTTGACAGGTTTCTCCTCATATGTCAAATCACTATCCAACTGAATTGCTTCCAGGGGCACTGTATCTCTCAGAGGAATATCGGCCATCTCTGCATGGCACTTCTTCAACTGGGAGACGTGAAACACATCATGAACTCCTGACACTCCTTCGGGTAACTCCAACTTGTAGGCAACCTCTCCCATGCGTTCCAAACCATGGTACAGTCCCACAAATCTCGGGGCTAACTTTCCTTTAAATCCAAAACGTTTAACTCCTCGCAGAGGTGACACTCGCAGATATGCTCTGTCTCCGACTTCATGAACTACTTCCTTGCGTTTTGAATCTGCATAACTCTTCTGTCTGGACTGAGCTACCTTCATTCTATCTCGTATCAGCTTAACCTTCTCTTCGGACTCTTTAATCAAATCTGGTCCAAACAACTGGCAGTCTCCAACTTCATCCCACATCAATGGTATTCTGCACCTTCTTCCATACAGGGCTTCGAACGGTGCCATCTTCAAACTGACCTGGTAGCTTTTGTTGTATGAGAACTCCGTGTAGGGAAGGTTGTCATCCCAACTAGATCCATAGTCTAGCGCACAAGCTCTCAACATGTCCTCCAGAATCTGATTGACTCTCACGGTCTGTCCATCTGTCTGCCGATGAAAAGTTGTACTTAACTCTAGCCTGGTACCCAAAGTCTGGTGCAGCTGGTGCAAAAACTTTGAAGTAAACTATGTTCCTCTATCTGATACGATGGTCCTCGGAACTCCGTGCAGACATACGATCCTGGTCATATATATCTTGGCCAACTTCGCACTGGTATAGGTGGTTTTCACTGGGATAAGGTGAGCCACTTTGGTCAAAGGATCCACTACAACCCAGATTGAATCATATCGCGATCGGGTCCTGGGAAATCCGGTGATAAAATCCATGCCAAGCTTGTCCCACTTCCATTTGGGTATCGGCATAGGCTGCAGTAGTCCTGCTGGCTTCTGATGTTCTGCCTTCACTCTCTGACATACATCACATACGGCTACATACTCGGCAATATCCTTCTTCATTCCAATCCACCAGAAATGCTCCTTCAAATCCAAATACATCTTAGTGTTTCCGGGGTGTATTGAGTATGGCGAGTCATGAGCCTCCTGAAGTATCAACTTCCTGATGTCTGCATTATTGGGCACATATACACGGTCCTCGAACCACAAGGTGTCGTGCTCGTCCTCACGAAAACCTTTGGCTTTTCCTTCACTCGTCTTCTCCTTTATTTCAGCAATTTCTTTGTCCTCCTTCTGAGCTTCTCGAATATTTTCCAATAATGTTGACTGAACCTCCAATGCTGCAACAAAACCTTTAGGAACTATCGCCAAACGTAGCTTCCTGAGATCTTCTGCTAACTCCTTGGGTAATCCTCCGCTTACGAGGGTATTGACATAACTCTTCCGACTCAAAGCGTGTGCTACGACATTGGCCTTGCCTCGATGATAGTGCAACTTCATATCATAATACTTTATGAGCTCCAACCATCTCCTCTTCCTGAGGTTTAGCTCCTTCTGGGTAAAAATGTACTTCAAACTCTTTTGATCCGTGTACACATCGCAACATTTCCAATAAGAAAATGTCTCCAGGTCTTGAGCGCATGCACTACGGCTGCCAACTGCAAATCATGCGTAGCATAATTCAACTCATGCGGTCAAAGTTGTCTTGAGGCATATGAAACAACTCTTCCGTCTTGCATGAGTACTCCACCAAGTCCTAAGCGTGAGGCGTCGCAATACACTTGGAAATCCTTGGTATATCCGGCAGAATTAGCACTGGGGCTGTAGTCAAATGTTTCTTCAACTCCTAGAAACTTGCTTCACATTCTTCAGTCCAATGGAACTTGGTGTCCTTCTTCAACAATGTCATCATAGGCTTCGCAATCTTGGATAAATTCTCAATGAATCTCCGGTAGTATCCCGCGAGTCCAAGAAAACTGTGGATCTCTCCAACTGAGGTGGGTGCCAACCACTCGGTGACTGACTGGACCTTGGTAGGATCCACTTCTATACCTTCTCCTGATATAACATGTCCAAGAAATCCAACTTCCTTCAACCAAAACTCACATTTGGTAAACTTGGCATATAACTGATGTTCCCTGAGCTTCTCGAGAACCAAACACAAATGTTCCTTGTGTTCCTCTTCATTCTTTGAGTATACCTAGATATCATCAATGAACAAACTTATCCAAGAACTCCATGAACACCTTATTCATCATACTCATGAAATAGGCAGGGGTGTTAGTAAGTCCAAATTACATAACCGTATACTCATACAACCCATACCTTGTGGTAAAAGCTGTTTTAGGTATATCCTTTTCTTGAATCTTCAACTGGTGATATCCTGATTGCGAATCGATCTTCAAAAACACTTTTCTCCTTGCAGTTGGTCAAACAAATCATTGATCATCGGCAGTGGGTACTTGTTCTTGATCGTCACTTCATTCAACGCTCGATAATCAACAACCATTCTTAACGATCCTTCTTCTCAACCAAGAGCACTGGGGCTCCCCATGGTGATGAACTTCGTCGAATGTAACCTTTCTTCAACAACTCCTTAATTTGTTTCTTAATCTCTTCCAGATCATTTGTGGGCATCCAGTACGGTCTCTTCAATATTGGTCCGGTGCCTGGCAATAGTTCTATTAAAAACTCGATGTCTCGATCTGGCAGCATGCCCGGTAACTTCTCTAGAAATACATCGGGGTAATCCTTCACTACCGGCACTTCCTCCTGAACAACTCCTGAGAGAAAATTTACTTGAGTCCTCCTAGGCGCATGCCTAGATACATACTTGATCCTTTTTCCCTCCGGGGTGGTGAGTAGAATTGATTTGCTAGCACAGTCAATGTTTCCTCTATACTTCGATAACCAATCCATTCCTAGTATCACATCCAATCCTTCTGACTCCAAAATTACTAGGTCTGAGGGGAAAACATGACTACCAATGGTTATGGGTATCCGATCGCACCATCGGTTGGCCATATACTCTGCACCGGGTGAGCTTACTAGCAAGGGTGTCCTAAGGGCTAAGGTGGGTAACTTAAACTTGTCCACAAATCCCCTTGAAATGTATGAATGCGATGCACCAGTATCAAAAATAACAACTGCAGTAAATGACTTAACCAAAAACGTACAGTTAACTGCATCTGGCTGCTCTTCAACTTCCTCCACGTTCACGTGGTTCACTTGTCCCCTGTTGAAAGGGTTGGGCTTCTTCCCAGAGCTTCCATTGCCATTCCCATTCTTTGCTTCAGGGCACTTAGTGGCATAGTGTCCAGTCTTCCCGCACTTGAAACAAGTAATGTGACTTAGGTCCCTCTTGGCGGGTGTGGCTAGAGTGGAGCAATTCTGATTGTTGGTTGCTCCATTCCCATTCCCATTCTTGGGGCCATTGTGGTTATGGGAACTTCCTCCATTGTGAGTGTGGCCTCCATGGTTATGGGTTTATCCTCCCGAGTTCAGCGTTAAACGAGGTTTCTGCTGAGCTCCAGAATTGTACTTTCCTTGTCCATACTTCCTCTTGCGGCTCTCAATCTGCTGCTACTTCCCTTCCATCATAAGAGCCTTGTCTACTAACTCCTGGTAGTTGTTAATGTTGCCACCATCAATTGCATGCTCATCTCATCATTCAGCCCTTCCATAAACTTCTCCTGTTTAGCGGCATCTGTGGCCACATCATCAGGGGCATAATGAGATAGCTTACTAAACTCATCTACGTACTGAGCCACAGTACGATTTCCCTGGCGCAAGTTGCGAAACTCACGCTTCTTCATGCTCATAGCTCCAGTTGAGACATGGGTTGTGCGGAATGCTTGCTGAACCTGATCCCAAGTGATATTGGCTATTGGGAAAGTGGCTGTGTAATTCTCCCACCATGCTGCTGCTGGTCCATCCAGTTGGTGTGCGGCAAAACGCACCTTCTCAGCATCTGTGCAACCGGCAGTGGTCAACTCTCTTCCAATCTTGTGTAGCCAGTCATCAGCAACTATTGGCTCGGTGCTACTAGAAAACACTGGCGGCTGGAACCTCAGAAAATGGGCTAAGTTGTCAACTGGTGGTGGTGGCGGCGGGTTGTTATTGTTGTTGTTGCCTTGGTACTGAACTAGTATCTGCATCAAGGCATTCTGCTGCTGGATCAACTGGGTGATCTCCAGTGGGAAGACAAATCCGGTGTCACGTCTTGGAGGCATCTCATGGGTTTAGAGGGGAGAGATTAGAATAGAAATAAGGTCTAGCGAGAAAGCACTACCCATATGCACATGAGACAAACACAATCATATCACACCAATCAATCAAGCAAGGGCATACAATCGGTCTAGAACTATCGTTACGAAAGTGCTCGGACTACTACTATATACATGGGGAAATACTACTACTCATATGGTGGTCATCTAGAAATATTGATCGGTGGAAGACTCCATGATATCTGCTCCAACTTCGTCTTCATAATCATCATCACTACCGTTGGGGTCGGAGTCGGTGTCGTCGATGATGATGTAGTTTTCAAAACGTATTTCCTTGGGTTTGTCGTCTTCTCCTTCTGGCGCGGGGTCTCCCATGAAAACTCCTAGCTTCCTTGTTAGGTCGTCATTCTTCTCCACGAGTATCGTCATTTCCTCCTCATATCCATCGCGTGTAGACTTGAGTTCCTCTTCTAGCTCGGTGATCCTAGTCATCACCTTCTTCAAATCTATCATGCTTGCGCACATCTGGTTCTCCTGGCGTCTAATGTGCTGGTTTAACTCCTGGATGAAAGCTGCAATGGACCTGTCCCTCCTGGTGCTGACTATCTCCCATTACTCATCACGGCGCCCACATATTTGGTAGATATTGTCCTTAAGATCCTTGTGGTAAACTTCGCCGATGCGTCCCATGGCGATGTGGGTTGCCATGCTCTTTCCTAGACTCCAGGTTGGTGCATCAAAGGAAAACTCTATGGGCTCCGTAACTGGAGTGAATGTCCTTCTGGAACTTGAACTTGAATCATCCAGCTCCTCTTCTGGTAAAGCAGCGGTGTATTTCGATGTTCAGGTACCTAGTGACTTCCTTCAAGTGTCGTCCAAAGGGGGTGTCTTCATCCGGTTGTGCAAACTTGTTCCTCGAGTCCGCCATCCTAAGGAGTAGAAATTGGAGAGAAGTCAGAAATGAGTAGAGAAGAGTGACCTATGGCTTTTCTTAGCGGTCGTGTCCTACATTCAGCGTGTGCTCTGATACCATCTTGTAACGACCCGACCTCAGACGGTCAAGTCTCTGTGCTTCAATGTCATCCCTGGATCGGTAATGCTGACACACACAGTACTTAAATGGATTTATAATAGAGTAGCGATCACACACTTATTACATCGAATGTCTCCAAAGAGAACTTATTACAATGAATATGGCTTAAGGCCATCTAATACGATAACAACGGAAGGCTTGGAAGATAAAGTGAGTCCATTAACTCCAACGACATAGCTGAGTGCATGACAAACGACCTATGGCACCTTACTCGTCGTCTGAAAAGTTTGCAACATGATACGTTGTAGCCCGAGAACGGGTCAGCACATGGAATATGCTAGCAATATAACACAGTAGAGCAATGAACAGATAAATGCTACCACTACATGCATATTTGGCTGGTGGAGGCTCTAAGGTTATAATGTTTTTGCGAAAAGCCAATTTTTCCCTACAACAAAGGAATATATTTTATTTAACTATCATGGTGGTTAAAACATTGAGAAGGTTCCTCCAACTCAATCCCAATTAAAGTAGTCATTATCAACCCAACAAATTAATTTAGAGTGATGAGATCAAATCAATAATTCAAGTACCAGATACTCAAGATGTCCATAATCGGGGACATGGCTAACCATGATTAGTTTATACACTCTGCAGAGGTTTGCGCACTTTTCCCCACAAGACTCGACCTCCTCCGTTGGATTTCTCGCACTTCATGGTGTTTGAGAAATGGATGACCGAGACACAGTCTTTTAGAAGCATTAACTTGATCAAACCCCAGGTAGACAGTACCAACCTACATCCCCTACATCTGCTAGCCTACCACTGGAAGATGTCATGCAACTTAGTCAACTATGCTAGAGCCCATAATAGCTTGTGGCTGCACACGGAAGTTTATAGCATGAATAATCTTATGATCCCTTTGAGCCTGGGTGGCGGACCATAGGATGATCACACGGGTCCTCCGGGATATCCTAGGACAACACTGGATTCTCCAGGTGCCCACAAACAATCCACCCAGATGTGTATTAAAGTTGCCACCTTAAGTTGAACCATTAATTAACAAACTCACATCTGTCATGGATACACTCAAATCCAATCCACGTCTACAGCATAGCATAGCATAGCAATATAAGCATAACGTAGAAGTAACTCCCCAGGGTTTGATAATAAAACAGGTAATAGGTTCTACCTCATCATCTACTTCC
Source organism: Aegilops bicornis (assembly GCA_021605145.1). Taxonomy (NCBI): domain Eukaryota; kingdom Viridiplantae; phylum Streptophyta; class Magnoliopsida; order Poales; family Poaceae; genus Aegilops; species Aegilops bicornis. Next base: position 576,218,724 of record CM038671.1, on the reverse strand, counting down.
CAACCCCACATGTTAAGAGATCCTACTCATGCAATGTGTGATGGTTGAAACTAATGCATAAAAACTGGGTATGAAAGGGGTATGATCAATGTGTTACTTGCCTTGCTGACGATCTGCAAATCCTAGAGACTCGTAGTAGCACGCTTCGCACTCCGGGAATTCTATCGCAAACAAACAATAGCATACATAAGCAATCAAGCAAATATGCACGGATAAATCCAAACTTAGAGGATCTAACCAGAAAGTTCAACTGAAGAACTCCAGTTTGCAAAAAGAATCAAATCAAACGGAGCAAAGAAACTCAAACTGCGAAAGAAACAAGATCTGATTACTAATCTGGACTAAAGTCAAATTTTACAGTACCAAAATCTTGTTCAAGTTGGTTAAACAGAAAGAGCGCTTCGAAACGAAGATCTAGGCGCTTGTTTCACCTGATTTGGATAAACGAGCGAAAAGTTATACTAAATCGAAGATTAGGGCAGAAATCACGATCAAAATAATCGCGGAAAAACCCTGGAAAAAGAAAACTGACGAACAGGCTAACGAAAGAACGTTCGCTGTCCGTGGCTAAGATGAATAGCGTTCGTTAAAACGAACGTACGGACGAACGTCTGCTAAATAAATAAACCGATGGAAAACCAAACAAACCGATCTAAATAAAAAAACGAGATCTAGAGAAAAAGACCGAACGGTTTTTTCTGAGAAATACCAACGAACGGCGGCGGCGGATGACAGCTACCTCCGGCGAGGTCGGCGGCGGCGGCGAGATGGCGGGGCGGCAGCAGACGGCGGCTACCTCCGGCAAGGTCGGCGGCGGCGGTGAGACGGCGGGGCGGGGCGGGACGACGGGCGGCGGGAAGGCGGCGGGGCGGCGACGGGAGGCGGCGCGTGGTGCTGGCAGCGGCGGCGCACGACGCTAGGGTTCGGGTGGGGCTGGCGGCAACTTGGGCTGTCGGGGTCGCGGGCCTCGGCTTTTAAAGCCGGCCGGGCCAAGTGTCCTAGTCGGATAAAATTTTCAAAAACGCGTATTTTTTCTAATTCGAATAAAATTGCTATAAAACCCAAATAAAATGTATTTATTTGATTTTAATATTTTTCCTCCAATATTTCATTTGTTTTGGAGAAGTCATATTATCTCCTCTCATATATTTTAATACGAAATATTTTCAGAGAGAAAAATTATTAAAACCAAAATGATCCTCGTTGAAATATTTGATAAATTCAAATATTAAGAACGTGAAATCCCAAACTCTCTCCGTGGGTTCTTGAGTTGCTTAGAATTTCGAGGATCGCGAAACAAAAATGCAATAAAATATAATATGCATGAATGACCTATGTATTACATTCCAAATTGAAAATTTGGGATGTTACAATGTTTTATATGCACTAATATGCTATTTTACATCATTTTTTGGGACTAACCTATTAACCTAGTGCCCAGTGCCAGTGCCAGTTGCTGTTCTTTCCTTGTTTTTTTTTAATAGAAAATCAATACCAAACGGAGTCCAAAAGTAATAAAATTTTAGGATGATTTTTCTTGGACCAGAAAAATCTAGGAAGCTTCGGGAGAAGGCCAGAAGACCTACAAGGCGGCCACAAGCCCTAGGGGCCTGCCCCATGGGGGGCGCCCCCCCCCCAGGCCTGTGGGGCCCTCATAGACCTCCTAACCCTAATCCTTGCTCCATAAATACCCAAATATTCTCCTTACGTTAGAGGACACACCACAAATACTTTTCCGCTGCCACAAGCTTTTGTTCTCGTGATATCCCATCTTGGGGCCTTTTTCGGCACTTCGCCGGAGGGGGATTCGATAACGGATGGCTTCTACATCAACCTTGCTACCCTTCCGATGATGTGTGAGTAGTTTACCATAGACCTACAAGTCCATAGTTTGTAGCTAGATGGCTTCTTCTCTCTCTTTGATCTTCGATACAATGTTCTCCTCGATGTTCTTGGATTTCTATTCGATGTAATATTATTTCGAAGTGCGTTTGTTGAGATCCGATGAATCGTGGATTTATGACCAGATTATCTATGAATATTATTTGAGTCTTCTCTGAACTCTTTTATGCATGATTAAGATAGCTTTGTATTTCTCTCTGATCTATTAATTTGGTTTGGCCAACTAGATTGATCTATCTTGCAATGGGAGAGGTGCTTTGTGATGGGTTCAATCTTGCGGTGTCCTCACCCAGTGACAGAAGGGGTAGCGAGGCACATATTAGATTGTTGCCATTAACGATAAACAGATGGGGTTTATATCATATTGCTTGAGTTTATCCCTCTACATCATCTCATCTTGCTCAAGGCGTTACTCCGTTCTCGTTAACTTAATACACTAGATGCATGCTGGATAGCTGTCAATGTGTGGAGTAATAGTAGTAGATGCATAATCGTTTTGGTCTACTTGTCACTAACGTGATACCTATATTCATGATCATTGCCTTAGATGTCATCATAACTATGCGCTTTTCTATCAATTGCTCAACAGTAATTTTTTCACCCACCGTATGTTTCTTTCAAGAGAGAAGCCTCTAGAGAAAGTTGTAGCCTCCGGGTTTATTTCCCATCATATATTTTCCGATCTAGAAAACCAAAAATACAAAGATACCTTGCTACACTTAATTTATATTTACTTTATTTTGCTCATTTACTTATCTTCTATATCTATCTCTATCAGATCTCAATTTTGCTAGTGACCATGAAGGGATTGACAACCCCTTTTTCATGTTGCGTGCAAGTGTTTGTTAGTTTGTGCAGGTGCATCTATTGGGGACTTGCTTGTGCCTCCTACTGGATCGATACTTTGGTTCTTAACTGGGGGAAATACTTATCTCTACTTTGCTGCATCACCCTTTCCTCTTCAAGGGAAAAATCAACACAAGCTCAAGAAGTAGCAGGAAGAATTTCTGGCGCCGTTGCTGGGGAGGTTCTACATCAAGCCTACCAAGTACCTATCATAAACTCTCATCTCTTGCACTTACATTATTTTCCATTTGCCTCTTGTTTTCATCTCCCCCACTTCTAAAATGTTTAAAAAAAACACAAAAATATTTGCCTTTTTACCTCCCTTCTTCTCGTTTGCCTTTATGTCTTACTTGCTTTGTTTGCTTGTTCGCTCGGTATAATTGTGTATTTATTGAAAGTCAAAAAATAAAAAGCTTATGGATCCTCATCCACTTGCTAATTTTTTAAAAGATCCAATTATGATGAACCAATTGCTAGTGAGTTTAGTGCAGTAGATTATCTTTATGAAGTTTTGCTTGAAATTCGTGAATCTGAAAATTGTGATGAAGTGCTAAAAGAGGAAATTTATGAAGTGATTCATGATAGATCCTTGAATGAAAAGCATGATTGAAATGGTGTTATTATAAATCCTATTAATGTCAATTGTGCTAATAATATGCAAAATCCCAAGCTTGGTGATGTTAATTTTGATATGTTCACTACTTATTGCAATGATCATGATTGGGGTGATTCTTCTTATGATCTTAAAAATTTATTTAAGCCTCATGATGAATATGTTTGCGATAATATTAAAAGTGGGTTTGGAAGAGTGTCAACTCTAGGTAATAATGATCCCACTACTTTGGAGAATGATCGATCTCATGAAACTTTTGATAAAAGTGGGCTTGGAGAGGTCATGACTTTATTTAATGATAATCCTACTATTTTGGAAGAGTGTCAACTTTGCATGCATGTGGATCATGTAGAGAATATGATATGTGATAGCTATATTGTTGAATCTGAATATGATCCCACATATATTTATTATGAGAGAGGGAAATATGGTTGTAGAAATTTTCATGTTACTAAATTACCTCTTGTTATGTTGAGATTGCTATTTTTTCTTTGTTTTTCCTTGCATATGCTAGTTTTTGCTTGCCTTAATATATTTTTTTCTTATAAAATTCCTATGCATAGTAAGTATGTTAGACTTAAATATGTTTGTCACATGTTTTATGATGTTCTCTTTGTGCTTCAATTGTTGTCTTTCATGTGAGCATCATTAAAATTGCCAATGCCTAGCTAAAAGGCTTTAAAGAAAAGCGCTTGTTGGGAGACAACCCAATATTTTTCCTTTCTATTTTTATGAGTTTAAATAATATTACTTCTGTAGTAATTTTTTTAAGTGATTTAATTAGTGTTTGAGCCAAGTAAGACCTTTGGGGCGATCTATGGTGATAGTTGATTTGATCTTGCCGAAAAACAAAAACTTTTGCGTCCAGTAGCAGAATTTAAAAAATTCACAGGGATGTGTTATGGATCTAATTTTTTACATAAGATTGATGTACAAATTGCCTAGGTTTTCCTAATTTTTCAGAATTTTTAGAGTTACAGAACTATACGAAGTTTTCAGATTGCTACAGACTTTTCTGTTTTTGACAGATTCTGTTTTCTATGTGTTGTTTGCTTATTTCGATGAATCTATGGGTAGTATCGGGGGGTATGAACCATGGAGAAGTTGGAATACAGGAGATATAACACCATTATAAATTTAGAATGAGTTCACAAAAGTACCTAAAGTGGTGATTTGTTTTATTATACTAACAAAGCTTACGAGTTTTCCGTTGAGTTTTGTGTTGTGAAGTTTTCAAGTTTTGGGTAAAGTTTTGATGGACTACGAAATAAGGAGTGGCAAGAGCCTAAGCTTGGGGATTCCCAAGGCACCCCAAGGAAATATTCAAGGATAGCCAAGCATCTAATCTTGGGGATGCCCTGGATGGCATCCCCTCTTTCGTCTTCAATCCATCGGTAAAATTAATTGAGGCTATATTTTTATTCACCACATGATATGTGTTTTGCTTGGAGCATTTTGTTTTATATGAGTCTTTACTTTTTAGTTTGCCACAATCATCCTTGTTGTACTCTATGTGCTTCACTTATATCTTTTGAGCTAGGCAGTTTCTCTAGTACTTCACTTATATCTTTTTAGAGCACGGCGGTGGTTTTGTTTTGTAGAAATTATGAACACTCATGCTTCACTTATATTATTTTGAGAGTCTTAACAATAGTATGGCAATTTGCTTAGGTTATGAATTTAGTCCTAATATGATGGGTATTCAAGAGGGATATAATAAAAACTTTCATGAAGATCATTGAATATATGAGAAGTTTGATTCCTTGTATTTGTTTTGAGATATAAAGATGGTGATATTCGAGTCATGCTAGTGAGTAATTGTGGATTAGTAAGAATATTTGTGTTAAGGTTTGTGATTCCCGAAGCATGCACGTATGGTGAACCGTCATGTGATGAAGTTAGAGCATGATTTATTTTTTATTATCTTCCTTATAAGTGGCGGTCGGGGACGAGCGATGGTCTTTTCCTACCAATCTATCTCCCTAGGTGCATGCGTATTAGTACTTTGCTTTGATGGCTAATAAACTTTTGCAATAAGTATGTGAGTTCTTTATCACTAATGTTGAGTCCAAGGATTATACGCACTCTCACCCTTCCACCATTTATAGCCTCTCTAGTACTACGCAACTTTCACCGGTGCACTAAACCCACCTTATACCTCCCTCAAAACAGCCAGCATACCTACCTATTATCACATTTCCATAGCCATTCTGAGATATTTTGCGATGCAACTTCCATCGTTCCATTTTATTATGACACACATCATCATTGTCATATTATTCTCATATGCATGAGGCATTCATATAGAGTCATATTTGTTCTAGTATCGAGTTGTAATTCTTGAGTTGTAAGTAAATAAAAGTATGATGATCATCATTATTAGAGCATTTTTCCATGTGAGGAAAGGATGATGGAGCCTATGATGCTCCCACAAGTACAGATGAGACTCCGAACTTACAAAATGATAAAAAGAGGCCAAAGAGCGCCCCCCCCCCCCAAAAAGAGAGGCCAAAATAAGAAAAATAAAAAATGAGAGAAAAAGAGAGAAGGGACAATGTTACTATCCTTTTTCCACACTTGTGCCATGTTATTCATGATAGAGAGTCTCCTATTTTGTCACTTTCATATACTAGTGGGAATTTTTCATTATAGAACTTGGCTTGTATATTCCAATGATGGGCTTCCTCAAATTTCCCTAGGTCTTCATGAGCAAGCAAGTTGGATGCACACCCACTTAGTTTTCTTTTGAGCTTTCATACACTTATAGCTCTAGTGCATCCGTTGCATGGCAATCCTGTTGGGGAACGTAGCATGCAATTTCAAAAAAAAATCCTATGATCACTTAATATCTATCTAGGAGATGCATAGCAACGAGAGGGGCAGAGTGTGTCCACGTACCCTCGTAGACAGAAAGCGGAAGCGTTAGCTTAACGCGGTTGATGTAGTCGAACGTCTTCTCGATCCAAACGATCAAAGCACCGAACATACGGCACCTCCGATGTCGGATTTTGGGTTCCGGAAAAACCCTTGAGGTTCGAACACTGGGGTGCACACGAAGATCTCTCTTTCCCTAGCTCGCTCTCACAACGATCGCAAGGCCTAGCTCGCCGAACCCAAAGAACGAGAGACACGAGAGTTTATACTGGTTCGGGCCACCGATATGGTGTAATACCCTACTCCAGTGTGGTGTGGTGTGGTGGATTGCCTCTTGGGCTGTGGATGAACAGTTACAAGGGAAGAACAGCCTCCTGAGGAGAGGTGCGCTTGTGCTTGGTGAGTTGGGTGGTTGGGGATGATCTGAATGATCTGTATCCAAGATGAGATGCCTCCTACGGTGGTAGCTAGTCCTATTTATAGAGGCCCTGGTCCTCTTCCCAAATGTTTAGGCGGGAAGGGATCCCACAACGGAAAATTAGAAGGGAGACAACTAGTACAAGTTATCCTGAGTAAAGGTGGTCTTCGCCTGCCAAAGGCTCTGGTGGTGACGCCCTCTTGGGCTCCATGGTGACCTCCGTCCTGCCGTCCTGCTGGTCTTGGTCTCGTTGCACTGATATGGCAACCTTTGCCTAATGCCTCGAGACTCCTCGCCTACGCTTGCCTCTGTAGCACCAAAGAGGAAACGAGGACACTGTGCGCGCTGGCGCCCGCCTGGCGCCGGTCGTCATGGCTTACGTCACAGGAACCTCGCGAGGTACCCCTTGCCTTGATCTCTCCACCCCTCGTGAGCCAGCCTGGTGAGGCCTCCCCTGAGGAGGTCTTGAGTCGTCCACCTCGCAAGGGTCTTGAGTGTTTGCTGGTGAAGATGAGCCGTACAGGGCCGCTAGTGGAGCCACGCCGTGGCCCGCAGGCAGGCAAGCCTGGGGACCCCCATTCCCAGGACGCCGACATCCGAGTTCTGCACATGTTCAGCTCGATGACGTCTCTCGAACTCTTGATCCAGCAAAGTGTCGAGGGAGAGTTTCGTCAGCACGACGGCGTGGTGACGGTGATGGTGAAATAATCCGCGCAGGGCTTCGCCTAAGCACTACGACAACATGACCAGAGGAGTAAACGGTGGAGGGGGCACCGCACACGGCTAAGAACAATTGATGTGCTTTGGGGTGCCAGCTGCCCCCGTATATAAAGGAGGAGAGGGAGGAGGCCGGCCATAGGAGGCGCGCCATGGGGGGAAAACCGACTAGGACTCCTAGTCCAAGTCGGCCCCCCTTTCTTTCTTTCAGGGGGGAGGAAAGGAGAGGGAAGGGGGGCCACGCCCCCTTCCCCTTGTCCAATTTGGACAGCCCAAGGGGGGGCGCCACCCCTTGTGGGCTCCCTTCTCTCCCCCCTATGGCCCATGTAGGCCCATTACTTTCCCGGGGGTTCCGGTAACCTCTCGGTACTCCAAAAAGTACCCGAAACATTCCGGAACTATTACGATATCCGAATACCATTGTCCAATATATCAATCTTTACCTCTCGACTATTTCGAGACTCCTCTCCATGTCCGTGATCTCATCCGGGACTCCGAACAATCTTCGGTCACCAAAACACATAACTCATAATACAAATCGTCATCGAATGTTAAGCGTGCGGACCCTACGGGTTCGAGAACTATGTAGACATGACTGAGACACATCTCCGGTCAATAACCAATAGCAGAACCTGGATGCTCATATTGGCTCCCACATATTCTACGAAGATCTTTATCGGATGAACCGTAATGACAACATACGTTATTCCCTTTGTCATCGGTGTGTTACTTGCGCGAGATTCGATCGTCGGTATCTTCATACCTAGTTCAATCTCGTTACCAACAAGTCTCTTTACTCATTCCGTAATGCATCATCCCGTAACTAAATCATGAGTACATTCCTTGCAAGGCTTATTATGATGTGCATTATCGAGAGGGCCTAGAGATACCTCTCCGATACTCGAAGTGACAAATCCTAACCTCGATCTATGCCAACCCAACAAAACACCTTTAGAGATACCTGTAGAGCATCTTTATAATCACCCTTTTACTTTGTGACGTTTGATAGCACACAAGGTATTCCTTCGGTATTCGGGAGTTGCATAATCTCATAGTCAAAGGAATATGTATAAGTCATGAAGAAAGCAATAGCAATAAAACTCAACGATCATTATGCTAAGCTAATGGATGGGTCTTGTCCATCACATCATTCTCCTAATGATGTGATCCCGTTCATCAAATGAAAACACATGTCTATGGTTAGGAAACTTAACCATCTTTGATTAACGAGCTAGTCTAGTAGAGACTTACTAGGGACACTGTTTTGTCTATGTATCCACACATGTATCAAGTTTACGGTTAATACAATTCTAGCATGAATAATAGATATTTATCATGATATAAGGAAATATAAAATAAAAACTTTATTATTGCCTCTAGGCATATTTCCTTTAGTTTCCCATTTGCACTAGAGTCAATAATCTAGTTCACATTGTCATGTGATTTAACACCAATAGTTCACATCTCCATATGACCAACACCCAAAGGGTTTACTAGAGTCAATAATCTAGTTCACATCGCTATGTGATTAACACCCAAAGAGTACTAAGTTGTGATCATGTTTTGCTTGTGAGAGAAGTTTAGTCAACGGGTCTGCCACATTCAGAGCCGCATGTATTTTGCAAATTTTCTATGTCTACAATGCTCTGCATGGAGCTATTCTAGCTAATTGCTCCCACTTTCAATATGTATCCAGATTGAGACTCAGAGTCATCCGGATTAGTGTAAAAGCTTGCATCGACGTAACTCTTTACGACGAACTCTTTATCACCTGCATAACCGAGAAATATTTCCTTAGTCCTCTTAGGTAACTAAGGATAACTTTGACCGCTGTCCAATGATCCACTCCTGGATCACTATCGTACCCCCTTGCCAAACTCATGGCAAGGTACACAACAGGTTTGTTACAAAGCCTGGTAGACTTTATAGAACCTACGGCTGAGGCATAAGGAATTACTTTCATTCGCTCTCTATCTTCTGCCGTGGTCGGGTTTTGAGTCTTACTCAACTTCATACCTTACAGCTCAGGCAAGAACTCCTTCTTTGACTGATCCATTTTGAACTCTTTCAAAATCTTATCAGGGTATGTACTCATCGAAAGTATTATCAAGCGTCTTGATCTATCTCTATAGATCTTGATGCTCAATACGTAAGCAGCTTCACTGAGGTCTTTCTTTGAAAAACTCCGTTCAAACACTCCTTTATGTTTCCAGAAAATTCTACATCATTTCTGATCAACAATGTGTCATTCACATATACTTATCAGAAAGGTTGTAGTGCTCCCACTCACTTTCTTGTAAATACAGGCTTCACCGCAAGTCTGTATAAAACTATATGCTTTGATCAACTCATCAAAGCGTATATTCCAACTCCGAGATGCTTGCGCCAGTCCATATATGGATCGCTGGAGCTTGCACATTTTTGATATCCATTAAGGAATACAGTTTTGATATCCATTTTCCAGATTGAAAAAACCTTCTGGTTGCATCATATACAATTCTTCTTTAATAAATCCATTAAGGAATACAGTTTTGATATCCATTTTCCAGATTTCATAAAATGCGGCAATTGCTAACATGATCCGGACAGACTTTAAGCATCGATACGAGTGAGAAAATCTCATCGTAGTCAACACCTTGAACTTGTCGAAAACCTTTTGCGACAAGTCAAGCTTTGTAGATAGTAACACTACCATCAACGTCTGTCTTCCTCTTGAAGATCCATTTATTCTCAATGGCTTGCCGATCATCGGGCAAGTCCACCAAAGTCCACACTTTGTTCTTATATATGGATCCTATCTCAGATTTCATGGCCTCAGGCCATTTATCGGAATCTGGGCTCATCATCACTTCCTCATAGTTCATAGGTTCGTCATGGTCTAGTAACATGACCTCTAGAACAGGATTACCATACCACTCTAGGGCGGAACGTGCTCTAGTTGACCTATGAGATTCGGTAGTAACTTGATCCAAAGTTGCATGATCATTATCATTAGCTTCCTCACTAGTTGGTGCAGGCATCACGGGAACGGATTTCTCTGTGATGAGCTACTTTCAAATATGAGGGAAGGTACAATTACCTCATCAAGTTCTACTTTCCTCCCACTCACTTCTTTCGAGAGAAACTCCTTCTCCAGAAAGGATCCATTCTTAGCAACAAAGATCTTGCCTTCGGATCTGTGATAGAAGGTGTACCCAATAGTCTCTTTTGGGTATCCTATGAAGACGCACTTCGCCGATTTTGGTTTGAGCTTATCAGGCTAAAGCTTTTTCTCATAAGCATCGCAACCCCAAACTTTAAGAAGCACAGCTTAGGTTTCTTGCCAAACCATAGTTCATACGGTGTCGTCTCAACGGATTTAGATGGTGCCCTATTTAAAGTGAATGCAGTTGTCTCTAATGTATAACCCCAAAATGATAGTGGTAAATCGGTAAGAGACATCATAGATCACACCATATCTAATAAAGAAATGCAGATTCTGACGTTCGGACACACCATTACACTGTGGTGTTCTGTGGCGTGAGTTGTGAAACTATTCCACATTGTTTTAAATGAAGGCCAAACTCGTAACTCAAATATTCGCCTCCACGATCAGATCGTAGAAACTTTATTTTCTTGTTACAATGATTCTCCACTTCACTCTTTGAACTTTTTCAAATGTTTCAGACTTGTGTTTCATCAAGTAGATATGCCCATATCTGCTCAAATCATCTGTGGAGTTTAGAAAATAGCAATACCTATCGCGTGCCTCAACACTCATTAGACCGCATACATCGGTATGTATTATTTCAGTAAGTCATTAGCTAGCTCCATTGTTCTAGAGAACGGAGTTTTAGTCATCTTGCCCATGAGGCATGGTTCGCAAGTATCAAATGATTCATAATCAAGTGATTCCAAAAGTCCATCTGCATGGAGTTTCTTCATGCGCTTTACGCCAATATGACCTAAACGGCAGTGCCACAAGTATGTTGCACTATCATTATCAACTTTGCATCTTTTGGCATCAATATTATGAATATGTGTATCACTACGATCGAGATTCAATAAACCATTAACATTGGGTGTATGACCATAGAAGGTTTTATTCATGTAAACAGAATAACAATTATTTTCTGTCTTAAATGAATAACTGTATTGCAATAAACACGATCCTATCGTGTTCATGCTCAACACAAACACCAAATAACATTTATTTAGGTTCAACACTAATCCCGAAAGTATAGGGAGTGTGCGATGATGATCATATCAATCTTGGAACCACTTCCAACACACATCGTCACTTCACCCTCAACTAGTCTCCATTTATTCTGCAACTCATGTTTCGAGTTACTAATCTTAGCAACCGAACATGTATCAAATACCTAGGGGCTACTATGAGCACTAGTAAGGTACACATCAATAACGTGTATATCAAATATACCTTTGTTCACTTTGCCATCCTTCTTATCCGCCAAATATTTGGGGTAGTTCTACTTCCAGTGACCATTTCCTTTGCAGTAGAAGCACTCAGTTTGAGGCTTAGGTCCAGCTTTGGGCTTCTTCACGGGAGTGACAACTTGCTTGCCATTCTTCTTGAAGTTCCCTTTCTTTCCCTTTGCCCTTTTTCTTGAAACTAGTGGTCTTGTTAACCATCAACACTTGATGCTCTTTCTTGATTTCTACCTTCGCCGATTTTAGCATCACGAAGAGCTCGGGAATCTTTTTCGTTATTCCTTGCACATTATAGTTCATCATGAAGTTCTAGTAGCTTGGTGATAGTGACTAGAGAACTCTGTCAATCACTATCTTATCTGGAAGATTAACTCCCACTTGATTCAAGTGATTGTAGTACCGAGACATTCTGAGCACATGCTCACTTGTTGAGCTATTCTCCTCCATCTTGTAGGCAAAGTACTTTTCATAGGTCTCATAACTCTCGACACGAGCATGAGACTGAAATACTAATTTCAGCTCTTGGAACATCTCATATGCTCTGTGGCATTCAAAACGTTTTTGAAGTCCCGGTTCTAAGCCGTAAAGCATGGTGCACTGAACTATCAAGTAGTCATCATACCGGGTTTGCCAAACGTTCATAATGTCTGCATCTGCTCCTGCAATAGGTCTGTCACCTAGTGGTGTATCAAGGACATAATTTATCTGTGCAACAATGAGGATAATCCTCAGATCACGGACCCAGTTCGCATCATTGCTACTATAATCTTTCAACTTATTTTTCTCTAGGAACATATAAAAATAAACGGGGAGCTACATCGCAAGTTATTGATCTACAACATACATATGCATATACTATCAGGACTAAGTTCATGATAAATTAAGTTCACTTAATCATATTACATAATCACTCCCACTCAGATAGACATCCCTCAGGTCAACCAAATGACACGTGATCCAAATCAACTAAACCATGTTCGATCATCACGTGAGATGCAGTAGTTTTCAATGGTGAACATCTCTATGTTGATCATATCTACTATATGATTCACGTTCGACCTTTCGGTCTCCAGTGTTTCGAGGCCATGTCTGTACATGCTAGGCTTGTCAAGTTTAACCTGAGTATTTCGCACGTGCAAAACTGTCTTGCACCCGTTGTATGTGAACGTAGAGCTTATCACACTCGATCATCACGTGGTGTCTCGGCATGATGAACAATCGCAATGGTGCATACTCAGGGAGAACACTTATACCTTGAAATTTTAGTAAGGGACCATCTTATAATGCTACCGCCGTACTAAGCAAAATAAGATGCATAAAACATAAACATCACATGCAATCAAAATATGTGACATGATATGGCCATCATCATCTTGTGCCTTTGATCTCCATCTCCAAAGCACCGTCATGATCTCCATCACCACCGGCTTGACACCTTGATCTCCATCGTAGCGTCGTGGTTGTCTCACCAACTATTGCTTGTACAACTATCGCTAATGCAGCGTGATAAAGTAAAGCAATTACATGGCGTGTGCATCTCATACAATAAAGCGACAACCATAAGGCTCCTGCCAGTTGCCGATAACTTTTACAAAACATGATCATATCATACATCAACATATATCACATCATGTCTTGACCATATCACATCACAACATGCCCTGCAAAAACAAGTTAGATGTCCTCTACTTTGTTGTTGCAAGTTTTACGTGGCTGCTACGGGCTTCTAGTAAGAACCGTTCTTACCTACGCATCAAAACCACAACGATGTTTCATCGAGTTTGCTGTTTTAACCTTCAAAAAGGACAAGCCATAGTAAAATTCGATTCAACTAAAGTTGGAGAAACAGACACCCGCCAGCCACCTTTATGCAAAACTAGTTGCATGTCTGTCGGTGGAACCGGTCTCATGAACATGGTCATGTAAGGTTGGTCCGGGCCGCTTCATCCAACAATACTGCCGAATCAAAATAAGACATTGGTGGTAAGCGGTATGACTATCATTGCCCACAACTATTTATGTTCTACTCGTGCATATCATCTACACATAGACCTGGATCCGATGCCACTGTTGGGGAACGTAGCATGCAATTTCAAAAAAATTCCTACGATCACGCAAGATCTATCTAGGAGATGCATAACAACGAGAGGGGGAGAGTGTGTCAACGTACCCTCATAGACCAAAAGCGGAAGCATTAGCTTAACATAGTTGATGTAGTCGAACGTCTTCTCGATCCAACCGATCAAGCACCGAACGTACAAAACCTTCGAGATTTGCACACGTTCAGTTTGATGACGTCCCTCAAACTCTGGATCCAGCAAAGTGTTGAGGGAGATTTTCGTCAGCACGACGGCGTGGTGACAGTGATGGTGAAGTAATCCGCCCAGGGCTTCGCCTAATCACTACGACAATATGACCAGAGGAGTAAACGGTGGAGGGGGCACCGCACATGGCTAAGAACAATTGATGTGCTTTGGGGTGCCCCCTGCCCTCGTATATAATGTAGGAGAGGGAGGAGGTCGGCCATAGGAGACGCGCCATGGGGGGGGGGGGGGAACCGACTAGGACGCCTAGTCCAAGTCGGCCCCCTTCCTTTCTTTCGGAGAGGGAAAGGGAAGGAGAGGGAGAGGGAGAAGGAAATGGGGGCCGCGCCCCCTTCCCCTTGTCCAATTCGGATAGCCCATGGAGGGGCATGCGCCACCCCTTGCGGGCTCCCTTCTTTTTTTGACTATAAACAGTAGGGTAAACCCCCACTGCAATTTTTATTAAAATAAAGCAGAACAATCAAATCAGTCTGAAAGGCTTGAGATAAGCCCAAGAAACAAAAAAAGGCTAAAGACCTAAAAAGACTAAACAGCTAAAAAAAGGAGAGAAAGAAGCTAAACAGCTAAAAAGCCTAAGAAGAAAAAATTACAACAGGCCATCAAGCCAAACTGAGAATTGCCTCTCATGCTTCTTCCTCATCCTATATTTGAGAAGCTTCGGTTCCTCGGAAAAATGAACTTCCACCCTTGGAAAGAAGGTGCAATATTCTCAAAGATTTTATTGTTTCGGTGATCCAAATGGCCCAAGCTCCAAGAATGATTATCTCCATGTAAAATGGGTATCTTATCTTATCTTTGAGGTCCTGGAATGCTTCTAATACAGACAGGTTTGGAGCTCTTGTGGGACAAATGAAGTCCCAACATTGTTGAACAAATTGACAGCCCAAAAAGAGATGATGCAATGTTTCTTCTAGAGGACAGCCTCCAACAGCACAATTGTAATCTTCCAACACGAACTTCTTCCTTCTAAGTAAGTTTCTGGTGTTAACTCGATCATGTAGAAGTTGCCAGAAGAAAACTTTATGCTTTGGTTGGCAGGAACTCTGCCAGATCCAGTTGAAATGAGGGGGTGTCTGTTTGTGACCAATTAATACTTTATATGCTTTGATGGCGGAGTAGTGCTCAGTTCCCCAAATGTAGCTCCAAGTATCCAAAGAGTTTAAATGTTCAGATTGTCTCATGGCTAAACAAATGTCTTCCATTTGTAAGAATTCCTCATAGGCCTCAGTTGTCAAGGGGAGGAAGAATAAATCCTGCAGGTACTCAGTCTGCAAAACTTGTTGAATATTCAGCTGGGGATATTTGACAAAAGAGAATAGGTGGGGAAATTGGTGTTTAAGAATTGCTTGGATCCATAGATCATCCCAAAAGAATGCACTAACACCATCCCCCACATTACATCTAGCAATAGCTTTGTACTGATCAATGAGGGCTAAGTTGGACTTCCACCAGAAAGATCCAATCATGTTGTCCCCTGGTAATTTCCCATCATTGTAATATGTCTCCCAGATCAAGTTTACCCAGGGAATATCATGTCTGTTGAAGAATTTGTGAAGGTTTTTCATGAGCACGGTCATATTATGAGTGGAGATATCTAAAACACCTAGGCCTCCCCGGTCTTTTGGTCTGCACTCGTGGGTCCATGATACCAAAGCAGGCCTTTTGTCTTCCATATCAGGTCCTCTCCAAAGGCGGTGTCTCGGTATTTGATGATCTGTTTTTTATTGTAATTGGTATGTCCAAACAGCACATGAAGAAGATCGATAAAGATGTCATCACCGACTTGACCAACAGTAATTTTCCAAATTTTGGGTCATGAAGATAGAGATACCAGCCACTCTTTTTGCAATCCTGTTAACTAAAGGTAGACATTGCTCAACCGTTGGCTTGTAAAGTCCCAAGGGCATACCAAGGTAGGTAAAATGGGAATTGCCCTCTAGCACACCGCAGGTGTTTGTATAGATTTCTACTCTGTCTTCAAAGAATATTCAAGGGCACCATGATGGACTTCCCATAATTAACTCTTAGCCCAATTGCTGTGGCAAAAGTATTCAGAAGTGCTTTTAAGCAGAATAACTGCCTAGAATCAGCTTGCATAACTACTAAGGTGTCATCTGCATATTGCACAATTGGGAAGTGAGGACAAGAGTTTACTTGCAGAGGAGCAGTAATCAGATTTAATCTCATGGCTTTATTAAGGATGGATTGAAGCAAATCAAGAGTCGACAAAAATTAAAGGAGAATAAGGGTCCCCTTGTCTTACTCCCTCCTTATGTAAATTCTTTTCCCAGGAACTCCATTGAGAAGCATGTAAGAGGATGCAGTTGTGAACAGAGCTTCCATCCAGGAAATCCACTTCTCTCCAAATCCTTTACCTCTAAAAATATCAATGATGGCATCATGCTCAATTGTATCAAAAGCCTTCTCAAAATCCAGTTTTATTACTAAGATTCCCTCCTTAGATTTATGACACTGGTGGATGTATTCATATGCCCAACCAAGGCAGCCCTGGATTACTCTATCTTTGAGAAAGCCATATTATATGCACCAACTGTAGAATAATTCTTTGCAGTCTATTTGCCAATAGCTTTGTAATGATTTTGAGAACACCATTTAGCAGGGAGATTGTCCTGAAGTCATTTGGAGAAATTGGCACCTCTTTTTTTGGCACTAAAGTGATGAAAGAGGAGTTAATGCTTTCAAGATTTACATTCCCAGCATGAAAAATCCAAAATAAGCTCAAAGACATCATTCTTGCACTACTAGGAAAAGGCCTACTAATGGCGCACCTAATTTGGCCATTAATGGCCCATTAGTGGTGCGCCATTAGTGCCACGCCATTAGTATATTTTACTAATGGCGCACCACTGGTGCGCCATTAGTATCTGGTATACTAATGGCGGACCTCGATGCGCCATTAGTATATACAACAGTGCGCCATTAGTATGCCTCCTGTGGGGCCATGTATACCAGTGCTTTGGCATACTAATGGCGCACAACAACAAGATGCCATTAGTAACCCGGCATACTAATGGCGCCTTTGTTAATGATGCGCCATTAGTATCCTTTGGCATACTAATGGAGCACCGTGATGTGATGCTCCATTAGTATGAATATTAGGTTTTTTTTATTTTCTATTTTTTGAACAGGTTACAAAATGTATAATTGGTAAAAATATAGACAACACACATCAACAACAGATTCATCGAATACAATAGAAGATTAGTCTCTGAATACAATTCATCATATTAGTCTCCGAATACAATTCATCATATTAGTCTCCGAATTGAAAAGACCGAACAAAGATAGAACATTATATTACAAGTCTCGAGACCGCGAGTAGCGAGTTTGTCTTCACATTACAAGTCGATATCGATCATCTAAACTACCATCACATAGAAGAGAGCTGCGGTCATCACGATGAGCATCATCACGATGAAACTCGTCTTCATCCGGTTCCTCCAACGCTCCTCCCTCTCCCGCTAGATAGCGGGCGTATCTAGATTCGGCCTTGGCCCTAGTGGTGTACCCTTTGTAACTGTTACCGCTGAATCGGTGAACCTGTCTCCGACGCTCCTCCCGCCGTCAGAGACTCCGGGAACCTTACCCTTGTACACTATACATAACGCATTTACATCGCTATGTACTAGCCAAACGAAACGTTAGTACCAATTCACAGACAATACATAAGCAATATATAAGTATGCAATGAACGATCGGAAGAGAAAAGCAAGACATTAATAGCATTGATTACATCTAAGTTGAACGACTCTCGAAACCAAAGAGACATACTACAAGTTCATTAAAGTTTAATTACAACATGAGCCAATCGATGTTTCGTAACTAGACACATGCATCACCGCTATAGACTCGACTCAAGGGACCGGAGCGTGGATGAAGCCGCCGTCTATCGTGGGAGTCATTAAATAACGGGCGTTGTCACCTGCATTTGTAGCATTGTGTCGATGTCACTGTTGGACGGTTGATTTACGAGGTAGAACTGCCCCGAGGTACTGCGACATCTTGATGGATGATTTCCGCAAACTCCATTTGGATGCGAAAGAATTCTTGTCCGATGTCCGCGTCTGGATTGCCGACACACTCGCGGCCCAATCTTTGAGTTTACTCGGTAGCGAAGTTGATGATGGTCCCGCACGATCGCCTGCATGTGATGGATGGCGTAGTAGGCACCCTTCGACCGCCAGCGGCCGCTGACGAGCGTAACGTCGTATTGTGGGAGAACACGTGCTTGCCGCATTTACGAATAGGCCCGGTGAAGGTGCCTCCAGATTTGGCGAGCCGGGGAGAACATCATCAAGAACCTTCTTGACATTTGTGTAGTCTACGTTCGACTGACGGTCCGGGTCGAAATATGTGGCCATGGAATATTTGGGGCTTAGGAGGATGAGCGTGCAATGTGTGTCACTGCAGAAAACACGGAATTTTAAAAGAAAAACAATCGAAATCTAAGAATTCATATGTTATGGGCCGGTTTAGGGGAGGACTTACTCGGGAAAGTAAGGCACGAGGAAGTTATCCTTATCTTGGTTTGCCAGAATGACGCCTTCGAGGTAAGAACTCGCGACTTGTCGGTCCCCAGCGCTGCCCAAGATCTTGGCACGCATGTAGAAGGGGTCGACTATCACGATGTCCGGGGTCTTGTCGCGAATGATCCGCATCTCCATACTCAGCGAAAATAGCCGAACGAAGGTGTAGGGCAGCGGATGAAGGTTCAACATAGCGAGGATGTCCTCAAACCGCAGGACGATCGTATGCCCGATGGAGTTATCCACAAAGCCCTTGCCCTCTGGCACCTTGGCCGCGAAAACCGGGTATGCCACATCCTTCTCTCTGAGACGCCGCTTCTCCAAAGAAAGAACAACATCATGCAGACTCCGATAGCACCAGTTGCAGCATTGAGCATATTTGTCGGTAGCATCGCCCTACCCGCCACATGCACCCTCCTCGAGGTATCCTCGGTGAAGGTGGACCGCCCCGAGCACGGATCGTACTCGGTGCGGCTGGCCCGCACCCTTGTTAGTCTTTCTTTTGCGTGCCTTCTTCTTCTCCTATAATGGGACCGAGTTACGCTCACAGACCTCCTTCTTGAGTGTGTTGGGCACGATAATATTTCGCACCTCGCCTACTCGAGGCTCGGTGAAGTCGGCATTGGAGGCGTCTCTGAGAGCTGAACGGCGGGGCGGCGCTGTTGCAACTTGGCTTCTCCGCGGTACCAGCTAGATCACGCCGCGTCTTTTGTTGGGTTGGGTTCTTGAGAAGGAGGGCCCATGAAGTCGCCACCGTACCCATGATCGGCAAAATCTTGATCGGCGTTGCCAAATGTATCGTCGTCGTCGTCGTTCGATCCCGTGCCATATGCATGTTTGGATCCGATGGCATAGGGATGTCCAAAGCACCGTATGCGGCGGTCTTGCCATGGGGCCGACTTGGCGCCAGCACGATCGGGCGGTGTTGTCTTTGGGGTGGTGTCCCCGCCCCCAAGCGAATCTGGCTCTTCGGCCAAAGCAGGGCCAGCTCAGGCGGCGCCGAGGGTCATCACGTCATCATCGTCGGCCCGACGGGTCGAATCGGAAGTAACAACTCGTCGAACTGGCAGCACCTAACGGTTGAACCCTAAACAAGTTGGGTGGCATCCGGGTACCGTGGAACAAGGGGTTGCCCGGTTGAACGATTTTGCCCTTGGCGACATCGACCAACTCGTTGTTCACGAAGTGCAGGAGAGTGCACGGAACGTCGGCGGCGCCCTGCGAAAACATGTAGGGCGTCAGGGATGCCCAGTCAAAGGCAAGGAGATGAAGTCCTCGGTCGAGAGAGGCTTAATTAGTTACCGTGATGATGGCGTCGAGCTCGGCTAATGTCGAGGCACCGCCAACGGCGGGCCTGCAGTTGACGGAGGGGCCGCTTGCTACAGAGGTGGCGGCCGGCGTACACCCGGGTGCATTAAGCTCCCGTGCCGGCGTCGGAGACACCAATGCTGCCTCCGCCGGAGACACCAATGGCCCCACCATCGCGTTCTACGAGTTGCTGGCCGTGAAGCTAGGAATCGGGGGCGGCCCCTGTTGGCCGCCCGCAATCCACGCACTCAACCCCTCGATCAAGGTAGGCACAATGGCGGTGATCGTCGCTCCGAGTTGTTGTTGCACTTGCTCTTGGACAATCTCCGGAATCCGCGCCACCTGTGCCTTGAGTTCTTAAACCTCGCGCGCCTGGCTTTCCGAGCTGGTCTTTTCTTCCTTTCGCCCACCAGTGTTATAGTATGACGACCATTTTGTCGACAAGCCTTTGCCGGCCACACGACCAGCTGACGTCCGCTTACTGAGCTTATCCTTGTTCTTCATTACTTTCAACGCCCTATTTAGAGTGGTGTCCCAAGGGTTGCTCTTAGTCGACCCCGCGCTACTGCTTTCAGTCGCCCGCGGAAGGAATGTGAACCATTTAGAAATTTGGCTTCATTAATTAGAATGCAACCATATGGAGCTAATTACGCGGGGGTGTATTCCTTACTGAACAAGCTCAAGCGCCCTGGTCTTCGGATCCGTGGTAAGCTCCTTTGTTTTCGGGTCCTTCTTGTACCGGGCCCTGACAAAGTACCTGGTCTGCTTGTCACCGTATTTATCGAAGAGGGGCGGTAGGCCTTGCTCGGCACGGTCCGCCTCCTCCTGTCCCATATAGGCTCCACCACTCTGTAACCGCCGGGACCGAGTGTGTGTTCTCCTAAGTTCAGCTCCCGCATTTCTTTCCCCCACTGACTTGATTCGGAGTTTGCGGTGCTCGAGCAATTGATCTTGAAGTCGTTGTAGTCATCTTCGGTGATCGAAGGATTTTTCTCCTTGATCTTCTCATAACTCTCACCTTTCTCGATCATTCTCTTCACATTGCTTTTCCAAGTAGACAGGGCCTTGCTCATCTTCGTGAGGGCAGCATTGTTCACTTTATTCCCTTTGAGGCTTGTGTTTTCAAATTCAGTGGGGAACTTGTGTCGTTCGTGCAGCTTCGTGAAGAGGAGGTTGCGCAAATTCCCTCGGCCAGGATGCCTTAGGTTCTCGGTGTTGATTGAGACGGTGCTCCAGAGAATGCGCCCGAGCTGAAGCGAGTACCCCTTGTCTATTCGTTCGGGCGCCGTTGGATTCCCGTCGGAGTCCACTTCAGTAACTTCCTCCTTGAGGGTGCGGAGCACGGTCGGGCGCCGGTCCTTCCGTTGCCTCTTTGGTTGGCTGCCATCTGTGCGTGCGCTGCCATCATCAGTGGCGGCATCCTCGGCGGCACCATGAGTGGTGGCATCAGTGGGGTCATCCTCGGCGGTACCATCAGTCGTCTCAGGATCGGTGGGGAAGGCGGCGTCCTCATACAAGTGAGGTTGTTCCTCCATCTCTGGGACAGCTCGAGAATGCCTTGCCGCCGAACCCCGGCCTCATCGTTGTTGGCCATGTTACTCTCTAAATAGGAACAAAGTTTGGTCAAAAGTTGGTTATTGTCAAGGAACAAGATCATGGTCTCATCATTTAGGGTTTGTCGACACCGAGGCATCCTAAAAGCTAAGCTTTTATCATTGAGGGTTTTTCGACGCCGAGGCACCCTAAAAGCCTAAGCTTTCATCATTAGTCACAAGTACCCCGGCCCATGCATTAGTCACAAGTACCCCATATGTCCTATTTTAGCAAAGTCATGCTAAAATTCACGGAAAATTTCAGCATGACCTTTGCTGAAAATAGGACATATGGAATTCAATTTCTTGGAACGGAAGTTAATCGACATTCCAGCAAACTCAAGGGCCTCTCGGGTGGACAAGGCAAAAAGGCCTCCATCACAACATGGAAAATACATTGGCATGTGAAGAGGTGAAACAATATATGCATCTCCAAGCAGTATCATTCAACATTTTGGACAAACCACTACAAGCAATCTTGGATCGGATACAAGAAGAATGTGAGAAAATGCAGACAAATACTAACAGATTGAGGTGTTTAACTTGTGGTGCTCTACGTGCTATTAACATTTCAAGTCAAAACCTTTTACGGTTAGTAAGTGTTTCTTGAGCATATGTATGTAGTAAGTGTTTACGCTCTCGGTGTTTGAGAACACATATTTTAGCTACCTAGTACCCGGTGCTATTACCCAGCAGTTAATTAGCTTTTGCTTTTGCTTTTTAGTGCCAAATTCTAGCTAGTACCAGCAAATTAACATCTAGCAGCAATCATTTTCAAATATATATACACTGGACATTTTAATATTAACCTAAGGAAAATGAATAGTTAGGTTAATTACCCACCGTTAGTTATTCGATCGATGCTTTGTTCTACACTTTGATGCAAATTAGTATATAGAAGAAGCTATTTACTAGCAGTACCATATATAAAAGACATTGACCGATGCTATTTACTAGCAGTACTAGCAGTTTTTCTTTTTCAATAAGCTGTATTGTCCATCGATCAGTATTGGCCATATATAAAAGACATTGATCGATGCTATTTACTAGCGATAGTAGCAGTTTTTTTCTTCTTCATTAACTGTACTAGCAGTTTTTTTCTTCTTCATTAATCTGTATTAGCTATTTACTAGCAGTACTAGCACTTGGATCATATGCTAACGCTACATTGATACATCATCATGCTGGGTAATATTAAACCCAAGCAACTTTATAATCAACCCAAGATACATCAACTAATGACCTTTGTCCTACCTAATAAAAACAGTCATGCCAAAGATATAGTATATAAATCTGAATTTGTGTTTACAAGAAGAGTGCCCATTGCAATGTAAACCTGAGAACACAACTCACCTCAAGTGCAGGATATAGCAGACACCTACTTCTTCAGTCAAGTGCAGTAAAAGACCGTTTGCAGAACCTGTTTAGTCAAAGTTGAACATTAGAATCCATACTATGCTCTACTATGCTTGTAAAGGAACACCTGCTAGTTAGCTGTTGTCGAGTTGCCAGCATTCGTCGTAAGTGAAAAAAAATGAAGAAGAAAAAAGGCATGCATGCACTGGTTTGCCAAAACAGAGCACTTTAGTCCTCTATTTTTGCTAACTACTACACATACCCCCAAGTGAACCACCACAACATCTAAAAGCTAACAATTGTTTTTGCTTATAAAAAAGACCAATGGCACATAATACATCCAGAAGCACAATTCCTAGTGATTTCCTGCTTGAGGCAATCTGCTTTCAACCGGGTGCACAATCTTCAACATGAGTCGGACCATGATAACCGTTATTTTGCTTATCAAGACATGTTTTCTCAAGCGAAGTTGAGATCGAACATCACATGAAGTGCTGATTCCTTGAAATGGTAATGATAAATATAGTTCCAAAAGATGCAACACATAAGCAGAATTGTATTATGTTTCAATACTTAGCCAGAGTTATAATGCAATATTTCTTTCGGTTTAACTAGTGTTACGAACTCTTTAACAAAATCGAGTGCAACTTGCTAAACAAGGAGGATTATACGCTTCATTTCATCGTCAGCTAAAAGAACATAGAAGGAGCCCTGCTGAGAATACAGCTTTGAGATCCAAGATACTTTTCACGGTTTCAGACCCCATTAACAATATGGGTGTTAAACTTGTATATTCCATGGACGGTGTAAATTGTAACATGTCACACACGCCTTACACGCACAAAAAACTCAGACACAAGATGCAAATGTGCATGATACCGAAAACTGAATGTGGGTAGCTGAGCAATCACCAATGTCACATAGTACATCCAGAGCATATGATTGGAGTGAAGTTGAGACAATGCTGTTTGAGACCAGTTCTCGGTGATGTTACATTTGAGGCAAATCTGATTTCGGCTAATGGTACTCAAGATGGTCTTGCTCCATTTATAAAAATAAATAAAATGAACATTGCGATTCTGAGTGCGAAGGGGAATTTGGAACTCGAAATTTGAGCAATGATAAATACTACTTATCGGTGCAAGTATATCATTTCACAAGCTTACATTAAGATTGGACATCACAGGAAGTGTTTAATTCCTTGAAATGGTCAGCAGCTAACATGAATAATAAATACAATTCCAAATGATGCAAACACTACCCCAAATGAACTTTTTCGTGACGGTTGATAAGATTCGTGAAGGCTGCGGGTCCTCTATAACACCCCGGATTCGATGCGCCAGGTGTCCGCCAGTTATTTGCCGTCGTTGCCATGTCATGTGCTTGCGTGTCTCTCTTTGCCATGTCATCATCTGCATTTCATATCATGTCATCATGTGCATTTCATTTTGCATACATGTTCGTCTCATGCATCCGAGCATTTTCCCAGTTGTCCGTTTTGCAATCCGGCACTCCTATGTCTCCCGGTGCCCCCTTTTGCCTGTTTTCATGTGCGGGTGTTAAACGGTCTCGGAATGGACCGAGGTTTGTCAAGCGGCCTTGGTATAGCACCGGTAGACCACCTGTCAGGTTTCGTGTCATTCGGAGGTCATTTGATACTCCAACGGTTAACCGGGTAACCGCAAAGGCCTCTTTTATCTTGCAGCCCAACACCCTTTCAAAGTGGCCCAAAACCCAGCAAACTCCCCTCCATGCTCTCGGTCGTTCGATCACGATCGCGTGGCCGAAAACCGCTCCTCATTTGGACTCTCCTAGATCCTCTACCTATAAATATGTGTCTTCCCCAAAAATTCGGGTCCAAACCTACCTAACCTTCCCGCCGCCGGACATTTCGTCGCGCCCGACAGACGTGTCCGCCCCCTCGCGCCGCCGCCCTCGAACTGGGGCTGCCACGTGGCACCGCCCGGCAGCGCCGCCGTCCAGCCAGGGGGCCCAGGCAAACCCGCCCGGGCAGCCTTCGCCGTCCGCGCCCGCGCCGCCCGCCTCCCTCACGGCGCTTCGCCCGGCGCTCCGCCGCCAGCGGCGCCGCCCGCCCATGACCTCCGCCTCCTCCGCCGGCGCCGACCCGCCGCCTCGCCGCCCGACCCGCACCTCCTCCTCGCGCGCGCCCGAGCCCGGCTCGGCCGTGCCTCCGCCCGTGGCCGCTTCGCCTCGTCGGCGTCGCCACCGCTCCGCCACGGACCTCAGCGCCGCCGCGGATCAAGCTCCGGCCCGCCCCTCCTCGGCGTCCGTGCCGCCTCCCCAACCTTCCCGGCCGGATCCGGCTCCTCCGGCTCCTCCCGGCCCCTCCTCCTCATTCCGGCCGCCGTCCCCGTCGTCTCCGGCGAGATCCGGCCTGCCTCGAAGTCCGTGCCATGAGGCTGACTTTCCCCCTCCAAATTCTGCCAAGTCCCGATTATCTGTGAAATTATCATGCATTTTCATCGCATCATATCTCTGCATTCGTAGCTCCGTTTCATGCGTGTAGTATGTCAGTTTGTTCGCCTCGAAGAGTTGATCATTTCATCTCATTGCATCATTTAAATTTGAGCTCATCTTGATGCCCGAAATGCTGTTAGAATTGTGCTATCTGATGTTAGTTTCAGATTCTTATCAGTACATGCACTTTTGTCATTTTTGCCATGATTGATGTGTGCACCCTATGAAGTTGAGTCCTACATGTGTTTTGTAATATGCCATGCCATCTTTACAGGTGTGTATGCCATGTATTTTTGTGATCTCTGTGGTGACTAGCACAAGCATGAAAACTAGGCTTCATGATGTTGCTGATTTCAGCCCCTGTTCTGCTGATATTTTTATGCCATGTAAACTTGATGCTACCGAGAGATCCATGCTCATTTTGAGATACTTTAGTGAGGATGTTCTGAACATATGGTTATGATATATCCATACATGCCCTTGTTTGCAATTATGGAGTGCCATAGCTTGAGTAAATCGAGCTCTACTTTTGCTATAAAATGTTTCCTGGCAGATTGTTTACATGTTATTCAATTTTGCCAAGGTTGTTGTAGTTGATCCGTGTATGCTATGATGTTGTTCTTGCCATGTATAGCTTTTATGCCATGTCTTATTACTATTAGTTGCCTTGCCATGCCATGTATTGCTCTGTGGTGAGTGGTTCAAGCTCACCAAAATGCCTACTTATTGTTGTTCCTGCCATGTATAAATCTGTAATATAACTTGCCATGTTTACATGGGTGCCATCATGTTTTCTCTGCCCTTTTGGCTCATGGTCAGTAAAGGACTTTTGTTCTACGCAATTAGTAGATTCATGCCATGCCTTTGTTTGCCATGATAAGTTCCTGTAGCATGTTGTTTGATAGCTCTAAACATTGCAACCTGATGTTATTTCCTGATAAGTCTGAACTGTTATTATTTGCAATCTTGCCATGTCTTTTTGAGCATGTTCTAGTGATTTCTGGAGATAGCTCAGTGTTCATGTTTGGTCATGCTTTACCTGTACATCGTGCCCATGCCTTTTGTTATTACGTTGAGCTTCTGTAGCTTGTTGTTTTGATGCTTGCAATATGCCTAGTTGCTGTTTTGGACAGATTGTTGTTATGACTTGTATTGTGTGTATGTGTTGAACCGTTGCTCCGTTTTGAGTGTGCTCTATATGAAACTTGCTTGATTTTGCATGTAGCTTCATATTATCATGTTGCATCCATGTTTTCAGGTGTTCGCGTGATGTTTGTATGCATTTTGCATCAATGCCATGTTTAACTTGTTTTGTTCATATCTTCTAGGCCGTAGCTCCGAATCTAATGAACTTTATATGTAACTTGACTAGAATTTCGTGTAGATCATCGTGGTGCATCTTAACTTGCTGTTTAACAACTTGAACATAAAGTTATTCAGATCTGGACCAATTTCGAAATTTGCATATGAGGACTTACCGGAATTGTTATATGTTGTTCCCGGCCTCATTTAAACTTGCCTTGATGTGTTGCTCTTGTTTGCGTCATCTCTCGCCATGAGTAGACTCATCTAGCTTTGTCATGCATCATGCTTGTTGTGCATCATGTCTTGTTCATGTGTGGTGTGTTTACTATGTTGTGTGCTTCTTCTTGTTAGTTCCTGTTCCGTTGCGATCGTGAGGATTCGTTCGTCTCACGCTTGGTTCGGCTTCATCCATTCGTCTTCTTCATGGACTCGTTCTTCTTCCTTGCGGGATTTCAGGCAAGATGACCGCTACCCTGGATCTCACTACTATCATTGCTATGCTAGTTGCTTCGTTCTGTCGCTATGCTGCGCTACCTATTACTCCCTCCGTTCGGAATTACTTGTCTCAGAAATGGATGTATCTAGAACTAAAATACGTCTAGATACATCCATTTATGCGACAAGTAATTCCGAACGGAGGGAGTACCTGTTTATCAAGCCATCCCAAATTGCTATGTCAGCCTCTAACCTTTTGCACCCTTCCTAGCAAACCATTGTTTGGCTATGTTACCGCTTTGCTCAGCCCCTCTTATAGCGTTGTTAGTTGCAGGTGAAGATGAAGTTTGTTCCTTGTTGGAACATGGAGATGTTGTTCCTTGTTGGAACATGTTTACTTGTTGGGATATCACAATATCCATTGTTTAATTAATGCATCTATATATTTGGTAAAGGGTGGAAGGCTCGGCCTTATGCCTGGTGTTTTGTTCCACTCTTGCCGCCCTAGTTTCCATCATATCGGTATTATGTTCCCGGATTTTGCGTCCCTAACGCGGTCGGGTGATTTATGGGACCCCCTTGACAGTTCGCTTTGAATAAGACTCCTCCAAAGAAGGCACAACATTGGTCTTACCATTTGCTTCACCACCACCTACATTTCCCTTGGGAGTAATTAACCCAAGGGTCATCTTTATTCAGGCCCCCCCCGGGCCAATGCTTGTCTAAGTGTTGGTCCAAACTAGAGCCCTTTGCAGCGCCACCTCGGGGAAACTTGAGGGCTGGTTTTAGTTGTACGGACTGCTCATCCGGTCGTGGCCTGAGACGAGATCTGTGTGGCTACTATCGAGGTGTCGGCACGCCAGAGGTCTTGCTGGTCTTGTTTTATTGCTGTCGAAATGTCTTGTAGCCGGGATTCGAGACTGATCAGGTCTTCCGGGAGAAGGAATATCCTTCGTTGATAGCGAGAGCTTATCATGGGCTAAGTTGGGACACCCTGCAGGGTATAAACTTTCGAGAGCCATGCCCGCGGTTATGTGGCAGATGGGAATTTGTTAATATCCGGTTGTAGTAAACTTGAAGCAAACTCTTCTAAAATACACCAACCGTGTGCGTAACCGTGAGTGTC
The DNA here is from genome assembly GCA_021605145.1 of Aegilops bicornis. NCBI lineage: Eukaryota > Viridiplantae > Streptophyta > Magnoliopsida > Poales > Poaceae > Aegilops > Aegilops bicornis. The sequence goes on along the minus strand of CM038671.1, from coordinate 576,190,452 downwards.
TCTTTTCGGGGTTGATCGAGAGGAGAACACGGTTTCTGGGTTATGTCTGACGTAAGTAGGAGTTCAGGATCACTTCTTGATCATTACTAGTTGACGACCGTTCCTTTGTTTCTCTTCTCGCTCTCATTTGCGTATGCTAGCCACCATATATGCTTAGCCGCTGCTGCAACCTCACCACTTTACCCCTTCCTTTCCCTTTAAGCTTTGCTAGTCTTGATACCCATGGTAATGGGATTGCTGAGTCCTCGTGGCTCACAGATTACTACACCACCAGTTGCAGGTACAGATTTTGCGATGATCATGACGCGAGAGCGATGCTTGCTTGCGTGGAGTTCTTCTTCTGCTTCTTCAATCAGGGGATAGGTTCCAGGTCGGCAGCCTGGGCTAGCAGGGTGGATATTGTTTGAGTTTCTGTTTATGTTTAATCCGCAGTCGGATGTTGATCTTGTATATGATGTTGTATTCATGTGGCATTGTATGTCTTGGTTGTACCCCTATGTACTATGTAATGTTGATGTAATGATATCCACCTTGCAAAAGCGTTTCAATATGCGGGTCTATCCTTGGTGGGACCGTCGAGTTTCTTTTGGATAGGGTCGCATATTGGGTGTGACATCCTCCTTCAGGAACGTACGACGTTCGTGACGTGAATGGCGTACCGAAGCGAATGGGTCGAGTCAATCCTGAAGGGTCGAAGCTAACAATTGACCCAGCCCAGACCAGAGAGGAGGAAGAATAGAAGGGGGTGGGGGACTCACCTATGTTTGCTTTGTAGCCGAGGTGAAGCACCACCGATCGAGCCGAGGCGACGTGGCCCTCCTCTCCGGCCGCCCCTCGCCCAGTCGTCACGGCGCGCTCTACCTGCAGAGCAGAGACGACACGAGGGTCAGCTAGATGGAGACGGGAGGTACAAGAAGGATCCACAGCAGCAGCACCTTCTCCTCCTTGGATGAAAGGGAACTCACCAGGGTGAGGCGTCGAGGCGTCGAGGCGGCGTCGGGGCGGCGTCGAGGCGGCGGGGCAGCGTCGGCCGAGGCGGCCGGGCGTCGAGGCGGCGCCGAGGCGGCAAGCGGGCGTCGGCCGAGGCGGCGGGGCAGCGGCGACGGGAGAGGACAGGGGAAGGGGATCGAGGGCGAGGGAGAGAGAGGGGATAGGTTTGGGCCGGGGAGGAAATATGGATGGGGGCGGCACAATACTAATGGCGCACCACACCTCGGTGCGCCATAAGTACATCCATACTAATGGCGCACCTCGCCCTGGTGCGCCATTAGTATTTTTTTTATTTCTGCTTGAGCCAACAGGTTATCTTCCACCTGACCTGATCCACATCAAGTTCCCTCTACTAGCTCGATTGGTGACCAGTTCTCACACCAGAGGTCTGGGTTCGATTCCCAGGCTCCACAATTTTTTTATGCATTTAAAATGCTGTTTGATACTTATTTGTGTTTAAATATGTTCAAACTTGTTTAAATCATAACAGTAATATTTTTTATAAGACAGTAATAATTTTTTAAAAAATATCATCAAACAGTAATGCCGGTGGAGCGGGGGAGGGTGCGGGGGGTGCGGGGGGTCGGCGGTGGCGGTTGAGTAGGGGAGGGGTGCGGGGGGTCGGCAGCGGCGGTTGAGTAGGGGAATCGAGGGTGCGGGGTTTGGCGGGCGGCCGGTGGACTGGGGTGCTCGGCATGAGGGGGGGCCGGATCCGCGAGGTGGGATAGCGATCGAGATGGAGGGGATCGAGATCGAGTGTCCATGAAATTTAAAAATATTCATGATAGTTCAAAAAGTGCCCATGAAATACAATCGAGAAATGAAGGCTACGATTTAAATACAATCGATCTTAGCTAGCTATCTGTTCACAATCTTCTTGCCCTTCTTTTTTCGCAAATGGAGTTCTTCTGTGGAACGGACGTCCTTTAGGTTGGGTGGTCCTGCTTCTTCTTGTGGTGTATGCTGCTACTTCATCATTGTCGTCATGTTCGATCCTCGGGTCGCCGTACTTGTCGAAGTCTTACTCATTGGCTACTCCATCCATTCCGATGATCTTCCTTTTGCCTCTCCTCACGACAACACGTTGGGCTTTGTGGTCGGTAATGAAGAAGCATTGGTCAACTTGGGAAGCCAGTACCCATGGCTCATTTTTCAAGCGGTGACGTTATGCCATGGGTCTTGGATTTGGCTTCGGGTATAGCCATGGTGTTGAAATACCGGTCTTCTTTTAGGACGCTCTTCGCCCATCTGACATGGAACATCGGGACCTTCTCTCCAGCGTAGCTCAGCTCCCAGATCTCCTCGATCCTTCCGTAGTATCTGTCCTTGTCATTACCGGTGTAGGATTCCATCGTTACCCCGGAGTTCTAATAACCATCGCTCTTCATGTCCTTGGCCTCGGTGTAGAATGTGTAGCCGTTGATATCGTACGCCTCATAGGTCATCAGGTTGTGCTCGGCGCCCTGTGACAAGGCGAATATGAGTTGTTCTTCCGCGGAAGAATCCTCATGTAAAGATGCAATGAAGCTTACTGCTTGAACCAACGCGTGAAACATGAGTTGTGCTCTTTGATTATATCTCCGTCAGTCCTCTGTTGGCCTCGGTCATTGTACGTCTTCTTAATAAAGGTTTTGTGCTCTACCACCCAAGGATCGACCACGTCTATGTGTTGTAAGCGCGACTAGGTTTGCTCTTTCAAAGTCGGTAGTCGACCCTCTAAGTCGACATGCATTTCGCGGCGACCCTCACGGTGACCCCATCCAGCGAGCCTGCCGAGGTGCTGCTGACGGTCGGACCAACGGGGTTCTCAATGCCTAGATAATTAAATGCGATGGGAGATGCACTCTTGGTCGAAAAGCCCTGGCTATACTTCCTCTGGGCGTGACATGTTGCGAACGTATCCTTTGATGACACCATTCATCCTTTCGAACGGCATCATGCTGTGCGAGAACGTCGGCCCGAGTTGGATGATATGCTCCACTATATGGACCAGCAGATGCACCATAACGTCGAAGAATGCGGGCGGAAGTACATCTCAAGCTCGCATAGTATCACCGCGATCTCTTCCTGTAGCCTTCGAGTTGCCTCACGCCAATCGACTTCCGAGAGATGACGTCGAAAAAGTTGCATAGGCCAAATAGCATTTCACTGGACGTGCTGGCCCATGATCCCACGGATTGCAACCGGAAGTATCTGCGTCATCAAGACGCGTGATACCGTGAGACTTCATCCTTGAACTTCGCTCACTGGGTCTAGGTATCTGCTTATCTTCCCAGCAGAATCGTAAGGAAGTTTTACTCCTAGGAGGCAGGTGAAAACTGCTCGATCTCCTCGACTTAGAGTGAAGCACGCGGAGGGTAGTCATTTCCGGTCTTCTTGGCCTTTTTGCCTTTCTGACGACTTTCATCGTGTCCCGCTTCGCCTCATCATCATCATCATCATCATCATCATCATCATCATCATCATCATCATCATCATCATCATCATTAGCGTGAAGCTCTGCACGATGCCCATTGATTTCAAGTCTGCCCTTGCTTTCGGCCCATCTTTGGTCCTCTCTGGCATGTTGAGCAGGGTACCAAGCAAACTCTCGCACACGTTCTTCGTGATATGCATGACATCAAGGCTGTGAGGCACACGGTGGATCTTCCAGTACGGCAAGTCCGAGAAAACAGACCTCGTTTTCCATACCTTCAGGCTGACTCTGGCGCCTTCGCTTCTTTCCGGCTCTGGCGCCTTTTGCTTCTTTCGGCGGTGGGCAGTCTTTCCAATTTTTCAACAGCTTGTCTATTTCCTCGCCGCTCCTCGTACAGGCGTTTTCGGAGTTCGGTTTCACCATCGAACATATCCTTGCATTTCCTCCACGGGTCATCATCGCGAAGCCACCTTCGATGTCCCATGAACACGGTTTTCAAGACCCGGGATCTCTATCTAGGCTGGCGATACGTTGTGTCATCCATGCACCTTACGCATCCGGAAAATCTGTGGACTACACGCCTCGCGAGATATCCGTAATCGAGATAGTCGTGCACCGTCGTGAGCGGTCACGGCTCTCATAGGGAAATATTCTTTCTCTGCGGTGTCCCACGTATTGGCTGGCGTTTCCCACAGCGTGTCAAGCTCCTCTTTCAGCAGCCCAGGTCTGATTGATGTCGTTCCCTGGTTGTTTCGGCCCTTCAATTAGCATACTCATGTGAATGTACTTCCTCTTCATGCACAACTGTGGGGAAGGTTGTACATCCACACAAACACGAACCAGGTGCTATGTGTGCTTCTACGGCTGCCAAACGGATTGACTCCATCGGTGCTCGCGCCCAGCCCGATGTTCCTTGGATCCTTCCCAAATTCTGGTCTTGAAGTTCAACGCTTGCCACTTTGGATCGCATCCTTAGGGTGACTCTGCATCTTGTCTTTTTATCTATCTACGGATCATTTGCGTCATCTTCTCGCTTCTTCTCCTCCCTATCCGCGTGCCAATGCAGGAGCTTTGCTACCTTAGGGTCCGTGAAATACCGCTGCAGACGAGGAGTGATCGGAAAGTACCACACCACTTTTCGAGGAACTTTCTTCCTGTTCTTGTATCGAGTGACGCCAAGACACCGGACATATGGTAGACTCCGCGTGCTCGTCCCGATAAATGATGCAATTTTTCATGCACACATGGTATTTCACGTGCGGTAAATCCAGAGGACACACGATTTTCTTCGCCTCCTCCAAACTGGTCGGGCACTTGTTCCCCTTGGGAAGACGTTCGTGCGAATGACATGTTCTCGTCGAAGCATCGTCGGTCATTTTGTGTTTTACCTTCATCTCGAGCCATGAGCGTTACTTTCAGCGGGTATCCTCGGCCTGCATCCTTCATACAATGGAGTAACCGCGTCTAACTCAAGTTGATCCATCTTGGCTTTCTCTCGGGCGGCAGCTCTTGTGTTATCCGTGCGCTTGAGAAGCGGCTCTTGAATATGAGGGTCCTGCACCCAGCCCATCGATGGTCGGCGTAAATGCGCTCCGCCCGGCATCATCATCTTCATGATCATGCCCGTCTGCCCCGCTCCGGCATCTTCCTCATCATCATGTCCTGCATCTTCTACATGATGACTGTACAAGATCACCGTCATGATCATCTCACGGGATTCTTCGTCTTCTCGCCCGCCCGAGCCGCGGTGGTTGTCTTGCTGCCCTTCCTCATTTCTTGCCCGGCCCCCATGGGCGACTTCGTAGTCATCTTCATCACCTTGCCACCGATAGCCATCCATGAAACCACGCAAGAGCAGGTGGTCCCCGCACCTGCCGGAATCCGGGTCCGCAATAAGGCTCTTGACTTGCATCTTCGACACGGACATCTTATCTCCGTCTCGTTCTTTTGAAGCATCTCGGCCTTCGCGGACCTCAAAACCTATTCACGATGCCTTCGGTCATCGTATGCGGACCATGGTCGCTGCGAGGTAGAGCAAAACGATATTTTAGAACCAAGAAAATTTTTGGCATGACTTTCCCTAAAAATAGGACCAAAAGAATGCTTAATGCCAAAATTCTACTTGAAACGGAAATGAATCAACATTACGGCAAAATATTGGCAACTATCGCATTTCAAATACCGGTACACCTCCAAACACAAACACATATGAAACACCACAAACATATGCAACACCACGAACATACATAGATCTAGCTAGGCCATAAAAAGTGCATGTGCACATTGTTGTAGGGAGAACAACATACATATAGCTTCCCCTTACTTACCTATCAAAACAAGGTAATTTAACCACTTAATTTGAATGAATCTATGGTGGAAATGAGGTGAAAAAGAGGAGGCACCCGAGACAAGGAGGAGGTGGAGAGAATGAAGTGGGGAGAATGTGAGTGTGGGTAGGAGAGGCTGTCCAAAATAGCTTGTTGCTGCCCACTTACTAATGGCGCACCAACTCTAAATGCGCCATTAGTAATCCAGGTTACTAATGGCGCACCTTCTGGTGGTGCGCCATTATTAGTTTTGCAAAAAAAAACATACTAATGGCGCCTTTGTTCCACGATGCGCCATTACTAGTTTAAACTAGTAATGGCGCACGGTGGAGCAAGGCGCCATTAGTAGTTTTGCAAAAAAGGAATAAAAATATAATAAAAAACAACATTAGCGGCGCACTTTCAGACAGGTGCGCCATTACTAGTTACAACTAGTAATGGCGATCGAGTCTGAATGCGCCATTAGTATGTTTGGACAGGCGCACTAGTTCAAAAAAATTGATACTAATGGCGCACCTTGGGCGAGTGCGCCATTAGTAGTTTCAACTCTAATGGCGCATCAGAAGGTGGTGCGCCATTAGTATATACTAATGGCGCACCGCTTGTCTGGTGCACCATTAGTGTCAATCCCATCTATAGCCCTTTTTCTAGTAGTGTTGATAATATCCCAACAATTCTTAATAAACTCATTATTGAATCCATCTAACCCTGGGGATTTATCATTAGGTAGGTTTTTGACCACTTCCTCAACTTCCTCTTGGGTAAAAGGCTTTTCAAGATCAATGAATATTTGGGGGTCTACTGTGTTTTCATAAAGATCATTAAGGTCAAAATGCATTGAGTGACCATTTGACTGCCCCAATCTAGTTTTAAAAGCCTCCCAGAGAATTGCAGCCTTTCCCTCATGATCAGTTACTTCAACTTGGTCTTTATTCAGCAACATAGCAATCTTATTGTGCCTATGATTAATAGAGGCTTTAGTGTGAAAGAATTTTGTGTTTTCATCTCCAAACTTTACTCCTTTAATTTTCCCTCTTTGTTTCCAATAAATCTTCTGATCATTGAGCACAGTTAACAGATGCTCCTTGAGCAAGGTCCTGCAATCATTTTCAAATAGAGTAAGATCTCTGAATTCCTCAATCATATCCCATAGAAATATACAGTCATTTAGGTCTGCAATTTGCTTCTTATGACAGGCAAGATTTTTGGCCCACAGCTTTAAAGCTCTTCTGACATTCTTGAACTTTGCAGAAATCTTCTTAGCACAGTCTGCATGACCTACTGGAATAGCCCAAGCATTCCGAACCACCTGTTTAAAATCACTGTGATTAAGCCAGTAGTTTTCAAATCTGAATACTCTAGACTTTGGAATGTTTGTGCCAATTTTAATCATGCAGGGGAGGTGATCAGAGATTGGTTTAGCCATGGGGAGGGCCAAGGTATCAGGATAACTGGTCATCCACGCTGCTGTGGTAAAGAACCAATCGAATTTCTCCAAGAGAGGGTGGTAGTGCAGGTTGCTCCAACTAAACTATGCGCCTTTAAGGGGTAATTCTATCAGTCCAAGCTCACTTATTGCCTCATTAAACATGAGCATTTCATTTACATCCCCTCGAGGTCTATTTACGTCCTCGGTGTTACGATGAAATTAAAATCTCCCATAATAATCCAATCTATATCATTAGGCATCTGAATATTCCCAAACCAGTCAATGAATTCAATTTTGTCCTCATGATTACAAGGGCCATAAATGTTTGTGAGGACCCAACTTTTGGAAGAAGTTCTGCAGGTGAACTGAATACATAATGAGAATTTATTTTGAAACATTAGCTCTCCAGAGAAGAGAGCTCCATTCCAAGCAGTGAGGATGCCACCTGATGCCCCAATGGAAGGTAAGAACTCAAATTTATTAAACCTTTGGGGACAAATTTTATGAATGTATGCTAGATCAAAATTTTCTCTCTTAGTTTCCTGTATACAAACAATACCAGCAGCACTTTCTTCCACTTTGTGCCTGATTGCCAACCACTTATCTGAGGAATTAATGCCTCTCACATTCCAGTTTAAGATATTCCAAGTTGTATTGTTATTCATTAATAATCAGTTTGATGATACTGAAGTCGTGAGCCCACCCCGATGACAATTCCAATATAAATTTTTTGTTTCCACAAAAAGGAATGAGCATTGTAAGAATGTTGGGACAGTCCAGCAGTGGACATAAGTAGGTGAGGATGTGAACCAAAGCATCCAAAGTTGATTGCCCATAGCTTCCAAGGCAACAGATAGGACAGAAGTCTCGGCCATAAGTGGATACCAGAGCTGACACAGCAGCAAAGTGCAATTAACATACAAAAGCTTCCTTCCAGGGCAAACAAGCATTGTGCAACAAGTGGAAGCATTACAGATAACTGCATACATAAGACAGGAAATTCCCAAAAGAGAATAGCAGGCCATCCTGCTATCTATAGGAGACTGATGTTGTAGACACATATCACACAGGCTGGACTGTGATGCTTGTTGTGGCCTTGGACACCTTAGCCACATCTTCCTGCCTTTTTCTTGGGCTTCTTTGTCAACTTCTCTGAATGTCCTCCTCAAAGAACCTTGCAGAAAGATTTGGACAGGTTTTAACCACTTTGAATTGTGAATAATCGGGGGTATGGCATTGCATGGTAAACAAGACTGAGTAGCACAAGGTTTCCTTCTATAGCCATTGTTATCCTTTTTAATCCTATCACTTCTTCTTACCTCAGTTTCTACCATAGGTTCTTTCTCCCTCCTTTTCCTTGATATGGCCTCTCCAAGGGGCAACATTTTATTTGGGGACATCTGCTGAACAGGACTGCTAGCCCCAGTGGAAGAGTGGGAAGCAGGGCTAATACCCTCATTTTCTTTGCCTAGCCCCAAGATGAAATCCTTACATGCAGGTGCCTGAGAAGTTGCACATTCATCAGGAATGTGAAAAGGCAAAGTGTCCTCATGTTTACAATTATCAGTCAAAATTTTCCACACCCCATACTTTAGCAAATGCATTGTCCAACCAAACTTGCCAGGTGTCAACAATAAGTGTATTATGAAGTTAAACCAACTTACTAGGATTTCTATTTTGAAAGTTGGTGTAGCTTCCTGTGTTGCTTGTGCAAAATGCTGTATCCATAAGTCCAGTCCTTCTTCAGATATTAAATGTGCACCATCAATGATTTGCAAAGCATGTTCTTGGGCCAAAGAATGCAATGTAAGCAAGGAAGGAGAACCTGGCAAATAGAATGACCCATAATTACCTTTAGGGTTTGCAGTATGTGAGGATCCAATGTGGGGAATTGGAACATCAGCCTTGCCCTTGTCTGGTTTATTGACTTGGAGTGAAGGAATGGAGTCACCCATAGTAGCATTAGCACGAGCTTCCACAGGCTCAATACAATTATCAGTAGCCTGCACTTCTTGCACGTTCTCAGGCTGTTTGACTTGATTGTCCATGGGCAAAGAGGAGCCAGAAGCCACAAAATCTCTGTCATGTGATGACATACCAGGAGTTGGAACTGACTGCATAAAAACAGCACATTCAGATTGCAGGTTTTGCTGTTCAAGAGGATTCATGGTCACATGCGAGGGCCTGTTCAGCAGGCACCATGCTCACATTCAGTGGATCTTCAACATTGGGCTGCACATCCTAAAAATTCTCCTCTTCTTCAACTGCATCATAAGCTAAAGCAATGTTGAGAAGCCCTTGACCAATTTTAGGGCCCAGAGCACCTTGATTGACCTCCTCACTAGCAGAGTGAGTCAAGGAGAGCAAACCATCAGATTGCAGAAACTTGAGTAGTAATGCTGCTGTTGGGGCCCCTTCTTACGCCAAGACAGGAATTTCAACTTGAGGCTGCGGGGATGGTGATGAGTTGGCTGTGGAAAAGCCGGTGTTCCTCTTGCTCACTTTGTTCTTCCCAATCATCCCATTCTTCATTAGGAGCATTATTGTTAGGATTAGGCATAGGTTGAAAACCTGGAAAATCATTTGCATGTTGAGGCACAGGGTGTGGATCCACACCCTCAGGTGGAAAAGGGTCCTCATCTAGAGGCCCACCCCCCATCAGTTCCTCAAGAATCACTTCAACAGAGCAGGTCCAGGACTCCTCCTCAAACAATTCTCCTTCAGACCATCTTATACTCTTTGGGATATCACCAAGTTCAGTCACTCTAGCCTTGACCAAAATCTTACCCTTCAATGCATCTTCTTTCTCCCAACTAATGATCTTGCCCCACTTTGAGATCGCAGAGGCAATATCTTCAGTATTACAGAAATCAAAAGGCACCCCCACAAACAGTAGCCAACAGGTTCTGTTGAAGTGAATCCTACGCCAGTTCCTTCCTTGACTGTGTTTAGTAAAAGAAATAAAGACATCACCAAAGGCATGCGGACTCTGCTGAATAAGCCTATCCCTGTCTCTGACATGCGTGAACCTGACATATGCCTCTCCAAACGGACAGGGTTGTATTTCCCTGAAACATACTTGCTCGTATATCGATAGTATCTCCTCAAGGACGTAACGCACATTAGGGAAGAATACCTCATCAGGATGCGGATGGATAGTGGCAATCGCCCAGTCTTCGTGCCGTCTCGGGCGATGAGGGACAATCGCACGAGAAACCCCATTGCGGCCTTCAATCACCTGAATCTGAAAGCCATTAGGGACGAACGGTTGAGGGTCAATGGGGATGTTGGCCATCTGCAGCGGCTCCGGTGAGATGGAGACCCGAGCTCTGTCGGACAGCAATGGCAGTGGTGGCGAGTTTGTCGAGGCAGAAGCAGAGTTGGTGGCAGAGAGGGAAAGTGAAGTGGAAGGCGAGGAGGCAAGCGACGGTCTCGGCTGGAAGTTTGGGAAAAATCCCTGACTAACTCCTTAAATGAAGGCACCTGCCTAGTCTGCTGCACCGGCCCAATATATCGAAACCATGATTCCACGGCACCTTCGGCCCAAGCTTCGGCAGGTGGGCTCGGGAAAGAATCAAAATTGACAAACGGCCAGAGCCCAGGAAGGTTCGGAGTGGTGCAGAAGTGGGGCACGTGACCGTTGGCCCCGCATGCATGGCAAACCACGTAGTTACGCGCAAAAGACCGTTGCGTGACCTGGCGCTCAATTTGGGGCCTGTCATGACCCGAATTATCGTGCACTGAAGAACCGTTAAGACCTTGATTAGGGCCCTCTTGAATGGGTCCCGATAATCTATCGAAAACCGATCTACCGTCCGGACCATCATGAGAGTAACTCCGGTGATCACCGGAGTGAGGAGCAATGGCCTTGCCGGACCTGCCCACTAGGGTCCATTCCTTATCAAGTTCTGCATAGTATAGAGCTTCCTCACATTGCCAATTCGGGCCCCCAAAATTCCAAAGATTGAAACCCACTTCAAAATACGTCTCAACAATGTTACCAGCATTATAAATCTCAAAACCCACTGCTTTTGAAGCAACCGAGAACTTGAACGTCCTATCCTTCAAGAAACGAACTCGAAAACCTTGGGCATAGCCCCCAAACATGGCAAGAAGAGAAACACTAACCGTGTGAACATTGAGCCGGAATGAGGCACGTCTATAAGAGACCACCATGGTGAATTCCTTTTGATGAAACCCCAGGGAGAAGACCACCGGGTGCCCAAACTTGGCCTTCATATCCGCTTGAAACTTCTTTCCACGATCAAAGTTAAGGGCAAAAGGAACCATCACGAAGGGAAGAGTGGCTACCAGCGCCGGAGCGGCCACTGGTAGGGCTTGTGGCGGCCGGGGCCAGAGCGGCCACCGGCGCAAGGTGGGAGGGCTAGGTGGGAGGGCTAGGTGGGAGGGATGCGGGCTCCCTTCTCTCTCCCCTATGGCCCATGTAGGCCCATTACTTTCGCTCGGGGTTCCGGTAAGCTCCCGGTACTCCGAAAAATACCTGAAACATTCCAGAACTATTCTGATGTCCGAATACCATCGTCCAATAAATCAATCTTTACCTCTCGACTATTTTGAGACTCCTCGTCATGTCTGTGATCTCATCCGGGACTCCAAACAATCTTCGGTCAACAAAACACATAGCTCATAATACAAATCGTCATCGAATATTAAGCGTGCGGATCCTATGGGTTCGAGAACTATGTAGACATGACGGCGACACATCTCCGGTCAATAACCAATAGTGGAACCTGGATGCTCATATTTGATCCCACATACTCTACGAAGATCTTTATCGGTTGAACCGTAATGACAACATATGTTATTCCCTTTGTCATCGGTATGTTACTTGCCCGAGATTCGATCATCGGTATATTCATACCTAGTTCAATCTCGTTACCGGCAAGTCTCTTTACTCGTTTTGTAATGCATCATACAGTAACTAACTTATTATTCACATTGCTTGCAAGGCTTATTATGATGTACATTACCGAGAGGGCCCAGAGATACCTCTCCGATACTCGGAGTGCCAAATCCTAATCTCGATCTATGCCAACCAAACAAAACACCTTTGGAGATACCTGTAGAGCATCTTTATAATCACCCTTTTAAGTTGTGACGTTTGATAGTACGCAAGGTATTCCTCCGGTATTCGGGAGTTGCATAATCTCATAGTCAAAGGAACATGTATAAGTCATGAAGAAAGCAAGAGCAATAAAACTTAACGATCATTATGCTAAGCAAACAGATGGGTCTTGTCCATCACATCATTCTCCTAATGATGTGATCCCGTTCATCAAATGACAACACATGTCTATGGTTAGGAAACTTAACCATCCTTGATTAACGAGCTAGTCTAGTAGAGGCTTACTAGGGACACTGTTTTGTCTATGTATCCACACATGTATCAAGTTTCCAGTTAATACAATTCTAGCATGAATAATAGATATTTATCATGATATAAGGAAATATAAAATAACAACTTTATTATTGCCTCTAGGGCATATTTCCTTCAAATCCCTACTCACTTGCATCGATATCAATTGGTGGGCATCTCCATAGCATATTAATTTCCCTAGTTGATGTGAGACTTTCTCCTTTTTGTCTTCTCCTCACAACCTCCATCATAGTCTATTCCACCTATAGTGCTATATCCATGGCTCACGCTCATGTATTGCGTGAATGTTGAAAATGCTTGAGAACATTAAAAGTATGAAACAATTGGTTGGCTTGTCATCGGGGTTCTGTATGATAAATACTTTGTGTGATGAAGACAGAGCATGACATGACTATATGATTTTTTAGGGATAACTTTCTTTAGCCATGATATTTTGAGAAGACATGACTGCTTTATTAGTATGCTTGAAGTATTATTGCTTTTATGTCAATATTAAACTTTTGTTTTGAATCTTATGGATCTGAATATTCACGCCACAATAAGAAAGAATACATTGATAAACATGTTAGGTAGCATTCCACATCAAAAATTCTATTTTGATCATTTACCTACTCGAGGACGAGCAGGAATTAAGCTTGGGGATGCTTGATACGTCTCCAAAGTATCTATAATTTTGGATTGTTCCATGCTATTATATTATCCACCTTGGATGTTTTATATGAATTAATATGTTATTTTATATCATTTTTTGGGACTAACCTATTAACCTAGTGTCTAGTGCCAGTTGATGTTTTTTTCCCTGTTTTTGTCTTTTACAGAAAATCAATACCAAACGGAATAAAACTTTATGATGATTTTTCTTGGACCAGAAGAAACCTAGGGAGCTACAGGAGAAGGCCAGAGAACCTACGAGGCGACCACAAGCCCTAGGGGCGCGCCCCCGTGCCCCCCAGGCTTGTGGGCCCCTCGTAGACCTCCTAACCCTAATTCTTGCTCCATAAATACCCAAATGTTCCCCTTACGTCATAGGACACACCACATATACTTTTCCGCCACCGCAAGCTTCTGTTCTTGTGAGATCCCATCTTGGGGCCTTTTCTGGCACTCCGCTAGAGGGGGATTCGATCACGGAGGGCTTCTACATCAACCTTGTTGCCCTTCTGATGATGTCTGAATAGTTTACCACAACCATATGGGTCCATAGCTAGTAGCTCGATGGTTTCTTCTCTTTGTTTGATCTTCAATACAATGTTCTCCTCGATGTTCTAGGAGTTCTATTCGATGGAATCTTCTTTTTCGGTGCGTTTGTTGAGATCCGATGAATTATGGATTTATGACCAGATTATCTATGAATATTATTTGAGTCTTCTCTGAACTCTTTTATGCATGATTAAGATAGCTTTGTGTTTCTCTTCGATCTACTGATTTGGTTTGGCCAACTAGATTGATCTATCTTACAATGTGAGAGGTGCTTTGTGATGGGTTCAATCTTACGGTGTCCACACCCAGTGACAGAAGGGGTAGCAAGGCACGTATTATATTGTTGCCATTAAGGATAAAAAGGTGGGGTTTATATCATATTGCTTGAGTTTATCCCTCTACATCGTGTCATCTTGCTTAAGGTGTTACTCCGTTCTTATTAATTTAATACACTAGATGCATGTTGGATAACGGTCGATGTGTGGAGTAATAGTAGTAGATGCAGAATTGTTTCGGTCTACTTGTCACGGACGTGATGCCTATATTTATGATCATTGCCTTAGATATCGTCATAACTATGCGCGTTTCTATCAATTGCTCAGGTAATTTGTTTACCCACCGCAAGTTTCTTTCAAGAGAGAAGACTCTAGTGAAAACTATGGCCCCCGGGTCTATTTCCCACCATATATTATCAGATCTATAAAACCAAAAATACAGAAATACCTTACTGCACTCTATTTATATTTACTTTATTTTAATCTTTGCTTATCTTTTATATCTATCTCTATCAGTTCTCACTTTTGCTACTGACCGTGAAGGGATTGACAATCCCTTTTTCCCGTTGTGTGCAAGTGTTTGTTAGTTTGTGCAGGTGCATCTATTGGGGACTTGCTTGTGCCTCCTACTAGATTGATACCTTGGCTCAAGAAGTAGCACCGCGTCGACCTTGCGTCTGCCGTTGGCACCTTGAAGTCTCTGGTCCACGTCTTTGCTCAGGGAAACTGTCACCTCGGGTAGGTTAGCGCTGAAGGCGATGCAAGGAGGTTCTCACCGCCCTCGGGTGAACTCCTCAATGGGGAGCGCACGAAGGTTGTGTGCTCATCCCTCTCTTGGCTATGCACCTTGCTGCCCGCGTGTGTGCTCGCGTAGCCTGCTGTTGCGTCATCTGCATGCGCAGGAGAAGTAGTATGCTGTTGTTGTGTGGTGGGTATGTGCACTTGGTCCGTGTGTGTGCTAGCTAGGTGAGGGTCGCTTCTCTCTCTATAACTTTTTAAAAAGAAACCCTCCACTCTTCATCATGCATATCTCCGCAGGCAGGCAGACGCTTCCAAGATCAAGAGAAAAGGTCCTTGGATGAATAGCTTTTTCTTTTGGTAACATGTGATGTGATTTGTTCTAACACTTTAGGTATTAGCACACGTATAATACTGGTTTTGACTTATGAAGTGTACCCTACATTATGTGTCTATGTTGTGTGTTTGGGGCTGCTTCTTTCTAGGAAGTTCAACAGGAATAGGGTGTGTTTTATCACCATCAGCTAGGGATCCACTACTTTTTCCTAAACTGCTATTAAATTCACAAGAGGAGCATTTCAATAACAAAAGAAATCTCGCAATGGTTTATAATATCATGCGTATATGTATGATGTACCAGCAGTTCCTTTTTTAGCACTATTGCATACCAAAAATTGAATTGACAATTTCTGAACAAATATGAAGTATAAAATTATCATGAAAGGGAATTGTTTTATTTTTCAAAACTAATGAAGTTGGATCTTCTTAAAGCACGTATTCACCAATTAACTTCACTTTTTAGGGTAATTGCATTCTAAATCTCCACAAGAGGACAAAAACACTACTCTTTTGGAGATCATCTAAATAAGGCGGACGGGCTCCACACCTCCTGTGCCATTTTATGTGTTTTAGATTTTACTTCAGAGAGCATTCACCAGTTTGTGTTCTAAGTTTTACTTCAGAGAGTGTCTTTGGACTAAGGCCACTTTGGAGAGGTAACTTTAGCACAATTGATGGTTGCTTTTCCTCCCCTGTTGACATGTATCTGCTTCCTCTAGATGTGAATATATCAATAAAACAAGGATTTTTTAATATTAGTGTTTGACGGAGTTCACGAATTATTCAAACTTTTTGCAGCTATGGAGATCTAGTCGGACGATCTTCTGTCCTACCTCTGAATCGAGGATATATTGTCGCTATATATGGAGTGTAAATATTCAGATATGTATGCTGCCTCCTAACTTCTCTTTACACATTTATTATCTATGAAATGCATGCAAGCAAGTCCTATCTTATAGACAATTACTCCCTTATAGATAAATCCATTGATTCATAAATTAATTGGCCAGAGATCGGTAGACAGTCAAGTGGATTGATACCTGGAGTTTAGAGCTCAAAATCCTTCTAACTTCTCTATTTAGCTGTATTTTCTTGGCAGCTTTGAGAGAAGAAGAAGTATTGTTGGTCATTCCTGACATGTATAATACCCATTCAACCGGTGTATATACTGATATGTTTAGTCCGTTCCCAAAATAATTTGTAAAGTAGCTTTAACAATTATACACCTTCTCTGTGTATTAGTACTCTGTTTATTGGGCAGCTGCAGGAAGTCAGTTTATACATGTGACAATGAGTTTATTAACTTGCACTATTGCTTTTATCATTTAACAAATATGTTTGTGAAATAGTTTGTTAGGCATAACAGTGAAGCTTGGCCAAGGGACTTATGTTGAGGCCTACAAGGCTCGAAGCACTATAAGTGAAGTGGTGCCCTTTGATGTATATCAATTTTTCAACTAATGCTTGATCATACTAGAGAAGTGCGCACACGCAAGGTCCCTAACAGGTTCTAATTGTGTACTTGGATGACCTTTAAGTACGTGGATGATTATTTCGCATAAATAAAGCCATATCGTCATTTTAACACAAGAAGTAGTCAGTCAGAGTAGCAAATTCATTACTTATGGGGCACCAAGAAGAGCTCTCTACACAAAGGAATCATTACGTGAGAGAGACATGCAATTCAAGCGGCCTTTCATGGATTCACCTTAACTGATAGCATATAACCATAAGATTTCATTTCTTGAAATATAAGGCAGTACCACCCTGCACAAAGGAAATATGAATTTTAGAGCAGGTAAGTGGCCTCTGTGAGAAATTAAAGATACAACACAACCTGATCATTCAACAGGTAAGACCAAATTTGAGGTGAAGTCACTAAATTGAGCATTTGTTTCCCCATTGGACATGTCGGAATTCACAATCATCCAAAACGGGAAGAAAATGTATTGGCCAAACTATCAAAATTACAACTTCTCTGTCAGGCACAATAAATGCACCAATCCATCAACCTAGACATCATTATTAATAAAAAGTAATATTTTTCCAGCGAACAATCCTGAATTTGACCACTATTCTTACTAAGAAACAAGTCAATTATTCAAGTACATGTTTCTACTTCCTTAGCATCTATCCAGGAACTCATTACTCTGCAAAGAAGCTCAATTCAGGCAGAACAATCTGAGGAAACAAATGACAACCATAAAGAGCAAGCGAAGCAAAGGAACCGAACCTGAGGCACCCGAGGAGGAATTCGCCATCTCTGCCGCCTGACTCAAACGATACCCGACCAGAATTGAGGAGCACGAAGACGATATGCTGACCCCATGCGCAGCTCCATGGATCTTGCCCCACTCCACCCCTAGGGCGACGGACTGTGACGGCGAGCACAAGGCCATGGAGGGGATCAATCAGCGCTTCGTGACGATGCATGTGTGGTTCGTAGGTCGACCATGTGCGGTGGGTGTCAGAATAGTTCACTGGTGGTTGGGGCAGTGCGCGGCTAGGCGAAGCTCAAGGGGTGATGGTGGCTGCTACGTGTGTGCGCGTAGTTTTCATGAGCGGCGACTTGTGGTGTGGCTGCCGCATGCGGTAGCCGGGCGCGAGACGACGACACACGGCGGTGGTCGGCCCCTTCGCTACTCCTGCCACTTCTATAACTCACGGTGTCGAGCCGGCGACGACTCTGCTGAGCCAACACTGTCTGAATGGAAGCAGAGAGAGCAGGACTGGAAAACCTTATCTCTTTGGTCATTTTACATTTTAGCACTTATACTTAGTTTTCAGGCACACTTCTAAATCAAATCATTCCTTTTTATGCATTTTTAATCATATGGACCCGTACAACTTTTTTGGGCATTCCATCACAATCGATTGATGAAAGAAATGAATGTGGTTATCTGACATAGCATGAAGTATGATTTCAGCATGTCATACAATTTTTAAAAATTCCAGGGTGATTACCAAATTTACGATAATTATGCACATACACTTTATTAGAAGGGCTAGAATATACACTGGACCAAAAGATTTGCTTTGAATTTACAAAAAAGTTGTCTAAAGTTAAGAAATATTTTGATTAACAGTTCTGATGTTGCTATGTATCAGTTTATTCTTTGACATATTTTTCTTTCGTTCTTGATAGCAATCAACATGACATTAGTTGATTTACTATTTTAACAAATGGAACTTTGCATATGATAACTTACATGAAACATGCCCAGGAACATCATGATGTAACATCACAAAAGAGTAGAATATACGGGAGGGAAATGATGGAAATTATGCTTGGATGATTTTTTACTTCTACTTTAACTCGCAATCGATTGATCAGTTCTTAATGAAATGCATATCATATTGATGTCTCTTTTATTTGTTCAAAATCATTGTTGCATGCACTGTCGCTAAGCACTTGTAGGTCACATGGAACAATTTGCAAATGCTTTGCATCATTTCATTAAAGGTACCGATCCGACGGAAGGCTCCACAAAATGATATAAGCTACAAATGAATGTAATGTGGCCGGTCTTGTTTGAAAAAAGGACAATGCATAATTTCCATCTTGCAAGATGAAGCACTCATGCTAATAATAAATGTGTCATTTGCAAATTGTTCTTGTGCATGTCTTGCTTTTTTTACTACAAAATCATGCTCATAAAATCTTATTTTTTATCACATGAAATAAAAATAATATGTATATACACATAGTGTATCGACCGGGCATGGCGAAGCAATCGCTCGGAGATCTTTACTTACATTTGTATTGGAATGTTTCTTTCAACTTGGTGGATGGTCCCTTACTATGTAGAGACCAAACTAAAATTTATATAAAAGATACATATTTACTTATATAAATTCCGTGACCAAAACAATTTGCTTTTTGATAGCCTCAAGTTATACAACAAATTTCATCTCAGAAGGTATCGCAGTCACAAGATATGCGATGACTTCTCCGATGTGGTGCCCTTCCAGATAGTACCCACAAAGGTCCATTTCTTCAAGATCGTATCATAAGTTACATGGGACGACTGGAACATTTTGTAAAAGCTCTTTATCATTTCATTATTGGTACTAATGCGGGGGTTACACCAGGATCATTTGATTTCAAACTCTGATGTCAGTTACGCTCCATCTTGCCACAGTAGAACTATTGATGCGGAACATCCTATGGTCATCCCCATGAACCTACCATTATCCCATCAAGTGCCAAGAGGACCAATGACACGAGCACGAGCTAGAGCCCTCGAGACCAAGGTGACTTCCTCCCTTAGTGATATTCCATATGATCCACTCGAGACATGGTTACTACCTAAGTCCGGAACATTGTGCATGATCAGGTACCAAGAGGACCCTCCCAATGATGCAAATGAAGACGGCCAAGCCCCAAGTTCACGAACGAAGAGGAACGACAAAAGGGAAGAAAGCCAGCACCAGGGCCTGGACATCCGATCCCTGGAGTCATCCACAACAGCAGCAGCTCAGGCGACAAGCTACAGGGCCCGGATATCCGGCAGGCCCCGGACATCCGGCCCAACAAGCCCGAAAATCCGGCACCTCCCCGGACTTCTGGTGCCCCGTCACAGAACCTCTAGGAGCTACCCCCGCCAGCTCGGACATCCGGCCCATCCCGAGCCACCGGACATCTGGCCTCCAGCCCGGACATCTGGACCCCGCCTATCCAGAGAGCATTGAGACCAGCCTTGATCGCCCGGACATATGGCGCAAGCCCAGACATCCGGCACCTCGTGAAGGCCCGGACATCCGTCCCAACACCCGGACATCCGGCCTCCCCTGTCTGCGCACAGTGTAAGGGCCCGAGGCCCATGTACCCCTTTGCCCCCTAGACTACATATACTAGTCCTCCTCCACTTTTCTAGGGTTAGCAAAGTAGTAGCTCATTTAAGATAGAGCTTTGCTCTCCACTTGATACCTTCTCCTTCGGAGTTCACGACCTCTACGGTGAAGATCCCCCAAGTGGATTCAAGACCCCTCACGGGAAGACCTTCAAGACGTCCTCACGGAGAAGAACTTGCTACTTGTATCGTCCTTTGTTGATCGTGGATCGTGTATCTCTTTATGTTTTGAGGATTTAGCACATGTGTAATCGAATCTTGTTGGTTTGAGTGAATCCTCTCGTGTTTCCCCTCGTGTTTTCCCCTCGTGTTCTTCGCGGGATCCGCTCCAATCCTGAAAGATCGGGCATCTAGGGTTCTACCCTACATCATCTGGGTATCTTGCCTAATTTTGTTGTGTTCTTACCCAATTTTGAAAATCCCCACAAAAATAGCCCTCCCAATTTTTTTTGTGATTTGTTGGTGTGATGAAGTTTTGTTGGATTTGATCCGTTGATTTGATATGTTGCAAGTAGATCTGGCTTCCCCTAACTTTTCTCCCAATTCCATCCACACAATCTCTCGAGTTTTTCCCCGAAATTTTGCCTTCCTCATGAGATCCATCGAGTTCGTCCATGGAGCCAGAACCTAGACATCCGGCCCATACGCCGGGACATCTGGCTGCCCTGGACATCCGGCCTGCAAGCCGGAAATCCGGCCCTTGGCATCAACACCGCCTCCACCACTCGTTTCTTCTGCCTAACTTTCGCCAATTTTGACCGGTCCTACACCAATACTTCTGCATACCACCACCGCTCTCCGCAACCACCATTGCGTACCCACTACAACCTCCGACAAATTTTGACACTTTTGGTCTTTGAGAAGTTGACTTGTGCGCCCGTTTCCTAATGTGTTTCGGCTACTTAGGGACGGTTCGACAATGACAACACCGCCGCTCAACCTCGCCAAGGATTCGACATCGACCACCTTCACCCTTTTTGTCAGGACCCCGATTCTAAGTCACACCAATCTAGCATGTAACACCTCATATCACTTTGCGGCCTCATGCACGGTATTCCCACGGGTGTCGCCTTACCATGGCCGGGGACCGTTTGTGCTTTTTGTCGCACATATATGATAGTGTCGCTAGCATCCATATGACAGAGAACCCGGGCCGACATGACCAGTCGTGAACCCAAAGTGGCACTAACTTACGGGGACAGGCATACATGAATCAACATCGAGCATGTCGGTCAGCAGCGTGTGTATCCGGGCTGTAGCACTGGGCTAACAGGACTCCTGGAACCCGGGCTGTAGCAGGCTAGGCAGGACTCCGGATGTCACCGCGTGACATTTCCTCGAAGGGACAGACACAGGAACGAGGTGAATCACACGCCGGCCAGTCAAGTGTTCCAGAGCAATAGTGCTGGAATAGCAGGACTCCGGTGAACCGGGCTGTAGCGGACTACTATGGCTCATGGAAGCACAAGAATACATTTCCCCATAAGAGAGGCTACCAAGGATAAACAACTAGGTTGTCGGATCCACACATACCAAGCATTTCAATCATACACACAATATGCTCGATATGTGTAAATACAACATGGCATCACAATAAAACTCTACGACTCAAGTAGTTATTCATTAGGCTCCGAGGAGCGAGATATTACAAACATGGGTCTCATGACCCAACATTCAGAGCATACAAGTCAAAACACATGCGTAAGCTTAACATGTCTGAGTACAGACATCTACAAATGAAAAAGGCTAAGAAGCCTGACTATCTATCAGATGCTGCCGAGGGCACAAGATAGTAGCTGAGGTATCAAGATAGACGTCGAAGTCCACACGGAACTACTAGCGAGACTGACGTCTCTCTACAAAACATAAAATAGGCAAACGTGAGTACAAATGTACCCATCAAGACTTACATCAGAACTAGCTACATATGCATCAGTATCAACAAAGGGGGTGGTGGAGTTTGACTACAGCAAGCCATCTTTGACTCAGTGGCTATCCTAAACTATGACTGCAAGTAACTCTTTTGAGGTGGCGCACACGAGTCCACATATTCACCATATCAATACACCACAATGGACCCGCTCTCGTCTCCCTACGAGAACCCCATACATAGCACTCACGCTTATCTTGCGCATTTTAGAGTATCCACTTTGACTTGTCTATGAACTGTTATAGGCAACTCAGAAGTCCTTTACCGCGGACACGGCTATTTGAATAGATCATTTATAACCCTGCAGGGGTGTACTTCTTCACACATGTTTCCACCACTTAGCGTCTGCACACGACATGTGCTCGGCAGACTTCAAGCGAAAGCCGACGTGGGTGTGGACCACGACCTGACTAACCACACAAGTCTCTAGTCCAGGTTTATCGCATATTCAGGTTCCATCCGCGAGGAGATCCGACCGGAGTTTCGCTCACAGCCCCAAACGATGTGTGAGGGAGAGAGATCCAGGGGAGGGAATGAGCACGGGGAGAGAGCGAGAGGAGCTAGGGGGGGTGCGTGGCGACGTCCTGGGCGTCGAGGCAGCGGCGGGAAGCAGGAGGTGGCTGTAGCGTGGGCGGCTGCAGCATGGGCACACGCCTCGCCCTTCTGGCGAGAGGAGGGAGGCCCGGCATCGGCACCGGTGGGCTGGGCCGTGCTAGAGCTGTTAGGCGCCAGGTAAAAACCCTCTCTCTCTCTTTCTTGCTATTTTAGTTTCTGGTTTTCTTTTCTATTTATCTGCAGGTTTGTGGCTTTTCTAAAAATGCTTAGGCACTTTCAATAATCACCAAACTGCTCATGCCCACTGTTTAGCATATAACCAACATGGAACATTTCAGTTTAGGATTATTTGGACATTTAAAATATTTTATAGCATTTAAATGCCCAAATGCAAATAGGTAATGATTTTATCCAGTGACCTTATATGTCCTAGAAAAATGTGAACCAATTTTGGCAGAGGTTCTGGACCAAGACAAAAGTGATGGACATTTTAGAAGGGCATTTTAGGTTCATTGAAAAAGATTTTACTAAACCCTAGTTGTTTTCAGGGAGGTGTTGGGGTTTTGTCATCCCCATTTTAACTTTCTGTGAAAAGTAAACATGATGCAACACCAGATGCTAGCACTAGGCATTGACAGAATTAGGGATGTGACAACTCACCCCCACTAAACAAGAATCTCGTCCCGAGATTCAAGAAGTGAAGTAAGAAGACAGAGGGGATACAAAGCTAGCATGATCTTGATGATCCAACTACCCTCATCGAAGATGTTGATTCACTCCTTCGAATTGATCTCGACGTCCTTGCTTTTGAGATCTTCATGCAACTATGATGACGGAAGAGAGGAAACTTGACAGAATTCGATCTTCACAAAGATCAAGCGATACACGATCAACTCATGGAATGAGACGGAAGAACGTCTCTTGAGCCGGGACACAAGACACACATCAGGGGTGAAGGAAACAGATGTCGATGGCTCAACTTGGTAGGAAACAATTCCACGCTTGATCCCGACGTAGCGAGGAGTTAACTGCCATGATTCCACAACGGGGCACCTTAGGGAAGGTGGCTCGTAGAATTATTCCCTCAAGTGGCAAAAAGAATTACTTTTGATATAAAGATCATTGAAACTCTTTATGCCAGCCTAAGGCAATCCCAAACGATCGTTCGAGGGAGTTCGGGAGAACGACACACTCGGGGTAGAATGGATGATGTGGACTACCTTGTTGAAGACCACGCAAGGGATGATTTTTCTTGTGTGTGCTCTCAAGAACTTGAGCATTTCCATATTCATCAAGGTTCTACCAACATCTGTGTCAAGTATCCCGGCAACACAACATACTACCATGATGAATAGTGATGGACGATGCAGATGCAAAGGATTATAACATCTTTTCAGATTTCACCATAGCGAGGCCAAGGAAACAAAACCTGGATGATCGACCGAGAGATATTTTGCACTCCGGTTCTAATGTTCTCCTTGATGTACTAGCGTAACCCATTTGATATGGTTTGGTATCTTGAACATCAAGTAGAAGGTCAGACTTCGGGAGCCAAGAATCCATAAGGAATAACTACGGAAGTAAATCCTAAGGAATCCTTATGGGGAGGTGGCCAACTTTATCAATCAGGATACTATAATAATAGGTCTTCTGGCTGGGTGTGTTGGCCATGACATCCACTTACCAGGTTGCAGAGACCAATATTATAGTTCTTGGGAGGCGTTCCAACCATCATATTTGACTGAGATTCAGATCTGGCTGGTAACAGGATATTTCAGACAGCATGTCCAGAAAAGCGAAGTTTGCAACACAAACCAACGGG
The DNA here is from genome assembly GCA_021605145.1 of Aegilops bicornis. Taxonomy (NCBI): domain Eukaryota; kingdom Viridiplantae; phylum Streptophyta; class Magnoliopsida; order Poales; family Poaceae; genus Aegilops; species Aegilops bicornis. Next base: position 576,166,180 of record CM038671.1, on the reverse strand, counting down.
ATGGCGTTGCGAAATTCTCGGGAGATGAACTTTGGTAGCAAGCTCCAAAACATGAGCGGGTTCTGCTACAAACATGTGAGCACACTGTCCCAGACAAGCATGGCCATAGAGTAGTCTTACAATAAAACACTACCGAGTTCTGGTTGGGAACCATCATCGACGATATTTAAGCCCTTGCATAAGTTCGGATCCTAAGGAGGAACTTCTTCTCCTTGAACAAATCAATCAGTGGCTTGGTGTGCTAGGGAACACATAGAATGGAGGCGGCCAACCTATCAAACCATAGAGTACGTCGCACGTATGCGTGACTAACTTGGGATGATTCCAGAGGAAGCAAAAACAAGCTTTCTCGAATTCACGGCAAAGAACTTACATCAAATGCACGTGAATTAGAGGAAGTCACTCCTTCCATCCAAACGTATACCTCATGAGCGGAACATGAAGGTAATGCTTAAAAAGTTTCCAATGCTAGCTTTAATGTTCAACATGAATCATGGGGGAGACAAAATGTTGCCGATGGGTTCAACAGCAACTCGTCGGAATTTCCATATCACTAGACTTCCACCATCATGTGAACACGGTGATAGCATTGGTCAGACCAAAAGATGTAATGGTGTATGCTCGAGGGATCAACCACGAGTAAAACAACATTACGAACATCGCTGGTTCTGACTTGATTTGACGATAGCCCATACTCAAGTCAAAGTTTTGACAAGGAAATAGATCCAACAACTGATCACGAGGACCAATTGATGGAGATATCATCTTTCTCCAACACACACACACACACACACACAAAGATATCCCTTAACATGAACTAAGTCAGACAAGCTTTATCTTCCAACTCTCCAAGTTGTTGTTTGGCTTAACCAACTAGCTTGCCTCCCCACATGTAGATTCTTGGAGAATAGGTGGTTTGGAGGAAACCCAACATGATCACGAACTCAACATAGCGGTTAGGTAACAACCTGGTAATACTTCCGAGAAGATATTCGGAACATCACGAACCACGGATATGTTACTAAGCTCGAGAACAATCTTGGTTTTCAGAGCAAGACGATATGATCAAATAAGCAAGGGATTGAATAATCCTCACTCATTGATCGAAGAGTGCACCAGAAATAAGGACTAGGTAGCACAATCTATCCTAGAACCATGATTCAATATCCAACACGATAAGAATGAGAGTATTCTCCATTAACTACCAAGCAACCGAGTTGCTAGGAGTATTGATTTCACACATCACGATTCACTTGTTGGCATTCCGGTTACAACAACACGGAATCGAGGAATGAACAATGATGGCAAGAACTATCACTAAATCAAGAATTCATAAAAGGTGGTGCAATTCTCATGACATTCTTGATAAGAAAGAAGGTGACACTCCATGGTAGAACAGATCAAAAGCTGGACTGGCATTTTGATCCGTAGAATACAACTACTTTGACCCAATCCTTGAAGTGGATAAGGTACTGGAGTTTGTTTCTCCTAGTCATTCTGGAATAGAATGGCTTGACGGACCACAGGAATATAAAGTATCGATGAGCATGAATGCATGACATGCTCTTGTCTATCCAATGATAGATGATGGTCGAAATACAACTGAAGAGGAACAACTCAAAGGAACATATGATTTTCTGAGTTGTGGATGCATAGATTAGCATGTCGAACCAGGTTCAACACATTTCTTCCAAATAATCCATGCAGAAAGGTTAGACTGTTAGAGTCACAATATGGAATGGAGAACTCATCGAGAGCACTCTGGTTGTGATCTTTCGGTTCAACGAGGAACTTCTGCCACAAGTAGTTCATGGTATTTGGAAGAGGAAAATACCACGGACCTCGAGGACTATCACAAAGGTTACTAATATCCTAAAGGAACTAGCAAACACTATCAACATGAAGTAAGTAGGGTGAATCTCGGGTTCAAGAACCCAGGAATGGAATGCCTACTAACTAAATGGTATCACAGGATGCTTTCGAGAATGACGACCAGAATCATCACACTAGGAATGTAAGCATTTCTAGATTATTGGGTGATTCCCTAAGACACCTAGGGTCATAATAATAGCTCCAACAGATATGTTGAGGTAGTGTTGTACCTCAACTCAGCAATTAGTGTGGTTAATCTGGCCCAAAAGAACAACAAAACCAGAGGAAAAGGATTTTGCAAATGCATCAGATGGTTTAGAAACCTGGGATGACTCGGATAGCATAACGACTGTAAATGCTCAAAGGATTTGAGACATCCTGCAAAAATGGTGGCATAACCACTCAACATCACAGTATCAAGGTTCTGAGACCAACTGTTAACACACAGAAGTACTAGTAACTGAACTAAGGCTTGAATCCATCAATCCTATAAGTCTATGGATTAGTAACACGTGATCCTGATAGATAGACGAGAATCTTAGTTCTTAATCCCCGTAGAATAGAAGAGGATGACTCAGATCAGAAGGGCATAAGGTAAAGGAGTAAAAAGAGCCTTACGTTCCCTTCCACAATCAATTCCCTTATATAACTAAAGCATTTCTAGACTCAACTTCGACCAGTATGGCTTGGTAATCCTACAGGCAGTCAGGCTCTGATACCAAAGTTGTCAGGACCCCGATTCTAAGTCACACCGATCTAGCCTGTTACACCTCATATCACTTTGCGGCCTCACGCATGGTATTCCCACGGGTGTCACCTTACCATGGCCCGGGATCGTTTGCGCCTCTTGCTCACGTATATGATAGTGTCGCTAGCATCCATATGACAGAGAACCCGAGCCGACATGACTAGTCGTGAACCAAAAGTGGCACTAACTTACGGGGACAGGCATACATGAATCAACATCGAGCATGTCGGTCAGCAGCGTGTGAATGCTGTAGCACTGGGCTAACATGAATCCGGGAACCCGGGCTATAGCATGCTAGGCAGGACTCCGGATGTCACCACGTGACATTCCCCGAAGGGACAGACATAGGAACAAGGTGAATCACATGCTGGCCAGTCAAGTGTTCCAGAGCAGTAGTGCTGGGCTAGCAGGACTCTGGTGAACCGGGCTGTAGCGGACTACTATGGCTCATGGAAGCACAAGACTACATTTCCCCATAAGAGAGGCTACCAAGGATAAACAACTAGGTTGCCAGATCCCACACATACCAAGCATTTCAATCATACACACAATATGCTCGATATGTGTAAATACAACATGGCATCACAACAAAACTCTATGACTCAAGTAGTTATTCATTAGGCTCCGAGGAGCGAGATATTACAAACATGGGTCTCATGACCCAACATTCAGAGCATACAAGTCAAAACACATGCGGAAGCTTAACATGTCTGAGTACAGACATCTACAAATGAAAAAGGCTAAGAAGCCTGACTATCTACCAGACGCTGCCGAGGGCACACGATCGTAGCTGAGGTATCAAGCTAAACGTCGAAGTCCACACGGAACTACTAGCGAGGCTGACGTCTCTCTGCAAAACATAAAATAGGAAAACGTGATTACAAATGTACCCAGCAAGGCTTACATCAGAACTAGCTACATATGCATCAGTATCAACAAACGGGGTGGTGGAGTTTGACTGCAGAAAGCCAGCTTTGACTCAGTGGCTATCCTAAACTATGACTGCAAGTAACTCTTTTAAGGTGGCGCACACGAGTCCACATATTCACCATATCAATACACCACTATAGATCCGCTCCCGTCTCCCTATGAGAACGCCATCCATAGCACTCACGCTTATCTTGCGCATTTTAGAGTATCCACTTTCACTTGTCTATGAAATGTTATAGGCAACCCAGAAGTCCTTTATCATGGACGCAGCTATTCGAATAGATCATTTATAACCCTGCAGGGGTGTACTTCTTCACACATGTTTCTACCACTTAGCGTCTGCACACGACATGTGCTCGGCAGACTTCAAGCGAAAGCCGACGTGAGTGTAGACCACGACCTGACTAACCACACAAGTCTCTAGTCCAGGTTTATCGCCTATTCGGGTTCCATCCGCGAGGAGATCTGGCCGGAGTTTCGCTCACAGCCCCAAACGATGTGTGCAGGGTTCCCGGGGCGCCCGGTACACCGGGCCACGGTGTATCTACCGCATCATAGCCCACCCCTAGGGTCAGCGCTACGCACGGCCTACAACACATATCCTACAAACACCAGAAACTAGTTGCAATTCCTGGACAGAGGACAGGGGCGGTTAATAATTCGAGCGGGATCATATTTCAGGGCCCAACGTGTGGTAGTAGCTGTTCATGGATCACAAACACAGAACTCAGTTCCTGAGGATGATTTCAATGAGACAACCCACCATGTAATCCTACATGGCCTCTCACCGCTACCTTTACCAAATCGTGTTCACACACTTAGCTCACACATAGTAGGACATGTTCATCACCATTCCAATTCATTCCCGATGAATCAGACCTGACGCAACTCTAAGCAAGAGCGTGCATGACAAACAAACATGAATGAGTAGGCACATCAGGGCTCAAACAACTCCTACTCATGCTAGTGGGTTTCATCTATTTATCGCGTGGCAATGACATGTCATGCAGAGGAAAAGGGGTTCAACTACCGCAGCATGTAACAGTTGAATCGTTGTTGTCCTAATGCAGTAAAAGAGAGCAGGAGCGAGAGAGTGGGATTGTATCAGAATGGACAAGGAGGTTATGCTTGCCTGATGTAGTGGTGGTAGGATACTGCCCTTTAGTCAGATAATCATGGGTATCCTCGGAGGCAGAACCTACCACGAAAGATACATCGAACACAATCAACACATGACGATATGCAACAATATGATGCATGCTATGACATGTCAATATGAATGTGTTTTGGGCTAATGCAAGCTAGAACAGATTGAAATGAGTCCATTTGAACCAAAGATTCAAATGCAAACCCATTTTATGAAGTCATAAAGGTGCACTAACTTGTTTCACTTGAACAGCAAGGATAATGTGTTCTGACATGCATGAAAAAATTACAGATGGAAAGACTGGATTTTTATGATCATTTTTCATATATAAATTATTTGATTTGGAGCTACGGTTGAATTACTATGATTTTTAGAAGTTTAGGCAATTTTCTGGATTTTCTAATTAAATAGAAATAAACTAATTCCAGAGAATGAATTAATGCGTCAGCACTATGTCAGCATGATGTAAGCGAGTCAACGGGGCAGTCCAGGTCTAACTAACCAGTGGGGCCCGCGTGTCAGTGGCTAAATAAACTAACCTAGTTTAATTAGCACTAACCTAGGTTGAACTAATTAACTTTAAACCTAAACTAGATTAATTAGCCGGGCGGGGCCCGGATGTCATAGACCCTGGGGAGGTCAAATCCCCTGGTCAACCGGGGCTAAACCACCGGCAGTCAAAGCGGTCAACCCGCCGGCGTTTAGCCTCCGGCGAGGCCGAACGCGGCGGAGGGCATCGGGAATCACCCATAGGCGACCATTTGCGCGCGGAGAGGCTCTAGGTGACGAGAAGACTCGTCCGCGTCCAGTGGTGCTCAAAGCAGCAGCTCTAGGGGCCTAAAATGATGGCGGCGGCGACTTGCGCGGCTGCCAGAGTTCGGGCGTCGAGCGAATCGGCGTTGCAGGGAGCGGCAGGAGCCGCGGGTGGTCGTGGTCGACTCCTGGGAACGTGATGAGCACGGTGGCGCGCTCGGTTGAGGCTCTAGGTGATGGTGGCCATGGCGGTGACATGGCTAGGTGGCGGTGAGCTTCGGGCACGGTAGCGCTAGCGCTAGGGGACGTGCGGGGCGACGGGGAAAAGAGCGAACGGCAGAGGAGCTCACAGAGGACTCGCAGAGAAGCCCAGCAGGGTCGGGGAAGCGTCGGAGGCGGCGAATCGACGGGCGGCGATCGTTGGGGCAGAGGACGATGATGAGCTCGATGGCGACGTTTTTAGGCATCCCGCGAGCGCCTGTTCCGTCTTGGTGATCCACGGCGTCGAAGCGAGCCCGTTGGGTAAAGCAGAGGGGCGAGGGGAGCTCGGTGGACGCGGTGGCAGTGAACTGCGGCAACGGACTCCGCTCGGTGTGTGAGGCAGAGAGATCCAGGGGAGGGAATGAGCACGGGGAGAGAGCGAGAGGAGCTAGGGGCGCGTGGCGACATCTTGGTCGTCAAGGCAGCGGCAAGAAGCAGGAGGTGGCCAGGCGCGTGGGCGCGCACAGCGGGCACACGCCTCTCGTCCTTCTGGCGAGAGGAGGGAGACGACTGGCATCGGCCAGCTGGGCTGGGCCGTGCTGGGCCAGGCCAGGTGAGCGCCAGGTAAAAACCCTCTCTCTCTCTTTCTTGCTATTTTAGTTTCTGGTTTTCTTTTCTATTTATCTGCAGGTTTGTGGCTTTTCTAGAAATGCTTAGGCACTTTCAAAAATCACCAAACTGCTCATGCCCACTGTTTAGCATATAACCAACATGGAACATTTCAGTTTAGGATTATTTGGACATTTAAAATATTTTATAGCATTTAAGTGCCCAAATGCAAATAGGTAATGATTTAATCCAGTGACCTTATGTGTCCTAGAAAAATGTGAACCAATTTTGGCAGAGGTTCTGGACCAAGACAAAAGTGATGGACAGTTTAGAAGGGCATTTCAGGTTCATTGAAAAAGATTTTACTAAACCCTAGTTGTTTTCAGGGGGGTGCTGGGGGTTCTGTCATCCCCATTTCAACTTTCTGTGAAAAGTAAACATGATGCAACACCAGATGCTAGCACTAGGCATTGACAGAACTAGGGATGTGACAATTTTGACACCCTGACCGTAAGCAAGACGGTAACCTCTATATCATCTTGGTATCGTGGTATCCCATTATACATTCATTCTTGCCATTGCATTGTTAACCCCTAGCCCATTTTGCATTACTTGCGTGTCGAGACTAGCCTTTGAGTTTTGCCGGCAACGTTACTTGTGCACATTAGTGATCATTGCATATATCATCATCTTGGTGTCCATATCTTGGTATCATCGCTTGTGTCACAAGGTTGTCATAGCATATACGCAATTGCTATCTTGGTTCGTGAAGTTTTGCATGAGAAAGAGCTCAAAAGAGAAAGAGCCAAACAAGCTTTTAAGCAAAAGGAAAAGATTAGCAAACAACTTTTAAGCAAGAACCATGGCAAAATACTACATTAAGATTGTCATACTCGATCATCTTGGACCATACCACCGGAACACCATACATATAGCATACTTGGGACAAAAGTCGTTGCATTTTTTCTTTGTAGGTTGTGCACAAGTCTCGTATCCGCCTATTGTGCAATTGTGCTAGCGTCTCTCTAGTGTTGTGCAACAAAAGCATTTTCCGTGGATTCCACATTTTGAGCTCATTTTTGGTTGCACGACCCCATTTATCTATCCGTGTGTGTGTTTCCGTGTACCTCCATTTTGCTATTGGTATACTTGTTGCATTTGAAAATTTGCGAATCTTTTCCAACATTATTGAATCTCGCTAACAATTGCATACATTTTGTGCCACCATCCTCACCAAGCTCCGCCAAAGGCTTTATTTGTGTAGGTGTGAGAACCGACAAGAATATGTACCAATTGTGCTATTTCCTTGCTAACTATTGAGTGATCATTGATCCATCTTCAACTTTGGTCAAGGTACATTTGGTATTTCTTCTCTTTCTCCTACTCACATATTTGTTTGGAATGATGGATAGGCCAAGTACTTCTACCAACCCACTCTTCCTCGAGCAAGACGACGACCCGAACACCTACGTCACCAAGAACCACCTCTTCGGCGCACAACGAGCTTTGCATCAAGAACAACAAGCATTGAGCGACCGCATCGACAACCTCGCCACCGACTTGCGCCTCTCCGAGCAACGTACAAGAGACTACTTTGACAACAAGCTCGACGAACAAAAACAAGAGAACAATGCAAGAATGGACGATATTCATGCCTTGTTGGTCAATCGCTCTTCTACCACTTCGTCATATTCAAGACGGAGCCGCTCGAGTCGACACTCCGACGACACCATCTACGGCTCAAGTACACCGACATTTAACACTCTTCGATGAGCCGCGCACCAAGACCATCAAGAAAACCACAATCCTCTACAAGGCAATCGCCCACAAGAGCAACTTGACGAGCAAGAACATCAGCATCGTCAAAATCAAGCTACATTTGCGGATGCAGAAGAAAGGCAACGCCAACGCCAACAAGAGGAAGCACAAGCACACCAACACCAAGACGAGCAAGATGTGGAAGCTTCCCGTCTACAACAACAATGGTGTGAAGCACAAGTCCTTGAGGCAGAACACGCCCTCCTCGACACCAATCGTGTCATCGCCGATTGCAACCGACGTGTTAGACAAGAACAACAAGCACTCCGCGAGCAAGTACAAGAACGTCTATATCAAGCATGTTTGCACCGACAAGTTCCACAAGCTCCTCCTCAAGCTAGACATGAACAACAAGCTCGACAAGAACCACAACTTCACCAAGAGCAACAAGACAATGGGAATCCTCTATGCCAAGAGCAACTTGAAGTTGACAACCCTCCATGTCAAGGGCGTCATCACCCTCGACCCTAACACAATGAATAGCAATGCTACGGCAAGCTCAAGTTCACCATGCCCAAGTTCAGCGGAAGCAATGATCCCGAAGAGTACCTTTCATGGGCATTGAAGGTTGACAAGATCTTTTGTTTGGGCAACTATGAGGATGAGAAGAAGATCGCCATGGCATCCCTTGAGTTCCAAGACTATGTCCTCATTTGGTGGGAGCAAGTCATCGAGCATCGACAAGCAAGAGGTAAACCACCAATCACAACATGGGATCAAATGAAGGATGTCGTGAGAGCGCGTTTTGTACCAACCTACTACAACCGTGACCTCTTCAAGAAACTCCAACTCCTCAAGCACGGAACAAAGAGCATTGAAGAGTACTACAAATAAATGAGATTGCCATGATACGAGCCAATGTCATGGAAGATGATGAGCAAACTATGGCACGTTTCTTGAATGGACTCAACCATCCTATCAAGAAGATAGCCGACTTCCAGCCTTACTCCAACCTCATTGAGCTAGTGCACCAAGCTACAAAGGCTGAACGACATGTGCAAGATGACTTCAAGTATGCCAAGTTTTCTTCCAATTCCTACGGCTCCTCCTACAACCAAGATTCAACGGTTTCGGCATATCCTTCTACGACAAAGGCTACACCAAGAAACGGCGACAAGTCAAGCTCCAAGAAAACCTCGACAACTTCAAGTCGTCCTCCTACTACAAGCAACTTCAAGCCGAGAGCTTCATCATCTACAACTCCACCGGACGAGACCATCAAGACAAGTTCCATCAAATGCTTCACATGAAGTGGCCGAGGCCACAAGTCCTTCGGGTGTACAAACAAGCGCACCATGATCCTCAACGATGACAGAACCTATGACTCCATGAGTGAAGAGGAAATGGAAGCCCTTGAGAAAGTGGCCATGCACCGGCAAGTGAACGAAGATGAAGATGATCAAGTATTTTGTGATGAAGATTCAAGCCCCGCCCTCGTTGTCTCCAAGGTCTTGACACTTCAACATCAACAAGAGGAAGACTAACGTTGCCACATCTTCCACACCAAGGAGGCATCGACGGTCGTTCCGTGAAGGTCATCATCGACGGAGGATGTTGTCACAACTTAGCAAGTGAAGAACTATGCTCCAAGCTACAATTGATCAAGACGAAGCATCCTCGTCCCTACAAGGTCCAATGGCTAAGCGACATCGCCACTATCCAAGTGAAGCACACCGTGCAAGTTTCCATCAAGATAGGAGCATATGAAGACACTTTGGAGTGTGATGTGGTTCCTATGTCCGTTTGCCATATCCTTCTTGGGCGACCTTGGCAATTCGACCGTGGCGTCATCCACAACGGGAAAACCAATAGCTATAGCTTCAAGATGAAGGGAAAGTAGTACGTGCAACGACCTATGTCACCAAGTCAAGTTATCACCGACAAGCAAGCAACCACCCATCATGGAGAGAAAAGTGAGAGAGTGACCCACCAAAAGGAGAGTGAGCGCGACAAGCCAATATTGAGTGGCTCAACGGTGAGTGATAAGAAAAATCCAGTCCTTTTCGCCACCAAAATTGAGACGGGAGAACTGTGAGAACCCATCCATTGTTATGCACTTTGTCCTATTGTGCAAGGATGAAGCACAAAAGACTAACACCTCTCACCCTCTACCTTTAGTGTTGTCTTCTTTATTGCTGGAATTCCAAGACATTTTCCCCGATGAGCTACCTCTGGGACTACCTCCACTATGAGGCATAGAACACCGTGTCGGTGTACAAAAAGAGGGGTATGCTTTTTGTACCCCTATAACTATGCACGGGCAGTCCGAGCCACGGACACCGCCACAATAAGCGAGGCGAGGGAGGTGAGCCAAGGTAAGGCCAACGCTCAAGAGGAACAGAACAAACGCCAAGACCAAGACCACAAAGAGCAAAGGGGACGGAGCGGACTCCCCCGGCAAGATCCTTGGCGGGGGTCTGTTCTAGCAAACGCGGCAAGACCCTTGCCGGGGCAGCTCGCCCCACACCTACGGAGCGAATCACCCTTGAGTCCACTACCCCATGGGGCGAGGATTCGGGAGACATCCCCGTGGTGGCATGCAGATCTTTGTGAAGACATTCAAAGATCAGATACAAACTATCAAAGATGACGACCCTTGGCGGGATCTTGGCCAAGGAGGACCACGAGGCCCCCGGCAAGAGCCTTGCCGGGGATGACAGCAGGCGCCGCGGCAAGACCCTTGCCGGGGCTGCGGCAAGGCCCCTGCCAAGGACACCCGTAGGGCCACCATCGGGCCCGCACCAATCGAGCCTCCATCATGCAGCTGCCGACCCAACCAGTTGGGCAGGCACCTGCGTGGCGGCAAGCGAACCTTCATGGAGACCCACCACGGCGCCACCTCAGCTGCCTGCCTGCCTACATGGCACCACAGGCACCGCTGGCCAGGGCGCGTGTCAACGCGAAGGGAAGCGGCGGCGGACGAGATTGGGCTCTCCCCCATCCACGGTAAAGCAAGGACACCTAAGCAAGACGCATTTATGGCACCTTGTCATGTAATGCGAGGGATAAACTCGTATGACTGTACCCTGTCCACCTCCTGTACGCCACTGTGGCAACCCCTTTCCCTATAAAAGGAGGCCCAAGGCGACCAGGAGGGGGATTGGGCTTTGGAGCTCCTCACGCCCCATATCTAGTTCAGAACGCATAAAATAAGCTAACCACCAAAGCAGGAGTAGGGTTTTACGCACCTCGCGTCGAACTCGGTAAAAGAACCCGTGTGCTATCTGTTCGATCTGCTCTTCTCACGACCCTGCGCCCCGCAACCGTAGTAGGGATTCTTGTGATCCCATAGGTGTCGTCTCCGCACCGACATCTTTGGCGCGCCAGGTAGGGGGCGCAGTTGTGAAAATCGGCTCTAGCAGTTAGTTCGACGCTTCTTCATCTTCATGGTGCCCAAGAAGAAGACGACGGTGGCGGTTGGCCCGTCGGAAGCCGGACATCCCGACCCGACGCGGGCGAGCAGCGGACCGGTCGCAGAAAGGACCAGGGGCGCCGTTCGCAAACACCAACACCGTCCCAGCAGCCGAAGGTTGGGAGGCGGCGATGTTCGTGCGCCTGGCAACGGGCCGCACGCCGCCAAATCCAAAGATGGAGCCCGGCTCTCCGCGGATGGCACGGGGCCTTCCAAGATCGCCGCCACCCCGCTCGCAGGCGACGTGAGGGCTTCCAAGACTCCCATGCCGCCGCCGACGGCGCGTCCTTCTCAAGCGACGCGCGATGAACGGCGTAATCAAGCCGAGGACCCCGGGCGTCGCCACGAAAAGAGCCCCGAGCGCCACTCCCGGGGTTCAGAAGACCTGCCCGCTCGCCGAGGCGCTGGAGAAGGTGGCGTGCGACCGCGGGGTCGTGATAGAGCTCCTTCTGACATGGTCAGAAGTCGAAGCGCGTCGCGATCCGTGCAGGTTTCGCTGCCACCAACGCCAGCGGAAGCCCTGGCGCGCGCGCAGTTGCTCCTCGATTTTCCTCCCACTACAGGGAAACTCGACGAATGGTGGGCCACTATCCGAAGTCTTGTTGCGGTGGCCAACAAAGACGAACCAAGTCCGGTGGAGCCCTCGGGACGACGCTCCGACGGAGTCCCACGCACCAGTGGCGGGAGAGTCGGCGGCGTCGCGACCACAGTGCACTCGCGTCCTCCTCGCCTTGCATCATGGACGCCAGCCCGCCGCGACGTTATGGGCGGCGAGATCTCCGTAGCATCGTCGACCCACGGGCCCACCGTGACCAGCGCCAAGTTCTTCGAGCGAGAACATGAAGACGCCGAACCACTATCGGCGCGGCGGGAGCGCGCCACCAATCAGACAGGCGAGCAGGGCCTGCTGTGAGCCACTCGGCACCGGGGAGCCCTGGGGGCTTACCCTACGAGGTAGGCTGCCCGACTTTTACCCGTGAGCTGCGGCAGTTCCAGTGGCCCACTCACCGCACCTTTAAACCCGATGTGGGCGAAAAGTATAGTGGCAAGACCCACCCGTCTGAGTTCCTCAGCGTCTACACCATCGCGATGCAAGCTGCCGGAGCCCGCAACGATAAGGTGCTTGCGAATTACTTCCCGTTGGCTCTTAAACCCAATGCCATGTCGTGGTTGATGCACTTGCCGGTAGACTCTATTTCCTCCTGGTCGGATTTGTGCCATGAGTTCGTGGGCGCCTTCTTCGAGGCTACCAAGCCCATGGACAAGCAAGCGACTTGCACGTCATTCCCCAGAAGGGAGGCGAGAGTCTCCGCAAGTATATTCAGAGGTTCAGCCGGGTACAGTACAATATCCCTGATGTTCACCCTGCCGCCATCATCAGCGCGTCCCATCAGAACGTGCATAATCGCAAGATGCGCGAAGAGCTGGCGATGAACAAGGTGAGAGATGTAGCAGAACTCTATGTTCTTGCCGACAAATGTGCTGGGGCTGAGGAGGGAAGGAAGTACCCCGGTGAAGATGCCAGTGTGGAAACCGACTCCTCAGATGAAGATATTGCCGCCCCGGCGAAGAAAGGCCGGCGCCGCAACAGGAAGCGCAAAGTAAAAGCCGTGCTTGCCGTCGAGGGATCTGATGACGCCGGCTCCACAAAGAAAACCAAGGCAGACGACCCCGGCAAGGAGCTTGCCGGATGTGTCGCCTGCCGGGCCTTGGCGGCTGCCGAGAAGCCAAGAAACTCCGACAAGCGATACTGCAAGATCCATCGCACCAAAGGCCATGCTCTCCAGGACTGCCGACAGGTTGAGCTCCTCGCTGAGAGGCAGAGGGCTGAGTATGAGAGGCGAGACAAGGAGAAGGGCCCAGATGGTGCCGAGGGGTTCGGCAAGAAGCGTAATGACGCCAAAGCGGCCCCGTCGCGGCAAGGATAAGCAACAGGAGAGGCCCGCCCGGGGCCGTGACAGAAAGCTAGAAGACGACGATCACGAAGAGGACGACGAATCCGGCGACCAAGAGTTTCAGAAAGCTACAGAGGCCATGTGCGTCGACGGCGGCGCCTCGCTGCATACTTCTCACCGCCGGCTTAAACAGTGGGCGCGAGAGATTACAGTGGCAGGGCCGTCATTTGATGCCCAAAGGCCGCTGAAGTGGTCCAGCACACCTATCATCTTTGACACTGAGGACCACCCTGATCGCACCACTGTGGTCGGGTGCTTGCCATTGTTGGTTTCACCAACAATACGCAACCTCAAGGTGACGAAGATGCTAGTCGATGGCGGGGCCGGTCTGAACCTGATCTCGCCTGCCGTGATCGAGAAACTGCAGATTCCTGATGGAGACCTCGAAGAGATGGGCACGTTTCAGGGGGTCAACCCGGGAAGAAGCCAACCCAAGGGAAAGGTCACGCTGCCCGTGACTTTTGGAAGCAACATGAACTTCAGGACGGAGAGGATCGTGTTCGATGTTGCCAAGATCCCCTTGCCCTACAACAGGATCCTTGTCCGCCCAGCGCTGGCCAAGTTCATGGCGGCGTCACACTACGCCTACAACACCCTGAAGATGCCGAGACCTGTGACGATCATCACCATCCCCTCCGACAAGAAAGATGCGTTGATTTGCGTTCACCAATTATACCAGCAAGCAGTTGCAGCAGCTGCCGCCGCTAGGGCACTTGCTCCTGCTGCTGGGACCCCGGGAGCGAAGAAGAAGAAGAAGACCGGTGAGGCCTCGGACACCCACTCCGGCAAGCGCACCTCTTCGGAGTGTAGCGCTGTCGTCGAGGACGTGCCAGAGAGCTCCACCAGCGGAAACAAGAAGCCCAGGGCCATACCGCCAGGAACCAAGAAGGTTTCTGTCAATGAGGATGGCACGGGAGGAGCTTTTACCATAAGCTCCACCCTCGACGACAAATAGGAAGACACGCTCGTCACCTTCCTGCGGGCGAATGTCGATGTGTTTGCATGGCAAGCTTCCGACATCCCCGGTGTTCCTGTGGAGGTGATTGAGAACCACCTTGCTGTCTGCCCTCATGCGCGCCCACAAGCGGATAAGGTCGAAAGCAAGCTTTGGAACGACAAGAGTTCATCACAGAAGAGATCCGGAACCGGAAGCAGCGGGTTTGGTAAGAGGAGTGCTCCATCCAACGTGGTTGGCCAATCCGTCGTGGTGCGCAAGGCAAATGGGAAGTGGAGACTGTGTATTGATTACAGACATCAATAAGGCTTTCCCTAAAGACCCCTTCCGTTGCCGCCAAGATCGACCAGATTGTTGACTCCACGGCTGGGTGTGATCTGCTGTCATTCCTCGATGCCTACTCCGGTTACCACCAGATCTTCATGACAAGAGAAGACGAAGAGAAGACAGCATTCATCACCCCATGTGGTATGTATTGTTTCATGCGGATGCCTTTCGGGTTGAAGAGTGCTGGTTCGATGTTTGCAAGGGAGGTCTAGATTGGTTTTGAACCCCGGCTCCATAGAAATATGGAAGCTTATATGGATGACATAGTGGTCAAAACCAAGGACAGGGCAACCCTCATACCGGATTTGCAAGAAACATTTGCAAACCTGCGCAAGATCAGTCTCAAGCTGAACCCTGAGAAGTGTGTCTTTGGTGTCCCGTTCGGCAAGCTTCTCGGGTTCTTGGTGTCACAGCGTGGGATAGAAGCCAATCCGGACAAAATCAAAGCTATAGAGCAGATTGAAGCACCCAAGCGAATCAAGGATGTGCGTCGGCTTGCTGGTTGCATCGCCGCCATGGGCAGGTTCATTTCAAGTTTGCGAAGCGGCGCCCTTCCCTTTTTCAAGATCCTGAAAAAGGCGGGCCCGATGGAGTGGACGCCAGAAGCCGAAGCAGCATTGCAAGGTTTGAAGAAATACCTCTCTTCTGCGCCGATACTAGTTGCGCCCAGGCCACAAGAAACGTTGCTGCTATACCTGGCGGCAACGGACCAAGTGGTCAGCGTCGCACTGGTGGCGCAGAGAGAGGTTGACGACGAGGAGATGGCAGCGGCGGAGCCCGACACCACCAATGTAGGGACGACACAGCCAGTTGGAGTGCCGCCGAAGAAGAAAATGATGCAGCACCCGGTCTACTTTGTCAGTTCCCTCCTGCAGGGGGCTAGATCAAGGTACTCCGGCGTGCAGAAACTACTCTTCGGCCTCCTTATGGCCTCGAGGAAGCTGCGTCACTACTTCCAGGCGCACGAAATCACTGTCGTCACTCGCTTCCCTCTGCAACGGATATTGCACAATCCAGATGCAACGGGAAGAATTGTGGAATGGGCACTGGAGCTGTCCAGCTTTGGCATCGAGTTTGAAAGTACTTCGACGATTCAGAGCCGAGTCCTAGCGGAGTTCATTGCAGAATGGACCGCAACACCTGACGAAGAAGCCCAAGAGACTGCTCTCCCCGGCAAAGAGGCAAGTTGCGATTGGATCATGTACTTTGATGGAGCTTTCTCCTTACAAGGCGCCGGGGCTGGCGTACTGCTTGTCGCGCCCACCGGAGAGCACCTCAAGTACGTGATCGGATGCACCTCCCCGTGGAGGTGTCAACAAATAATCTGGCCAATCTGAAGGGCTGCTTGCCGGTCTTAGGATCGCGGCGGACCTTGGAATCAGGAAACTCATCGTCAGGGGAGACTCACAGCTTGTCGTCAAGCAAGTCAACAAGGATTACCAGAGCCCGTTGATGAAGGCCTACGTCGATGAAGTGAGAAAGCTGGAAGAGCGTTTCGACGGGATACAGGCTGAACATGTTCCCCGAGCGGAGAACGATATCGCCGACTACCTGTCAAAACGCGCTACCCTCAAGCTACCTGTGGAACCAGGTACCTTTGTGCTTCAGCTAACTCAGGCATCCGTTGATCCATCAACAGAGAAGAATAAGAGGAGGAAATCAGGGCCCGGCAAGTACTTTCCTGCCGAGCTCCCCGGAGCCTCCGGCAAAGATGTTGCCAGGGATACTGAGCCCGCTATGGGACGAATGGCTCTGGCGGAGCGTCAAGTTCTTGTCGTCGAGGCAGTCGCCCCTATTGCGGAGGAGATGCCTTTAGTCCTCGCCGTCGAGCCCCAGGCTCCGGCATGGGCTCCGCCTACCGTCCGATTCCTCCAAACAGGGGAACTTCCTAAGGAGCAGGAAGAAGCGGAAAAAGTAGCCCGTCGCTCCACCATGTACCAGTTCATCGATGACGTTCTGTACAGAAAGAGGCCGAACAGTGTGAAATTGAAGTGTATCTGAAAGTGCATTATATCGACTAGAGGGGGGGGGGGTGAATAGGCGATTTTTATGAATTCTTCATCGAGAAATTTGCGGTGAGGAAATTCCTTAGCGAAGAACTACTTGTCAGCGGAATAAGTACTCGTAAGTAAGCATAACTGAATACACGCATGGTCATCATGATGAAATGAAGACAAACACAGAGTACGTAAAGCGTAATCACAGGATAACACAAGATGAAGACAACCGATCAAGAAATCGAATCGAGGAAATTGAGTCTTCAACAAAGTCTTCAAACACAGATATGAACAAACAGTCAACACAAGAATGAGGAAATGAAAGGGTTGAGGAAATAGAACCAGTTGGGTTGGTGAAGACAATGATTTGGTAGACCAGGTTCAACTCTTTGTCTCGATTAACGTCTGGTTGGGTAATTTGAGTATTTAAACTCGAGGACACACAGTCCCGGACACCCAGTCGCTGAGCACGCAGCTCAGGACACCAAGTCCTCACCATATTCTCCTTGAACTAAGGTCACACAAACCTCGTCCAATCACTCATGGTAAGTCTTCAGGCGACTTCCAAACCTTCACAGACTTGGTCACTCGGCGATCCACAATTCCTCTTGGATGCTCTAGACCATGAGTTAGATGGATCAACTGGAGGTCCCTTTGCAGCAATCCATGAGGTTTTGGGATACTGCTCAGGCTTCCAATATGTTCCATCAGCATTGAGTTTCCTCTCAAAGGCAATACCCTCTTTCCTAGGGTTCCTGTTGAGGATCTGCTTTTTAAGCACATCACAAAGAGTCTGATGCCCTTTGAGGCTTTTGTACATGCCTGTCATATACAATTCCTTCAGCCCTGTACAGTTGAAGCATTTGAACATTCAGGTGAAGAATTAGCAGATTCACGTTCAATGCACTTTAAACATGGAGGAACAAATTCTTCTTGAGAAGCGCTGATTTGTTGAGCAAGTAATGAATCGCGCTCCTTCTGAAGATCTTCATAACTCACTCTTAGCTTCTCAAGGTCTTGCTTTCTTTGAAGAAATTCATAAGAAAGTTTCTCATGATCGATAAGAGAGTGTTATGATGACCTTGAAGGCTATCAAACCTAGACTCAAGTCTCTGCGATCGAGGGCTTTAGTGCGATCCATTTCTTCACCTAACATATCATCACTCTTATCTGGCATGTTTTGAACCTTTTCCAAAGCCCTTTGTTGTTTTACAGCAATTTCAGCAAGTTTTGAGTAACTGGGCTTTAGATCTTCATCAGATTCATTTTCACTAGATTTAGAGGAGGTATAGTCGAGTACCTTGGCACCCATTGCCATGAAGCAATAGGTGGGAGTGTAGTCATCACTATCTTCATCAGCATTGTTGGTGAGGTCATTTTCTTCAGAGTTGAAGATGGACTTGCTGACGAAAGTAGTAGCGAGAGCTAGACTCGCCACACCGCACTCAGATTCTTCCTCGATGCCTCCTCTTCCTCATGTTCCTCGATTCAGCTTCGTAGTCTATTTCCTTGCCAATGAATGCCCGAGCCTTTTTGGAGCTGTCCTTCTTGTGAGAAGAAGGTTTTGAGGATTTTGATGATGAAGATTTCGATGATTTCTTTTTCTTCTTCGCGTCATCAGAACTGTAATCCTTGTGTTTCTTCTTCTTTAATTCCTTTTCCCAATCGAGGACAATCTTGGATGTAGTGACCAGGTTTCTTACATTTGTGACAAAGTCTTCTCTTATAGTCACTTTGGATGAGGAATCACCGCTTCTTGAGGATTTTCCAAAGCGACCACGTCTTGAGAACTTGGAATTTCTTCACGAAAGCGGTGCTAGCTCTGGCCTAATTCTTGAGGATCTCCAAGGCTACTACGAGTCTTCACACTCAGATTCAGACACAGCCTTGGCCTTTAGGGCACGTGTTTTCCATAGCTAGAACCATAGAGATCTCTCTTTCAAAGAATTTGGAACTCATGAGTATTTAGCCTCTCGAGGATATCAGCTGGATCAAATGACTTGTAGTCAGCACACTCTTGTATCATCAGTGCCAGAGTATCAAATGAGGAATCAAGCGATCTTAACAATTTCTTCACCACATCATGGTCGGTGATGTCAGTGGCGCCAAGAGCTTGAAGCTCATTTGAGATGTCAGTGAAGCGATCGAAGGTTTGTTGAACATTTTCATTGTCGAGTCTTTTGAAGCGGTTGAAGAGATTCCGAAGAACATCAACTCGAGAGTCACGCTGAGTTGAGACTCCTTCATTTACTTTGGACAGCTTGTCCAGATGAGCTTGGCAGTTTCCAAAGCACTCACTCTTCCATATTGACCTTTGCTCAGATGGCCACATATGATATTCTTCGCTTGAGAATCGAGTTGCTTGAATCTCTTCACGTCAGCAGCATTCAGAGAAGGTGTGACTGAGGGAACACCATTTTCCACAACATACCAGAGATCGTTGTCAATTGCTTCAAGATGCATTCGCATCTTGTTCTTCCAATAGGGTAGTCCGTCCCATCAAAGGTAGGACACCCTCTTTGAGACCTTGATCATACTGCGGTCGACATAACTAAAACTCGGTGGTTAAACCAAAATCACACGTAACAAGGGAGTACCTTGCTCGATACCAATTGAAAGTCGTTATATCGACTAGAGGGGGGGTGAATAGGCGATTTTTATGAATTCTTCACTGAGGAATTTGCCGGTGAGGAAATTCCTTAGCGAAGAACTACTCAGAAGTAAGCATAACAGACTTCACGCATGGTCATGGTGTGGAAATGAAGTCACACACAGAGTCTGAAAGCGTAATCACAGGATAACACAAGATGAAGACAAACTGACTGAAGAAATTGAACTGAGGAAATTGAGTCTTCAGTCAAAGTCTTCAAACACAGATATGAACAAACACTCAACAAAGTAATGAGGAAATGAAAGGGTTGAGGAAATAGAACCAGTTGGGTTGGTGAAGACAATGATTTGGTAGACCAGTTCCAAGCTGCTTGTCTCGGTTAATACGTCTGGTTGGAGCGGTGAGTATTTAAACTCGAGGACACACAGTCCCGGACACCCAGTCGTTGAGCTCGCAGCTCAGGACACCAAGTCTTCACCGTATTCTCCTTGAACTAAGGTCACACAGACCTCGTCCAATCACTCGTGGTAAGTCTTCAGGCGACTTCCAAACCTTCACAGACTTGGTCACTCGGCGATCCACAATTCCTCTTGGATGCTCTAGACCATGACGCCTAACCGTCTGGAAGAAGCACAGTCTTCAAAGGTAACAAGCGTCGGATCCACGCAGGATCAATCTCTTGATGATGCTCAATCACTTTGGGTTTGTAGGGGTTTGGTTTTGGGTTTTTCCTCACTTGATGATTTTCGCTCAAAGTCCTCGGAGGATGGGTTGCTCTCAAATGACAAGTGTCAAGTTTCTCTCGGAGCAGCCAACCAGCTAGTGGTTGTAGGGGGCGACTATTTATAGCCTAGGGAGCAGCCCGACATGATAAGACATAAATGCCCTTCAATGATATGACCGTTAGGTGGATAAGATATTTTGGGACAGCTGCCAAGAAGACAAAGAACGATCGGAAATTTGAATCACAAATTCCTCGGGGCTATCATGTTCCTCACTGTGTAGGCAATCCGCCAGCGAATTCCTAACTCCTTAGTCAGAACAAATTCCTCGGCGACGGAAGAACTTCGTCTCACATCCTTTGAAGAAATTGACTGAACTGTATGAGATTTCCAAAGGCTTCACTCGAAGGGATTGGTAGGTGTAGGATTTTGAGTTGAGCATCACATGGAAATTTTTCCTTAGTATTTCCTCGACCCCTTTAACAAAGACGGTGTTTCCTATGACTCAAGAAAGAGAAAATGAAACTACGAAAACAAAAGTCTTCACGCTTCATGTTCCTCAAATGAATACCAAGTCTTCAAGGTCACACCAATTTCTTCACTTTCAAAGTCTTCAGAAAGTCTTCAAAATATCAAAGTCTTCAGTCGAAGAACTTCATTTTTAGGGGTCGACTTTCTCTGTAAATATCAAACTCCTCATAGACTTATAGATCTGTGTACACTCACAAACGCATTAGTTCCTTAACCTATAAGTCTTCAATCCACCAAAATCACTAAGGGCACTAGATGCACTTACAATCTCCCCTTTTGGTGATTGATGACAATATAGGTTAAGTTTTCAACGGGGATAAACATATGAAGTGTAAATACTGATTATGAGGAATTTGATTGCAAGATATAGAAGAACTCCCCCTGAAGATGTGCATAGTGATGAATTTGCTTTTGAGGCAATGCACATTTTGAAGAGTTGAATCATGGAGATCTCCCCCTATATCTTGTAATTCATACACGCATTTGACATATAATATGAAGAATTTGAAATGCATGATGAAATATGGTGCTTGATGTAATTCAGCATGCGTGCGATAATATTAATGAGGAACAAGCATGCAAAATAACGCCTCAAGAGTATCAGAGCTCAAATAGATTTGCTATGAAGATTTTCATGGAGCTCAAGAGAATCAGAGCGTAGTGCAAGAGCATAATGCATAAAAAGTATCAAAGCACCATCGGGTTTAAGATTACAACTCGATCCAATAAAAGTTTCAGAAGAACGAGAGTTGTAACTTAACAAAAATAAATTATTGTTTATGGGCAAGAAAATAGACCCGCTTGAAGACTAACGCAAATTTCTCCCCCTTTGTCATCGAATGACCAAAAGGATCGAAACTAAGGACTAACTCTTCTGAAGAATTTCAAGTTGAAGAAGGAGCGCCAGCGTTGTTGGGGTCGGTTGTTGTAGGACCTGCCGCGGTGTCGTCCAAGTCTTCATTTTCATCAGTGTCGCGCGATGAAGAATAGGAACTGGCCACCAAGGAAGGAACTTTGACCTTCTTGTATTTCTTCGGAGGAGGTGCAGACCAGTCAAATTCTTCCTTTAGTCCCATCGACTTCAGTTCTGCTGCACTGTAGACATGTGAAAGAACAGCCCAGGTGCGTTTGAAGGTTTCATGGAGGTAGTAGTGGTTTTTCTTCACTTCATTGTGTGTAGAGGTCATGTTGTGAAGAAATGAACCAAACTGACGCTTGACCCATTTATGATTACGATCAACCTTCTGATGAAGACTGAGAAGTAACTCACGATCGATCATCACCACAGGTGCGATGGCTTGAGGACTTTGCTTGACCGAGGTATTTGCGGCGTAGTCATGTGTGGCGAGTCATCATTGGTGGAGTAGGATGCTGCTGCTAAACTGTCCATCCAATGGACGAATGCCTTCATCGATCACAGCAGTAGCCTTGCCCTTGTCGTCATCTGAGGTAAATGTCCGTTTGAGGACTTCAATTGGGGGCAAGTAGCTGTAGTGGTTCAGAGTATCAGCCTTGTAATTGAGTGAAGACCTTGCCCTGATGAATCTCATTATCCAAGGCGCATAAGGCTTCAGCTCAAATGGTGACATAGCAATGTTTGCAAGAGTCCTCATGAAGAAATCATAGAAGTTGACGGGAACGCCATGGATGATGTAGAAAAGCATGTTCTTCATGATGCCAACGACTTCTTCATCATTCGAGTCGTGGCCTTTGATAGGACTCATTGTCTTCGTCAGAATCCGATAGACAGTCCGAGGCACATACAATAATTCCTTGACGAGGAATTTGGTTCTTGGGGCCTGCCTTGGCTTCAAAGGCTTCATGGGCACTTGCATATAGTGATTTGAAAGTTCTGGTTCGTTGTAGATACAACGTGCACCATCAAGTGGAGGATCGAGTGGTAGAGCACGAAGCAATTGATTCTTTGGTGCCTTGTAGTGAGTATTTTCAGACATCGGTCTAATACCCATGAGTTCACGTCTTCAGCGTCTCCGGTGATGTGCAGTGTTTCATAGAATTGAAGAATTAGTTCTTCATTCCAGTCACATATATCAGTGCAGAAATTCAAAAGTCATGCATCGTGAAGAACACTGAGGACTGGCTCAAAGCCTGGCAGAGACTCCATGTCCACATGAGGAATATGAGCATGATCGAATATTTTTCCTTGTTGAAGAGCACTAAGGAATAGAAGTTGGCTTGGTGGCAGTCCGTAAACGCCTTTTCCTTATGCGAGCAGTCATATGGGTTGTAATCTGTGAAGAAAACGTGCTCGCCAAAGAAATCTTCAGCCTTGAACTTTTGCTTTGTTGAGAAAGGATTCTTAGGCTTTGGCAGTGGAGTGTCAGTGAGTTGCATCACGACCTCAGGAATCGCGAGCTCAGGTTCTTCATTTGAGGAATTTCTTGTTCCTCAACAGGTGCAGTTTGAGGATCAGCAGCAGGTTCATCAGCTCTAGTGGCTGGAATTTCTTCATGCACAGAGCAAGTGGGTTGAGTTTCTTCAGAGTCCATTTGGACTGTTTGTGCAGGGGACTGAGGAATCTGTTGAAGCGGGGTGAAGAGAGGAGTATTGGGATGCAGACTTTCCCAAAAGTCATCATTCATCACTGGTGTGGTGCACCCAATATCCACATCTTCAGCAATGAATAGAGGCGTAGGTGAGGAAATGACTGGGGTTGAAGGGATTGCGTCCACTTCAATTTCTTCATCAATCTGCTCTGACGAAGCAGCAGAATGACGTTCTTCATCAGATCCAATTGGGATCTCATAGTCTTCTCCAAAAGGAACAAGGTCCTTTGATGGCTTGGAGGAAATCGGAACAGCATCAATTGGATTTTCGAATGAGCTGGTCATAGGCTTCATTTTCTTCACAGCCGACGAATCTGACGCAGCTGATGCTTTCCTTTTCTTCACTGCAGCTCGTTCTGCAGCCTTGGTTTTCTTCACATCAGAGGCAGATGGAAGAATTGGAGTTGGTGTTGGCGCAGGAGGAGCTGAGGAATTTGGTTGATTTTCTTCAGGCACAACTGATGCAGTTGCCCTAACTTCTTCAGTTTCTTCAGGCGCACCACTTGTGGATGCCCTGGCAATTTCTTCAGCGGCTGGAATTGAGTCATCAGCCCTGGAACTTGTATTTTCATCAGCAGGCTGAAAATCATCAGTCGTGCTGGCATGTTCTTCAGCAGGCTGAGCAGAGGCTGCAGCCTGAGGTATTTCTGCTATGCTGGGGTTGCAACATTCGTGAGATTCTTCGTCAGTTGATTTAATCGACCTTGGCTCCTTGCCAATCAGCATAGTAAGAATCGAAGTTTTTGCTGAGGTCTTGAATTTCAGTCTGGACCTTGAGAAGTTCCTCAGGTGTCATTTTGACAACATTTTTCTTCAGAAACTTCTCCTTTCTATATTGAGCCTTCTTGATTTCTCTTGCCTTTTCAAACTTCCATTTCTCTTGTGATGAAATGGGTCGGCATATGACTTTGTCCAGGGGTCGATGAAAGTCGAGCATAGGGGTATTGGGATCTTTGTGCGGAGATCAATATAGTCAAGGATTTTCTTCGGATCCAACAAAGAAGTGGCACAAAAGTGCCTTTGGCTCTAGACCCCTTTCTTGGCGATTTCGATGATTTCGCAAGTTCTTCATCGAAGCTTCATCATCGAAGGCACATGGAATGCAACTTGTTTCTTCTTTGGACTTGGCCGAGGACCACGTCCAGCTGTTGTTTTGATCTTCAGCACAGTCGGGCCAGATGATGAAATTGGTGCGGCTGAGGAACTGGCAGAAACACCAGAGGCAATCGAGAAACCAGCAGTCCTTTGACATGTAGCCAGATGCACAGGGGCTGAGGACTTTGATGGAGCTGTAGCAGTGTGAGAAATTTGCCGTGAGGGCGCTGCTGGTGAAGCACTTGGCTTATGAGCAGGCTTCTTTGGCATGGATTTCCTCGGTTTGACCGAGGCCTCGATGTGATAGCAAAGTGGCGTAATCCTCATTGAATTTCTTCTTGCATCCTTGGCTTGTCTTGCCAATTTAGCTTGGCGCTTAGCCCATTCTTCAGGAAAGTCCTCACCACGTTTGATGCTTGTGGGATCAGCTACTTGGCCAGTGCCAATGGAGCTCTTGGGCATGGAGGATTGAGAGCGAATTTCTTCATGTATTTTGGAGTCACATATCTGAATTCCTCCATTCCCGTGCCCATCTCCGCTCAATCTTCCGAATGCGCACCTTGCGCTGATTTTTGCATTCTTCATCCGGTGTGCAATAGTCAAGATAGATTTCCTCAGGGATTTCAAACGCAGTCATAACCTCAGGTTTCTTTCCTCCTTTCTGTTGCTTCTTTCCGTCTGCCATATTCTTCAGCTGAGGAATTTGACCAATTGAGTTTTCTGAAGAAGTATGCAGTTTTCCTTCGAGGAACGCTGCAAATGAGTTAAGTTGATGAGAACCTAGTGATTCAGCAACGGACATGTGTACCTGTGAATAGAGTATAGTTGCGAGGAATTTGGAGAGGTCATATGCGTTCTCAGAAGGTTTTTCAAGAAGAACAAGTTTTGAGGATTTTGACCAGATGAGCCTTGAGGAATTTCACTAAGCGTTCTTTTTCTTAGGTTCCAGAGTTGTACAGATCGAGGATCCACACAATTGAGGAATCTTGAAGAAAATCATTGCTTAGAGAAACGAATCAAGAGCATATTTTGTTTGAGGTGTTCATCTGTGTGAAGATTTGAAGAATAAACACCTTTGAAGATTTTCAGGAAGGTTTGAGAATCAAAGCGAGTAATAAAAGTAACTTTTAATTACCCGAAGTGAAGAACACGGCGAACTAAGAAGAACAGTTGGGAAGTCCGTCAGTTCAGATCTTCCACGCCCTAACTTGGCGGAGGAAGACAGCTACGGCGATGGCGGAGTGAGGAATTCCACGGTCGGTGCGAGTACGGCGGCGAAGAGGTCGAGGCAGTGAAGCTCTTCCTCACCGGCGACGATGGAGTAGCGGTGGCGCTAGGGTTTGAGGAGCTCGAACGGGAGAGAGAGATCGAGCGGGGTAAAAGAAGTGAGGAAGGGGAGAGGGGTATTTATAGAGGCAGTGAAAACCGTTCGCTCAAGATTTAGGGACGAACGTGCCCCTGACCACTCTCCTTCTCACGACATGTGTCACCCACGTACTGTGTAGTTGAGATCGTGTACGATCGTGGGTGAGTAAGATAATGCATCGTGGGATGCGGAACGGTTTGAGCGGTAAAACCGAAAATTTGAATAAGATCAGTTTTAAAGTTTCGTTCGCAATTTCTTCAGCTGACAAGGACACAGTGAAGATTTTGAACGAGTTTCAAATAGAACGCCTATGAAGAATTTGTGAATAGAGTGGGTTGAGTATAGCATAGAGGGGGAAGGGTCCGATCACATTCACTTAGCAGAAAAAGCGACTTGAAGAAATAGCCATAAGTGAATGTCAGAGAGGACATAAACAAATATATATATATATATATATATATATATATATATATATATATATATATATATAGCCAATGAAGAAAGACAACGAAAACTGTGAAGATTTTGCAAAGTTGAAGAATTTGAAAAACTGAAGAATTTCAAAACTGAGGAAAAACTTAAATTGAAGATTTGCAACTTTGGTGGTGGCGTGATCCACCGTATAAGAATGATGATTTCAGACACCGCGTACAATTGTCGAGGGTTCTCGAGAATCAAATTCTTCATTAATTTCTTCACACTTAGAGTGTTATTCTTCATTGATTGAAGAAAAACGGTTCTTCATGTGTTGCACATCTAAGTCATCAATTTTGCATAAGTGTTAGGATGTGTGTCTTTTTCAAAGAACATTCGAAGATTCTAAGATATTTAGCTCACACCGCAACTTGCTAAATCTCTTCTCATCCAAGGGCTTAGTGAAGATATCGACTAGCTGTTCTTCAGTCTTCACGTGCTCGATAGAGATGTCGCCCTTCAACACATGATCACGAAGAAAATGATGACGAATTTGAATGTGCTTTGTCTTCGAAAGTGCTGAACTGGGTTGTGAGCAATCTTGATGGCACTCTCATTGTCACGATGAGAGAGGCACATTCTTCACGTTGATGTCGTAGTCCTTGAGAGTTTGCTTCATCCACAGCAATTGAGCACAACACGAGCCAAAGACAATGTATTCAGCTTCCGCAGAGATGAAGGTGATACGCAGCTCGCTTTCTTCGAGGACCAACACACCAAAGATCGTCCGAGGAAATGACAAGTGCCGGAAGTTGACTTACGATCCACACGATCACCGAAAGCATAGTCGAGTCGAGAATATCCAATGAGATCAAAAGTAGAGCCCTTGGGGTACCATAATCCTAGTGTTGGTGTGTGAGCTAGATATCGAAGAATATGCTTCACAGCCTTTATGGTGTGATTCCTTCGGTGTTGCTTGAAATCGGGCACACATGCAAACACTAAGCATTATATCTGGCCTAGATGCACATAAGTACAATAAAGAACCAATCATGGAGCGGTATACCTTGTGATCAAGTCAATACCATTTTCATCAAGGCATAGATGGCCATTTGTGGGCATAGGAATTTTGACGCCTTTGCAATCTTGCATGCCGAATTTCTTCAGGACATCTTTGAGGTATTTCTCCTGAGATATGAATATGCCATTGTGTTGTTGACGAATTTGAAGACCTAAGAAGAATTTCAACTCTCCCATCATAGACATTTGATATTATTCATTCATCGTATAGGAAAATTCATCACTATAACGTTGGTCAGTACAGCCAAAGATAATATCATCAACATATATTTGGCACACAAACAGTTCACCATCATAAGATTTAGTAAAGAGAGTAGGGTCGAGTGAACCGGGTGTGAAGCCATTCTTCACGAAGAATTCCTTCAAAGTATCATACCACGCCCATGGGGCTTGTTTGAGACCATAGAGGGCCTTATTAAGTCTGAAGACTTTGTCAGGATTCTTGGGATCTTCAAAACCTGGGGGTTGAGCAACATATACTTCTTCCTCAAGCTTACCATTGAGGAATGCACTTTTCACATCCATTTGATATAGAGTGATATTGTGATGGTTAGCATAGGCGCGTAATATGCGAATAGACTCAAGTCTAGCAACAGGTGCAAAAGTTTCATCGAAATCAATTCCTTCAACCTGTGTGTAGCCTTGAGCTACTAGTCGTGCCTTATTCCTCACCACAAGACCATTTTCATCTTGCTTGTTGCGGTAGATCCACTTTGTGCCAATGATATTATGCTTGCGAGGATCTGGACGTTTGACCAGTTCCCAGACATTGTTGAGCTTGAACTGATGTAATTCTTCTTGCATAGCCTGAATCCACTCCGGCTCCAGAAACGCTTCATCTACCTTAGTGGGCTCTGTGATAGAGACAAAAGCATAGTGCCCACAAAAGTTAGATAAATTTGAAGCTTTTGAGCGAGTGAGAGGACCTGGCGCTTTAATGTCATCGATGATCTTGTCAACTTGCACTTCTTTTGCAACACGAGGATGAGCTAGTTGTCGTCGAGGAATTTGATCATTTTCCTCTGCACCATTGTCTTCAAAGATTATCTTCAGTGCATCAGCTCGACGTTCTTCACAGACAGGAATGAATTCTTCAGCAGTTTCTTGATGGGAATGACATCCTCAGTTGCCTTGAACATGATAGAATCCTCAGGTGCAGGTTCATCTAACACAGAAGGTAGGTGCTCTCTTTGCGAGCCATTAGTTTCATCGAACCACACATCTACAGTGTCAACAATCTTGTGAAGAGCGATGTTGAAGACCCTGTAGGTGTGCGAGTCCTTTCCGTAACCAAGCATAAAACCTTCATGTGCTTTCGTGCAAATTTAGAATTGTGATGAGGATCTCTAATCCAACATTTAGCAATCAAGACTTTGAAATAACTTACATTGGGTTTCTTGTCGTTGAGGAGTTCATAGGCAGTCTTTTTGAAGAATTTGTGAAGATATACTCTGTTGATGATGTGGCATGCAGTATCAATTGCATCAA
Organism: Aegilops bicornis; assembly: GCA_021605145.1. NCBI lineage: Eukaryota > Viridiplantae > Streptophyta > Magnoliopsida > Poales > Poaceae > Aegilops > Aegilops bicornis. The sequence goes on along the minus strand of CM038671.1, from coordinate 576,137,582 downwards.
TCCAAAACCGACTAGGCGTTTTGTATTCATCAAGCATAGTGCAAGCCATCTCAACAAGAGTTCTGTTCTTGCGCTCCACGACGCCATTTTGCTGAGGAGTATAAGGAGCAGATAACTCATGAGTAATACCAAGTTCATCAAGATAGTCATCAAGACCGGAATTCTTGAACTCAGTTCCACTGTCACTCCTGATGTGTTTGATCTTCACACCAAAGTTAGTTGAAGCCCTCGAGGAAAATCGTTTGAAGACTTCCTGCACTTGATTTTTGTAAGTAACAATGTGTACCCATGTGTAACGAGAGTAATCATCAACAATAACAAAGCCATATAGAGATGCATCATTAACGACAGCTGAGTAATGATTGGGACCAAAGAGGTCCATGTGAAGCAATTCGAAGGGATGAGTAGTGGTCATGATAGTCTTCGCTGGATGCTTGGCCTTGGTCATTTTTCCAGCTTCACAGGCTCCACACAAGTGATCTTTAAGGAACTTGACATTTTCAATGCCAATGACATGCTTCTTCTTTGCAAGCGTGTTCAAATTCCTCATGCCTGCGTGACCAAGTCGCCGATGCCATAGCCAGCGTTCTGAAGCTTTTGCAAGTAAACACACGGCTGGTTGTGGTCCTGTAGAGAAGTCAACAATATACAAGTCTCCTCTCCTAAAGCCTTCGAAGACTTTGGAATTGTCAGCTTCCATAATCACGACACAACGATACTTGCCAAAGATCACAACCATATCAAGATCACAAAGCATTGAGACTGACATGAGGTTGTATCCTAAGGACTCAACAAGCATGACTTTGTCCATGTGTTTATCCTTAGAGATTGCAACCTTACCAAGACCCAATACGACTTTTGCCTTTGTCAAGAAAGATCATATGCTTGAGATGTGACGGTGATAAGGGAGCATCCATCAATAGATTCTTGTCACCAGTCATGTGATTTGTACAACCACTATCGAGAACCCACTCAGTGGCTTTGGGTTGATCATCCTGCAGATGAATTAGTACAACTTACGATCTCATATACTTCATGAGTGAAGAATATGATATCAAGTTCATCGGATGAATTTCATCTACCAAGATAACAGATAAGCAGTATGAGGACGTGTGAAATGAAAGTTCATTTCATCATGATTAGCCTGCGTCCTTTCAGGCATTTTCGTCAGGTCCCCAGCAAATTCTTCAGACGTTAAGGCACGTCTGGAGACCTGACCCTGCAGAAGAGATTAGTTCTTTTTCTTCACCACCCACATCTGAAGGGGTGGCAAAGAGTTCATCACTCTGCGAGCACCATACGAGAATGGTGGCATAGACGTAAACCATTTCGTTTCACATAAGAGGGGTTAGGGTAAGCATATGAATAAGCGAGAGAAATTCTTGAGGACTTATGAACATATTGGTTTGAAGAATAATGCACATATTCATAGCCCTTAGCTCTACCCTGCGAAACAGAGTTGTTAGCACGATGATAATCATATGAGGACTTTGATCCTTTTGAGGAATTTGATCCACGTGAGGAATTTGGTCTGTATGAGGACTTGGATCCATATGAAGAATTTGGTCCATATGAAGAATTTGATCTGGGGTTCCTATTCTTCACAGGTGGTGTCATGAGGACATTCACCTGAAGACTTTCAAGGCACCTTTTGGGAACCCAGATTTTCTTCATAGGGGAACCGTTCCTGCAATTAGTGCCAACATATCTAGCAAATACTTCACCATTCTGATTTTGAACAGTTTATAGTTGGAGTCAAATGACTCATCGTAAGAATGAGGAGATTCACATGTAAAGCCAGATAAGTTAGATGGATCAACTGGAGGTCCCTTTGCGGCAACTCCATGAGGTTTTGGGATACTGCTCGGGCTTCCAATATGTTCCATTAGCATTGAGTTTCCTCTCAAAGGCAATACCCTCTTTCCTAGGGTTCCGGTTGAGGATCTGCTTTTTAAGCACATCACAAAGAGTCTGATGCCCTTTGAGGCTTTTGTACATGCCTGTCATATACAATTCCTTCAGCCCTGCATCGTCAGTTAGCAATGTCCTCAGATGAGGAATTAGTGATAGCAGAGACAGGTGAAGAATTTGTAACAGTTGAAGCATTTGAACATTCAGGTGAAGAATTAGCAGATTCACATTCAATGCACTTTAAACATGGAGGAACAAATTCTTCTTGAGAAGCGCTGATTTGTTGAGCAAGTAATGAATCGCTCCCTTACGAAGATCTTCATAACTCACTCTTAGCTTCTCAAGGTCTTGCTTTCTTTGAAGAAATTCATAAGAAAGTTTCTCATGATCAGATAAGAGAGTGTTATGATGACCTTGAAGGCTATCAAACCTAGACTGAAGTCTCTGCAGTCAGGGCTTTAGTGCGATCCATTTCTTCACCTAACATATCATCACTCTTATCTGGCATGTTTTGAACCATTTCCAAAGCCCTTTGTTGTTTTACAACAATTTCAGCAAGTTTTGAGTAACTGGGCTTTAGATCTTCATCAGATTCATTTTCACTAGATTTAGAGGAGGTATAGTCGAGTACCTTGGCACCCATTGCCATGAAGCAATAGGTGGGAGTGTAGTCATCACTATCTTCATCAGCATTGTTGGTGAGGTCATTTTCTTCAGAGTTGAAGATGGACTTGCTGACGAAAGCGATGGCGAGAGCTAGACTCGCCACACCAGACTCAGATTCTTCTGATGCCTCCTCTTCCTCATGTTCCTCAGATTCAGCTTCAGAGTCTATTTCCTTGCCAATGAATGCCCAAGCCTTTTTGGAGCTGTCCTTCTTGTGAGAAGAAGGTTTTGAGGATTTTGATGATGAAGATTTCGATGATTTCTTTTTCTTCTTCGCGTCATCAGAACTGTAATCCTTGTGTTTCTTCTTCTTTAATTCCTTTTCCCAATCGAGGACAATCTTGGATGTAGTGACCAGGTTTCTTACATTTGTGACAAAGTCTTCTCTTATAGTCACTTTGGATGAGGAATCACTGCTTCTTGAGGATTTTCCAAAGCGACCACGCCTTGAGAACTTGGAATTTCTTCACGAGCGTGCTAGCTCTGGCCTAATTCTTCAGGATCTCCAAGGCTACTACCAGAGTCTTCACACTCAGATTCGCATACAGCCTTGGCCTTTAGGGCACGTGTTTTTCCATAGCTAGAACCATAGAGATCTCTCTTTTCAGCAAGCTGGAACTCATGAGTATTTAGCCTCTCGAGGATATCAGCTGGATCAAATGACTTGTAGTCAGCACACTCTTGTATCATCAGTGCCAGAGTATCAAATGAGGAATCAAGCGATCTTAACAATTTCTTCACCACATCATGGTCGGTGATGTCGATTGGCGCCAAGAGCTTGAAGCTCATTTGAGATGTCGATGAGGCGATCGAAGGTTTGTTGAACATTTTCATTGTCGAGTCTTTTGAAGCGGTTGAAGAGATTCGAAGAACATCAACTCGAGAGTCACGCTGAGTTGAGACTCCTTCATTCACTTTGGACAGCCTCGTCCCGGATGAGCTTGGCAGTTTCCAAAGCACTCACTCTTCCATATTGACCTTTGCTCGAGATGGCCACATATGATATTCTTCGCTTGAGAATCGAGTTGCTTGAATCTCTTCACGCCGCCAGCATTCGGAGAAGGTGTGACTAAGGAACACCATTTTCCACAACATACCGTAGATCGTTGTCAATTGCTTCAAGATGCATTCGCATCTTGTTCTTCCAAAGAGGGTAGTCCGTCCCATCAAAGGTAGGACACCCTGCCGAGACCTTGATCATACCTGCGGTCGACATAACTAAAACTCCGGTGGTTAAACCAAAATCACACGTAACAAGGGAGTACCTTGCTCTGATACCAATTGAAAGTGCGTTATATCGACTAGAGGGGGGGTGAATAGGCGATTTTTATGAATTCTTCACTGAGGAATTTGCCGGTGAGGAAATTCCTTAGCGAAGAACTACTCAGAAGTAAGCATAACAGAATACACGCATGGTCATGATGATGAAATGAAGACAAACACAGAGTACAGAAAGCGTAATCACAGGATAACACAAGATGAAGACAAACTAACTGAAGAAATTGAACTGAGGAAATTGAGTCTTCAGTCAAAGTCTTCAAACACAGATATGAACAAACACTCAACAAAGTAATGAGGAAATGAAAGGGTTGAGGAAATAGAACCAGTTGGGTTGGTGAAGACAATGATTTGGTAGACCAGTTCCAACTGCCCTGGGCTTGTACGTCTGGGTTGGAGCGGCCGAGTATTTAAACTCGAGGACACATGTCCCGGACACCCAGTCGTTGAGCTCGCAGCTCAGGACACCAAGTCTTCACCGTATTCTCCTTGAACTAAGGTCACATGCACCTCGTCCAATCACTCGTGGTAAGTCTTGAGCGACTTCCAAACCTTCACAGACTTGGTCACTCGGCGATCCACAATTCCTCTTGGATGCTCTAGACAATGACGCCTAACCGTCTGGAAGAAGCACAGTCTTCAAAAAGTAACAAGCGTCGGATCCACGCAGGATCAATCTCTTGATGATGCTCAATCACTTTGGGTTTGTAGGGGTTTGGTTTTGGGTTTTCCTCACTTGATGATTTTCGCTCAAAGTCCTCGGAGGATGGGTTGCTCTCAAATGACAAGTGTCAAGTTTCTCTCGAGCAGCCAACCAGCTAGTGGTTGTAGGGGCGGCTATTTATAGCCTAGGGAGCAGCCCGACATGATAAGACATAAATGCCCTTCAATGATATGACCGTTAGGTGGATAAGATATTTTGGGACAGCGCCAAGAAGACAAAGAACGGTCGGAAATTTGAATCACAAATTCCTCAGGCTATCATGTTCCTCACTGTAGGCAATACTGACCTTTGGCGAATTCCTAACTCCTTAGTCGGAACAAATTCTCGGCGACCGGAAGAACTTCGTCTCTCACATCAAGAAATTGACTGAATCGTATGAGATTTCCAAAGGCTTCACTTTCAAGGGATTGGTAGGTGTAGGATTTTGAGTTGAGCATCACATGGAAATTTTTCCTTAGTATTTCCTCGACCCCCTTTAACGACGGTGTTTCCTATGACTCAAGAAAGAGAAAATGAAACTACGAAAACAAAAGTCTTCACGCTTCATGTTCCTCAAATGAATACCAAGTCTTCAAGGTCACACCAATTTCTTCACTTTCAAAGTCTTGAAAGTCTTCAAAATATCAAAGTCTTCATCGAAGAACTTCATTTTTAGGGTCGACTTTCTCTGTAAATATCAAACTCCTCATAGACTTATAGATCTGTGTACACTCACAAACGCATTAGTTCCTTAACCTATAAGTCTTCAATCCACCAAAATCACTAAGGGCACTAGATGCACTTACAATCTCCCCCTTTTTGGTGATTGATGACAATATAGGTTAAGTTTTCAACGGGGATAAACATATGAAGTGTAAATACTGATTATGAGGAATTTGATTGCAAGATATGGAAGAACTCCCCCTGAAGATGTGCATAGTGATGAATTTGCTTTTGAGGCAATGCACATTTTGAAGAGTTGAATCATGGAGATCTCCCCCTATATCTTGTAATTCATACACGCATTTGACATATAATATGAAGAATTTGAAATGCATGATGAAATATGGTGCTTGATGTAATTCAGCATGCGTGCGATAACATTAATGAGGAACAAGCATGCAAAATAACGCCTCAAGAGTATCAGAGCTCAAATAGATTTGCTATGAAGATTTTCATGGAGCTCAAGAGAATCAGAGCGTAGTGCAAGAGCATAATGCATAAAAAGTATCAAAGCACCATCGGGTTTAAGATTACAACTCGATCCAATAAAAGTTTCAGAAGAACGAGAGTTGTAACTTAACAAAAATAAATTATTGTTTATGGGCAAGAAAATAGACCCGCTTGAAGACTAACGCAAATTTCTCCCCCTTTGTCATCGAATGACCAAAAGGATCGAAACTAAGGACTAACTCTTCTGAAGAATTTCAAGTTGAAGAAGGAGCGCCCGGCGTTGTTGGGGTCGGTTGTTGTAGGACCTGCCATGTGTCGCCCAAGTCTTCATTTTCATCGTTGTCGCTGATGAAGAATAGGAACTGCCACCAAGGAAGGAACTTTGACCTTCTTGTATTTCTTCGGAGGAGGTGCAGACCGGTCAAATTCTTCCTTTAGTCCCATCGACTTGATTCTGCTGCCTTTGTAGACATGTGAAAGAACAGCCCAAAAGTGCGTTTGAAGGTTTCATGGAGGTAGTAGTGGTTTTTCTTCACTTCATTGTGTGTAGAGGTCATGTTGTGAAGAAATGAACCAAACTGACGCTTGACCCATTTATGATTACGATCAACCTTCTGATGAAGACTGAGAAGTAACTCACGATCAGTCATCACCCTGGGTGCAGTGGCTTGAGGACTTTGCTTGACTGAGGTATTTGCGGCAGAGTCATGTGTGGCAGAGTCATCATTGGTGGAGTAGGATGCTGCTTTGCTAAACTGTCCATCCAATGGACGAATGCCTTCATCGATCACAGCAGTAGCCTTGCCCTTGTCGCTATCTCGAGGTAAATGTCCGTTTGAGGACTTCAATTGGGGGCAAGTAGCTGTAGTGGTTCAGAGTATCAGCCTTGTAATTGAGTGAAGACCTTGCCCTGATGAATCTCATTATCCAAGGCGCATAAGGCTTCAGCTCAAATGGTGACATAGCAATGTTTGCAAGAGTCCTCATGAAGAAATCATAGAAGTTGACGGGAACGCCATGGATGATGTAGAAAAGCATGTTCTTCATGATGCCAACGACTTCTTCATCATTCGAGTCGTGGCCTTTGATAGGACTCATTGTCTTCGTCAGAATCCGATAGACAGTCCGAGGCACATACAATAATTCCTTGACGAGGAATTTGGTTCTTGGGGCCTGCCTTGGCTTCAAAGGCTTCATCAGCACTTGCATATAGTGATTTGAAAGTTACGGTTCGTTGTAGATACAACGCGTGCACCATCAAGTGGAGGATCGAGTGGTAGAGCACGAAGCAATTGATTCTTTGGTGCCTTGTAGTGAGTATTTTCAGACATCCAGTCTAATACCCATGAGTTCACGTCTTCAGCGTCTCCGGTGATGTGCAGTGTTTCATAGAATTGAAGAATTAGTTCTTCATTCCAGTCACATATATCAGTGCAGAAATTCAAAAGTCATGCATCGTGAAGAACACTGAGGACTGGCTCAAAGCCTGGCAGAGACTCCATGTCCACATGAGGAATATGAGCATGATCGAATATTTTTTCCTTGTTGAAGAGCACTAAGGAATAGAAGTTGGCTTGGCTGGCAGTCCAGAAACGCCTTTTCCTTATGCGAGCAGAGTCATATGGGTTGTAATCTGTGAAGAAAACGTGCTCGCCAAAGAAATCTTCAGCCTTGAACTTTTTCTTCGTTGAGAAAGGATTCTTAGGCTTTGGCAGTGGAGTGTCAGTGAGTTGCATCACGACCTCAGGAATCGCGAGCTCAGGTTCTTCAGGCTGAGGAATTTCTTGTTCCTCAACAGGTGCAGTTTGAGGATCAGCAGCAGGTTCATCAGCTCTAGTGGCTGGAATTTCTTCATGCACAGAGCAAGTGGGTTGAGTTTCTTCAGAGTCCATTTGGACTGTTTGTGCAGGGGACTGAGGAATCTGTTGAAGCGGGGTGAAGAGAGGAGTATTGGGATGCAGACTTTCCCAAAAGTCATCATTCATCACTGGTGTGGTGCACCCAATATCCACATCTTCAGCAATGAACAGAGGCGTAGGTGAGGAAATGACTGGGGTTGAAGGGATTGCGTCCACTTCAATTTCTTCATCAATCTGCTTCGACGGGCAAACAGAATGACGTTCTTCATCAGATCCAATTGGGATCTCATAGTCTTCTCCAAAAGGAACAAGGTCCTTTGATGGCTTGGAGGAAATCGGAACAGCATCAATTGGATTTTCGAATGAGCTGGTCATAGGCTTCATTTTCTTCGCAGCCGACGAATCTGACGCAGCTGATGCTTTCCTTTTCTTCACTGCAGCTCGTTCTGCAGCCTTTGGTTTTCTTCACATCGAGGCAGATGGAAGAATTGGAGTTGGTGTTGGCGCAGGAGGAGCCGAGGAATTTGGTTGATTTTCTTGAGCACAACTGATGCAGTTGCCCTAACTTCTTCAGTTTCTTCAGGCGCACCACTTGTGGATGCCTGGCAATTTCTTCAGCGGCTGGAATTGAGTCATCAGCCCTGGAACTTGTATTTTCATCAGCAGGCTGAAAATCATCACCGTCTTGGCATGTTCTTCAAAGAGGTTGAGCAGAGGCTGCAGCTCGAGGAATTTCCTATGCGTTGGGGTTGCAACATTTGTGAGATTCTTCGTCGAGTTGACGAATCTGACCTTGGCTCCTTGCCAATCGGCATAGTAAGAATCAAGTTTTTCTTTGAGGTCTTGAATTTCAGTCTGGACCTTGAGAAGTTCCTCAGGTGTCATTTTGACAACATTTTTCTTCAGAAACTTCTCCTTTCTATATTGAGCCTTCTTGATTTCTCTTGCCTTTTCAAACTTCCATTTCTCTTCAGCGATGAAATGGGTCGGCATATGACTTTGTCCAGGGGTCAGATGAAATTCAGGCATAGGGGTATTGGGATCTTTGTGCCAGAGATCAATATAGTCAAGGATTTTCTTCGGATCCAACAGCAGTGGCACAAAAGTGCCTTTGGCTCTAGCGGCCCTTTCTTGGCGATTTCTGATGATTTCCGCAAGTTCTTCATCGAAGCTTCATCATCGAAGGCACATGGAATGCAACTTGTTTCTTCTTTGGACTTGGCCGAGGACCACGCCCACTGTTGTTTTGATCTTCAAAGACAGTCGGGCGGATGATGAAATTGGTGCGGCTGAGGAACTGGCAGAAACACCAGAGGAAATCGAGAAACCAGCAGTCCTTTGACATGTAGCCAGATGCACAAGGGCTGAGGACTTTGACGGAACTGTAGCAGTGTGAGAAATTTGCCGTGAGGGCGCTGCTGGTGAAGCACTTGGCTTATGAGCAGGCTTCTTTGGCATGGATTTCCTCGGTTTGACCGAGGCCTCGTGAGCGTGATAGCGATGGCAGAATCCTCATTGAATTTCTTCACTGCATCCTTGGCTTGTCTTGCCAATTTAGCTTGGCGCTTAGCCCATTCTTCAGGAAAGTCCTCACCACGTTTGATGCTTGTGGGATCAGCTACTTGGCCAGGTGCCAATGGAGCTCTTGGGCATGGAGGATTGAGAGCGAATTTCTTCATGTATTTTGGAGTCACATATCTGAATTCCCTCCATTCCCGTGCCCATCTCCGTTCAATCTTCTGAATGCGCACCTTGCGCTGATTTTTGCATTCTTCATCCGGTGTGCAATAGTCAGCATAGATTTCCTCAGGGATTTCAAACGCAGTCATAACCTCAGGTTTCTTTCCTCCTTTCTGTTGCTTCTTTCCGTCTGCCATATTCTTCAGCTGAGGAATTTGAACAATTGAGTTTTCTGAAGAAGTATGCAGTTTTTCTTCGAGGAACGCTGCAAATGAGTTAAGTTGATGAGAACCTAGTGATTCAGCAACGGACATGTGTACCTGTGAACAGAGTATAGTTGCGAGGAATTTGGAGAAGTCATATGCGTTCTCAGAAGGTTTTTCAAGAAGAACAAGTTTTGAGGATTTTGACCAGATGAGCCTTGAGGAATTTCACTAAGCGTTCTTTTTCTTAGGTTCTAGAGTTGTACAGATCGAGGATCCACACAATTGAGGAATCTTGAAGAAAATCATTGCTTAGAGAAACGAATCAAGAGCATATTTTGTTTGAGGTGTTCATCTGTGTGAAGATTTGAAGAACTTCATTTTTAGGGGTCGACTTTCTCTGTAAATATCAAACTCCTCATAAACTTATAGATCTGTGTACACTCACAAACGCATTAGTTCCTTAACCTATAAGTCTTCAATCCACCAAAATCACTAAGGGGCACTAGATGCACTTACAGTATCCCTCGGGAGGAAGGACTGGGGCTGTTGGCAGAGATACACGGAGGCGTATGTGGATCCCACATTGGGTCAAGGGCCCTTGCCGGCAAGGCATTTAGGCAAGGCTTCTTTTGGCCCACCGCCCTCCAGGATGCGACGACACTAGTCACCAGGTGTGAAGCGTGTCAGTTCCATTCAAAGAAGCTTCATCAGCCAGCTCAAGCCTTCCAAACCATTCCTCTCTCTGGCCCTTCTCGATGCAGGGGCTCGACATATCGGGCCCTTCCCAGCCACGGGGCTTTGAGTACTTGTACGCGTTGCCATCGGCAAGTTCACAAAGTGGCGGAGGTGGAGGCAGTGAGGAAGGTCACAGCTGATCGGCCGTCAAGTTCTTCAGGGACTAGTGTGCCGTTTGGCACTCCAACAGAGTTATCACCGACAACGGCACACAAGTTCACAAGCCGCACCTTCATGCAATATACCCAAGACCTCGGCAGCAGAGTCTGCTTTCGCCTGCTGCTCACCCGCGAAGCAATGGTCAAGCTGAGAGGGCAAATGCTGAAGTACTGCGGGGATTAAGGACCAAGACCTTTGACAGGCTGCAAAAGAGTGGAAGGCGCTGGATTGATGAGTTGCCAGCGGTTCTTTGGTCGATCAGGACGACGCCAAATCGAGCCATCGGCCAGACACCTTTTGCCCTGGTATACGGGGCAGAAGCAGTTCTCCCCACTGAACTCATATACGGGTCACCTCAAGTGCTCGCTTATGACGAGCTCGAGCAAGAGCAACTGCGGCAAGATGACACAATGCTCCTTGAGGAAGATCGTCTTCGAGCGGCTGTGAGAGCAGCACGCTACCAGCAAGCCTTGCGCCGCTACCATAGCCGCAAGGTTCATGCTCGAAGCCTTGAGGAAGGCGACCTTGTCCTTCGGCGCGTTCAATCGGCCAAGAATTCCAACAAGTTGACGCCAAAGTGGGAAGGCCCTTATCGGGTAATACGAGTCACTAGGCCCGGCGCAGTCCGCCTGGAGACCGAAGATGTTGTTCCGGTGAGCAACTCCTGGAACATTGAGCATCTTCGCAAGTTTTACCCGTAAGGCGCGGCTCGCCGGGCCCCCCGGCAAGCCACCTTTTGTGCAAGCATTGCCGATGATGCATGTAACCCTTTGTACAAAGCCAGGCGCAGACCCTGAGCATAAATAAATGAAGCGCTGGCGCCCTAAGTTATAGCATGCATGCTAGGTCGAGTCTCGGCCTTGGTTAGGGTTGATAGTGCTCAGCAGCGGCTAATCCCTAGCTTAGAGGTCGAGTGTGCGTCTCTTTGCCGTCCTTTTGTCTTCTTTGGTTCGCAGGACTCACAGATATGCTTGCCGGATCACTTGAGGACGAAAAAGAAAAGAGGGACGGACTGGCGTCTAGACCCCTGCAAGCCAGTATTACCGGGGGCTGCGAGTACAGAGATTCACCCATGGCAAACCAGAGTTGTCGGGGGCTACAACTTCAGATAAGTCTTTCGTCCCTTGTCATGCATTTCCCTATGGACTGAGGTATGTGAAACCTCGTTTTTTCCCAAAGCTACCGTGCTCCCCTGAAACTCTAGGCCCTAGGGCCCGTTCCTGGGGCCAGGTTTGGTCGTAGTCGCGGCAGCAAAAGGATGAAACGAGGAGCCTGAACCCACCTCATCCCTGCCTCCGCCAAAAGCGTGAGAAAGGTCGAGCGAAGTGGGAAGACGGCGGGGCCTGTTGCCGGGCAAGGAAATGTTTATCTTATGGATATCAAGGATTACTCCTTGTCGTGGGTTCTACCCGCAAACAAATGACCCGGCAAGCATCCCTTTTTCATTAAAAACATTCCACTCAGGTACAGTCCATAGGGGATGAAAAACATGAATGATGGGATTACAAGTTTCAAATTCAGCTAAGGCCCGAAGGCTTACAAATTAAAAAGAGATAAGGTGCCCATAACCCCTCTCTTGCCCCTCTCTTCAGGAGGCAGGTCAAGGAGGTGAAAAGGGCAAAAGGGGCGCCTAGACGAGCTACGAGTGGCAGAAGGCACCAAGAGAACATCTCGGTGGCCGTCCGAAGGTTGGATGGTGATGGCGGCGCCAGAAACAGAGCTCGAAGACGAGGCGGCAGGACGTCAGCATGCGCCGAAAGCGTCGGTGCCCGCGTGCTCTGATTTGGCGGCCTCGCCGCCTGCCCTCTTCCTCTTCTGCAGCCTCCCAACGCCAGCCGCCCAAGGAGACGACCCCGAGAAGTTCAGGAAGCCGGCCACACGGATGATGGGATCGCCGGTGCCGCACCGAGCGACGCCCGACACCTAGTCGGACCCGTCATCCTGCCGCCTGCTACCCTCGTCGTCGCTGCCGCTGTCCTCCTCGCCACTCCCGCTCGAGGAGGAGCCTTTGCTATCAGAAGAGCTTTCCACGCAACACCTTGCCCGAGTCTCGAAGCACCCGAAGACCTTGACGGAGAGGAGGCCGCCCTCCATCAGCTTGAAATGGAGAGTGAGCCCCGCCGTCAAGCGGTGGATGTGGGCGAACGTCTTCCACCCTCGACCAAGGTACATCATGTGAGGGGCTGGAAAGTCGACGCGAACTCGCGTACCACTGATCCAACAGCCCCTCATGTGCAACCGCAATGACTCCGGCGGATCCAGCTCCATCTCACTCGCGAATGGAGTCGGGAGACGGAGGCGACGACGAGGTGGCCGGCGCAACCTGACGAAGAACTCGCAAGGATCATCGCCAACATGGCCCTCCGTCGGAGGAGGAAGTACTGGCAGAGGCGGGACCGGCGCGCCACCCCGTTCTCCTCTTCCCTGAGCACCTCGACCTCGCCCACGGCCTCGCCCGTGGCCTCACCCCCTCCCCCTTCCCCTCGCCGCTGGCTCTGCCACCACAGGTGAAGGAGAAGGAAGGACGCGTTGTCGAGCGGCGACCCTTGCCGCCACCGTTGAAGAACCAGGATTCCCTCTCTCCATGGCGGATGGACGGAGGGGGAGCAGCAGCTGAAGGAAGCAGAAGACGGAAGAGTGCGGACGCCGTTCTTCGCCTCCTTATAAAGGAACGGGTGGGGGCACGCCGCCTGGCCAGCCAATCAAGACGCGAAAGGCGCAGGGAACTGGGACCAACCCGTTGCCCCGGCCCGCTACGGCCCGGTTTCCCGCCTCCACCGTTTGCTACCCCGCTCGCATGAAAACCACGTAGCGGGCATGCGGGACCGAGGCGACGGGTCAGGCGACCTCTCCTCGCCCCGTGATCGTGGGGAGTGGACGCCTTGAAGACCACGCCCCGGCCCCGTTCAGTAAATGGGCCGCGCCTCCACGCCTCCCTCCGTTTACGGGGAAGGCGCGAACCGCCCCCTTTTTACTACGACGTGACGCATGCGCGCATAGCTCAGCCCCAGGCATGCCGCCCATGTCACGCACGCCTCCCCATGCCGAGCCACGCACGGGAGGAATGGGAAGCGCAGCGCGTGAAGAAACTTACCACGGTAAAAACTACGCCGCCTGCCCGCGCACCGTTTTTGGGTCTAGCCCAACGACGCGATTGCGCTTACGTGTGGCCCAGGCCCGGGGGCTCCTGTCGGTGTACAAAAAGAGGGGTATGCTTTTTGTACCCCTATAACTGTGCATGGGCAGTCCGAGCCACGGACACCGCCACACTAAGCGAGGCGGGGGAGGTGAGCCAAGGTAAGGCCAACGCCCAAGAGGAACAGAACAAACGCCAAGACCAAGACCACAGAGAGCAAAGGGGACGGAGCGGACTCCCCCGGCAAGATCCTTGTCGGGGGGCAGTTCTAGCAAACCCGGCAAGACCCTTGTCGGGGCAGCTCGCCCCACACCTACGGAGCGAATCACCCTTGAGTCCACTACCCCATGGGGCAAGGATTCGGGAGACATCCCCGTGGTGGCATGCAGATCTTTGAGAAGACATTCAAAGATCAGATACATACTATCAAAGATGACGACCCTTGGCGGGATCCTGGCCAAGGAGGACCACGAGGCCCCCGGCAAGAGCCTTGCCGGGGATGGCAGTAGGCGCCGTGGCAAGACCCTTGTCGGGGCCCCGGCAAGGCCCTTGCCGGGGCTGCGGCAAGGCCCCTGCCAAGGACACCCGTAGGGCCACCATCGGGCCCGCACCAATCGAGCCTCCATCATGCAGCTGCCGACCCAACTAGTTGGGCAAGCACCTGCGTGGCGGCAAGCGAACCTTCGTGGAGACCCACCACGGCGCCACCTCAGTTGCCTGCCTGCCTACATGGCACCATAGGCACCGCTGGCCAGGGCGCGTGTCAACGCGAAGGGAAGCGGCGACGGACAAGACTGGGCTCTCCCCCGTCCCCGGTAAAGCAAGGACACCTAAGCAAGACGCATTTATGGCGCCTTGTCATGTAATGTGAGGGATAAACTCGTATGACTGTACCCTATCCACCTCTTGTACGCCATTGTGGCAACCCCTTTCCCTATAAAAGGAGGCCCAAGGCGACCAGGAGGGGGATTGGGCTTTTTGGAGCTCCTCACGCCCCATATCTAGTTCAGGAACGCAAATAAGCTAACCACCAAAGCAGGAGTAGGGTTTTACGCACCTCGCGGCCCGAACCTGGTAAAAGAACCCGTGTGCTATCTGTTCGATCTGCTCTTCTCACGACCCCGCGCCCCGCAACCGTAGTAGGGATTCTTGTGATCCCATAGGTGTCGTCTCCGCACCGACACACCGCATCGACCTCATACCTGGAGCACCTCTTCCTAACAAGGCCCCCTACCGCATCAACCCCGAGGAAACCAACGAGATCCAACGGCAAGTACAACAACTCATCGACAATGGCCATGTAAGAGAAAGCTTGAGCCCATGTGCCGTACCGATAATCCTTGTTCCCAAGAAAGATGGTACTTATCACATGTGTTCGGATTGTAGACCCATCAATGCTATCACGGTCCATTATAGATATCCTATTCCTCGCCTCGATGACATGCCAGACGAACTTAGTGGAGCCACCATTTTCTCTAAAATTGACCTTAAAAGTGGCTATTACCAAATCTGCATACAAGACAGTGACGAATGGAAAACCTCATTTAAGACAAAATTTGGCTTGTATGAGTGGCTAGTTATGCCAATGGGTCTCTCCAAGGCACCCGGTACATTTATGCGTGTCATGCATTTTGTTCTTCGCCCCTTGATGTCGGTGTACTAAAGTAGGGGTACCTTAGTACCCCGAACTTGTGCACGGGCAGTCGCAGCGTCCCCGCGGCAAGCCATGCCGGGCGTCCGCCAAGACCCTCCGCAGCCATTCTGAAGACAAGGCCCCCACAAGAGGAGCTTGTCGGGAAAGGCCACTCCAGGCGCGCAGAAGACAATAGATCAAACAGGCAGCAGTAGGAGTTTTATCTCTCCGGAGAGCTCCGAAGCTGGGTAAACCGCCCGTGTGCATCGCCTCGATCCGCTCTTCGTGCGACCTCCGCCCCCCTCCGAACCACAAAGGGACCCGCTCCGCTGGGCCCCATAGGTGTCCGTGGTACGATCACCGCCCGACATCTTCGGGCGCGCCCGGTAGGGGCGTCGAGGCCGTGTGAATCCGATCCGACGCTCACACGAGCGGCGCTATCAACATCTTCCACAACATGCCACCGAAGAAGAAGGCTTCAGCCGCAGAGAGCCGTCTGCGTCGTGCCCACCTCGCCGCAGCAAACGGGTGGTGGTACAGACGGCTGGAAGAACGGGCGCCGACGAAGGTGTTCGCGACGCTGCCAAGTCCAAGGACAAGGCACCGCAAACCTCGGCGTCGCGCATCCCCGCGCCCATCTCAGAGACGCGGGACCAACAACGCCATGGCGTTCATAACGCCATACGCTCGCTGGATCGAGACCCTCAAGACCATCATACGCCGCCAAAGATGTTGGCACGAGTGAGATACGGCCGCCGGACGGGCGCTGCTCCTTCTAACGAGGTTAGAAGTCCGGCGCCGCCCCGCCTCGCACCGCTTCTCCAATGCCGCTTACTACTCCAGCAGAAGCTCTGGCGAGAGCTCAACTGCTCCTCGACTACCCTCCAACGGCCGACAAGGTCGACGAGTGGAGGGCCACTATTCAGAGCCTCATCGGCTTTGCCAACGGCGACGCTCTGCGACAACCAACGCCATCATTGCCGTGGCGAGGCGACAAAGCACGAGCCGGTGGCGACGACACTGTCGGAGGTGCAACCACCGTGCACTCTCCGCCAAGAAGGCCAAGATCGCTGACTCACAGGATCCACCTCGACAGCGACTCCACCGCGTCGTCAGATCCGCGGACTCGCCGTGATCAGCGCCAACTTCTTCATGAGCGACAATAAGAGGACGCCAGATCGTGATCGAAAGGCCGAAGAGAAGCGCGACGTCAATCCGACAAGCGCGGCTGGGCCTTCTGTCGACATGCACGCTACCGGAGGGGCCAGCGTCTTGCCGTACGCAGTAGGTTGCCCTGCGTTCACTCGTGAGCTGCGGCAAGTCCAGTGGCCCAGCAAGAAAAACTTCAAGCCAGACGTGCCAGATAAGTACGATGGCAGGACGCATCCGTCGGAGTTCCTCAGCATCTACACCATCACGGTGTAGGCTGCGGGGGGACGAGACGACAAGATCCTTGCCAACTACTTCCCGCCGTGCTCAAGCCCAACGCCGATCTTGGCTCATGCACTTGCCGGACAGCTCCATATCCTCTTGGCAGACCTGTGCCATCGCTTTGTTGGCGCCTTCACAGGTGGCCACAAACCCCATGGCCAAGAGAGTGACCTTCACTTGCTCGCCCGAAGGAAGGAGAGTCCCCGCAAGTTCATTCAGAGATTCAGCCGTGTGCACTACAACATCCTGCACGCCCACCCCGCGGTGATCAGCGCATTTCATCGTAATGTGCGGAACTGCAGGATGAGGGAGGAGATGGCGATGAGCAAAGTCAAGGACGTCGATGAGCTATACGCCTTGGCCGACAAGTGTGCACGCTACCGAGGAAGGAGGAGACTCGTGAGAGGATGCGAAGCAGGATCTCGACAAGGATGACACTACCGGGCGAAGAAGGGCCGCGGCGAGGCAACAGGAAGAAGAAAAGCAGAGAAGTGCTAGCTGTTGAGCAGTCCGCAACGGAGGCGGCGATAAGAACGCTGAAGGCTGTTGTCTCCGGCAAGGAGGTTGCCGCTGATGCCAACCACTACCGGTGTGGCGGCCACGACAAGCGGTGACAGCTCCGCAAGCAAGATTGCAAGATCCACCGCACCAAGGGCCACGATCTCCGTGAGCTGCAAGAAGGTCGAGCAGCTCGCCGAGCAGCAGAGAGCTGAGTACGCAGCGACGCGACAAGGAGAAGGCCCAGGAAGGTGCCGGGGAGCAAGTAAGAAGGCCCCGGCCGGGGAGGACGCCGCGGCAAAGTCAAGCAGCGACAAGGAGATCGACCTCCCCGCGGCCGCGACAAGGATGAAGATGATGATGACGACGAAGATATGGAAGACGACGACGCCGATGAGCAGGAGTTTCAGAAAGCCACAGAGGTTCTCTGCGTTGACGGAGGTGCTTCCCTGCATACCTCCCGCCGCCAACTCAAGCAATGGATGCGGGAGGTCAATGTTGCGGAACCATCCATAGAGTCACGCAGGCCTCTGAAGTGGTCCAAGACGCCTATCATTTTTGATATTGAGGACCACCACGATCGCATAATCGCGGTCGGGTGCTTGCCGATGTTAGTCTCTCCAACCATCCGCAACCTCAAGGTCACAAAATGTTAGTTGACGGCGGGGCCGGCTTGAATCTGATCTCCTCCGCGGTGCTCCGTAAGCTTCAAATCCTCGACAATGAAGCTCGAAGAGACCGGAACCTTCCAAGGAATCAATCCGGAAGGAGCAAGTCAAGGGGAAGATTACGTTGCCGGTCACATTTGGCAGCGAGCTGAACTTCGTGGATCGAGAGGGTTACATTTGATGTTGCCGATTTCCCATTGCCTTACAATGGGATACCTGGCCGCCCCAAGCACTCGCCAAGTTCATGGCGGCCTCTCACTACGCCTACAACCTTCTCAAGATGCCAGGCCCGATAAGCGTCATCTCTGTCCATGGCGACAAGAAGGATGCCCTTATCTGTGCCGACAAGATCTTCCGGGACGTAGCAGCCGCAACAGATTTCCAGACACTTGCCGCTAAAGCTCCCGGGGGGAAGACCAAGTCCAAGTCCGCAAGGGCTCGATGCTCACTCCGCAAGCGCACCTCTTCGAGTGCTGCGCTACCGTCGAGGACGCACCATCGAGCTCCACCGACAAGTGCAAGAAGATGGTGGCTCCGCCGAAGACCAAGAAGGTGCCCGCCAAGGAGGACGACGCTGGTGGTACCTTCACCATCAGTGCCTCTCTCGACCCCAAATAGGAAGGCTCGCTCGTCGCTTTCCTGCGGGCGAATGTCGACGTGTTTGCATGGAAACCGTCACGATATCCCGGTGTTCCTGTGAAAGTGATTGAGCACCGCTCGCCGCTTGTCCTCATGCGCGCGCCCGTCAAGCAAAGAGTCGAAGCAAGCAGGTGGAGCGCCAAGAATTCATAGTCAAGAGATCAAGAACCGGAAGCAAAGAGGCCTTGTCGAGGAGTACTCCATCCCACGTGGTTGGCCAATCCTGTAGTCGCGCAAGAAGGCAAACGGGAAATGGAGGCTTTGTATTGACTTCACCGATGTTAATAAAGCTTGTCCCAAAGATCCATTTCCCTTGCCGCGCATTGACCAGATTGTTGACTCCACGGCCGATGTGATTTGCTTTCGCTTTCTTGATGCCTACTCAGGATACCATCAGATCTTCATGGCTGAAGAAGATGAAGAGAAGACCGCATTCATCACACCATGTGGCACATAATCGTTTCATACGGATGCCTTTCGGTTTGAAGAATGCTGGTTCGACATTTGCAAGGGTAGTCCATGAGGCTTTTGAGCCGCAAATGCACAGAAATGTAGAAGCCTACATGGATGAAATAGTGGTCAAGAGCAGGGACAAAGCAACTCTGGTTCAAGCTCTGGACGAGACCTTTGCAAATCTGCGCAAGATAAACCTCAAGCTCAACCCCGAGAAGTGCGTGTTTGGAGTCCCTTCCGGCAAGCTTCTCGGGTTCTTCGTGGTCTCAATGAGGGATTGAGGCAAATCCCGACAAGATCAAGGCCATCGGCAGATCGAAGCACCAAAGCGCGTCAAGGATGTCACGAAGACTTGCGGTTGCGTGGCTGCTCTCAGAGGTTTATTTCTAGGTCTGCTGAGCGCCCGCCATTTTTCAAGATTTTGAAAAAGGCGGGTCCATAAAATGGACTCGAAGCGGAGGCTGCGCTGCAGAGACTTAAAGAGATACTCTGTCCTCTACTCCAACACTTGTCGCAACTAGGCCACAAGAGAAGTTGTTGCTATATATAGCGGCAACCAATCAAGTGGTTAGCGCCATGCGTTAGTGGCGGAGAGGGAGGCGGATGACGAGCCGAGCAATCATGCAAGCACATCCAAATGACAAGGTGGGGGCTTCACGACAAGCTCTGGTCCCGACAAGGACGAGTCCGCGAAGACACAAGAACAGATCTGAAAAGGATGGTGCAGCGCCCAGTTTACTTTGTCAGTTCTCTCCTACAGGGGGCTAGGTCAAGGTACTATGGTGTGCAAAAACTGCTTTTCGGCCTCCTCATGGCCTCGAGAAAGCTGCGCCATTACTTCCAAGCACATGAGATCACAGTTGTCACTCGCTTTCCCCTGAAGAGGATACTGCAGAATCCAGAAGCGACAGGCAGGATTGTCGAGTGGGCACTGGAGCTATCAAGCTTTGGTCTTAAGTTTGAAAGCACATCAACTATCCAAAGCAGAGCCTTGGCAGAGTTCATAGCGGAATGGACGCCAACGCCAGATGAAGAGATTCCGGAGACGAGCATTCCCGGCCAAAGGAGCAAGCAAAGAGTGGCTGATGTACTTTGATGGTGCCTTCTTCGCTGCAAGGCGCCGGTATGGCGTGCTGCTTATCGCACCCACCGGAGAGCACCTCAAGTACGTCGTTCAGATGCACTTTCCCAAGGAGCAAGCGACAAACAATACTGCAGAGTATGAAGGTTTGCTTGCCGGTCTCAGGATCGCCGTGGACCTTGGGATCAAGAAGCTTATTATCAGGGGTGACTCGCAACTCGTCGTCCGCCAAGTCAACAAAGATTACCAGAGTCCGTTGATGGAAGCCTACGTTGATGAAGTGAGGAAGCTAGAAGAGCACTTTGACGGCCTGCAAATGGAACATGTTCCAAGATCTCAGAATGATATTGCCGACGCCCTGTCAAAGTGCGCTGCGCTTAAGCTACCTGTGGAACCAGGGACTTTCGTGCTCAAGCTGACTCAGCCAACCGTAACACCATCAGCCGGACAAAGCAAGAAGAGGAAGTTGGCCTCTGGTGACTACTTTCCGACAGAGCTTCCCGAAGCCGTCGTTGCAAAGGTCCCCAAGATCAACACCAACAAAGGCCGAGGAGGATCGGATCGTGTGACATGCCTACAAAGATGTCACGCTGCAACATGCGGCCTCCCATCCGCCCTCCAATCTCCATCCAACGTTCCACATCGATCCAAGGCAAAAAAAATCCCTGGCGATCAGACTTGGACCAAATAGTGGTGGTCTGCCGCTCAGAACCACTTTGTGGCGGGAAAAGGGAGATTGCCGCCGAGAGTTGCCGCCGCAGAGGAGACAGGGCCGGGCCGCCGCTTCAGTTGAAGCGCCGCTTCCGCCTCGGGCCATGGCGGTAATCAGCGTCGCCGAGCCTCAAGGGAACCAGCTCCGTCGAGTCGCGGGGACCAGAAGAGCGCCGTCGTTGCGCCGGGTTGCAGCGACTTGCCGCGCGGTCCACGGAGGAGCGCCACCACGACCACCACGTCCGGTTTCCTGTGTCGCCTCTCCTCTTCCTTCACATCAGTTTGATGCCTGTGCAGTTTGGGTTCAGAGTTAGCACGGTTTGGGTTAGTTTCGTTTCAGAATTAACTGATAATATGTGTAGTTCTATGACTTTGCATCAATATCACCGCTGCACCAAAATAAGTTTAATTATGTGTAGTTCTATGAGTTTGCAACAATGGCGAAGATTGAGTCCACTAATTTATCATAGTATACTGCAGATTACTCCGTAGATTGGAAACACTACACCTTTTTGTGCCCTCTCCTGGACATCATTGACTGAAGCCTTGGTGTAGCCTGTAATTAAATCTATCCCTCGGTCTCGTTGTTTGTCAAGGAAAAAATATATGTGATATCTGTTTAGCAACGCCACAACAAAAGTTTAAGGATGGATAAACTCTGGATCCATCATTTTTCCTATGTAAACTAGATGGCATACTGAATCATCATATTCAGTGTGAGTGTGAGTAATTTATCTTTTATATATGAGTTGTTGTACCATCCTGACATGTATATACAAATATGTCTTGACATGTTGTACCATCCTTGCTACCGAACCGATAAGATTGCAGTCCACTAATTTATATACTTTGTTTTCGTTTGGCAGAATTGAATGTTGTGCAATGGCAGAAATTGGAAAGAGGACACCCAAAGTTGGTATGAGGTTCAGAGATTCGGAAGAGGCTTGGGAGTTTTGGGTAGATTATGGGGGTCACATTGGCTTTGATGTGAGGAAAAGATCCACAATCAAAAGCAGATGTGATGGTGTGATTACTTCACGCTGGTTTTTTTGTTCCAATGAAGGCCATCGAAGGAAAAACCAAACAAATCATGAGCCAAAGCGTATTAGAGCAGAAACAAGAACCAATTGTAAGGCTCATGTGATTGTTACATATGATCGAGTTGCCAACAATTTTGAAGTCACCGAAGTTGATTTGGAGCACAATCACCGCCTTTCAATTGCCACAAACCCGCCACTTGTTAGCATCACAAAGGAAAATTTCAGAATTGCAAGCTTTCGAGATAGAAACAGCCGATGATTCTGGAATTATGCCAAAAGCTTCACATGAGTATGCTTGTCGTCTAGTTGGTGGCCCTAACAACCTTGGTCACACTTGCCGTGACCGAAAGAACCATTTGCGAAGCAAGCGGCAGCGGGAGTTGGCTTATGGACAGGCTGGAAGTATGTTGAAATATTTTCGTGACAAGCAGGCTGAGAATACAGCATTCCAATACCATTTGCAGTCGGATAGTGAGGAGCATATAGCTAACATATTCTGGGTTGATGCTAAAATGCTACTTGACTATGCACACTTTGGCGATGTTGTCACATTTGACACTACATTTGGCACAAACAAAGAGTATAGGCCATTTGGTATTTTTCTTGGGCTGAACCAGTTCAGAAAAACAACCATATTTGGTGCTGCATTGATGTTCGATGAAACACGTGACTCCTTTATATGGCTCTTTGAGACTTTTCTAGCCGCACATAATGGAAGGCAACCTAGAACTATCTATACAGATCAAGATGTTGCAATGGGAAAAGCCATAGAAAAGGTCTTCACAGAGTCATATCATGGATTGTGCACCTTTCATATAATGCAAAATGCTGTGAAACACTTAACTTCTGTGAAGGGCGAAGAAAAAGATGAAGTGGAAGAGAGAGATGAAGTGGAGGATGAAGAAAAAGAGCCTCATATTCTCACAGATTTTGGTGCTTGTATGTATGGCTATGAAGACAAGGTAGCATTTGAAGAAGCATTTGCCAATATGAGGCTCAAAGTGCATAAGCAAACTTGGTTAGATAGTATCTACAAGGTGAAAGAAAAATGGGCTGAATGTTATATGAGAGATGTCTTTAGTTTGGGAGTGAGAAGTACACAATTAAGTGAGAGCTTCAACAATGCATTGAAACATCATTTGAAATCAGATTTTCACATTCTTCGATTCTTGATGCATTTTGAGAGGACATGGCGATAAAAAGAAGAGCTGAATTAGAATCTGAATTCGATGCAATAAAGAATATACCAATAATTAAGATGAAGACTCCTATGTTGGTGGAAGCAAGCAAAGTATACACTCCGGTTATTTTTTAGGCTTTCCAAGGTGAGTATGAAAGATCAACGGCTGCATGTTGTAGAGCATTGGATGGAAATAACAGATTTGTTGTTGCTATTGCGAGGTTGCATGGAGATTTACAGTTTGAGGAGGAGCGCATAGTGGTAGGTGATCCTTTGACCAAAACGGTTTCATGTAGTTGTGGGATGTTCAATAGGACAGGAATCTTGTGTGCACATGGTCTAAAAGTGCTTGATTTGATGAACATAAAGACATTGCCGGCACATTATGTCTTGAAGAGGTGGACTAGAGAAGCTCGCAATGGAAGTATTCAAGATAGACAAGGAAGGAATGTGGTAGAAAATCCAAAAATGGAAGCTGAACTTCGATACAAGGATTTGTCTCATAAATTTCACAAAATGGCACAAAAAGCAGCCAACTCTCCACAATGTTGTATTCTATTGGATAATGCACTTGATTCCGCTGCTAGCATATACATGATTTACTCAATGCATCCACTAGTGCCATGAATGAACTATGTAAAGACAAAGAGAATGTTGACCCAAATGTGCAGCAAGTAGATGAGTTGCTTAGATCTGCACGGCTGAAGAAAAAAGAGGTTCAGTCAAAGAACTTAAGGAGAAAGAAAAATTGGCTTGATAAGTTACTCAAGGGGAAGCACAGAGTAACTAAAGGACCAACAAAACAGGAGAAAAGGTAAGTTGCAATTGGTACATGATATGTTGTTATTGCTCATTTGTTAACTAATTACAGTGATTTTTGTTCTCAGCCACAAAGGAAGAAGGATGGTGTGCAAATGTAAGAAAAAAGATGGTGTGCAGCCTCAAGTAGAAGTGGAGAAGTATGACAACAACAAAGAAGTAAATTTGGTGCTTCAAGAGTGCAATAATATTATGAGTTTCACCCAACTCTTGACGGCTGACCATGATAATCTGTTCTAGCATGAAACTTGTTAGATACAGTAGTATTTTGGACATGGTTAACTATAGTAGTATGGGGTTAACTATATTATTTTGTAGCCTAAGTGTACAGGCAAGTGGTACTGAATTTGAATGTATTGACCTTTTGAATTACAAGCAAGTGGTACTGAATTTCAATCAAGTGGTACTTAGTTTGCATTGTTAAATTACTGTTGTTTTTGTTGCTATATGACCGTTGTTTGCATACAGTTTTTTTTTTGTTTTTTTTGTATAGCTAAGTTTGAAATTTAATCTCGGATTTCAATCAAGTGGTACTGAATTTGTATTGTTAAACTACTGCTGTTTTTGTTGCTATATGACTGCTGTTTGCATACAGTTTTTTTTTTGTATAGCTAAGTTTGAAATTTAATTTATGCAAATTAACTAAAAAAAATTAGCTGCTGTTTCATCTTGTATAATGACTGAAAAGTTGGTGATTCTGTTGAACAAACTCAAAACAGTAGTCTGATGCATTTTGCATGTGTACTCTTATCACCAGGGATTTGTTTTGCCTTGGATCGTTGTGGAACGTTGGATGGAGATTGAGGGCGGATGAGAGGTCAGCATGTTGCAGCGTGACATGTCTGTAGGCATGTCACCTGATCCCAAATCACGAGGAGCAGTCTGCTCGACAGCACCCTGTGGTTTGTTTCGTTGAAGCAAACGCTCCCGACAAGTCTTGCTCGGCAAGCTTGTCGGAAGCATCTACCTCGGCAGAGCCACCGGCTCTTGCCGAGAAGCTGATGTTCCCGCAGCAGCAGATGAGCCTTTAGTCCTTGTTGTCGAGCCACAAGCTCCAAAGATGGGCGCAGCGGATTGTCCAATTCCTTCAGACAGGAGAACTTCCCAAGAGCAAAGCGGAAAGAGTAGCCTGACACCAAGTATGTACCAGTTTGTCGACAGCATACTGCATGTAAGAAGACTCAACGGTGTGAAATTGAAGTGTATTCCTGTGGAAGATGGACAAAAGCTGTTGGCGAGATACATGGAGGCATATGTGGTCACCACATTGACGAAGAGCACTTGCCGCAAAGCTTTCCGCAAGGTTTCTTCCGCCGACAGCCCTCCAGATGCAATCGCACAAGTAACCAAGTGTGAAGCGTGCTGCCCACTCCAAACAGATACACTGCCAGCTCAAGCTCTCCAGACGATCCCTTTATCCTGGCCATTTTCGGTCCGGGGCTCGACATCTCGGCCCCTTCCCCGAAGCTGTCGGGGCTTTGAGTACTTGTACATCGCCATCGACAAGTTCACAAAGTGGCCGGAAGTGGAAGCAGTGAGGAAGGTGAGCCACGATCGGCGATCCAAGTTCTTGGTCGATTGTTTGCCGCTTCGAATCCCTAACAGGATCATCACCGACAACGGCACACAATTCACGAGTCGCACCTTCATGCAAAGACGCCCAAGACCTTGGCGCCAAGGTTCCGCTTCGCCTGCTGCTCACCCGAGAAGCAACAGTCAAGCGAAAGGGCGAACACCGGCGTTGCGCGGACTCAAGACGAGAACTTTCGACAGGCTGCACAAGTGCGGAAGAAACTGGATCGAGGAGCTGCCGGTGGTTCTTTGGTTGATCAGAACGACGCCAAATCGAGCCACTGGCCAGGCACCCTTTGCTCTAGTCTATGGAGCAGAGGCAGTTCTCCCACGGAACTCAGACACGGGTCGCCTCGAGTGCTCGCTTATGATGAGTTTGAGCAAGAGCAGCTGCGACAAGATGACGCTGCTCCTTGAGGAGGATCGCCTTCAGCTGTCAGGCGAGCCGCCGCTAAAGCAGGCCTGCGCCGCTACCATGGCCGCAGGGTTAATGCCAGAAGTCTCGAGGAAGGCGACCTTGTTCTTCGGCGCACTCAGTCCGCCAATAATTCAAACAAGTTGACGCCGAAGTGGGAAGGCCCTTATCGGGTGAAACGAGTCACTAGGCCTGGCGTTGTCCGCCTTGAGACCGAAGATGGCATTCCGGTGAGCAACTCCTGGAACATTGAACATCTTCGTAAGTTTTACCCATAAGGCGCGGTTGTCGGAACCCGTTCCGGCAACCACCTTTTGTACAAGTCTTGCCGCTGTTGCATGTAATCCTTCAGACAAAGCCGGGCGCAGACCTTGCATCAAGAAAGCCCATGTGTTGCGCACAACCCGTCAAGTTCATGCTTTCATCAAGTTATCGCATGTTTTGGCTAACACTTTGTGCAGCAACCACACCCGTAAGCAGAATCGAGCCACCGGGCTCTATAACGTTATTTCCTCTTCTTTCTCTTGTCGCAAAGAAAGGGAGGCTCCCTCGCACAAGTTAACCAAGGGGAGGAGGAGATAATACTATGGACCGTGCACCGCCGAGGAAGTTTCGATTCATCGGGAAGCAAGAAATGTAAAAGCTAAGTTGCCAAAGTTTGAGCAATCAATTTTTAAAATTTTCATTATCTTCCTCGAACGATAGTACTTTGTATGGAAAACACAGCGCAGAGGAACCGAATCGTGGATCGGTCGCCCTTACTTTGTTTCGAGTCCGCTCAACAACTTAAGTGAGCTGCGTTAGTCCGCGACAAGGTTGCTTGTCGGTAGCGACCCGCCAAAGAAGTCATTGAAGTTCCGCACTCGGCCATGCGGCAAGGGTGCTCTGACCGCAAGTTTCCTGGCGAGGGTAATAACATACAAAGCCAGGGGTCGAGTAAAGGAAGTAACGTAGCAGATGTTGCCCAGAATAAAGTTATGTTACGAAGATAACTTATTGCAGCACTGGCTAAATCGTCCTCAGAACTGAAATAACAGCAAAGAGGAGGAGAAGGGCGCGCCGGCACCCAAGCCCCGGCAAGCCAGAGTTGCCGGGGGCTGCGGCAAGCGGAGTTGCCGGAGCTGCGGCAAGCGGAGTTGCCGGAGCTGCGGCAAGCCGTGGTTGCCGGGCCGCGGCAAGCCAGAGTTGCCGGGGCTGAGATATCGATAAGCCCTTCGTCCTTTCTCAAACATCCCTTTTTCATTAAAAACATTCTACTCGGATGCAATCCGTTGGGAATGAAAAACATGAAAGAGAGGATTACAAGCCTTAAATGCGGATAAGGCCCAACGGCTTACAAATTAAAAAGATAAGATGCCCATAATCCTTTTCCTGTCCCTCTTTCCAGGAAGTAGGTCAAGGAGGCGGGAAGGGCAAAAGAAATGCCTAGACGAGCTACGGGTGCCAGAAGACACCAAGAGAACATCCCGGGAGCTCCCCGAGGGCTTGACGGAGATGGCGGCACCGGAAGCGGGGTTCGAAGACGGGGCGGCAAGGCGTCAAGATTGCTGTCGAGGGCACTACGCCTCGCATCTCGACTTGACGGCCTTGTCGCCATCCCTCTTCCCCTTCCGCAGCCTCCCCACGCCAAATTACCAAGGAGACGACCCGGGAGTTCAGGGAGCCGGGCGACACGGATGATGGGGTCGCCGGTGACATGCGAGGCGGCGCCCGACAACTACTCGGGCCCGCCAACCTCGTCGTCGCTGTCGCTCCCCTCCTCGTCACTCTCGCTCGAGGGGGAATCTTCGCTGTCGGAGGAGCTGTCCACGCAGCACTTCGCCCGAAAGTGCCAAGATCCTCAAGACCTTGACGGAGAGGAGATCACCCTCCATTAACTTAAAAGGAGGGTAAACCCCGCCTCAGGCTGTGGATGCGGGTGAACGTCTTCCACCCACGATCGAGATACATCACATTAGGGGCTGGGAATACAACGCGGACTCAGATACCGCTGATCCCACAGCCCCTCATGTGCAATCTCGATGTCTCGGGCGGATCCGACTCCATCGGCCAGAACGGAGCTGGAAGCCGGAGGCGACGACGAGGCGCCCGGGCGCAGCTGACGAAGAACTCGCAAGGGTCGCCCCGGTATGGACCACCGCAGGAGGGAAACTGGCTGGCGGAGGCGGAGACGGCGCGCCGCCCGTCCGCCTCTTCCTCGACCTCGTCCTCGACCTCGCCGACCTCGCCCCCTCCCTCTTCCCCTTGGGGCTGGCTCTGCCGCCCAGGCGTAGGTTGGGAGGAGCGCTGTCTCTGGCGACCCTCGCCGCCACCGATGAAGAACCAAGGCTCTTTTTCTCCATGGCGAATGAGAGAAAGGGGAGCAGGAACTCAAGAAAGGAGGAGATGGGAGAGTGCGGCCTTCTGCGCTCCTTCCGCCTCTTTTAAGGAAGCAAGGTGGGGCTCAACCGCCCCGCTCGACGAATCAGGGCGTAGGAAGAGCAGGGAATCGGGGCCGACCTGCTGCCTCTGCTCGTGACGGCCCGGTTTCCCACTTCCACCGTCCGTGACCCCAAGAGCATGGGAACCACGTGGCGGGGATGCAGAACGGAGGCGACGGGTGGAGCGGCCCCGCACGCCGCCCACTTCCCCCATGACGCCAAGAATCGACGCTGCGTGCTACGGGGACGCGCGGATACAGAGTAAGTTTAGTTTGGACTCAGCCGCACGTGTCTGCGTGCCTGTTTTGGGCCTGGCCCAACAGCGCTCGGCACCGTGTATGGCCCAGACCCGGGGGCTCCTGTCGGTGTACTAAAGTAGGGGTACCTTAGTACCCCAAACTTGTGCACAGGCAGTCGCTGGCCCCCGCTGCAAGCCTTACCAAGGCCCGCCAAGACCCTCCGCAGCCATTCTGAAGACAAGGCCCCGACAAGAGGAGCTTGTCGGGAAAGGCCACTCCAGGCGCGCAGAAGACAATAGATCAAAAAGGCAGCAGTAGGAGTTTTATCTCTTCGGAGAGCTCCGAAGCTGGGTAAACCGCCCGTGTGCATCGCCTCGATCCGCTCTTCGTGCGACCTCCGCCCCCCTCCGAACCACAAAGGGACCCGCTCCGCCCGGGCCCCATAGGTGTCCGTGGGTACGATCAGCCGCCCCGACACTTGATGACCCACAAGTATAGGGGATCGATCATAGTCCTTTCGATAAGTAAGAGTGTCCAACCCAACGAGGAGCAGAAGGAAATGACAAGTGGTTCTCAGCAAGGTAATGTCTGCAAGCACTAAAATTATAAGTAGAGAGTAGTTTGATAGCAAGATAATTTGTAACAAGCAGGTAATGATAGTAGTAACAAAAGTGCAGCAAGGTATCCCAATCCTTTTGAGGCAAAGGACAATCCAAACGGTCTCTTATGATAAGAAAAGTGTTCTTGAGGGTACACGGGAATTTCATCTAGTCACTTTCATCATGTTGGTTTGATTCGTGTTCACTACTTTGATAATTTGATATGTGGGTGGACCGGTGCTTAGGTGCTGTTCTTACTTGAACAAACCTCCTACTTATGATTAACCCCCTTGCAAGCATCCGCAACTACGAGAAAAGTATTAAGAATAAATTCTAACCATAGCATTAAACTTTGGATCCAATCTGTCCCTTGCGGAATAGCGCATAAATTAGGGTTTAAGCTTCTGTCACTCTCGCAACCCATCATCTAATAACTACTCCACAATGCATTCCCTTAGGCCGAAATAAGGTGAAGTGTCATGTAGTCGACATTCACATGACACCACTAAGGGAATCACAACATACATCCTATCAAAATATCGAACACATATCAAGTTCACATGATTACTTGCAACAAGATTTCTCCGGTGACCTCAAGAACAAAAGTAACTACTCACAAATGATAATCATGCTCAAGATCAGAGGGGTATTAAATAGCATAATGGATCTGAACATATAATCTTCAACCACATAAACCATATAGTAATCAACTACAAGATGTAATCAACACTACTAGTCACCCACAAGTACCAATCTGAGGTTCCGGTACAAAGATTGAACACAAGAGATGAACTAGGATTTGAGAGGAGATGGTGCTGTTGAATATGTTGATGAAGATTGCCCTCCCCAAGATGGGAGAGTTGTTGGTGAGGATGATGACGATTATTTCCCCCTCCGGGAGGGAAGTTCCCCCCGCGGAATCGCTCCGCCGGAGGGCAAAAGTGCTCCTGCCCAAGTTCCGCCTCGAGACGGTGCCGTCATTCCGAAAGTACTCTCCTTATTTTTCTAGGTCAAAATGACTTATATACCAGAAGAGGGGCACCAGAGCTGGGCTGGGCTGAGCACAACCCACCAGGGCGTGCCTAGGGGGCCTGGCGCGCCCTGGTGTCTTATGCTCACCAGGTGGCCCCCCTCCGGTAGTTATTTGCTCCAGTATTTCTTATTTATTCCATAAAAAGTCCTCGTGAAGTTTCAACTCATTTGGAATTGTGCAGAATAGGTGGCCTGACGCAGCTTTTTCAGGTCCAGATTTCCAGCTGCGGATCTCGGGTAGGGGGTCCCGAACTGTGCGTCTAAGGCGGATGGTAACAGGAGGCAGGGGACACGATGTTTACCCAAGTTCAGGCCCTCTCGATGGAGTTAATACCCTACTTCCTGCTTGATTGATCTTGATGATATGAGTATTACAAGAGTTGATCTACCACGAGATCATAGAGGCTAACCCTAGAAGCTATCCTATGGTATGATTGTTGTCGTCCTACGGACTAAACCCTCCGGTTTATATAGACACCGGAGGGGGCTAGGGTTACATAGAGTCGGTTACAAGGGAGGAGATCTACATATCCGTATTGCCAAGCTTGCCTTCCACGCCAAGGAGAGTCCCATCCGGACATGGGACGAAGTCTTCAATCTTGTATCTTCATAGTCCAACAGTCCGGCTAAAGTATATAGTCCGGCTGTCCGAGGACCCCCTAATCCAGGACTCCCTCACCCTCTTTGTGTGAACCTTGCATATTATGAGAGAAAAGGCATTAGAATTACTCAAAAAAGCATTATTATGCATAAAAACATTATGACATAACATTAGGTAAACATGATGCAAAATGGACGTATCAACTCCCCCAAGCTTAGATCTTGCTTGTTCTCAAGCGAAAACCAAAATTGAAAAACATGTCCACATGCTTAGAGAGAGAGAGAGAGAGAGAGAGGTGTCGATAAAAACAAAATACAGACATAGAAGCATCATGTAAATTATTATAACAGCAACAAACTTAAACATGAAACTTTTATGATAGAACTTTTATCATAGACTTCTCACGAATAAGTAACAATTCATCACAACATCGAAGTATAAAGCATAAACTCTATTGGAAACCAACAAACTATGTTCTCAGTCAACTTTGCAACTACAATTCATCATCTTTTCAGGAAGGGTCACATATCGGAGCCTTTTTGGCAAGTCCACATACTGAAGCCACATATAGTCTTCTATGATTGCTAACACTCACCGCATACACATGAGCAAAACATTTCAATCGGACACACAGAAAGATAGGGGCTTATAGTTTCGCCTCCCAACATACTCACCTCAAGGGTGATGTCAACAATAATAACTCATGCTATCCATATCCAAATGGATATATGTGCCTAGATCTTTCCTCGAAACATGATGCTTGCCAAAAGAGGAAAATAAAAAGGAATAGAGATAAAAACTTTGACTCTTACATAGAAGTAAGTAAAAGATAGGCCCTTCGCAGAGGGAAGCCGAGGTTGCCATGCGCTTTTTGTTTGTATGCTCAATCCCTTAGTGCAAAAGAACGCCACCTTGTATTGCCCCTTGTGATAGAAACCTTTATTATGCAGTCTGTCACTTTTATTCTTTGCCCTCACAATTTCGTACAACACTCAATTTTCTCTTACACTAAATGATCTAACACTTTTAGGAGCAATTTTTATTGCCTTATTGCACCGATGAGAACTTACTTGAAGGATCTTACTCAATACTTAGGTAGGTATGGTGGACTCTCGAAAATGAGATTTGGGTTTAAGGGTTTTTGGATGCACAAGTAGTATGTCTACTTGGTGCCGAATTTTGGCTAGCAAAGATTGGGGGCAAGCACCACATGTTAAAGGATCTATGACAATATAAATTCTATGTGAATATGAACAAACATAAATCATTACGTTGTCTTCCTTGTCCAACGTCAACAATTTTGGCATATAATATTTTGATGGGGGCTCACAATCACAAAATATTTCTAAGATAGTGTATTTGCATGTGAATCTTCTCTTCCCTTATTAATTCTTTCATGAATTGCATCATTGACCAATGCTATGTTTGTCAATCTCCAATAAAATTTTCTACTTATACTTTTCCTTATGTGATGTCATTACTTACCATAAGATTAGGATATGATCCTTTTTTATTTATTTCCTTTCTTTTTATTGAAACAAGAAAGTAAAGAAAACAAAACTCAAACTAAACTTTATTATATATCTTGCACACGATTACAAAGATAGATCACTAAGTAAACTCTCGAAAAGAAAGGATCGAACTAAACTTTTATTCATCTAAAGCAAAAATGATAACTATGGATCAAACTAAGGTAAATAAAGGCAAAACAGAGTGGAGGTGATACGATACCGGGGCACCTCCCTCAAGCTTGGCACAAGCCAAGGGGAGTGCCCATACCTGATACTCTCTTTTATTTTGGTGATGAAGTAGAGGCAATCTTGTCCTTCATGATCAAGAGATTCTCCAATCTACGGATGATGCTCCGGAGGGCGATGATGTGCTCTTGCAATAGAATATTTTCATGGGTGATATATTTATTTTGCACACGAACCGTTTCGATGATTTGAAAGGCTTCGATCTCGGTGGGGATGAGATGATCATAGTAAGGTTTAAGGATATCTTCTTCTTCCTCGGCATGCCAGGCCTGCTCTACCGCCGACGCTTGATCTCCGGTAGCCTCCTTGCTCTTTTCCCCGTTGACGGCTTCTACGGGTTCTTCTCTCTTCAGCTCGATCTTCATCAACCAAGCATCCTCTTCCACGTTGTTGGAGGAGGAAGAATACATCATGCATGGCTCAACAGATCTGACCAAAATCAACAAGAAAAGAAAATAGAAGATTTCTCCGTGCTACAGAGGTCAATAGGTTTGGGGGTATATAAAGATTTTTTATCTTGTGAAACAAGCAAACGGAAGAAAAACGAAGTCCAGAGGGTACCCGAGGTGGGCATAACCCACCTGGGCGCGCCTTGCCAGGCGCTCCCTGGTGTCTTGTTCCCACCAGGGGTGCCTTCGTGGTTGTTTCTTATTTTTCCTAATTTTTGTTATATTCTAAAACAGATAGAAAATATTTTTGCGGATTTTTCGGAGTCCGTTTACTGACCGTATCACGTACCTCCTCTTTTTCACGATTCTAGAGTGTTCAGGAAGGTTTCCTTTGTGTGTTCTTCCGGTGTCATAGTTTGGACAATATTGCTTTCAATATTAATGGGCATACCTGAGATATATTGTTTTATTCGTTGCCCATTAACAACCTTCGGGTTAGTGCCTTCGGCATTATTTATTTTGATGGCTCCAGATCGGTAAACCTCTTTGATAACATAGGGTCCTTCCCATTTAGAAAGGAGTTTTCCTGCAAAGAATCTGAAATGAGAGTTGTACAAAAGAACATATTCTCCAACATTGAACTCATGCTTTTGGATTCTTTTATCGTGCCATCTTTTAACTTTTTCTTTAAATAACTTGGAATTTTCATAAGCTTGGGTTCTCCATTCATCTAATGAGCTAATATCAAATAACCTCTTCTCACCAGCAAGTTTGAAATCATAGTTGAGTTCTTTAATTGCCCAGTAAGCTTTATGTTCTAACTCAAGAGGCAAATGACAAGGTTTTCCGTAAACCATTTTATAAGGAGACATACCCATAGGATTTTTATAAGTTGTTCTATAAGCCCAAAGTGCATCATCTAATTTCTTAGACCAATTCTTCCGAGACCTATTGATAGTCTTTTGCAAAATTAATTTTATTTCTCTATTGCTAAGTTCAACTTGACCACTAGACTGGGGATGATAGGGTGATGCAATTATATGGTTAACATCATACTTAGCAAGCATTTTACGGAAAGCACCATTAATAAAGTGTGAACCACCATCAGTCATTAAATATCTAGGGACTCCAAACCTTGGGAAAATAACTTCTTTAAGAATTTTAATAGAGGTGTTGTGATTGGCAGTACTAGTTAGAATAGCTTCTACCCACTTAGTAACATAATCAACAACAACCAAAATATGAGTATACCCACTAAAAGAAGGAAAAGGTCCCATGTAATCAAATCCCCAAACATCAAATGGTTCAACAACAAGTGATTAATTCATAGGCATTTCTTGAAGCTTACCGATATTACCTATTCTTTGACATTCATCACAAGATAAGACGAACTTACGAGCATCCTTGAAGAGAGTAGGCCAATAAAACCCAGATTGCAATACCTTGTGAGCAGTTCTGTCTCCCGCATGATGTCCTCCACAAGCTTCAGAGTGACATTTTCGGAGGATTTGTTCCTGTTCATGCTCAGGTACACAACGTCTAATAATACCATCTACTCCTTCTTTGTAAAGATTTGGGTCATCCCAAAAGTAATGTCTTAAATCATAGAAGAATTTTTTCTGTTGTTGGTATGTGAAACTAGATGGTATGTATTTAGCAACAATATAATTAGCATAGTCAGCATACCAAGGAGTGTTATGAGAAACATGTATTGTAGCTAACTGCTCATCAGGAAAACTATCATTAATAGGTTGTGGGTCATCAAGAACATTTTCAAGCCTAGACAAGTTATCAGCCACGAGTTCCCAGCTCCTTTTCTATCAGTGATATGCAAATCAAATTCTTGTAGCAAAAGAACCCACCTAATAAGTCTAGGTTTAGCATCTTCCTTTTCCATAAGATACTTTATTGCAGCATGATCAGTATGAACAATTACTTTTGAGTCTACAATATAAGATCTAAATTTACCACAAGCAATCACCACTGCTATAAATTCCTTTTCGGTAGTAGCATAATTTCTTTGTGCAATGTCTAGAGTTTTACTTGCGTAGTGAATAACATTCAGTTTATTATCAACTCTTTATCCTAGAACAACACCAACAACATAATCACTAGCATCACACATAATTTCAAAAGTCATCCATGAAAACCTCAACAATCTTTTCACAAAAATCAGAGAATATAGCAGTCATACATCTTTGAAAGGTAGCAGGTGCATTGCATAAACCAAAAGGCATACGTCTATAAGCATAAGTTCCAAAAGGGAAAGTAAAAGTGGTCTTTTCTTGATCAGGTTGAGAAACATGTATTTGTGAAAAACCAGAATATCCATCAAGGAAGCAAAAATGTGTGTGCTTAGATAACCTTTCTAGAATTTGATCAATAAAAGGCAGAGGGTAATGATCTTTCCTAGTTGTTTTTTTTTAATTTTCTAAAATCAATTACCATTCTATAGCCTGTAATAATTCTTTGTGGAATAAGTTCATTCTTATCATTAGGAACAACAGTTATACCTCCTTTCTTAGGGACACAACGAACAGGACTTACACATCTACTGTAAGCTATGGGATAGATTATACCTGCTTCTAGTAGTTTTAATATTTCCGTTCTTACCACTTCTTTCATCTTCGGATTTAACCAACATTGGTGATCAACAACAGCTTTAGCATCAGGTTCCATATTAATCTTATGCTGACATAGAGTGGGACTGATGCCTTTAAGATCATCAAGAGTATATTCAATAGCAGCTTGGTGCTTCCTTAGAACTTTCAATAATCTTTCTTCTTCATGTTCTGAAAGGTTAGCACTAATAATAGCAAGATATATCTTCTTCTCATCAAGATAAGCATATTTCAAAGTGTCAGGCAATTGTTTTAATTCAAACACAGGATCACCTTTATGTGGAGGAGGACCTCCTAGAGTTTCAATAGGCAAATTGTGTTTAAGTAGAGGACGTTGTTTAAAGAAAATCTTATCTATTTCATTTCTTTCATGCATATGCAAATCATTCTCATGTTCTAGCAAATATTTTTCTAAGGGATCAGTAGGAGGTTCAACAATAGAAGCAAGACCAATAATTTCATCCTTACTAGGCAATTCTTCCTTGGGATGCTTTCTACTAAACTTGGAGAAATTAAACTCATGAGATTCATCACCAAAGATAACACCGACATTTTGTTCTCACAATGTATTTTAGCATTAATGGTGTTTAAGAAGGGTCTACCAAACATAATGGGACAAAAGTCATCTTGTGGGGAACCAAGAACAAGAAAATCAGCAGGTTATTTTATTTTCCCACACAAGACTTCAACATCTCTAACAACCCCAAGAGGTGTGATGGTGTCTCTATTAGCAAGTTTAATAGTAACATCTAGGTCTTCTATTTCAGGGGGTGCTATGTCATTCATAATTTATTGATATAAAGTAAAAGGAATAGCACTCACACTAGCACCTATGCCACATAAACCATGATGACAGGGATCTCCTATTGTAACTGAGACAACAGGCATGCCAACAACAGGTCTATGTTTATCTTTGTCATCGGGTTTGGCAATTCTTGCAGCTTCATCACAGAAGTAAATAACATGCCCATCAATATTTTCAACCAGGAGATCCTTAACCATAGAAACACTAGGTTCTACTTTGATTTGTTCAGCTGGTTTAGGTGTTCTAATATAACTTTTATTGACCACAGTTGAACCTTTAGCATGTTCCTTCATCCTAACAGGGAAAGGTGGTTTCTCAATATAAACAGTAGGAACAACTGGATCAACATTATAAATAATAGTTTCTTCTTTAGTAACTAATGGTTATTTAAACCACTTCTCCTTAGGGAGATCAACATGAGTAGAAAAAGATTCACAAAAGGAAGCTACTATCTCAGA
Organism: Aegilops bicornis; assembly: GCA_021605145.1. Classification (NCBI taxonomy): domain Eukaryota; kingdom Viridiplantae; phylum Streptophyta; class Magnoliopsida; order Poales; family Poaceae; genus Aegilops; species Aegilops bicornis. Next base: position 576,101,015 of record CM038671.1, on the reverse strand, counting down.
ATCAAGTCCATATTTAGTGCTAAACTTTTGAAAAGCATCGGTTTTCATAAAAGATTTAACACAAACATACTTAAGCTTAATACCTGATTCTTTACCTTCGTCGAGTTCCCAATCTTCAGAGTTGCATTTAATTCTTTCTAAAAGATCCCACTGGAAGTCAATAGTCTTCTTCATAAAGGAACCAGTACAAGAAGTATCGAACATGGATCGATCATCATGAGAAAGCCGAGCATAAAAATTCTGAATAACAATTTCTCTTGAGAGCTCATGGTTGGGGCATGAACATAACATTGACTTAAGCCTCCCCCAAGCTAGACCGATACTTTATCCTTCACGAGGCCAAAAGTTATATATATAATTCCAATCACGATGAACTAGATGCATAGGATAATTTTTTTGGTGAAACTCCAATTTCAATCGATTCCAATTCCAATATCCAATATCATTGCATAGCCTATACCATGCCAATGCTTTTCCCTTCAAAGATAAAGGGAAAACCTTCTTATTAGCTTCATCTCGGGGTAAACCTGCAAGCTTAAATAATCCACAAATTTCTTCCACATATATCAAGTGCATATCAGGATGTTCGGTTCCATCTCCTGCATAAGGATTAGCTAGTAGTTGTTCTATCATACCTGAAGGAATTTCATATTCAGTATTTTCAGTAGGTGCAGTGGGTTGAGGGGCAACTAATTGTGGTTCCGTTCGAGGTGAAGATACCCTGAACAAACCCCTCGAAGGATTGTTCTCCATAGTAACAAGTGACAATAAATTTCAGTACGTAGTAACAATTTTTCCGTACCAATTTCCACTTACCAAGAGCGCTTCACTCCCCGGCAACGACGCCGGAAAAGAGCCTTGATGACCCACAAGTATAGGGGATCGATCATAGTCCTTCCGATAAGTAAGTGTGTCGAACCCAACAAGGAGCAGAAGGAAATGACAAGTGGTTTTCAGCAAGGTAATGTCTGCAAGCACTGAAATTATAAGTAGCGAGTAGTTTGACAGCAAGATAATTTGTAACGAGCCGGTAACGATAGTAGTAACAAAAGTGCAGCAAGGTAGCCCAATCCTTTTGAGGCAAAGGACAGGCCTAAATGGTCTGTTATGATAAGCAAAGCGTTCTTGAGGGTACACGGGAATTTCATCTAGTCACTTTCATCATGTTGGTTTGATTTGTGTTCCCTACTTTGATAATTTGATATGTGGGTGGACCGGTGCTTAGGTGCTGTTCTTACTTGAAAAAACCTCCTACTTATTATTAACCCCCTCGCAAGCATCCGCAACAACGAGAAAAGTATTAAGAATAAATTCTATCCATAGCATTAAACTTTTGGATCCAATAGGTCCCTTACGGAATAGCGCATAAACTAGGGTTTAAGCTTCTCTCACTCTTGCAACCCATCATCTAATAACTACTCCACAATGCATTCCCTTAGGCCCAAATATGGTGAAGTGTCATGTAGTCGACGTCCACATGACACCACTAAGGGAACCACAACATACATACTATCAAAATATCGAACACATATCAAGTTCACATGATTACTTACAACAGATTTCTCCCGTGACCTCAAGAACAAAAGTAACTACTCACAAATTATAATCATGCTCAAGATCAAAGGGGTATTAAATAGCATAATGGATCTGAACATATAATCTTCCACCAAATAAACGATATAGTAATCAACTACAAGATGTAACCAACACTACTAGTCACCCACAAGTACCAATCTAAGGTTCCGATACAAAGATTGAACACAAGAGATGAACTAGGGTTTGAGAGGAGATGGTGCTGTTGAAGATGTTGATGAAGATTGCCCTCCCCAAGATGGGAGAGTTGTTGGTGATGATGATGATGATGATTTCCCCCTCCGGGAGGGAAGTTCCCCCCGCGGAATCGCTCCACCGGAGGGCATAAGTGCTCCTGCCCAAGTTCCGCCTCGAGACAGTGGCGCTTCGTCTCGAAAGTCCTCTCCTTATTTTTTTTCTAGGTCAAAATGTCTTATATACCAGAAGAGGGGCACCGGAGGTGGGCTGGGCTGAGCACAAGACACCAGGGCGCCTGGCGCGCCCTGGTGTCTTGTGCTCACCAGGTGGCCCCCTCCGGTAGTTATTTGCTCTAGTATTTCTTATTTATTTCATAAAAATTTCTCGTGAAGTTTCAGCTCATTTGGAGTTGTGCAGAATAGGTGGCCTGGCATAGCTTTTTCAGGTCCAGATTTCTAGCTGCCGGAATTCTCCCTCTTTGTGTGAACCTTGCATATTATGAGAGAAAAGGAATTATAATTACTCCAAAAATCATTATTATGCATAAAAACATTATAAATATTAGTAGGTAAACATGATGCAAAATGGACGTATCACCCCTACATTGGCGTATTTGTCGTGGTCTATTTCGACGATATCCTTGTTTTCAGCAAATATCTCAAAGATCATGTCACCCTTCTTAGAACCGTTTTGCAAACTCTTAGAAAAGAGCGCCTTTATGCTAATATGGACACATGCCTTTTTGGTGTTGATAAGCTCGTTTTCTTGGGTTTTGTAGTATCTTCTAAGGGTGTGCATGTAGATGAATATAAGATCAATGCTATTAAAACTTGGCCACAACCAACCAACTTGCAACAAGTGTGAAGTTTCCTTGGCTTAGCCGGTTTCTATCATAGATTTGTTAAGGAATTTAGCACCATTGCATCTCCCTTTGTATGCCTTGATTAAGAAGAATACACCTTTTGTTTGGGGACCATCCCAAGATACCGCTTTCAATGAGATTAAGAATTTGCTTACACATGCTCCCATTCTCACTTTGCCAAATTTTGACAAAACTTTTGTAGTTCATTGAGATGCTAGCGGCAATGGTACAGGAGGTGTCTTAATGCAAGAGAAGCGCCCATAGCTTACTTTAGTGAGAAACTTTCCGGAGCGCAACTTAACTATCCCCTCTATGACAAAGAGCTGTATGCTTTAGTGCGAGTCTTGCATGAGTGGGAACATTATCTGCGCCCTCATGAATTTGTCATTCATACCGACCATGAAACGCTTAAGTACCTTAAGGGTCAAACTAAGTTGAACAAGCGTCATGCTAAGTGGAGTGAATTCATTGAGTCCTTTCCTTATGTCATTAAATACATCAAAGGCAAATAAAATGTTGTGGCGGATGCGCTTTCCCTCAAATGCATGCTTGTTACTAAACTTGAATTGAATGTCATTGGCTTTGAGCACATAAAAGACTTGTATGCGCATGATCCTACTTTTGCTATTCCTTATGCTAAATGTTTGACGCATACATCTTGGGAACGCTATTACATCAAAGATGATTATCTTATGAGAGCTAACAAATTATGTATCCCCGAGTCTTCTCTTTGTTTGTTACTTTTGCAAGAGGCTCATAGAGGAGGTCTAATGGGACACTTTGGACGTGGCAAGACATTCGCCACTCTCTCCAAGAACTACTTTTGGCCCAAGATGTTCCGAGACGTCTCCCGCTTCACCAACCGATGCTCTACATGTCGCAAAGCTAAGTCTAAAGCTCAATCTCATGGTCTCTATATGCCACTTCCTATTCCGTATAAACCATGGGAAGATATTACTATGGAATTTGTGCTTGGTTTGCCTAGAACTCAAAATGGAAAGGATTCCGTGTTTGTTGTTGTGGGCCGATTCTCTAAGATGGCTCATTTCATCCCATGCAACAAGATAAATGATGTTTCACATGTTGCAAATCTCTTTTGTAGGGAAATATTGCGTCTACACGGAGTGCCAAAGACTATTGTTTCGGACCGCAATGTCAAGTTCCTAAGCTACTTTTGGAAGACGCTATGCGCCAAGCTCGGAATCAAGCTCTTGTTCTCTTCGGCATACCATCCAAAAACCGACGGCCAAACGGAGGTCACGAGTCAGACGCTCTCTACTCTCCTCCACGTGTTGATCAAGAAGAACATCAAGGAGTGGGAGGAATGCTTACCCATCTCCGAGTATGCCTACAATCGAGCAAGACACTCTACTACCATGGCAAGTCCCCCTTCGAGGTCGTCTATGGTTTCAATCTGTTGTCCCCATTGGACATTCTACCTCTAACACTACAAGAGCACATCAACATGGACGCGAGTGCACGAGCGAGCTATCTCAAGAAGGTGCATGAAGATACAAGAAACACCATCGAGCGACAAGTACAATGCCTCATGACCAAGATCAACTTCAACAAACAACCCATGATATTCAACATTGGAGATCTTGTTTGGCTAGCTACACCTTCGCAAGGATCGCTTCCCCAACGAATGCAAGTCCAAGCTTCTACCTCGAGCCGACGGACCCTTCAAGGTGATCGAGCGCTACAACAACAATGCCTACAAGATAGACATCCCACACGACAAGTACAATGTGAGCGATATCTTCAACATCAAGGATCTCTCGCCCTACCATGGTGATGAAGATTTCGATCCGAGGTCGAATCTTTCCCAAGGGGGGGGGGGAGATGATGCGGAGCATCCTATGGTCATTCCCATGGACCTACCGTCGTCTCATCAAGTTGTTGGAGATATGCCCTAGAGGCAATCATGTGATGATGATATTTCCATATGTATTCATGAGTCCTTTGTATTGTCCTTGAACATCATCAATGATATGTATCAATAAGTATGTGACTTGTTTGTGGAACTATGTATTGTATGATGATTGTTTTAATGGTCCCTAGTTGATAAGGTTATGCAGACACATATCTTTGACTAGTATACGACTCGGTTGATGACTATGTTTCACAAGTCATGTGCATGGAGATGCTAAACCGATAGTATGGGCTCGGGGATGGAGATCACTGAGCCGGACAGACCCACTTTGAGACACAGCGAGATATAGTCATTTGTTAGTCTCAAGTGCAATGTCTATGCCATGTCCTAGACCTAAGGTCCTCGCATAGGGTCTATCAGACGCTACTCCATAACTGGGTAGTTATAAAGGTAGCTTTCGGGTGAGTAGTGAGACATGCCGCGAGACATGGTTGACCAAGATGGGATTTGCCCCTCCTATTTGGAGAGATATTCTCTGGGCCCTCTCGAGTGATCAGATTCAGAAAGCATGGCCATGCAACTTGGGTTAAGTTTTAACCCAGTTCAGGAATCTGTATCATGGTTTCGAGAAGAGAGGTCGAGCTATCACAAGGGTGACAAGTACTCGCCTTGAGCTCGACAACAAATATCGTGAGGCAAAAGGAATGTTGCATATGCCACATTGTTGAGGTTCGTCAAACGACTTTACGCACACATGGGAGTTGGCACGTTCTGCTAGGAGCCGCTACCAACTATCAACTTGGTCGTGTCCATGCGTACGTGAACCTATAGGGTCGGACACTTAAGGGGCTGCAGCCCATTCAGATTGGATCCGAGTGGAAAAATGGATGTGGACTCCTAGTGGGCTCAAGTGTTGAGCCCACCTCGGAGGTCTATATAAAGGGGAGTGGGCACACCACTTAGGGTTGATCCAATCGAACCCTGGTTAGCCAGCGCCACTCCCCACGCCCATGCCGCACGACTGAACCTAGCAGTCCGCCGCTCGACGCTGCTCCCCGTACGTGCGGATACCTTGGAGGCATCGCATCTGCGGTGCTTGGACGAACCGTTCGAGGGAACCGCGAGGTGCTGTTCGCGGGAGATCACCGTTCACGGGTCTTCGCTGTTCGCGGGAGATCGGAAACACGAGGAGGAGACGGCCCGGGAGATCGGCTACACGCATCACCAACTCTACTTCCGCTGCGGTGACTGCGCGTCTAGTGGTAAACCCGATCCCGTGATCTATTTCCAGCAGCATGATCTTGGGTGCGCGGTAGAAAATTTTATTTGGCGCTAGTGTAGCGTACCGTGTGTTCCAACACAAGTGCCAAGAGGACCAATGACAAGAGCACGAGCTAGAGCTCTCGAGACCGAGGTGACTTCCTTCCTTAGTGATATTCCATATGATCCACTCGAGACATGGTTACTACCTAAGTCCGAAACGTTGTGCATGATCAGGTACCAAGAGGACCCTCTAGAAGATGCACATGAAGATGGCCAATCCCCAAGTTCATGAACGAAGAGGAACTGTTGGGATCTACGGTAGGGTGCGTCGACTGCAAATTAAAATTTTCCTACGTGCAGAACAACCAGGAACATGCTATGGGAGATGGATTACAAATCGTTACCACTAGACGCGCAGTGCTGTGCAACAGAAGTAGAGTTGAGGCAGCGCGTTCCCGGAGTCTCCTGCTCCTTGCCGATCTCCCTCGAACAGCCGGTCGTCCGATCCCACATAGAAGTTCGCCGGAGTGGCGCAGGTGCACTGCCTCTAACGCTATCCGCGCTTGCAGGAGGAACACCGTGCGGCGGACTGCTAGGTCTGATCACACAGTCGGCGGTGAGTGGAGGTGTCTATTCGCAACACATGCAAACCCTAGTGACAATGCCGAAGCGATCAACCGCATGAGTGTGCCTCACCTCCACTTTATATAGGCATCCGTCGCGGGCTCAACACTTGGGCCTCGCATGGACCCTAAAGCCCAAAATGTGTTCGGCCGGGATCCGAGTCCGAGTAGGATCACATCTGACTCGTGGAGTCTGATCCAGCCTCACAGGTTCTTCCCTTAAGCATGCGACCCCTTAGGTTTGAGTTGGCTTGGTCGCAGGTCGGATCACCTCCGACCTGCTCGGCTGGTAGCGGCCTCTAGCAAGGTGTGCCGACCACCAAGTAGACAATGAAGTTGGTTAGGCGAACCTGTACATCACACTTCCATTCCTTTTGCCACACGATATATGTTGTCGGGCTCAAGGTGAGTCAGTCATCCTTGTGCTAGCCCGACCTCTTTCTTGTTCCAGTGATGCCGGCCACAAACCGGATTATCTCATAATCCTTGTCGCATGGCCATGCTTATCCTGGTCGGATCATACGAGGGGCCCAGAGTATATCTGTCCTGATCGGAGGGGCAAATCCCATCATGCTCGACCATGTCTCGCAGCATGGGTCTGGACAAACCCGAAGCCTACCTTTGTAACTACCCAGTTATGGAGTAGACTTTGGTCGGCCCAAAGTAGGTCTATCACCATCCCGAGTACATGCGTCAGCTCAGGTCTTAGGACATAGAACGTATGTTGTACTAGAGACTCACAGATGACATATCGCTTCGTCTTGTAGTTGGGTCTGTCCGACTCGGACCTTATCTCGACTCGGATCCGATTACGTCGAATCTGACCAGACCGTTCCAAGTCCATATTATCTGGTTAGCATCCAATGTTCCATGGCTAGTGAGACCAAGCCATCGACCGTGTCATATGCTAGTCTAGTCGGCTGCGCGTCCACACAACCCTTTCGACTAGGGATCTTTTAGGACAGTCATCATACAATGCATAGTCCCACAAACAAGTCGGCATTTGCCGATACACATCATTGATAATGTCCAAGGACTATCTTTATTCATAAACACATAGGAAATATCATCATACATGATTGCCTCTAGGGCATATCTCCAATAGTCTCCCACTTGCACTAGAGTCAATCAAATAGACATCGACTGCCCATAGCTCTAACGTGCCCCTCATGCTTGGGTTGTGGAAGCAGCTTAGTCAACGGATCTGCAACATTTGCATCCGTGTGAATTTTGCATAACTCTACATCACCATTCTTTCTGATCTTTCGTATCAGGTGATATTTCCGATCTACTTGTCTGACCTTGTGGTGATTCCTCGGCTCCTTGGCTTGTGCGATGGCACCAGAATTATCACAATAAAGGTCCAATGTTTTCACCGAGGCTGGGAAAATACCAAGATCATCCAGAAAATGCCGGATCCAAACACCTTCCTTTGCAGCTTCACAAGCCGCAATGTATTCGACTTCTCTGGTAGAATCGGCCACCTTATCTTGCTTGGAACTCATCCAGCTCACTGCCCCTCCGTTCATGACGTAAACGAAACAGGACTGTGATCGACAATCATCTTCGTCGGTTTGGTAACAAGCATCGGCGTAACCCCTTACTACGAGCTCTTCCTCACCTCCATTAACTAGGAACATCTCTTTAGTCCTTTTCAGGTACTTCAAAATAGTCTTTATCGCTGCCCAGTGACTCTCACCTGGGTTGGCCTGGTATCTACTTGTTAGGCTTATTGCAAAAGCAACATCAGGCCTTGTACATATCATGGCATACATGATGGATCTGATTGCTGAGGCATACGGAATCCTACTCATCTGCTTCGCTCATCGATGTCGAAGGACTCGAGTCTTGCTTAGCCTTATACCATGTGAGAGTGGCAAGAACCCTTTCTTCACCTCACTCATGTTGAACCGCTTCAACACTTTATATATGTACGTGCTCTGGCTTAGGCTGAGTAGCCTCCTCAACCTATCTCTATAGATCTTAATGCCTAAAATATACACTGCCTCACCAAGGTCCTTCATCGAAAACTTGCCATTCAATGACTCCTTGACCGAGTTCAGCATCGAAACATTGTTCCCGATCAACAATATGTCATCCACATACAAGATCAAAAACACTATCGATCTCCCACTTAACTTGTTGTATAAACAAGCGTCCTCTTTGCTTTTGATGAAACCGAGACCAGTGCCGACCTCATCAAAACAAATGTTCCAGCTCCGAGATGCTTGCCTCAACCCATAAATGGATCTCTTGAGCTTGCATACCTTACTAGTGCTAGTCGGATTGACAAAACCCTCGGGATGTATCATATACACGTCGTCGGTTAAATTTCTGTGAAGGAAAGCCGTCTTGACATCCATCTGCCATATCTCGTAATCGAAATATGCGGCTATAGCTAGTACGATCCTCACCGACTTCAGCATCGCTACCAGCGAGTAAGTCTCGTCCTAGTCAATTCCTTGAACTTGTCCATAACCTTTAGCGAGAAGCCGAGCTTTGTGAATCTGAACATTTCCATTCACATCGGTTTTCTTCTTAAAGACCCATTTGCAACCAATGGTTGTTACACCAGGCGGCGGATCAACCAAGTTCCAGACTTGATTCTGATCCATGGACTTTAACTCGGATCTCATAGCCTCTAGCCATGCTTCGGAATCTTGGCTCACCATCGCTTCCACATACGTGGCCGGCTCGTCGCTTTCTAGCAACAATACATCACGCACTCTGCGCAATCTTTCCGACCTCCGTGGTTCCGGTGTCGGTTCCACTACGGGTTCCCTGACTGACTCCAGTATGATCTCATCACCAGCCGAGCCATCCCCGAGTGGTCCTCGTATTTCTTTGAGTCGAACCGTCCTCTCACTGGCCTCCCGACTGAGAAACTCTTTCTCAAGGAAAACCCTGTTCCGAGCAACAAACACTTTGTTCTCTTCCCGGTTGTAGAAGCTATATCCCAAGGTTTCCCTCGGATATCCCACGAATATGCATTTATCCGACTTAGGTGTACGCTTGTCTGATATAAGTCGCTTGACAAATGCTTCACAACCACAAATCTTTAGAAAAGACAAACCGGGACTCTTCCCTGTCCACATCTCATGTGGTGTCTTTTCTACGGATTTTGATGGTACCCTGTTAAGTGTGAAAGCTGCAGTTTCTAGACTGTATCCCCAGAATGACAAGGGTAGATTTGCTCATCATCGACCGAACTATGTCCAACAAGGTCCTATTCCTCCGTTCTGACACGTCGTTTCTCTGTGGCGTACCCGGAGGTGTGAGATGAAGTACTATGCCTCGGCTTTTTGATACGTCTCCAACGTATCTATAATTTACGAAGTATTCATGCTATTATATTATCCTTCTAGGATGTTTTATATGCATTTATATGCTATTTTATATGATTTTTGGGACTAACCTATTAACCTAGAGCCCAGTGCAAGTTTCTGTTTTTTCCTTGTTTTTGAGTATCGTAGAAAAGGAAAACCAAACAGAGTCCAATTGACCTGAAACATGACGGAGCTTATTTTTGGACCAGAAGAAGGCCATGGAGTAAAAGAGTTGGGCCAGAAGAGTCCCGGGCTGCCCACGAGGGTGGGAGGCACGCCCCCTGCCTCGTGGACAGCCTGGAGACCCCCCTGACTTGTTCCCGACGCCAAAACCTCTTATATATACAGAAACCCCCAGAACATAACCTAGATTGGGAGTTCAGCCGCCGCAAGCCTCTGTAGCCACCGAAAACCAATCTAGACCCATTCCGGCACCCTGCCGGAGGGGGGATCCTTCACCGGTGGCCATCTTCATCATCCCGGCGCTCTCCATGACGAGGAGGGAGTAGTTCACCCTCGAGGCTGAGGGTATGTACCAGTAGCTATGTGTTTGATCTCTCTCTCTCTCTCTCTCGTGTTCTTGAGGTGGTACAATCTTGATGCATCACGAGCTTTGCTTTATAGTTGGATCTTATGATGATTCTCCCCCTCTACTCTCTTGTAGTGGATTGAGTTTTCCCTTTGAAGTGATCTTATCAGATTGAGTCTTTAAGGATTTGAGAACACTTTATGTATGTCTTGCATGTGCTTATCTGTGGTGACAATGGGATATTCACGTGATCTACTTGATGTATGTTTTGGTGATCAACTTATGGGTTCTCAGAACCTTGTGAACTTATGCATAGGGGTTGGCACACGTTTTCGTCTTGACTCTCCGGTAGAAACTTTGGGGCAATCTTTGAAGTACTTTATGTTGGTTGAATAGATAAATCTGAGATTGTGTGGTGCATATCGTATAATCATACCCACGGATATTTGAGGTGACATTAGGGTTTTGGTTGATTTGTATCTTAAGGTGTTATTCTAGTATGAACTCTATGATAGATCGAACGGAAAGAATAGCTTCGTGTTATTTTACTACGGACTCTTGAATAGATCGATCAGAAATGATAACTTTGAGGTGGTTTCGCACCTACAATAATCTCTTCATTTGTTCTCCGCTATTAGTGACTTTGGAGTGACTCTTTGTTGCATGTTGAGGGATAGTTATATGATCCAATTATGTTATTATTGTTGAGAGAACTTGCACTAGTGAAATTATGAACCCTAGGCCTTGTTTCCTAGCATTGCAATATCGTTTACGCTCACATTTATTACTTGTTACCTTGCTGTTTTTATAATTTCAGATTACAAAAACCTATATCTATCATCCATATTGCACTTGTATCACCATCTCTTCGTCGAACTAGTGCACCTATACAATTTACCATTGTATTGGGTGTGTTGGGGACACAACAGACTATTTGTTATTTGGTTGCAGGGTTGCTTGAGAGAGACCATATTCATCCTACACCTCCCACGGATTGATAAACCTTAGGTCATCCACTTCAGGGAAATTTGCTACTGTCCTACAAACCTCTGCACTTGGAGGCCCCACAACGTCTACAAGAAGAAGATTGTGTAGTAGACATCACTTTTCAGATGATCATCAAACTCCTGGCTCATGTACTCACCTCCACGATCAGATCGTAGAAGCTTTATAGTCTTGCCGAGCTGATTCTCAACCTCGTTCTGAAACTCTTTGGACTTTTCAAACGTTTCTGACTTGTGCCTCATCAAATAGATATATCCATATCTACTCAAGTCGTCGGTAAAAGTCACGAAGTACTGATAGCCACCTCTGGCGGTTGTGCTCATTGGACCTCACACATAACTGTGTATAAGCTCCACCAGCTCGTACGCCCTCTCGCAACTCTTTGCAAAAGGAGACTTAGTGATCTTGCCGAGCAAGCATGATTCACTTGTCTTGAACGACCCAAAATTGGACGAAGTTAGAAGCCCATCATCATGGATCTTCTTCATGCGTTTCAGACTAATGTGTCCAAGCCGGCAATGCCAGAAGTATGCCAGATTTATCTCATTAGGCTTATGCCTCTTGACATTCACGTTATAGACCGGTTCTTGTTCCAGATTCAATATAAATAGCCCATCAACAATGGGTGCATAGCCATGGAACATACCATTCAAACAAAACGAACAACCATTGTCCTTTAAATTGAATTCATAACCCTGACTCATCAAACATGAGGCAGAAATAATGTTCCGACTAAGTGCAGGAATGTAATAAAAATTATCCAATTCTAAAATAAATCCAGAAGGAATCTGGAGTTGCATCGTGCCGACCTCCAACGCAGCAACTCTTGCTTTGTTGCCGACCCTGGTGTCAATCTCCCCTTGTGCCACACACCTAGTTCTTACCAGCCCCTACATCGAGTTGCAAATATGAACAACCGATCCGGTATCAAATACTCAGGAGCTACTAGGTATGTCAGCAAGGTAAATGTCTATAACATATGCAACAAGTGTACCTTTGCCTGAAGAAGCATTTTCGGCCTTCTTGCCATGCTTTGCAAGACACTTGCTACAGTTCCTCTTCCAGTGACCGGCCTCCTTGCAATGATAGCAAATGGTCTTCGAGTCCGATCCAGACTTCGGCGCAGCAGTGGAGGTTACCGTCTCCGTGCCCTTTGCCTTAGCCTTTATCTTGGACCAACTCTTCTTGAACTTAGCCGATTTCTGCACCATCAACACTTGATGCGTGCCTTTCTTAATATCCTGCTCTGCCACTTTGAGCATCCCATTCAATTCAGTGAGCTTCTTATCAATGTCATGCATATGATAGTTCAAGATGAACGTCCCATAGTCAAGCGAAGAGAACCCGTAATCGCATCAAGAGCCAACTCATCCAAGAGCGGGAAGCCCAACCGATCCAAAGCTTGCACATATCCGATCATATTGATCACATGTGGGCTCAGTGGATCACCTTCCTTCAGCTTGCAATCCATCAAGGATCGCCAGATGTTGAACCTTTTGGTCCTAGCCTGTGTCTGAAACATGCTCTTGAGACTCTCAATCATATCGTAAGCCTCAACATTTTCAAAATGCTATTGCAAATTGGGCTCCATACACTACAAAAAAATACACTTCCGTGATGATACGTGTTTGTCACAGTAGGTCGCGTTTTTTGTCATGCATGTACATCCATGACAAATTTATGACAAAATCAAGATAGTCATACCTGTGCCGTCAGAGAAGTGTTCCATGCCATTACGAAAATTATCATCACGGAAGTGTCCACTTCCATGACGATAAATCGCAAGGCCACGTAGTGCTTTTCGCCAAGGGTGACCGACACGTGGCATCCACCGTAATCGAACGCCGTTAAGCTATCGGGTCGGGTTTTGGATCCGATAACCCGTTATCAGCCCCGACCAATGGGGATTTTCCACATGTAAAATCATCATTATCGGAGGAAACACGTGTCGGCTCACCGGGGACAGATGTCATCCACTCATTGGATGTAAGGCCTATGATACGTCGACACGTGGCACGGCCCAACAAGTTTAATTGGGCTGGACCAATTAAAGGCCCACAAGTTTTGCGGACCATAATGGGCTGGCCCAGTTAAAGGCCCACAAGGATTTGCGGACCATAATGGGCCGGCCCAGCTAAAGGCCCACGAGATTTTGCGGGCCGTAATGGGCCGGCCCAGGTAAAGGCCCACAAGATTTTGCAGGCTATAATGGGCCGGCCCAGCTAAAGGCCCACAAGATTTTTGTGTGCTATAATGAACCGGCCCAGGTAAAGGCCCACAAGATTCTTGCGGATCATAATGGGCCGGCCCAGCTAAAGGCCCATGAGATTTCGCGGACATTAATGGGCCGACCCAGCTGTAGGCCCACAAGATTTTGAGGACCCTAGTAGGCCGGCCCATTAACTGGATGCCATGTTTTGGGCCAAATGCCGGCCCATATCTGATCCGGTCCATTAATGGCCTGCCATGTTCCGAGCCTAAAAGTGGCCCATATGAGATCCGGTCCGTTATAAGCCTACCACGTTCTAGGCCAAATTATGGCCCAGATCAGGTCCGGCCCTTTAAGAGGCTTTGGGCTCAATTATGGCCCATATCAAATTCGCCCCAAGAATCGACACTATGCTTTTGGGCCTACTTGCTAAAGGCCCACTTAGTAATTCGCCCGATATTAGTTTTGGCCTGTTAAGGGCCGTTTAACATTTCGCCCTATATTAGTTTCGCCGTTAAAAGCCCGTCATATAGTTGGGCCTAACTACGGCCCGATGGCGTCCCCGCCGCCATGACCGATATCTGATTGGGCCAAACAAGGACTGAGACAATTTTGGCCTGTTAAAAGCCCGTGATTTGATTCGCACAATCATGGGCCGGGGTTCATTTCGGGCTGTTGCCGGCCCGTGAGCTGTTCGGCACGTTTCAGGCCCAACCTACGTCGTGATTGCATGATGGCCCGATTATGTACGGTAATTTTACGGTTTGGCCGGTTTACTGCGAAGACATGATATATACAGTAAAATAATTGCAGCATCGTGAATAATAAAAAACCTAGACTATACAATAAAGAAATTACGGCATATTACATCCACTGGGCATCAAAGTTCACCACTATGATAATAAAGCACAAGGCATGCTAGCAGACATATACATCGGGCATCAAAGATCGCCACCAATGCAAATAAACACGCCGACAAAATAATATACAAAACCGACAAAGACTTCAATAGAGTTCAAGAAAGGTTACCTTTGGGAGCTGCGGTAGCAAGTACCGAAAGCAAGATGATGAGATCAAGGCTTGTTCAACACTTATATCTTCCTCACTCGAAAGATAAACAAGCGCAGACGGATGACAGGTTTTGCACGTAAAAGTATCAATGCTGCAATTCATCACATTTCTTATCGATTTAATAAAGTGACACAGTTTAAAATTGCATTAACACAATATGGTATTGTTCAGGTCAAGACATGGCAGGAAATGACATTGTGAAGGAGTTGGCAGCTTCACGACAACACTGGATTACAGATCAGGAACTCATAAGTATCAATGGTTAGTGTGCTGTACCATTTCAAATTGGCAAATAAAGAGAAGGTTTAAATAATAGTAGAATGATATGAAATTGTTCATAGTTAAGACATTGCAGAATATGACATTGTGCTGTAGTGGGTAGGTTCACCACACCACTGGATTACGGATGAAGAATGAAGCATACATGCGGTGCAAAAAGAAGATCACTTGCTCAGTATAGTTTAATTTACATGGTATGAAGAAGGAACTTGGTTGTACAACTGAAAACTTAAATTGAGGAAGGACAAACTTTTGTTTATGAACTACATAATAAACTTTAAATAAGCAATTTGATGCAAACACCAAAAATAAACAGCTATTGCAGTCATGCCTAACCAAATATATACAACAAAGTTTGAAGGCTTGAGATGGACAAACTTACATTATTGGTGAAGACACGCTCTATAAAGGCCTTGTCCATGCCGATGGGGGGCAATTCAAGAAGTTTACCACAAAATCTTCTTCAAAAGCATTGCCTTTATTCTACATTTTGTTAAGAGTAAATATAGATGTGATAATATACGAAAAAATGGAGAATATTTAAGATAAGATTAAGAGTGATGTTACATAACCAAGTAGCTATAAATTTAAGTGCAGCGATACAGCAAAAGGTACAGCCAAGAGCAATGCATGCTAAACTTCTTCAATACCAACCTTATGGTAAGAGTAAATATAGATCTGATGTGTAGAAAATGGAGGGCAAAGGAAAATAAGCTGCAGAGTGATGGTACATGAACAACTACCTGTCATTATAAGTACACTGGTAAAGGACAGCATGTACTTACAAGAACAATGTAGAGCTAAAAAAACATTGGCATTGGATATATTCTACACTAATGTAACCATTCATACAGATCAGATAACTTGGAGCGAACAATTGATAAGCAAGCTATCATGCATACTGCTGTCACATAATGAACCATGTATGTATGCAAGTACAGTGATACAGTACAACAGTTACTAACAATATCAAAGCATATGTCATCATATTTGTGATATCCTGTCGTTCTTTTCAAACCGGAATTCTTCTTCGATAAGATTTCCTGCTATTAAGATACGTAAGGCACATGCGTAAAAGTAGAAGTTCAAATTGTCATGTGATTTCATAGACAAGACCTCATCCCGGGAACAAGACCAAGGTGCATAACAAGGTTTTTCCATTCAATGTCTTCTAAATTTAGCATGTGAGACTTCACCGGAAATTCGCTTATAGACTTGCCACCAAAGTGTGATTTCCTCAGTAACACCGACATCGCTGCAATGCTTCCTTGAAAAGCACAAGCAAGCTTTGCTCATCAGGACTATCCAGATTGACCCTCGCCTAGTTACGACAATGTAATGTAAATCATTGATGTGTTCAATCAGCAGAAAACAGGAAAATAATAACCATGAATAATAGCACTTACACGTAAGTTGGACAGGAAGATGTGGAAATGGTGTTTGTCTTCACAATAATCTTCCCATGATGGGAATATATGCACGTAGTCCCTAACAACATTGAAAGCATTGTCTTTTAAACTGGGAATAAATGGAATGGGGTTTCAATCTGCAGGAATTGGCCGTCTCTGCAGTTGGGATAGGTCTTCGGCCGGTGGACTTGCTGTACTTTTCGCTGGAGTGGGATTTTTCTGTGGTACAGCTGGTGCTATGGCAAATAAAATCGGTATACCTTTTGCTCGAGTGCAGGTCCTGTGTGGTGGGGCTAGTGCTGTGGCCAGTGAAGTATGGGTACAGTCTGCTGGAGTCGGTCCTACGTTTTGTGTCACTGGTTGTATAGCCAATATAAGTGGGGTGTTGTCTGATTTCTCCGGCACCACCATGTTTTTCAAGGACTTTGCTGGTGCTCCTTCAGGTTCGGCAATCACCCTCTTCCTTTTTGATGTCTGATGCACACGAACAACATTTGAGTGGAAAAAACATGGTATGATGACAGATGGAATATGTATTGATAATGGATGGGCATGGCATCTCGACATATATGATGAGTAAACTAAGCAGATGGCGGTGCAAAAAAGTAGAATAAATGCAAGACAACATATGCAAGATACCCGCAATCAATAAAACATTGCCAAATTAGAACAGCACCTTGATGGGTGAACAGATAAAGCCATCCGCCTTTGACTCCTCGAGGTTAGAATAGTCATTACGATCATATTCTGAACAAGAGTCAACAGTGGGGAGCGTATGAGTTTCATTGCATCAGAATGGCACTCAATGCCTTGGTGCCAATTTTGTAAGTCATTGCAGTGTTTAGCTTCAAGAGTGGACTGCTGCTAGTGCGACACAAAGCAGCTACACAGATCATAGTGTAGATATCACGGGAAAACCTTAAGCATCAGAGTAAAATCAGCAAAATGGAACTTGCTGGAATATATGTGCTAGTATTGCCAGTACGGCTAGAAAGGCTTCGGATACCAGCTCTCTTCAAGTGAAGGTGCGGCATCATAATATCAGTGCAACTCTCAAAGGCGACACAGCTCCGCGCATTTCCTTCCTATTCTTATAGGATTCAAGTGGGCAGGCCACTACAAATCCTATTCCTATGTTTACAAGATCCTACGAATCAAAGAGGCTCAAAGTGTCCATCACAACCGACCGTATAGACCTCTACACTGCAAATGTCCCTGCTCATCTTCAGTACAAGGAACATATTGTACTACTAGCATACTCCCTCCGTTCCAAAATATAAATCTTGGTAGAGATTTCCACTATGGATCACATACAGATGTATCCAGATACATTTTAGAGTGTAGATTCACTCATTTTTGCTCCATATGTAGTCCATGGTGGAATCTATACAAAGACTTGTATTTAGGAACGGAGAGAGTACATATTAAAGAAGAACGGAAGAGGAACATGGTAAAGAAGAGCAAGCAAATTTTGGATAATAGAATGTTGGTTGCACAGTGCCCACACAAGATGAACCAGAGCGCATTAAGAATACAACTCCCAGCTGTCTCTCGACCATTTCAGGCGGTTGGATGAAGATCCTACGTCTCCTAACCCTTCTTCTTCCTCGTCTCTTAATTCTTCCCATACAGAACACCGCACGGGCCGCCGGCCGGACCACCGGCCCCACCGCCTGTGTTCCTCCGCCACCCCCACCCCCACCCACGTCGAGTTTTCTTCGTTCGGCGAGGCCCCACAACCACCCGAGCCCCTTGGATCGCACCGGCGAACTCCGTGAGCTCAAAATCGACCGACCCAATTTTGAAATTTAGTCTCACTGTGATTTAACTAGTGTGGAATATAAAAGGGGAAAACCATAAGCATTGGGAGTATAGTGTTGAGCGTGCCATGGCGGATCTAAAGGTGCAAACCGGACAAAGGCAACTTCGCAACCAAGACAAGAAATCAGAGTAAATCAGTGGCGATCTATTTTCTTGCTGCGATAAATAAGTTGAGCAGATCTGAAAGAGTACCGCCTACAGTGCGGCGGCGCCGTGTATGCATCTGCTGAAAATTTGACGGTGCTGCGGTAGCGATTGCTGTCGGCGGCGTGGAAGCAGATCTAGGAGGGTAGACGGCGGCGGCAGGGCACGGTGGACGAGACGGTCGTGGGAGCGGCGCCGGCAAGGTGGACGACGGCGGGGATGAAGCGAGAGGACGGATGCAAGGATCCTGGTCCGAAGGCGTGGATGAGAGAGGTCGATCTCTTGTAATGGACGGCGGTGTCGGGGTATCAGCTCCGGCATGGTGGAGGAGCACGGTGGTGGATGGGGTGGCGGACGGCGGCGGACGGAGGAGGGTGGGGTGGAGAGGGTGTTTTCGCGCCCATGGAGTATGAATGGGGAAAAGGGAGGTAGAGAGGAAGGGGGAACCATGTATTCAGGGCGCGCTTGTCTCAAATGCGAGGAAATTTACAAACTTAGCCCCCATTTCAAATTTCTAGTACATCACAACAACATTAGTCGGTTGGGGATAGGACGGTAATCTCGCATACACCGAATAGTTGCCGACGAGAGTTTGTTTTTGGCGCCCACCGTGTATGAATATGAATCAGGGAGGGAGTCGATTTCGGCCAAGGGCATACTGTGTTTTGGCGCCCACCGTGTATGAATCCGGGTGAGAGGCGGTTACGTCACGTTTGGGGTGAAATTACAAACCTACCCCTATCGAAACCTATAGAAATCCAGCAGATAGGCTTTGCGTGGCAGGGATAGGCAGTAGTGATTTCCATCTCGCAGATTTTGGTTTCAAGGCGGGTTACTGCGACTTTCCCCGCTTCGCTCAAATTTTGCACGCTGCATCGCCATTTACCGTGGCAACTCAATTCAATCCCGCTTTGTATTCTACTATTTTTTTGAGGCGGGATCCATTTTCAATTGGAATTACATTCTATATACATCCATTTTTTATATATACTTTCAAAAGCACAACAAAGAATTATGCTCCTTTATATGTATAATATGATTTATAAATACAACAATCTCGAAATCTTAAGGTTGAACTCGAAATTTTTTAACCAAATTATGTTCTACTAAAATGTATGGATCAGTAATATCTACATATTAAATAACATAGATGTGCATGAATTCATATGAGTATGCATGTTTGATAGATTAATTTTGGTTTGAGTATGGATTACATGTATCATCATCTCGAATTCAAATATTTGAATCCCTTTTTTGTTCACTCCTTTCACGCCCATCTCTCTCGCATGCATGCTCCTTCAGGTAGCTATCACTCTCTTTTCTCCGGCTCACCAAGACGCTCACTTCATGTTTCTCCTATCCTCGCAAACATGGTCTCTCGACGTCTCCCTTGAGAAGTGTCACACTCTCCCTATCATTATACATTACACGGTTTTCATTATCTCTCACGTCTCTCACTGTTCTCTGGTATCACTCGGTACCTAAGCTTTCTTTTTCACCGCCACACACACAGTCTCCACTGCCTTTCACTTTGTCTTTCTCTCTATGGTATTCTCTCACACACCCTATATGTCTCTACATATGACTCATACCACTAAAATTACTCTCTCTCTCTCTCTCTCTCTCAGAGACAGAACATTTGTTGCGGTCTCCTTTTCGTCTCCATCCCAGACTGACATTATTCATTTCTTTATCGATCAGACAACCCCGACTACCGTCTCCTCTCTCTCTCACACAAACACACACACAACTCCTGCTTCCACTCCCCTTCCCGACTATCATCTCTCTCTCACACACACAAAACTCTCGCTTTCGCACCCCGACTCGTATTTCTCTCACAAACATTAATCGAATGGCTAGCCTCTAGATAGGTTTATACACCCGCACACTCGTGCTTCCACCATCGCATACATGTCTCTCTCCTGCTCCTTGTATCTATGTAGCTTTTTCTTCCCTTCTTGAGACACGCCCTCTCGATCGTGCACACACACACTATCACCTCATTTTAAGCTGATACCTATCGCACGCACATTACTTGTGTCTTTATCACACATGCACTCCGTCCTCCTCCACTCTCCCTCTTTCTCACACACACATGGGCCTTTTGCAACAACTAGCAAGATGCCCATGCGTTGCATGGAACATCAAGATGCATTTGTATGAGTAGTTTATATTACGGGGGGAAAGGATGAATGAGGGAAGGCCTTATTTGCAAATGTGGAGAGGGGTGTGGGTATCTTTTTGCAAAATTGCCATAGTTTCCTTCCTATCCGTCAGATATAGATCGGACGACCTATATTGCAGGATGGCAGGCACATGATCATCACCGACAATGCTTTTTATAAGAGTAGGGATAAAAAATAGAGTTGGTGATGATGGTGGGCCTGCCATCCTGCAATGTAGGTCGTCCGATTTATATCTGACGGATAGGAAGGAAAATATGGCAATTTACCCACACTCTTCACCACATTTGCAGATAAGGCCTTCCTCGCTCATCCTTTTCTCCCACAAGATCTTGATGTTCCGTGCAACGCACGGGCATCTTGCTAGTAAGAGTAGAAATTAGACATATACCACTTCTAATCTTGAAACCAACAACATTCCTCCCTTATCTCATCAAAACCGCCAAAGGAATATATTTTGAGTGAAACATAACATATTTTTAGTGATATACGATTTCAAAACTAGACTTTTTTTTATCAAATCGGTGAATATGTATTAATCTACTTTGATCGTGTGGCAACGCATTGGCACATTGCTAGTAGTTATTATAATTTTTTGGACACCAGACAAACGGTGGAGTACATATACGAAGAGAAGAGGCGAACGCACGCAGTCGGCCTCTCGCTGTCTCGCACACATGAGTGTTACGTAAAGGCGACCTTAACAAATAAACCCTAAAACCCTAGGCGCACGATTGCTGCATTCGCGGGTACCGGGTACGTGGTGGAGCACCTTTGTAGGAGTTGATGGTCGGGACCACTGGTGAACGACTTGGAGCGCGGTGGCTCGCCAGTTGCCACACATCGAGTAGCCACGTTTAAAATATCGTTTTTTTAGCGCTGTTAAGAGTTCTGATTTTCAATGGCACTTTATAAATAGTAAGTAGTTTTTAGAACGATTGGTATGGAGCGAATATGGAATTCATAGTACTACGTACCTCCTTGGTGTATGGTTGTATGGGTCTATGTTGCGAGATGTTGAACCTAGTAGTTCTAGGGCAAATACTATGGTTTAGATTTAGATGCTGGTTTCCAGTAATCGGAAGGGGACACCCTTCTTTGACTAAAAAAACTACTACCTCCATTCTGGTTTACTAGTCCCCATCGTACTTTGGGTCAAAGTTTGTCCACGAATTTTACTTGTAAAATGTGAATGGAAAATGAGATTTTGTTATACCCAAACAAAAAAGGACTGAAGGGAGTGATTGCTCTGACACGGACGCGACCTCTCATAGCGCAGGCATTGAATCGGCACGCCGGCCAAGAGGGCCGCACTCGCTGTAGGCCCGGTTGAGCACGCCTCCTCGCCATGTGCAAGCAGCTTAAGACTGCCCCGCCTGCCTTCATTGAATCTGCGCGTGTGCCGGCAACACGTCCTTCCGCGAGCCGGCAGGCATTTTAGAACAGAAAACATGACTAAAATATAATTAATTTACGCATGGTCTTGACTTGTTGTGCTCAGACCGGTAGCGTGAACTAGTAGAGGTTTTTCTTTATTTATAACTCTCCTCACATTTTTTGGCTTTGAAGTGAATCATGGTTGTGGACATTATGTATGAATGTGCAGATATCTGTGAACATGAGTTTGATGTGGAAGTTGAACTTGGAATGTCGGGCTTCCGCGTGAACTATACCATGTCCAATGCTTCGTCTGTTATTGTTTGGAAAGTAATTGCTGTTATTACATGACCCGAAAAAAAAACATTTTGTGCCACATCAGTAGATGCACAGACATCACAACAGTCATGTTGACTGGATAAACATTTGAACCTAGCTATTATGAAGGAAATTTTGTATTGACAACAGTTTTAGATAGGAGGAGACGCCTAGCCTGCTCTGCCTCTGCTAGCTTATTTCTGGCTTCTTCCATCTCTTCTTTGGCTTGGGTGAAGAGAGCATCTGATTGCTCTTTTTGCTTCTTGAGGAACTCAACTACATTCTCAAGGGCTGCTGCACGCTTTCTTTCAGCCTTTACTAATGCCACGAGGACACGAACAGTCGATTTACTCCACGGCTTGTGTGTAATCCAAAGCATCATCTCGAATTTGCACCTTGTGTCTAATCCAAAGCATCATTAGGGAACTGCACCTTGTGTGTAATCCAGCCTCATTTTGGAAACATGATCTCGAGGTTGACCATACTTCCCTCCTCGCAGAACTGCATCTGACATGATGTTACTTTTTTTTAGATCAATACTCGGAGAAACCTAGATCCATTTAGTAGAAGCCGATAAATGTAACTCGAGAAGTGAATTCAAAAGGAAAAGAAATATAAAACAGACTACAAGGTGAGAACACCCACTTCCTACATCAAGTTAAAAACGAAAGCATTAGGACGATTAAGACTCTTCTTATTACACATCGAAGAACACCACGCTTAAGAGAAACAGAAACTACAACATATACAGATCGAAGAACACGAGGCTAAACGAAAGTAATTGAAAGGGTGTTACTTACCAAAGCTCGCTTTACGTGTTCGGTGCAGCTCCTCTTTAACTTGCCATGCTCCTTGAAGATGTCCCGAATATCCCGTGTTTGGTCTTCATTGCTCCTCCGCATGTTCACACTCGTGGTTTTAAAATCTCAACATGGCAAGAAAAATACTACTAGTAATACTCGCGGGCAACATTAAAGCACTCGTCTGCCATGTTAGAGCATCTCCAACAGAATCGCAACGCGGGCGCTTTAAAAAAGCATTTACAGTGCTGAGATCGAGAAGTAGATACTAGAGAGTACAGGATAGTTCTCAGCATAGATAGATAAAAAAAGATAATTCAACTACTCCTCGTCGTCCGACTCCTCCTTGGTGATGTCCTCCTCCGACGCCCCGATCAGAGGCGTGAAGATACCGATCATCGCCGGATTCCTGTATGACGCTGCTCCTAGCCTCATGTTGAATTGAGCGTCCGCCGCCACGCTTGTCCTCGCGATAGGCGGCTCGCTCCGCCCTCCTCTTATCCCTCTCCGCCCTCCTTTGCACATAGAACTCGCGCTCGTTGATGATGTCCTGCGGGAAGTGTTGGCGCCACAGCGCCATGGCTTCCTCATCCATCTCGGCGATGCCAAGACGGTGCTCCCGCCTCCGGTTGTCGCGATGATCCTCGTCGGTGCTAAGCCGTGGCAGAGGCACGAGCTCCTGCGCCCGCTCCCGCGTTGGCACGTTGAGGAAGTTCAATGTTCTATGAGGCCACCGGAGGCGCCACGCCGCCGCGTCGTACGCGCGGGCGGCCTCGTTGGCGGTGTCGAAATTGCCGAGGCCAAGCCGCATCCCACGGAACCGGATCTCGGCGGAGAAGCCGCCGGAGGGGCGTGCGCGGACGCCGCGGTATCCCCAAGTTTACCGGCGACGCGGCGGCATAGTGGCGCGGCGGCGGTGAGGCGAAAAAGAGCGGGGAGAGAGCGGTGGCGAGGCACAGAGCGGTGGCAAGGCACAGAGCGGTGGGAGGGCATTGGATTTTATAAAGCGCGCCGGACGCCGCGCGCCAAAACTAGCGCACGCCCGGCCGCTTTTTCCCGCGCGCGCGCGATCCTTTCCCGACGTCTCTGCTATCTCTACTCACTTCTCTACGGTTATATTATTTAATATTTAATATTTATCTCTACTTCCTTTACTGTCTACTTTTTTTCTCTATAATTTTTTTCTTGCAATATAGGCCGTCCGATTTATATCTGACAGATAGGAAGGAAACAAATGGGAATTTTGCAGAAAGATACCCATGACCCTCTCCAGATTTGCAAATAAGGCCTTCCCTCGTTCATCCTTTTCTCCCAAGATAAACTACTCATACAAATGCATCTTGATGCGTGCAACGCATGGGCATCTTGCTAGTTCTAAAAACCTTTCCATCATTTGCCACACTACAGGTTGCAGATGAAAACCTACCCAAGCACAGCGCGATACAGGAGCGACGCACAATTACCAGATGATATTCTGTTGGACAATGGAGGCTATAACCAATTACTTTTACAGGAACAATAGCACCCAGGAAAATTGAAGGGTAGGTATGAACAAAATTGGAACTGCACATGTACTGCTAAGTGATTCAATACACACATTACCAATCGAGGAGGAGAACGATGGTCGCGGCGGCCTCTGTGAGTCATGGTCGGCAACGGGTGTCAGTTCATTGTCCATGACGGTGGTACTTCTGCGCTTGGCGTTGGCTTCCGGGAAGCAGATCCGAGACCGTGGAAGACGATGTCGGGGAAGAGGCTCCGTCTACGATGACGATGGTGGACCGGCTCCAGTGCGGCGTACGAGGTCGTCGATGAGGCAGATGCACTGCGGTGGACGAGTGCGCCGATGTAAAGGGGAGGAGCACGAAGGCTGCGGTGCCGTGGAGAAGTCTATTTTGCGGTGGGGATAGAAAATGGGGAGTATTCAGGTGTACTACTCTAGGTGCCGGGGTGGGGTTGGCTGGGTAGGGTGAACCTGAAGTTACGAAAACAGCCCCCTACCAAGCGTCATCCGTAGGCCTGTTCTGAAGGCCATGATGGTAACTTCCCACTGCTCGAATTAGGGTCGCGGGAGATTTTCCCGCCGACATCAAAAAATTTTGACACTAGACTCCCCGTGTGGCGTGTTGAGTGATTCGGCTAAGCAACTAGCAAGTAGTAGTAGTAAACTCTGCATATTAGGTTTGACCAAAGTCAAACTTCCTAAAGTTTGACGAAGTTTATATAAAAATATAAATATTTACCATAACAAATATGTATGATGTGGAAGTACATTCAATAATGAATCTAATGGTATTTATTTGATATTGTATATGTTAATATTTTTTTGTTATAAGCTTTCTGAGAGTTTACAAAACTTGACTTTGACCAATGCTAATACGCGGACTTAAATAAAAACGGAGGGAGTACACATTTATTTTCTTAGTTTGTAGTGAACTAATCATTTCTTGAAATTGTGAAATAAATATATTAGGCTATTGACTTCGAATGTAATGGTCTATACAATTCAATAGTTACAATCATTGTCGAATCCCAAGATGTATACAAGGTCTATAGTACTTCACAACATGCTCAAACTCACATAATCCCAAATAAATGAGAATCTAAATGCATTTCATAGTTATTACTTTGTAGGATGCAACTAAACAACCAAAACTCCACATCAGCCATTATAGAAACAACATTTTGACATATCCCATTGTGTGAATGAAACGTGCAGAGAGAGCTTTTGAAGATGGAGCAGATAGGGCGGGAAAGATTGTATGTATGTGGACGAGAGAGTAGGAGACAAACCTAACGAGACAGACAGAGAGAGAGAGAGAGAGAGAGAGAGAGAGAGAGAGAGAGAAAGAGAGAGGAAGAAGTTAGGTCTGTGAGAAAGATGGAGACATGTAATATACGTGAGATGCGTGTGCATCCGGATTCTCAGATACGTGGAAGGAGAAGAGACAACATGTTTGATGAGAGAGCTGGAAAAACATGGACGAGAGGGGAAGGATCTCATGGGTTGAGGGATTGACAATTTTGTGCGGGGAGAGAGGGATTGGTAATTTTGTGCAAGAGAGAGAGGGTGGGGAGGAGTCGGGCCACCGTCAGCCACATCACCCTGCTTCCAAATGACCCCGCATTCTCTAGCGTGGTGTGGTCGCCGTCTTCGATCAGCTCGATGCCCTCTTTGAAGATTGAGGTGTTG
Organism: Aegilops bicornis; assembly: GCA_021605145.1. NCBI lineage: Eukaryota > Viridiplantae > Streptophyta > Magnoliopsida > Poales > Poaceae > Aegilops > Aegilops bicornis. Next base: position 576,074,960 of record CM038671.1, on the reverse strand, counting down.
TGCATGTTGGGGTGCAAATAAGCACAAGCGAGAGTGGTCGCCGTATAACCTTGGATGGGGATGAATTGTGTGCTCGGGGGAGTGTGCGTGTGTGTTGTGTTGTGTGTGTGTGTGTGCGCGTGCGCGCGCGTGTGTGTCAGATATTGAGCGAAAACAAACCTAAGGAGAGAAATGGGTATTCACAAAGAGATTGTGCGGGCCTTGAGGTGGGCAGGGGTCGAGTGAGGGTGTCAAAATGTGCGCGTTGATGCATGTGTTGCATGCGATCGTGCGAGGGACGGACGAATCGAGAGAGATGGTTGTTGTGTTACGGATGCTCCTCTCTCTCTCTCTGTATCTCTCTCTATCTCTCTCTCTCTCTCTCTCTCTCACACACACACACACACAAGTAAACTAGAAGACCGTTCTCTCATGTATACACAACGTATCGTCATCTGTCTATGTCTCACTCATGCATGATCATTTGCACATTCACACCTCTCTATGTCTGTATGACACGCACACCTTATCCACATTGCCCTTCCGCCACAACACACATATGGACACATACACACGTTCTCTCTCACCACACACAAAATAAGTATTAAAAACTAGGGCGCACCTAAAACGCGTCCAAATCCAAATAAACACAAACTGGAGCTAAATTCAAATATATGGAAATATTGCAGCGTCAAGAACTTTCCCAGGAAAAAAACTTGAGTAATATTCGAGGATTGTTTTCACACACACAAAAAGGTTCGGTGGATGTCCTTCGAGCGCGACACGGTGACGCACTGTTTGATCGATCAAGGCCGCAGTTCACGCGCTTGCACAGGATTCCGTATCGTGGCTGTGGTACTAACTTAATTTTTTTAATAAAAGCGCTGCCTAAGTCTAATGTTTACGTGTACTAGTACGGTTTTATTTTAAGTTTGACCAACCTTGTATCTATATCTATACCTATTATTAAAGGGAGGTGATATTCTTAGTTTCGTCCCACTTTGTTTGGTCCCGCTTCAATTAATTTCACGTACGCTATTTGGTTTCATTACTTGCCACCCGTTTTGGCCCAACGGAGGAAGCCATCTAACAACGCACGATGGCTCACGTCCGGAGAACTGGCAAAAAATAAATTAGCCTATGGCAGGGTTCGACCTCATAACCCGCCAACCAGCCACGCATAGTTTGTCCAACTGACCCGTCTAAAGATATGGGAGGATGTTTTCTCTCCTGTTGCAACGCACGGGCCTTTTTGCTAGTAAAACTAAAGTAAGCTCCCATACGCGCACTCATCAATATGCCACCGCCGCCGTTCCGCATGCCGGCGCCCGCCTGCTCCGGCCAACAATTTCTCGCCCATCACTGCCGTGTCGCCGCGATCCCTGTGCCATGAAGCCGAAGGCTCGCCCGCTCACGTCGTCTGCAGTCCCTCCTCGCCATGCCGCCGCGCTGCCAAGCACGCGAGCAGCTGGTGGAGCCGCATCTATGCACGCAGCGCATTTAAGAGGAGGACGAGCGTGCTCAAAGACGCCAGCGAGGAGGAACTAAGCGTGTCATTGTCGTCTCCGCCAGCGGAGGAGGCGCGCATGGTGGCTGTCGCGGAAGCCGGTCGCTGCGCGCTGCCGAGCCCGCAAACCGGTGTGGACGCGAATCTACCTTCGAGACGTTGAATGCCACATGGATCCCGCAATCTGAAGGAGCAATTTGGGTCGGTCGACTCATGTGAGCCGCTTGATGCAACATGGATGGCAAGAAGGGCTTCTTCCACCTCTTCGTCGTCTTCTTCCTTCGCCGTTGAACTTCTTTCACAAATCGACCGACCCAAATTATACTACTAGTACGTAACGTATTAAGTACAGTAGGAACACGAAGATACGAGCAAAGAGTACCAACTGCAAGAAGAACAGTAGTAAGACATAGTACTAGTACTACTCTACATACTAAAGAGTTCAAATAACGAGAAAGAACATAAACATAGTTCTGCTGGGGCCTCAAAGACAACACACCTTGAAAATAAACCAAGCAACTAGTCTTGACATCGCAGAGAGAACCAGCATGAGCGACGGCATCGCCACCTACTCGAGTCCGAGTCCACGCCCCTCGACTTCGCCCTCGTCCCTCTTCCTCTTCCTCTTCGCCGACGCTTCTTTGCTTGAACCGGACACTGGGCTCGCTTCTTCATCCAACCCATGTAGATATTTAAACAAAGGTAGGCATCCATTGCTGCGCATGTGATGTGATCTTCATCTAATGTCTTCGACTCCCATGCATGATGAAACTCGTGATGAGGTTTCTTCAGTTTAGTGTACGAAGGATCAATCATGGCTGCTGCCAGGGTCAGCATTGAAGGTTGAGAGGAGGACACCAAGCTTGCCTTCTGGAGATCGAAGGGCTGGCCTACAACGAGACCTATCTGACGCAGGACATCTCTGTCGTTCTTAAAGCCTACAATAACGTATTTCACTCTTTTGTCCTTGAGGAAGTTCTTAAAATCCTGGCACTCAACGTCGGCATGGCATATGTGGTAGACGAAGCAAACGTTATGTACGCAAACCTGGATCACGACGGGCTTCTTCCTCTCTTCGTCCTTTAGATCCTTCTCTCGTCCCAGGACTGTGGTGTACTCAACATCTAGCCCAAGGACCCACTCATCAGTTGAACTGTTGAACATGCGTAGGAAGCGAGCAAGCCATGCTTTCACCGTCGCGGATCCACGTGTGTAGATGACGATGAACTGATCGCCGGTGATGGCTCTAACCTGGTACTCAGCGGAGGCCATGGATTTTGGAGGAGGGTTAGGAGAAGTTGAACTGTTCTACCCCGCAAAAACTGGGAGTGAACTAATGTGAAAGGACGGGACGACTGGGAGCGAACTGTTGTGAGGTAGAAGACGGGGATGAGTAGGGCGTGCGAACAGCGTGGGGTTGCTGGCTTGCCCGTGGATAAACGGCTGCAAGCCCCCAAAGAGTTCTCGAGAACTATGCGGGGCCCACTAGATGTCATGTCTACTAGACCCATATCGTAGGCCTGACGGTATAGCTTCTGCCTATTCGCACGCCATGCTAGCGCGTAGATGTAACTTCACTTAATTCCATCAACCGTCGTGCCTCCCACGACCGTCGCCTCCCTCGCGCGGTCGCGCCCTTTGAGACTTCGACCTGCTATAAATGAGCAATTTTTTTGCCTACTCCGCATGCATGATACTCCCTCTGGTCCTTTTTACTCCCGTCACAACCGCTTGCAAAGTGTTTGACCAAATATATACTTTTTAACACCACCTTATATTAATTAACCAGCCACACCAAGACACTCATTCGACATAATATTCACCACACAGGGTGGTATGTTATTTACAAGAATACCATCTAATCTATTGTCAAAGCTATACTTAGCGTATTAAGTGTGCCACCTTATTGGCATTTAACGGCTAATCTTTGACAATTGAAGATTGTTGATCAACTTCGAGATGCTCAACGCTTTCATCTTCAGGTCGTGCATAGCGCACTGTCATAGTCCCCCGATGCAAGAGACGCTACCACAAAAGCGCAATCAGTCTCTAAAATTACAGGATTATGAAGAGAAATACCTATGTAGAGACCAGCAATGCAAGCCCTAAGCTCCGGTTCCTCCACGCTTTGACAGGCATCAATGAAATCCCACGACCAAATTTATACTAAAAATATCAATATCTACAATATTGATTATAATGAGTATAAGAACTACGCTTTATAATGAGTGTAAAAATATTGATTTGACATTGTGAATGTTTATACTCCCTCCGTCTATGTGAGTAAGTCATCTTAGGTTGTGCAACGTTACCAAGGAGGTGGGGAAAACGAGAGACATTAATGTTTGTTTGCTAATTAAATAGTATTGCATGCAATGAACTAACCACTGCATGTCATGTTTGATAGTCTTAGGTCATTAAAAGCATGCACACCCTCATCTCTTATTGGTTGATATGTCAAGAAACAAGAAACGAGGTAGAAGTTAATGCACCACGCCTACGTGTTATGGGATTATTTGGTTTTCATAAGATGACTTACACACCTATTAGAGTACCACTACCTCCCTTCTAGCTTAAAGGGCTCGACTCAAAAATTTCACCTACTCTTAGCAAGATAGTAAAGGCGGTGGAATAGTTTTTGAAGTCTGCAAAAGTACTCAACTAATGATGTCGTTCTTCACAAAAAAATGTGTTTACCAATGCATGCATGAACACTAGTTACTCTAACCCCCCTCTCTTCTTTAATTCTTTGCCACATCAGCATGTTTGCTATTACCGTGTGCATGATACCAGCTAAGATACCACCATTATGGCCAGCCTTAATCATCGCATGCAATAATTTAGTGTACCTTGAAATATGAACATGTGTGGGGCGTGTATGTTTTTAATGACTTGAGACTATACCTAGCCCGGCATGCAAGATGACTTATTATGCACTGCTCCCCATACTGCAGGAAGCCCATTCGTCTCCAATCTTTTCCTCTCCATGTGTGGAAACAATATGCCCGCCAAACTCTCTTTCTCCCTCCGTGGTCCCACCACTCCACCCCGTGTGAAAAATCTGCATGCATGACCCTCCTCCCCACGCTCGTCCAATCCACAGACCAGCAATATTTCCACCCCTTCGCGCCCCCGTAATTTACTCCAACAATTATTCCAATGTAGCTTTTAATTAACTTTAGGTGCATTGGGTCACTGACATACGGGCCCAAAGAAAGGTAATCGACCCACATGTCGGTGAGGCAATCGGACCTACAGCTAAGTCAAGGCAGCTCAGTCCATATCTTACGTAGGTGTGCCATTGCTCGCTATAAATACTGCGCCTCCGACGAAATCGCTATCTCCTCCCCCTCACGTTCACGTTCATCGCTATCTCCTCCCCCTCCCTCTCACGTCGACCACCATGGCATCGTCCCTCCTAAGCCCTAGGAGCCCCTCGCTGCACTGCGCGGACGGTCACACGTCGCCGTTCCGTTCCTCGCCGCCACTAGTCGAGGAGGACGCGTCGGTGTTCCGCTCCTCGCCGCCACTAGTCGAGGAGGACGCGTCGGCGTTCCGCCTGCGCTGACGCGACGCCGACGCTGCCGTTCCGTTCCTCGCCGCCACTAGTCGAGGAGGACGCGTCAGCGTTCCGCTCCTCGCCGCTACGTGATGCGTCGTCGTTCCGTTCCTCGCCGCCACTAGTCGAGGAGGAAGCGTCGGCGTTCCGCTCCTCGCCGCGACGCAACGCGTCACCGTTCCGTTCCTCGCCGCCACTAGTCGAGAAGGACGCCTCGGCGTTCCGCTCCTCGCCGCGACGTATCGAGGTGGATGCGTCGGCGTTCCCAATCTCCCCAGCACGCGCGTCGGAGGACGCGTCGGCTCCCCGCTACGAGGAGAACGCCGCGCCGCCCGCCGAGCCCCCCAGCCTTCAGAAGCTTTGGCAAGAAATGGATGTCGCCTTGTGGGAGGATTTGCCTCCAGTAGAGTGCGCCAAAATAGAGGCGGAGAAGAAGGCCGAGGAAGAGAAGCGCACCACGCAACAAGCTTTCTGGGAGATCTATATCTCATCCGAGAGAGTCAAGCAATTGGTTCTTTGGCGTAAGATTCGTGGCGAGGGCCGTGAGGGTGGCGGAGGACGCCCGTGCCGACGCCCTGAGTGCAGTCGGGCCCAAGCGCCTCATCTACGCTTGGCGGTACGTGGAACGGGTGCACGCTTCCAGCCAGGAGGAGTACATGTTGGCGCCGGATCACCACACCGGTGAGATCGCGCTCGCCCGCCGGCAAGCCGCCAATCAGCACGTCGCGAGTTGCGAGGCTGAGGAAGAGGCATTGTTCGGCGCGCTGGGAAACGGCCGCGCACCAGGGCACTCGTGGCGCGCCGCAAGCGCCTCCGCGAGCGCCGTGGCTTTTAGGAGGAGTATAATTTTTGTTTCAGAAGGCGATATCTCATTAGTTTTGGGACGCAAATGATAAATCCCGAACGTTCAGGAATTTTTAGCGCCCTTAATTAAGTATGTAAAATGGAAAGTTTGGAAATGTTGTGTATTATTACGCATTTTGCAAGTACATGCATATAGCACAAATTTACTATACACTATCGGACTACATGTCTCTCTCGATATATGCTTTCAGACTTTTCTACTCCCTCCGTCCAGGTCAATAAGTCATCTTTGGTTGTGCACGGTGACCAAGAAGGAGGGAAGATTTGTACACCTAGACGAAGGGAGTACTACTATTACTTATGTACGTGCAAATGCACGTTTTAACATTACGATGCGGTTTTTGTAAAAGTAGAAAAACAGCCCTAGTCAAGCTTGTGAAACGATTCCAACGTGAGTACTACTACTACTAGGAGTACCAGGGGCAGTTCTTTTAGGCTTCTAGATTAGTAATCCCGTAACTACTACCTCCGTCCTGGTTTATTGGTCCCCATTGTAATCTGTGTTAAATTTTGATCATAAATTTAACTAATGAAATGTTAGTGCATGTCACATGCACTACTCCATCCATCTAAGTGAGTAAGTCATCTTAGGCTGTGCACCGTGACCAAGGAGGAGGAGAAATCGAGAAACGTTAATGTTTATTTTCTAACTAATAGTATTGCATGCAATGAACTAACCACTACATGTCGTGTTTGATATCTCAAGTCATTAAAAGCATGCACACTCTTTATCTCTTATTGGTTGTGTCAAGAAACAAGAAACGAGGTAGAAGTTAATGCACCGCGCCTAAGTGTTTTGGGATTATTTGTTTTTCGTAAGATGACTTACACACCTAGATGCACCGCGCCTAAGTGTTTTGAGTAACATTTTATCAGTTAAATCTTTGGTCAAAATTTAGCACAAATTACAATGGTGAGGAATAAACCAGGACGGAGTAGTAGTTTAGAAGCCCAAATAAATGAGTGAGGCGCCTTATTGTTACTCTCCACTGTGACTAGTCTTGTGGGAAAAGCTGGGGAAGCCGCCAAAAGAACTGGCCCTAGGAGTAGTAGCTAGGATACAAAGTAGAAACATGAATTCTACCATGATTTCGAACAAGAAGGACAGAAACACATACGGTGCAACGGGAGCAGCACCGTTGGCGTTGAGGTTGTCGCCCATGTCGTTGAGGAAGAGGTTGCCGAGGTCGGGGAAGAAGTCGTCGTCGGTGAAGTCGTGGCTGCCAGCAGTCGCAAGAGCGCGCTCCCCAGATTTCAACAACGCCCAGAATGGAGCGCAGGAGGGAGTGGGTCAGAGGGGACGCTATGGGCCGAATGGAGCGCAGGAGTAGCACACGGCAAAAGAGATGGTGTCCTTACTAGTACTCCCTAGTCTCTATCTATCTACATCTATATATATCTACTCTTATTGAAAACCGAGTTGGTGATGATGGTATGCCTGCCATCTTGTGATATAGACCGTCCGATCTATATCTGACGGATAGAAAGCCAACTATGACAATTTTACAAAAGATACCCGCACCTCTCTCCACATTTACAGATAAGGCCTTGCCTCGTTCATCCTTATCTCCCACAACCTCGTGTTATTCCCTATGTCTCTATCTCTACTACTTTTTTTATAAAAAATCGAATAGTGCTGCGCTGTCCGCTGCACGCCCGGCTGAACACGCCTCCTCGCCTCTATCATTACCAACTGAGTCTTTTATAGTAGTAGGAGTAGAGAAAAAACCGAGTTGGTGATGATGGTGTGCCGTGCAATGCACGGGCATCTTGCTATTTTTTTTGCATATAAGTCCAAACACCATGTAGACACGGTCTTTGAGCACGGTTCGTAGTCGTTCCACGCTCGGGAATTGAAGTTTGTAACTATTTTAGATTAGAATATACTACTCCTCCGGTGCTAGTAGTAGAGCAGAGTCCTACTCTACTAATCTACTCTAGCAAGCTAGGGCATAGTAATCGTAGTAGGTACCGAGGGAGTGCCAAGATTGTGATCACTCAAGCAAGTGTCTCGCATCGATATGACCCTACGCTGCTGGTATGTGTCTCGTAAGTCAAGCGGCGTGTTGTAGTCATCATCACCTGTCCACTTCCCGCAGCACATATTCGCTTCTCCATCTTTGTCCGCACATAATCTCGTCCAAGCTTCCATCCCCGCTAAGGCGCCTCCCCCCCTCGTCCAAAACCCAGGCACTAACAATGGTAGAACCGAGCAGCGTCCGCCGAAAGAATGGCTGGAATTCGCTCCCCACAGATGTAATCAAGCTCATTGCTTCGCGAGTGGACAATCTCAGTACCATGCCGCTCGCCGCGTGCTCGTCAGGGCTGTACCATTTACTCAAAGCCCTCAGGCCGGAGCTTTTTAAGCCAGCTCCTTGTTTGCTGATGCCGCCTGATCTTCAGAAACGGCATGTCACGCAGCATAACGATTGTAGGGTGGCGAGCATCAACCCCTTCATCGCGATCCGATCCCCGTCAGCCTCGGCTACATTAACGGTATGTACTGGTCGGCATGAACACGCCTTGGATGGTGCTCGTCGACGGTCGCGGCAAATGGATGCTCGTGGAGGTCTACACCGGCGATTGATCCCCTTCCTTCGATTAACATCAGACCGCTTTGGCACCGCGACCGAATACTCGGAATCTTACAAAGAGCCAACATGATACCAAGTTTGATTTGCTCAAGGTTGTAATATGCCAAGTGCCCACAAGATCTGCGAATTATAAAGATTTCAGGCTAATTGCGTTCTTCAACCACGGTCTCGCCTATCTGACAGGTCACTGTGTTAAGTGGATAAATCTGCACGTCCATCGCAGGATCATACATCCTCCATGATTCTCTGATGCCATTGAACACAAGGGCTTCATTTACGCTGTCAACTCCTTCTATGGCTGGACGTATTGCTGGCCTACTCCAATATCGCTACAAACGGGTTATTAAAAGTATGTTACTTTCTTATGATATCATGATGGCTTTCTTATATTACTCACAACATTTACTGAAAAAATATTCATGCTCATAACATGTTGTTCTTAAGATTGACTAAATCAAGAGCCCTTTTTTATTTGACTCAACTTGATATGATGTTGTAAGTCACCGGTGTCCCTACCCTTCCTAATCCCAGAACCTTTCAAAGAAAAGTGGCATGGCAGTTGCAGGTGGTTCCTGGCTCGATCAGACAATGGCGAAAGATTGATGATCGTTCGCACGTACCAGACGTGTTCTTTCGCGGAATACAATCACGCCATCGCTGTGTCTTTGAGCAGGATCCCGCCTTTTCCGGGCCTTCGTGAATTTTTGACCGAGGCTGGTAAGTAGCCTTGGTACACGCCTCTCGCTTGTCGGACTGATTTATCCGATTAACGGTGAGATAACCGATGGCAAGGATCATGATGGCAGCGGTTTCATTCATCATGCAAAACTGTGTGTACACAGCGCATACGCGCCTCTTTGCATGCACCATACCGATATGTGCCGCCACGCTCGCAGCACAAAGTAGGAGAGAGGGTCGCAAGTATCGATTTCGACCGCCGGGCTGGAGTTTCCCCGTCGAGCACCCATCCGGTTCAAGCCGCCACCAATCTCCACAGCTTAATAAATAGTAACGTCTAACTGAGCCAGTTAGTTAGATGCGTACACTTGGTGTAGTAGGATCTTTATTTAGTTTGATGCATACACTTGTTATTTTTTGGTAGCCCTTTTGTAATGATGGCTGATGTTTGGTTTGGAAGAGAGAGCTACGTCTTCACTCTTCTGGCCTGCTTACTGCTTCTGTTGCACCGCCAGCCCTAGTTGCTGCTGCTGTTTTCAATGTACAATTAGTAGTATATTTCGTCTGTTGGTTGAATAAATGTGTTGTTTTGGAAGTCGTTGCATGGTTCGACCCTTTAGTGCCCTGCATCTGCACGTAGCTCATACTATTTTTCGTGACGGAACACATTTTCCAATTGTTGATAACATGCAGCCCAATCGATGAAGGCCCAAGAGAGAAGCCCATAATTAATCGGAAGGGAGGCTCTCACATGAATCCGACCCAGGTACATGCTCATGGTCCCTAAACATAAATAAGTAAATAAATAAATAAAGCTAAATGCTCATGCACCATTCTTTGGGAAAATAGGTAGCCCAAAGATTTCTTTTTGAAGAATACCTAAGCTAGGCCTATTTGTTTTCTCCGACCATCGGGCTGCAAATCTTTCAAGACGAGGAGGGATGCATTCCGTCCTGGCCAAAGAGTATGGTCAATGTCTGTTAAAATTAATATCAAAAGGGGTTGAAAATTCCAAAAAATTTATAGCAAATGGGATATTAGTTTTTTTTTATTTTGTTCTTCACTGATATCTTATACATATTTCATTGGATTTAACATGACATAGTACTAATTTATTTTTAAATTTGTTTTAGTATGGCTATTAATTTTTGGATTAAGAATGTTTCGTTCCCCAGCAAAAATTTGCGAATTTTCAAAATTTACCACAAATTTAGTTAAATTTTTGACCCTGGTACTGACCAGAAAATGGCCGGCAATTATAAAAATGGAAAACGGGCTGCAATAAATTCCATATGAATTAGAAAATGAGTAAAAATTATAATAATAATAGAAAATGGGTTGTACACGCCACAGATTTCGAGGCTGACTTGTTTACGCAAGGCTTTGTCAGTGAACAAACGATGCTAGCAGCAGTGTCTGTTGGATGTCCATCCGACGGCCGACGTGCTTCTTCAATCTCTGATCTTCCTGCTCCAGCCGCCTAAACTAGCGCCCGGGACTACCTCCCTCCTCTTGTGGCCCATTGTGATACCGCGCAGGCTTCCCGCCCACCCTACTCCCTTCATCGGCCTGGCCGCACGCAATCAACTGCCTCCTTATTACGCCGAAAAAATGATTGCTCCCACCGACATCCGGGCGCACCAGTTGGGAGGCTGACACAGGCCTACTACGTTGACGCTGCACGCAGGGCTTGTCAACTTAGTCAACAAACGATTCTAGCAAAGAAGAATCGTTGGATTTGAATCGAACGATCCTCGGCCGCTTCTTCAATCGCTGCTCTTCTTGCACCAGCCGCCCAAACTAGCGCTGTGGAGACCGCTCGCTCGCCTCCAAAGGGCCGGTCAGGTTGTCGTTGAGGCCTCATCGCCCCTACTACTCCCACCGCTAGCCAAAGCCTCGCAGCGACGGCAGCCTCACACCGCAGCCGAACCAGTGAACCCTCGTACTCCTCTATGCGTGGGCATCCACTGCCGTGTCTTCCCCGGCTCCGTGTCGTCCCCTTCCTAGGCCTCGCCGTCGTCCACCGCCTTGGTGCTCTTGGCGCGGTGTGGTCAATGTGGTCAATGACATTCCATCGGAAGAGTACTGTACGTGGAGAGGCTGAAAGCTGGGTCCACGGCCACAACCCAGTTTTTTTGTGATTTGCCAAGTAAGTCGCTTTGTCAGGCCTGTTGGGCTGCAAATCTTTAAAGACGAGGAGAGCTTTCATTTGGCTAGCCGAGAAAATGGCCCATCAGTAATGAGAAATGGGTTGTACATTTTTAGAACACATCAAACCGACAATTAGTTTCAAATATCTTTTTTTTCCATTTCGAGATTTTAAATTACATTAATTTTTATGCGTGGATAATTTGTTGGATTTTATATTGATATACATTTATTTTTTAAATCAGTTTGAATGTGAGTCGAAATTTCGGGATTAAAAATAGTTCGGACCGCACCGAAATATGCAAAATTTCATATATTTTTTTAACCGTGGCCACGGTATGGGGTGTAATGCTAACAAAAAGAATATGGGCTCCAAAAAAACCATAAGAATTAGCAAATGGGCTGTAAATTATTAGAAATAATGGCAGATGGGGTGTATGTTGTTTTCCACAGATTTGAGGCTTTCCTCAAAAAAAGGTTGACGCACAAGCAGTGACTGTTGGATGTTCATCCAACGGCAGTCGTGCTTCTTCAATCTCTGCTCTTCCTGCTCCAGCCGCTCAAACAAGCGCCAAGTGGACTGCTGCTCCCTCCTCCTGCTGCCGGTTATGCCGCCGCAGCAGCCTCACCGCCCCACCGTACTCCCATCGCTGGCCTAGCCATCCCTCTACTCACTCACACATCTTTGTTATTCTCCGGCGATGGCAGACGAACCAAGAAACCCTCAGACAACATACTCCTCCGCGTGGGAAACAACCGCCGAGTCTTCCCCGCTTCGTGTTGTTCCTTCCTAGGCATCGCCGTCGTCCACCGCCCTAGTGCTCTCGGCGGCTCGGTCAACATGGTCAATGACCGACATGCATCTGAAGTGGATCAGACGTGGAGAGGCCGACAGCCTGGTTCCACGGTCGCACGCAAGGAAATGCCTCCTTATTACGCCGCAAAATAATGATTCCTCCGGTGACATCAGGGACCCACCGAAGGGCCTCAGATTTCGTGAAAAACGTTACCGCCCGGCCGACAGCTCGGACCCATCAGCTATATCTTCGCACGCAAGGAAGTGCCTTCTTATTACGCACAAAAAATGAATACTCCCCCGTTAGCCGGGACCCAAAGATAGTGGCAGGCTGACTTGTGGGCCTTCTAAGTTGACGGGGACGGAGGGCTTTGTCAACTTAGTCAATATGCACGATTCTAGCCCAGTGACCATACGATGTCCATCCAACGGCCGCCAGTGCTTCTTCAACCTCTGGTCTTCTTGCTCTAGCTGCCCAAACCAGCGCCGGTCGTGCCTCGTGCTCCTGCCTCCCGTGGCCGGCTGTGATGCGGCGGAGGCCTCACCGCCCCTACTACTCCCACCGCTGGCCAGGCCATCCTCTACTCACCCACACCCCTTGTTATTCTGCGGTGACAGCAGCCTCACACCGCAGCCGAACGGTGAACCCTCGTACTTTCACGCGTGGGCATCCACCGCGTCTTCCCGGCTCGCGTCGTCCCCTTCCTAGGCCTCGCCGCCGTCCACCGCTTCGGTGCTCTCCGCGTGGCGTGGTCAACATGGTCAAGGAACGGCTTCCATCGGACGTGGATCAGACGTGGAGAGGCCGATACCGGGTCCACGGCCGCAGCAAGGAAGTGCCTCCTTATTACGCGCAAATTAATTATTCCTCCACCTGACAGCGGGGACCCACCGGACGGGCCACCATATTTCGCGAAAAAATGTTTCCCCCCTGACTGCTGGGACCCACCAGCTACACCTTCGCACTCAAGGAAGTGCGTCCGGGCAAAAAAACAAAACTATTCGCCCCCTAACTGCTGGGACCCACCAGCTACATCTTTGCACGCAAGGAAGTGCGTCCCGGCAAAAAACAAAACGATTCGCCCCCCTGACTGCTGGGACCCACCAGCTACATCTTCGCACGCAAGGAAGTGCCTGACAGTCGGGACCCACCTGGTCGAAGCGTATGTAGCGTTGGCATTCTGGTCGCGAACGTGTATGTATATATATACTGGTGGATGTAGAGGCGCGCACGTGTCATAGTAGAGGCGCGCATGTAGCATGTACACATACGTACAGCGGCGAGGGTGCAAGAAAGAAAATATGGCCACGTATGTACATACGGGCAGGGTCTCGAACGCCTACTCGCGCATACGTACATGGCTGGGTCAGAACGGAGAAACAGCGTCATCGTCGTGTTCATGGGGCAACAGAATGCGTCGTGTTCATGGGGAGGCAATGGAGTGTTCATCGGGAGGCAACAGAACGCGTGGGAGCCAACCGGCTTGGACGGAACAGGCGATGGAAACGAGGCCTGGCGTACCGCAGAATGGAGGAAACGGCCTTGTGTTCGACCAGCCACGTTCGGAACGGGGTCCTGTTGATTGGGAGGGGTGTGGCGTACCGCAAAATGGAGGAAACGGACCTCCTACGGTCGAAACGGGGGTCCTGTTGATCGGGAGGGGTGTGGCGTACCGCAAAATGGAGGAAACAGACCTCCTACGGTCGAAACAGGGGTCCTGTTGATCGGGAGGGGTGTGGCGTACCGCAAAACGGATGAAACGGACTTGTGTTGGAGCGCTACGGTCAAAACGGGGGTCCTGTTCATCGGTAGGGGTTTGGCGTACCGCAAAACGGGACTCCACGGGATACTGTTCATCTCCAACGTCGACCTCCTCCAGCCTCCACGGGCTACCGTCGACCTCCTCCAGCCTCCACGGGCTCCTGTTCATCCATCCTCCACCGCGCGCTACCCCACGGGCTACTGTTCAACCACCCCTCCACGGGCACCCCTCCATCGTCTACTGTTCATCCAGCCCTCCACACCACGGGGTCCTGTTCAACCACCCCTCCACCATCTACTGTTCATCCAGCCCTCCACACCACGGGGTCCTGTTCATCCAGAGGCAACGCCACCGCTCACTGTTCATCCAAACCCCTCCGCAACGCTCACTGTTCATCCAATCGATCGGCTTGATTAGCGCAGCGAAGGAATCGCTCCATCGGGTTGATTAACAACCATCGATCGACCGCTCGGGTTCGATGAACGCATAGCCTGCGGTGCAATCACTCGGGTTCGATTAGAGCCCAACGCCTCGCTTCGGTTGATTAGAGCGAACGCCTCACACACGCTGCAGCACGTATGAGAGAGAACGCATCGCTTCGCCCCCGACCTCCCACCGTAGAAGCAACTCCCGAAATTTCCTCCCCCTCGCTTCTACCACGGTTTTTTCCGTCATGGACGGCCCAAAGAATGTCATGCAGCTGCGTCTCCGGCCCGCCCAGGACGAAAAGTCCATTTTCTGTCATGATTTTTTTCATAGAAGTAGGAGCCCACCACATCTATGATGATACCGGGTTTTGTCACAATTATCGTCATAGAAGTGTCATATTATGACAGAAAAAAATTTCGTTCGGCCCAAAATGTCACGGATGTGTCTTTTTTTTGTAGTGATACAAGCCAGCATCAGACAACTGATCTCCATTGATTCATCAGCGAGTTTCTGGTAGGCATTCTTAGTTGTGGCATTAGCATTATCGGCAGGTTCCTCTGGAAGTGGATCCTCTAGAACATGTTCCTTTTTACCATGCTTGAGAACAATTCTCAAATTTCTATACCAGGTGATAAAGTTTGTTCCATTCAGTTTATCCTTTTCCAGAATTGATTTCAATGCAAAGTTGGGTTGAGCAGGTGGTGCCATTGATCTGCAACAGAAAAAATATGCAATCACTAAGCAATGTGTTTATGTAGAGTAATTCTAACCTTAAACAGAAATACTCCCACTGAAGTTAGCATCCCTCCGCAAACTCTCAGTGATTCAGGACCCGACTAGCACATACAACTAGTGAGCTTTAGCATCACTACTAGACAACATGCCTATCCGGTAAGCAACTCCTTGCTAATCGTATCTCTATACGACTCCTGTCGGTCGGGAAGGTATCTCATACCCCGGCTCCCAACCTTCTTTGCCACAAGGCCCAAAACCGTTTTGATAGCCTTGTCAAGTTAACCTGATGCAGTGCATGTCACTGTCCGACACGAACCCTTCAAATCAAGGACACCTAGCAGCACCCCAATTTTATGAGCCCACTACTAGATGTACTTGACATGCGAAGTTGCAACATCTGGGATGTCAATTCGCTTGATATTCATAAGGGATCTTTCTACCATTTTAACATGCATAGAAACAAAGAAGCATAACAATCACAAATAAACACATACTAATAGTATGGCTCCTTCATGGACGTTCTTCCAGGTCGGCTCTGACTCCGATGACCATCTAGGAACTCCATCTTGTTTTTCACTGTTGGTGTCAAAATCGGTGGATCTCGGGTAGGGGGTCCCAAACTGTGCGTCTAAGGTCGATGGTTACAGGAGACAGGGGACACGATGTTTACCCAGGTTCGGGCCCTCTCTATGGAGGTAATACCCTACTTCCTGCTTGATTGATCTTGATGAATATGAGTATTACAAGAGTTGATCTACCACAAGATCGTAATGGCTAAACCCTAGAAGTCTAGCCTGTATGACTATGGTAATGAGTATATCCTTTCCGGACTACACCCTCCGGTTTATATAGACACCGGGGGGATCTAGGGTTACATAGAGTCGGTTACATAAGAAGGAATCTTCATAGTTGGTCGCCAAGCTTGCCTTCCATGCCAAGGAGAGTCCTATCCGGACACGGGTACAATCTTCGGCCTTCATGTCTTCATAGCCCACCAGTCCGGCCCATTGATAATAGGTCGGACGCCCGAGGACCCCTTAGTCCAGGACTCCCTCAGCAGCCCCTGAACCTGGCTTCCATGACGAGGAGTCCGGCGCGTAGATTGTCTTCAGCATTGCAAGGCGGGTTCCCCTCTTTCCGAACTCCAAGACACTCTTCGGACGTGATGAGAGTATCCGGACCTGTCACACACACCGTACACAACCACAGAGAGAATATAATTTTGTACGAATCCAATCTGCTGGCAAATTTTTGTAACATGACATCACGTCCAACCGGTCATAATTCCGGACCGTCCTGTGTCCGCCGCTCCACGTCCCAAGACGCGGTCGCTATTGGCACGTCTTGTCCAAGCAGAGATCGTGCCCCCTTATTGTAGGATTCTCATCAATGCGGGTATGGGTAACCCAACCGTGTCGTTTACACAGCCCTTTGGAATAGGCGAGTTCTAAGGCGAGTGGGGAGGCATTCAACATTCACTGCCTTTATAAGGGGATAAGGATTCCCTCTTCCTCTCCCACGCCTTCTCTCTATCTCCGCCCTTCCAATCTCGAGCTCCAAATACCAAGTTCTCATCTCCTTTCCACTCGAGCTAGCACTCAACCATGTCCGGATCCGGAGGTCAGGGCAAGTGGATGGTTTCCTCCATCAGGGAGGAGGACATTACTTAGCTTCAGGCGGCCGGATACTTGGCGAAGGAAATCGCCCACCGTCTGCCGGCCAAGGGACAAGTCGTCCCCACGCCGAAGCCCAACGAGAGGGTGGTATTCATCCCTCATTTGTTCTGCGGACTAGGGTTCCCACTCCACCCTTTCGTCTGCGGACTGATGTATTATTACGGGGTAGATTTCCATGATCTGTCCCCGAACTCCTTCCTCAACATCTCGGCATTTATCGTCATGTGTGAGGCCTTCCTCCGCATCCAACCCCACTTCGGGCTGTGGCTCAAAGTCTTCAACGTGAAGCCGAAGGTGGTGGATGGCCAACACGCAGAAAAGCGGAGGAGCCATGGTGAGTAAGTTGTCCAACGCCTCTCGGCCGAAAGGCACTTTTGTGGATCTGAAAGGAATGATGTAAATAGTGGTTCTACATCACAGAACCCCGCGGCACCACCTGGGCCGCAGCCACCGAATTCCGCTCTGGCGCTCCCATGCGACTCACCTCCTGGGTCGAGAAGAGTCCGAACTGGTGTTCGCCCAATGAGCTGATAGCATTGCATACGCACGTCCAAAGCATGATAGCGAAGGACGTCAAGCTTGTCGATGTATTCCAGGTGATGCTAGTTCGCCGGATCCTCCTGTGCCAGCGCAGAAGTCGCCCTCTGTGGGATTTTAATCCGAGGAAGCATCAAACCCTGGTGAGGCTCTTTGGAACCACCCATGAAGATGCCTGGAAGTTGCTCTTTAAGGGCAACGAGAAACCGCCGACCACAGATTCAGACCGTGGGCACGACATTTAAACACCCCGCCAACGAGGTATGTTATTTTTAACGTATCCCCTACTTGTTTGTTTCAAGGATTGTGTCTGAGCTTTTATCATTGCTCTTTCAGGACTGGATGGAGAGGGTGAAGCGGATCCAGTGTCCGGCTCCGCTTCCTGAAGAACCGTTCAACCCGCATCTGGCAAAGATGCTGGTGCCGGCACCCTATAAGGCGCCAGAGAAGAAGGCCAAGAAAAAGGTCAAGGGGGCAAAAGGTGGCCCCCGTCGCAAGGGTACTTCAGACGTGATGTCCGAAGAAGAAGAAGCCCATTCCTCCGTCCCTGAGGACGACGATGAGGAAGAGGAGGAGGAGGAGGAGGAGGAGGAGAAGAACCCTCCCCCCGAGGTGGGAAAGAAGAAAAGGGCGGCTTCCGCGTCTAGAGGCGGAAACGCCCAAGAAGGGGAAGGGCGCCCCAGCAGTCAATATCGCATGGGACGTTAACAGCAGTCCGAAACGACACCCCCGCACTAAGCCCCGGGCCGCATCGTAAGTACCATGACTCACATATACTTGCATATCCGGCCTTTCCTCTTTATTGTTTTGAAGTGGTTAATTGTGCTATTGCAGTCTGGCTCGCAACAGCATCAAGCGATCCTCCTCTGGAGGTTTGTTGGATGCGGCGGAGATGGCTAGCATGTCACCGCCAACCCCTCACTCCCCCGACACCAAGGATGACACCGAAGTGTTGTCTCGGTGGACCGCTCCAAGCTGGGGAGGGGCCCAGGACGCTATCTAGGAGGCACCACAAGGCGAGACCTCCACTGCCGGACACATGGGGGAGCGAGTCCCCATGGAGACTGGCGAGGGGGGCCGTATTCAGTTCGACCCTCAGCCGAATACGATTCCGGAGACCAATACGGCTCCAGAATTAGGTGAGCAGCCTCCTTCGAAGGAGGGAGTGCGCCAATTCCACCGGTTGTACCTGTCCAACCAGGGGCACTGGATAACCTGATGAAGGCGCTACGAGGTGCCTCCATTGTGTACGAGCACTGTGTCCTTATGGGGACGGTGATCGAGAAGGTTTAGTCTGCCAAGCGCGAACTGAACGAGGCCTGCAACAACCTGTTGACAGGTTTTGAGGTAAGCGATGTTGAAAGAGAAAAACCCCATGCAGACAGTAGCTCCTGAGACACTTTCCGGTGTTCGGAAAGAGAGACCAGACGGAGGATCAATCCTTTGTTGTAGGAGACTAACTTAATATGTATGAATAAGCAAGCGTCGCTGTTTGCCGCGACCTCGCATGTTGCCGAAGTCTCTCAACTGAAGCAGAGGCTGGAGCGGACCGAGAACGAGCTCGGCGAGGTGAAGATTCGGCTCCAGGAGAAGCAAGGTGAGTAACGACTTGTTGTGTATTCGGAAAGAATAAGTAGTGGTTATTGACCGGAATGTCATAATATGTGTAGGGGCGGCGACCGAGATTGAGGCCCTGAAAAATGCCCTGGCCGAAGCCGAGGGGAAGGCTGTCCAGCAGCAAGCCGCCCGTATGAAGCTCAAGGCCCGGGTCAGCGAGGTCCAGTAGGAGCTCCGGGACGCGGTGAAGAAGTGCGAAGCGTTGGACTGCGAGGCATCGGTTCAAGAGACCGAACTTACCAAGGCTCGCCAGAGCGCGGAGACCGCATGGAATGAGGCCCGGGACGCTCTCCAGGAGATCCAGGAGGCCAAGAAGATCGCAGCGGGTAAGGCTTTTAACATGCAAAGCAAGTATGAGGAGAGGAAGTACCTTTTACTAACCCGGATTCGGAGTTGCCCAGGGGCTTTTGCGGATCTACCACGCAGTGTGTTTGATGTTGCAGAGTTCTTCCGAGCTAGAGAAGGGAATTCCACGGAGAAGTTGTTCTGGTCGCACTATGTTGTGCCAGAACATCCGGTGCCCTTTGTCGATCAACTGAAGTAGTTGGTCGAGCTGCACAGGGTGGCCGAACTGGCCATGAAGGATTAAATAATCCGGCTGTGGCCAGCCGAAGCTATACCTAGCAGTTATTTTGGCCTCGTGAAGCGGATGGTGGAGGCCTGTCCGCGGCTAGACATCATCAAGCGACCAGTCTGCATTGAAGGTGCCCACATGGCCTTCGCCCACTGCAAGATGTGGTGGCCGAAGATGGACGCCGTCGAGGTGGCCAGAGGGCCGCCAGAGGGCAAGGAGCACCACACACCCGAGCGATATTTTGTGGATGTCCTAGAAGGGTCTCGACTTGCAGCAGCGTGGTGCGGGCAGGACATTGTTTTCGAATGAATACACTCGTGTTTTGTCCTTGCCTTGTATGATAAAAACAAAGCCGGTTTGTAATTGTTTCCTCCTGTGCGGCCGTGTTGTATGGAATCTGAGGGTTGGCCAGTCGTCGCCTTCTACCCTCACGTAGCTAGTAAGGAGGTGTTCGGGATGGAATCCAAACAATCTTTATCCAATTATATGGTCCTTGAAGGAGTTGTTTAGCGCAACGAACCAGGCAATCAGACTATGCGGCTTAAACGCCCTCACTTAGCCATAGGAGTTTTATAATAAAACATGGGCGTAGCCCCTGGTATACGAACCAGAGTGCTGTCAGCGTCTGATCGGGAAGTGCCGATCCTTCACGGAATGAGGAAAAAATCTCCAACGATTTGTGACC
The DNA here is from genome assembly GCA_021605145.1 of Aegilops bicornis. Taxonomy (NCBI): domain Eukaryota; kingdom Viridiplantae; phylum Streptophyta; class Magnoliopsida; order Poales; family Poaceae; genus Aegilops; species Aegilops bicornis. The sequence continues at coordinate 576,054,819 of CM038671.1, read as the reverse complement.
TCCGAACAAATTGACGGCTCTCGCCGCAAAGATGATAGTCAGCTGGATTTCTCTCGAGGTGCTCATCCGGTTTAGACCAGGGCACAATCGCAGTAGTTCTCCCTTTACTACCCTAGCCGATGTAGCGGAACGTAGGCTAGCAAGCACAGGAGCCGGGCAACCCAACTATTGACCAAAGACATGATTCGGAGCCAATGCATATAATGCTAAATTCGGGGTGCCGAACTTATCTATGAGAAGTGTTCGGACTTTTTTGCCATGTTATGGGGTGATGGGGAGCCCCTGGCGAATATGAAACGTGCCAAAGTGCACGGGTGCGAGAATATAAGTAATTAATGGCAAAGGAAAACAAAAAAAGAGCGGAGGTAATATATGGGGCCCCTTGACTTGGGCCGTGAACTGTTTCCATTATAGTTGGGTTAATGCACCAAAGCGCATTTATACAAATAGTGCGAGAAGCAACCGGCTATTTAACATGCCGTAACCAAAGGAGAGCTGCATTTGGGTACTGAAAAACAGGTAGAGTGATCGTTGGATTGTCCTCTAGGGCTTCTCCTGTACGCCTGTGCTTCGTGCCATTCTAGTGTACTTGTCCTTGGACAGGACCAGCAATCAGGCCCTCGAAGGAGGCCGATGTAAAACCTAAAAAGGGAAAAGGAAATAGTGAAGGTATATGTGAGTCGGGTATCGGTCTAGCCGAACTGTGGATCACAAGCTAGCTGAGCCTCCGTCAATGCCCATGGAATTATGAGTGCATAATTATGTACGCGCGGTATGAGTACCACTTCCTCATCGGGACTGGGACGGAGGCCGAATTGCTAATCAAGCTCTTGACGAGCCGAGCTATCCTGTTGCAATGTAGTCCGGACCCTCTTAATGATGTCCAGGGGCTTGGCAGCCGAATTATGGTGCTGCTTGAGAAGGCTGCTCTGTACCTCTGCTGCCAGGGCGACGGTGTGCTCTTCTGTACGGAGGGAGTGTTACGTGTTTCCATTGACTGTTATGACGCCACGTGGACCGGGCATCTTGAGCTTGAGATAACCATAGTGTGGTACCACGTTGAATCTTGCAATCACGGTCCATCCGAGCAGTGCGTGGTAGCCGCTGCGGAAGGGGACGATATCGAAGATTAGCTCTTCGCTTCAGAAGTTGTCCGGGAAACCGAAGACCACTTCTAGCGTGATTGAGCCCGTACAACGGGCCTCTACGCCTGGTATGACTCCTTTAAAGGTATTATTTGTGGGTTTGATTCGTGAGGGATTAAGGCCCATTTTGCACACTGTATCCTGATAGAGCAGGTTGAGGCTGCTACCCCCGTCCATTAGGACTCGTGTTAGTTGAAATCCGTCGATGATTGGGTCGAGGACCAGTGCGGCCGAACCACCATGGCGCATACTAGTTGGATGATCTCGATGATCGAAGGTGATCAGGAATGATGACCATGGGTTGAATTTTGGGGCGACCGGCTCTACCGCATAGACGTCCCTGAGTGCGCGCTTGCGCTCCCTTTTGGGGATGTGTGTAGCGTATATCATGTTCACCATTTTGACTTGAGGGGGAAATTTCTTCTGCCCCCCAGTGTTCGGCTGCCGGGGCTCTTCATCATCGTCCTCACTTTGTGATCCCTTTTCCTTGTTATCGGCATTTAACTTGCCAGCCTGTTTAAAAACCCAACAATCTCTATTGGTATGATTGGCTTGTTTCTCTGGGGTGCCATGTATTTGGCACGGACGGTCGAGTATGCGGTCCAAGCTGGATGGTCCCTCACTGTTCCTTTTGTAGGGCTTCTTCAGCTGACCGGACTTGGATCCGCTGAATCCTGCGTTAACTGTAGTGTCATCGGTGTTATCGCCATTGCTTCGGCATTTGTGTCTGTTGCGCCGGAGCTTGCCGGTGCTGTTTTTGGCCTCGGAGGGGCCTGCCTTGCAGGCTGTGTTTTTGCTACGAGCCAGCCAGCTATCCTCACCCGCGCAAAAGCGGGTCACGAGTGTCGTGAGGGCTGCCATGGATTTTTGCTTTTCTTGGCCGAGGTGGCGTGCTAGCCATTCGTCACGGATGTTGTGTTTAAAGGCTGCTAGGGCCTCGGCATCCAGACAGTCAACATTCTGGTTCTTTTTGGTTAGGAACCTAGTCCAGAATTTTCTGGCAGATTCTCCAAGTTGTTGAACTATATGACTTAAGTCATCGGCGTCTGGTGGCCGGACATAAGTGCCTTGGAAGTTGTCAAGAAAAGCTTCTTCCAAGTCCTCCCAGCTGCCGATGGAATTTTCGGGCAGGCTATTTAACCAATGTCTAGCTGGTCCTTTTAGTTTTAGTGGGAGGTATTTGATGGCATGTAGATCGTCTCCTCGGGCCATATGGATGTGGAGAATAAAATCTTTGATCCATACTACGGGATCGGTTGTTCCGTCGTATGATTGAATATTGACGGGCTTGAACCCCTCGGGGAATTCATGATCCATTACTTCATCTGTGAAGCAAATAGGGTGTGCGGCGCCTCTATATCGGGCCGCGTCGTAGCGTACCTCCGATGAAGTCCGCCTGCAGTTATCGGCCCGGGCGTGACTAGGTTTGTCACGTCCGAATAGATAGCCGTCATCCCGAGTCGAAAAGCGTCCTTGCGATCCGTAGATTGACCTGGTGTGTCCTGCTCTACTGTCCAAGTCCTGCCAAAGGTCGTATGTATAGTCCTGAGTTGTTTTGTCTCTGTTTTTGCGAGGCGGTGGGGCGGGCTGCTGTTTGGCATGAGTTGTCGTTTTGTCCCGACCGCGGGGTGCTTGGTCCGCCGCACTATCCCGACCTCGTGGTGGTCGTTCCGCATTGCGCGGGGGAGGTATGGGCTTCGGCGCCTCCTCATCAAACTAAGGTAGCAGTCTGCACTTCGGGTAACTCTTGGCTGGAAGCTTGAGGCTGTATTCTATGGCTGCCAGGACATCAGTCAATCTGTCAATGAGTAGGTCTTGATCAGCTTGAAGCTGCTGCTGCTTCTTCTTCAGGCTTCTTGCAGTGGCTATTAGCTGGCGCTTGAAGCGCTCCTGCTCGAGGGGTGCCTCAGGCATGATTGTCGGTGTCAAAACCGGCGGATCTCGGGTAGGGGGTCCCGAACTGTGTGTCTAGGATCGATGGTAATAAGAGACGGGGGACACGATGTTTACCCAGGTTCGGGCCCTCTCTATGGAGGTGTTACCCTACTTCCTGCTTGATTGATCTTGATGAATATGAGTGTTACAAGAGTTGATCTACCACGAGATCGTAATGGCTAAACCCTAGGAGCCTAGCCTATGTGTATATGGTAATGAATGTCCCCTATCCGTACTATGCTCTTCGGTTTATATAGACACCGGAGAGATCTAGGGTTACATGGGGTCGGTTACATAAGAAGGAATCTTCACAGCTGGTCGCCTAGCTTGCCTAAATTCCAATCTGGACACGGGTATAGTCTTCGGCCTTCGTATCTTCACAGCCCATCAGTCCGGCCCAATGAATAACAGGCCGGACGCCTGAGGACTCCTTAGTCCAGGACTCCCTCAATAGCCCCTGAACCTGGCTTCAATGACGAGGAGTCCGGCACGCAGATTGTCTTCGGCATTGCAAGGCGGGTTCCCCTTTTTCCGAACTCCAACATAATCTTCGGACGCAATGATTGTATCCGGACCTGTTACACAACCGCAAAGAGAATATAATATCTGTACGAATCTAATCTATTGACAGCTTCTTTACAACACGACATCGTGTATGTCCGGTCATAATTTTCAACCGCTTTTCATCTGCCATCCGATGTTTCGAGACGCGGTTGCTACTGGCATGTGCTGTCGAAGCAGAGATCGTGTCCCCTTATTGCGGGATTCTCATCAATGCGGGCGTGGGTAACCCAACCGTGCCATTTATACAGCCCTTGGGAACAGGCGAATCCTAAGGCGAGTGAGGAGGCGTTTAATATTTGCTGCCTTTATAAGGGGATAAGGGTTCCCTCTTCCTCTTCTCACGCTCTCTCTCCGTCTCCGCCTTTCCGATCTCAAGCTCCAGTGCCCAAGTGCTCATCTTGTTTCCACTCAAGCAACCATGTCCGGATCCGGCGGTCAGGGCAAGTGGTTGGTCTCCTCCGTCAAGGAGGAGGACATTACTGAGCTTCGGACGACCGGATATTTGGCGAAAGAGATCGCCCATCGTCTGCCGGCCGAAGGACAAGTCGTCCCCACGCCGGAGCCCATAGAGAGGGTAGTATTCATCCCCCATTTCTTCCGCGGTCTAGGGTTTCCAATCCACCCCTTCATCCGTGGGCTGATGTATTATTATGGGGTAGATTTCCATGATCTGTCCCCGAATTCCTTCCTCAACATCTCGACGTTTATCATCATGTGCGAGGCCTTCCTCCGCATCCAACCCCACTTCGGGCTGTGGCTCAAAGTCTTCAACATGAAGCCGAAGGTGGTGAACGGCCAGCATGCGGAGTGTGGAGGAGCCATGGTGAGCAAGCTGCCCAACGTCTCCTGGCCGAAAGGTATTTTTGTGGAGACGGTGAAGGAGTGGCAGAGACAATGGTTCTACATCACGGAACCCCGCGGCTCCACCTGGGCCGCGGCTGCCGAATTCCGCTTCGGTGCTCCCATGCGGCTCGCCTCTTGGGTCGAGAAGAGTCCGGACTGGTGTTCATCTGATGAGCTGATAGCGTTGCAGACACGCGTCCAGAGCATGATAAGCAAGGACGTCAAGCTCGTCGATGTGATCCAGGTGATGCTAGTTCGCCGGATTCTTCCATGCCAGTGAAGAGGACGGCCTCTGTGGGATTTCAACCCGAAGAAGCATCAGACCCTGGTGAGGCTCTTCGATACCACCCACGAAGATGCCTGGAAGTTGCTCTTTAAGGGCAACGAGAAACCGTCAGCCACATATTCAGACCGTGGTCACGACTGTAAACGCCCCACCAGCGAGGTATGTTACTTTTGACGTATCCCCATCTTAAATGTTTCGAGGATGATGTCTGATATTTTATTGTTGCTCCCTTAGGACTGGACGGAAAGGGCGAAGCGGATCTAGTGTCCGGCTTCGCTGCCCGAAGAACTGGTCATCCCACACCTAGCGGAGATGCTGGTGCCGGCGCCATACAAGGCGCCGGAGAAGAAGGCCAAGAAGAAGGCAAAGGGGGCCAAGAGTGGCCCCCGTCGCAAGGGCACTTCGGACGCGACGTCGGAAGACGACGAGGCCCATTCCTCTGTCCCTGAGGACAATGACAAGGAGGAGGAGGAGGAGCAGGAGGAAAACAACCCTCCTCCCGAGGAGAAGAAGAAGAAGAGCGTGGCCTCAGCACATCCGGAGGCGAAAAGCGCCCAAAAAGGGGAAGGGCACCCCAGCGGTCAACACCGCGTGGGACGTTGACAGTAGTCCGAAACGGCGCCTCTGCACTAAGCCCCAGGCCATCATAAGTGACACGGCTTATTTATGCGCACATCCAGCCCTTTCTCTTTATTATTTGAACATGGTTAATTACACCATTGCAGTCCGGCCCGTGACCTTATCCAGCGATCCTCATATGGAAGTTTGTTGGCTCCATCGGAGATGGCGAGCATGTCGCCACCGGCTGCTTACTCCCCCGGGGCCAGGGACGACACCGAAGTGCTGTCCTGGAGGGCCGCTCCGAAGGGAGGAGCCCAGGACGTTGTCCGGGAGGCACCACAAGGCGAGACCTCCACTGCCGGACATATGGGGAAGCCAATCCCCATGAAGGCTGGCGAGGAGGGCCGTATCCAGTTCGGCCCTCAGCCGAATAAGATTATGGAGACCCATATGGCTCCGGAGTCGGGCGAGCAGCCCCTTTGAAGGAGGGGGGTGCGCCGCCTCCGCCGGTGGCACCTGTCTATCCAGGAGTGCCGGATGACCTGATGGGGGCGCTACGAAGCGCCTCCGTCGTGGACGAGCACCGTGTCCTTATGCGTGCGGTGATCGAGAAGGTTCAGTCCGCCAAGAGCGGACTTAATGAAGCCTGCAGCAGCCTGTTAATAGGTTTCGTGGTAAGAAAGAGGAAAACTCCATGTAATCCGTAGCCCCTAAGACGTTGTCCGGTGTTTGGCGAGAAGAACCGGACAGGGGATCAATCCTTAATTATAAGAGGCTGACTGAATATGTATTGATAAGCAGGCGTCCCTGTTGGCCGTGACCTCGCATGCTGCCAAGGTCTCCGAACTGAAGCGGAGGCTGGAGCGGACCGAGAACCAGCTCGGCGAGGTTAGAATTCGGCTCCAGGAGAAGCAAGGTGAGGAACAACCTGCTATATGTTCGGGAAATTATAAGCGTTGTATATTCACAGCGATATTGTGGACGTGCAGAAGCCGCGACCGAGGTCGAGGCCCTGAGGAAGGCCCTGGGCGAGGCTGAAGAGAAGGCTGTCCAGCAGCAAGCCGCCCGTAAGAAGCTAGAGGCCTGGGTCAAAGAAGTCCAGCAGGAGCTCCAGGATGCGGTTAATAAATGTGAGACCTTGGAGAATGATGCATCGGCTCAAGGGGCCGAGCTCACTAAGGCTTGTCAGAGCGTGGAGACCGCACGGAATGAGGCCAAGGCCGCCCTCCAGGAGATCCAGGAGGCCAAGAAGATCATGGCGGGTAAGGCTTTTAAGATGCAGCGCAAGTATGCGGAGAAGCACTACCTTTTACTAACCCGGGTTCGGAGTTCCCCAGGGGCTTTTGCTAATCTACCGCGCAGTGTATCGGACGCCGTGGAGTTCTATCGAGCCGAAGGAGGGGGTTCCACGGAGAATCTCTTCTGGTTGCAATATGCGGTGTCAGAGCCTCCCGTGTCCTTCACCAATCAGCTGAAGCAACTGGTGGAGCTGCACTGGGTGGCCGAATTAGCCATGAGGGATTTGACAATCCGGCTATGGCCAGCCGAAGCCATGCCTGGCAGCTACTTCGGACTCGTGAGGCGGATGGTGAACGCCTGTCCTCGGCTGGACGTCATCAAGCGCTCTGCATGTATTGAAGGTGCCCGTATGGCCTTAGCTCGCTGCAAGATGTGGTGGGCGAAGATGAACGCTATTGAAGTTGCCAGCGGGCCGTCGGAGGGCAAGGAGCACCGCACACCCGAGCGATATTTCACGGATGTTGTAGAGGGGTCTCGACTTGTGGCGGCGCAATGTTTGCAGGACATTGTTTTTGAATAGATGTTTTCATGTTGCCCTTGCCTTGTATTATGGGAACAAAGCCGGTTTTTTTAAATAATTGTATTATGCTTTGAATTGTTTCCTCCTGTGCGGCCGTGTTATTTGTAATTTGAGGGTTGGCTACCGTCGCTTCACGCCCTCGCGTAGGTAATCTGAGAGGTGTTCGGGATGGATTCTAAACAATCTTGATCCAATTATATGGTCCTTTGGAGGAGTTGTTTAGCGCAACAAACAAGGCAATCAGACTATACGGCTTAAACGCCCTCACTTAGCCATAGGAGTTTTATAATTAAGCAAGTGCGCAACCCCTCGTCCAAGCCAGGGTGCTGTCAGCATCTGCTCGGGAAGTGCCGATCCTTCGCATGGTGCGGAAAAAATATCCAACGATTTCGTAACCCTCGAACAGCTGCCTGGCTCTCGCCGTACCATGACAGTCAGTTTTCAGCTTTCTCTACTGAGGTGCTCATCCGGTCAAGGCCAGGGCACAATCGTAGTAGTTCTCCCTTTACTACCCTAGCCGATAGAGAGGAACGTAGGGTAGCAAGCACAGGAGCCGGGCAACCCAACTATTGACCAAAGATATGATTCGGAGCCAATGCATATATTGCTAAATTCAGGGTGCTGAACTTATGTATAAGAAGTGTTCGGACTTTGCTGCCGTATTTTATGGTGATAAGTAGCCCCTGGCGAATATCAAACGTACAGAAGAGTATCGATGCAGCAAATAAGCAGATCGAGATAAAACGAAGTAAGAAGCGAAAACCACAGAAACTAGGCCACGAACCATTTTTATTATAACTGGATGGATACGTCAAGGCGTATCTTATACAGATGGTGCGAGAAGTATCCGGGCTATTTAACATGCCGAAATCAGTAGGGCGCAGCGTGCGGGTCCTGGGAAATAAGTATGAATACCGTCAAGAAGAACGTATAAAGGTTACCCTACACACCTGTGCTGCTTGCCTCCGTTGTATGCCAATCCTTCTAAAGGACTTGCGATCAGGCCCACGAAAAAAAGGAACCTGAGACAAAAATAGTTAAAGTATGTGTGTCCGGGATCGGTCTGGCCGAACTGTAGCACCCGGGTTATCTTGTGCCTCCCTCGATGTCCATGGAATTTTGAGTGCGTAATTGTGTACGCATGGTACGAATGCCACTACCTCATTGGGACTGGGACAGAGGCCGAATTGCTAGTCGATCTCTTGACGAGCCGCGTCGTCCTGTTGCAGTGTAGTCCGGAACCTCTTAATGATGTCAGAGGGCTCGACAGTCGTACTATGGTGCTGCTTGAGAAGGCCGCTATGTACTTCTGCTGCTAGGGCGGCGGTGTGCTCCTCTGTCCGGAGGGAGCGTTCCGTATTGCCATTGACTGTTATGACACCGCATTGACCGGGCATCTTGAGCTTGAGATAAGCATAGTGTGGGACTGCGTTGAATCTAGCAAATGCGGTTCGTCCGAGCAGTGCGTGATAGCCGCTGCGGAAGGGGACGATATCGAAAATTAACTCTTCGCCTCGGAAGTTGTCCGGAGAACCGAAGACCACCTCCCGCGTGATTGAGCCCGTACAGCGGGCCTCTACGCCTGGTATGACTCCTTTAAAGGTAGTCTTTGTTGGTTTGATTCACGAGGGGTTAATGCCCATCTTCCGCACTGTGTCCTGATAAAGCAGGTTGAGGCTGCTACCACCGTCCACCAGGACTCATGTTAGGTGAAACCCATCAATAATTGGGTCGAGGACTAGTGCGGCTGAACCACCATGGCGGATACTAGTTGGGTGATCCCGACGATCGAAGGTGATCGGGAATGATAACCACAGATTGAATTTTGGGGCGACTGGCTCTACCGCGTAGACGTCCCTAAGTGCTTGCTTACGCTCCCTTTTGGGGATGTGCGTAGTGTATATCATGTTCACCATTTTGACTTGAGGGGGAAATTTCTTCTGCCCCCCAGTGTTCGGCTGCCGGGGCTCTTCTTCCTCGTCCTCACTTTGTGATCTCTTTTCTTTGTTTTTGGCATTTAACTTGCCGGCCTGCTTGAAGGATGATTGGCTTGCTTATCTGTGGTACCGTGAATTTGGCACGGATGGTCGAGTATGCGGTCCAGGCTGGAAGGTCCTTTGCTATTTCTTTTGTAGGGCTTCTTATGTTGGCCAGACTTGGAGCCACTGAATCCGGTGTTGACTGCGGTGTCATCGGTGTTGTCGCCATTGCTTCGGCGTTTGTGTGTATTGCGCTAGTGTCACAGCCCTAGAGCTTGCTTGTAACTAGTGGCATTGCATCCATGCATCATGTTAAAATTCAAATGAAACTTGGATTGAGGAGTTTTCAAAAGCCTCAGAAAACCTCTAAAAATAACCAACATTTAAATCTCATCAAATGAGTCCAAGAAAATGTTCCTGTCATTCTGTAAAAATATTGGCATGAGGTAAAATGCAAACCAATATTTTTGGAGTGACTGAAACATTTATTTTGGGCATTTGAATTAATTCTATAACTATTTGCATTGGATATATATTTGATATATAAATAATATATGTCCAATAATTAGAACATTTTATGTGGTTTGGTATATTTTAGTTCTAGCCACATAACTATTTTCAGGATTTTATAAAATGGTTTAGTATTTTACTAAACTAAAACAAAACAGAACAAAATAGAAAACCAGAAATAGGAAAAGCAGAGAGGAGAGAAACCCTACCTGGCGCTCACCTCTCAGCCCACCTGCCCAGCTCCTCCAGTGGCCCAGCCCGATCCACCACCGCCCCTCCCGCGTCGTCTACCTCCTGCCCAAGAGGGAGCAGGCGCATGGTCGCCGCGTGCCTCGCCACCTCCTGCTTCCGCCGCTTCCCGACGCTGGCTCAGGAGCGCCACGCACTCCCCCCTGGACCCCCTGCACCTCTCCTCCCTCTCCCTCGAGCGCTCTTTCCTCCTCTGCCTTCTTCCACGGCCGGCCGAACGACCGGAGCGCGCCGCCGCAAACACCGCGGCCACAGCCACCCCCACCCGACGCACGCGACCAGAGGAGGCCCCAATCGACCGGAGCGTCGTCGTCCCCATCTCCGGTGCCCGGAGATCGCCGTCGTCGATTCACGGGCTCCAGTGCGTCCCCGAGCCAACCAATCTACCCAACTGACCCGCGGTGAGCCCCTGAGCATCTCCCCTCTCCCCTTTTGCTCGCTTGCCCGTGAAGCGCCGCTTTCGCGTGACGAGGATCAACGCGCCGCCCAAGCTCGCCGGCGATGACGCTCCGGTGATCATTTGGTCCCAGGCATGCGCCAACGTCCTCGCCGCACCGCGTAGGCGCCGAAGGTGTTAACCCCGCATCGCCAAGGCCGCTGTGTCCTCGAGCCCGAGCTCGCCCGAGCTCTGGCCGCTGTGCAAGTTGCCGCCGCCGTCGATTTAGGTCACCTGAGCTGCTGCTGCGTGCACCACGAGACGCGGACGAGCTCAAAGATCGCGTAGAACCTCTCGACCATCGATTTGGTTGCCGAGGTGCGTTTGGACGCCCTCCGCCGTCTCGCATCGCGGCGGCGAGCCTCGGGTCAACTCCGGCGAAGTTTGACCCGGTTTGACCTCGGTTTGACTCCCGACTCGGTGGATGTGGGGCCCAGCCCTGCTAGTTAATTAGGATTAGTACTAATTGAATTTAGTTAAGCTAATTACACTGACACGCGGGACCCACTGTCAGGTTTGACCCGGACCGTGTCCCGTTGACCCGCTGACGTCACACTGACGTCAGGCTGATGCAGTAATACCTTTTCTGGATTAAATCTAATTCAGGAAATTTCAGAAAATACCCCAAACTTCTAAAATTCATAGAAATTCAACCGTAACTCCAAATTAAATAATTTATATATGAAAAATGATCAGAAAAATATGAAGAATCTGTTTATGCCATGATCATGCATGTTTAAACAAATTAACCTCACTGAATAGGATGAATCATGATTAGGGCAAATTATGAAATAACATTTGGAGTTAGAATTTGTTCTTGTTTGAGTTCCACTTCAATTAACTTGGCTAGATATTGCATTAGGTGAATTCAGTACCTTAACATGACATGTCATTCATGTGAATGTGCATTGCATTGATTGTGTTCTCTCTTGTTTGCCGTAATTGCTCCCTCTCAAGAGACGACGCATCGACGATGAATTCGATGACACCGATGAAGAACTATATTATCTTGAAGTGCTGTGCAAGCAAAACCCCTTGTTCATTCCGATATAATCCCACTCTCTCGCTCCTGCTCTATTTTACTGCATTAGGACAACAACAATTCATGTGTTACTTGCTGCGGTAGCTGAACCCCTTTATCCTCTCGTGATGACTGTCATTCCACAAGAATTAGATGAAACCCACTAGCATGAGTAGGAGTTGTTTGAGCCTGTCGTGCCTACTCATTCATGCTTGTTTGTCATGCCCGCCATCGCTTAGAGTTGAGTCAGGTCTGATTCATCGGGAATGAATCGGAGTTGTGTGAACATGTCCTACTATGTGTGTGAGCTAAGTGTGTGAACACGATTTGGTAAAGGTAGCGGTGAGAGGCCATGTGGGAGTACATGGTGGGTTGTCTCATTGAAGCCGTCCTCAGGAACTGAGTTCTGTGTTTGTGATCCATGAAACAGTTACTACCACACATTGGGATCCTTAATTGACTCTCTCGGCTTCTTAACCACCCTTGTCCTCAGTCCGGGAGTTGCAAGTAGTTTCTGGTGTTTGTAGCATGCTGGGGGTCGCACGCAACGCTGACCTTAGGGGTGGGTTGTGTTGCAGTAGGCACGTGGCCCGGTGTACCGATTCGCCCGTTTGGTGTCTCGGGAACCCTGCACACATCGTTCGGGGCTGTAAGGGAAACCTCGGCCGGACTCCCTGCGGATGGAACCCGAATAGGCAATAAACCTGGACTAGGGACTTGAGTGTTTAGGTAGGCCGTGGCCGACACCCACGTTGGGCTTCCGCTTGAAGGTTGCCGAGTACATGTCGTGTAAACGGCGGTAAGTGGTGAGAGCGTGTGTGAAGAAGTACACCCTGCAGGGTTAATATGATCTATTCGAATAGCCGTGTCCGCGAAAAGGACTTCTGGGTTGCCTATATCAGTTCATAGACAAGTGAAAGTGGATACTCTAAAATGCGCTAGATAAGCGTGAGTGCTATGGATGGCGTTCTCGTAGGGAGACGGGAGCGGGTCCATAGTGGTGTATTGATATGGTGAATATGTGGACTCGTGTGCGCCACCTCAATAGAGTTACTTGCAGTCGTAGTTCAGGATAGCCACCGAGTCAAAGCTGTCTTGCTGCAGTCAAACTCCACCACTCCCTTTGTTGATACTGATGCATATGTAGTTAGTTCTGATGTAAGTCTTGCCGAGTACATTTGTACTCACGTTTGCTTATTCTATGTTTTTCAGAGAGACCTCAGTATCGCTAGTAGTTCCGCATGGACTTCGACGTTTAGCTTGTTACCTCAGCTACGATCTTGTGCCCTCGGCAGGATCTGGTAGATAGTCAGGCTTCCCAGCCTTTTTCATTTATAGTTGTCTGTACTCAGACATGTTTAGCTTCCGCTTGTGCTTTGACTTGTATGCTCTAAGTGTTGGGTCATGAGACCCATGTTTGTAATATCTCGCTCCTCGAAGCCTAATGAATAAATATTTGAGTCGTAGAGTTATGTTGTGATGCCATGTTGTATTTACACATATTGAGCATATTGTGTGTATGTTTGAAATGCTTGGTATGTGTGGGATCCGACAAACTAGTTGTTTATCATTGGCAGCCTCTCATATGGGGAAATGTAGTCTCGTGCTTCTGAGCGATAGTAGTCCGCTACAGCCCGGTTCACCGGAGTCCTGCTAGCCCAGCACTACTCCTAGTACACTTGGTAGCCAAAGATGTGTTTCACTTCGTTCCTATGTCTGTCCCTTCGGGAAATGTCACGCGGTGATATCCGGAGTCCTCGCCTAGCTTGCATGTACCGGGATATCGGAGTCCTTCTAGCCCAAAGGTTACTGACTGAATTCATACGTTGATGACCGACATGCTCGATGTGATTCATGTATGCCTGTCCCCATGGGTTAGTGCCGCTTTGGGTTCATGACTAGCAATGTCGGCCCGGGTTTTCTGTCATACGGATGCTAGCGACACTATCATATACGTGAGCCAAAAGGCGCAAATGGTCCCGGGCCATGGTAAGGCGACACCCGTGGGAATATCGTGCGTGAGGCCGCAAAGTGATATGAGGTGTTACCGGCTAGATCGATGTGACTTGGAATCGGAGTCCTGATAGCTAGAGCTTTCCGGTGCTGTTCTTGGCCTTCGTGGGGCCTGCCTCGCTGGCTGTGTTTTTACTATGAGCCAGCCAGCTGTCCTCACCCGCACAGAAGTGGGTCATGAGTGCCGTGAGGGCTACCATATACTTCAGCTTTTCTTGGCCGAGGTGGCGTGCTAGCCATCGTCACGGATGCTGTGTTTGAAGGCTGCTAGGGCCTCGGCATCCGGACAGTCAACGATCTAGTTCTTTTTGGTTAGGAACCTAGTCCAGAATTTTCTGGCTGATTCTCCAGGTTGTTGAACAATGTGGCTTAAGTCATCGGCATCCGATGGCCGGACATAAGTTCCTTGGAAGTTATCAAGGAAACTTCCCAGCTGCCGATGGAATTCTCAGGCAGGCTATTTAACCAGTGCCGAGCTGGCCCTTTGAGCTTTAATGGGAGGTATTTGATGGCGTGGAGGTCATCTCCTCGAGCCATATGGATATGGAGAATGAAATCCTCGATCCATACTACGGGATCGGTTGTGCCGTCGTATGATTCGATGTTGATAGGCTTGAACCCCTCGGGGAATTCGTGATCCAGTACTTCATCTGTGAAGCAGAGAGGGTGAGCGGCGCCTCTATATCGGGCTGCATCATGACATATCTCTGATGGAGTCCGTCTGTGGTATTCGGCCCGGGCATGGTTAGGTTTATCATGTCCGAATAGGTAGCCGTCGTCATGCCTCGAGGCACGCCCTCGTGATCCGTAGATCGATCTTGTATGTCCTGCTCTATCATCCAGGATCTGCTGGAGGTCGTACGTGTGACCTCGAACTCTTCTGTCTCTATTTTTACGGGGCGGTGGGGCGGGCTGCTGTTCGGCCTGAGTTGTCGCTTTAACCCGGCCGTGGGGTGGCCGGTCGGCCGCCCTGTCTCGACCACGTGGTGGTCGTTCCGCATTACGCATGGGAGATGTGTGCTCCGGTGCTTCCTCATCGAATTTAGGTAGCAGTCTGCGTTTCGGGTAGATCTTGGTTGGGCGCCTGAGGCCGTATTCTTCGGCTGTCAGGACATCAGTCCATCTCTCGACGAGCAGATCTTGTTCAGCTTGAAGCTGCTGCTATTTCTTTTTCAGGCTCCTTGCAGTGGCTATGAGCTGAAGCTTAAAGCGCTCCTGCTCCAGAGGATCCTCAGGCACGATGAATTCTTTGTTGTCGAGGCTTGTCTCCTCCTCGGAGGGTGGACGGTAACTATCGTCCTGCGAGTCATCTTCTATGGCATGTTCATCAGGGTTGTCTTGCCTGTTGTCGTGTTCCTCCTGATCGGATGCAGCTCCGACAGGGTCTTCATTGTTTTCGGCGACGCCTGGAGTACTATTTTCTCCGGTGCCGGTGTTGCCGTCCTTTGAGCGACGAGGCTTAGGACGGCGTCTGGGGCGTCGGCGTTTGGACTGCGTCTGAGAGGTTTTATTCGCATCTGTCTCTTCTTTGTCATCGCCAGATCCTTTGGGTGTATCAACCATGTACACGTCGTACAAAGAGGTAGCCGTCCACCATCCGGTGAATGGAGGATCTTGGCCTTGCTCCTTATCGGCATCGTCATCCATACTGTCGATTCGGAGCCATAGTCAAGCACGTCGGTTAAGTCATCGACGATGGCTATGAAGTGGGTGGCGGGTGGGAAGCAAAATTCTTCGTCATCCGTCTCTAGCTCGAATCGGACGTAGTTCGGCTGTGAGTCCTTCTCCAAGGACATATTCTTTAAAGATTTTAGCACGTCACCCAAAGGCGAGTGCTGGAAAACGTCAGCGGCGCTGAACTCGAAGATCGATAACCGATCTAGCTTGGTGTCTGCGGGTGTACACAGTCTGGAACTTATAGCAAGAGACAAGTCCGAAGTTCCGATAAAGCAAATATTGCAAGGCGTTGAGTCCGTGTGCGGCTCCAATGCCGCGGACTCTGCGGCCTCAGATGGCACAATCTACTTTGGTTGTAAGGCCGTTGCAGCAGTAGGAACCATCTCCTAAGTGTGATTCGATGACAGATTTATGTCACGTTCATCGGGGTGAGGGAGAGCGATCACCGCAGTCTCGAGTCCCTTGAAGATCAAGTCTCCATTGATATCCGTGATGTAGTTCAAGCTTCCGAATCTGACCTGATGGCCAGGGGCGTAGCTGTCGATCTGCTCCAGATGGCCAAGCGGGTTGGCCCGCAGTACGAAGCTACCGAATACGAAGGTCTATCTGGGGAGGAAGGTTTCTCCCTGGACAACGTCATTACTGACGATCGAAGGGGCCATCGAGCCCTTTGCCAACGGCACAATGGAACTCTCAATAAAAGTACCAATGTCGTTGTCAAAACCGGCGAATCTCGGGTAGGGGGTCCCGAACTATGCGTCTAGGATCGATGGTAATAGGAGACGGGGGACACGATGTTTACCCAGGTTCGGGCCCTCTCTATGCAGGTAACACCATACTTCCTGCTTGATTGATCTTGATGAATATGAGTGTTGCAAGAGTTGATCTACCAGGAGATCGTAATGGCTAAACCCTAGGAGCCTAGCCTATGTGTATATGGTAATGAATGTCGCCTATCCGGACTATGCTCTCCGGTTTATATAGACACCGGAGAGATCTAGGGTTACATGGGGTCGGTTACATAAGAAGGAATCTTCACAGCTGGTCGCCTAGCTTGCCTTCCACGCCAAGGGAAGTCCAATACGGACACGGGTATAGTCTTCGGCCTTCATATCTTCACAGCCCATCAGTCCGGCACATTGAATAACAGGTCGGACGCCCGAGGACACCTTAGTCCAGGACTCCCTCAACGATGAAATCCTCGTTGCCGAGGCTCTCCTCCTCCTCTGAGAGAGGACAATAGCTAACGTCATCCGGCTCATTGGGCATGGCCTGTTTATCAGGGTTAACTTGCCCGTTGTCTTGTTCCTCCTGTTCGGATATTGCTCCAACAGGGTCTTCATTGTTTTCGGCATCGTCCGGAGTACTATTTTCTCCGGTGCCAGTGTTGCTATCTTTCGAGCAACATGACTTAGAACGGCGTTTAGGGCGCTGGCGCTTGTACTGTGTCTCAGGAAGTTTATTATCAACTGGATCTTCTTTGTCATCATCATCAGCTTTTTTAGGTGTATCAACCATGTACACATCGTATGAGGAAGTTGTTGTCCATCGCCCAGTAAATGGCGGGTTTTGACCCTGCTCCTCATCGCCATCGTCGTCCATGCCGTCAATGTCTTCGGAGCCATAATCAAGCGTGTCGGTTAAGTCCTCGACAATGGCTATGAAGTGGGTGGCGGGTGGGAAGCAAAATTCTCCGTCATCAGACCCTAGTTCGAACTGGACATAGTTCGACTGTGAGTCCCCCGCCAAGGACAGGTTTTTTAACGAGTTTAGCACGTCGCACAGGGGCGAGTGTTGGAAGATGTCTGCGGTGCCGAATTCGAAAATCGATAACCGATCCAGCTCGGTGTCCGCAGGCGTCCGTGGTTCGGAACTTATAGGCGGAGACGAGTCCGGAGTTCCGTTGACGCAAATATTGCAAGCTGTCGAGTCTGAGTGCAGCTCCAACGCCGCAGACTCTGTGGCCTTGGATGGCGCAATCTGCGCCGGATTTGAGGCCGTTGCCGCAACAGGAACCATCTCCTGGATGTGATCCGATGACAGATCTAAGTCATCTTCATCGGAGCGAGGGGGAGAGATCGCCACGGTCTCAAATCCATCGAAGATCAAGTCTCCACGGATGTCCGCAACGTAGTTCAAGCTTCTGAATCTAACCTGATGGCCAGGGGCGTGGCTGTCGATCTGCTCCAGATGGCTAAGTGAGTTGGCCCACAGTACGAAGCCGCCGAATACGAAGATCTGTCCGGGGAGGAAGGTTTCTCCTTGGACAGCGTCACTATCGATGATTGAAGGGGCCATCGAACCTTTCGTCAACGGCACAGTGGAACTCTCAATGAAAGCACCAATGTCGGTGTCAAAACCGGCGGATCTCGGGTAGGGGTTCTCGAACTATGCGTCTAAGGTCGATGGTTACAGGAGACAGGGGACACGATGTTTACCCAGGTTCGGGCCCTCTCTATGGAGGTAATACCCTACTTCCTGCTTGATTGATCTTGATGAATATGAGTATTACAAGAGTTGATCTACCACGAGATCGTAATGGCTAAACCCTTGAAGTCTAGCCTGTATGACTATGGTAATGAGTATATCCTTTCCGGACTACGCCCTCCGGTTTATATAGACACCGGGGAGATCTAGGGTTACATAGAGTCGGTTACATAAGAAGGAATCTTCATAGTTGGTCGCCAAGCTTGCCTTCCACGCCAAGGAGAGTCCTATCCAGGACACGGGTACGATCTTGACCTTCATGTCTTCACAGCCCACCAGTCCGGCCCATTGATAATAGGTCGGGCTTGAGGACCCCTTAGTCCAGGACTCCCTCAGTCACGCCCGGATGCCAAGCCACCAACCTGATCTCTATTATCCAACTACTACAACTAGTAATGAATTTTACATAGAGTCACAAGTCGACACGCAGGTCGTTATACATTATAATGACAACACTTTGGCTCCTGCCAGCTGACATACATGACGGGCAGGCCATGTATAAATTACACACATGCATCACATACATATGAGCCATACTATTCACATCAAACCCTGCAAAAACAAAGATATGCATAGAATTGCGTTCTACCGGTTTGAGTGTCGGGTACGAAATACAAGGCGCTACGCACACGGTGGTCGTGCTAGTTGGTTAGCTGGTGGGGTTCGAAGGGGCAGCGCCCCTCGCAGGTGCAGGCAGCGCCCGATGTTTTCAGAAATCACAGGTCACATCTGAATTCCGATCACACGCGAATTTTCCGATCTGACCGATCTCATCAATCATCACAAATCGAATTCGGATTTACGTTTCACTGTTAACCCCGATGGCAGATACCGACCGGTAGGGGTAGGTTGTGTCACGGCCTCATCGATTCTGATCATCAGAAAACATAGCCATATCAATTCCCATGTGAAGTTGATCTCATCAACCGTGCACATAGCCGATCTCATCAACGAGAACAGATCTCATTTGCCGCCTCCACATATCGAATAGCAGAGGCTCTGATACCACTGTCTGGATCTACGCTGGGTGCGTAGACTGCAAATTAAAATTTTCCTACACGCAGACACTACAAAAAAAAAGACACTTCCGTGATGATACGTGTTTATCATAGTAGGTCGCGTTTTTTGTCATGCATGTACATCCATGACAAATTTATGACAGAATCAAGATAGTCATACATGTGCTGTCGTAGAAGTGTTCCATGACATTACCAAAATTATCATCACGGAAGTGTCCACTTCCATGACGATAAATCGCGCGTCACAGAAGTGCTTTCATCAAGGGTGACTGACACATGGCATCCATCGTAACTGAACGCTGTTAAGCTATCGGGTCCGGTTTTGGATCCGATAACCCGTTAACAGCCCCGACCAATGGGGATTTTCCACATGTAAAATCATCATTGGCTGGAGGAAACACGTGTCGGCTCACCGTTGGGAC
This sequence comes from Aegilops bicornis, assembly GCA_021605145.1. Classification (NCBI taxonomy): domain Eukaryota; kingdom Viridiplantae; phylum Streptophyta; class Magnoliopsida; order Poales; family Poaceae; genus Aegilops; species Aegilops bicornis. The sequence continues at coordinate 576,035,853 of CM038671.1, read as the reverse complement.
AGTTGTCATCCACTCATTGGACACAAAGCGCCTATGATACGTCGACACGTGGCACGGCCCAACGGAGGCCCATTCCTGTGAAAAGGCCGGCCCGTTTGACTTGGTCAAAAGGTGGCGGGCCGGCCCACGGCAAGCATGTTCACATATAGCCCATTTACAGCCCGCTAACCCAGGGCCCATTTACGGCCTAACTGAATTAGGCCCAGTAGCGTCATCTAGGTCGTCCAATATAATTCCAGCCCGTTTTAACTTCCGGCCCATGTATGGCCCATGACGTCTTTCGGACCATATGAGGCCCTTATTACTCTCGGCCCATTAACGGCATGTGGTAAAACTGGCCCGTAATGAACAGTGTATCACTTTATACCCATTAACGGCCCATTATTCCGTTGGGCCGTTTCCAGCCCATGTTATCTTTCGGCCTTCTCGGGGCCCATTTATTCTAGGGCTCATTTCTACATTCATTTACTTACGGCCCGTTACTGTCATTTTCTGCATGTGGGCCAAATTCAGCCCGTGGTTACAGTCGGCCCGTTTGTGGCCCGTTAATACGTTGGGTCATTTTCGTAGCGTCATCAAAATACGGCCGATTAACGACGGCCCGTTATGGTCGGCCCATGAATGGACGACTTCAACTCTAGCCCATTTACGGCCATAATGTGGGCTGTTATTGGCCCATGTTTGGCCAACCGATCATAAGCCCATAGAAGGCCCATTGATGTTACGGCCCATAGAAGGCCCATTGTGTCTACGGCCCGTATAAGGCCCATTGTTTCTATGCAACGTAGAAGGCCCATTGTTTCTACGGCCCTTAGAAGGCCCATTGTTTCTCTGACCCGTAGGAGGCCCATGTTAACTACAGCCGGTGGGCATCAAAGTTCGCCACCAAAGGCAAATATAGGGAACACCCTACACTATACAAAAATGGCTTGCTATTTTCTTCAGCCGGTGGCTGCATGTTAAGAACAATTTTTGTATCGCACCAAAACAAATTACAACTATAAAACAAAAGGAAGGTTGGCATAAAAGTTAACCGTCTAGCAGATAAATGCACCACCAGAAGTTCGTAAGCTTCGATTCATTTGACTCGATATTACGTTTTCGTGCTGTATTGTCCGATGGAGCACCATAACCTTCGCCTTTAGTTCTCCTAGACTCCTGAACAACATAGCAAATGTCTGATAGTCTGGTTTCAAAAACATGCATATCTTGACAACATCGAATAATGTCTCTCCTTGTTTCACAAAGGGTCTCTGTTAGGGAATGGACTTGTGTCTGGAGCGCAGATACAACTGTTGGAAATATGCCCTAGAGGCAATAATAAAATGGTTATTATTATATTTCTTTGTTCATGATAATTGTCTATTATTCATGCTATAACTGTGTTATCCGGAAATCGTAATACACGTGTGAATACATAGACCACAACATGTCCCTAGTAAGCCTATAGTTGACTAGCTCGTTGATCAACAGATAGTCATGGTTTCCTGACTATGGGCATTGGATGTCATTGATAACGGGATCACAACATTAGGAGAATGATGTGATGGACAAGACCCAATACTAAGCATAGCACAAAGATCGTGTAGTTCGTTTCGCTAGAGCTTTTCCAAATGTCAAGTATCATTTCCTTAGACCATGAGATTGTGCAACTCCCGGATACCGTAGGAGTGAGTTGGGTGTACCAATCGTCACAACGTAACTGGGTGACTATAACGGTGCACTACGGGTATCTCCGAAAGTATCTGTTGGGTTGGCACGAATCGAGACTGGGATTTGTCACTCCGTGTATGATGAGAGGTATCTCCGGGCCCTTTCGGTAATGCATCATCATAAGGAGCTCAATGTGACCAAGTGTGCAGTCACGGGATCATGCATTACGGATGAGTAAAGTGACTTGCCGTAACGAGATTGAACGAGGTATTGGGATACCGACGATCGAAGTCTCTGCAAGTAACGCATCGATTGACAAAGGGAATTGTATACGGGATTGATTGAATCCTCGACATCGTGGTTCATCCGATGAGATCATCGAGGAGCATGTGGGAGCCAACATGGGTATCCAGATCCCGCTGTTGGTTATTGACCGGAGAGGCGTCTCGGTCATGTGTGCATGTCTCCGAACCCATAGGGTCTACACACTTAAGGTTCGATGACGCTTAGGGTTGTAGAGATATGAGTATGCAGTAACTGGAAAGTTGTTGGAGTCCGGATGAGATCCGGGACGTCACGAGGAGTTCGGAATGGTCCGGAGGTAAAGATTTATATATAGGAAGTCCATTTTCGCCACGGGAAAGTTTCGGGGTCACGGTATTATCTGGGACCACCGGAAGGGTCCCGAGGGTCCACCGGTGTGGCCACCTATCTGGAGGGCCCCATGGGCTGAAGTGGTGTGGGAACCAGCCCCTGGTGGGTTGGTGCGCCCCACCCAAGGGCCCAAGGCGCCTAGGGTTGGAAACCCTATGGGGCCATTGCCCCCTAGGGGGCATGTGCCCCCCTGGTTGGAAACCCTAAGAGGGCCGTTGCCCCCCGAGGGGCCGCCGCCCCGGGGGCCGCCTCCCCTCTAGATGGGATCTCCAAGGGGGCATGCGCCCCACTAGCCCCTATATATAGTGGAGGGGAGGGAGGGCAGCCGCACCCTAGCCCCTGGCGCCTCCCTCTCCCTCTCCAACACCTCCTCCTCTCTGTAGAGCTTGGCGAAGCCCTGCCGAGATCCCTGCTGCATCCACCACCACGTCGTCGTGCTGCTGGATCTCCACCAACCTCTCCTTCCCCCTTGTTGGATCAAGAAGGAGGAGACGTCTTCCCAACCGTACGTGTGTTGAACGCGGAGATGCCGTCCGTTCGGCACTCGGTCATCGGTGATTTGGATCACGACGAGCACGACTCCATCAACCCGGTTCTCTTGAACGCTTCCGCATGCGATCTACAAGGGTATGTAGATGCACTCCTTTTCCCCTCGTTGCTAGATAACTCCATAGATTGATCTTGGTGATGCGTAGAAATTTTTTGATTTGCCACGCTCCCCAACAGTGGCATCATGAGCTAGGTCTATCGTAGTTCTCTTTGCACGAGTAGAACACAAATTTGTTGTGGGCGTAGATGTTGTCAACTTTCTTGCCGCTACTAGTTTTATCTTGCTTCAGTGGTATTGTGGGATGAAGCGGCCCGGACCGACCTTACACGTACTCTTACGTGAGGCAGGTTCCACCGACTGACATGCACTAGTTGCATAAGGTGGCTAGCGGGTGTCTGTCTCTCCCACTTTAGTTGGAGCGGATTCGATGAAAAGGGTCCTTATGAAGGGTAAATAGAAGTTGACAAATCATGTTGTGGCTTTCACTTAGGTAAGAAAACGTTCTTGCTAGAACCCTATTGCAGCCACGTAAAACTTGCAACAACAATTAGAGGACGTATAACTTGTTTTTGCAGCAAGTGTTTTGTGATGTGATATGGCCAAAGTTGTGATGAATGATGAATGATATATATGTGATGTATGAGATCATGTTCTTGTAATAGGAATCACGACTTGCATGTCGATGAGTATGACAACGGCAGAGCCATAGGAGTTGTCTTTATTTTTGTATGACCTGCGTGTCATTGAGAACGCCATGTAAATTACTTTACTTCATTGCTAAACGTGTTAGCCATAGTAGTAGAAGTAATAGTTGGCGCAGCAACTTCATGGAGACACGATGATGGAGATCATGATGATGGAGATCATGGTGTCATGCCGTGACAAAGATGATCATGGAGCCCCGAAGATGGAGATCAAAGGAGCTGTATGATATTGGCCATATCATGTCACTACTATTTGATTGCATGTGATGTTTATCATGTTTTTGCATCTTGTTCACTTAGAACAACGATAGTAAATAAGATGATCCCTCATAATAATTTCAAGAAAAGTGTTCCCCCTAAATGTGCACCGTTGCGAAGGTTCGTTGTTTCGAAGCACCATGTGATGATCCGGTGTGATAGATCCTAACTTTCGAATACAACGGGTGTAAGCCAGATTTACACACGCAATACACTTAGGTTGACTTGACGAGCCTAGCATGTACAGACATGGCCTCGGAACACGGAAGACCGAAAGGTCGAGCATGAGTCATATAGAAGATACGATCAACATGATGATGTTCACCGACGTTGACTAGTCCGTCTCGCGTGATGATCGGACCTGACCTAGTTAACTTTCGGATCATGTTTCACTTAGATGACTAGAGGGATGTCTAATCTGAGTGGGAGTTCATTAAATAATTTGATTAGATGAACTTAATTATCATGAACTTAGTCTAAAATCTTTGCAATATGTCTTGTAGATCAAATGGCCCACGTTACCCTCAACTTCAACGCGTTCCTAGAGAAAACCAAGATGAAAGATGATGGCAGCAACTATACAGTCTGGGTCCGGAACTTGAGGATCATCCTCATAGCTGCCAAGAAAGATTATGTCCTAGAAGCACCGCTAGGTGAAGCACCAATCCCAGAGAACCAAGACGTTATGAACGCTTGGCAGTCTCTCTGATGATTACTCCCTCATTCAGTGCGGCATGCTTTACAGCTTAGAACCAAGGCTCCAAAAGCGTTTTGAGCAACACGGAGCATATGAGATGTTCGAGGAGCTGAAAATGGTTTTCCAAGCTCATGCCCGGGTCGAGAGATATGAAGTATCCGACAAGTTCTTCAGCTGTAAGATGGAGGAAAATGGTTCTGTCAGTGAGCACATACTCAAGATGTCCGAGTTACACAACCGCTTGACTCAGCTGGGACTCAATCTCCCGGATGACGCGGTCATTGACAGAATCCTCCAGTCGCTTCCACCAAGCTACAAGAGCTTTGTGATGAACTTCAATATGCAGGGGATGGAAAAGACCATTCACGAGGTATATTCAATGCTTTGAAATCAGCGGAGGTGGAGATCAAAAGGAACATCAAGTGTTGATGGTGAATAAAACCACTAAGTTCAAGAAGGGCAAGGGTAAGAAGAACTTCAAGAAGGACGGCAAGGAAGTTGCCGTGCCTTTTAAGCCAGTTGCCAGGAAGAAGTCAGGCAATGGACCCAAGCACGAGGCCGAGTGCTTTTATTGCAAGGGATGTAGTCCTTTAAGCGGAACTGCCCCCAAGTACTTAGCGGACAAGAAGGCCGGCAAAACCAAAGGTATATGTGATATACATGTAATTGATGTGTACCTTACGATTACTCGTAGTAGCTCTTGGTTATTTGAGACCGGTGCGTTTGCTCATATTTGTAACTCAAAGCAGGAGCTGCGGAATAAGCGGAGACTGGCGAAGGACGAGGTGACGATGCGCGTCGGGAATGGTTCCAAGGTCGATGTGATCGCCGTCGGCGCGCTACCTCTACATTTACCTACGGGATTAGTTTTAAACCTCAATAATTGTTATTTAGTACTAGCTTTGAGCATGAACATTGTATCTGGATCTTGTTTAATTCGAGAAGGCTACTCATTTAAATCCGAGAATAATGGTTGTTCTATTTTTATGAGAGATATGTTTTATGGTCATGCCCCGATGGTCAATGGTTTATTCTTAATGAATCTCGAACGTGATGCTACACATATTCATAGTGTGAATACCAAAAGATGTAAAGTTGATAAAAATAGTCCCACATACTTGTGGCACTGCCGCCTTGGTCACATTGGTGTCAAGCGCATGAAGAAGCTCCATGCTGATGGACTTCTAGAGTCTCTCGATTATGAATCATTTGACACATGCGAACCATGCCTCATGGGCAAAATGACCAAGACTCCGTTCTCCGGAACAATGGAGCGGCGACCAACTTATTGGAAATCATACATACCGATGTGTGCGGTCCAATGAGCGTTGAGGCTCGCGGAGGATATCGTTATGTTCTCACTCTCACTGATGATTTGAGTAGATATGGGTATGTCTACTTGATGAAACATAAGTCTGAAACCTTTGGAAAGTTCAAGGAATTTCAGAATGAGGTAGAAAATCAACGTGACCGAAAGATAAAGTTCTTACGATCAGATCGTGGGGGAGAATATTTAAGTCATGAATTTGGTACGCACTTAAGGAAATGTGGAATCGTTTCACAACTCACGCCGCCTGGAACACCTCAGCGTAACGGTGTGTCCGAACGTCATAATCGCACTTTATTAGATATGGTGCGATCTATGATGTCTCTTACCGATTTACCACTATCATTTTGGGGATACGATCTAGAGACAGCCGCATTCACTTTAAATAGGGCACCGTCTAAATCCGTTGAGACGACACCGTATGAATTATGGTTTGGGAAGAAACCTAAGTTGTCGTTTCTAAAAGTTTGGGGATGCGATGCTTATGTCAAGAAACTTCAACCTGAAAAGCTCGAACCCAAGTCGGAAAAATGCGTCTTCATAGGATACCCTAAGGAAACCATTGGGTATACCTTCTACTTGATATCCGAAGGCAAGATCTTTGTTGCCAAGAACGGGTCCTTTCTGGAGAAAGAGTTTCTCTTGAAAGAATTAAGTGGGAGGAAAGTAGAGCTTGATGAAGTACTACCTCTTGAAAGCGGTAAGTAGCGCAACTCGGAAGATGTTCTGTGGTGCCCGCACCGACAAGAGAGGAGGTTAATGATAATGATCAAGATACTTGGATCAAGCTCCCACTTGAACTTGAAGGTCCACAAGGACACGTTCCGCACCCAGTGAATGCAGCAACCCTGTCTTGGAAATCATGTTGTTAGACAACGGTGAACCTTGGAACTATGAAGAAGCGATGGCGGGCCCAGATTCCAACAAATGGCTTGAAGCCGTGCAATCCGAGATAGGATCCATGTATGAAAACAAAGTATGGACTTTGACAGACTTGCCCGATGATCGGCGAGCAATAGAAAACAAATGGATCTTTAAGAAGAAGACGGACGTGGATGGTAATGTTGCCATCTATAAGGCTCGACTTGTCGCTAAGGGTTATCGACAAGTTCAAAGGATTGACTACGATGAGAATTTCTCTCTCGTAGCGAAGCTGAAGTCCATCTGAATCATGTTAGCAATTGCCGCATACTATGATTATGAGATATGGCAAATGGACGTCAAAACGGCATTCCTTAACGGTCACCTTAAGGAAGAACTGTATATGATGCAGCCGGAAGGTTTTGTCGACCCTGAGAATGCTAACAAGGTATGCAAGCTCCAGCGATCCATTTATGGGCTGGTGCAAGCATCTCGGAGTTGGAACATTCGCTTTGATGAGATCATCAAAGCGTTTGGGTTCTGTGAGACTTATGGAGAAGCCTGCGTTTACAAGAAAGTGAGTGGGAGCTCAGTAGCATTTCTCATATTATATGTAGATGACATACTTTTGATGGGAAATGATATAGAACTTTTGGACAGCATTAAGGCCTACTTGAATAAGTGTTTTTCAATGAAGGACCTTGGAGAAGCTGCTTACATATTAGGCATCAAGATCTATAGGGATAGATCGAGACGCCTCATAGGTCTTTCACAAAGCACATACCTTGATAAGATATTGAAGAAGTTCAATATGGATCAGTCCAAGAAAGGGTTCTTGCCTATATTGCAAGGTGTGAGATTGAGCTCGGCTCAATGCCCGACCACGGCGCAGAAGATAAAGAAGAGATGAGTGTCATCCCTATGCCTCGACCATAGGGTCTATTATGTATGCCATGATGTGTACCAGACCTGATATAAACCTTGCCGTAAGTTTGGTAGGAAGGTACCAAAGTAATCCCGGCAAGGAACACTGGACAGCGGTCAAGAACATCCTGAAGTACCTGAAAAGGACTAAGGATATGTTTCTCGTTTATGGAGGTGACGAAGAGCTCGTCATAAAGGGTTACGTCGGCGCTAGCTTCGACACTGATCTTGATGACTCTAAGTCACAAACCTTATACGTGTATATTTTGAATGGTGGGGCAGTAAGCTGGTGCAGTTGCAAGCAGAGCATGGTGGCGGGATCTACATGTGAAGCGGAGTACATGGCAGCCTCGGAGGCCGCGCATGAAGCAATCTGGGTGAAGGAGTTCATCACCGACCTAGGAGTCATACCCAATGCGTCGGGGCCGATCACACTCTTCTGTGACAACACTGGAGCTATTGCACTTGCCAAGGAGCCCAGGTTTCACAAGAAGACCAGGCACATCAAGCGTCGCTTCAACTCCATACGTGAAAATGTTCAAGATGGAGACATAGATATTTGTAAAGTACATACGGATCTGAACGTGGCAGATCCATTGACTAAACCTCTCCCTAGAGCAAAACATGATCAACACCAGAACGCTATGGGTGTTCGATTCATCACGATGTAACTAGAATATTGACTCTAGTGCAAGTGGGAGACTGTTGGAAATATGCCCTAGAGGCAATAATAAAATGGTTATTATTATATTTCTTTGTTCATGATAATTGTCTATTATTCATGCTATAACTGTGTTATCCGGAAATCGTAATACACGTGTGAATCCATAGACCACAACATGTCCCTAGTAAACCTCTAGTTGACTAGCTCGTTGATCAACAGATAGTCATGGTTTCCTGACTATGGGCATTGGATGTCATTGATAACGGGATCACATCATTAGGAGAATGATGTGATGGACAAGACCCAATACTAAGCATAGCACAAAGATCGTGTAGTTCGTTTCGCTAGAGCTTTTCCAAATGTCAAGTATCATTTCCTTAGACCATGAGATTGTGCAACTTCTGGATACCATAGGAGTGCTTTGGGTGTACCAAACGTCACAACGTAACTGGGTGACTATAAAGGTGCACTACGGGTATCTCCGAAAGTATCTGTTGGGTTGGCACGAATCGAGACTGGGATTTGTCACTCCGTATGACGGAGAGGTATCTCTGGGCCCACTCGGTAATGCATCATCATAATGAGCTCAATGTGACCAAGTGTCTGGTCACGGGATCATGCATTACGGTATGAGTAAAGTGACTTGCCGGTAACGAGATTGAACGAGGTATTGGGATACCGACGATCGAGTCTCGGGCAAGTAACGTACCGATTGACAAAGGGAATTGTATACGGGATTGATTGAATCCTCGACATCGTGGTTCATCCGATGAGATCATCGAGGAGCATGTGGGAGCCAACATGGGTATCCAGATCCTGCTGTTGGTTATTGACCGGAGAGGCGTCTCGGTCATGTCTGCATGTCTCCCGAACCCGTAGGGTCTACACACTTAAGGTTCAGTGACGCTAGGGTTGTAGAGATATGAGTATGCAGTAACCCGAAAGTTGTTCGGAGTCCCGGATGAGATCCCGGACGTCACGAGGAGTTCCGGAATGGTTCGGAGGTAAAGATTTATATATAGGAAGTCCATTTGACCCAGGAAAGTTTTGGGGGTCACCGGTATTGTACCGGGACCACCGGAAGGGTCCCGGTGGTCCACCGGGTGTGGCCACCTATCCCGGAGGGCCCCATGGGCTGAAGTGGCGTGGGAACCAACCCCTGGTGGGCTGGTGCGCCCCACCCAAGGGCCCAAGGCGCCTAGGGTTGGAAACCCTAAGGGGCCGTTGCCCCCGGGGGGGGCATGCGCCGGTTGGAAACCCTAAAGGGGTCGTTGCCGGGCCGCCGCCTCCCTCTAGATGGGATCTCGGGGCATCGCCCCTAGCCCCTATATAGTGGAGGGAGGGAGGGCAGCCGCACTGCAGCCCCCGGGCGCCTCCTCTCCCTCTCCAACACCTCCTCCTCTCTCAGAGCTTGGCGAAGCCCTGCCGAGATCCCTGCTGCATCCACCACCACGCCGTCGTGCTACTGTATCTCCATGAACCTCTCCTTCCCCCTTGCTGGATCAAGAAGGAGGAGACGTCTTCCCAACCGTACGTGTGTTGAACGCGGAGGTACCGTCCGTTCGGCACTCGGTCATCGGTGATTTGAATCACGACGAGTACGACTCCATCAACCCCGTTCTCTTGAACGCTTCCGCACGCGATCTGCAAGGGTATGTAGATGCACTCCTTTTCCCCTCGTTGCTAGATAACTCCATAGATTGATCTTGGTGATGCGTAGAAAATTTTTGATTTCTGCTACGTTCCCCAACAACAACATTGTTTTGAGCTTGCATATCTTGATCATGAGGCAGTTTGGACGAGATTGCCTTAACAACCAACCCAGTATTACGCAGGAATGTGCTTTTGGCACTATTAGTGGACAGGTACTGACCCACTGCAGCAAGAGCTGACATTGCGGTTATAGTTGCCTCGCCACCTTCAGAAGGTGGCGATTCCACCATTATTTCCATAGCTCGTTGAAAAGTTGTGGTTTTACATTAGTACCAGAACAGAAGATATTAATGAGGCAACAAAACCAAAAAAATAGCTTTGGTCTATATACATAACTTATTCTGGTGAACCCGTGTAAAATAATAGTGGTATTTTATTGCAAAGTACAAAATAAAACCAGGTTCCAAACATATGACCATGTACCAACGCTAATGTATTTTCTATTTCTTCACATTGTATTGAGGGCTAAGGATAAAGAGACGAAGTTTATAATATGATAAGCATAGTATGACATCATTCATATCACAAAACAACTGAGAACAGACAAACAGGCAATTGTAACGTTGTGTGGGCAAGTCCAGCACGGAACTAGATTACAGGTCAAGATCAAAGGAACATCACTCCTCTCTTTTAAACCTTGTAAGGTGCAATGATACGCTAAGAAAATTTTGTATAAAATTGAAAAGAGTAATAAACATTGGCTGCAAACCATGCAGTTCAAGGCACAAGTCAGAGTAAGTAGTAGTTAAAAGGCATGAGGATTAAGGACTTACAACAACGGCTTTGACTGGTGTAGTCATGCCCTTCTTCTTGCTGGTGTGACAGTCCTTGAAGATTTCCACAACATTTGGTTCAGGTACTTTTGGTCCTTGCGGGCTTTCCTCTGCATTTGGAACAAGTCAATATAGATCTGATAATATGGTATAGCGAAAAGAGTGAAATAGCAGCTAATTACAAGAGCCTCGTAGTGTGCAATATAGCTACGAGATCACCGTCTGTTGGAATTTCACTTTAAATGCAGTTGGCCTTATTCTTTGAACAGTTCACCCACGAGAAGATAGATTTGTGTGGCACATGCGTAAATAGGACTCCAACATGTGATCCGATGACATATATATAATGTACACGATACTTGGATCGGACCCGGTGTTTAACGAGGCCTCTCCGGTCTTCATCGGATATATTTTCCCTTTGGAGATGTTTGGGCAAGTTCACCGTTAGCCTTGCCTTCAAAGTGAGTTTTACTCAAGTTATATAGATACTATCGCAGAAGCGGACTTGAAAACATGGGTGCAAGCTTGCAGTTTGCATCATCTTGGCTATCCAACTTGAACCTCATCTATTGAAAATTATGGGAGTCTTATTATCAGCAACCTAGAAATTATTGGACAGAGCAAGACGATATTACTAGTTTCCATACATAACCATACTTACAGATAAATGGTCAAGGAAGGTGTTGAACTAGGTTTCGTCTTTGTCATTCCCTGCATCTTGAATCCATGTTTGGAGGATACGTACATGACAGCTAACGGCAACCGCGGCCTCTGATACTAACTTGGCTGACTCTGTAGCATCACGTGGCCTTTTTAAACCTGCCTCAAAATGGATATCCATTCTTCCTCCTCTAGATTTAGTTAACCCATTGAGCATTATCCCTGATGTTTGTTTCCTCTTGCGCCTAGGTGCTAGTCCAACAACAAACATAGGAAGTGTTAGTGTACATCCTGTGAGACTACATATAAAGAAGCATGCAACTGTAACTTGACTCCAGCAACTACCTTCTTGCTGTTGAAGCTCACAAAGTTCATCTGATCTTGCCAACTCATGTTGTGTCAAGTGTGCTTCGGAAGTAGTATCGTGGCAAGGGAGCTTGGGAGCGTCTTTGCTAGTCGAGTTGACGAACGAATAAATCGTGGCAAATTTGGTGGTACTGTGGAAGGTGTTGCAACAACTAGGGTTGTCTACTGCTTGTTTGGTGGCAGCTATTTGTTTACATTTGGCTTGTTACGCAGCTCGTGTAGCATGGGATACCCTGTTGGTACAATTTTCCGATGGACTTTGACCTTCTATTGCACCATCGCATACCAGTGAATCTGCAGGATTGTTGCGCTTCCCTTTCCTGTCGTTGCTGTCTTGCTTCCTCTTTCTACATGCCATGTTAAGTCAAGCCGACAAGAAAAATGAATAAAAATTTAGTTCTTCAGAACATATGTACTTTGATGTAAGAACATGGTGTGATAGACAGATATTGTATGTTCTAGAAACAGGAACACGTGTCTTAGTCACAAGTATAATGTGTAAAGTAAGCAGATGCAATTCAACAAAATTAGAAGCAATACAAGCTAGACATCATACATAATATGCAACCACATATAACAGTGCCAAGTTAGAGGGAGCACCTTTGATGGTGCACTAGGGGAGAGGTGCTCATCACCAACACAGCTACGTTGAGTGTATGCATGTGTTGTCTTGGAAATCATCTTGGGGGGATGGATGAGTAGAATCTATAGAGGCCCTCCATTTGGAAGGAGCACCTTCATCCACTGCCTTGCTAACTTCCTTCCTCTTTATTGATTTTTAATTGTCAAGTAAAACCGACAGGAAAAAGCAATAAAATTCACTCTTCAGAACTCATTCGTGCATGATACTAACAATCACTACTTTGATGTAAGGCAAACACATGATTCCAGGATGGAATAATATGAAAAACAGGACGACATGGCATATTCACAACAGTTTGTGTAAACTAATCAGAAACGATTTCACCAAATAAGAAGCAATGCAAGCTAGACACCACGTGAAAGATGCAACCAATATGACTCTGCCAAGTTAAAAGTATCCCGTCATAAATGGCATTTCAACAAATTAGAAGCAGCGCATGCTATAAATCATATCAAAGATGCAACTAATATCACACTGCATATACTGAAGGTGTCTCGTCATATTGATTTATGCGGGATACAAAAAAACAATAGTTTTATGTGAGGACATGCTTAATAGACAGATGTACTATGTACTTTATACAGGAAGGCATGTCACATTAACAGGTATAATGTATATGCTAAGCAGAATAGCACATGCAGTTTAACCAGATTGGAAGAATTACAATCTAGACACCATATGCAACATGCAACCACATATCATGCTGCCAAGTTAGAGCAAGCACCTGCGATGCTAGTGTAGGGGAAATGCGGTAATCAACTATAGAGCTACGTTCACTATCTTCATCTAGCCTTGTTGTTTCTTGAGAATCATGTCGGGAGGTTGACGCTGCATTCTTTAAATGAGGAGTAATCCCCTTGCTGTTGCCTCATCATAAGTGATTGATGAGGGATACACAAGAACATTAGTTTGATGTAAGAACATGGTTAATACACAGATGTACTAGTATGTACCAAAAACATAAATGCATGTCATATTCAAAGGTATAATGTGTAAGCTAAGCAGATGCAATTTAACCAAATTGGAAGCAATACAAGCTAGACATCCGGCTGGAGTGGTGAGCATGAACATCTAGGACCTGAGAGCCTGGTGGGAGGCGGGCTGCTTCGCCACCATCGCGGCTTTTTAGTTGGCTTCTAGGTGATGCCTCTTGTCGGTGTCAAAACCGGCGGATCTCGGGTAGGGGGTCCCGATCTATGCGTCTAGGCCGATGGTAACAGGAAGCAAGGGACACATATGTTTACCAAGGTTTGGGCCCTCTCGATGGAGGTAAAACCCTACTTCTTGCTTGATTAATATTGAAGATATGGGTAGTACAAGAGTAGATCTACCACGAGATCGTAGAGGCTAAACCCTAGAAGCTAGCCTATGATGGTATGATTGTTATTGTGATCGGCCTTCTAAGGACCAACCTCTCCAGTTTATATAGACACCGGAGTGGGCTAGGGTTTACACGGAGTCGGTTACAAGGAAGGAAATATAATATCCGGATCGCCAAGCTTGCCTTCCATGCCAAGGAAAGTCCCATCCGGACACGGGTCGAAGTCTTGAGTCTTGTATCTTCACGCTTCAATAGTCCGGACGATGTATATAGTCCGGCTGTCCGGATACCCCCTAATCCAGGACTCCCTCAGTAGCCCCTGAACCAGGCTTCAATGATGATGAGTCCGGCGCACAGTCTTGTCTTTGGCATTGCAGGGCGGGTTCCATCTCCGAATACTCCAAACTAATTATCGAACACTTGAACCGTGTCCGGATCCACAAAATGATCTTCACATGCCACGGTAGAGAGAATGGTATTTCACAAATGCAATCTGCTGACAACTTTTTAGGCAACGCGACGTGTCATTACGGTTGGGTCATTATTCAAACCGTTTTTCCACAACCCGCCACAGCGCACATTGCGAGGCGGTTTCCTTGACACGTCTTGTCAAAGCAGAGATCGCATCCCCCTATCACGGGATTCTCATCAATGAGGGCGTGCGTAGCCCTACGACGGCTGTTGGTATGACTCTGTGTGCCGTAAGGTAAACCTCAAGCGGCCACCCTAAGGACCCTTGATATTCACCCCCTTTATAAAAGGGGCCAAGGCATATGCCTCTTTTCCACCTCTCTCGCGCCCTTCCGCACCTCGAGTTCTAACACCCGAGATCTAAGCTCCAACACCCCGGATCCTTCAATATACCCGGATCCGACCCTCAAGGCCGGTGGGTGGCCTCCTCGATTCAAGCGGAGGCCATACCGAAGCTTAGGAGGTCGGATATCGACCGCCGACATCCAAAGACAGGCTTCTGCTCAGGCAGGTCATCCCTACGCTGGAGCCCAATGAGTGTGTCGTGTTCATTCCTCATTTCCTCCGTGGCTTGGGCCTTACCCTTGATCCTTTTGTGAGGGGGCTCATGTTCTATTATGGGTTGGATTTTCATGATCTAGCTCCGGACGCTATCCTCCATATCTCGTCATTCATTATAGTGTGCGAGGCCTTCCTCCATGTCACCCCACACTTCGGCTTATGGCTCAAGACCTTCAATGTGAAGCCGAAGATGATCGAGGGGTGCCATGCGGAGTGCGGAGGTGCCGTAATAAGCAGGAACGCTGATGCCCCATGGCCAGAGGGTTCTTTCCCAGAAGTATCCGATGTATGGAAACGGAGGTGGTTTTATATCACGGCTCCCAGAGGCACAAAATGGGCGGTCGCCCCCGAGTTCCGCTCGGTCCCTCCGTCACAACTAGCGTCTTGGATCGACGCGGGATGAAATTGGGGCGCGCTGGTGATGTTCCAGTACTACAGAACCACATCCGAGAGCTTCTTGAGAGGGACATTAACCTTGCCAGCATAATGCAAGTGATGTTAATCCGACGGATGTTGCCGTGCCAACGCCGGCCTCTCCGGATGTGGGATTTCAATCCAGAGGGTCCATGGACTGTCAAGCACTTCTTCGGCCTGAAGCTCGAAGGGATGTGCAAATTATTCTTTGGACCGAAAGTAAAGTGTCCGGACACCACTGAGGATGCGAGCCTAAGCTGCAATCGCCTAGATACCCAAGTAAGTAAACTTGATACCGGACACCCTATTTTGTATTTGTCATAATTGTTTATTCTGAAAATCATCCGTGGCCAGGAATGGCTCAGCAAGGCAGAGAGAATCAGGTGTCCGGCGCCACTTCCCGAAGGCTCGCTTGGTCCAACCATGGCCAAGATGCTTGACCGGGTACTCTGCAGAATGCCCTCACGGAAAGACAAGGGGAAGAACGAAGAAACCGAACTTCACACGCTACGCATCCGAAGGGGGGGAATTGTTGCCTCCCCTAAGGAGGATAGTCGGGAAGGGGAGGCTAAGGCCTCCTCCCCGCGCGGGAAGAAGAGGGCTGCCTCCAAAGACTCGGCAACGGAGATGCCTAAACCAGGGAAAAAGATAACCCCAGGGGGCTCTGCCCCGACGGGCACCTTCACCGCGTCGTGCCCACCAACGGGTCAGCCCTCCACCGAGTTGTAAGTTAATTTTTAATTCGAAGGTACTGCGTTCCTCCTAGATCAATAACCAGGATTCGTCTTTCGCAGTCCGGCTAGCAGCCCTTCTCAACAGAGTTCGTCTTCGGGGGATCTTCCTCCGGAGATGATGGAGAGCGAGACACCACCCACCTCTGCGGCTCATGAAGCGGGTGACACCGAGGTGTCGTCACGGCCGGATCTGCCGAAGCCGGAAGCCAATGCGTCAGCCGCCCTGAGCCCGGAGCGTTTTGGTCCCACGGGGGGCTATGGGAAGGGTCCGACACAGTTCGATGTCCGTGAGACGTCTTGTGCCAGACCCTCTTGGGCGAGCTGCGCTCTCGGAGCAGCACCGCTCATTTATGAGCGCGGTGCTCAGGAAGATTTCATCCGCTACAAGCGGTTTGAATGAAGCATTTACAAGTATGCTCAGAGGCTTTGAGGTATGTAGTGAAGAATACACTGTTTTTGGCTGTGAGGCGCGCATTAGGTGTGCTCCATAGATAGTAGCCCCTGAGACTCTGGTTGCCCGCCCTAGGCGGCAAACAGGGGATCATAAATCAATGACTATGCTGTAAATACGTGCAGGTACCTGTGGGTCCGGACGCCGGCCAATCCGTTGAAGTTGCCGAACTAACCAGGCAGATTGGATCGATTGACGCCGATATCACGTTGGTGAACGAGCGGCTGGACAAATCACAGGGTATGTGCTCTGCCTTCCTTTGTATAGGAAAATATGGAGGCGGCATGATATTAATGTAATATGTTCGGACTGCAGATGGTACTGCTGTCGTGGAGGCCCTGAGGCCGGAACTTGTCCAGGCAAAGGAACAAGCTCGGGTTAGCAATGCGGCTGCCCTAAAGGCGGCCGAAGAATTGAGAGCCGAACAGGCTGCTCATCGCCGAAGCAAGGAAAAGATAGCCGAAATGGCTGTTGAGTTAAAAAATGTCGCTGACCGGTATGAGCTCCTTAAAAAGGAGCATAAGGATAGTTCGGCCGAGCTGGACAAGGCACTTAATGCCACCAAGGAAATCTGAGACCGCTCGAGGTGCGCGGGAGGAACTTCAACAGGCCGGTAAAATCGCGGCTAGAGGCTCCTACTTGCTGGGGACGAAGTTTTTTGATCCGAAGTACGCTCCCCTGGATGGACGCTGGAGTCATGTGGACGCGTATGCGGATTTGGTGAAGAGTACAGCTAATGCTGCCAAGTTCTTCGAGGATCAGGGTGATAAGGAAGTGGAGAAGCTTTTCTGGTCGCAAGTTAATGCTCCCACTCGCCCGCTGCCGTTAAGTGACAAGATGGCTGTTGTAGCGGAGCTTCACAGGTTGTCCGGTCTTGTAATGCGGTCTATGATAGACCATCTTTGGCCGAAAGGGCCTAAGCCGGACAGTTACTTTGGCTTGGTGCAGCAATTCCTTGGGGTCGTGCCTCGGATCGACGCCATGAGGAGGTCGGCGTGCATAGAGGGTGCACGAATGGCTCTTGCCCGCGTTAAAGCCTATTGGACGGATATGGAGGCCACCATTATAGCGACCCAAGATCCGGCAGGGGCCAATATCCGGCCGAGCACTACTTAATGCAGGTCACAGAAGGTGCCCGCCTAATAGAGGCGATGCTTTCGAAGAATGTCTTATTCGAGTGATGAATCGAATCGTTGTAAGAACAATGTTATTTTGGGTATAAGGCTATATTTATACTTTTTGCGGAAAGTATTATTGTGTCCCCCGCGGCGTTTACATATATATATATATATATATATATATATATATATATATATATATATATATATATATATATATATGAATGTATAATCCGAAAGATAGCAGTCGTTCGCTTCAGCCCCCACACAGACAATGCGGGGGTGTTCGTGAAAAATATGCTTAATCACACTTGATCCAACGTCTTGGTCCATTAAGGAGGTGATCGCACGTCGAACTAGGCAACCAGACTATATAGCTATAACACTTTCGCTTGGCCATGGGAGTCTAATGTTGGGGCTACTATGTAGCCCCTAGTACCTTCGCGTGCATCCGAATACGGGCGCGTGTGTACATGACCGGGAAACGATCCTTCGTTAATGCGGAGGGATCCTAAAGATTCCGATAGGTCTTCGAGTGGTTGAACAGTCTCTCGCTGTATCATGACAGTCGGTTTTCGGCTTTCTCTATGGAGGTGCTCGTCCGGAATAACCAGGGCACAATCGCAGTAGTTCTCCTTTGGCCACCTTAGCCGATAATAACGGAATGTAAGGCGGCAAACCCAGGAGCCGGGCAAACCCAACATTTGACCAAAGACATGATTCGGAGCTGCTGCATATAAGGCCAAACTTGTGACACCGAACACTCCCGAAGGTATTCGGACTTTATAACAGACAATGGGCTCAAGAATGCCCATTCATTATAAACCCTGTGTTTCTAGGTACGTGCATTAATCTGTCGTGGCGAAATGCCAAAAACGGCAGTATCCTCTGTGGGTATGGAACCCATGGGACGGTTAAACAACAAGAGGCAGTAGAAAAGGTTTACACAGGGGCTTAATCTAAAAAGAAACCTGTTGAACGGGGCCCTGCTGCACGTCTGTGCCTTTGTCTCCGTTGTGCCGTATCCTGGAAGGGTATCACGCGAACGTTGTCTGTGGAAAAAGGAAAACTCGTAGAAGAGTACAACGTAAGTATGCGATGGATAATAAAGGTGTAAGATTTGGCCTGCCCATAAGGTTGAGCCAAGTGTGGGGCTGTATTAAGTATTTATAGCCCCTGGTGTCCACTATGGGATTACATATACGGTGCCCTGATTCATTTTTATCCGGGCGACCGGACTCGTCTAAACGAGTCTGTGGTCTTTAATGACCAGTCATGTTTTCTGATTTTGGAGGCCGCTTATAGTCCGGCCGCTAAGGCCATCGCGAGTTCCTCTGCGCGTGAAGAGCGCTCTGTGATTCCGCTAATGGTGATGACGCCATGTGGACCGGGCATCTTGAGTGTAAGGTAGCCATAGTGCGGCAATGCGTTGAAGCGGGCAAAGCCGTTCTTCCGAGCAATGCATGATAATTGCTTTGGAAGGGTGCGATGATGAAGAGTAGCTCTTCGCTTCTGGAGTTGCCTGGAGAGCCGAATGTTACCTCCAGTACGACGGAGCCTCTGCTGTGGGCTTCAATGCCTGGTATCACCCCTTCAAAGGTGGTGTTTCTTTGGTTAATTCTGGATGGGTCTATCCCCATCCTGCGGACAGAGTCCTCGTATATTAAATTGAGACTACTGCCGCCATCCATGAGGACACGGATGAGATGGTATCCGTCGATTATCGGGTCAAGCACCAAGGCCTTTGATTCTCCGCGTCGCATACCAGTTCGGTCGTCCAAGTGATCGAAGGTGATCGGATAAGGCATCCAGTGGTTAGGTGTGAGTACGATGGGCTCTATATCGAGTGCACCTCTATGTGCGCGTTCGTGCCTCCTCGTGGATGTGTGAGTCGCGTGGATCATGTTCACTGTTTTAACCTCTGGCGGGAATTTTTTCTGTCCCTCAGTGTTCGGCTGGCGAGGTTCATCCTCATCTTCACTTGGTGTTTCCCTTCCCTTGTGTTCGGCATTTAATTTGCCGGCCTGCTTGAAGACCCAGCACTCTCTGTGCGTGTGGTTTGCAGGTTTGTCAGGGGTGCCATGAATTTGGCATAGTCTGTCTAGTACTCTATTTAGACCGGACCGTCCCTCTTTACTGCCTTTAAATGGCTTCTTTTGCTGATCAGGTCGAGGCCCCTGAATCCGGCATGAACTGTTGTGTTATCCGGGCTCTCTTCCTTGTTTTAGTGTTTGTGTTTATTACGCCGTGGCTTCCCGTTGCCATCCCTTATTTCAGATGTGCTGGGGTCGCTGGTGCCTTTACGGGCTAGCCAGCTATCCTCACCCGCGCAAAAGCGGGTCATGAGGCTTGTTAAGGCTGCCATTGTCCTCGGCTTTTCTTGGCGAGGTGTCTGTGACAGCCACTAAATCACCAGATCTTGTGTTTGAATGCCGCTAAAGCTTCGGCGTCCGGACAATCGACAATTTGTTTTTTCTTAGTGAGGAATTTGTTCCAAAGCTTGCGGGCGGACTCTCTGGGTTGTTGGATTATGTGACTTAAATCGTCAGCATCCGGAGGTTGGACATAGGTCCCTTGAAAATTGGCCCTAAAAGCGTCCTCGAGTTCCTCCCAACTCCCAATTGAATTTTCGGGGAGGCTTTTCAACCAGTGTCGGGCTGGTCCCTTCAGTTTGAGGGGAAGGTATTTGATGGCGTGGAGGTCATCCCCACGAGCCATATGTATATGCAGGATAAAATCCTCGATCCAGACACCTGGGTCTGTCGTTCCGTCGTATGCCTCTGTGTTCATAGGTTTAAAGCCCTGTGGAAATTCATGGTCCAGTACTTCTTCGGTAAAGCACAGGGGGTGAGCAGCCCCTCTGTATCTGGACGTGCTGTGGCATGCCGTCGGCTGCTGTTGTGTCCGGTGTTTATTCCGGACTGGTACTCGATTGGCATGATCGTTTTGGTGACCATAGTCCCTCGCCGGGGTGTGTCCTTTGGATCCATAAATTGACCTGGCCGCGCCAGCTTTCTTATCTAGGTGCGCACGTAGATCGTGCGCGGCGTCGGTAGCCGCTTTGTTGCGGTTATGAAGTGGCACGGCTTCGTCATCGAATTCTGGCAATAGCTTGCTTTTTGGATAGCTCTTTGTATGGCGATCATCGCCGTATCTTTCTTCAAAGGTCTAGCACTTTGTTCCATCTGATGTAGAGCGTTTCTGTGCGGCTTTGAGTCATTGCTTCGCTTCTTTAGACTTCTTGCGGTGGCCATAAGCTTTACGTGGAGGTTATCTCGTTCCACATGTTTTTCGGGATTGCATCATTATCCGAACTGTTTTCTGTCTTTGGTTCGGTTTGATGACCTCGTCTGTCGGGATCATTGTCCTCGGCGTCTACTCGAAGCGTGTTCGGGGTGACCTGGTTAAATCCTGCTCCATCGTTGGGTCCGTATGGTCGTTGTTGCCTTTGGAGTTGATTGTAGTATCGATCCCTCTAGCGCTCTTGTCGCTATTTTCTTTATTCTTTGGACTTAGAACGGCGTCTGCGCCGTCGCTTTGGCTTTTGTCCGGGGGTTTTATCGTCCGGATTGTCGCCTTTGTCCTCTTTGGGCGTATCCACTATGTATATGTCGTGTGACGAAGGAGAAGTCCAGCGCCCCATAGATTCTGAATCTTCTCCTGCATCGTCGTACATACCGTCGATGTCTTCGGAGTCGAAATCAGGCACGTCGGTTAAATTATTGACCGTGGCTATGAAGTGGGTGGTGGGTGGGCAACGAATTTCTTCGTCACCTGCTTCCCACTCGAGCCGGACATAGTTTGGCACAGAATTTTCTGTCAAAGAGAGAGTTTTTAACAAGTTCAGCATGTCGCCAAAGGGCGAGTCTTTGAAAAGATATCCGCAGCGGTGAACTCCATTACCGGACCCCAATCTGGCTCGACTGGCTCGGGAGTGCGCGGACCAGAACCAACATCCGGATATGAATCCGGGGGTCCGGAGTCACAGGCCACCGCAGAGGTAAGGCCCGTGTTCGGCTCCATCACCGATGAGTGCGCGACCTGTGGGGCGGGGTCTAGCCCTACGTCCTTAGGCAACGCGGCATGTTCCAGATTTAGGTCCGAGGCTACTGCGGGGGTGATAGCCCGAGCTTTGTCTGACAGCAGGTCTAAGTCGTGCTCGTCGTGACTGTCCGGTGCTCCTGGCATGGGCTCGAATCCGTCGAAGATCCCATCTCCGCGGACGTCCGCCGTGTAGTTCAGGTTTCCGGTCCAGATCTGGTGGCCAGGGGCGTAGCTGTCGATCTGCTCTAGATGGCCAAGCGAATTGGCCCGCAGGGCGAAGCTGGCGAACACGAAGATCTGTCCGGGGAGAAAGGTCTCACCCGAGATCGTGTTGTTGACGATGGTTGAAGGAGCCATCAAGCCCTGTAGCGACAACACAGAGGAACTCCCAATGAAAGCACCAATGTCGGTGTCAAAACTAGCGGATCTCGGGTAGGGGGTCCCGATCTGTGCGTCTAGGCTGATGGTAACAGGAAGCAAGGGACACAGATGTTTACCCAGGTTTGGGCCCTCTCGATGGAGGTAAAACCCTACTTCCTAGTTGATTAATATTGAAGATATGGGTAGTAAAAGAGTAGATCTACCACGAGATCGTAGAGGCTAAACCCTAGAAGCTAGCCTACGATGGTATGATTGTTATTGTGATCGGCCTTCTAAGGACCAACCTCTCCGGTTTATATAGACACGGATAGGGCTAGGGTTTACACGGAGTCGGTTACAAGGAAGGAAATATAATATCCGGATCGCCAAGCTTGCCTTCCACGCGAAGGAAAGTCCCATCCGGACACGGGTCGAAGTCTTGAGTCTTGTATCTTCACGCTTCAATAGTCCGGATGATGTATATAGTCCAGCTGTCCAGATACCCCCTAGTCCAGGACTCCCTCACCTCTCTTTGCTGGGCTTCTCACTAGCTCGGCCAGTGCCCTGACTAGCGATTTGTCTTCTAGTGGTCACGGGATGGTGGTTCATGTAAAAAATATCTTTCCTTATCTTAATAAAGACTGACTTCGGCCTTTCGAATACAAGCTAGACACCATATGGAACATGCAACCACATATGACACTGCGAAGTTAAAGCAAGCACCTGGGATGGTGGTTCATTGCGAGCGAGGTCATCAACTCTAGAGCTACGTTTACCGTCTCCATCTACTGACACTGCACCTATTATAACGCTGAAACGTGTCTGGCCTATCTGCGTACAACACTGGAGTGACTTCTCTCTTTTCTTTTTTGCTTCTCTCATAGCAGCAGAGTCTGAAATACCCTTGCATAAAAACACAGTGATAGTATGGGTGAAGTGTGTGCAGAACTAGTGCACTGTAAAAGTAGCAGATAGCAGGTGGCTGAAAAATAAATAACAGGAGACATATGATAGCTCTACAACATTGCATGGCAAACAAAATTAGATTCTACTCCGTATGATTTTCTAATATATGAGCACAGGAAATGCAGGTACTCCTCCAAAGACACCACCACATGTGGTCATGCCAAAATAACGGTCATTGAAAATAAATAGGTCGATCGATTTTTTAATGAACCTTCCGATCTATAAGGAACGGGCAGATGGCCTTCGTCTACCTCGCGCCAGTCACTGTTGACGATCTTCCTCGAACCACCAGCGACCACTGGCCCAGACCCCTACCTCCGCCGCCCCGCCCTCCCCTCGACCTGACACCACTGCCGTGCTTGGCAGCGCCCCCCTTCCATCCCTTTAATCCCGGCCGACCTCCAGATCGAGCGCCCGGTAGCTCTAGGCCCCTGCGCCTAAGATAAACACCGAGGCTGCTTCCCCGGCGTAATAGGCGGACTAGCGCCTGTTACACCGGGGAATGCTTCCGTTAATTGGGAATCAACTGACTAGGAATTGAAATTCAGGGGGGCGACGGACCTTTAGCTAAGGTGAAATAGTATATGAGGAGAAACCTTGTGCATCGCGAGTTACTAGGAACATCTAGTATCAAGAAGAAGCGGTCAACTAGTGTCTTCTATGGGATGAATACCGTGCAAGCAGACACGTAAGATTTGCATGAATAAGGGAAGAGAAGTACCATTTTTGGTTGCCGGTGTGGTCTCCTCCACATGTCACGCCGATCTTCTTCTTTTTACCGGGGAAACCGATGTTCTGGAGGGTGCATGCTTGGACGAACCCTTGGCAAAATTGTTGATTGTGTTGCCGTGGCCGTATGTCGGCGGAGGGGAAGCAGATCCGAGGCGGTGAAGGACGGCGTAGCACGAACAGCTCTGGTGCGGTGGAGGGTGGCAAAGTTGGAGCGGCAGCGGTGAGGCGCAGGACGGTGTGGTTTAACTGGCTCGGGCACGGACGGCTCGGCCTCGGCTTCAACTACTAGCCGTGGAGGGTGTTGCGGTTGAGGTTGCGGTGGACGATGACATCGGGGTATCGGCTCCGACGTGATGGAGGAGGGCGGCGGTTGATGGGTGGAATGGGGTGGCGGACGGAGGACGCCGGGGTTTCGCGGCTGGTGGAGAGGTAGTTTTTGCGCCCATGGAGTACGAATGGGGAATCGGACGGGTGGGCGGGGGGGGGGGGAGGGGGGAGAACCATGTTTCGGTCTGGGACGTGCTTGTTTTTGGCTTTTTTGAACAGAAGATGGGACGCGCTTGTTTGAAATTTGGGGAAAGTACAAACTTCGCCCCCCTCTTAAATTTTGGACCTACTTCGGGTCGGGGGTAGGATGGTAATCCTAGGTGTCCCAAATAGTGGGCGGGAGCGATTTCGGCCGCGTGCATGTGTGCTTAGGCGGCCATTGTGTATGAATGTTTTTCGGAGGCGGTTGTGTGGTGTATAAATGAAGCTACAAACCTACCCCGGTTTAGACCTTTGGACATCGGGCCGGTAGGTTTCACGAGTCGGAGTTATTAGAAAAGTAATTTCCTTGTACTACCAAACATTGGTCTCACGCGGTTTCGGGCGAGTAGAGGCTCTTTTGGCACTTCGTTCGAAATTTTGAAACACAAGCATTCACGTTTAGAGTACTCTTGAACTTTGAGGATTGACCTAAATAGACAATGTTAAATTTGACCTTGTATGTTTGAGAACATCATTAATTTATCCGTTCCTTTTTGAAATTTTGACACTTGAAAATCCTATAACTACGATTATTTTGGAATGGAGGAGCTAAATTAGAATGCTATTATGTACAAAATCAGAGCAAAGATTGGTGCCCCCATAATTTAGGTATGATTTACAAACGCCATGATATCATTCAAATAATTGAATGGACTTCATGTTGAATTCGATTTTTTGAAACCACCTTAAGTTGAATTCAAATGTATGCTAGTTCATAGGTAGCTATTTATAATGTTCATTGTGTAACTTTCGTATGTACAATGTGCTTTACACACACAACATGAACTATACTCACGTTTATATTCGATTGCTAAAGCGATGCATTGTCTAGAGTTCAAAATACTAACTATGTGGATCAATTGTGTCGAATAATAACATAGACATGCTCAAATTCGATAGAATCTAGATGTACGATGGATCAATGACCGTTCCTTACGCTGAATTGCAAATATCATGATCCCATCCTAATATTTGGATACAATTTATATCTTTAATCAATGTGTACAACAGTCTTGTACGTGTAGTTTCACTCTCCATCGGTGGTCTCTCACACATGCTCACACACTCTATCCCGAGGTGTCTTTCTCGCACGCATGCTCTCGATATAACCCTCCCTCCCTCTCGTAACCATTTACAATTGTTTTCACTAACCTTTATCACAAGCACTCTTCCTCTCGCAAGCATACACACGCACAATCCCCATCGACCCTTTCTATATACATAGACCTGCCTACGTGTCTCCTGTACGCACATTATCTTTAGGCATGTCTCTCACGCATTGTCTCACACCTCTCTTCCTAATCGACGAGTATGATTCTAGCAGAGCATTCTGTAGGATGCCCCTTAAAGTTAGGTTGGATGAATAGTAATATCAGAGATAAAGGGGTTACCTTAGTCCGAGAACCCAGGGTTATAAATCCTAGCCAGCTTTGTTAGTGGACATAGAGTCCTTCACAATTATGCTATCTTTGTCTTGTACGACTAGTCATCCATGGGTCTCCCTAAATGCGTCACGGGCCAACCAATGTGGCGCGGGACGGAACCGAACGAAGGGCCTCACCTCGACCCACCGGACCTCACGCGGTGACACACCCTCTTCCCCCATGTCTCGTTATCTTCTCACACCCACACATACCAACACAGACACCACACACAAAAATATATTCTCCTGGTGCCTCTATCCACTCCCCCCTTGCATATACACACTCAAGGGAATCTCTCGCCGTGACATCATATTCGTCTCTCTCTCTCTAGACCACTCTCATTTCTCGTTCTATCTCTCCCACGCCCCTCCCCTCGCCAGCCCCTCTATGCATGCCATTCTCGAATACGTAATACACACACACATACCTCTCTAGGCCCTGCCAAATACATCAACTACACATTCACACATGTTACATCACGTACCCCATTGATCTAAAAAGCCCTCTCTTCACGTTTATTTCGCATACAACATTCCTTTTGAATAAAGTTAGGCCAAAAAGATATTTTAGAATTTCTACATATATACAACATTACAAAGTTATATGGAGGAGTATGAACGCTTGCATTGCATGGTGCCCACAATCATATTTATTCCGCACTGTGAATTTGTATATTTCTATACTATATATAAAGGTAGTCATAATAAAGAGAAACGAAGAGCATCTCTCTCCATCGCATATCCCCCCCCCCTCTACGCCCCATTCAGGTACGCACACAAACTATCTCCAGGTCCTCTAAAAGTAAGCCACCAGCACATTCACGCATGTTTCATCTTTCTCTCGCGATATTTACAGTGACGATCATTGTATTTGAAGCGAAAGCACGATACGTACATTGGACTTCAGAATCCACTCATTACGGTCACCATTTACGTTTTTTGGTTATTATACAGTCACGGGCTCACCGTACAACTCTGTATTTGCTCAAGATACGACTAGTTGACCAGTTAAACGCTCCATGTGGCACCTCTAGTGTTGCATCACATTATCTCACTACCATCGGGCCCACACAGCCGCCTTGTATCTACTCTACATCTACACTCCTATAAAATACTAGCAAGATGCCCATGCGTTGCACAGAACATCAAGATGCATTTGTATGAGTAGTTTATCTTGTGGGAGAAAAGGATGAACAAGTGAAGGCCTTATTTGCAAGTGTGGAGAGGGGTGTGGGCATCTTTTTGCAAAATTGCCATAGTTTCCTTCCTATCCGTCAGATATAGATCGGACGGCCTATAATGCAGGATGGCAGGCACATGATCATCACGGACTATGCTTTTTATAAGAGTAGGGATAAAATACACTCTTATAAAAATAGAGTTGGTGATGATGGTGTGCATGCCATCCTGCAATATAGGTCGTCCGATTTATATCTGACGGATAGGAAAGAAACTATGACAATTTTGCCTAAGATGTACCCACGCACCTCTCCACATTTGCAAATAAGGCCTTCTCTCGTTCATGCTTTTCTCTCACAAGATAAACTAGTCATGCAAATGCATCTTGATGTTACGTGCAATGCACGGGCATCTTGCTAGTAAGAATGAAAACAAACGACAAAAAAATATTGGATGGTGGTTCGAAGTCATGACCACGGGCACATCGGACAAGGTGGTCTTGTATTGGTATGATGAGCCGTCTGTTTTAACACACAAGAGCTGGTGTGGTGATTATACACACATGCACGCATGCACACGAACTGCATGCACGCAGCACCCACACGAACATATGCACCCACGCACGCACGCAACACTCACACGCACACACGCAGCCACGCACGCAC
Source organism: Aegilops bicornis (assembly GCA_021605145.1). NCBI lineage: Eukaryota > Viridiplantae > Streptophyta > Magnoliopsida > Poales > Poaceae > Aegilops > Aegilops bicornis. The sequence goes on along the minus strand of CM038671.1, from coordinate 576,008,439 downwards.
GCAACACTCACACGCACACACGCACACATGCATGCACACACCAGTACACCACATGACCAACACACACTCTCACGCTCAAGTGCTCAACCTACACGTGCATGCGCACACATCAGTGCCACAGCGGACACATACACAACCAGGTGATTCCAGCGCATGGGGTGGAGTCTTGTCGCGCTGCGTAAATTGTGTTTATCGACCTTTTCCCTATGCGAATCGATAGGTGGGACCCACAAGGAACGCCGCCAATTTAACTAGTCAACATGGTGCCACGCAGACTATTCGCCGCCAACAGAGTGCAATCCGATCTTTGAACCGTGAGCAAGTGACCGTATAATCACCGCCAAAACGTATATAGTGACGTAATCAGCTTATTCTGAAGTTCGGTGAACGATTACGCTTTTCTCTTTGTAGGCCCTCCAAAACTACATCTCTACGTTCTCGCATGTTACATCTAACAACTATGCAATACAGCACTACTACTACACTCTAACACAATAAATCGTATGTGTTTTTAGTTTTACTAGATATCATATTGTTACTTAATTATTCAGTTTGCATACATTAAAATTGCCTTTGAAATCTATGGCCAGCATCATATACCGCAAGGAAAAATCCGCCCTTTCCTGTTTAATCGGGTTTGTATCGATGGATCGTGCGAAACAGCAAAACTATAGTACTATATACAGTACAAGTGACAGTTCACTGGGCCGTCGTGTCGTGTACTCCTCTGTCGTAAGAGTGTAGTGCTCGCTTTCATAAATCTTCTAGTCCCTTTCTCCGACATGTGGGGCATCAAGCTACCGGGTCCACGTGCCATACCGGAATACAGTGCAGAGCAGCCGGGATGAAGCACCTAGTCATGGCGCCGACGTAGTAATGAGCAATGAGGCGTCAAATCACAAAGCTGCACCTTTCCCGGAGTTAAGTTGGAGGGACGAAGTAATAATGCTAAAAAAAGAATTTGGAGGGACGAAGCAACCATCATTTCACTCGTTGCTGAATCTGCTTCTCCCTCATCTTCTTCAAGTTAACCACATGTTGCTTCTGCGGTTGATCTGCCTCATGTGGGAAGCGGATCGGCTTGGTAAAGCACTGACACGTGGGACCATATGTTAGCAAACCGCCAGGACAACGTCCTCTAAAAATAAGAAACCTCCCCCGCCATCCGTGTGGCAAAATCACCTCCTTTTTACTAATCTTGATTCTATAATTTTTTAGATCAATGTAATTGAGATTTGTATAGATAGCACACAGGAGCAAAACCAAGTGGTACGGTTAAGGGCGTCCACAATGTGTAGACAAATGTGAAAATAGCTTTTGGCATCGTGGGAACCATTGTGGACGGTGTTGCCAAAGCCAAAAGGTTGGAACCGAATCTCCCTGATTGATTGATTGAAGGAATAGAAAAATGCAATGTCTCTCCTCTTTCTCCCATGCATGGACGCATGTACAGTATAGAGGACAGAGTCTACTCCCCTGTCCCTTCTATCACAAATCACAAAGCAGTGAGGCGTCAAATCACAAATCACGGATGAAGAAACCATCATTTCACTCTTCGCTGACTCCGCTTCTCCATCATCTTCTTCGAGAAACCATCTCACCGAACTAAGCTGGACGGACGACGCTATTGTGTACGAGTAGTACTAGTACATTTATGCATCCTTTGGTTCAACAGACTTCCTGGATGCAAATAAGGAGGTTGTCTCGGTTTGTAGGTGGCACTTGCAAACGACTTACCGTGGTCTCCCTCAATGGTGTTCTCCGTCGAACGCACTTCTCCAAACCCACAACGTTCGAGATATCGTCGACGTCACTGCAATGGGGAAGGAAGTCAAATATAGTTACTACCTCCATTTTTTTGTACACAAGGCCAGTATATCAAAATTACAATTTGCAAAAGGCCACTAACACTAATCAAGGCAAGGTTGATGGGGTTTTCCTCGTACTAGCAACCAAGGACATTAATATCCCCTGGATGCATGCGGAAGTGAGAAGGTTGGTTTGCATGGCGCTGCATTAATCAAGCGATGAGTAGTGAGATGGTTAGCTCTTTGGGCTTTGGAGAAAAAATACGCATTAATTGACACGTGAAACGAGGATTTGTATCGATTAATCCCACGAAGGAAAACCCCGCCTTTCTTTTTTAACACTAGTACTCCTAGTACGTACTACTATGTACTTATCCTATTTGGGTGTAGGCCTTGCATTGCCATACTTCGCCACACATTTTTGCCAAGCTTGCCTAAAGTTTTCAAAATGAAAAGGAGGTACACTTGCACACGGCTGTCGCGGTCGCACCGCACCCTCACCTGATCGCTCACCTTGCGCCGCGCGGTTGCACTCCCTCACATGCACAGTCGCTCCTGCACGCTACAAACCCAACCAACGGAACGCACCCTCACTGAAACGTGTTGTCGCATGTGAACAAACCAAACTCGGACATCCTACCGCTGACACATAATTTTCGTTCATAGAGTATGTTTATTCAACCGCATGGTGGGGAGTATCTATACGGCCCGTGCAGTGGTCGATTGGGGAAGAAGAAGAGGTGAGGAAGAAGGGTTAGGAGACGTAGGATATTCATCCAACTGCCTGAAATGGTAGACTGACCCAAGTCAGGCGCTTGCATAACAATATATGTTTTTACACAGCAAAAGATCCATAAAAACAACAACATAAAGAAAAATTATCACTACTCGCGGAACGAGACGGCCTCGTCGTCTTTGGCTGCCGGCGCGAACCAACCGTAGCTGCCGACGTGTGTCTCCGCACCGTGGTTGTCCTCGGCCTCCAGCTACTCGTTCACGTGGAGTGTGCGGGTGCTCTGCACGGACGAGAGCACCGCCCGGTTCAAGTCGAGGACGTCCGGTTCCGCCTGCAGGAGGGCCTCGATGATAGCGGCATCCATGCGCTCCGCGTCGAGTCGAGCCTCCGCCACCTGGTTCAAGTCCAGGACGTCCGGTTCCGCCTTCCGGAGGGCCTTGATGAGAGCAGGATCCGCGCGCTCCGCGTCGAGTTGAGCCTCAACCGCCCGGTTCAAGTCCAGGACGTCCGGTTCCCCCTGCAGGAGGGCCTCGATGGCAGCGGCATCCGCGCGCTCCGCCTCAAGTTGAGCCTCCGCCGCCCGGTTCACATCCGCGACATCCGGTTCCTCCTGTAGGAGAGCCTCGATGGCAGCGGCATGCACGCGCTCTGCGTCGAGTTGAGCCTCTGCCTCCCGGTCCTCCTTTAGTATCGCCAGGTTGAACCGCTGGTCCGCCTGCACCATGGGGGACTCGGACGCCCGGCGAAAGTCGACGTCCATCGTCTCATACCCATCGGGGGCCTTCTACGCCGCGACCTCCGCCATGAACATTGGATCGGCTTCCTCCTCCTCGTAGCTTGGCTCCAGAGAACTCGGGGATTGGCCCGCCGCAAAGCGAGCTTGGGAATGGAGGTCTCTGGCGTCGACCGCCGCCGCGATTTCTGCGCGGTGCTCCAGCGTCAGCATCTTGAAGTACGTGATCTTGCGGCGCACCATGGCTTTCCGGCGAACTAGGGGACGCTTGATGCGGGCTAGGGGATCGAAAGGTGGGGGAAGGGGCTGGAGATTAGGTGTGGTTTTAGGGCAGTGGCTGGCGTAGGCCGAGCAGTGAAGGTTCTGGTGTGAATAGTGGTTCCGGTGACGACCAGTCAATCGGTTTTGACAGTACATCACTCTTGTTGCCTTCGCGTTGCAGCCCGGCACGCCTGACCCTCCACGTCACTCACCGAATGGAACGTGCTTCGGGTTTTTTTCGCTAGCTTGTGGGACCGCAGTTGAGAGCAAACCGACGTCCTTCCCCCTCCCCCGCCCGTGTCATTTTATGCGGAGTAAATAAAAATAGAGGGAGTATACTACGGATGAGGATCCCCTAACGTGGCCGAACCCATTGAGTAACTAACATGCGGGTCCTAGCAAGCATGGGGTCCGCCAGTAAGTGACCGAAAGGGAGGGTAAGGCAGGGATACGTATGTGAAAGGAGCTTCCAATGATATAATTTTCACATTATACATCTCATGTACTATTAATCTTGTCAATAGTGAAATGCGGTTTTGAAAAGCGCATTAGAGCATGGTTAATAATATAGCGGTCGATGGCTATAAGGAACTACCATGTCATCTATAGCCATCATCTATTATATGCACTCATACGGTAGTGTGGGCTATAAGGTTGGCTATTTCCATAAAAAAATTATAAGGTTGGCTATTGTATTAGTACTTTTTCCATCTCCTCTCCATCTCTTTCTTCATATTTATTATGCGTATTTAACTAGGAATGCATATATAGCTAGGCTCTTGCATGAGAGCTCACTCCCTTACTTTTTCACATCTCTCTCCTCCACATAGGCCCTATATAAATGGAAGGAGGGAGTATAACTATTAACCTTGCATACTCTAGTACAGATGTTGTCGATTACTCCACTAGTACTATTGGACGGGGAGCTTAAAAAAGTTACTATTGGACTGGCTATACGTGGCGAAATCCTAGTAGGAAGAGCATCTTGCGCGAGAACAAGCACATTCACGTGGTTGAAAACAAATTGGAAACCATCTCGAGTACAAATCTAGGAGTGCGTCTGAATCTAACAATATTGATTGGGCGTTGTTGAATGTTGATACTTTTTTTATCAAAGTAGAGATACTTTGACTACACATAAAACATATATGTAAACTAGAAAGGATAGGAGGGAGTATATTGGACGTTCAAAAACGAAACGAACGTTGAATACCCTTTATATATGATTTGCGGATGCTATGATCATCGGTTCAAAATTTTGAATCCGCCTTAGGTATCACACATGCCCCCACTCGTTCTCTCTCGATTTCATCTCGGAGTCCGGAGATCGATTGAAAGAGGACTAGGGTGGGTACAATACGTTCGTTTCGCTTATGAATGTACAATATACTCCCTCTGATCGACACAGACCCCCCCCCCCCGTGGGTCATTTATATCATAGAAACAGACCAAACCTTTATCTCCTTGCATGACACACAATTGATCGTTGAACATCAATCGATCTCGTCAACATGTGTCGGGGCATGCATGAACCGAATGGGATGCCAAAACTAAGACACGAAGCGACACATAGTGGAGGCAAAGTGAAACTTCAAACGAACCGTTTGTTTGTATGCATCTCGGACAAATTGCAAATAAACATTGGAAATACAAGCATGGTCTAGGCCCACAAACAAATAAACATTGGAAATACAAGCATGGTCTAGGCCCATACTTTCGCCACAATCCAAACACACCCCAACACCCGGCTCGTCGAGGATGCACGGGGCGCCAGGACGCGTCCGCGGAGTGGTGTAGCGCGGCCAACTGCATCCTCAGGACCTGAGACCATGCCGGGTCGTCTTGCTTTTTCAATGACATGTGACGATCGGATGTGAGCAAAGGGCATCTCCCACGTTGCCACGACCGCAGCCGACTACCCTGGCACACCAAAAACCCTCGTCCCTCGCGCCATCGCGTGGTGCGTTCCCAGCCGGCGCCAGCTGCCCGCATTCATGCCGTCCGTCTGTATGCCGTCGTTAAGAGGCTCGGTGCCCGAGGAACCAACTCCGGTGACTTAATGACGCACCAGGACGCTTGGCCTCACCAGAATGCGCTACTTAAAGCGGCAACACCCAGCTAACCTCCACACCATAGTGCATCGTCCTCCTACCTGGCACCACATCCGCCATGACCGCAAGCGCGAACACTCTGCGGGAGAGCTTGTCTTCGGGAATGGAGCTCGAGGTCGCCGCCCTCGCTCAAGTCGCTACACAAGCGGTGGCCACGCTGGCGGCCGACGACGAGAGCACCGTCAGCCATGCGTCCTACTTGCCGTCGTCCAACGTCCGGCGCCGCCGAGGTCGGGGACTCCTCCGAGGATGAGAAGGGCATGGGAGGCGGCAGGGCATGGTGTGCCAACTGGCCGGTCCGTCTCCCGTGTTCTACTTTTCCTCGCCGGAGACCGCACCTTCACTTCACGGGTCTTGAACCCTGCCCCCGTACATGGAGATCGCAGATGGAGGACGTCGGTGCTTATTTGTAGAATAGGTTTAGGGTCGGGTTTCATTTATTTTTCTGTCCTATAAAAGTTCGAAATGTAATGAAAATCTGCCGTGTTTGCATTAATCTCGGCCGGTGTATATGAATTAGTATATTGTAGGAGTACTAGCAAGATGCCCATGCGTTGCACGGAAGATCAAGATCTTGTGGGAGAAAAGGATGAACGAGGGAAGGCCTTATCTGCAAATGCACATTCACGCATTTCACATTTTTCTACATCTACGAGAACCTATGAAAAGGTTAACGTAAATTGCCTCTCTCTCTCCTCCCCTGATTTTCATGGTGGTGGGCCCCTCCCTCCCCCCAATCTACAATCAACAGCTCACACGTTTCACATTATGTTAATTACGTAACTGGGACTACGTAGGTGTGGCATTACCCGTCCTAAAAAAACCAACTAAGCCAACCTCCCAGCATATCGCGGGAAAAAGACCGGCAGCGCCCGTTTTAGTCGGGATTACCGGATTACTAGTAGTAGTATCGATGGATCGGGCGAAGCAACAAGTTTTTTTTGAGGGGGCGAAGCACCTAGTTTAAAAAGAAAAAAGGCGGTACACTCACAGCACCCCTGTCGCGGTCGTATTGCACCCCACACACGTTCGGTCCTGCACACGGCTCACGCAAGCGAAACGCGCTTCGGCTTGCCTCTTCACTAACACGTGGGACTGCACTTGGAGAAATCGACCATGCGCCAAACTCCCCCCGCCCACCACGCGAAAATCCTCCCCCCCCCCCCCCCACAAAAATTCCCCCCAAATCCTAGATTCAACCGTCCTTCGGCCAACTAGCCAATAATATTCCGCAAACCCCCTCCCCCCCCCCCTTGTCCCCCTCCACTCCATTCACTCCGCCAAAGCCGCCCTCCCCGCCACGCCGATACGTCGGCGCCGCGGTTCATCAAGGGGACGCACGGCGATCCTCTCGCTCCCACAGTACGCTCTCATAGACTGTCATCCTCTAGCCGCGTCACCACCGCTGGCGACGTTCTTGTGGAGGCACACGGCGGTCAGTGCCGCCACCGCTGGCGACATTCGTGTGGAGATGCACGGCAGTCAGCTTCTCCCACGGTATGCGCATTCTAGACTGAGGCCCCGTGCATGTCGGTGTAGCGCTGAATGTTAGCTAATAGACGCTGTTAATCTCACTGTTTGCCGAAGTAGTTTATAGTCAATATGCTCTGCTTAAGAAGCTTCCTTGCCCTGTTATGCACACAATCTGCTTAGCTGAGATGGCATGCCAAGGCCGATTAGTTGCTAAAATATCTTGCCATATATTTATTGTGACGTAGATTGCCATGGTCTAGTAGCCAATTTGTTAGGTGAAATAGCACTACACCGTTTTATACTCGATCTTTGTTGCTGCGATGGCCTTCGATAGTTCGATGGCTGTGTGCTCGACCTCATTATTTATTGAAACAGCCTGCCATAATTTAGCACTCAAATATGTTTGTTGAATTAGCTTTACATATATTTCGTTACTTAGATCTGCTTGTCCAAATATCTTGCCATAGCTTTAGACATCGACCTAGGTATTTTCTTCTGGACTTCATAAAAAAGCATATATGTTTTTCTTGTGATATCTAGTAGAAGAACTAATTTGTATGTCTAACAGATGGACAGGACTTGGATAACTTCTGCTCGAAGATTCTCCGCTGCATATGTCGAGGGGGTTGAAAACTTCATGAACTTTATCAGAGCTGAGTATGGTGGTACGAAATCAGATGTGCTCTGCCCGTGTAGCAGTTGTATGAATTTAGTTACAAGACCCCAGTCAACTGTGCAAAATCATCTACACTTGTATGGGATGTTGGTCACATATACTAGGTGGGTTCATCATGGTGAAGCTGTGAACGTCAATGTTATTGACTACGTGGAAGCAGCAGATCGCCATCTTGATCTGCCTGATGCTCAGGTGGAGGAGGAGGAGGAGGAGGTGGTGGCGGAGCCAGTGAGTTTGACCAACATTGAAACAATGCTACGAAATGCTCGTGCATTCCGTGAACTTTCACCTGCAGAAGAAAAATGGTGGGCCCGCATGTTGGAACAATGCAACGTGGCTGTCACCCGTGAAATAAGCTGTCAAGATTCTCAGCTATGGTCACCTTTCTTGAGTTAAGACATCCGAGCGGATGACCAACAAATCATTCAATGCGATGTTGGCTGCTTTCCATAAGCTTTCCCAGATGCGTCTGAGCTGCCACACACCTACAGTAAAATGAAGAATTTCCTCGTGCAGTTGGAATTGGATATGATATGATCCATGTTTGTAAGAATAATTGTGTTCTGTTCCGGGAGGATTATGCCAAATTAAGTGAATGCCCGAAATGCACATCATCAAGATGGAAAGAGGGCGATGATGTGAAGAGGATTCCTCATAATGTTCTGAGACATTTTCCAATTACACCAAGATTGCAGAGGTTGTTTCATGATGCTGAACAAGAGAGGATGTACTGTGGCATTCTAGGAACCAGGATTTTAGAGATTAGAATGTAATGAGCCATCCATCTCATGGTAGTGAGTGGAAAAGCTTCAATAATAAGCATGAAACGTTTGCTTCTGACCCGAGAAACATTAGACTTGGCTTAGCTTTAGATGGATTTAACCCATTTGGCCACCAGAGCGCCACATATAGCATGTGGCCAGTGCTTGTTATCCCTTACAACATGCCTCCAAATGTCTGCACCAAAGAATCAAACTACATGATGGCCTTGCTCATCCCAGGTCCAAAAAGCCACGGAAAGGATTTTGATTTGTTCATGGAGCCTCTTGTGGAGGAACTTCAACAGCTATGGAGGGTGTTCTCACCGAGACCTATATAGCAGCCCACCAGCTGATTTCTTTACGTGTGTTGTTATAATTTGGTGCATCCATGATTATCCGGCTTTGGGCACTATGTCGAGTGAGCGACACATGGTTACAATGCATGTGTTATTTGTGATAGGAATCATTTGTCATCACGCAATACTTAGCAAGATATGTTACATTGGACACCGTCGTTTCCTTGCCAAGGTCAAGCCGCATCCTAGAAAATACCAAAGACATGTGTTCAATGCAAAGCATGAAAACCGTGATGCGCCAAAGAGGCTCACCGCTGATGAGTTGCAAGTGAAATTAGAGAAGGTCAGGCATATTACACCAGGAAACCATCCTGATAATGGTAGCGGGAAAAGGAAGCGTGGCAGGGTAGAAGAGAGATTATTGTTTACCCGCAGGTTCACTTTGTGGGACTTGGAGTATTGGAAAGATTTGGATCTGCGGCATGATCTTGATGTGATGCACATCGAGAAAAATATATGTGACAACATTATCGGCACACTTCTTAATATTGAAGGAAAGACGAAAGATACCTTAAAATCTAGGATTGATTTGACACACTGGTATCGAGAAAGGATTTGCGGTGCAAGATGAAGGTAAACCACGGGATATGGCACCGGTAATGCGTCTTGGACAAGATAAAAAGAAAAGAATTCTGCAAGGTCCTGTCACGTGTGAGATTCCCACATGGATTTGCGTCCAACCCTAAAAGGAGAGTCAGTGCAGATGGAGACAAGGTACAAGGGTTGAAAACTCATGACTGCCACGTCCTACTTCAAAGGGTTTTACCTGTTATCCTTAGAGGATTGGGCATACGACTTACTCTGAGCAATTGCGAGTTGGGACAATTCTTGAGGAACTCTGCGGTAGAAATATTAGGATAGATGCTTTGGAGCGTCTTAGAGACAAGATACCAACTATCCTATGCGACCTTGAGAAGATATATCCTCCAGCCTTCTTTGATGTGATGGTGCATTTTGCTGTTCATCTACCTGATGAGGCACTACTTAGAGGTCCAGTACAGTACGGCTGGATGTACCCTATTTAAAGGCGGCTAGGCACTTTCAAGGGCTATGTTGGGAATAGAGCTAGACCAGAGGATTCCATTGCAGAGGCCTACTGCTTTGCTGAAGCGTTGACATTACGCTCAAAATACATTGAAACAAGCTGATCAGCTTAGCAAAGGCGTGGATGAAGACAATCCCGGGCTCAATGTTTTCGATTATTCTGCTCGGATTCTGAGGAAGAGTCGACAAGAGGACAAACCTAAAGATTTGGACAAAATGGTTTGGTATGTGTTGAATAACTGTCCTGAGATACTACCTTATATCAAGTAAGTTCTAAGTACTGCAGCTTATACATCGTAATCTACTAAACATGCAGCAGATTCTTATATATTTAGATGTTTGACGTGATCACTATGTTGTGCAGCATCTACAAAAAGGAGTTACTGCCGCAAAATCCAAGAAACATTGACAAACTGGTTATGGCAGGATTTGCGAAATGGTTCAAGAGCCATGTAAGCTTTTGAATTACCTTTGTCGATTTTTAATATATTGAGTACATAAGATGATCAGCTTGTCTATTTACTAACCATAGGTTAAGAAGATGCGGGAGGATGGGCAGGGAGTTGATGATGCCCTTTACTCACTAGCAATGGGTCCTCATACTCGGGTAAGACATTATGAATCTTGCGTTGTTGGAGATGTGCGCTACAACACCCTTGCACGAGAAGAAGGCAGGAATACACAAATACATATGACAAAGAGACAACTGAAATGTATGCTAACATAACAGACATTGTTCAGTTGTAGTATATCTCCAGTTTCGAGGATCATCGGTGTGTGGTCTGTTGTGTTGTCGTTGGTATAACCTGTTTTCCAGGATCGCAAAACCCAGAGCTGATGATTATTTTAAATCCATCAATGTCAAGGTGGCGTACCAGACCAACGAGCCTTTTGTTTTGGCAAATAAGCAACACAGATATTTTTCTTGGAAGACACATTTGCGCTAGCGATGACTGGAGAGTAGTGCAAAGGTTTGAGCAGAGGAATTCGTTTAATGAAGTTGCACAACAAGATGATGCTTACACTACTCCTGATGTACAAGATAACATAGATGTTCCTAATATCTTTGAGAACCATCACGTCAATGACGCCAACGAAAAGATCGCCTATCGTGTTGTGGACATACAAGAGTTGATCAAGAAGAAGCCAACATTCGAGGACGTTGAGGACGAAGAAGAAGATGACACCATGGGGAATTACGATTCAGACTGATACACATGGCGAAGATGTTGACGCTGCTGTTGCGGATGATGATTACATTGCTTTTGTCATATTTGCCTGTCAGAAGACGTTTTTTTATCTACTATGTGAAATTGTGTTTGCTATGACAACTGAAACCTGATGAACATGTTGTTTAGTATTTTCCTGTGAGAACATCACTTGTTATGTATGTTGAATTGTGTTTGGTGATTGTATGATGACTAAAACATGATGACATTGTTGTTTAGTTGTACTCATATTTGGCTGTGAAACTTGAATTTGATGACATAGTTTGCTGTTGGACTGCAATTTTCTCGACATCTTCGAATGAGACAAAACTGACCCGACAGGTCCTCTGCCAATTTATTTATTTATTACCAAAAGGGCCTCTGCTATTTATTTATTTATTTATGAGCAAAAGGGGATACCCCCTAATTTCCGTTAATAGAAATCATTAGATGTTCACAACACTACGCCCAGCCTGCTACACAGGTTTCATTCATTACTAGTTTCAGCAAAGTGCTCATGTCATAGCCACTGAATACATCACGAGTGCTACATACACTGCAAATAAAGAGACAATCATCCTATAGAGCACATCGATTTTGCCCATTATCTTCACAAGCTCTTTCATCTCCTCATTGTTGTCAAGGCCGTTCAGCAGCTGTTTCTTGGCCATGATCAGAGGAACTGCATCTTTAACCTTCCGCTCTGCATCTTCCTCTTCTATCGTTCCTTCAGTTACTTGTCCAATAACCCAACCTGCTGGTATTGGGATTCTTCAGCTAACCAAATAATCAGTGTAGTTGCACTACCCCACATCAGCAACTTCCTAGAAATACAAATCACACGAATCTTCCCTTTTCTGCACGAATCAAATTGGAAGATCATCAACCAAACTATTAAAAAAATCAGCAACTGAAAGCAGCAGAACAACACTTAAACATATTATTACCCCATGATTCGGGCATTTGTAGAAGACTCGGCTAGGGTTGAGGATTGTGGTTGAGACACGACGGATGACTCTGTGTGATTTGCAGCAGTGGCACCACACCAACGGCAGCGGGTTGTGATGAGCAACCGGCTGCGGTGCGCGTGCTGGTGGAGGTGTGATGAGACCCACAGGCGATGGTACGGGTGGTGACTTGGCGCATATTTGGTTGTTGCCTGCTGAAGAGCAGGTGGACGAGCAGCCAGCGAACATGGTTGCTGTGGCCAGAGCTTCTGATGCTAGGCAGAGTAAGTAGAGAAGAGGAGAAGCGAACGTTGGATATGTCAGTTTCATTACTTGCAAAGTAGCATAGCACCATATATAGTCATAGTCTCGGTTTGGATTCGAACCAACTATAGGAGCACGTTTCTAAAACTCAGCAACGTCTCTTTACTGGTACACTAGCTTGTTCTGTACACCTTCTCAAGTATTTGATTCCTCCACCTGAAATCTGGGACCCATCGGAAGGGTCTCTGTATTTCACAAAAAAAAAAAATGTGCCCCCCGCTGACAGGTCAGACCCACCAGCTATCTTCGCACGCAAGGAAGTGCCTCCTTATTCCGTACAAAAAAATGAATACTCCCCCTGCCAGCTGGAACCCAACATCATGGGAGGCTGACTTGTGGGCCTACCAAGTTGATGGGGACAGAGGGCTTTGTCAACTTAGTCAATATGAACGATTCTAGCTCCAGTTACCGTATGATGTTCATCAAACTACAGTAGTGCTTCTTCAACCTCTGGTCTTGCTCCAGCCGCCCAAACCAGCACCGGTCGTGCCGCGTGCTCCTTCCTCCCGTGGCCGGTTGTGATGCCGTGGAGGCCTCACCACCCCCTACTACTCCCACCGCTCACCAGGCCATCCTTCTACTCACCCACACCCCATGTTATTTTGCGGCGACGGCAGCCTCACGCCACAACCGAACCAGTGAACCCTCGTACTCCTCTCCGCCTGGGCATCCACTGCTGCGTCTTCCCCGGCTCTGCGTCGTACCCTTCCTAGGCCTCGTCGTCGTCCATCGCCTTCGTGCTCTCAGCGCGGCGTGGTCAATGTGGTCAGCGACCGACTTCTATCGAAAATCTTTGCCGCGTGGAGAGGCGGCAATTTGGGTCCATGGTCGCACTGGGTCCACGGCCACAACCCAGTCTTTTGTGATTTGCCAAGTAAGTCGCGTTGTCGAGGCTGTTGGGCTGCAAATCTTTCAAGACGAGGAGAGCTTCATTAATTTGGCGAGAAAATGGCCTATCAGTAATGAGAAATGGGTTGTACATTTTTAAAACACATTAAACCGGCAATTAGTTTCAAATTTCTTTTTGTCATTTCGAGATTTTAAATTGCATTAATTTTTATGCGTGGGCAATTTGTTGGATTTTATATTGATATACATTTATTTTTAAAATTAGTTTGAATGTGACTCGAAATTTCGGGATTAAAAACAGTTCGGACAGCACCGAAATATGCAAAATTTCGTTTAATTTTTTAACCATGGCCACAATATGGGTTGTAATGCTAACAAAAAGAATATGGGCTAAAAAAACCTTAAGAATTAGCAAATGGGCTGTAAATTATTAGAAATAATGGCAGATGGGTGGTATGTTGTTTTCCACAGATTTGAGGCTTTCCTAAAAAAAAGGTTGACGCACAAGCAGTGACTGTTGGATGTCCATCCAACAGCCGTCATGCTTCTTCAATCTTTGCTCTTCCAGCTCCAGCCGCTCAAACAAGCGCCGGCGGGACTGCCTGCTCCCTCCTCCCCACGTCTGGGTCAGCGCCAAGCAGCCTCACCGCCCCATCGTACTCCCATCGCTGGCCTAGCCATCCCTCTACTCACCCACACCTGCTGTTATTCTCCGGCGACGGCAGACGAACCAGTAAACCCTCGTACAGTTGTACTCCCCTCCGCGTGGGAAACAACAGCCGAGTCTTCCCTACCTCCGTGTCGTTCCATTCCAAGGCCTCGCCATCTGGTGCTCTCGGTGCGGCGTGGTCAAATGGTCAAGGAACGACTTCCATCGGAAGAGTACTGTATGTGGAGAGGCTGACAGCTGGGTCCACGGCAGCCACAAGGAAGTGCCTCCTTATTACACAGAAAATAATTATTACTCCACCTGACAGCAGGGACCCACCGGACGGGCCACCGTATTTGGCGAAAAAATGTTTCCCCCCTGACTGCTAGGACCCACCGGACGGGCCAACGTATTTCACAAAAAAAAAAGTTCCCCCCGCTGTCATCTCGGACCCACCGGAGGTGCCTCCTTATTACGCACAAAAAATGAATACTCCCCCTGCTAGTTGGAACCCACCTTGGTGGTAGGCTGACTTGTGGGCCTACTAAGTTGACGGGGACGGACTGCTTTGTCAACTTAGTCAATATGAACGATTCTAGCTCCAGTGACCGTACGATGTCCATCCAACGGCCGTAGTGCTTCTTCAACCTCTGGTCTTGTTGCTCCAGCCGCCCAAAGCAGCACCGGTCGTGCCGCATGCTCCTACCTCCCGTGGCCAGCTGTGCTGCCGCGGAGGCCTCACCGCCCCCTACTATTCCCACCGCTGGCCAGGCCATCCCTCTACTCACACACACACCCTGTTATTCTGCAGCGACGGCGGCCTCACACCGCAGCGAACCAGTGAACCCTCGTACCCCTCTACGCGCGGGCTTCCACTGCCGTGTCTTCCCCGGCTCCACGTCGTCCCCTTCCTAGGCCTCGTCGTCGTCCACCGCCCTGGTGCTCTCGGCACGGCATGGTCAACGTGGTCAAGGAACGGCTTCCATCAGACGTGGATTTGTCGTGGAGAGGCCGATACCGGGTCCACACCGCTTGACAAGGAAGTGCCTCCTTATTATGTGCAAAATAATTATTCCTCCACCTGACAGCAGGGACCCACCGAACGGGCCACCGTATTTCGCGAAAAAACATTTCCCCCTGACTGCGGGAACCCACCAGCTACATCTTCGCACGCAAGGAAGTGCGTCCGGGCAAAAAAAAATGATTCGCCCCCTGACTGCTGGGACCCACTAGCTACATCTTCACAGGCAAGGAAGTGCCTGATAGTCGGGGCCCACCTGGTCGAAGCGTACGTAGCGTTGTCATACTGGTCGCGAACATGTACGTACATACTGGTCGATGTAGAGGCGCGCACGTGTCGTAGTAGAGGCGCGCACGTAGCATGTACACGTATGTACAACGGCCAGTGTGCAAGAAAGAAAATACAGCCACGTACATACATACGGGCAGGGTCTCGAACGCCTACTCACGCATACGTACGGCCAGGGCTTGTGTACATGGCTGGCTCAGAACGGAGAAACGGCGTCGTCGTCGTGTTCATGGGGAGCCAACCGGCTGGGTCGAAACGGAATGCATCGTCGTGTTCATCGGGAGGGCTTGGACGGAACAGCCGATGGAAACGAGGCCTGGCATACTGCAGAAGAGAGGAAACAGCCTTGTGTTCGACCGGCCACGTTCGAAACGGGATCCTGTTCATCGGGAGGGGTCTGGCGTACCGCAAAACGGAAGAAACGGACCTCCTACGGTCGAAACGGGGGTCCTGTTGATCGGGAGGGGTGTGGCGTACTGCAAAAGCGGAGAAGCGGACTTGTGTTGGAGCGCCACGATCAAAGCAGGGGTCCTGTTCATCGGGAGGGTGCAGCATACCGCAAAACGAGACTCCATGGGATCTGTTCATCTCCACCATCGACCCCTCCGGCCTCCACGGACTCTTGTTCATCCACCGTCGACCTCCTCCGGCCTCCACTGCGATTGTTCATCCACGGGCTCCTGTTCATCCAGCCTCCACCGCGCGCTACTCCACTGGCTACTGTTCAACCAGCCCTCTCCACGGGCTCCTGTTCAACCACCCCTCCACGGGCTACTGTTCATCCAGCCCTCCACCGTCTACTGTTCATCCTGCCCTCCACGGGGTGGTCCTGTTCATCCTGCCCTCCACGGGGTCCTGTTCATCCAGCCCCAACCGGCTCGAACGATCGGGGTCCTGTTCATCCAGAGGCAACGCCACGGGGTCCTGTTCATCCACCCCCACCGAGAAATGTTCATCCAAACCCCCCAGCAACGCTCACTGTTCATCCAGAGGCAGCATCTACCAGCTTCAGTTAGCAGCAGTAGTGAAGGAATCGCTCGATTGGGTTCAGTTAACAGCCATCGATCGATCGCTCGGGTTCGATAGCGCGTAACTGCGGTCTGTCGCTTTCGGGTTCAGTTAGAGCCAAGGCCTCGCTCGGGTTCAGTTAGAGCCCAACGCCTCGCACCCATGTGCGTACATACGAGAGAAACGCGCATCGCTCGGCCCCCGACCACCCACCGTAACCGGGGACTCCCCGATATTTTCCGCGCCCTCGCTTCTACCACGGTTTTTTCCGTCATGGACGGCCCAAACAATGTCATGCAGCTGCGTCTCCGGCCCGCCCAGGACAAAAATCCCATTTTCTGTCATGATTTTTTTGTCATAGAAGTAGGACCCACTACTAGGAAAAGGGCTATAGATGATATGGACACTAATGGCGCACCAGACATGTGGTGCGCCACTACTATATACTAATGGCGCATCACATACAGGTGCGCCATTAGTAATATATTACTAATGGCGCACCTGGTGTGTGGTGCGCCATTAGTAGTTTTGGAAAAAAAATTGTTACTAATGGCGCACCGTGGGATAGTGCGCCATTACTAGTTGACATAGTAATGGCGCACCACACCCACCGTGCGCCACTAGTAGTTTTGAAAAAAAAATAAAAAAATTGTTAGTAATGGCGCACTAGTGGACAGTGCGCCATTACTAGTTTTAACTAGTAATGGCGCTAATGGCGCATTGTCCACTTGTGCGCCATTACTAACTTTTTTTCAAAAAAAATTCAATTTTTTTTCGAAACTAGTAGCGCCGCACCGTGGGTGTGGTGCACCATTACTAGTTTAACTAGTAATGGCGCACCAAAAGAAAATAAGTTTCCCATGTGATATGTGGCTAGTTGTTGGGAAAATTTACAGCTATGAATTTCGACTTTATTTGCAAAATCTCTCAGGAATTTGTAAAATGGGCATAATTTTTGTATACGAACTCGGATTAAAAAGTTTTTTATATGAAAAATCATCTACTCGAAAAGTTACATCCAAATTTAACTGGGGGAACCCCGTTAAACATTTTCAAAATCCTCAAAAATCTAACAGAAAAAAGTTACGGGGCTTTTACGATCTGGAGGCAAAAAAATTCAAAAAAAATCAAACTTACTAGTGGCGCACCGTGCGCTAGGTGCGCCACTAGTAACTGAAAAAAATAGTTTGAATTTTTTTCGGATTTTTTCAAAATATGATACGTAATATGAACGGAAGTTTGAAATAATTTTCAAAATTTCATCACACTCATGAACATGAACAAAGTCCTAAACATCAACAAGGTTTAATAGGATTGATATGCTAGATATATCAACAAGTACCTGTGAAGTGAGCTGGTGTTGGGGTTGGATAGAACTCTGAAGTTAAACTTGCTTGGGCTGGAGTAGTGTGAGGATGGGTGACCTTTCAGGAAGTTTGACCATGGAGTGTGATTTGACCCGAGATTAAGCCATAGTGACCCGAGATTAAGAAAAAAACGAAAAAATATATAAAAATTTTGAAAAAAAATTGAAAAAAATTTGTTACTAATGGCGCACTCCTATGTGGTGTGCCATAATTAAGTGAGATAGTAATGGCGCACCTCTAGGCATACTAATGGCACACTACTGGTGTGTGCCATTAGTAGGCCTTTTCCTAGTAGTGACCCCACCACATCTATGATGATACCGTGTTTTGTCATAATTATTGTCATAGAAGTGTCATAAGTATGACAGAAAACCTTTTCGTTCGGCTCAAAATGTCACGAATGTGTCTTTTTTTGTAGTGAGAACAACCAGGAACATGCTATGGGAGATGGATCACTCATCGTTACCACTAGACGCGCAGTGCCGTGCAGCGGAAGTAGAGTTGAGGCAGCGCGTTCCCGGATTCCCCTCCTCTTTGACGATCTCCCCCGAGCAACCAGTCGTTCGATTCCACGTACAAGTTCGCCGGAGCGGTGCAGGTGCACCGCCTCTAACGGTATCCGCGCATGCAGGAGGAACACCGTGCGGCATACTGCTAGGTCCTATCACACAATCGGTGGCGAGTGGAGGTGGTTATTCGCAACACATGCAAACCTAGTGACAACGCCGAAGCAATCAACCGCATGAGTGTGTCGCACCTCCACTTTAAATAGGCGTCCATCGCGGGCTCAACACTTGGGCCTCGCACGGACCCTAAAGCCCAAAATCTGTTCGGCCGGGATCCGAGTCCGAGTAGGATCACATCTGACTCGTGGAGTCTGATCCGGCCTCACAGGTTCCTTCCCTTAAGCGCGCGACCCCTTAGGTTCATGTCGACTTGGTCGCAGGTCGGATCACCTCTGACCCGCTCGGCTGGTAGCGGCCTCTAGCGAGGCGTGCCGACCACCAAGTAGACAATGAAGCTTGTTAGGCGAACCTGTACATCACACTTCCATTCCTTTTGCCACACGATATATGTTGCCGGGCTCAAGAAGAGTCAGTCATCCTTGTGCTAGCCTGACCTCTTTCTTGTTGCAGTGATGCCGGCCACAAACCGGATTATCTCATAATCCTTGTCGCATGGCCATGCTTATCCTAGTCGGATCACATGAGGGGCCCAGATTATATCTCTCCGGAGGGGAAAATCCCATCTTGCTCGACCACGTCTCGCAGCATGGGTCTGGACAAACCCGAAACCTACCTTTGTAACTACCCAATTACGGAGTAGCGTTTGGTCGTCCCAAAGCAGGTCTATCACCATCCTGAGTACATGCGTTAGTGCTACCTCTTGATCTTGCGTTGGTTTTTCCTATGAAGAGGAAAGGGTGATGCAGCAAAGTAGCGTAAGTATTTCCCTCAATTTTTGAGAACTAAGGTATCAATCCAGTAGGAGACTACACACAAGTCGCCTCGTACCTACACAAACAAATAATAACCTTGCAACCAACGCGATAAAGGGGTTGTCAATCCCTTCACGGCCACTTGCAAAAGTGAGATCTGATAGAGATGATAAGATAGTATTTTTGGTATTTTCATGATAAAGATTGAAAGTAAAGATTGCAAAGTAAAAATAGATTGGAAACTTATATGATGGAGAATAGACCCGGGGGCCATAGGTTTCACTAGTGGCTTCTCTCAAGATAGCATAAGTATTACGGTGGGTGAACAAATTACTGTCGAGCAATTGATAGAATAGTGCATAGTTATGAGAATATCTAGGCATGATCATGTATATAGGCATCACGTCCGCGACAAGTAGACTGAAATGATTATGCATCTACTACTATTACTCCACACATCGACCGCTATCCAGCATGCATCTAGAGTATTAAGTTCATAAGAACAGAGTAACACATTAGGCAAGATGACATGATGTAGAGGGATAAACTCAAGCAATATGATATAAACCCCATCTTTTTATCCTCGATGGCAACAATACAATACGTGTCGTTTCCCCTTCTATCACTGGGATCGAGCACCGCATGATTGAACCCAAAGCTAAGCACTTCTCCAATTGCAAGAAAAAACAATCTAGTAGGCCAAACCAAACTGATAATTTGAAGAGACTTGCAAAGATAACCAATCATACATAAAAGAATTCAGAGGAGATTCAAATATTGTTCATAGATAATCTTGATCATAAACCCACAATTCATCGGATCTCGACAAACACACCGCAAAAAGAGTTACATCGAATAGATCTCCAAGGCGATCGAGGAGAACTTTGTATTGAGATCCAAAGAGAGAAGAAGCCACCTAGCTAATAACTATGGACCCGAAGGTCTGTGGTAAACTACTCACCCATCATCGGAGAGGCTATGGTGTTGATGTAGAAGCCCTCCGTGATCGATGCCCCCTACGGCGGAGCGCCGGAAAAGGCCCCAAGATGGGATCTCACGGGTACAGAAGGTTGCGGCGGTGGAAATAGGGTGTCGTGGTGCTCCTGGATGTTTTCGGGGTATATGGATATATATAGGACGAAGAAGTAGGTCGGTGGAGCTGCGAGGGGCCCACGAGGGTGGGGGCGCGCCCAGGGGGCAAGCGCGCCTCCCTGCCTCGTGGCCTCCTTGCTTCTTTCTTTACGTCCACTCGAAGTCCCCTGGATCACGTTTGTCCCAATAATAACTCTCCCGAAGGTTTCATTCCGTTTGGACTCCGTTTGATATTCCTTTTCTGCGAAACACTGAAATAGGCAAAAAAACAGCAATTTGCACTGGGCCTTCGGTTAATAGGTTAGTCCCAAAAATAATATAAAAGTGCTTAGTAAAGCCCATTAAACATCCAAAACAGATAATATAATAGCATGGAACAATAAAAAATTATAGATACGTTGGAGACGTATCAAGCATCCCCAAGCTTAATTCCTGCTCGTCCTCGAGTAGGTAAATGATAAAAACATAATTTTTGATGTGGAAAGCTACCTAGCATAATTCTCAATCTAATTTTCTTTATTGTGGCATGAATTTTCAGATTCGAAAGATTCAAGATAAAAGTTTAATATTGACATGAAAATAATAATACTTCAAGCATACTAACAAAGCAATCATGTCTTCTCAAAATAACATGGCCAAAGAAAGTTATCCCTACAAAATCATATATTCTGGCTATGCTCTATCTTCACCACACAATATATTTAAATCATGCACAACCCCGATGACAAGCCCAGCAATTGTTTCATACTTTTGATGTTCTCAAACTTTTTCAATCTTCACACAATATATGAGCATGAGCCATGGACATAGCACTATATGTGGAATAGAATGGTGGTTGTGGAGAAGACAAAAAGGAGAAGATAGTCTCACATCAACTACGCATATCAACGGGCTATGGAGATTCCCATTAATAGATATCAATGTGAGTGAGTAGGGATTGCCATGCAACGGATGCACTAGAGCATTAAGTGTATGAAAGCTCAACAAAAGAAACTAAGTGGGTGTGCATCCAACTCGCTTGCTCACGAAGACCTAGGGCATTTTGAGGAAGCCCATCATTGGAATATACAAGCCAAGTTCTATAATGTAAAATTTGCACTAGTATATGAAAGTGACAACATAAGAGACTCTCTATCATGAAGATCATGGTGCTACTTTGAAGCACAAGTGTGGTAAAAGGATAGTAACATTGTCCCTTCTCTCTTTTTCTCTCATTTTTTCTCTCTTTTCTTTTGTTTGGGCCTTATTCTCTTTTTATGGCCTCTTTTCTTTCTGTCTTTTTTAGTCCGGAGTCTTATCCCGACTTGTGGGGGAATCATAGTATCCATCGTCCTTTCCTAACATGGGACAATGCTCTAATAATGATGATCATCACACTTTTATTTACTTACAACTCAAAAATTACAACTCAATACTTAGAACAAAATATGACTCTATGTGAATGCCTCCGGCGGGGTACCGGGATATGCAATGAATCAAGAGTGACATGTATGAAAGAGTTATGAATGGTGGCTTTGCCACAAATACGATGTCAACTACATGATCATGCAAAGCAAAATGACAATGATGAAGCGTGTCATAATAAACGGAACGGTGGTAAGTTGCATGGCAATATATCTCGGAATGGCTATGGGAATGCCATAATAGGTAGGTATGGTGGCTGTTTTGAGGAAGGTATATGGTGGTTGTATGATACCGGCGAAAGGTGCGCGGTATTAGAGAGGCTAGCAATGGTGGAAGGGTGAGAGTGCGTATAATCCATGGACTCAACATTAGTCATAAAGAACTCACATACTTATTGCAAAAATCTATTAGTTATCGAAACGAAGTACTATGCGCATGCTCCTAGGGGGATAGATTGGTAGGAAAAGACCATCGCTCGTCCCCGACCGCCACTCATAAGGAAGACAATCAATAAATAAATCCTGCTCCGACTTCATCACATAACGGTTCACCATACGTGCATGCTACGGGAATCGCAAACTTTAGAACAAGTATTTCTCAAATCCACAACTACTCAACTAGCATGACTCTAATATCACCATCTTCATATCTCAAAACAACTATCAAGTATCAAACTTCTCATAATATTCAATGCACTTTTATATGATCATTTTTATTATACCTATCTTGGATGCTCATCACTTTTAGGACTAAAATTTTAACCAAAGCAAATTACCATGCTGTTCTAGAAGACTCTCAAAATAATATAATTTAAGCATGAGATATCAATTATTTCTATAAAATAAAACCACCGCCGTGCTCTAAAAGATATAAGTGAAGCACTAGAGCAAAAATTTCTAGCTCAAAAGATATAAGTGAAGCACATAGAGTATTCTAATAAATTCCGATTCATGTGTGTCTCTCCCAAAAGGTGTGTACAGCAAGTATGATTGTGGTAAACTAAAAGGCAAAGACTCAAATCATACAAGACGCTCCAAGCAAAACACATATCATGTGGTGAATAAAAATATAGCATCAAGTAAAGTTACCGATGGACGAAGACGAAAGAGGGGATGCCTTCCGGGGCATCCCCAAGTTTAGGATTTTGGTTGTCCTTAAATTTTACCTTGGGGTGCCTTGGGCATCCCCAAGCTTAGGCTCTTGCCACTCCTTATTCCATAATCCATCAAATCTTTACCCAAAACTTGAAAACTTCACAACACAAAACTCAACAGAAAATCTCATGAGCTCCGTTAGCGAAAGAAAACAAACCACCGCTTAAAGGTATTGTAATGAACTAATTCTTTATTTATATTGGTGTTAAACCTACTGTATTCCAACTTATCTATGGTTCATATCCTCCGATACTACTTATAAATTCATCAAAATAAGCAAACAACACACGAAAAACAGAATCTGTCAAAAATTGAACATTCTGTAGTAATCTGTATCTAATGCAAACGTCTGTAACTCAGAAAAATCTACCAAAATAGGAAGACCTAGTAATTTGTTTATTGAACTACTGCAATTGGAATCAGTATTTTATCACGTTCTGGTGATTTTTAACAATTGTTTTCGTGAGCAGAAAGTTACTGACTTTT
Organism: Aegilops bicornis; assembly: GCA_021605145.1. Lineage (NCBI taxonomy): Eukaryota > Viridiplantae > Streptophyta > Magnoliopsida > Poales > Poaceae > Aegilops > Aegilops bicornis. The sequence goes on along the minus strand of CM038671.1, from coordinate 575,985,245 downwards.
TCAGCAAGATCAAATAACTATCATCCAAGAAGATCCTATAGGTTTTACTTGGCACAAACACTAATTAAAACATAAAACCACATCTAACCAGAGGCTAGATCAAATATTTATTACTAAACAGAACCAAAAAGCAAGGAACAAAAATAAAATTGGGTTGCCTCCCAACAAGCGCTATCGTTTAAGGGTCGGGCTCTCCTGCTGGGTTCCCAGCACGCACTATCGTGCAGGGCGAACCAGAGGCCAGCACGTGTCCTGGTGGACCCCCACCACTTAAATAACCCAACGTATCTCTCTGATTGCAGTTAGGTTCCACAAAATCAGCAAAACATCATCTTTCTCTCCCGCGTAACAACAGATTGCCGCCAAAATCTCTTCTGTGGCTTCAACCTTTGTCCTACCAATCTATTTCCATTGTTACCCCCTAGATGGGAGGAGAATATATCAAGATTGACATAAAATTGTCCTCTCCGTGGATCAACATCTACGGTGTTCTTCAGCATGGACGGAGCTCCTGGCACTTCATCGTCTATAGGTATGTTCTTGCTCCTGCAACGCAATGTACAGATTATTAACACTCTTGATCATACGAAGGTGATAAGATTAAAAGAAAGAAACAAACAAAGAGTTGAATGTTTGACATGCAAATTAGTCCTTCAGAAATAGCTCCCCGTACTTCATCTTCCTTAGCCCTTCAGAATTGCATTATAATTCTGTTACTGATGATCACTCCTACGATGTTGTGCACATTATGCATCAGAGTACCACCTAAGTTTGTGCTAAATTTTATTGCATGTGATTTCTCCTTTGACTTATTCTCTTTTTCGCTAACTCTAATAATAGAGATTAATGTATCAAAGAAAAAGATCAATATTTTGCTAATGCTACTGTGACTACCATGTGTTGTTTTGCAACACATTTTGTACTATCTTTAAGAGCTTTTCATGTTTCACTGAAACCAGGACTGTGAATATCGTGTGATTTTTTACTCCGTGTGTCATCCATCAACTAATTAGTATATGATGAATTTTATGTTGTGTAGATCATGGCACCACAAATGTGGGAGAGGCGGGTGGAAATACAAATGATTATTACATCAAAAGGTTAAAACTAGAGATATGAATGGAATTTGAAAATGACGATATAGCATATGAGTTTTACAATGCATATGCAGGACATGTAGGTTTCAGTGTCAGGAAATCTTGGCATGATAAATCCTCGACAACTAATGCTATTCGAACAAAGAAATTTTTATGCTCAAAGGCAGGTTACAAGGACAAGAGCAAGGAACAATGTCAGAGGAAGCGAGCAGATACAAGAGTTGGTTGTCTGGCAGAGTTGACCATCAAAATAAGTGCTAATGGTAAATATGTAATAAGCAGCTTTGAGGATGCTCATAATCATGAACTCGTAACTCCAAGCAAACCCCATCTACTGCGTTCCCAAAGAAGAATTACAGAAGGTCAGAAGGCCCAAATTGACATTTTGAATGATTCGGGTAACAGACCAAAATCTGGCCATGAAGTGATGAGTAGACAAGCAGGGGGTCGGCAGTGTCTTAGCTTCGGTCAAAAAGATTATAAAAATTATCTCCGATCAAAGCGTATGCAATCAATTCAAGAAGGAGATACAGGTGCCATTCTTCAATATCTACAGAACAAGCAGATGGAAAATCCTTCCTTTTTTATGCTATACAAGTAGACGAAGATGAGATGATGACCAATATATTCTGGGCAGATGCAAGATCAATATTAGATTATCACTACTTTGGTGATGTGGTATGCTTTGACACAACCTTTAAGACAAATAGTTATGTGTCACGCCCAAGATGCGACCCTATCCTAAAGGAACTCGAAGGTCCCACCAAGGATAGAAGCGCATCTTGAAGACGCTTTTGCAAGGTGGATATCATTACATCAACATTACATAATGGTGGGGATACATCCAAGACATACAATGTCACATGAATACAACAATACATCATATGCAGGATCAACATCCGGCTATGGATGAAACATAAACAGAAACACAAACGACATCCACTTCGCTAGCCCAGTGCTGCCGACCGAACCTATCCTCGATCGAAGAAGCAGAAGAAGAACTCCAAAACAAGTAAACATCGCTCTCGCGTCATGATCATCGCATAAACCTGTACCTGCAACTGTTGGTGCAGTAATCTGTGAGCCATGAGGACTCAGCAATCCCATTACCATGGGTATCAAGACTAGCAAAGCTTAATGGGAAAAGGAAGGGGTAAAGTGGTGAGGTTGCAGCAGCGACTAAGCATGATATGGTGGCTAACTTACGCAAATAAGAGAGAGGAGAGAAGCAAAGCAAGCGGTCGTCAACTAGTAATGATCAAGAAGTGATCCTAAACTCCTACTTACGTCAGACATAACCCAGAAACCGTGTTCTCCTCTCGATCCACCCCGAAAAGAGACACTCACGGTTACGCACACGGTTGGTGTATTTTAGAAGAGTTTACTTCAAGTTTGCTACAACCGGATATTAACAAATTCCCATCTGCCACATAACCGCGAGCACGGCTTTCGAAAGTTCAAACCCTGCAGGGTGTCCCAACTTAGCCCATGATAAGCTCTCGCGATCAACGAAGGATATTCCTTCTCCCAGGAAGACCCGATCAGTCTCGGAATCCCGGTTTACAAGACATTTCGACAATGGTAAAACAAGACTAGCAAGACCGCCCGATGCGCCGACAATCCCGATAGGAGCTGCATATATCTCGTTCTCAGGGCAACACCGGATGAGACATCCTACGAGTAAAACCAGACCTCGAGTTTCCCCGAGAGGGCCCCACAGTCTGCTCGTTTCGGGCCAACACTTAGACAAGCATTGGCCCGGGGGGGGGCTAAATAAAGATGACCCTTGGGTTAATTACTCCCAAGGGAAAAGTAGGTGGTGGTGAGACAAATGGTAAAACCAAGGTTGGGCCTTGCTGGAGGAGTCTTATTCAAAGCGAACTGTCAAGGGGGTCCCATAAATCACCCAACCGCGTTAGGGACGCAAAATCCGGGAACATAATACCGATATGACGGAAACTAGGGCGGCAAGAGTGGAACAAAACACCAGGCATAAGGCCGAGCCTTCCACCCTTTACCAAGTATATAGATGCATTAATAATATAAGAGATATTGTGATATCCCAACATAAACATAATCCAACATGGAGCAATCTTCATCTTCTGCAACTAGCAACGCTATCGGAGGGCTGAGCAAAAGCGGTAACATAGCCAAACAATGACTTGCATAGGAAAGGTGTCAAAGGTTAGAGGTACATGGCAATATGGGAGGCTTGATAAGCGGTGATAGGTAGCGCGACATAGCGATAGAACGAAGCAACTAGCATAGCAATGATAGTAGTGAGATCCAGGGTAGCGATCATCTTGCCTGAAATCCTGCTAGGAAGAAGAACGAGTCCATGAAGAAGACGAGCGGATGAAGCCGAACCAAGCGTGAGCGAACGAATCCTCACGATCGCATAGCGAAAGCGGAACTATCGAGAAGAAAGACACAACATAGTAAACACACCACACATGAACAAGGCATGATGCACAAACAAGCATGATGCATGACAAGACTACATGAAGCTACTCATGGCAAGAGATGATGCAAACAATTAAAGCAAGTTTAAATGAGGCCGAGAACAACATATAACAATTCCGGTAAGTCCTCATATGCAAATTTCGAAATTGGTCCAGATCTGAATAAATCTTATATTCAAGTTGTTAAACAGCAAGTTAAGTGCACCAAGATGATCTACACGAAATTCTAGTCAAGTTACATATAAAGATCATTTAATTTGGAGCTACGGCCTAGAAGATATGAGCAAAACAAGTTAAACATGGCATTGATGCAAAATGCATCAAAACACTATGCTACAGCATCTCAACGTGAAAACAAAAGGCATGGGCGTGATGTACAGATAATGCATAACAAAACATGAACACCGAGCTATCTCCAGAAACTAATAGAACATGCTCAAAAAGACATGTAAAGATTGCAAATAATAACAGTTTCAGTCATTAGCAGAAATAACATTGGGTTGCAATGTTTAGAGCAATCAAACAACATGTTACAGGAACTTAACATGGCAAACAAAGGCACGAATGAATCTACTAATTGCGTAGAACAAAAGTCCTTTAGTGACCATGAGCCAAAAAATACCAGAAGATACGATGGCACCCATGTAAACATGGCAAACGATATGACAGATTCATACATGGCAGGAACAACAATAAGTAGGCATGTTGGTGAGCTTGAACCACTCACCACAGAGCAATAAATGGAATGTAAAGGTAACTCACAGTAATAAGACATGTTTATGAAGCTAATCATGGCAATAACAAGTTCATAGGGTGCTTGGATCACTGACAACAAACATGGCAACATTGAACTTAATGTTAACAGGCTGACAGCAACATGATTTAGCAAGTTTGAGGGCAAGATAACAACAAGTTACAACAGACTATAATTGCAACAAAGGGCATGGATGGATAGAGCAAGACATGTATGACAAAACATACTTAGTGAACATCTCCAGATTATGCATAGAATGACTTGTAGCAGCAGGTTTACGTAGCATCATAATATAACAGAATCAGCCTAGCAAAACAGCAACAGCAAATACCCTACTTAACAAGCTCGATGCACTCACTACAAGACCCACAAAAATCCATGGATGGCACTACTGTGAAGATGGCATGACATAGTTCAAAGCACATGTAGACATCAACCTCAAAGGATGCACACATCAAATGCAACAAAAATGACAAATCATCAAGTTATAACAGTTTCAGCAGATTAACATCATATAACACTCTTGCAATGAAGATTCAGATATCAAGATGAACTCAAATGAACATGGTGCAATGGAATGAAATGAATTACTCGTTGAGACGAACAATTTGACATATTACACGCACGAAACGGAGCTACGGATGCAGAGATAAAGCGGGTCAAACATGGCATGAAAACTATTGCAGAATCGGGGACTTAGACGAATTTTGGAGGGGGAAAGTCAACCTCGTCGCGGATCTCGCCGGAGAGCTCGCCGGAGAGGAGAGGAGGCGGCCGGAGGACGAGGGAGAGGCTGGGAGGAGCGCGGGACGGCCGGATCCGGTCCGGCCCGACCGGATCTGGCGGGCGACGGGCGGCAGCGGGCGGCGCTGGCGATGGCGGCCCGAGGGCCGTGGCGATGGCGGTGGCGACGGCGCCGAGGAGGAGCTTCGGCTCGCCGGCTCGGAGGAGGAGGCCGCGGCCGGGCGCTGGCGGGGCGCGGCCGACGGGCGACGGAGGCGAAGCCGGGCGCTGGGCGGCGGGCGCACGCCGTGTGTAGAAGGCGGCATGGGCGGCGGCAACCGGGCTCGCCCCGGATGGGCTCCAGCCGCGCGCGGTGGGAGGCGCGGGCGAGACGCGTGGCGGCGCGGGATTGGGCCTGGAGGCGGCCGGGGTGACGTGTCGCATCGTGATTGGTCGGGGTGAGGTGGCGGCAGGACGTGTCCGGCGGCGGAGTGGACATGTCTGGCGCGCGGAGGTGGAAGAGGCTAGGGTTTGCACCGCAAATTTCGGAGGGGAAGGTGTATTTATAGGTAGAAGGAGCTAGGAGAGTCCAAATGAGGAGCGGTTTTCGCCCACACGATCGTGATCGAACGACCGAGAGCATGGAGGGGAGTTAGCTGGGTTTTGGGCCACTTTGGAAGGGCGTTGGGCTGCAAAGAGAAAGGGGGTTTCAGACTCTGCGGTTAACCGTTGGAGTATCAAACGGACTCCAAATGGCACGAAACACGACAGCGGTTCACCGGTGCTATACCAAGGCCGCTTGGCAAACCTCGGTCCATTCCGAGAATGTTTAACACCCGCATACCTAAAAGAGGCAAAAGGGGGCGCCGGGAGACATAGGAGTGCCGGATTGCAAAACGGACAACAGGGAAAAAGCTCGGATGCATGAGACGAACACGTATGCAAAAGCGATGCACATGATGACATGGTATGAAATGCATATGATGACATGGCAAAGTGCAACACGCAAGCACATGATATGGCAAAGACGGCGAATAATTGGAAGACACCTGACGCATCGAATCTGGGGCGTTACAACACTCCTCCACTAATAAGAGATCTCGTCCCGAGATCTTAGGACCGAGACGGAAGGGAAAATGGATGAGGTGAAACAAGAACTCAAGAGAAGAAACAAACAATCGAGAGTACTCGAGAAGAAGAGAGGAACGATGAGAATGACGAGAATCGAAAGCTCACGGAATCGGATAGACTATGAAACCACTCCGGTTAGAACGAGAAAAGAAACGAATAAGACTGAAAGGATTTAGCCAGCACTCCGACTGAAACATGGAGGAATAGAATAGGAGCTTGAGAGGATGGCACGATACTTGATGAACTCTTGAAGAATGAATTAAATCATGAAGAACCACCATGAAGAACTCCGGTAACAAAAGGATGACGATATAAAATTGAAGGATGAGAGGGATAATATTGAAGCCCTGCGATGACTTGGATGGAGGTTCCGACGAAATGGCCGAGGGCATTTGAACTCCGGAAAAGAAAAGATGAAAACACTTGGAACTAGAATTTATTCATCAAGAACAAACTCCGAAGGAAGAGATTACTCACTTGGATGAAATACTTAATAAGATTTATTGTATGCTGATCCTTAATCAAATGAAATTGATGACAAGCAATGGATTTTGCATATTACTTATTCTTCTTGAAAATGATTAAGGGGAAAATATAGCACAAAACTTGAGAAAATCTTCATGAACCACCGGTAGGATTCAAAAGAACGAATGAATTAAAGTGATAATCAAGGAAAAAGAATCTTGAACGAACCAGCGTAAGAATTCGAAAACGACTGATGAAAGAGAATGAATCACCGGGAAGAATTAGAAGAACCAATAAGCTAGAGGGGATTTAGATGAAAAAGAACAAAGAGATCATGAGCGGATTAAAGAACACTTGAACGAGGCACCGGGATAAATAGAGAACGATAATCGGAATGATGGCCTCCGGTGAAAAGAAATGAAAAAAACAACTCTGACATACTCCGAATGGGTAAGAAAGAATATCGACAAAGCGGAATAATATGAGAGGATAACATGAAGCTAGAACCATGAAACTTCGAGAGAACGGGCAAGATTTAGAGGAAAAACTCTTCTTCAATCTTCAAATGATGACGAGAAACACCACCAAAATTTGTTGAGACACTCCGGGTAAACGAAAGGCGAAGAGGTTGAGCCAACAATTAAAATGATTTGGAATCCATCTTGGAAAAGGCATGTGACTGATGAAATTCATCCTTATGTCACACTTGAAAAGAATTAAGAATAACTCCGGGGGAATTAGAAGAGTCGAGGTAAGATCACAGGAAAAGACACGTGGGTTAGGGCCCACTGAAAAGAAACACCGTTGGAAAAGATTGTAGAATGAGAAATGATGCACCGGATCAATTGAAATATTTGAATGAGGTGACAGCCTCGAATTAATTTGAACACAGACGAATCTCTTGAGATGTCTTGCACACTCCGGAAGGATAAACTGGCGAGAGATGAACGAGCAAGGAAAACACTTGAGCCGAGAGAAAGAATATAATCACTACCGAAAAATTATAATTGAATCCACCGGAGAAGAAAGGGATGAAGAATGACGAACGAGACGAGAATTCACCGGTTGAAATGATTGAGGGAAGATCAAGAGACTCATTTAATGAAATTGATGGTCGAAACAGACTCAAACTCCGGGAAGAAAAAGGGTGGGAGGGCGGGAAAAACAAAGGCAACTGGAAGGGGAAAAACCGATGAATAACTTGAAGAGAAAAACACCGGTTGAAATCATTGAGGAAAGAAAGCAAAGACTTCGCACGAGTAGGATGGATACTCGATTACGGACTCCGGTTCCAAGGAGAAAAAGGGTGGGCGGGTGGGAAAAGAAAACAACTAAGGATTGCACTTGGCAAAGATGAAGAGGCTCGAGTCAACTTGACGGGAAAAGCACCGGATCAAAAGAGCTGAGACCCAACGAACGAAAAACTAACCACGTGATTCTAAAGAAAAATTTGAAGGGGAAGAGGAGTAGTTCAAAACACCTACGTCAAGATTCCTCACCAGAGCGACGAGGGGTTCAGGAGTAAAAAGAATTCCTACTCTCCGATATAACTAGACTTCGAAAACAGTTTTCTTCTAGACTCGACAACGGCCAAACTACACGATCAATCAAGGGGGCTCCTAAGATTGGTCGAGGCTCTGATACCAACTTGTCACGCCCAAGATGCGACCCTATCCTAAAGGAACTCGAAGGTCCCACCAAGGATAGAAGCGCATCTTGAAGACGCTTTTGCAAGGTGGATATCATTACATCAACATTACATAATGGTGGGGATACATCCAAGACATACAATGTCACATGAATACAACAATACATCATATACAAGATCAACATCCGGCTATGGATGAAACATAAACAGAAACACAAACGACATCCACCCTGCTAGCCCAGGCTGCCGACCTGGAACCTATCCCCTGATCGAAGAAGCAGAAGAAGAACTCCAAAACAAGTAAACATCGCTCTCGCGTCATGATCATCGCATAACCTGTACACTGCAACTGTTGGTGTAGTAATCTGTGAGCCACAAGGACTCAAAGCAATCCCATTACCATGGGTATCAAGACTAGCAAAGCTTAATGGGAAATGAAGGGGTAAGGTGGTGAGGTTGCAGCGACTAAGCATGATATGGTGGCTAACTTACGCAAATAAGAGCGAGAAGAGAAGCAAAGCAAGCGGTCGTCAACTAGTAATGATCAAGAAGTGATCCTGAACTCCTACTTACGTCAGACATAACCCAGAAGCGTGTTCTCCTCTCGAACAACCCCGAAAAGAGACCATCATGGTTACGCACACGGTTGGTGTATTTTAGAAGAGTTTTACTTCAAGTTTACTACAACCGGATATTAACAAATTCCCATCTGCCACATAACCACGGGCACGGCTCTCGAAAGTTCAAACCTCGCAGGGTGTCCCAACTTAGCCCAAGATAAGCTCTCGCGATCAACGAAGGATATTCCTTCTCCCGGGAAGACCCGATCAGTCTCAGAATCCCGGTTTACAAGACATTTCGACAATGGTAAAACAAGACCAGCAAGACCGCCCGATGCGCCAACAATCCCGATAGGAGCTGCACATATCTCGTTCTCAGGGCAATACCGGATGAGACATCCTACGAGTAAAACCAAACCTCGAGTTTCCCCGAGAGGGCCCCGCAGTCTGCTCATTTCGGGCCAACACTTAGACAAGCATTGGCCTGGGGGGCTAAATAAAGATGACCCTTGGGTTAATTACTCCCAAGGGAAAAGTAGGTGGTGGTGAGACAAATGGTAAAACCAAGGTTGGGCCTTGCTGGAGGAGTCTTATTCAAAGCGAACTGTCAAGAGGGTCCCATAAATCACCCAACCGCGTTAGGGACGCAAAATCCGGGAACATAATACCGATATGACGGAAACTAGGGCGGCAAGAGTGGAATAAAACACTGTGCATAAGGCCGAGCCTTCCACCCTTTACCAAGTATATAGATGCATTAATAATATAAGAGATATTGTGATATCCCAACATAAACATAATCCAACATGGAGCAATCTTCATCTTCACCTGCAACTAGCAACGCTATAAGAGAGGCTGAGAAAAAGCGGTAACATAGCTAAACAGCGGTTTGCATAGGAAAGGTGTCAAAGGTTAGAGGTACATGGCAATATGGGAGGCTTGATAAACAGGTGATAGGTAGCGCAGCATAGCGATAGAACGAAGCAACTAGCATAGCAATGATAGTAGTGAGATCCAGGGTAGCGGTCATCTTGCCTGAAATCCCGCTAGGAAGAAGAACGAGTCCATGAAGAAGACGAACGGATGAAGCCGAGCCAAGCGTAGACGAACGAATCTTCACGATCGCAACGAAACGGGAACTATCGAGAAGAAAGACACAACATAGTAAACACACCACACATGAACAAGGCATGATGCACAAACAAGCATGATGCATGACAAGACTACATGAAGCTACTCATGGCAAGAGATGATGCAAACAATTAAATCAAGTTTAAATGAGGCCGGGAACAACATATAACAATTCCGGTAAGTCCTCATATGCAAATTTCGAAATTGGTCCAGATCTGAATAAATCTTATATTCAAGTTGTTAAACAGCAAGTTAAGGTGCACCAAGTTGATCTACACGAAATTCTAGTCAAGTTACATATAAAGTTCATTTAATTTGGAGCTACGGCCTAGAAGATATGAGCAAAACAAGTTAAACATGGCATTGATGTAAAATGCATCCAAACATCACGCGAACACCTCAAAACAAGGATGCAACATCATAATATGAAACTACATGCAAAATCAAGCAAGTTTCATATAGAGCACACTCAAAACGGAGCAACGGTTCACATGCACATGCACATGTCATTCACTTGTATTGAATTTTGGATCAACATTGTAACTAGAGTTCCCAAATGTTATCGGACTCAGGATGGCCAACATCTAAAAAATGACAAGCTGCCAATTAAGGTATTGTTCACTTACATGTCATATTCCTAATTCAAGTTTATATCTCACAAGAAATTAGTTCTTTGTTCTTCCAGGTCTTGGGTAGCCAATCAAGTCGCATACAAGATAAACCCTTTTAAATAGCTCTATATAAACTATGTATCTCGGGACTGCTCTACAAAACAGTTACCTTGCGATGTAATAATTTATCTTGCCATTCCTTCTGATGTTAGATGCACAATGGTTTATGCTCAAATAAATATATATACATGAATATGAATTAGTTGTTGGTTATTCCTTTTGATATGTTAGATGTGCAACTGTGGTTTAGTTTTCCAATTAAATGTGGTCTTCGGCACTACATTTACTTAAAAGCGTTTTCACCAATTTGTGATTTCCCTCAGTACTGTGCTATTGAAAAGCAGAGAAGCTGAGAAAAATGGATAGCTCTCATACTTCAAAGTTTAGTACGAGAGCTAGTTAGCTACTAGTACAGAGGTAGATACTAGTACAGAGGTAGATGAACTAATGAATCTTCACGCACCTTTGCCTGTTGAGTCTGCATCGAGCTCGCACCTTCTAGTGCGACTGCACGGCATCTCGGCCCCCGGCTGACCGCGCAGCAGTTCCACCATCGCACCATCTTCCACGGAGCGGGCCGGACGGAACCTTGGCATGGCCTTGGGTGCGCCGGAGACGGGCACCACTACCCGTGATGGCTCCCATCTTGCCGCCCAGACACGGCCAGGCGTGCGCAGCGCCCAAGCGGCAGAGCTAGCCACGACGGATCCCATCTTTCCTGCAGCTAAGACCACAACCCCAAAGAGCTCGGGTCGGGAGGCAGCGGCGCTTAGCTAGTGGCGACGACTCTGCCTCACCGCCTTCCAAACCCACCCCACGGCTCCCGGCGGCGAAGCTTGCCGGAGACTGATAGCGCTAGCCGCGACAGCTCCAGTTCACTAAGCGCGTCGGAGACGGGCGGGGCTTGCAGCGACATCTCCGGTCTTGCCGCCGGCCACAGCCCGGCCGCTGGATTTCACCTCGCCATAATCCTCTCGCAGTGGAATCAGTGGCTGTGGAATAGGGAGCGGCAGCAGTAGTGTGCTGGGATAAGGCTTCAATAAATTAAAAGAAGGAAAACGTATTATTGAGTGGTGGGGTCCACCAGGACACGTGCTAGCCTCGGGTTCACCCTGCACGATAGTGCGTGCTGGGAACCCAGCAGGAGAACCGAACCCTCGTTTAACGCCCCTAGCTAGGCATAAAGACAAGAATAGATCTAGGTATTATCATCTCTTGCATGCAATTCTTCAATAGAACACTTATAGCCTTTAGGGTTTTCCTTCCTCCTATTAATGATCAAACTCCTAGGCAAGAAATCAAGAAATTCATTTGTAGCAAAGGTTCCTCAATGATAGCGAAAAAGTTGGGGTTGACACTTATTGATTTGAGATCCGCAGTTTCCTTACTAGAAGATTCACCCTTATTTTTAGGAACATACATAAATTTGGCAATTTTGGTACTAGGAGGATTTGGAGTATTTCTTACGGCACAAAAAGCGGACCTCAAGTTGGTTATAATACCCTCAAGTTTATCAATTCTAGTGGAATCTTGATCTATTCTTTCATTAACTATGGGTTCTTTTTCTTTAAAACTTTTCAAAGTAACTCCTACCTTAGATCCATATTGGGTAATTTGATTGTGGATCTTTTTATCCAAATTCTCAATCAATTCCACAGTGGCACCTTTATTTTCTATAATTTCAAGCCTTTGCATCACATGTTCCAAAGTTAGCATAGTTCCATTAACCAAAAGAGGTGGTGGACCAAACAAATCTATCATAGCATTATAAGAATCAAAAGTATGGCTACCCAAGAAATTCCCTCCAGTAATGGTATCAAGAATATATCTATTCCAAGGAGTGATGCCTACATAAAATTTGTGTAGAAGAACGGAAGTAGATTGCTTCCTAGTAGATCTATTTTGAGCATTGAAAATTCTGTACCAAGCATCTTTTAGATTTTCTCCCTCCCTTTGTTTAAAATTAAGAACTTCATTCTCGGGAGACAAAGGAGTAGATAAAGGACTGGCCATGATGGCACACGGGACACAAGAAGCAAGAAGAAGAGGCGAACAAAAAGTGAGGGCGAATAAAACGGCAAGGGTGAAGTGTGGAGAGGAAAACGAGAGGCAAATGGCAAATAATGCAATGCGAGGGATAAGAGTTTGTGATGGGTACTTGGTATGTCTTGACTTGACTTGACTTGACTTGGCGTAGATCTCCCCAGTATGTCTTGACTTGACTTGACTTGCTACCTCTTGAGCTTGCGTTGGTTTTTTCTTTGAAGAGGAAAGGGTGATGCAGCAACGTAGCGTAAGTATTTCCCTCAGTTTTTGAGAACCAAGGTATCAATCCAGTAGGAGACTACACACCAGTCGCCTCGTACCTACACAAACAAATAAGAACCTTGCAACCAACGCGATAAAGGGGTTGTCAATCCCTTCTGACCACTTGCAAAAATGAGATCTGATAGAGATGATAAGATAATATTTTTGGTATTTTTATGATAAAGATTGAAAGTAAATATTGCAAAGTAAAAATAGATTGGAAGCTTATATGATGGAGAATAGACCCGGGGGCCATAGGTTTCACTAGTGGCTTCTCTCAAGATAGCATAAGTATTACGATGGGTGAACAAATTACTGTCGAGCAATTGATAGAATAGTGCATAGTTGTGAGAATATCTAGGCATGATCATGTATATAGGCATCACGTCCGCGACAAGTAGACCGAAACGATTCTGCATCTACTACTATTACTCCACACATCAACCGCTATCCAGCATGCATCTAGAGTATTAAGTTCATAAGAACAGAGTAACGCATTAGGCAAGATGACATGATGTAGAGGAATAAACTCAAGCAATATGATATAAACCCCATCTTTTTATCCTCGATGGAAACAATACAATACGTGTCGTTTCCCCATACATCCTTTGGGATCGAGCACCGCATGATTGAACCCAAAGCTAAGCACTTCTCCCATTGCAAGAAAGATCAATCTAGTAGGCCAAACCAAACTGATAATTCGAAGAGACTTGCAAAGATTACCAAACATACATAAAAGAATTCAGAGGAGATTAAAATATTGTTCATAGATAATATTGATCATAAACCCACAATTCATCGGATCTCGACAAACACACCGCAAAAAGAGTTACATCGAATAGATCTCCAAGAAGATCGAGGAGAACTTTGTATTGAGATCCAAAGAGAAGAAGCCATCTAGCTAATAACTATGGACCCGAAGGTCTGTGGTAAACTACTCACACATCATCGGAGAGGCTATGGTGTTGATGTAGAAGCCCTCTGTGATCGATACCCCCTCCGACGGGGTGCCAGAAAAGGCCCCAAGATGGGATCTCACGGGTACAGAAGGTTGCAGTGGTGGAAATAGGGTTTCGTGGTGCTCTTGGATGTTTTCTGGGTATATGGATATATATAGGAGGAAGAAGTAGGTCGGTGGAGCTGCGAGGGGCCCACGAGGGTGGGGGGCGCGTCCTGGATCACGTTTGTTCCAAAAATAACTCTCCCAAAGGTTTCATTCCGTTTGGACTCCGTTTGATGTTCCTTTTCTGCGAAACACTGAAATAGGCAAAAAAACAGCAATTTGCACTAGGCCTTTGGTTAATAGGTTAGTCCCAAAAATAATATAAAAGTGCTTAGTAAATCCCATTAAACTTCCAAAACAGATAATATAATAGCATGGAACAATCAGAAATTATAGATACGTTGGAGACGTATCAGTCAGCTCAGGTCTTAGGACATAGAACGTATGTTGTACTAGAGACTCATAGAAGACATATCGCTGCATCTCATAGTTGGGTCTGTCTGACTCGGACCTTATCTCGACTGGGATCTGATTACGTCGAATCCGACCAGATCTTTTCCAAGTCCATATTATCCGGTTAGCATCCAATGCTCCATGGCTAGTGAGACCAAGCCATTAACCATGTCATATGCTAGTCTAGTCGGCTGTGCGTCCACACAACCCTTTCGACTAGGGACCTTTTAGGATAGTCATCATACAATGCATAGTCCCACAAACAAGTCACGTACTTGCTGATACACATCATTGATAATGTCCAAGGACTATCTTTATTCGTAAACACATAGGAAGTATCATCATACATGATTGCCTCTAGGGCATATCTCCGACAGGAATGACAAAAGGGAAGAAAGACAGCCCCAGGGCCCGGACATCCGGCCCCTAGAGTCATCCACAGCAGCAGCAGCTCAGCCGACAAGCTACAGGGCCCGGACATCCGGCCCCTGGAGTCATCCACAGCAGCAGCAGCTCAGCCGACAAGCTATAGGGCCCGGACATCCGGCCAGGCCCCGGACATCCGGCCTGACAAGCCCGGAAATCCGGCACCTCCCCCGGACTTTCAGTGCCCCGTCATAGAACCTCCAAGAGCTGCCCCCGCCAGCTCGGACATCTGACCCGTCCCGAGCCACCGGACATCCGGCCTCCAGCCCGGACATCCAGACCCCGTCTATCCGGAGAGCACCCAGACAAGCCCCGATCTCCCGGACATCCGGCGCCAGCCCGGATATCCGGCACCTTGTGAAGGCCCGGACATCCGGCCCGATGCCCGGACGCCCGGCCTCCCCTATCTGCCCACAGTGTAAGGGCCCAAGGACCATGTACCCCTTCGCCCCCTAGACTATATATACTCCTCCCCCTCCACTTTTCTAGGGTTAGCAAAGTAGTAGCTCATTTGAGATAGAGCTTTGCTCTCCACTTGATACCTTCTCCTTCGGAGTTCACGACCTCTACGGAGAAGATCCCCCAAGTGAATTCAAGACCCCTCACAGGAAGACCTTCAAGACCTCCTCACGGAGAAGAACTTGCTACTTGTATCGTCCTTTGTTGATCGTGGATCGTGTATCTCTTTGTGTTTCGAGGATCTAGCACATGTGTAATCGAATCTTGTTGTTTTGAGTGAATCCTCTCGTTTTTCCCCTCGTGTTCTTCGTGTTCTTCGCGGGATCCGCTCCAATCGTGAAAGATCGGGCATCTAGGGTTCTATCCTACATCAGCTATCTCATGTCGTTGGTTGCTGCCAATTAGATCATGTTTGGACTGTTGTGGTATCTTGTGTGTCTTGCCACCGTAGGGATTCCCGTCGTATCAATTTCTTTTCAGTAACCATGTTCATTGAGAATAAGAGAATCCTCTCTGAAATGTAGTACTGTCTCTTTTCCATTTTACCTGTACGCTATATGTAAGGTAGTTATGAATGAAAGCATTTTCCCTTTATTTGTCTTCTGATATAAATGGTATGCATGCAAAATATTGGAATGCATACAATACGTCCGTCTCAACGGGCGCGGCGTGCCGCCGCGTGGGGTTTGCTAGTTTCATTAATTTGGGAATCACCCATGAACACACTTGCAATTTGATTTCCTTTGATTCCAAATATTTTAAATCCATGTCTCCAAATACTTTTTAATTAGGTCCCACAGAAAAATACTTTTCAAGTTGCGGTACTTTGATTTTTTTCAAAGTAGATTCAAATTTATGAAGGGTTTTCTTTGTTTTGTGGAACTTTGATTTTTGACAAAGTAGATTCAAATTGATGTGGGGATTTATTTGTTTTGTGGAACTTTGATTTTTTCCAAAGTAGATTCAAATTTATGAGGGGATTTATTTGTTTTGTGGAGAGACCTTTTTTACTACCAGACTGACCAAAAGTTGCGGTACTTCGATTTTTGTCAAAGTAGATTCAAATTTATGAAGGGTTTTCTTTGTTTTGTGGAACTTTGATTTTTGCCAAAGTAGATTCAAATTGATGTGGGGATTTATTTGTTTTGTGGAACTTTGATTTTTGCCAAAGTAGATTCAAATCTATGAGGGGATTTATTTGTTTTTGTCACGACCCGGATTTGATAAAATCCAAGTCTCTCTGCTTACTGTGCTATCCCTGGATCATAGCTAACACACACAGTAACAAGAATGAATATCAGTAAAACATACATCATTTTACTACAACGGTACATCCAGAATAAACAAATACATACCATTTGCACAGCTCAATGCTGACTCATAACACAGCGGAATAATACGTAGTCGCTAAGTTAGGGCTCCATCAACGCCATTGGGCTCGTTGAGTGTAGACCATTACCCTATTGTCTCTTAATCTGTTGAGATCTGCACATGACAGGTGCAGGTGAGTACGTGGAATGTACTCGCAAGTTGCAAAGGAAAGTTTACCAGAATATATATATGCAGGGTAGTATTGGTGGGGTTTCATTTGCATAAAGCCAATTTTCTCCTATTCTAAATTTTTAAACTTCTTTTGAAATAGAAATAGTTTTAGTATAAAAGGTAGGAGTGAGACACTTGGATATACGCACCAGTGCTCATTCTCCAAAAATAGTTTAAAACATACATAAGGTTGAAGTGAAACACATTCACTTTGCTCATTCCTCAACTTTAACCCTTAAAACAGATTTTTAGAAAAGAGAGGGGAGATTCTTCTTCAGTCCAAGTCTTCAGTTGCTCAAAATTGCCCGTAACCGGGGGCACGGCTAATCGATTAGTTTTAACCCTCTGCAGAGGTCGTACACGTTCCCCACATGACACAACCAACCCCATTTATCGTTACACACTTGGGTGTACGACTAGGAGGAGATTGTGACGAAGCCTTTCCGTAACAGCCCCATATACCGCCAAGCCGCCGCAACTTGAGACGAAGGCCTCTCTCCGATGGCGGTCCTGGGGTAGGGTTTCCCGTTAGTACTAAGCTCAGCCAGAGCCCATAGTAGCATGTGGCTGTACTGGAAGCTACATCAAACTGTACTTGGAAGATCCCAGTCCCCTGGACGGCGGTCCCCACCAGAAACCTGTGTGCAAGACCCCAGTCGGGCGCATTCACTGCAAGACCCCGATGGGCGCAATCACTTGTAGACGCTCCCGTCAATACCATTCCGCCCAGGGAGTAGATGTAAAATAATATATATAATTTTTTTTCTTTTCAAAATAGTTTCAAAAATGTTGCTCCAAAAAAGAGCAAGGTTAAAGGTTTAAAATAAGTTTTGTTTTCATCCCACCCATTTGTGCAAGCGCGCCCAAGCATGGTGGTGATTCCTTATGGCTCTAGATAAAAATAATACTTTGCAAAACTTTTATGAAACATGCATAGTGTTAAAAATTAAAGAGATATGCATAGTATGAAAATATAGGTCAGTGCATGATCAAATTGCAACTTGCCTGATTCTTGAAGTTGATATATTCTACTTCGAGTCGTCTCTCCTTCACCTTACGATATATCTAACGATGCAAGAAAATAATTAACACACAACAATTGCAAATGTGGATCCAAATAAAAGATAAAAATTCACAATAAATACATTTGTACGATAATTAGCACGACGTGGCTATGGTTTGAGACAGAATCAAGTTTGGTCTTAAACGAGAGATGACATAGTCATATCCTAGGGTTGGATCAAGTGATACTAAGTGAAGATCTTGGTTTGATATAGACGATGGGTTGTGAGACAAGTTCTTATAACCAATTCTATCATGAGATTATTCGGAATATTTGACTTGGGTTAAATAAAACTGGCATGGCATAAGTTTCGAGATAAAAGGATTAAATCCTTAATCTTGTAACTTCAAAGTTTTGTGGTGATATCGAATAACCAGAGAGGTCTCATCTATCTAAGGATTTCTACTGAAGAATCAAATTCAATCTAACAAAGTTATTAAATTATGATTAAAGAAAGTCAAATTAAGGCGATGATGCTAAAACAGTGTCTAAACATCATTGAAAAATTCTTCTATGAGTTCTAACGGAATGGTGAGGTCCTAAGGTCCAACTTTCATATATAAAACATTTTTATATGATTTACAGAATAAAAGATATAGTGAAAATACTCATCTTATCATTTAAATCAAAACTAAATTTTAAATTGCCCAAAAGTGAGATTTTATAATTTCATATAAAAGTACAGGTTTCAACTAATCCGGGATATCTTATTTGTCAAAATTGGACATACGGCTTGGGAGATACAAATTTCCGAAGTTTGGATTTTTTTTGAATAAAAGAATTACGGGATTTAGAGAGAGCTCACCGGAGTTGGTCGCCGGAGTTGGGGAAGAAGGTCGCCGGAGTTGTGGAAGAAGCTCCCTGACGTCAAGTAGAAGGAAGACGGCGAAGAGGTCGACGAGGGAAGTCCGTTGGGTAATGTCCCGGGCTCGGCCTCGTCCTGTGGCGGCGTGGAGCGGCCGCCGGAGTTGTCGAACTCCGACGAGCAATTGCTCCCAGAGGAGGGCGAGGAAGAGAGGGATTTTATCGGGAGGGGGTGAGGACTGCGAGGTGCACCTATGGGTACTATTTATAGGAGAGGGGGAGGTCAGAATTCGAGCAGATGGTGGTTTTTAATGGTGGCTGTTCCTCTGCCTTGTAATGGCCACTATGGAATTCTCCAAGGCGCACTGAGGGATGGGAGGGGTCTAGGGAGGCGAGGGGGGTCCGTTCAGAGGAGTTTCGGGGCGAGGGAGAGGAAAGGAGAGGAGGGAAGAGGTGGAGGCGTCCATGGCTGTAGGCTCTGTGTTCTTGTTCGTGTAACGAACGATGGAAGGAGGAAGATGGCCATCGGTTGGGCTGAAAAGATATGGGCCTTAGTGGAAGAAATTGGCCCAAAGGGAAAGTCAAGGAAAAAAGAAAACAAGGTGGGCTGTGAATGTGCTGTTGCCTCGCGCCTGTGTGATATTTAGGAATTAGGATTGAAATATATTTATGTACATAAGTAAAATCAATTTTGAGTTTTGCATGTTCACAAAAGGATAAATGTACCATATTAAATATTTCCAAATATATTTTTGGAGAAGTCACATTATCT
The DNA here is from genome assembly GCA_021605145.1 of Aegilops bicornis. Classification (NCBI taxonomy): domain Eukaryota; kingdom Viridiplantae; phylum Streptophyta; class Magnoliopsida; order Poales; family Poaceae; genus Aegilops; species Aegilops bicornis. The sequence continues at coordinate 575,965,774 of CM038671.1, read as the reverse complement.
CCTCTCATTAATTTTTTGTTTGAATAATTTGGAATATTTAAATGGCATTGAAACTCCAATTAAGATCCAAGTTCGGATGGAACTAAAAATTCAAAGAACTTCACATAAAATATTCTTCCACCACATTTTGAGAAAGTCATTTTATTCCCACTCCATTTTTATTTGTGGTTTCAAAATATTTCATAGGTGTCCAAAAGAAAAGCAATTGGATGAAATATTTGAAACAAGAATCAAAAGGTTTTAATTTCCCATGAAAATCATAGCAATTCACTCGATAATATCTTATTATTAACATTCCAAAATTTGGAAAATTTTGGGATGTTACAGTTTTGTGGAGAGACCTTTTTTACTACCAGACCGACCATCCTTTTCTCTCTTATCCCTAGCCGCCCAGCCCATCCCTAATCCTGATCGGCGCGATATCCCCCACCCGACGACTCTCGTTTCATCTCGATCCCCTTGCTACGCCGCCAACCCAGGGCTGCGCTCGCTGCTGCCTCCAGTGAACCATGATGATGCTTGCATGCTGCCGCGACACCCTCACCCTCCTATATACTAGATCGGGATCGCGCCTTGGCGCAAGGGTGCCGGTCCCAATGATATGGTCAAGCAGGTAATGATCAGTTAGAAGGAAGCATGGTTTAGGTTAGTAGGAAGTGTGGCTTGCCACAGCCCTGCCGGGTGAATCATATCCAACCTGGTAACAAAGCATATGATATGTACTCCCTCCGTTCCAAAATAGATGACTCAACTTTCTATTAACTTTAGTACAAAGTTAGACCAAAGTTGAGTCATCTATTTTGGAATGGAGGGAGTAGCATAAAGCACCAAAAGTTTCAATGTTTAGAACAATACCATAATAATAAGTTTGTTGGCAACCTGTTGAGAATTAATTGAAATATACAAGGCACTTTGACACTGCCATTTACTTACAAAAGATACCAAATTTCACAGGTTCTTAAATATTTTGAATAACCAAAACAGATGTTTCTAGAAAAGGATGGGCATAGAATCCCACACGACAATTGATAAAAACAAACTGATCCTTGGCATTGTCCAGCACAACGATCACGTCGCCGATCTGATCGTCATGCCATGGTGCATGAGGTCGCCGCCCATTCGCTCGTCGCCGCTCACATAGACAGTGGTGTTTTGCCTGGTTCCTGGACACTGAAGGGGGTGATAGCTACGACGCCATCGGGCTCTTGTCGTCCTTTTGCTGCTTAGTTCACAACTTTATCATCCTGCATCTATCAGTTCACACGGCAGAGAGAAAAAGTAGAGGTTCAGAATTATTCTCGGACTAACTGGATGTTGCTAGTATCTGAATTCTGGTTGAGGTATAAGATGCTGAGTGAACCTGAGATATATAGTACCACTTTATTGGGAAATTCAGCATTTTATACCTTGGCTTCGTCCCCGAGCTGCTCCTGCACAGCTATCTATCATGACACATGAGTAACCTTGGCCTCTCTCTCTACTTGCGGCGCTGGTCTAAGCCAAGAAATAATCGAACCTGGCAAGATACAAAACATGAAGAATACCTGTTGCATGATAAGGGAAGCTAATGATGCATGTGAGACTGCAGATTATCACACTCACCTGCAATAAACTCCATTCAAATCCTGTGAAGCATCCAATTTCTGCATAGACCAAGAGGAAAATTGCCAAATTAGCTCACCGCTCACCAAAAAGAAGATATAACATAATATCTTTGTTGCTGAAATTTCAAGCAAAACAAATAAAAGCAAAGGTAGGCTATTATCACTTGAACAGATGACAACATTTTTCATTATTATTTGAACAGGGCATATACCCTGCTCCAGTTTACTTAATTAAAACCGAAGCAATACAAGGCTGACGCCGACACCACATCTAGTAGCATTATATGGCTAATGATCATCTAACACAGAGTAGCAACTGGCAATAGAAACAGGAAACTCTTTGATGCTGAATGCCCCTAGAGCTTGTCTAAGCGGATTTCTGTAAATGTCTCGCTCAATTATAAGACCACTTTAAGTAGTGTGTAATTAGTTAATCAATATTTTAACTAAGTTACATACTAAAAAAAATCCAAGTTACATAAACTTATTTAACTTCACTGCAATAGATGTACATATTTGATTTCTGGTGATGGTGAACCTTGTTCAAAAAGGTAAAATTCATGTTTCTGTTTAACGTTTTATCTAAAATTAGAAGATTCCACTTGATCCTCAAAGGTAACTCTGGGTAGAATAAATAACTTACCATTGGGTTTTTGGAAAATCTCCGTCGTGCTTTCAGTTTGAGGTAGTCGTTTTGACTGATCTGCAATAACTAAAAGTATGTGTCACTTCAATACAAACTTTGTCCAAACAGAACTTCAATATACTAAGATTCATTTACATGTGATGCTATTGGAGAAACGACTAAATAACTAATCATGATTTTGAAATATCATGACAACTCAATGGCAACCTCTTTCTTATTTACATTACCACACAAGAGTATGATATATTCACAACTTGAGTGGAAAAAGGAAACCAAAATCCAATTATATCTAGATAGAAGGAGTTGGTAATATGAAACCGTGTCACCGTTTTGGTCCGAGAGTAGGAAGGTAGTAAAGCAACCAAGGAAGGGCAAGTACCAGTGTGAAGGGCGGGCCATTAGAGGTGGAGCAGCACGTCGCAGCACCAGTCCATGGCATCGGCGGCCATAGGTCCGGCAGGGTCATATCAAAGGGCATTGCCTCACAAGGGCCTCATTGGTTGCGCCTCCAGAGAAGTCGTCCTTGCTGTACCTACGGCAGCCCTCCTCTACGGCCGAGGCATCCACCATAGCACCAATGCAGAAAAGGACGCCGACGTCGGACTCAATCATGATGTTGGGGTTAGAGGTGGCCACCGCCGCCTCGGTTGTGCCCTCCACACTGCTATCGCGATCTGTTAAACAAACCAGTCAGGTTAGTGCAAGAGCAGCAAAGTAAATTGTCGAGAAGAATAGAAGTTACTACAGGTATGCACATGCTGCAATGCAAGGCTAGCATGGAATTTTCCTACCATATCTTGCTCTGAACTGAAACCGAGATTAACCTGCATGCCAGAATAGTGAACTCTTAATCAAAGTTTTTAGTGAACACAAGTAACGAGCAAACAAAGTCAGGAACGAGCAGCAGTCTCCTCATCCAAGAACCACCGCGAGGGAGAGGGAGAGAGAAGGGGGAGGGTAGTAGTACCGGGAGTGGGCTGCTGTTGGGTGTCGTCGGGGACGAAGGTGATGCCGTGGAGTACGGGGTCGGCATCATCGATTTTCGGTCGCTGCTTCTCCCGCTGAGTAGCAGCAGCATCAACCCCTCATGCTTCTCTCGCTGGGCACCAAGGAGGAGAGGGAGGCTAGCTTGGGAGCAGAGAAGGCAATGACAGCAGATCCAAAAAAGAGAGAAGATGACAAAGTGAGGACCGCGAAGAGGACGAAGGTGCCGGTCCCAACGTTTTGGTAAGCAAGTAGTCAAGCAGGTAATGCCAAGCCAGTAGTAATTCACCCTCGCGCCAAAACGTTAGTACCAGGTTTGTTAAACTGGCAGTTGCTGGACTGAAACCAAACCACATCATCTTTGTTTGGTTTTCTATAGGGAAGTTCTTGTTCACTCTCTAAGAACCCTAAATAGATGGCACATGTATATAACAGTTTCTTTGATGTGTTAATTTTGAAACAATTAAAACTCAAAAGCTTCACTAAACTTATTTTAGCCTAGTTAACATTAACTCGCTAGGTTTGGATCACTAAATTCTTCTCTGAATGCTCCCATGATCTGTTTTAGCATTTGTTTCTTTTTGTAAAGAACAATGAATGTATACGTGCTAGTAATTAACCTATAGAATCGTGTACTACATCGGCAATAAGCTAATGATCCAACCTAACACTTACATATGTAGCGCACACACAAACACAAACACAGACACATACACATACAGAGAGAGAGAGAGAGAGAGAGAGAGAGAGACCTGTAGTCATCTGGTGGAGGAGGGTGGCGTATCACGTGAGGTCGAGAAAGCACGTATCCATGGCGAGCACCAATGGGTTTGTTTGCACATATGTTTTGTAGATGATAGGACCAAAGTGACTTAAGGTGCCTAGAAAAGCAGAGTGAGCATTACATATATTATTAACAGTTAATGAAACGATAAATATAGTAGTAATGCTACTTAGAGTTAGTGTCATAGCAGTTAACTCAATCAGATCCATTTAAATATCTAACAATCATTTGTGACTTGTCAGTATTACAGCAGCACGACAACCTTTAACAAAATATCAAACTCTAAACAGCCCCGAGTTCTCGGGTCTAAAATAACTTTAGACAAACAAACACTGATTCAGAGAAATGCTGCAGAAAAGTGCCCCACCTATCCAGTTCTTACCAGATTACTCATTTACTTGTTCCAGGATTTGTTCATGAAACTGCAGTGTCTACTAGTGAAAACATAATTTTGTTTTTTCAAACTTCAGCCTTACTACGGAGATTGAAAGTATATTTGTTCCAGGTTAATCAGGGAGCACTGTTTTCTTTCAGATCAACTTTAATACTGTTAATCAGTCAGCATATATTATATTTTAGTAAAACTGGTATCAATTGAAGAACGTAATATAAGTTGCAGGATATACAATGCCCAGAGACACATACAACAACAATTATCTCTTCGTTATAACTTTTTCTATGCACTAGCATCACTGATGCCTAGCTACTGGCTACAGTATAGATAATACAAAGCAAGTATGGAACACACATGGTACTGATCTACGGATAACTACAAGAAAGTAAATTAAGTGGCTTGCCTGTCGGTGACTTGCAACATTTTCCCTAGTGAGTTTCTCAACATTCATGAGCTCGAGTATCCTTTTTGGCATAGCTTCTGCATCAATGTGAAGAGATATTCTAGCAAAGCAAAGAGAGACAGTATAGCTATAATTAGTGTTTTGAAGCATGTATTCTGAAGCATTCAGAAAAGATCATTTTTATTCCCATTTACCTTCTACATTACAGCAACAATTAGTATTCCGAAGCATGTATCACTAAAAAGCAAGCAAGCTCTATTCTGTTAGTTCAGAACCACTTCAAGTAGTGATTTTGATAATGAGCTCATCATTTAACAGATATCCTCCGATCCTCCCATAAAATATTGTGGTAATTATGACAGAGTTATGAGAAAGGATCTTGACATGTAGCTACAAATAATTCTCTAGGTTTCTTAGACAGCAATACAAGTTTCTAAACACGTCAAGTCCAGAATAGATCTTGAGGTTCAATATATCCCTTAGCTTTCTCATTGATAAGAATTTCTTAGAAATTTTTCTTATACGCTATTTTCTGATTAAAGAGAAACATCAAGCATCTAGCACAATTTTACGATTAATGAGAAACATCACGCATCTAGCCCAACGGGGCATCTAATTATATATTTTTTAAGAATGGGTCATTGGCTATCCTTGATTGGCAAGGCAAAGATAATGAATACAGGAATGGTTTATCAGCTTCCTTTATATCTCAAAAAGGACTGAATTAGCTTCCTTTCCTAAATTAGACAACTACATCAAGGTGATACAAATACAATTGAACCACCACCAGTTAATTTAGTAATCAGTCCTATCAACCTAAGCTATGCATGCCTGACAAATACTAACCTTCACAGCACTTCACATTAACCTTCACAAAGACTTCAGAACCTCCTAAGGTAGATGTGCGGGGGTAGGAAGAGGGGTGGAGCTCACCACGAGATTAACTTGAATGCGGTATGAAATAAACACATGGGCAGAAGCTCTAGCAAGGCATTGTAATTGATGAAGCTAATGCACATCATGCCAAGGAGATACAGAAATATGTTAACAAATGTGAATGCAGAAATATGTTGGAAGGCTCATTTTTCATTGATATTGGATAGAACTGAAGGAAATATGCCCTAGAGGCAATAATAAAGTTATTATTTATTTCCTTATATCATGATAAATGTTTATTATTCATGCTAGAATTGTATTAACCGGAAACATAATACATGTGTGAATATATAGACAAACAGTATGTCACTAGTATGCCTCTACTTGACTAGCTTGTTAATCAAAGATGGTTATGTTTCCTAACCATGAACAAGGAGTTGTTATTTGATTAACAAGGTCACATCATTAGTAGAATGATCTGATTGACATGACCCATTCCGTTAGCTTAACACTTGATCGCTTTAGTATGTTAATGCTTTCTTCATGACCCATACATGTTCCTATAACTATGAGATTATGCAACTCCTGCCACGGAGGAACACTTTGGGTACTACCAAACGTCACAACGTAATCGGGTGATTATAAAGGAGTACTACAGGTGTCTCCAAAGGTACTTGTTGGGTTGGCGATTTCGAGATTAGGTTTTGTCACTCCGATTGCTCTGGAGAGGTATCTCCAGTGCCTTCTCGGTAATACACATCACTTAAGCCTTGCAAGCATTACAACTAATGAGTTAGTTGTGAGACGATGTATTACGGAACGAGTAAAGAGACTTACCGCAACGAGATTGAACTAGGTATTGGATACCGACGATCGAATCTCGGGTAAGTAACATACCGATGACAAAGGGAACAACGTATGTCGTTATGCGGTTTGACCGATAAAGATCTTCGTAGAATATGTAGGAACCAATATGGGCATCCAGGTTCCGCTTATTGGTTATTGACCGAGAATGGTTCTAGGTCATGTCTACATAGTTCTCGAACCCGTAGGGTCCGCACGCTTAACGCTTCGATGCGACAGTTCATAATGAGTTTATAAGTATTGATGCACCGAAGGTTGTTCGAGTCCCGGATGTGATCACGGACATGACGAGGAGTCTCGAAATGGTCGAGACATAAAGATTGATATATTGGAAGCCTATGTTTGGACTTCGAAGTGTTCCGAGTGAAAACAGGAAGTTCTGGAACACCGGGGTTACCGGAACCCCGGGGTATATGGGCCTTCATGGGCCACAAGGGAGAAGAGGAAGGGCCGGCCAGGTGGGCTGCGCCCTCCCCCTCTAGTCCGAATAGGACAAGGGAGAGGGGGCGCCTCTTCCCTCTTTCCCCTCCCCAATCCTACTCCAACTAGGACAGGGGAGTCCTACTCCCGTGGGAGTAGGACTCCTCCAGCGCCGCCTCCCAAGGCTGGCCGCACCCCTTGGCTCCTTTATATCTGAGGCAGGGGCACCCCATGACACACAAGTTGATCTACGAATCTTTCCTTAGCCGTGTGCGGTGCCCCTTCCACCATATTCCACTTCGGTCATATCGTCATGGAGCTTAGGCGAAGCCCTGCGCGGAGAAGTCATATCGTCCGCTGAGCTTAGGCGAAGCCCTGCGTCGGTGGAGCATCAACATCGCTACCACGCCGTCAGGTCGACAGAACTCATCCCGACACTTTGCTGGATCGGAGTCCGGGATCGCCATCGAGCTGAACGTGTGCAGAACTCGGAGGTGCCGTCGCTCGGTGCTTGGATCGGTCGGATCGTGAAGACGTCGACTACATCAAACGCAGCGTTGTTATAACGCTTCCGCTTTCGGTCTCACGAGTGCGTGGACGGACACTCTCCCCTCTCGTTGCTATGCCATCACCATGGTCTTGCGTGATCGTAGGGAAAATTTTTGAAATTACTACGTTCCCCAACAGTGGCATCCGAGCCTGGTTTTATGCGTTGATGTCATATGCACGAGTAGAACACAAGTGAGTTGTGGATGATACAAGTCATACTACCTACCGGCATGTCATACTTTGGTTCAGCGGTATTGTTGGACGAGACGATCCGGACCAACATTACGCCAGATTTCCACGCGAGACCGTTCCCTTGACGTGCTTTGCACATAGATGGCTTGCGGAAGACTGTCTCTCCAACTTTAGTTGAACTGAAAAGTACGCCCGGTCCTTGAGAAGGTTAAACGGAGTCTATTTGACAAACTATCGTTGTGGTTTTGATGCGTAGGTAAGAACGGTTCTTGCTCAGCCCGTAGCAGCCACGTAAAAACTTGCAACAACAAAGTAGAGGACGTCTAACTTGTTTTTGCAGGGCATGTTGTGATGTGATATGGTCAAGACGTGATGCTATATTTTATTGTATGAGATGATCATGTTTTGTAACCGAAGTTATCGGCAATTGGCAGGAGCCATATGGTTGTCGCTTTATTGTATGCAATGCAATCGCGATGTAATGCTTTACTTTATTACTAAGCGGTAGTGATAGTCGTGGAAGCATAAGATTGGCGAGACGACAACGATGCTACGATGGAGATCAAGGTGTCGCTACCGGTGACGATGGTGATCATGACGGTGCTTCGGCGATGGAGATCACAAGCACAAGATGATGATGACCATATCATATCAATTATATTGATTGCATGTGATGTTTATCCTTTATGCATCTTATCTTGCTTTGATTGACGGTAGCATTATAAGATGATCTCTCACTAAAAATTATCAAGAAGTGTTCTCCCTGAGTATGCACCGTTGCCAAAGTTCGTAGTACCCGGACACCACATGATGATCGGGTGTGATAAGTTCTACGTCCATCTACAACGGGTGCAAAACAGTTGCACACGCGAATACTCGAGTTAAACTTGACGATCCTAGCATATAACAGATATGGCCTCGAACACGGAGACCGAAGGTCGAACGTGAATCATATAGTAGATATGATCAACATAGTGATGTTCACCATTGAAACTACTCCGACTCACGTGATGATCGGACATGGTTTAGTTAATATGGATCACGTGATCACTTAGATGACTGGAGAGATGTCTGTCTAAGTGGGAGTTTTAATATGATTAATTAAACTTAAATTTATCATGAACTTAGTACCTGATAGTATTTTGCTTGTCTATGTTTCTTTGTAGATAGATGGCTCGTCTTTGTTGTTCCGTTGAATTTTAATGCGTTCCTTGAGAAAGCAAAGTTGAAAGATGATGGTAGCAATTACACGGATCGGGTCCGTAACTTGAGGATTATCCTCATTGCTGCACGTAAAAATTACGCCCTGGAAGCACCGCTGGGTAGCGAACTGCTGCGAGATCTTTGAGCCGAGAAGTTGTGAACGTCCGCAAAGCAGAGCCGATGACTACTCTATAGATCGGTGTGCCATGCTTTACGGCTTAGAACCGGGTCTTCAACGACGCTTTTGAACGTCATGGAGCATATGAGATGTTCCAGGAGTTGAAGTTAATATTTCAAGCAAATGCCCGGATTGAGAGATATGAAGTCTCCAATAAGTTCTATAGCTGCAAGATGGAGGAGAATAGTTACAAGGAGCACATACTCAAAATGTCCGGGTATAACAATCACTTAATTCAGCTGGGAGTTAATCTTCCGGATGATAGTGTCATTGATGTAATTCTCCAATCATCGCCACCAAGCTACAAGAGCTTTGTGATGAACTATAATATGCAAGGGATGACTAAGACAATTCTGAGCTCTTTCGCGATGCTAAAAGCTGCGGAGGTAGAAATCAAGAAAGAACATCAAGTGTTGATGGTCAACAAGACCACTAGTTTCAAGAAAAGGGCAAAGGGAAGAAGAAGGAAACTTCAAAAAGAACTGCAAGAAAGTTCTTGATCAAGAGAAGAAACCCAAGTCTGGACCTAAGCCTGAAACTGAGTGTTTTACCGCAAGCAGACGGACCTCGGAAGCGGAACTGCCCCAAGTATTTGGCGGATAAAAAGGATGGCAAGGTGAACAAAGGTATATGTGATATACATGTTATTGATGTGTACCTTACTAGAGCTCGTAGTAGCACTGGTATTTGATCTGGTTACATTGCTAATATTTGCAACTCGAAGCAGTGGACTACGGAATAGACGAGCAATCGCAAAGGACGAGGTGACGATCTTGGCGTGGGAAATGGTTCCAAAGTCAATGTGATCGCGGTCGGCACGCTACCTCTACATCTACCTTCGGGATTAGTTTTAGACCTAAATAATTGTTATTTGGTGCCGCGTTGAGCATGAACATTATATCTGGATCTTGTTTAATGCGAGACGGTTATTCATTTAAATCAGAGAATAATGGTTGTTCTATTTATATGAATAATATCTTTTATGGTCATGCACCCTTGAAGAATGGTCTATTCTTGTTGAATCTCGACAAAGAGTGATACACATATTCATAATGTTGAAGCCAAAAGATGCAGAGTTGATAATGATAGTGCAACTTATTTGTGGCAATCGCCGTTTAGGTCATATCGATGTAAACGCATAAAGAAACTCCATACCGATGGGCTTCGGAATCACTTGATTATGAATCACTTGGTACTTATGTAACCGTGCCTTATGGGCAAGATGACAAAACGCCGTTCTCGGAACTATGGAGCGAGCAATGATTTATTGGAAATCATACATACCGATGTTTGTGGTCCAATGAATGTTGAGGCACGCCATGGGTATCGTTATTTTCTCACCTTCACAGATGATTTGAGAAGATATGGGTATATCTACTTAATGAAACACAAATCTGAAACATTTGAAAAGTTCAAAGAATTTCAGAGTGAAGTGGAAAATCATCGTAACAAGAAAATAAAATTTCTACGATCTGATCGTGGAGGAGAATATTTGAGTTACGAGTTTGGTTTACATTTGAAACAATGTGGAATAGTTTCGCAACTCACGCCAACCGGAACACCACAGAGAAATGGTGTGTCCGAACGTCGTAATCGTACTTTACTAGATATGGTGCGATCTTTGATGTCGATTTCCGATTTTCCGCTATCGTTTTGGGGTTATGCTTTTGAGACGTCCGCATTCACGTTAAATAGGACACCGTCAAAATCCGTTGAGACGACGCCTTATGAACTGTGGTTTGGCAAGAAACCAAAGTTGTCGCTTTCTTAAAGTTTGGGGCTGCGATGCTTATGTAAAGAAACTTCAACCAGATAAGCTCGAACCCAAATCGGAAAAATGTGTCTTCATAGGATACCCAAAGGAGACTGTTGGGTACACCTTCTATCACAGATCTGAAGGCAAGATTTTCGTTGCTAAATTCGGGTCCTTTCTAGAGAAGGAGTTTCTCTCGAAAGAAGTGAGTGGGAGGAAAGTAGAACTTGATGAGATAATCAGATTCCGCTTCCCTTATTGGAAAGTAGTTCATCACAAGAAATGGTTCTGTGACAACTACACCAATTAGTGAGGAAACTAATGATGATGATCATGAAGCTTCAGATCAAGTTACTCTCGAACCTCAGAGGTCAACCAGAATAAAATACACACCAGAGTGGTACAAGAATCCTATTCGGAAGTCATGTTACTTGACCATGGCGAACCTACAAACTATGAAGAAGCGATGGTGAGCCCAGATTCCGCAAAATGGCTGGAAGCCATGAAATCTGAGATGGGATCCATGTATGAGAACAAAGTATGGACTTTGGTTGACTTGCCCGATGATCGGCAAGCCATTGAAAATAAATGGATTTTTAAGAAGAAGACTGACGCCGATGGTAATATAACCGTCTACAAAGCTCGACTTGTTGCGAAAGGTTTTCGACAAGTTCAAGGGGTTGACTACGATGAGACTTTCTCACCCGTAGCGATGCTTAAGTCTGTCCGAATCATGTTAGCAATTGCCGCATTTTATGATTATGAAATTTGGCAAATGGATGTAAAAACTGCATTCTTGAATGGATTTCTAGAAGAAGAGTTGTATATGATGCAACCAGAAGGTTTTGTCGATCCAAAAGGTGCTAACAAAGTGTGTAAGCTCCAACGATCAATTTATGGTGCAGTGCAAGCCTCTCGGAGTTGGAATAAACGCTTTGATAGTGTGATCAAAGCATATGGGTTTGTACAGACTTTTGGAGAAGCCTGTATTTACAAGAAAGTGAGTGGGAGCTCAGTAGCATTTACGATATTATATGTGGACGACATATTATTAATTGGAAATGATATAGAATTTCTGGATAGCATAAAAGGATACTTGAATAAAAGTTTTTCAATGAAAGACCTCGGTGAAGCTGCTTACATATTGGGCATCAAGATCTATAGAGATAGATCAAGACGCTTAATTGGTCTTTCACAAAGCACATACCTTGATAAAATTTTGAAAAAGTTCAAAATGGATCGTGCAAAGAAAGGTTTTTGCCTGTGTTGCAAGGTGTAAGATTGAGTCGACTCAATGCCCGACCACCAGAAGATAGAGAGAAAATGAAAGATGTTCCCTATGCTTCAGCCATAGGCTCTATCATGTATGCAATGCTGTGTACCAGACCGACGTATGCTTAATGTAAGCTTGGCAGAAGGTACCAAAGTAATCCAGGAATGGATCATCGGACAGCGGTCAAGAACATCCCGAAATACGAAAAGGACTAAGGATATGTTTCTCGTATATGGAGGTGACAAAGAGCTAGTCGTAAATGATTACGTCGATGCAAGCTTTGACACCGATCCGGACGATTCTAAATCGCAAACCGGATACGTGTTTTTATTAAACGGTGGAGCTGTCGGTTGGTGCAGTTCTAAACAAAGCGCCGTGGCGGGATCTACATGTGAAGCGGAGTACATAGCTGCTTGGAAGCAGCAAATGAAGGAGTCTGGATGAAAGAGTTCATTTCCGATCTAGGTGTTATACCTAGTGCATCGGGACCGATGAAGATCTTCTGTGACAATACTGGTGCAATTGCCTCGGCAAAGGAATCCAGATTTCACAAGAGGACCAAGCACATCAAGAGACGCTTCAATTCCATTCGGGACCAAGTCCAAGTGGGAGACATAGAGATCTGCAAAATACATACGGATCTGAATGTTGCGTAATCTGCTAACTAAGCCTCTTCCACGAGCAAAACATGATCAGCACCAAGACTCCATGGGTGTTAGGATCATTACTTTGTAATCTAGATTATTGACTCTAGTGCAAGTGGGAGATCAAGGAAATATGCCCTAGAGGCAATAATAAAGTTATTATTTATTTCCTTATATCATGATAAATGTTTATTATTCATGCTAGAATTGTATTAACCGGAAACATAATACATGTGTGAATATATAGACAAACAGGTATGTCACTAGTATGCCTCTACTTGACTAGCTTGTTAATCAAAGATGGTTATGTTTCCTAACCATGAACAAGGAGTTGTTATTTGATTAACAAGGTCACATCATTAGTAGAATGATCTGATTGACATGACCCATTCCGTTAGCTTAACACTTGATCGCTTAGTATGTTAATGCTTTCTTCATGACCCATACATGTTCCTATAACTATGAGATTATGCAACTCCTGCTTACCGGAGGAACACTTTGGTACTACCAAACGTCACAACGTGAATCGGGTGATTATAAAGGAGTACTACAGGTGTCTCCAAAGGTACTTGTTGGGTTGGCGTATTTCGAGATTAGGTTTTGTCACTCCGATTGCTCGGAGAGGTATCTCTGTGCCTTCTCGGTAATACACATCACTTAAGCCTTGCAAGCATTACAACTAATGAGTTAGTTGTGAGACGATGTATTACGGAACGAGTAAAGAGACTTACCGGTAACGAGATTGAACTAGGTATTGGATACCGACGATCGAATCTCGGGTAAGTAACATACCGATGACAAAGGGAACAACGTATGTCGTTATGCGGTTTGACCGATAAAGATCTTCATAGAATATGTAGGAACCAATATGGGCATCCAGGTTCCGCTATTGGTTATTGACCGAGAATGGTTCTAGGTCATGTCTACATAGTTCTCGAACCCGTAGGGTCCGCACGCTTAACGCTTCGGCGATGACAGTTCATAATGAGTTTATAAGTATTGATGCGAAGGTTGTTCGAGTCCCGGATGTGATCACGGACATGACGAGGAGTCTCGAAATGGTCGAGACATAAAGATTGATATATTGGAAGCCTATGTTTGGACTTGGAAGTGTTCCGAGTGAAAACAGGAAGTTACCGAACACCGAGGGGTTACGGAACCCCCGGGGTATATGGGCCTTCATGGGCCACAAGGGAGAAGAGGAAGGGCCGGCCAGGTGGGCTGCGCGCCCCTCCCCTCTAGTCCGAATAGGACAAGGAGAGGGGGCGCGCCTTCCCTCTTTCCCTCCCCAATCCTACTCCAACTAGGACAGGGGAGTCCTACTCCCGTGGGAGTAGGACTCCTCCAGCGCCTCCCCAAGGCTGGCCGCACCCCTTGGCTCCTTTATATCTGGGGCAGGGGGCACCCCATGACACACAAGTTGATCTACGGATCTTTCCTTAGCCGCAGCGGTGCCCCTTCCACCATATTCCACTTCGGTCATATCGTCATGGAGCTTAGGCGAAGCCCTCGCCGGAGAAGTCATATCGTCATGAGCTTAGGCGAAGCCCTGCGTCCGGTGGAGCATCAACATCGCCACCACGCCGTCGTGCCGATGTAACTCATCCCGACACTTTGCTGGATCGAGTCCGGGATCGCCATCGAGCTGAACGTGTGCAGAACTCGGAGGTGCCGTACGCTCGGTGCTTGGATCGGTCGGATCGTGAAGACGCACGACTACATCAACCGCAGCGTTGTTATAACGCTTCGCTTCGGTCTCACGAGGGTACGTGGACGGACACTCTCCCTCTCGCTATATGCCATCACCATGGTCTTGCGTGATCGTAGGAAAATTTTGAAATTACTACGTTCCCCAACAAGAACCAGGGGTTCAAATACCAGCAGCCAACACCGCTAATTTTCTCTTAAATCAACATGCCCTTCTTTCAAAATGTTTAAAAATATCATTATTCGTGCTTTCGTCTTATCTCCAGTACAGTGTATTAACTTGAAAAAGAGACGAACTAAATCAAGCTAGGCAATAGAAGAGCAAGAGGAGCTTTCCCATCTTCTTCTTCCCGCACTTCTCCAGATGAACGCCGGCGGCTCGGCTCGTGGCAGCGTTTTGGGGCAGGCGCGCGGGTAGCGCCGTGGTGGCTCACACAAGCGGTGCCACGGCCGTTTCGTGGCACCAGCAGACATGGCCCTAGAGATCAACAATTATTATAATTAAGAATATGAACAAACATGATCAAGTGCAGTTCAACAATCAGATAGGATGAGAATAACGAACATGCTATACACAATAATCGTAATAAAAGAATAATAATTGAGGCCTCATCCTTAACTTGAAATAGAAAATTAATCCTGCACTTGATCCTGGTTTTTGCTAGTAATTAGTGAGTCCCTATTATTAGCAAAAAACGGACCAACATTTATGCAAATGGCTGGAGAAATGAGAAGAGAAGAAGAAAAGGGATCGACCTGCAGAACAAAGACCGACGCAGCACGAGGAATCGACCAGAAGCACGAACACCCGCAGCGGACCAACCTGCAAGGGAAAAACAACAGATCAAGGATGAGCTCCAGGCAACCACAACTGGGATGATCGAGAAACCTTGTAACCTCTCACGGTAGCAGACAATGGTAGGCCAATCGAATCCAGCACGGACAACACCAACTACGACAGCTTGAGGCAGTGGAGTTCGGGAGAAATCCCCGCATCTGATCCAAAACTCGATAAATAATGTTCCTGCAAATACACAGACTGCGCAGCATTGGTTTCTTATGCATTGACAAACTAAGCATATAATTAAACATACAATGATTTGTACTTTGAAAACAGTAGCACACAACTGAACATTTTGGGCAAGTGTACAAAAGGCTTGCATAAACTTCTCAAATTAACGTAATAACTACAAAGGAAAGGAATTCACAAATAGCATTGACTTGTGAACATGAATGTCTAATGTAACAATCATAACCAAAATATGTGCATCTATTCCCAGTAAGAAGATATACTATAGAATCTAAGAACCAAAAATGCAGTGTATCCGCCCATGTGGTGGATTGGCCATGTCTGTCTAATCACCATGGATGATCCCGAACTATGAAAGCACCCTGGATACTTCATTCAATAAAGTTGGTTCGCTTTAAACCACAATCGTATATTCCCAATATCCACAGCCGCTAGACAGACCATAATCATCTCAGATAGCTTTACATGCGCCTAGTAAATTTGCAAAGGAAAAAAGAGCTGGACGGTGGGGGGGGGGGATTATGCTACCTCAGCAATGATGGAGAGGGTGATGATGGTGCGGAAGGTGCGGCAGGAGAACTGGGCCCGGCGGCGCATCCGCGTGTGCACGACGACCTCCTCCTTGGACAGGCAGTGCAGGCGCTTGTCGTAGTTCTCGCGGCCGCCGAAGAGCCCGCCTCACATCCTCCACAGCATCACTCCTCCCTCCTTCTTCTTCTCCCCTCCTCCTTGCCCTTGCCCTTGGCCTCCACCGATCTAGAGAGGCGACCTCCGACGAGGCTTGTGGCGCCCCCCATCCTCACCAGCGCGGTTGACCCACGGTGCCCACGCCCGGCTAACTGCAGCGTGAACTCATGGAGGCACGCAAGACACCGGCGACGCCCTCCCTCTCTGGCCACTTCCTTCACAGCGGGAGGATGGCTTGGGCGAGCGGCGGCGGCGGCGGTGGCCATCTTCTTCCTCCCCCTAGCCTCATGTTCCTGTCCCCGTTGCTCCCCCGTCGAGCTCGAGCTCGTCCATGGACGCCGTGGCGGGCGGGGCGGGACGGCAGGGCCGCGGTCATCGGCCACGGGCACGGCGAGTAGGACGGGCGAGCGGGGAGGAGAGAGGTCCACCGCGGCGGTCATAGGGGCGTCGGCGGCAACGATGTGAGCGGGGCGGCGAGGTCTGAGGGAGGGAGAGGGAGGGGAGAGGGCGGGGCGAGCGGGGGGTGGGACGTGGGAGGACGAGCGGGGAGAGGAGGCTAGGGTTCACCATGGGAGCGGCCCCCTTTTATAACCCCCTACTCAAAATGACTGAAACGCCCTGGTAGGGGTATGGTATTTACATTTTGTTGCCATTTGAATTTTATCCAACGGCTCACAACAATCTGGTAAATATCCGACACCTCACGTGAGCCGAGCCCGAGATCCGACGGCCGAAAACGCATCAGGAAAACGATCGGACGGCCAACAGTCCCTAATCGCTGAGGACCGCCCGTGGTTGCCTGAGTTCTTGTTTCTGGATGGATAGACCTCCCCTTCATTCACACCCGGGGTTTGCCCCATGCGCTCCGGCACCAGATCAACTGATGAGCCGCTCACCGTGGTGTTTTTATCTCTTTGTCATGCCTTCTTTCCTGACAGACACTAGAGCTACAGCATCAGCACCAGCAGCTACAGCTCCAGTTCCAACTCTAGCAGCTACTCCACCAGCTTCAGCCACTTCATCAGAAGCTTTCGTCCTTGGCGTTCTCTCAACACCACCTCCCGAAGATCAAGCCTGAGAGTCGTTTAGCACTATGCATTTTCAAACTTTTTGGTAACTTGTTGCCAAAGGGGGAGAAAGATTTATAGATCATAGGCTTCGAGAGAGAGAGTGTGTTAGTTTTTATCTCTCTTTGCACTCTTTTTGGTTGGTGTGAAACTTTACTGCGTGCTTGTGTGATATTACTTTGTGTCCTTGTGAGATACTTATTTGGTCAAGTATTTGATCATATGCTACCCTTAATGCTTGTTGGATAATGCTATATTTTATATCCTATTTTATCATTCACTTTGCTTGGTGATGAGTGCATGTTTTTAATCTCTATCATTTTGAGCGCTCCACCAAGATGTATGTGACATGGAAGAGTAACCCATGATCCTAATTGATTGTGCATTTGCATTCCAAAGCAAATCTTAAATAATGCACAAATCATTTGTCGAAGCTTTGATCTATATGTTGTCATCAATTACCAAAAAGGGGGAGACTGAAAGTGCAACTATCCCTGGGTGGTTTTGGTAATTCCTAACAACATATAGATCATTGAGCTAATGCTATTCCAAGATAAATATTTCAGGAAAGCTCAATGTCTGGCGTGGCATGGATTAGAAAGTTGACCCTTCAAAATGCTAAGGACAAAAGATTGGCTCAAGCTCAAAGCACAAGACTCTACATTTTCTATTTTAGTGATCCAAGATCACATTGAGTCTATAGGAAAAGCCAATACTATTAAGAAGGGATGAGGTGTTGCTTAATGAGATTCTTGCTCAAAATGCTTAGTGATATGCTCCAAAACCCTCCACTACTTTCTCATATCCACATATGTCCTAAACCTAAAAGTCCAACTCGGCCCCACCGAAGTTTCACATCCGGAGCCACCGAGTTCAGTTGACATAGCCACTGCAAGAAACCCTAATCAATTCGGTCTCACCAAAAGGGATCTCGGTCTCACCGAGATGGGGTTGCAAACTCTCTGTTTCCCTTCGTAACGTTTCGGTCAAACCGAGATGAGCGATCGGTCCCACCGAGATTGCAATGCAAACTCTGTTTCATTTTCGTAACGTTTCGGTCCAACCGAGATGAGCGAATCGATCCCACCGAGTTTGCCTGACCAACTCTCTGTTTGGCTATTACCAAAATCGGTCTCACCGAGTTTGTGTAATCGGTCTCAGCGAGATTACGTTATGCCCTAACCCTAATGACATCGGTCCCACCGAGTTGACTTGTCGGTCCCACCAAGAATCCTAACGTTCATATTTTGAACCAAATCAGTCCGACCGAGTTTAATGATTCGGTCCCGCCGAGTTTGGTGATTTGTGTGTAACGGTTAGATTTTGTGTGGAGGCTATATATACCCCTCCACCCACTCTTCATTCGTGGAGAGAGCCATCAGAACATGCCTACACTTCCAATACATATTTTCTGAGAGAGAACCACCTACACTTGTGTTGAGGTCAAGATATTCCATTCCAACCACATAAATCTTGATCTCTAGCCTTCCCCAAGTTGCTTTCCACTCAAATCTTATTTCTACCAAATCCAATCCTATGAGAGAGAGTTGAGTGTTGGGGAGACTATCACTTGAAGCACAAGAGCAAGGAGTTCATCATCAACACACCATTTGTTACTTCTTGGAGAGTGGTGTCTCCTAGATTGGCTAGGTGTCACTTGGGAGCCTCCGACAAGATTGTGGAGTTGAACCAAGGAGTTTGTAAGGGCAAGGAGATCGCCTACTTCGTGAAGATCTACCCTAGTGAGGCAAGTCCTTCGTGGGCGACGGCCATAGTGGGATAGACAATGTTGCTTCTTCGTGGACCCTTCGTGGGTGGAGCTCTCCGTGGACTCGCGCAACCGTTACCCTACATGGGTTGAAGTCTCCATCAACGTGGATGTATGATAGCACCATCTATCGGAACCACGGGTAAAAAATCTCGGTGTCAACATTGCGTTTGCTCCCTCAAACTCATCCCTTTACCTTCATATGCAGTTGTTCTACATTCCGCAGCTATACTCTTAGAATTGCATGTGTAGGTTGATTGCTTGATTTGTGCTAAGTTGCTAAAATTTGCCAAGACCAAAAATTGGGAAAAGGCTAGAATTTTATTTGGTCAAGTAGTCTAATCACCCCCCCCCCTCTAGACATACTTCCGATCCTACAAGTGGTATCAGAGCTTTGGTCTCCATTTGCTTTGATTTCCATAGCTTTTGGTGGTCATAGCCTTGGTTTCACAACCTAGGAGAGTATGGCGTCTAGCGAGGGAAATTACCACCGTAGAGGTCCTTACTTTGATGGCACTAATTTTGCTAGTTGGTGAAGGAAATATGCCCTAGAGGCAATAATAAAGTTATTATTTATTTCCTCATATCATTATAAATGTTTATTATTCAAGCTAGAATTGTATTAACCGGAAACATGATACATGTGTGAATACATAGACAAACTTAATGTCACTAGTATGCCTCTACTTGACTAGCTCATTAATCAAAGATGGTTATGTTTCCTAACCATAGACATGAGTTGTCATTTGATTAACGGGATCACATCATTAGGAGAATCATGTGATTGACTTGACCCATTCCGTTAGCTTAGCACTTGATCGTTTAGTATGTTGCTATTGCTTTCTTCATAACTTATACAAGTTTCTACAACTATGAGATTATGCAACTCCCATTTACTGGAGGAACACTTTGTGTGCTACCAAACGTCACAACGTAACTGGGTGATTTAAAGGAGCTCTACAGGTGTCTCCAAAGGTACATGTTGGGTTGGCGTATTTCGAGATTAGGTTTTGTCACTCCGATTGTCGGAGAGGTATCTCTGGGCCCTCTCGCTAATGCACATCACTATAAGCCTTGCAAGCAATGTAGCTAATGAGTTAGTTACGGAATGATGCATTACGTAACGAGTAAAGAGACTTGATGATAACGAGATTGAACTAGGTATTGGATACCGACGATCGAATCTTGGGCAAGTAACATACCGATGACAAAGGGAACAATGTATGTTGTTATGCGGTTTGACCGATAAAGATCTTCGTAGAATATGTAGGAGCCAATATGAGCATCCAGGTTCCGCTATTGGTTATTGACCGGAAACAGTTCTCGGTCATGTCTACATAGTTCTCGAACCCGTAGGGTCCGCACGCTTAAGGTTTCGATGACAGTTATATTATGAGTTTATGAGTTTTGATGTACCGAAGTTTGTTCGGAGTCCCGGATGTGATTACAGACATGACGAGGAGTCTCGAAATGGTCGAGACATGAAGATTGATATATTGGACGACTATATCTGGACACCGGAATGGTTCCGCGGGTTATCGGATATATACCGGAATACCGGGGGGTTACCGGAACCCCCCGGAGGTTAATGGGCCTCATGGGCCCAAGTGGTGAAAGAGGAGAGGCGGCCAAGGGGTAGCCGCATGCCCCTCCCCCCCCCAAGTCGGAATTGGACAAGGACGGGGGGCGGCGCCCCCCTTTCCTTTCTCCCTCTCTCTCCTTCCCTCTCCTCTCCTACTCCAACAAGGAAGGGAGGGAGTCCTACTCCCGGTGGGAGTAGGACTCCTCCTGGTGCGCCTCCTCCTGGCCGGCCGCACCTCCCCCCCTTGCTCCTTTATATACGAGGGCAGGGGGGCACCCTAGAGACGTAACAATTGATCTCTTGATCTCTTAGCCGTGCGGTGCCCCCTCCACCATAGTCCTTGATAATATTGTAGCGGTGCTTAGGCGAAGCCCTCGCGACGGTAGAACATCAAGATCGTCACCACGCCATCGCGGCCGATGTAACTCTTCCCCAACATTCTGCTGGATCGGAGTCCGGGGATCGTCATCGAGCTGAACGTGTGCTAGAACTCAGAGGTGCCGTAGTTTCAGTGCTTGATCGGTCGGGCCGTGAAGACGTACGACTACATCAACCGCGTTATTCTAACGCTTCCGCTTTCGGTCTATGAGGGTACGTGGACAACACTCTCCCCTCTCGTTGCTATGCATCACCATGTTCTTGTGTGTTCGTAGGAAATTTTTTGAAATTACTACGTTCCCCAATAGTGGCATCCGAGCCTGGTTTTATGCGTAGATGTTATATGCACGAGTAGAACACAAGTGAGTTGTGGGCGATACAAGTCATACCGCTTACCAAAGATGTCATACTTTTGTTCGGCGTTATTGTTGGATGAAGCGCCTGCACCGACATTACACGTGACGCCACGCCGAGACTGGTTCTACCGACGTGCTTTGCACACAGGTGGCTGGCGGGTGTCTGTTTCTCCAACTTTAGTTGAACCAAGTGTGGCTATACCCCCTTGCGAAGGTTAAAACAGCACTAACTTGATGAACTATCGTTGTGGTTTTGATGCATAGGTAAGAACGGTTCTTGCTCAGCCCGTAGCAGCCACGTAAAATTTGCAACGACAAAGTAGAGGACGTCTAACTTGTTTTTGCAGGGCATGTTGTGATGTGATATGGTCAAGATGTGATGCTATATTTTATTGTATGAGATGATATGTTTTGTAACCGAAGTTATCGTCAACTGGCGGGAGCCATATGGTTGTCGCTTTATTGTATGAAATGCAAACGCCCTGTAATTGCTTTACTTTATCACTAAGCGGTAGCGATAGTCGTAGAAGCAATAGATGGCGTAACGACAATGATGCTACGATGGAGATCAAGGTGCCCCGCCGGTGACGATGGTAATCACGATGGTGCTTCGGAGATCAAGATCACAAGCACAAGATGATGATGGCCATATCATATCACTTATATTGATTGCATGTGATGTTTATCCTTTATGCATCTTATATTTCTTTGATTGACGGTAGCATTTTAAGATGATCTCTCACTAATTATCAAGAAGTGTTCTCCCTAAGTATGCACCGTTGCAAAAGTTCTTCATGCTGAGACACCACGTGATGATCGGGTGTGATAGGCTCTACGTTCAAATACAACGGGTGCAAAACAGTTGCACACGCGAATACTCAAAGTTAAACTTGATGAGCCTAGCATATACAGATATGGCCTCGAACACGGAGACCGAAGGTCGAACGTGAATCATATAGTAGATATGATCAACATAGTGATGTTCACCATTGAAACTACTCCATCTCACGTGATGATCGGACATGGTTTAGTTGATTTGGATCACGTGATCACTTAGATGACTAGAGAGATGTCTGCCTAAGTGGGAGTTCTTTAGTAATATGATTAATTGAACTTAAATTTATCATGAACTTAGTACCTGATAGTATTTTTCTTGTCAATGTTTGTTGTAGATAGATGGCTCGTGCTGTTGTTCCGTTAAATTTTAATGCGTCCCTTGAGAAAGCTAAGTTGAAAGATGATGGTAGAAACTAAACGGACTGGGTCCGTAACTTGAGGATTATCCTCATTGCTGCACAGAAGAATTACGTCCTGGAAGCACCGCTAGGTGCCAGGCCTGCTGCAGATGCAATCGATTTATGTTAAGAACGTCCGGCGAGCAAAGCTGATGACTACTCGATAGTACAGTGTGCCATGCTTTATAGCTTAGAACCGGTCTTCAACGACGCTTTTGAACGTCATGGAGCATATGAGATGTTCCAGAGTGGAAGTTAATATTTCAAGCAAATGCCCGGATTGAGAGATATGAAGTCTCCAATAAGTTCTATAGCTGTAAGATGGAGGAGAATAGTTACGTCGGTGAACATATACTCAAAATTTCTGGGTATAATAATCACTTGATTCAACCGGGAGTTAATCTTCCCGATGATAGTGTCATTGATGTAATTCTTCAATCATCGCCACCAAGCTACAAGAGCTTCGTGATGAACTATAATATGCAAGGGATGGACAAGACTATTCCCAAGCTCTTCGCAATGCTAAAGGCTGCGGAGGTAGAAATCAAGAAGGAGCATCAAGTGTTGATGGTCAACAAGACCACCAGTTTCAAGAAAAAGGGTAAAGGGAACAAGAAGGGGAACTTCAAGAAGAACAGCAAGCAAGTTGCTGCTCAAGAGAAGAAACATAAATCTGGACATAAGCCTGAGACTGAGTGCTTCTACTGCAAGCAGACTCGACACTGGAAGCGGAACTGCCCCAAGTATTTGGCGGATAAGAAGGATGGCAAAGTGAACAAAGGTATATGTGATATACATGTTATTGATGTGTACCTTACTAATGCTCGCAGTAGCACCTGGGTATTTGATACTGGTTCTGTTGCTAATATTTGCAACTCGAAACAGAGACTACGGATTAAGCGAAGATTGGCTAAGGACGAGGTGACGATGCGCGTGGGAAATGGTTCCAAAGTCGATGTGATCGCAGTCGGCACGCTACCTCTACATCTACCATCGGGATTAGTTTTAGACCTGAATAATTGTTATTTGGTGCCAGCGTTAAGCATGAACATTATATCTGGATCTTGTTTGATGCGAGACGGTTATTCATTTAAATCAGAGAATAATGCTTGTTCTATTTATATGAGTAATATCTTTTATGGTCATGCACCCTTAAAGAGTGGTCTATTTTTATTAAATCTCGATAGTAGTGATACACATATTCATAATGTTGAAACCAAAAGATGCAGAGTTCATAATGATACTGCAACTTATTTGTGGCACTGCCATTTGGGTCATATTGGTGTAAAGCGCATGAAGAAACTCCATACTGATGGACTTCTGGAATCACTTGATTATGAATCACTTGGTACTTGCGAACCGTGCCTCATGGGCAAGATGACTAAAACGCCGTTCTCCGGAACTATGGAGCGAGCAACTGATTTGTTGGAAATCATACATATGGATCTATGTGGTCCAATGAATATTGAGGCTCGCGGCGGGTATCATTATTTTCTCACCTTCACACATGATTTGAGCAGATATGGGTATATCTACTTAATGAAACACAAGTCTGAAACATTTGAGAAGTTCAAAGAATTTCTTAATGAAGTGGAAAAACATCGTAACAAGAAAATGAATTTTCTATGACCTGATCGTGGAGGAGAATATTTGAGGTACGAGTTTGGTTTACATTTGAAGCAATGCAGAATAGTTTCACAACTCACGCCACCTGGAACACCACAACGAAATGGTGTTTTCGAACGTCGTAATCGTACTTTACTAGATATGGTGCGATCTATGATGTCTCCTACTGATTTACCGCTACCGTTTTGGGGTTATGCTTTAGAGATGGCCGCATTCACGTTAAATAGGGAACCATCAAAATCCGTTGAGACGACGCCTTATGAATTGTGGTTTGGCAAGAAACCAAAGTTGTCGTTTCTTAAAGTTTGGGGCTGCGATGCTTATGTGAAGAAACTTCAACCAGATAAGCTCGAACCAAAATCGGAGAAATGTGTCTTCATAGGATACCCAAAAGAGACTATTGGCTATTCTATCACAGATCTGAGGGCAAGATTTTTGTTGCTAAATTCGGATCCTTTCTAGAGAAGGAGTTTCTCTCGAAAGAAGTGAGTGGGAGGAAAGTAGAACTTGATGAGGTAACTATACCTGCTCCCTTATTGGAAAGTAGTTCATCACAAGAACCGGTTCCTGACAACTACACCAATCGGTGAGGAAGCTAATGATATTGATCAT
Organism: Aegilops bicornis; assembly: GCA_021605145.1. NCBI lineage: Eukaryota > Viridiplantae > Streptophyta > Magnoliopsida > Poales > Poaceae > Aegilops > Aegilops bicornis. The sequence goes on along the minus strand of CM038671.1, from coordinate 575,940,959 downwards.
GAAACTTCAGATCAAGTTACTACCGAACCTCAGAGGTCAAGCAGAGTAAGATCCGCACTGCAGTGGTACGGTAATCCTATTCGGAAGTCATGTTACTTGACCATAGCGAACCTCACGAACTATGAGGAAGCGATGATGAGCCCAGATTCCATAAAATGGCTTGAGGCCATGAAATGCGAGATGGGATCCATGTATGAGAACAAAGTATGGACTTTGGTTGACTTGCCCGATGATCGGCAAGCCATCGAGAATAAATGGATCTTCAAGAAGAAGACTGACACTGATGGTAATGTAACTGTCTACAAAGCTCGACTTGTTGCGAAAGTTTTTCGACAAGTTCAAGGGGTTGACTATGATGAGACTTTCTCACCCGTAGCGATGCTTAAGTCTGTCCGAATCATGTTAGCAATTGCCGCATTTTATGATTATGAAATATGGCAAATGGATGTCAAAACTGCATTCCTGAATGGATTTACGGAAGAAGAGTTGTATATGATGCAACCGGAAGGTTTTGTCGATCCAAAAGGTGCTAACAAAGTGTGCAAGCTCCAAATGATCCATTTATGGACTGGTGCAAGCCTCTCGGAGTTGGAATAAATGCTTTGATAGTGTGATCAAAGCATATGGTTTTATCTGCACTTTTGGAGAAGCCTGTATTTACAAGAAAGTGAGTGGGAGCTCTGTAGCATTTCTGATATTATATGTAGATGACATATTATTAATTGGAAATGAAATAGAATTTCTGGATAGCATAAAGGGATACTTGAATAAAAGTTTTTCGATGAAAGACCTCGGTGAAGCTGCTTACATATTGGGCATCAAGATCTATAGAGATAGATCAAGATGCTTAATTGGACTTTCACAAAGCACATACCTTGATAAAGTTTTGAAAAAGTTAAAAATGGATCAGGCAAAGAAAGGGTTCTTACCTGTATTACAAGGTGTGAAGTTGAGTCAGACTCAATGCCCGACCACAGCAGAAGATAGAGAGAAAATGAAAGATGTTCCCTATGCTTCAGCCATAGGCTCTATCATGTATGCAATGCTGTGTACCAGACCTGACGTATGCTTAGAGATAAGTTTGGCAGGGAGGTACTATCGGGGATATACCCCGCGGTGTAAACCGGCTGGAAGTTAACCCGACCGGACTTGGCGGTTTATTTGAGGTCCCGCTGGCACTTGGCAATATTAATCTGGTGACACGCCTGCACACGGCAATTTACCAAAGAACCCGCCAGACGTTGTAACTCATGGTGACCCTACAGACGGGTCGAGGAGCGACAAGACCGGTGGCCCGTCTGGCGGTTCATGAAGGCCGGTTCAACTATTGTGGGCGGTTTAAGAGGAAAGGCATAAGGAATATTTGTCTTACAAGGAGTTAAGACTGGACTTGTATCCGGTTTGTATTAGAGATATACTAGTCCTTATCCTAATAGGACTCCACATGTAACCCGCCCCTTCAACATATATCAGGAGGGGCAGGGCTCCCCAAAGAGGGGGAGGCTACAAGCAAGAAGAAACAATCTTAGGGCTAGACACAAAGAGGAGAGTCGGTTCACGGCGACTCCCTCGGGATCATAATGAGACCTAGCCTCAAACGGCATGTAGGGTTTTTACCGGATGATGTTTCCCGGGGCCCGAAGCTGTCTAAATCCCTGTCTTGTGTTGCGTCTCTTGATTCCGCTCAACCCCTCTCAAGCTACCACATAGATGCGTTGGCCTCGCGACTAAGTCCTGACACTAAGGACATCTGCCGTGACAAATCCACGACAGTTGGCGCCCACCGTGGGGCTCGCGCATAGTGGTGTTGAGTTCTTGGAGGGATCTTTCATGGTTTTGAGAAGTTTGCAATTTTTTAGATGAAGATTTTACAATCCAGGAGATTGAAGTCGAAGAAGAAAGAGAGGGTTGCGCCTAAGTAACCGCCGACACAAGTCTCCATACGATTCGAGGAAATCCGATCAGTGAAAGTTTTCAGCGTGAGACGGCAAAGAATCCATCAGTCGTCAAATCACCAAGCCGCCGAGACCGTCGACTTCGTTGAAATTTGATTAGGCGTACTACTCGGAGCATCTACGCGTAGCTATTGTTGTTATTTCCTTCAATATACAACAATCTGAACCCAGATCGAGGTTGGAAAGTACCACCTGCAAGAGGCCGATACCGACAGGAGTTCTATACGCGTGCAAGTCATCGAGTTTTGCTGCTCCAACGTCCCATACACTTTTCTGCTATCAATACATTGACCAAGTCCAAGTGCTAGTCACGTAAGGAAAAAACTGAGGAGAAAGATTCCTTCAGCGGCGGCCCACATCGCCCGTCCACATGGGCTACTAGCCCTGTTTGGCCTTGCCTTCGCTTCATTGCTATGTCGAGCCGCCACCGCGCCTCACTCGCCTCCTGCCCTTGAGCCACTCCTACCGCGGCTGCCTTCGCAGCCATGAGTGGCTGTCTGCTTGGCGAGCCGCCCGCTTCCACTACCACGGTCATGTCCTCGCGACCACGCATCTGCGGCTCGCGCACGTACTACATCACCAAGTCACAGTGCCACAAGTTGTTCTGTTGTGCCCGTGAGCCCAAGCCACCCAGTCATCGGTTTGGTTGCGCTTCGCTGTGCCTCTGGACGCCCCGCTAGTTCTGTCCAAGGCGCTGCCTCTCCAATTCTTTGGCCTCCCTCCGAGTCGCCATCGGTTCTGCACTGTCTGCGCTCGACTCTAACCTGCGCTAGGCCGCCTTGTCTTGTGCTTGAGCTGCAGGCTCTGTCTCCACTGGCTCGAGCCGCTTGAGCTGGCCGCCGCCTCCTTGCTCAAGACGCCTTCGCTCGCCGCCACGCTTGGCTTATTTGAGCCACTTTGGTCCTTCGTTGAGTCGCGGTGTGCTTCTCTTCACCGTGGCGGGTCATACCGTTCTCACCGTTGTCGTCCCAGCCCACGAGCAGCCGCCGCCCGCGAGACACAGTCTACCTAAGTCGCAGCGGCTCATCCTCCGCACCTCCTTCTAGCGCCCGCCGCTGGACCACCTACTGATTCTGTTACTCCATCATTCTAGGGAGGATCTGAGAAAACTATGCATCATCCAACGTTTGGAAGTCAGAGTTATTCCAAAGCGGACAATCGTTCAAAACCTGATGCCGACATGGATCTGGAGCATTTTACTAGTACTCCATAATGCTAGCTGAAGGAGAGTCCACGTGAAATCCCAAGCAGTACTAGTATTTGCACAAAAAACGAGGGCTGATGGATTTTGAGCACATGTAAAAAAACGGAGGAAGTACTAATATGCTAGCCTGTATTTTGACTACGGAGCCGTTTGATTAGTCTATACGGACATCTCCCGTCCAAATACATCAGGACAACTATTAAAAGAAAATGAGGTGGTGTTATACCGCGGAGGCACGTTCAGGTCTTTGTGTGGCTTCATGGGCACGCGTGTCACGGTCCGATTTACATCAAAACGCAGCGGTGACTTCGCCCATCCGTGCCGCCTTAACGCCATGGATGATTCGCCGTCCTCCCTCGCGGCGGTTCACGTGTCGCGCCCGGCTTATAAACGCGTTGCGGCTGACTCAGCCGTCCGCACCGGTTTACCACGCCACGGCGGTTCACCCGTGAGCAACTTCAACTCCACCTAGCGATCATCGATGTCAGGGCGGATTATTTCCGGCCTGGCACATCAGGTGATATTCATCTAAAATATATTTTATTAGTGCATATTATTTTTGTCAAAGAGCAGTTTATGTTTGCCTTGGTCTGCAATATTGTATGCAGGACAATTATTCATTATAAACATGGTTTATACCATGGGTACGGGCACGCTACCGGCAAGGTCCTGCCGGTGTTCGTCTGCGCCACATTACACGGTGAATGGACGCGTGCAAGACGCCGCCCTTACGGCCCGGTTTACATCAGCTTGCCGGGACCGTGCCTGCGTTTGACTCGCCCGTCCGAACCGGTTTACAACACTGTGGCCGGTTCATCTGCCCAAGCCACCTCTAATACTGTGGACGTCTCTACCGTCCATTTATTGCGGCCTGGTCTACATCAACATATCAGGCCGCACTGTACGCATGAGCAAGTCACAGCTTGGGTAGCCCGGTTTTCTTTCAAAATGGAGGCAAATTATCATATACTATCAACCGCGTCTACAACTGGATGGCTCAATGGGCAGGCGCACAAGTCGCCGCCACTACAGTTTGGTTAACTTCAAATCGCCATTGGAAGGAACTATATATTGGCCGAAAGGTTGACACGGCTCATACGGAATCATTTATAACCCGCCGATCATCACAACCTTCGTGGATTCACATCGTGTTATCAACACCAATGATATACAAGTTATGCCGGTTTATATCACGGTCAAATATGGAGAGTTTCAAGCCAACTCCTCGAGTCACCTTGAGACTCGGGGGCTACGATGACATGACTAAGCAAATCTTGCCAGCAAATTTAAGAACCCGGGGCGATGGAGGGAAAGATAACCCGGTCCCGAGGCTCTGTTATTTGAAGGCCGTCGAAAAATTTCCGGCTTAGTAAGTATATGACAGTTACAAAATCCGGCTCAATGAAGAAGTTCGGATCATCGAGAAAGGATTCCGGTTTAAAATCCGGCTCAAGGGAAGTCGGTCTCACCGAAGCTCTCAAGTATCCGGTTTACAATCCGGTTCAAGGGAAATATATTCTCCCACAAAGCTCTCAAGCGCTCAAATCCGGTTTAAAAATGTTCGGTTCAAAAAGGAATTAACTTCTCGCAAGTTCGAGTTGAAAGGCCATCAGAAAATTTCCGGCCGAAAATGAAGATTCCGGTTTACAATCTGGTTCAAGGGAAAGATGTCTCCCACAAAGCTTTGAAGCTCTCAATATCCGGTTCAAAATCCCGGCTCAAGAAGGATTTATCTCTTGCAAAAAGTTAAAGGGTGCCAAAGAGGACCTGCTGCCATGATGCGCGGTCCAAACATGGGTATCATGCCTTATTGGCTTATCATATCATTGGTCACTTGGGGGCTTGGTCGTATCCGAACCATAGCCACGCCTCTTGATCGGCCTAGTGCCACAATATCACTTGGGGGCCTGGTCGTGTCCGAACCAATGCAACACCTTTTGATAGGCGAAAAGCCACCAGATCACTTGGGGACATGGTCAAGTCTGAACCAACACGCCTCTTGATCGGCCTAAGGCCATAGAGTCACTTGGGGCTTGGTCGAACCCGAACCATTGCCACGCCACTTGATCGGCATAATGCCACGGTTTCAGTTGGGGACCTGGCTGACTTGAACCATAGCTACACCTTATTGGGAGCTTGGTCGTGTCCGACCATGGTAACACCATCTGATCGGCTCAGTAAAGCCTCTGTTTTGCAAACGGTATTATCATTGCCTTTGCTTCCATATTTTTTCATAACTGTTATTTGGTTTTTGTTGCGTTTTTAAACCAACATTGTTAATCCGCTTCAAGCTGTCAATTACAAATTGGCGGAACACGGTCAAATCCTAATCCGGAGACTATCTCGCCCGATTTGATTTTTATGTTACCATCTTATTATGGAGTAAACCGTGTTCATTAACCCGGCTTGACTTTCAATTACAAATTGTCAAGACATGATCAAATCATAATCCGGAGACTATCCGCCCGGGTCTGGTTTGACTACGAGTCGCCAAGATTATATATGGTTAAACCGGTGTTTATCACAACCCGCATGCGATTTTATCATAAACTGACACGATGAAAGGAGTTATCATTACTCAAGATTGGGGTTATCACCCTTACTACAAAAAGTTGGTAAACCAATGATGTGATTCAATGTCACGGTATGATATATTTCACCGATTATTCTTAAGTGCAGCCTTGGTTATAAACCTGGGTTATATGTTGGGCATTATGATTCGTCCGTGATAAACCGCCAGACACTTTAAACTTGTTGTATGCAGAGACAGGTTGAATAAAGCATGATGATAAATTATCCGGTGTTTATTAAACCGCCTGGCTTTAAGATGATAAGTCGCCAAGATATGATGAGAAATTATCCGGTGTTTGTTAACCCGGCCTGGCTTTGGACTATAAGTCGCCAAAGACATATTTGGATTTCGCAATTGGAATGATGCGCTTATAAATCATTGGGTTATATTATTCAAATAGCCAAACTTGGCTGAATTTTCATTATGATGTTGAATGAATAAGGTTTTTCATACCAGATTATATTATCTTGAATAGCCAACATGGCTAGATTTTTATTATGGTTATCAATAACCAATATTATGATTGAGGTTTTCAAAGTCGCTCAACAAGAATGGCTATTATTTTATCAATGGGTATGATTTATTCTACAATGGAGGGAATAGTCCCGAGTCACTGCAGGCTTACGACCCGGCACTTGGGGGCTACATTATTTAAGTTTAGATTATATCAAATATGCAAGTCTCATGTCGCTGCAAGCATGCACCATGACACTTGGGGGCTAATGCAAAGTAATTTTTTGCTCATATTATTGAAGAACCGACTCATCACATTATAATGAGTCGGCCCTTGGGGGCTACCAATTGCTCCTGTCAACAGTTGAAGGTACAAAGCTTTTTATTCATTATATTGAAGAGTCCACTGCTCAGTTGGTAAAGCACAAGGCTCTTAATCTTGTGGACGTGGATTCTAGTCCCATGATGAGGGTTACATCATATGATGTTATTTTCATTGAAGTATATATTAAGTCCCAGCTCAATATTATCTTCATCGAGCGGCCCTTGGGGGCTACACATCATTGCTCAAATCTACATGATTATACCTACAAAGTCCCTGCTCATTATTGCATAATGACCCGGCGCTTGGGGGCTACACTGGTTGAAGTTTTTATGAGTATAAGACAATTACAAATCCCAGGTTGCTGCAAGCATGAAAACCCGACACTTGGGGGCTACATAGTATGGAGTATTCAGTTTTTACTAGTCACTGGGATGAACAACATGGATTTCTTTGAAAGTGGCAGTATTTATACTAAGGCAAAGTCTTAAGCCACCACTTTGTTCTGCTCAAAGACTTGGGGGCTACAACCAGCTTTGGCAACAATCATGAACCGGCGTCTGCAACAATCATGACTCAGAATTATCAGTTTTATAACCCGACAATGGTGGTAATCATAAAACGGCAAGTTTTACATCTTCAATCCGGCTGGATATCAGTTGAATATTTCAGGGACTAATATTTTTTAAACCGGCGCTTTGGAAGCTGACTCAAGTGGATTATTCTTCACAATATTTTTTCTATAAGAAGCCAACATCAAGAGTATGAAGCTGGTTATTGACCCGGATTTTCTAGAAGGAGGAAATGACAAAGGACTTAAGAACGACCAGGTGCCGGTCTACAAGAATTCTTAACCCGGAACACAATCTGCCAAATTTGTTCTGGTGTCTATTTTATGACATAAGTTTACCATGGATAAATCCAAGCTAAACTTGGGGGCTAACGTCGGGGATATACCCCGCGGTGTAAACCGGCCGGAAGTTAACCCGGCCGGACTTGGCGGTTTATTTGAGGTCCCGCTGGCACTTGGCGATATTAATCTGGTGACCCGCCCAGACCTGGCAATTTACCAAAGAACCCGCCAGACGTTGTAACTCATCGGTGACCCGGGCAGACGGGTCAGAGGAGCGACAAGACCCGGTGGCCCGTCTGGCGGTTCATGAAGGCCGATTCAACTATTGTGGGCCGGTTTAAGAGGAAAGGCATAAGGAATATTTCTTTTACAAGGAGTTAAGACCTGGACTTTTATCCGGTTTGTATTAGAGATAGACTAGTCCTAATCCTAATAGGACTCCACATGTAACCCGCCCCTTCAACATATATAAGGAGGGGCAGGGCTCCCCAAAGAGGGGGAGGCTACAAGCAAGAAGAAACAATCTTAGGGCTAGACACAAAGAGGAGAGCCGGTTCACGGCGACTCCCTCGTGATCATAATGAGACCTAGCCTCAAACAGCATGTAGGGTTTTTACCGGATGATGTTTCCCGGGGCCCGAAGCTGTCTAAATCCCTGTCTTGTGTTGTGTCTCTCGATTCCGCTCAACCCCTCTCAAGCTACCACATAGATGCGTTGGCCTCGCGACTAAGTCCTGACACTAAGGACATCTGCCGTGACAAATCCACGACAGGTACCAAAGTAATCCAGGAGCGGATCACTGGATAGCGGTCAAGAATATCCTGATACCTGAAAAGGACTAAGGATATGTTTCTCGTTTATGGAGGTGACAAAGAGCTAGTCATAAATGGTTACGTCGATGCAAGCTTTGACACTGATCCGGACGATTCTAAATCGCAAACCGGATACGTGTTTATATGGAACGGTGGAGCTGTCAGTTGGTGTAGTTCTAAACAAAGCGTCATGGCGGGATCTACATGCGAAGCGGGGTACATAGCTCCTTCGGAAGCAGCAAATGAAGGAGTCTGGATGAAAGAGTTCATTTCCGATCTAGGTGTCATACCTAGTGCATCGGGACCAATGAAGATCTTCTGTGACAATCTCGGTGCAATTGCCTTGGCAAAGGAATCCAGATTTCACAAGAGGACCAAGCACATCAAGAGACACTTCAATTCCATCCGGGACCAAGTCCAGGTGGGAGACATAGAGATTTTCAAGATACATATGGATCTGAATGTTGCAGACCCGTTGACTAAGCCTCTTCCACGAGCAAAACATGATCAACACCAAGACTCCATGGGTGTTAGGATCATTACTGTATAATCTAGATTATTGACTCTAGTGCAAGTGGGAGACTGAAGGAAATATGCCCTAGAGGCAATAATAAAGTTATTATTTATTTCCTCATATCATGATAAATGTTTATTATTCATGCTAGAATTGTATTAATCGGAAGCATGATACATGTGTGAATACATAGACAAACTTAATGTCACTAGTATGCCTCTACTTGACTAGCTCATTAATCAAAGATGGTTATGTTTCCTAACCATAGACATGAGTTGTCATTTTATTAACGGGATCACATCATTAGGAGAATGATGTGATTGACTTGACCCATTCCGTTAGCTTAGCACTTGATCGTTTAGTATGTTGCTATTGCTTTCTTCATGACTTATACAAGTTCCTACAACTATGAGATTATGCAACTCCCATTTACTGGAGGAACACTTTGTGTGCTACCAAACGTCACAATGTAACTGGGTGATTATAAAGGAGCTCTATAGGTGTCTCCAAAGGTACATGTTGGGTTGGCGTATTTCGAGATTAAGTTTTGTCACTCCGATTGTCGGAGAGGTATCTCTAGGCCCTCTCGGTAATGTACATCACTATAAGCCTTGCAAGCAATGTAGCTAATGAGTTAGTTACGGAATGATGCATTACGTAACGAGTAAAGAGACTTGCCGGTAACGAGATTGAACTAGGTATTGGATACCGCGATCGAATCTCGGGCAAGTAACATACCGATGACAAAGGGAACAATGTATGTTGTTATGCGGTTTGACCGATAAAGATCTTCGTAGAATATGTAGGAGCCAATATGAGCATCCAGGTTCCGCTATTGGTTATTGACCGGAAACAGTTCTCGGTCATGTCTACATAGTTCTCGAACCCGTAGGGTCCGCACGCTTAAGGTTTCGGCGATGCTTATATTATGAGTTTATGAGTTTTGATGTACCGAAGTTTGTTCGGAGTCCGGGATGTGATTACGGACATGACGATGAGTCTCAAAATGGTCGAGACATGAAGATTGATATATTGGACGACTATATTCGGACAACGGAATGGTTCCGGGGGTTATCAGATATATACCGGAGTACCGGGGGGTTACCGGAACCCCCCGGAGGTTAATGGGCCTCATGGGCCCAAGTGGTGAAAGAAGAGAGGCGGCCAAGGGCAGCCGCCCTCCCCCAGTCCGAATTGGACAAGGAGGCGCGCCCCTTTCCTTTCTCCTCTCTCTCCTTCCCTCTCCTCTCCTACTCCAACAAGGAAGGAGGGAGTCCTACTCCCGGTGGGAGTAGGACTCCTCTGGCGCGCCTCCTCCTGGCCGGCCGCACCTCCCCCCCTTGATCCTTTATATACGGGGGCAAGGGGCACCCTAGAGACACAACAATTGAACTCTTGATCTCTTAGCCGTGTGCGGTGCCCCCCTCCACCATAGTCGTTGATAATATTGTAGCGGTGCTTAGGCGAAGCCCTGTGACGGTAGAACATCAAGATCGTCACCACGCCGTCGTGCTGACGGAACTCTTCCCTGACATTCTGCTGGATCGGAGTCCGGGGATCGTCATTGAGCTGAACGTGTGCTAGAACTCGGAGGTGTCGTAGTTTCGGTGCTTGATTGGTCGGGCCGTGAAGACGTACAACTACATCAACCGCGTTATTCTAACGCTTCCGCTTTTGGTCTACGAGTGTACATGGACAACACTCTCCCCTCTCGTTGCTATGCATCACCATGATCTTGTGTGTTCGTAGGAATTTTTTTGAAATTACTACGTTCCCCAACAGTTGGAAGCACAAGATGAAAATGCATATTCTTGGACATAACCCCGCCGTTTGGGCTATTGTGTGTATTGGCTTGCAAGGTGAATTCTTTGATGGGAGAGAACCGAACCGTGAAGTTACCGCGGAAGAGTTGAAGATGCTACAATAGTATGCTCAAGCTTGTGATATTCTCTTCAACGGATTGTGCCCCGAAGAATTCAACAAAATCAGCCGTCTTCAGAATGCAAAGGAAATTTGGGATACTTTGATTGATATGCACGAAGGTAACGACTCCGTCAAGGAATCAAAATTGGATGTGCTTCAAAGTCAACTTGACAAGTTCAAAATGAAGGATGGTGAAGGTGTCGCTGAAATGTACTCTAGGCTTGCTCTCATCACAAATGAGATTGCCGGCTTAGGAGGTGAAGAGATGACCGACAAATTCATCATCAAGAAGATCCTAAGAGCCCAGGATGGAAAATATGATATCGTGTGCACATTGATCCAAATGATGCCCAATTACAAAGATCTCAAGCCAACGGAAGTCATTGGAAGAATTGTTGCTCATGAGATGTCACTCAAGGATAAGGAAGAGCGTCACAACAAGTCAAGTGGTGCTTACAAAGCCTCATGTGATACTCCCACATCTTCAAATGAGAAACAAACCTTCAATGAAGATATGAGCCTAATGGTAAAGGACTTCAACAAGTTCTACAAGAGTAGAAGCAAAGAAGAAGTTCCAAGTCAAGGTCCTACAATGACAAAAGATCTTATAGTCGTGAGCGTAATTGCTACAATTGTGGAAGACCCGGACACTACTCCAATGAGTGTACGGCCCCCTACAAAAGAAGAGAAGATTCTCCCAAAAGAAGAAGTAGAAGAGAAGAATCATCACCAAGAGAAAGGAGGAGTAGAGATGATCGTTATGAACGAAGACCCTCTCGGAGAAGCAAGGATTCGGAAAGAAAGGAAAAGTCATCAAGGAGCTACACAAAAAGAAGACATCAAGCTCATGTTGGTGAATGGGTATCCGGCTCCGACTCCGACAATCACTCCGAAAGAAGTTGTCACTCCGACTCCGAATATACTCAAGATGAAGGTGTTGTCGGTCTAGCACTTGTGTCAACCAACTCCTATGACATATTTGACTCACCAAATGAAGGAATTGGAAGATGCTTCATGGCCAAAGGTCCAAAGGTAACACATCCCGAGTATGTTGGTTTCAATAGTGATGAAGATGATTTGCTAGGTTATGATGATTTACCTGTTGACAACTCTAGTGCTGAAAACTATGATGAAACGTCAATTAATCATGCTAATCAAGATAAAATGAATGATGATGATAAGAAGGAGATTGAGCGTATAACTCAAGAACTAAACACTCTTAAGTTAGCTCATGAAACTACCTTGGAAATCATGGAGAACTTCTAAAGACTCATGATAAGCTACGCTTTGAAAAGCTCAACCTTAAGCAAGAGCATGAGTTTTTAAAGGCAATCAATGATGATCTTCGCAAGAAAAGTTCTTCTTACATTGCCAGGCGTTTACTCTTGTCTACTTACATGCCACAAGTTAAATCTAGCAACAAGAGCAAGAAAGATTCTTCATCTAGTAGTAACAACAATCATGCTAAATCCAATGTTGATGCTTCTAGTAGTTCTCTTGATTCCACTAATGATTCTCTTAGCCAAGTTACACTTGAGCAAGAAAATAGCTTATTGAAGGGAATCATAGAGAAAGGTGTTTACAAGAGTCTTGCCAGAAGTAAGAAATTTGAGGAAATTGTGCGCAAGCAAGGAAGACGCCGGAAGAATCAAGGTGTTGGTTTTGAACGAAAGTTCAATGCCAATGGAGTTGAGTGGGAAGAAGATCAATACCCCAAGATGAAGTTTGTTCCTCAACAAGAGAAGTATGATCCTACTTCTTTCAAAGGAACACAAGCTCAAGATGATCTTCCACCACAAGACCACAAGCAAAAAGGCAAGGATAAGCTTCAAGAGGAAATTGATGCATTTGAAGAAATTCCCAAGACTACATAAAGTTCCACTTCATCAAGTACAACTACGACTCCAAGGGTTCCCATTAAGATGGTGTGGATCCAGAAGAGAAGAACTAGAGAGTTCTTGAGAGTGACTCCGCCAACATACTTCACTCCTATCATTTTGGCGAGGACAAGTGCAAACAACTTCCATATCTTGCACTAGTTCAAGGAGTCACAAACCCTCTTGTTGGTAAGACAAGGGACAAGGTAACCTAATGACTTCATGGACATCATCTTGTGTATGCGTCACTCTATGTCTATGGATATCCTTGTTTGTTCCTTGTGGGACAAACCCGTGTAGGTATTGAAAGTGCAACTCACTCCAAAGGATTGCTCCAAATGATCTTCATCAACATTGAGCATCTACATCTTCAACACCTACATGAAGTCATCATCGACAAAACCCAAGGTTAGTTCATCCCTCTTAGGGGGGATATCACATATAGGGGGAGCTTTACTCAAATCAATGAGCTAAATCAACTCTAATGGTGTGAACACTGTTGGAAATATGCCCTAGAGGCAATAATAAAAGCATTATTATTATATTTCCTTGTTCGTGATAATTGTCTTTATTCATGCTATAACTGTATTATCCGGAAATCGTAATACACGTGTGAATACATAGACCACAATACGTCCCTAGTGAGCCTCTAGTTGACTAGCTCGTTGGTCGACGAGATAGTCATGGTTTCGACTATGGACATCGATGTCATTGACAACGGGATCACGTCATTAGGAGAATGACGTGATGGACAAGACCCAATCCTAAGCATAGCACAAAGATCGTGTAGTTCGCTTTGCTAGAGCTTTTCCAATGTCAAGTATCTCTTCCTTAGACCGTGAGATCGTGTAACTCCGGATACCGTAGGAATGCCTTGGGTGTACCAAACGCCACAACGAATCGGGTGACTATAAAGGTGCATTACAGGTATCTCCGAAAGTGTCTGTTGGGTTGACACGGATCGAGACAGGATTTGTCACTCCGTATGACGGAGAGGTATCACCGGGCCCACTCGGTGGTGCATCATCATAATGAGCTCAAAGTGACCAAGTGTCCGGTCACGGGATCATTATTACGGCACGCAGTAAAGTGACTTGCCGGTAACGAGACTAAACGAGGTATTGGGATACCGACGATCGAAGTCTCGCAAGTAACATACCGTCGACAAAGGGAATAGCATACGGGGTTGATTGAACCCTCGACATCGTGGGTTCATCCGATGACATCATCGAGGAGCGTGTGGGAACCAACATGGGTATCCAGATCCCGCTGTTGGTTATTGACCGGAGAGCGCCTCGGTCATGTTCGCATGTCTCCAACCCGTAGGGTCTACACACTTAAGGTTCGGTGACGTTAGGGTTAATAGGAAGACAAGTATGTGATTACCGAATGTTGTTCGAGTCCGGATGAGATCCCGGACGTCACGAGGAGTTCCGGAATGGTCCGGAGGTAAAGATTTATATATGGAAAGTGGTTAAACGGACTCGGAAAGTTTCGGGTATACTGGTAATGTACCGGGGCCACCGGAGAGTTCCGAGGTCCACCGGAGGGGCCACCCCTCGGGGGCACATGGGCTGAGTGGAGAGGGAGCCAGCCTGGTGGCTGGGCGCACCTCCCCACGTGAGGCCCATGCGGCTAGGGCATGGGGAGGGAAACCCTAAAGGGGCAAAGGGGCGCCCCACGGCAGGGCAAGCCACCCCTTTCCTCCTCCCTTGGCCGCCCCCCCCTCTAGATGCCATCTAGAGGGGCCGCCGCCTCCCTTCCTCCTATAAATAGAGGGGTGGGGAGGGCTGCACACACCATTGAAGGCGCAGCCCCTCCCTCCCAACACCTCTCCTCCTCCGTGACACGCTTGGCGAAGCCTCGCCGGAGTACAGTCCCTCCATCCGCATCACGCCGTCGTGCTGCCATTGAGTTGTCTTCCTCAACCTCTCCTTCCCCTTGCTGGATCAAGACGAAGGAGACGCCATCGTCCCTGCACGTGTGTTGAACGCGGAGGTGCTGTCCGCTCAGCACTTGGTCATCGGTGATCGGAATCACGTTGGGGAACGTCTTCATCATCACCACTCCCTCGAACGCTTCCGTACTCGATCTACAAGTGGTATGTAGATGCAAACTCTCTCCTTGACTCGTTGCTTAGTAGAACTCATAGATGGATCTTGGTGAAACCGTAGGAAAATTTTAATTTTCTGCAACGCTCCCAACAAAGGCATCATGAGCTAGGTCTATGCGTAGTTCTCTATTGCACGAGTAGAACACAATTTAGTTGTGGGCGTGGATCTTGTCAATTTACTTGCCGCTACTAGTCTTATCTTGCTTCCGCGGTATTGTGGGATGAAGCGGCCCGGACCAACCTTACACGAACGCTTACGTGAGACCGGTTCCACCGACAAACATGCACTAGTTGCATAAGGTGGCTGGCGGGTGTCTGTCTCTCCTACTTTAGTTGGAGCGGATTCGATGAAAAGGGTCCTTATGAAGGGTAAATAGAAGTTGACAAGATCGCGTTGTGGTTATTCGTAGGTAAGAAAACGTTCTTGCTAGAACCCAATTGCAGCCACGTAAAAGATGCAACAACAATTAGAGGACGCCTAACTTGTTTTTGCAGCAATTGACATGTGATGTGATATGGCCAAGTTGTGATGAATGATGAATGACATATTGTGATGTATGAGATCATGTTCTTGTAATAGGAATCACGACTTGCATGTCGATGAGTATGACAACCGGCTGGAGCCATAGGAGTTGTCTTTATTTTTTGTATGACCTGCGTGTCATTGAAGAACGCCATGTAACTTACTTTACTTTATTGCTAAACGCATTAGCCATAGAAGTAGAAGTAGTCGTTGGCGTGACAACTTCATGGAGGCACAATGATGGAGATCATGATGATGGAGATCATGGTGTCATGCCGGTGACAAGATGATCATGGAGCCCCAAAGATGGAGATCAATGGAGCTTTATGATATTGGCCATATCATGTCACTACTATATAATTGCATGTGATGTTTATTATGTTTATACATCTTGTTTGCTTAGAACGACGGTAGTAAATAAGATGATCCCTTACAACAATTTCAAGAAGTGTTTCCCCTAGCGGCACCGTTGCCAAAGTTCGTCGCTTCTAAGCACCACGTGATGATCGGGTGTGATGGATTCTTACGTTCACATACAACGGGTGTAAGACAGATTTACACACGCCGAAAACACTTAGGGTTTACTTGACGAGCCTAGCATGTACGGACATGGCCTCGGAACACAGAGACCGAAAGGTCGAACACGAGTCGTATGGAAGATACGATCAACATGAGAATGTTCACCGACAAGACTGGTCCGTCTCACGTGATGATCGGACACGGCCTAGTCGACTCGGATCGTGTAACACTTAGATGACTAGAGGGATGTCTAATCTGAGTGGGAGTTCATTGAAATAATTTGATTAGATGAACTTAATTATCATGAACTTAGTCTAAAACTTTTTCATAATATGTCTTGTAGATCAAATGGCCAACGCTCATGTCAACTTGAATTTCAACGCGTTCCTAGAGAAAACCAAGCTGAAAGATGACGGCAGCAACTATACGGACTGGGTCCGGAACCTGAGGATCATCCTCATAGCTGCCAGAAACAATACGCCCTAGAAGGACCGCTAGGTGACGCTCCGTCCCTGAGAACCAAGACATTATGAATGCTTGGCAAACTCATACCGATGATTACTCCCTCGCTCAAAGGCGGCATGCTTTACAGCTTAGAACCGGGCTCCAAAAGCGCTTTTGAGCATCACGGAGCATATGAGATGTTCGAGGAGCTGAAACTTGTTTTCCAAGCTTCACGCCGGGTCGAGAGATATGACATCTCCGACAAGTTCTATAGTTGTAAGATGGAGGAAAACAGTTCACAAGGAGCACATATCAAGATGTCCGGTTGCACAACCGTATGACCCAAATTGAACATTAACCTCCCCGATGAGGCGGTCATCGACAGAATCCTCCAGCCGCTCCCACCAAGCTACAAGAGCTTTGTGATGAACTACAACATGCGTGGGATGGTAAAGACCATTCCTGAAGTGTTCTCTATGTCAAGTCAGCCGAGGTTGAAATCAAGAAAGAACATCAAGTGTTGATGGTCAATAAGACCACTAAGTTCAAGAAGGGCAAGGGTAAGAAGAACTTCAAGAAGGACGGCAAGGAGGTTGCCGCGCCCGTAAGCAAGTTGTCGGAAGAAGTCAAAGAATGGACCCAAACCCGAGACCGAGTGCTTTTATTGCAAGGAGGGGTCATCGGAAGCGGAACTGCCCCAAATACTTAGCGGACAAGAAGGCCGGCAACACCAAAGGTATATTTGATATACATGTAATTGATGTGTACTTTGCCAGTACTCGTAGTAACTCCTGGGTATTTGATACCGGTGCCGTTGCTCATATTTGTAATTCACAGCAGGAGCTGCGGAATAAGCGGAAACTGGCAAAGGACGAGGTGACGATGCGCGTCGGGAATGGTTCCAGAGTCGATCGCCGTCGGCACGCTACCTCTTCATTTACCTACGGGATTAGTTATGAACCTTAATAATTGTTATTTGGTGCCAAGTTTGAGCATGAATATTGTATCTGGATCTTGTTTAATGCGAGATGGCTACTCATTTAAATCCGAGAATAATGGTTGTTCTATTTATATGAGAGATATGTATTATGGTCATGCTCCGATGGTCAATGGTTTATTCCTAATGAATCTCGTTTAGTATTACACATGTTTATAGTGTGAATACCAAAAGATGTAAAGTTGATAACGATAGTCCCACATACTTGTGGCACCGCCGCCTTTGGTCACATTGGTGTCAAGCGCATGAAAAAGCTCCATGCTGATGGACTTTTGGAGTCTTTAGATTATGAATCATTTGACACATGCGAACCATGCCTCATGGGCAAGATGACCAAGACTCCGCTTCTCCGGAACAATGGAGCGAAAGCAACCAACTTGTTGGAAATCATACATACCGATGTGTGCGGTCCAATGAGCGTTGAGGCTCATGGAGGGTATCGTTATGTTCTCACTCTCACGGATGACTTGAGTAGATATGGGTATGTCTACTTGATGAAACACAAGTCTGAGACCTTTGAAAAGTTCAAGGAATTTCAGAATGAAGTAGAGAATCAACGTGACCGAAAGATAAAATTCTTGCGATCAGATCGTGGAGGAGAATATTTAAGTCACGAATTTGGCACACACTTAAGAAAATGTGGAATCGTTTCACAACTAACGCTTCCTGGAACACCTCAGCGTAATGGTGTGTCCGAACGTCGTAATCGCACTCTATTGGATATGGTGCGGTCTATGATGTCTCTTACCGATTTACCGCTATCATTTTGGGGATACGCTCTAGAGACAGCTACATTCACTTTAAATAGGGCACCGTCTAAGTCCGCTGAGACGACACCGTATGAATTATGGTTTGGAAAGAAACCTAAGCTGTCGTTTCTAAAAGTTTGGGGATGCGATGCTTATGTCAAGAAACTTCAACCTGAAAAGCTCGAACCCAAGTCGGAAAATGCGTCTTCATAGGATACCCTAAGGAAACCATAGGGTATACCTTCTACTTAAGATCCGAGGGCAAGATCTTTGTTGCCAAGAACGGATCCTTTCTCGAAAAGAGTTTCTCTCGAAAGAAGTAAGTGGGAGGAAAGTAGAACTCGATGAAGTACTACCTCTTGAACAGGATAGTAGTGCTACTCAGAAAGTGTTCTGTGATGCCTACACCAATCAAGAGGAAATTCATGATGATGATCAAGGTACTTCGGATCAAGTTGCTCTTGAACTTCAGAGGTCCACTAGGACACGCTCCGCACTGCAGTGGTACGGCAACCCTGTCTTGGAAATCATGTTGTTAGACAACAATGAACCTTCGAACTATGAAGAAGCGATGGTGGGCCCAGATTCCAACAAATGGCTAGAAGCCATGAAGTCCGAGATAGAATCCATGTATGGAAACAAAGTGTGGACTTTGGTGACTTGCCCGATGATCGGCGAGCGATAGAAAACAAATGGATCTTTAAGAAGAAGACGGACGCGGATGGTAATGTCACCATCTATAAAGCTCGACTTGTCGCTAAGGGTTATCGGCAAGTTCAAGGGATTGACTACGATGAGACTTTCTCTCCCGTAGCGAAGCTTAAGTCCGTCCGAATCATGTTAGCAATTGCCGCATACTATGATTATGAGATATGGCAGATGGACGTCGCCAAAACAGCGTTCCTTAACGGATATCTTAAGGAAGAGCTGTATATGATGCACCGGAAGGTTTTGTCGATCCTAAGAATGCTAACAAAGTATGCAAGCTCCAAATGATCCATTTATGGGCTGGTGCAAGCATCTCGGTTGGAACATTCGCTTTAATGAAATGATCAAAGCGTTTAGTTTATGCAGACTTATGGAGAAGCCTGCGTTTACAAGAAAGTGAGTGGGAGCTCAGAGCATTTCTCATATTATATGTAGATGACATACTTTTGATGGGAAATGATATAGAATTCTAGGACAGCATTAAGGCCTACTTGAATAAGTGTTTTTCAATGAAGGACCTTGGAGAAGCTGCTTATATATTAGGGATCAAGATCTATAGAGATAGATCAAGACGCCTCATAGGTCTTTCACAAAGCACATACCTTGATAAGATTTTGAAGAAGTTCAAAATGGATCAGTCCAAGAAGGGGTTCTTGCCTCAGTATTGCAAGGTGTGAGATTGAGCTCAGCTCAATGCCCGACCACGGCAAAAGATAAAGAAGAGATGAGTGTCATCCCTATGCCTCAGCCATAGGATCTATTATGTATGCCATCTTGTGTACTGCACTGATGTAAACCTTGCCGTAAGTTTGGTAGGAAGGTACCAAAGTAATCCCGGCAAGGAACACCGGACAGCGGTCAAGAATATCCTGAAGTACCGAAAAGGACAAAGGACATGTTTCTCGCTTATGGAGGTGATGAAGAGCTCGTCAGAAGGGTTACGCCGACGCTTAGCTTCGACACAGATCCGGATGACTCTAAGTCACAAACCGGATACGTGTATATGTTGAATGGTGGAGCAAGAAGCTGGTGCATGCAAGCAGAAAGGCCGTGGGCGGGATCTACATGTGAAGCGGAGTACATGGCAGCCTCGGAGGCAGACATGAAGCAATTTGGGTGAAGGAGTTCATCACCGACCTAGAGTCATACCCAATGCGTCGGGCCGATCAAACTCTTCTCGTGACAACACCGGAGCTATTGCCCTTGCCAAGGAGCCTGTGTTTCACAAGAAGACCAGGCACATCAAGCGCCGCTTCAACTCCATCCGTGAAAACGCTCAGGATGGAGACATAGAAATTTGTAAAGTGCATACGGATCTGAATGTCGCAGATCCGCTGACTAAACCTCTTCCACGGGCAAAACATGATCAACGCCGTAACTCTATGGGTGTTCGATTCATCACAATGTAAACTAGATTATTGACTCTAGTGCAAGTGGGAGACTGTTGGAAATATGCCCTAGAGGCAATAATAAAAGCATTATTATTATATTTCCTTGTTCGTGATAATTGTCTTTATTCATGCTATAAGCGTATTATCCGGAAATCGTAATACACGTGTGAATACATAGACCACAATACGTCCCTAGTGAGCCTCTAGTTGACTAGCTCGTTGGTCGACGATAGTCATGGTTTCCTCGACTATGGACATCGATGTCATTGATAACGGGATCACGCCATTAGGAGAATGACGTGATGGACAAGACCCAATCCTAAGCATAGAACAAAGATCGTGTAGTTCGCTTTGCTAGAGCTTTTCCAATGTCAAGTATCTCTTCCTTAGACCGTGAGATCGTGTAACTCCCGGATACCGTAGGAATGCCTTGGTGTACCAAACGCCACAACGTAATCGGGTGACTATAAAGGTGCATTACAGGTATCTCCGAAAGTGTCTGTTGGGTTGACACGGATCGAGACAGATTTGTCACTCCGTATGACGGAGAGGTATCATCGGGCCCGATCGGTGGTGCATCATCATAATGAGCTCAAAGTGACCAAGTGTCCGGTCACGGGATCATGCATTACGGTACGAGTAAAGTGACTTGCCGGTAACGAGACTAAACGAGGTATTGGGATACCGACGATCGAAGTCTCGGGCAAGTAACATACCGTCGACAAAGGGAATAGCATACGGGGTTGATTGAACCCTCGACATCGTGGGTTCATCCGATGACATCATCGACGAAGGCGTGGGAACCAACATGGGTATCCAGATCCCGCTGTTGGTTATTGACCGGAGAGCGCCTCGGTCATGTTCAGATGTCTCCCGAACCCGTAGGGTCTACACACTTAAGGTTCGGTGACGCTTAGGGTTAATAGGAAGACAAGTATGTGATTCTTGAATGTTGTTCGAGTCCTGATGAGATCTCGGACGTCACGAGGAGTTCCAGAATGGTCCGGAGGTAAAGATTTATATATGGAAAGTGGTTAAACGGACCGGAAAGTTTCAGGGTATACCGGTAATGTACCGGGCCACCGGGAGAGTTCCGGAGGTCCACCGAGGGGCCACCTCCCGGGGGCACATGGGCTGAGTGGGAGGGAGCCAGCCTGGTGGGCTGGGCGCACCTCCCCACCTAGGCCCATGCGGCTAGGGCATGGGGAGGGAAACCCTAAAGGGGCAAGGCGCCCCGGCTTGGGGGGCAAGCCACCCTTTCCTCCTCCCCTTGGCCGCCCCCTCTAGAGGCCACCTAGAGGGGGCCGGCCCCCTCTCCCTTCCTCCTATAAATAGAGGGGTGGGGGAGGGCTGCACACACCATTGAAGGCGCAGCCCCTCCCCTCCCCAACACCTCTCCTCCTCCGCATACGCTTGGCGAAGCCCTGTCGGAGTACAGTCCCTCCATCTGCATCACGCCGTCGTGCTGCCATTGGAGTTGTCTTCCTCAACCTCTCCTTCCCCCTTGCTGGATCAAGACGAAGGAGACGCCATCGTCCCGTACGTGTGTTGAACGCGGAGGTGCTGTCCGTTCAGCACTTGGTCATCGGTGATCGGAATCACGTTGGGAACGTCTTCATCATCACCACTCCCTCGAACGCTTCCGTACTCGATCTACAAGTGGTATGTAGATGCAAACTCTCTCCCTTGACTCGTTGCTTAGTAGAACTCATAGATGGATCTTGGTGAAACCGTAGGAAAATTTTAATTTTCTGCAATGTTCCCCAACAAACACAACAATGCTTTATGTAAAAGTTGTAACCCCACTTATGCTTAAACGATGAGTATTGACTTATGATCAAATGTTCTCATTTGACTCCTAAGTCAATATACTCATATATAGATGACCTAGTCATCGCCAATTGCTTAATAGATGCTAGAGTGTTTGTGCATGCTTTGTCACATATTTCATTTGCATTTTTTAATTGTGTGAGCATGTTGGATGCATATTTTACTCATTCGAGGACATCCATTTGTTGCTATGATTGTTTGGATCTTTCTCTTTTGCCAAATGGATGGACAAGAATGCCTAAGAACACCCTCTAGCTATCTATGCTTTTCTCGTCTCAAACTCTATTCATGTTACATCACAAAGTTTGATCAAGTCAGATTCGAACCACTCTGTGTGAGGAGCACTCGGAGATCCCGATTCGTCATAGACTTAAACCTCCAAAACCTCTTTGTGCATCTCGGTCTGACCGATTCATCCTTTCGGTCCTACCGAGTCACCAATTTGATCTAGGGTTTTCAATCTCGGTGCAACCGATTAGAACTTTTCGGTCACATCGAGTTGTAGTAACTGCCTGAAGTTTTGCATCTCGGTGCCACCGAGTTGTTCCACTCGGTCACACCGACAGGGTCAGGTTATATATACCGCTGGGTCAAAATTTGGAAATTTCTCGGAACCCCTTCGCCCGCGCGTAACCTACTCTGCCTCCTCTGGTCTCCGGATCATCCTCTCGTCGCCAGCAACCTCCGCCGCTGGTCTCCGCCGCCGTCAACGGAAATCTTCTCCGCCGTTGCCACTGTAGCAAGTTCGGCGTCGCACTAGGGTACGGACTTGATCTATGTGCTAATCTTTAACTCCGATTCTTAGCACATTGCTTTGCCATATTTCTTGCCATAATTGAAATCATCCTGTCCAGCGAAAACATCCCGTAGATTAGTCTTGATTTGAGAATTTAGGGTTAGGTCTCCGCCGAATTCATCTCGGACTGACCGAGTTGTAGAAATCGGTCTGACCGAGTTCGATTCTCTGTGAAACCCTAGCAGTCTCGGTACCACCGAACTGTGACTTGGTCTGACCAAGTTCACCAGTTCAGGTTCTAAAAGCTGCTTCGGTATCACCGAGTTTACAAATCGGTAGATCCGAAATGCTTTCTGTGAAGAACTAAAACTAAGTTTTTAAGTCATCCATTTTTGCAAAACTCATGTACTTTGTGATGATCATCTACTCTACCTCATCTATAACCTATTCACAGGGTCAGCTGACCGTTTTCTTGCAAGATGTCTGACCAAAGTGACAGCCAGAACAAGTCAGAGGAACAGGTTCAGTTAAGTGAGGGCACTAGTCCCTCTAGCAGCTATGATGAAGGCAGCAGAAGCACTCCAAGCAATCTGCCAAAGGCTGCTACCAGAATAAGGAAGAAGAGGACTTCTGACTCAGAAGATGAAGATTATGTGGCTGTTGAAGATGAAGCCACTTCAAAGAAGAAAGTTCTGAAGAAAGAGTATGGCTCAACTGCTGCAACTAAGCCAGGTCTGAAAACTAAGATGCCAGCAAGAAGACAGCTCATGTCTTAGCCAAGAAAAGTTGCCACATGTGAAACCATGAAGTTCACCATTGAATCTGAAGAAGAAGAAGCTGGTGAGGATAAGAAGAAGAAGAGGGCCAGAACCACTACTGCCAGAGTTCTTGGCAAGCCCTCAATGAAAAAAGATTCTGAAGAGGAAGAGAAAGAGGATGCTGCACCACCACCCAAAGCTCAAAAGCTCATGGGAGATGCAATCAGATCAGGGGCTGCTCCATAGGCTGCTGCTCCAGCTCCAAATCCAAAACCCAAGAGGAGCACTAGGAATATCCCTGCTGAGGAGAAAAACAAGGCCCCAGTGCCTCAAGCTGCTGAAGAAGAAGAAGAAGAAGAAGATGATGATGATGATGATGATGATTCTGTTGTTTTGATAAAGTTGAAGCCCAAGATCCCTGATCACAATGATGCACACCCAATTGCAGAGAACATGAAAATCAGGAAGGATTCAGGATTGAGACTATGGAGAGAGTTTGATCCATATGCTACCAGGAGAAGGACTGCTGTGGACTACAGATTTCACACTAAGGAACAGCAGGACTTCTATGAGACAATTTTACTTGACAAGAAGCCCATAGTGTGTGACATGAGATGGGTTGATTGGAAATTCATTAAGGAAAATGAGGATCACTTCCCTGGTGTATATGACAGCTTCAAGGCATGTGGAGTTGATGAGTTTGTGGCTCAGAAGTTCACCAAGTGGAATGATGAGCTCATTATGCAATTTTACTCCACTGCACACTTCTATCCAGATGGAAGGATTGTGTGGATCTCTGAGGGTACTAGGTACCAGTCTACAGTTGAAGAATGGGAAAAACTCATAAATGCTCCTGAGGAACATGAGGATGACTTGGATGTCTATGCCAAGAAGAAGAAAGACCACAACTCTATGGCCAATATGTACAAAGAGATCCCTGATGATGCTTTGGACACACATAAGTTTGGATCTCAGACACTATTTTTTATCCGTCCGCCAACAATCAATTGGATTACGAGGCACACACTTCTACCCAAGTCGGTGATCACAAGATGATCAGAGGACATGCTATCAACTTGCTGCACATATTTGATGTCCCACAAAAGTTCAAGGTTATGAGCCTGATTGTGGAAACAATCAAGAGGATCAGCTGATCAGAAGAGAAGTTGTGGATATGCCCCACACGTCCAGGAGCTCATCAACTCAAAGATGGGTAAAGGCAAGTACATCTTGGACAAGGAGCATCTACCCATCTATCCTAAATTTGAGGACAATACAGTTGTCATGACTAAGAATGAACCATCATCTGTGCAAGCACAAGAGAAGAAAGCCAAAGCTAAAGCTGAGAAGGCTGCAAAGATGCCAACTGTGGAAGAGGCATCTCAGGTCTTCTTCAAGAGCAAGCAAGACCAGCTTGGATATCTGATCCAATCCACTCTAAGGATTGAGCATGGCCTGGCCACCCTGACAAAGAACCAGGAGAGCTGGGAAAGGATTGTTGAGACAAAATTCTATGATCTTGATGTCAATATCACAGAGATCCAAACTGCAGTTGAGCAACTACAGGAGGAAGCAGAGGAGAAGAAGGGCAAGTCTACCACTTCATGCCTAAGCTATGCATGCCTGACAAACACTAACCTTCACAGCACTTCACACTAACCTTCACAACACTCAGAACCTCCTAAGGTAGATGTGCAGGGGGTAGGAAGAGGGGGTGGAGCTCACCACGAGATTAACTTCGAAATGCGGTATGAAATAAACACATGGGCAGAAGCTCTAGCAAGGCATTGTAATTGATGAAGCTAATGCACATCATGCCAAGGAGATACAGAAATATGTTAAAGAATGTGAATGCAGAAATATGTTGGAAGGCTCATTTGTCATTGATATTGGATAGAACCAGGGGTTCAAATACCAAGAGCCAACACCGCTAATTTTCTCTTAAACCAACATGCCCTTCTTTCAAAATGTTTAAAAATATCATCATTCGTGCTTTCTCCTTACAGTAATCTACAGTACAGTGTATTAACTTGAAAAAGAGACGAACTAAATCAAGCTAGGCAATAGAAGAGCAAGAGGAGCTTTCCCATCTTCTTCTTCCCGCACTTCTCCAGATGAACGCCGGCGGCTCGGCTCACGGAAGCGTTTTGGGGCAGGCGGGCGGGTAGCGCCATCGTGGCTCACACAAGCGGTGCCACGGCCGTTTCGTGGCACCAGCAGACATGACCCTACAGATCAACAATTATTATAATTAAGAATATGAACAAACATGATCAAGTGCAGTTCAATAATCAGATAGGATGAGAATAACGAACATGCTATACACAATAATCATAATAAAAGAATAATAATTGAGGCCTCATCCTTAACTTGTAACAGAAAATTAATCCTCAAGATTTGATCCCGGTTTTTGCTAGTAATTAGTGAGTCCCTATTATTAGCAAAAACGGACCAACATTTATGCAAATGGCTGGAGAAATGAGAAGAGAAGAAGAAAAGGGATCGACTCGCAGTAACAAAGACCGACGTAGCACGAGGAATCGACTGAAGCACGAACACCCGCAATGGACCAACCCGCAAGGGAAAACAACAGATCAAGGATGAGCTCCAGCAACCACAACCGGATGATCGAGAAACCTTGTAACCTCTCACGGTAGCGCATAATGGTAGGCCAATCGAATCCAGCACGGACAACACCAACTACGACAGCTTGAGGCAGTGGAGTTCAGGAGAAATCCCCGCATCTGATCCAAAACTCGATAAATAATGTTCCTGCAAATACACAGACTGCGCAGCATTGGTTTCTTATGCATTGTCACAGCCCCAGATCAGCCCTAGAGCTTGCTTGTAACCAGTGGCATTGCATCCATGCATCATGTTTACTTATCATGAAAATTTGAAATGGGGATGACCAAGCCCTAGCACCAAAAACAATTCAAATAGGTTCAACTAAGAAATATTTTTCAATGGACCTGAAATGCCCTTCAAAATGCTCATCATCTTTGCTTTGGTTCATAACCTATGTCAAATGTGGTGTAACATTTTATAGGTCATCCAAAGGTCCTTGGATTAATTCACAATTTTTGAATATGAGCATACAAATTATACAAAATATTTTAAATGTCCAAAATTGCCAAACTAAAATGTTTCATGTTGGAAATATTCCAACAAGGGACCAGGAGCATTTTGGTGATTTTTAAAACTGTTTTGGTATTTTAGAAAACCCCACAAAGTTACGTAAATTAGAAAAGACTAAAAAGGAAAAACCCTTACTCGACGCCTGTGTTCGCCCACCTGCTGCCCAGCCAAAGAGCCTGGCCAATGAGCTGCTTGGCTCGCCAGGCAGCAGCTCGTCGACGGCGAAGCTCGGGCGCGCCACGCAGCTGGCTGCCGCCTGCTTCACCCTCGCCGCCTCGCTGCCTGGGCCTCCACGCCGTCGCCTCGACCTGGACACGCCATTCGCCGCCTCCTCTCCTCGCTCTCCCCAACCTGCCGACGCCATCGCCGACGCTGGCCACCGCCAAGTCGTGCTCCCGCCGTCCATGCTCCTCCCCACCATGTCCAGGAGCTCCGCCAAGACTCCACTATCCCTAGCTAGCTGAGTCCCGCCGCTCTAAGTGCCCCGGTTACCACTACACCGACCTCGACCGAGCTCGGTTGCCGGAGATCCCTTTGACGCCGCCGTCGCCCGGTTCATCCTCGACCCCGACGAGGCTCTCTACGCGCCCGTGAGCATACCTAACTTCCTTCCTCTCTCGCGCCCGGGCAACACAACGACCCAACCACGATCACTGAACGCACCGCTGGAGCTCGTCGCCGACGTGCTCCGGCCACTCTCCGCCACCCAGGTGCCCGTTGCATTCACCACACCCCAACGGGTCTGCCCATGCACTTCCCGCACCTCGCCGAGCCCTCTAACCCCAAACCCGTAGTTGGTCGAACCCCGCGGCCGCTTAACTCGCCGCCGGGCGCCAACTCCGCCACCCCGACCCCAACTAACCTCACCAATAGATGCGGGTTGCTCCTAGCTACCCGTAGCTATCTTCCGCGACTCGTTTGGTCGTCGGAATCACCAAACACACTCCCTCCGCCGTGTCGGGCTCGCCGGCGGCTAGTCGCCGGTGCGGCCGACGTGGGCATTGACCACTGTGGGCCCGCGTTGACCCCGACAGGTCACTGACAACTGGGGCCCAGCCTTGCTAACTAAATAGGTTAGTTTAATTAAACTTTAGTTAAGTTAATTACTCGACATGCGGGTCCCACCGGTCAGTTTGACTGGACGACCCGTTGACCCCTGACGTCCACGGCCGACCTCATGCCGACGAATAATTGAATTCTGGATTTATTTTGATATAATAAATTCCGTAATATAATTCAAATTTCAAATGCTTATAACTTTTATTCTATAACTCCAAATGCAAAGATTTATATATGAAAAATGATCAGAAAAATATGAAGAATCTGTTTATGGCATTTTCATGCATGATTGAACAAGTTAACCTCACTGAATAGGATGAATCATGATTAGGGCAAATTAAGAAATAACATTTGGAGTTGGAATTTAACCTTGTTTGAATTCCACTTCAATTAACTTGGCTAGATATTGCATTAGGTGAATTCAGTAACTTAACATGACATGTCATTCATGTGAATGTGCATTGCATTGATTGTGTTCTCTCTTGTTTGTTTGCCGTAACTGTCCCCTCTCAAAGAGACGACGCATCGAAGCGATGAATTCGATGACACCGATGAAGAACTATATTATCTTCAGAAGTGCCAGGCAAGCAAAACCCCCTTGTCCATTCCGATATAATCCCACTCTCTTGCTCCTGCTCTATTTTATTGCATTAGGACAACATCGATTCAACTGTTACTTGCTGCGGTAGCTGAACCCCGTGATCCATTGCATGACCTGTCAATCCACAGTAAATAGAAGAAACCCACTAGCATGAGTAGGAATTGTTTGAGCCATGTTGTGCCTACTCATTTATGCTTGTTGTCATGCCTGCTACTGCTTAGAGTTGAGTCAGGTCCGATTCATCGGGATGAATCGGAGGTGTGTGAACATGTCCCATCAAGGCGTGTGAGCTAAGAGTGTGAACACGATATGGTAAAGGTAGCGGTGAGAGGCCATGTAGGAGTACAAGGTGGGTTGTCTCATTGCAGCCGTCCTCATGAACTGAGATCTGTGTTTGTGATCCATGAAACAGTTACTACCACGCATTGGGCCCGAAACCAATGGACCCTCAAGGCTTCTTAACCACCCTTGTCCTCGGTCAAGGAGTTGCAAGTAGTTTCGGTGTTTGTAGTATCTTTGGGGGCCGCAACGCTGACCATAGGGGTGGGTTGTGTTGCGGTAGGCACCGTGGGTCTGTGTACCGATTCGCCTGCTTGGTGTCTCGGGAACCCCGCACACATCGCTCGGGGCTGTATGGGAAACCTCGGCGGACTCCTGCGGATGGAACCCGAATAGGCGATAAACCTGGACTTGGGACTTGTGTGTTTAGGTAGGTCGTGGCCGACACCCACGTTGGGCTTCCGCTTGAAGGTTGCCGAGTACATGTCGTGGTAAACGGCGGTAAGTGGTGAGAGCGTGTGTGAAGAAGTACACCCCTCTGAGGTTTAATATGATCTATTCGAATAGCCGTGTCCATGGAGAAGGACTTACGGGTTGCCTATATCAGTTCATAGACAAGTGAAAGTGGATACTCTAAAATGCGCAAGATAAGCGTGAGTGCTATGGATGGCGTTCTCGTAGGGAGACGGAAGCGGATCCATAGTGGTGTGTTGATATGGTGAATATGTGGACTCGTGTGCGCCACCTCAAACGAGTTACTTGCAAATGTAGTTCAGATAGCCACCGAGTCAAAGCTGGCTTGCTGCGGTCAAACTCCACCACCCCTTTTGATAATGATGCATATGTAGCTAGTTCTCGATGTAAGTCTTGCGAGTACGCTTTGTACTCACGTTTGCTTATTTTATGTTTTGCGAGAGACTTCGGTCTCGCTAGTAGTTCCGCTTGGACTTGACGGTTAGCTTGTTACCTCAGCTACGATCTTGTGCCCTCGGCAGATCTGGTAGATAGTCGCTTCTCAGCCTTTTTCATTTATAGTTATGCGTACTTTCGAGACATGTTTAGCTTCCGCTTGTGTTTTGACTTGTATGTTTTGAGTGTTGGGTCATGAGACCCATGTTTGTAATATCTCGCTCCTCGAGCCTATTGATTAAATATTTGAGTCGAGAGTTATGTTGTGATGCCATGTTGTATCTACACATATTGAGCATATTGTGTGTATGTTTGAAATGCTTGGTATGTGTGGGATCCGACAAACTAGTTGTTTATCCTTGGCAGCCTCTCATATGGGGAAATGTGGTCTCGTGCTTCTGAGCGATAGTAGTCCGCCATGCCCGGTTCACCGGAGTCCTCGCTAGCCCAGCACTACCGCTTGGACACTTGACTGGCGGCATGTGTTTCACTTCGTTCCTATGTCCGTCCCTTCGGGAAATGTCACGCGGTGTATTCGAGTCCTCGCCTAGCTCGCTACAGCCCGGGATACCGGAGTCCTGTTAGCCCAAAGGCTACAGCCCGAATCTATACGTTGATGACCGACATGCTCGATGTGATTCATGTATGCCTGTCCCCATAGGTTAGTGCCGCTTTGGGTTCACGACTAGCCATGTCGGCCCGGGTTCTTTGTCATATGGATGCTAGCGACACTATCATATACGTGAGCCAAAAGCGCTAAACGGTCCCGGGCCATGGTAAGGCGACACCCGTGGGAATACCGTGCGTGAGGCCGCAAAGTGATATGATGTGTTACATGCTAGATCGGTGTGACTTAGGATCGCGGTCCTCGACAGCGTTGGTATCGAGCCCGATTGCTGTCAGAGGATTACCAAGCCAAACCGGTCGAAGTTGTGTCTAGAAATGCTTTAGTTATGTAAGGGAATTGATTGTGGAAGGAACGTAAGGCTCTTTTTACTCCTTATACCTCATGGCCTTCTGATCTGAGTCATCCTCTTCTCTTCTACGGGGTTAAGAATTAGGCTTCTCATCTATCTATCAGGATGACGTGTTACTAATCCTTTGACTTATAAGATTGTTGGTTTTAAGCCTCAGCTCAGTTCCTACTAATTCTGTATGATTACTGATGATCTCGGAACCTTGTCATTGTGATGTTGAGTGGTTATGCCACCATTTTGCAGGATGTCTCAAATCATTTTGAGCATTTACAGCCGTTATGTTGTCCGAGTCATCCTGTGTCTCTAAATTGTCTGATGCGTTTGCAAATCCCTCCCCTCCATTTCTAATGTTCATCCGGGCCAGATTAATCACACAAATTAGTATGTTGAGGTACTCCTCTGCCTCAACATATATGTTGGAACTATTATTGTGAACCTAGTTGTTTAGGAAGTCACCTAGCAATTTAGCAATGCTTTTGTATCCCAGTGTGATGATTCTGGCCATTATTCTTGAAAGCATCCCGCGATGCAATTTAGTTAGTAGGTATTCTAATCAGGGGTTCTTGAACCCGAGATTCACCCTACTTCATGTTGTTAGTATTTGCTAGTTCCTTTAGGATATTAGTAACCTTTGCATTAGTCCTCGAGGTCCGTGGTATTTCCTTCTTCCAAATACTATGAACCGCCTATGGCAGAAGTTCCTCGCTGAACCAAAAGATCACAACCAGAGCGCTCTTGAGGAGTTCTCCATTCATATTGTGACTCTGCCAATTCTACCTCTCTGCATGGGTTATCCGGGAGAAATGTTGAGCTTTGCTCGATATACTAAACCACGCCTCGACAACTCGAAAAGTTATATGCTCCTCGAGTTGTTCCTCCCTAGTTGTATTCGATTCCGTCTATCGCTTGATAGGCAGGAGTAGTCGTGTTCTCGCCCTCATCAATGCCTATTATTCTTGTGGTCCATCAAGCCATTCTGCTCGGAATGACTAGGAGAAACAAACTCGATTACCTCATCCATTTCTAGGATTGGGTCAAAGTAGTTGTATTCCGCAGATCAAAATGCCAACCCAGCTTTGATTCTGCTCTACCTTGAGTGTTACCATCTTTATGTCAGGAACATCATGAGAATTGCACCTTCTCTTATGAATTCCTGACGAAGTGATACTTCTCGCTATCATTATTCATTCCTCGGTTCCGTGTTGATGCAACCGGAATGTTGACAAGTGAATTGTGATGTGTGAAATCGATACTCCTAGCAACCTCGTTGCTTGGTAGTTAATGGACAATATTTTCATTCTTAGCGTGTTGGTTATTAAATCATCATACTAAGACTGATCGTGCTACCTAGTCCTTATTTCTGGTGCACCCTTCGATCAATGAGTTAGGATTATATCAATCCCTTGCTTATCTGATCATATCGTCTTGCCCTCAAAAGCAAGATTGCTCTCGAGCTTAGTAACATACCGGTGGTTCGTGACTTTCCAAATATCTTCTTGGAAGTGTTACCGGGTTGTCTCCTGACTGTTATATTGAGCTGTGATCAAGTTGGTTTCTTGTGAACCACCCTTTCTCCAAGAATCTGTGTTGGATACCCCTGAGCTAGTTGGTTAAGCCAAACAACAACTTGGAGAGTTGGAAGCTAAAAGCTTGCCTGACTTAGTTCGTTCCAAAGGGATATTCTTGGGTAGTGTGTGTTGAAGAAAGATGATATCTTCATCGATTGGTCCCTGTGATCGATTCTTTGGACCTATTGTTTTATCAATCCTTTGATTTGAGTATGGGCTATCATCAAGTCAAATCAGAACCAACGATATTCGTGATGTTGTCTTACTCGTGGTTGATCCCTCGAGCATATCCCATTACATCTTTTGGTCTGACCAATGCTAACACCGTGTTCACATGATGGTGGAAGTACAGTGATATGGAAATTCCGATGAATTGTTGTTGAGCCCATCAAAGACATTTTGTCTCCCCATGATTCATGTTGAACATCAACCTAGTGTTGAAAACTTTGTAAGCAATGCCTTCGTGTTCCGTTCATGAAGCCTATGCTTGGATGGAAGAAGTGACTTCCTCGAATTCGTGTGCTTTAGGTGTAAGTTGCCGCCATGAATTCGAGAAAGGTTTGTTTGTTTCCTATGGAACCATCCCAAGTCAGTCATGCACGTGCGAAGTACTCTATGGTTTGATAGGTTGGCCGCCTCCACTCCATACGTGTTCCTAGCACACCAAGCCACTGATTGACTTGTTCAAGGAAAAGAAGTCTATGCTTGGGATCTAATCCATGGACTTGCGTAACGACTTTGATATCCTCGATGATGGTTCCCCACCTGAACTCGGTAGTGTTTCATGATAAGACTACTATGTGGTCATTCTTGTCTTGGACAATATGTTCACATGTTAGTAGCAGAACCAGCTCATGTTTTGGAGCTTGCTATCGTAGTTCATTCCCGAGAATCTCGCAACATCTTTCCGTCGATTTGTGTTGCAAACTTTCATTTTTCTTTCCGGACCCGATTAGTCTGGAATATCCTGGCACCAATCGGATCTGAATCTCATGCAGATATGATGGTTGGAACATTCCAACAGTTGCATTTCGTTCCCAGCTTGCACCGTCCTTGTGCCATTTCACTATAGGCTGCCTTCTTAGTAATTCTTGTCCAGGATCGTCCTCAAAAGTGGACTTACCATGGGTCCCTCCACCTCGATGATAAGCAAAATCATCCATTGCGTTGTCTTCAACAAGGTAGTCCACATCATCCATTCTAGTCCGGTGTACCATTCCTTTGCACTCCACCAAACGATCCTTGTGAATTGCCTTAGGGTAATGTACGAAGAGTTTCAATGATCTCTCGATTCAAAAGTAATTCTTTTGCCACTTAAGGGAATAGTTCCTCGCGTCACCTCCCCTGAGGTGCCCCGCTATTGAATCGTGACAATTATTTCCTCGCTACCTTGACACCATCCATCATCTCCCTAAGCGTGGAATTGTTGCCACTAATCAAACCTCATCGTTGTTCTTCCATCCCTCTCGATGTGTTTTGTGTCTCAACTCGAGAGGTGTCATCGTCTCAGTCTGTGAGTCGATCATGTTTACTTGATCTTCGTGAAGATCGAATCATATAGGGTTTTCCCCTTCTTTACATTGCCGTGTCGGGTGAAGATCTTGAAAGCAAGATGTCAAGACCAAGATGATGGAGTGAATCAACATCTTGAGAAGGGCAAATGGATCATGAAGATTGTGATAGTTTTGTGATTTCCCTCTTCCTCTTACCTCACGCCTTGAATCTTGGGCGAGATTCTTGTTTAGTGGGGGTGATCACAGCCCAGATCAGCCCTAGAGCTTGCTTGTAACCAGTGGCATTGCATCCATGCATCATGTTTACTTATCATGAAAATTTGAAATGGGGATGACCAAGCCCTAGCACCAAAAAACAATTCAAATAGGTTCAACTAAGAAATATTTTTCAATGGACTGAAATGCCCTTCAAAATGCTCATCATCTTTGCTTTGGTTCGTAACCTATGTCAAAGGTGGTGTAACATTTTCTAGGTCATCCAAAGGTCCTTGGATTAATTCACAAGTTTTGAATTTGAGCATTCAAATTATACAAAATATTTTAAATGTCCAAAAATTGCCAAACCAAATGTTTCATGTTGGAAATATTCCAACAAGGGACCAGGAGCATTTTGGTGATTTTTAAAACTGTTTTGGTATTTTAGAAAACCCCACAAAGTTACAGAAATTAGAAAAAGACTAAAAAAAGGAAAAACCCTTACCTAGCACTTTGTGCAGCCCGCTGCCCAGCCCAGCGCCACTGCTTAGCTTGGCTCGAGCCAGGCAACCTCGTCCCGACGAATGAGCTCGGGCGCGCCACGCATGGCTGCGCCGCTACTTCACCCCTCGCCGCCTCGCTCGGGAGCCTCCACGTCGTCGCCCGACCCCTGGACACGCCCATTCGCCCGCCTCCTCTCCCTCGCTCTCCCCAACCTGCCGACGCCATCGCCGACGCCACCGCCAAGTCGTGCTCCCGCCGGCCCATGCTCCTCCCCACCATGTCCAGAGCTCCGCCAAGACTCCACTATCCCTAGCTAGCTGAGTCCCGCTTCGCTCTAAGTGCCCAAGCCACTACACCGACCTCGACCGAGCTCAAGTCGCCGGAGATCCCTTTGACGCCGCTGTCGCCCGGTTCATCCTCGACCCGACGACGAGGCTCTCTACGCGCCCGTGAGCATACCTAACTTCCCTTCCTCTCTCTCGCGCCCCGGCAACACAACGACCCAACCACGATCACCCGAACGCACCGCGGAGCTTCGCCGCCGACGTGCTCCGGCCACTCTCCGCCACCCCAGGTGCCGTTGCATTCACCACACCCCAACGGGTCTGCCCATGCACTTCCCGCACCTCGCCGAGCCCTCTAACCCCAAACCCGTAGTTGGTCGAACCCGTGGCCGCTTAACTCGTCGCCCGGCGCCAACTCCGCCACCCCGACCCCAACTAACCTCACCAATAGATGCGGGTTGCTCCTAGCTACCCGTAGCTATCTTCCGCGACTCGTTTGGTCGCCGGAATCACCAAACACACTCCTCCGCTGTCGGGCTCGCCGGGCGTGACTAGTCGCCAGTGCGGCCGACGTGGGCATTGACCACTTGTGGGCCCGCGTTGACCCCGACAGTCATCGATAATCGGGGCCCAGCCACGCTAACTAAATAGGTTAGTTTAATTAAACTTTAGTTAAGTTAATTACCACGACATGCGGGTCCCACTGGTCATTTGACCTGACGACCCCGTTGACCCCTGACGTCACGCTGACCTCATGCTGACGCAATAATTGAATTCTGGATTTATTTTGATATAATAAATTCCAGAATATAAATCAAATTTCAAATGCTTATAACTTTTATTCTATAACTCCAAATGCAAAGATTTATATATGAAAATGATCAGAAAAATATGAAGAATCTGTTTATGGCATTTTCATGCATGATTGAACAAGTTAACCTCACTGAATAGGATGAATCATGATTAGGGCAAATTATGAAATAACATTTGGAGTTGGAATTTAACCTTGTTTGAATTCCACTTCAATTAACTTGGCTAGATATTGCATTAGGTGAATTCAGTAACTTAACATGACATGTCATTCATGTGAATGTGCATTGCATTGATTGTGTTCTCTCTTGTTTGTTTGCCGGTAACTGTCCCCTCTCAGTAGACGACGTACCGACGATGAATTCGATGACACCGATGAAGAACTATATTATCTTCGAAGTGCTGTGCAAGCAAAACCCCTTGTCCATTCCGATATAATCCCACTCTCTCGCTCCTGCTCTATTTTATTGCATTAGGACAACATCGATTCAAGCTGTTACTTGTCATGCGGTAGGCTGAACCCCTTGATCCTTTGCATGACCTGTCATTCCACA
Source organism: Aegilops bicornis (assembly GCA_021605145.1). NCBI lineage: Eukaryota > Viridiplantae > Streptophyta > Magnoliopsida > Poales > Poaceae > Aegilops > Aegilops bicornis. Next base: position 575,905,313 of record CM038671.1, on the reverse strand, counting down.
AGAATTAGATGAAACCCACTAGCATGAGTAGGAATTGTTTGAGCCATGTTGTGCCTACTCATTTATGCTTGTTGTCATGCCTGCCATCGCTTAGAGTTGAGTCAGGTCCGATTCATCGGGGATGAATCGGAGGTGTGTGAACATGTCCCATCTGCGTGTGTGAGCTAAGTGTGTGAACACGATTTGGTAAAGGTAGCGGTGAGAGGCCATGTAGGAGTACATGGTGGGTTGTCTCATTGCAGCCGTCCTCAGGAACTGAGATCTGTGTTTGTGATCCATGAAACAGTTACTACCACGCATTGGGACCGAAACCAATGGACCCTCTCGGCTTCTTAACCACCCTTGTCGTTAGTCCGGGAGTTGCAAGTAGTTTCTGGTGTTTGTAGTATGCTGGGGGCCGCACGCAACGCTGACCATAGGGGTGGGTTGTGTTATGGTAGGCACCGTGGCCGGTGTCTTGATTCGCCTGCTTGGTGTCTCGGGAACCCTGCACACATCGCTCGGGGCTGTATGGGAAACCTCGGCCGGACTCCTGCGGATGGAACCCGAATAGGCGATAAACCTGGACTTGGGACTTGTGTGTTTAGGTAGGTCGTGGCCGACACCCACGTTGGGCTTCCGCTTGAAGGTTGCCGAGTACATGTCGGTAAACGGCGGTAAGTGGTGAGAGCGTGTGAGAAGAAGAAAACCCATGAAGGGTTTAATATGATCTACTCGAATAGCCGTGTCCACGGAGAAGGACTTCTGGGTTGCCTATATCAGTTCATAGACAAGTGAAAGTGGATACTCTAAAATGCGCAAGATAAGCGTGAGTGCTATGGATGGCGTTCTCGTAGGGAGACGGGAGCGGATCCATAGTGGTGTGTTGATATGGTGAATATGTGGACTCGTGTGCGCCACCTCAAAAGAGTTACTTGCAGTCGTAGTTTATTATAGCCACTGAGTCAAAGCTGGCGTGCTGCAGTCAAACTCCACCACCCCCAATTTATAATTATTCATATGTAGCTAGTTCTGATGTAAGTCATGCTGAGTACGTTTGTACTAACGTTTGCTTATTTTATGTTTTGCGAGAGAGACTTCGGTCTCGCTAGTAGTTCCGCTTGGACTTGACGGTTAGCTTGTTACCTCGGCTACGATCTTGTGCCCTCGGCAGATCTCGGTAGATAGTCGGGCTTCTCGGCCTTTTTCATTTATAGTTATGCGTACTCAGACATGTTTAGCTTCCGCTTGTGTTTTGACTTGTATGCTTTGAGTGTTGGGTCATGAGACCCATGTTTGTAATATCTCGCTCCTCGGAGCCTATTGATTAAATATTTGAGTCGTTGTGATGCCATGTTGTATCTACACATATTGAGCATATTGTGTGTATGTTTGAAATGCTTGGTATGTGTGGGATCCGACAAACTAGTTGTTTATCCTTGGCAGCCTCTCATATGGGGAAATGTGGTCTCGTGCTTACGGCGATAGTAGTCCGCCATGACCAGTTCACTGAGTCCTGCTAGCCCAGCACTACTGCTTGGACACTTGACTGGCCGGCATGTGTTTCACTTCGTTCCTATGTCTGTCCCTTCGGGGAAATGTCACGCGGTGTATTCGGAGTCCTGCCTAGCCTGCTACAGCCCGGGATACCGGAGTCCTGTTAGCCCAGTGCTACAGCCCGAATCTATACGTTGATGACCGACATGCTCGATGTGATTCATGTATGCTGTCCCCATAGGTTAGTGCCGCTTTGGGTTCACGACTAGCCATGTCGGCCCGGTTCTTTGTCATATGGATGCTAGCGACACTATCATATACGTGAGCCAAAAGGCGCAAACGGTCCCGGGCCATGGTAAGGCGACACCCGTGGGAATACCGTGCGTGAGGCCGCAAAGTGATATGATGTGTTACATGCTAGATCGGTGTGACTTAGGATCGGGGTCCTGACATGCATTGACAAACTAAGCATATAATTAAACATACAATGATTTGTACTTTGAAAACAGTAGCACACAACTGAACATTTTGGGCAAGTGTACAAAAGGCTTGCACAAACTTCTCAAATTAACAGTAATAACTACAAAGGAAAGGAATTCACAAATAGCATTGACTTGTGAACATGAATGTCTAATGTAACAATCATAACCAAAATATGTGCATCTATTCCCAAAGAAGAAGATATACTATAGAATCTAAGAACCAAAAATGCAGTGTATCCGCCCATGTGGTGGACTGGCCATGTCTGTCTAATCACCATGGATGATCCCGAACTATGAAAGCACCCTGCATACTTCATTCAATAAAGTTGGTTCGCTTTAAACCACAATCATATATTCCCAATATCCACAGCCGCTAGACAGACCATAATCATCTCAGATAGCTTTACATGCGCCTAGTAAATTTGCAAAGGAAAAACGAGCTGGACGGTGGGGGTGGGGGGGATTATGCTACCTCAGCAATGATGGAGAGGGCGATGATGTTGCGGAAGGTGCGGCAGGAGAACTGCCCAGGGCGGGCGCATCCGCGCGTGCACGACGACCTCCTCCTTGGACAGGCAGTGCAGGCGCTTGTCGTAGTTCTCGCGGCCGCCGAAGAGCCCGCCTCACATCCTCCACAGCATCACTCCTCCCTCCTTCTTCTTCTCCCCTCCTCCTTGCCCTTGCCCTTGGCCTCCACCGATCTAGAGAGGCGACCTCCGACGAGGCTTGTGGCGCCCCCATCCTCACCAGCGCGGTTGACCCACGGTGCCCACGCCTCCGACAACTGCAGCGTGAACCCGCGGAGGCACGCGCACACCCGGCGACGCCCTCCCTCTCTGGCCACTTCCTTCACAGCGGGAGGATGGCTTGGGCGAGCGGCGGCGGCGGCGGTGGCCATCTTCTTCCTCTCCCTAGCCTCATGTTCCTCTCCCCGTTGCTCCCCCATCAAGCTCGAGCTCGTCCATGGCCGTCGTGGCGGGCGGGGGGGGGGGGGGCGGCGGGGCCGCGGTCATCGGCCACGGGCATGGCGAGCAGGACGGGCGAGCGGGGAGGAGAGAGGTCCACCGCAGCGGTCTGAGGGGCGTCGGCGGCAGCGATGTGAGCGGGGCGGCGAGGTCTGAGGGAGGGAGAGGGAGGGGAGAGGGCGGGGCGAGCGGGGGCTAGGACGCGGGAGGACGAGCAGGGAGAGGAGGCTAGGGTTCACCACGGGAGCGGCCCCCTTTTATACCCCCTACGCGAAATGACTGAAATGCCCTGGTGGGGGTATGGTATTTACATTTTGTTGCCATTTGAATTTTATCCGACGGCTCTCAACAATCTGGTAAATATCTGATGCCTCACGTGAGCCGAGCCCGAGATCCGACGGCCGAAAACGCATCAGGAAAACAATCGGACGGCCAACAGTCCCTAATCGCTGAGGAGCGCCCGTGGTTGCCTGAGTTCTTGTTTCTGGATGGATATACCTCCCCTTCATTCACACCCGGGGTTTGCCCCGCGCGCTCCGGCACTAGATCAACTGATGAGCCGCTCACCGTGGTGTTCTTATCTCTTTGTCATGCCTTCTTTCCTGACAGACACTAGAGCTACATCATCAGCACCAGCAGCTACTGCTCCAGTTCCAACTCGAGCAGCTCCCACTACAAAAAAATACACTTCCGTGATGATACGTGTTTGTCACAGTAGGTCGCGTTTTTTGTCATGCATGTACATCCATGACGATTTTATGACAGAATCAAGATAGTCATACCGTGGCCGTCAGAGAAGTGTTCCATGACATTACCAAAATTATCATCACGGAAGTGTCCACTTCCATGACGATAAATCGCACGCGTCACGAAGTGCTTTTCGTCAAGGTGACCGACACGTGGCATCCACCATAACGGAACGCTGTTAAGCTATCGGGTCGGGTTTTGGATCCGATAACCCGTTAACAGCCCCGACCAATGGGGATTTTCCATGTGTAAAATCATCATTGGCTGGAGGAAACACGTGTTGGCTCATCGTTGGGACAGATGTCATCAACTCATTGGACAGAAGGCTCCTATGATACGTCGACACGTGGCACGGCCCAATAGAGGCCCATTCCAGTGAAAAGGCCGACCCGTTTGACTTGGTCAAAAGGTGGCGGGCCGGCCCATGGAAAGCCTGTTAACGGCCTGTTCGCATATAGCCCATTTACTGACCCGCTAACCCAAGGCCCGTTCGCCCTATCCAAATTAGGCCCAAGAGCATCATCCGGGCCATCCAATATGATTCGGCCCGTTTTCACTTACGGCCCATGTATGGCCCATGACGTCTTCGGCCCATATGAGGCCCTATGTAACTCTTGGCCTATTAATCGCGCGTGGTGGCGGCCCGCAATGAACAAAGTGTATCACTTTACACGCATTAATGGCCCGTGGTGAAGCGGCCCGTAATGAATAAAGTGTATCACTTTATACCCATTAAGGGCCCGTTATTGATTGGGCTATTTCAGCCCATGTTATCTTCGGCCTTCTCGAGCCCATTTATTCTTGGGCTCATTTCCGGCGATTCGCCACTTACGGCCCGTTCTTGTCATTTTACGCTTGTGGGCCAAATTCAGCCCGTGGTTCTGATCGGCCCATTTGTGGTCCGTTAATCGTTGAGCCGTTTTCATAGCGTCATCAACACGGCCTATTAACGATGGCCCGTTATGGTCATCCCATGAATGGACGATTCCAACTCTAGCTTTGTTTACGGCCATAATGCGACTGTTATTGACCCATGTTTGCCAATCGATCATACGGCCCGTATAAGGCCCAGTGAGCATACCGCCCGTAGAAGGCCCATTGTTTCTCTGACCCGTAGAAGGCCCATTGTTTCTATGGCCCGTAGAAGGCCCTCTTGTTTCTATGGCCCGTAGAAGGCCCACTATTTCTACTGACGTAGGAGGCCCAAAGGTCACTACTGATAAATATTAGCCCATGGCTATTGTGTCCTAGTTTTAAAAAATAGGTTATTGCAGCCACTAGCAAACCGCGGAAAAAGAACTGCACTGACTACAAGCAAACAAATAAACAAGACAAGAAGGAAATAAATAAGCAAGCAACTTATGCTAGGCTATCACGGATACTACACATATTACATCCATTGGGCATCAAAGTTCGCCACCAGTGCAAATATAGGGAACAAAGCAGCATATAAACGCCAAGAAGAAAACAAGTCTAGAACTGAAACCACTTGAAGAGTTCAAGAAACAATATCACTGGTACCCATAATGTCGGCAAGATGCTTAGCAAGCTTATTAACTTTCTCTTGTTTGGCGCTTAAATCCTCCAAATATTTGTTGCACAAGAAAGTACGCATCCGAATTCTGCGGGGACTTCCTCGGTCCTTGACTTCTTGCCGCAAAGCATAGTGACTAATGCCTTTCGACTTGTAGCTGAGGCCGAAGAAGTTGAAGTGATTCAGCAGCGAGTTCGAAGAGCTTGTGCCGGTGATCGCCAAGAACTCGAACACTACATCAACGCAGGATCGTGGGGTTTTCTCACTGTCTACAAGATCGTTTTTATCACCTTTCTAGGAGACCAACATGGTTGTCTCACTATCTTGAACCCTATCTGCATTACTTTCTCTACCATTGCATAGTGGGGTGCTCTTATCCAATATTATGTTTGCATACTACAAGAGAAACAAGCAGACACGTCACAGGTTTAGCTTGTAGTATACGAAACTCATTTTGGTAAACCGGTTCAGTAGTAAGGTGGACAGGATAACAGCATGAAACAAACATATATCTATGTACTATGGTCACTGTATTGTCCATATCATTCTAGTTTATGTTCCCTAATCAAGATAGAGACACAGTTCAACTCATATATTTTTAAGACACAACAACATAGACAGAATATAAGTGTGAGAAACTACACATCATTGGCAGCACTTGTAATGTGCATCACATGAGAACATAACTGTTTATACAACTAAAACTGAAATCAACATAGAGCAAGAAGTTAGAACAGCAATCCAGTTAAAGAAATAGGTTTAAAACATACCTGTTGCGCCATTGGAGTTTCAATTGGATCCTTCAAATTCGAATGTAGTTGGTATGAGTAAATACAGTGATGCAACAAAGAAAGGAGTATGGACCATAGCTACAGAATCGACACGAGAACAGTTTCTCTTACGCTTTAAGCGTGGAGTTTGGTTTAGGCGTGGTGGTCTTCGTGCTTTGGGCACCGCAGTAGCTTTACAAAATGTTCGTGTGGGGGTACTACTGTGGTGGACATGGTGCTTTGTCAACTATAAGTGGGTTACTATCCTCGGGGTTCTTTGTTAGATGGGTTGTAGCTGGTTCTCTCGCCCAACGGTGTAAGTGTGCAATCTGGAAGAGTCTCGATTATGTGTGGTGGGGCTAGTTTGTGGGCCAGTACAACCATGGTTCTATATGCATCGACGGGTAGCACTGTCTTTTGTGAAGAACGGGTTTTTGCTCCCTTAGATACTGCCATCACCCCCTCCAATTCAAATGGTTGGTAAACAAGAAAAGAAATTGAACATACAGACATTGTATGATAGACAAATGTGGTAATTCACATATATGTTGTCTAACCAAATAGGACAGCATCACACAATTTCACATATATGCACTACAAAAAAAAGACACATCCGTGACATTTTGGGCCGAACGAATTTTTTTCTGTCATACATATGACACTTCTATGACGATAATTGTGACAAAACCCGGTATCATCATAGATGTGGTGGGCTCCTACTTCTATGACAAAAATCATGACAAAAATGGGTTTTTCGTCCTGGGCGGGCCGGAGACGCAGCTGCATGACATTCTTTGGGTCGTCCATGACGGAAAAAACCATGGTAGAAGCAAGGGGGAGGAAAATTTTGGGGAGTTGTCGGTTACGGTGGGAGGTTGGGGGCCGAGCGATGTGTGTTTCTCTCGTACACGTACGGGCGTGTGTGCGAGGCGCTGGCTCTAACTGAACCCGAGCGAGGCGTTGGGCTCTAACTGAACCCGAGCAATTGCACTTGTGCTACGCTGCTTCGAACCCGAAGCGATCGATCGATGGTCGTTCATCGAACCCGATGGAGCGATTCTTCGCTACTACTTCTAATCAAGTCGATCGATTGGATGAACAAAGTGAGCGTTGCGGGGGGTTGGATGAGCAGTGGCGGTGGCGTTGCCTCTGGATGAACAGGACCTGTGGTGTGGAGGGCTGGATGAACAGGTAGATGGTGGAGGGGTGGCCGTGGAGGGTGGTTGAATAGGACCCGTGTTGTGGACGGCTGGATGAGCGATGAAGCGGTGGAGGGTGCTGTGGAGGGGTGGTTGAACAGGACCCCGTTGTGTGGAGGGCTGGATGAGCAGTAGACGATGGAGGGGTGGTTGAACAGTAGCCGGTGGAGTAGCGTGCGGTGGAGGCTGGATGAACAGGAGCCCGTGGAGGCCGGAGGAGGTCGACGGTAGCCCGTGGAGGCTGGAGGAGGTCGACGGTGGAGATGAACAGTATCCGTGGAGTCCGTTTTGCGGTCGCCACACCCTCCCGATCAACAGGACCCCGTTTCGACCGTAGGGAGGTCCGTTTCCTCCGTTTTGGCGACGCCACACCCTCCCGATCAACAGGACCCCGTTTGACCGTAGGAGGTCCGTTTCCTCCGTTTGCGGTATGCCACACCCTCCCGATCAACAGGACCCCGTTTGTTGTGGCGCTCCAACACAGGTCCGTTTCATCCGTTTTGCGGTACGCCACACCCCTCCCGATCAACAGGACCCCCGTTTCGACCGTTGGAGGTCCGTTTCCTCCGTTTTGCGGTACGCCACACCCCTCCCGATCAACAGGACCCCGTTCCGAACGTAGGAGGTCCGTTTCCTCCATTGTGCAGTATGCCATGCCTCATTTCCATCGCATGTTCCGTCCAAGCCCTCCCGATGAACACGACCACGCATTCCGTTCCGACCCAGCCGGTTGGCTCCCCATGAACACGACGACGATGTTGTTTCTCCGTTGCGACCCAGCCATGTACGTATGCGCGAGTAGGCGTTTGAGACCCCGCCCGTATGTACGTACCTGGCCGTATTTTCTTTCTTGCACCCTCGCCGCTGTACGTATGTGTACATGCTACCTGCGCGCCTCTACTACCACACGTGCACGCCTCTACATCGACCAGTATGTACGTACACGTTCGCGACCAGAATGACAACGCTACATACACTTCGACCAGGTGGGCCCCGGTATCGAGCACTTCCTTGCCTGCGAAGATGTAGCTGGTGGGTCCCAGCAGTCAGGGGGCGAATCGTTTTGGGTTTTTTTTTGCCCGGACGCACTTCCTTGCGTGCGAAGATGTAGCTGGTGGGTCCCAGCAGTCAGGGGGGAAACTTTTTTTCGCGAAATACTGGTGGCCCGTCCGGTGGTCCCTGCTGTCAGGTGGAGGAATAATTATTTTGCACGTAATAAGGAGGCACTTCCTTGAGGCCGTCGTGGACCCAGCTGTCAGCCTCTCCACGCACAGTACTCTTCCGATGGAAGTCGGTCATTGACCACATTGACCACGCCACGCCGAGAGCACCACGGCGGTGGACGACGGTGAGGCCTAGGAAGGGGACGACGGAGCTGTGGAAGACGCAGCAGTGGATGCCCACGCGAAGAGGAGTATGAGGGTGAGGCTGCCGTCGCCGCAGAATAACAGGAGGTGTGGGTGAGTAGAGGGATGGCCTGGCCAGCGGTGGGAGTAGTAGGGGGCGGTGAGGCCTCCGCGGCATCACAGTCGGCCATGGGAGGCAGGAGCACGCGACACAACCGGCGCTGCTTTGGGCGGCTGGAGCACGAAGACCAGGGTTGAAGAAGCACTACGGCCGTTGGATGGACATCGTACGGTCACCGGAGCTAGAGTCGTTCATATTGACTAAGTTGACAAAGCCCTCCGTCCCAGTAAACTTAGTAGACCCACAAGTCAGCCTTCCACCAAGGTGAGTCCCAGCTAGCAGGGGGAGTATTCATTTTTTTGTGCGTAATAAGGAGGCATTTCCGGTGGGTCCGAGCTGACAGCGGGGGGAACGTTTTTTTCGTGAAATACAGAGACCCTTCCGGTGGGTCCCAGCTATCAGGTGGAGGAATCATTATTTTGCGCATAATAAGGAGGCATTTTCCTGTGTGGGCCCCTACTGTCAGCCTCTTCCGATGGCTGTTGTTTGTTGACCATGTTGACCTCGCTTGGCCGAGAGCACAAACGCTGTGGACGAGGGCGGGCCCAGAAGAGAACCACCAAGCCGTGAAGCCACCGCAGTGGATGCCCATGCCGAGGGGAGAACGAAGGCCGGTGGTCGGCTTGCGGGGTGAGGCCGACGCCGCAAATAACAGGATGTGTGGGTGGTTAGAGGGATGGCTGGCAAGACAGACACCACGAGAGGAGGGAGCAGCAGTCCACGGCTACCGGGTTTGGGCGGGCCGGAGCAGGAAGATCAGAGATTGAAGAAGCACGGCGGCCATTGGATGGACATCCAACAGTCACTATTGTGTGTTGACTAAGTTGACAAAGCCTTGCGTACGTGTCAAAAAAACTTAGGACAGCGTCATCGTCAACCTAGTAGGCCCAGAAGTCAGCCTCCAAATGCATGGAAAAGCGACATACAGCCCATTAGCCATTATTTTCAATAATTTACAGCCCATTTGCTAATTCTTAAGGATATTTGAAGCCCGTATCCTTTTTATTAGCATTCTGAGACCATATATATTCGGGTAATCGCTAAAAAATTCAACGAAATTTTGCATATTTTGGTGGGGTCTGAACTCTTTTAATCACGAAATTTCGAGTCACGTTAAAAAGAGTTTTCAAAAATTATATCAAAATAAAATTCAAAAACAATTGTCATAAAAAATGAATGAAATTTAGAATCTTAACTAGCAAGATGCCCGATTCGTTGTACGGAACATGAAGATGCATTTGTATGAGTAGTTTATCTTGTGGGTGAAAAGATGATATTTTAATGTAATTGGCAGTTGGCTTTGGTTTTTATAAGAGTCTGAGTAGAGAAATCCTGAAAAAATGATATTTTAATGCAATTGCGGTTGGCTTTGGTTTAAAAATTTACAGCCCATTTCTTACAACTTATAGCACGTTTTACGGGAAGCCCATTTCTTACCTCGTCTTGAAAGATTTGTAGCCAAATTTGAGAAAAGCAAGTAGGCCTCGGTTTTGGTATTCTCCAAAAAAGAACTGGGCTAGCCAATTTCAGAAAAGAAAAAATATCAACTGGGCTCGTCATGTGCTTAATAAAAGCGTAAGCGTGGGCTAAACAGACCTGACCCCCAAGTAGCTTGATTGAGCTCCGTCTCTAAAACTGAAAAACAACTAGGCGAGCTGCTGGGTCCCTGGTGTTATCCACTCGTTGTGTAATTTTCTCATTTATTGACTACATTGACAATGGCATGGAACCTAGTTGTCAAACAATTAGGAGGAAGTTTTGTTTTGGCTTGTAATAACGAGGCACCTGCTTGCGAAATGCAATGACCCTGGTGGGTCCCTACCGTCGACCTCTCCACGACAAATCATCTCCTGATTCCTCTTGGTTGTTGACCATGTTGACAACACCAGATGGCGGCGAGCACAGCGAGCTAACCAAGGCGGAGAACGACGGCAAGGCCTCGGACGGGAACGAACAGCAGCCATGGAAGATGCGGTAGTGTAGTGGCAGGTGGAGGGGAGTATGAGGGCAACAACATGCAAGTTAAGCATACAAATGGTACAAAAAGGCCAAGGATTAATTGTTCATCAAATTTTTAGACAAAACCCAGATTGAACATGACAGTAACATCTAACCCAACCACTCTTTTTTGCAGTAACAAACAAATGGATCGGTCTGATCCATAAAATCAACATCCTGTGCAAAAAAAATTATTTTAGGATGTCTACAACTTGTTGTAAATAGAAGCCGAGCACGTTTAGAAGCCCATTTGTCCACCTGAAACTTCTTTTTTTGCTGTTCAACATGTTCGTCCGTGAGAAATCTCTTACTGTAAAAATTAAGCCTCATGGACAATAGTAACCTCGCATTCAACGGGAAGAATGTGACAAAGCTTATGTTTGCCAGGTTGGATGCATATCGTCCCATCATTATTGTCCTCAAACGAATGTCATGAGAACTGAGAAAATCCTTGTGCTTATTACGCCAACGATTGGTTATATGTTTTTCTCCATGTGGTTCTGCCTAAGTAGACATGAAGACCGAAAGCAGTTAAGGTCTGAAAAAGAGTATGTCGAAAGAACGACAATTTGAGCAGTTAACTCTAGTACAATATATACGGGCTTTCAATGTGGATGAAATCATCACCTCTATGTATAAATTCTCCGGAGATCGAAAGCATCGCAGCAAGCCAATAATTATGTCCAAATCAAAACTATACATTACGATATATATGATCTTGTGAGAATCCGGCAGCATTGATAGGCTATCAATGGGCCGAACTCTTCATTGAGCATATAACATAATATTAGTACCCAAAGTGTACTCCAAGATGATATAAAACTTATGCGCAAATGAAAAATGCAGCATATGATTACAAATGTGTAGGTGATAATATACGGTACACGAAATGGTGTGGAGCCAAACACCAACTCCGTGTGATTATTAAGCGGGTCATGAATTACACCCAAGGTCTCGGTTTGGGCGCAGAGGCAGCAGTTATGTCTGAAGGTGTATAACAATTATCAAGGAGCAACCTTTCAAGTGAAGGGGCATCTTCGATGATGAGCTGCTGTCCTTCAAAACAAATTCCAATGCTTTTAAGGTGAGGCGACTTTATTTGGAGACAACCGATACCAATTTCTATTCCCAAAACAATCAACAAGCGCTCGGGGCAGGGCAAGCTGGAGTGGATGATCTTGTCTTGATGAGGCCTCCGACAGATAAACCACCACAAGCGAAAGTTTTTTAAGAAGTGGTAGTCGAAGCATTTGTACCAGATCGTCTGGTAGATGGCACCAGGCGAAGGTGCGGTGTGGAGAGAGAGAGGAGGAAAACCATGAGATGGACAACGGTGGTGTGGGCATGAATTCTTGGTATGTTCGTGGTATGAAACTTTCGTGGTAATGGTAGAACTCAAACTGCTGGAGTTTTCGAATTTAGGGATGTCGATAGCGTCCACCTTGCGGGTATGGACGGCGGGTAGCTTGTCAGGATGCAGAGGCATTGAACGGGGCCCTGCTGGTGAGAAGAGACGATGGCTCTGATGAGATCAAATTCAGGAAGGACAGATATCTGACGACAGTCGAGATTGAGGGGTGCGGTGCGCCATAGAGGGCGCCACCGAGTTGAGAGGACTTGTGTGCGGCAGCAATCCTTGGTGGGGAGAAGCGAGATCATCTCCTCAAGGATGACGTCCGGGAGATCGCTGATGCGGTCCACCGGAGATTCTACCGGTTCCTCAGATCCGGGTGGGGGGGGCTCGCCACTTCTTCCAGCGCTACCGGGTGCGGGATCTACAACTGGCATCGCCGCTGGCGGGAGCCTCATCTTCTTGGCGTTGGGGCCAGCCGACTCCATTTTCCTTGTGGGCGTCGCGCCGAGCTCACGGGTTTGAGCAGAGTAGCCAGAGACGAGCCTAGTGGCAGTGCGAGTGGGGAAGAAGGAGGGCTGGGGATTTCTGTAGGAGTGGAAGAAGAGGAGCAGGCGTTTTCTGTACGAGTGAGGAAGAAGGTGAGCGGGGTTTTCTGGACGAGTGAGGAAGATTGGGGAGCGGGGGGAATTGGGTGGGGAGACGGAAGCGGGAGAGCGAGCTGTTCGTGTTTATATGGCCCGCTGCACTAACTACTTGCTTTTTCCCAAGAACCGCTCTCTTCTTTATGCGTTCTGCATGGTAGCCATGCATGCAGGATGCATGTGCCCGCCGGCCACTGCATGCGCCTGGTTTGTTACTAGGCCTATTTAATAGGGTGGTTATGGAGTAAATTAAGGAGATTTATTTTCTCTATGTGCATCCACCAAATTAGAGGATGCAAGACTTGATGCTGAACACTCACATTAAACTAACATTAGGAAGAACAAAAGTTCGCATGTCTATGCATCTCATTGATTCACCATACTATAACCAATATACAAAAGCGTGAGAAGGTGTGGAAATAAAGAAAATCGGTCAATGCTTCTCTGAGCAAGGGCCTCCTAGCATGCATTAATTTCCTGGGCATGCTTGTTTCTTCTCAATGTTGCGAGCACTTTGAGCATGTTGGCAACTCTCTGACTAGCTAGCTGCCTCATCTTGCAATTGATCTTTGACACATTTGCAGCAAACACATGAGGCAATAGAGATGACTCAACTTGGGTCCATATTGTGCCTAGTTACGAATGTAGGAATACGGAGCACCATGAGGTTAGGCGGCAGGTAGATGCAGCCATATAAATTTTGTGCGGTGCTACCAAAATTGAGGTTTTTATCCCTTCCCGTTATGAGAATTATTCTTGAAGTTGGTAGAATGTGACGGCTTGTTCTTTGCAGCAAACTTGCCTTTCCCCTGAGATTTGTTCTTGTTGTTTTGGGGCTGGTTGGGCTGGAAGTTCTTCTCGTGTACCATGTGGGCACTAGAAGCTCCCTCGGCGACCGAAAGCACGTGTGTCTTTTGCTCTCGCCTTCTCCTCAAAATCAAGAGTGCTAATGAGATGCAAAACACAAAACTCATGTCTCTTGTTTTTCAGAGAAGTAGCAAAATCGTTCCACAAAGGTGGAAGCTTGGCAATGATGGTCCCAGCAACAAATTTGTCCGGCAACACGCACTTAAAGTGCTCAAGTTCCTTAGAAAGTGATTGTATCTCATGAGTCTGCTGAACAACAGAGCACTCATCAGTCATCTTGTAGTCTGAAATTGCTCCATGACGTACAACTTCGTTGCGCCTCGAGGGCCCAAAGCGTGGCCTCGGCGCAGCCCACATGTCTTTGCCGCTGCCAAACAACATATCACGAATCCACAATGGAATCGTCAAGAACACTCAGCAGGCGGCTTTGAAGAGGGTATCCATGTTACGAAAAGCTTCTGCTGTGTAGGATTAAGATCGCCCTCGGGCTTACCCTTAGTGGCGTCATAGCGGTACATGATCTGAAACCAATATGCTGCTCTTGTGCGCCACCTTTTATATTGCACCCCTTAAAAGTAGGCGGACTTCAAAAGCGCAGCAAAACCACTCGAGTAAATTGCACTGTGATCAGGTTTTTGGATTGGATTGTTGAATATATGAGCAATTTAGTATGAGATTTAATCCGAATCAGCAGTAAATAGATCATGACGACAATTGCAAACATCAAAGTAATGATGCAGACTAAACCAGGAGGAAGTTTCGATTTGGGCCACTGCAGGTGCTAAGCATTTGCGTAATGTAATGTCGCGAGAGTAATTGTTTTGCTTTTCCGCCGCTTGGCGATGTCTGTTCTGAAACCTCTTCTTATTAAATGAAAATGGCAAGTCTTTTGCCTTGTTTCGAAAAAAAATAAACTAGGAGGACATAATCACATACTGTACAGCGGGAGCAGAACCGATGTGGTTGATGATGTCACTCATGTCGTTGATGAAGAGGTTACCGAGGTCGGGGAAGAAGGCATCGTTGAGGAAGTCGTCATTGGCAGCGATCCAGGAGTGTGCTCCCCAAAACCTGATTGCCCCTCTCCCGTCTGAGGATCACGAAAGGCGGGGTTCGGAGGACTTGTCCCTTCTCGTGGTGCACGTCGGAAGGAGGTGGAGAAGAATTGTGTGGCGGCGCTAAGATGCAGGAGCAGTGCGAAACCATATGATATCAATGGCTAGGGTAGAGCATGTCAGGTCGGAGTATAATAGTAGGCCTTTGGCCCCCAAACCCCACGTCCAAGTCAATAATAGCTCAAAAAAAGTCAATAATAGCCCCACCAAGGTTTGTCTCAAAAAAACAGAGTAATTAAGGCGTCCGTTAGTCCCTTTAGTATAAATACAATATCATTAATAATGGCCCCACCTTTTGTCTCACAAAGTAGAGTATGTTGGAGTACAACCGGCTACACTTTTACAATCCGCTTCTCTTCTCTCTCCTCTTCTCTCTCCTTAAACTAATCACATATACTATATTTAAATCCTTTATAGCCTGCTTATGTCATCTAATTATAGTACTTGCTCTAAAAGTTACTATCCACTGTGTAGTCTGAAATGCCGGGCGTGCAGCGGGCGGTGCCCTCGATCGTGGCGCCGCTTCAACGGGCGAAAGCAATGAGAGGTCGCGTCATACGACTTGCCATCAATGTGGAGCGGCGGGCTCGGTGGCGCGGGAGGGAAGCCTTGAGGGGGAGGAGGGTTTTGTTGGGCCAAGAAGGTGAGAAGCCAACTTGGGATCGGTCCGAGACGGGGAAATATCATGTGCTCCCATACTCTTGCATATGACACTAGTCTATGTTACTACTCCCTCCTTTCCGGTTTATAGAGATGTTTAGAGTAACATAGTAATATGTTACAGTACAAGTTACTCCCCACTATGACCAGCCTTGGCCTCTCCCAGAGATCCACCATGTATAGCTGCTAAGCCTGCCACATAGGCATAAAATATGATGTGGCACCAATAAACTAAGCACCTACGCATTGAACACTTGAGTTACTAAGCCATTTAATGCACTTAGCACCTCATCTAAAGAGCATTAATAGTATAGCCAGTTGCTGGCTATAAGCCTACAGCCCATCTTCACAAAGAGCCCGCTTACCTTCTCTCTCCTCTTCTCTTTCCTCCAACTAAGCAGAAATATACTACTGTTTATTTCTTATAGCCCGCTGACTCAGCTCTATTGTACTTGCTCTAAGCACATCTAAGCACTTGCTAGCACCCCCTTGACCGTGGACCTTGAGGCTGGTCACAATGGGGAGGAACTTAGAGTAACATCACACACTCCAATACAACTTTGCTTATGTGGCACATATTTAATGAAGAGAGAGGTGCTTGTGGTAACTAGCTAAGTTACCTGGGAACATCACACACTCCAAGAAACAATGAGTCTATAACCTAATAAATACATCGTTGCATGACACTACATAGATGTTCCTACCCACTATGGAGGTAGTAACATAGTCTAGGGAAGTGTGTAAGTTACTAGCTTATGTTCTTGCCCATTGTGACCAGCCTGACGGTGTACGTCACCTTGTGTCTCATAATTTTCCTCGTCATCATCTGAGTCCTAGAAGATCTCACCCACATCATCATTAGCATGCAGCCGCCTTGATAGACAACATGCGCAGAAGGAGTAGAGGCGACCGGGGACGCACCACCACCACATCGTGGGCACTCCGTATGTGCTCGTGTGCGTGCAGCGTGCGTGTTTTTCCATCGGTGCTAGCTCTAAGGCCGAGGATGCGGTCGTCTTCGTCTCCGACTAGTAGTTGAGCAACGATGGCAAAGAGGTGCTGCAAGAGATGCGTATGCGCCGTTGCGTGCGAGCTTCGCCGTAGCACGACGAACCGGACGTCGCCGCGGATGGCGCACGCCTCCATGCAGCCGAGTGTGTGCGCATGCATGTGTTATTCACGTGCATTCTGCAGCGTCGAAGGTTCCGCATGCACGCCTTGTGTACGCGCGTTGTGTGCTCCATGCGGTCTTGGCGTATGTGCATGAGTTGGATCGGATGGAGTTAGTGCGTTGGCTTGTGTACATATTTTAGCGTGTAGATTCACTCATTTTGTTTCGTATGTAGTCCCTTATTGAAATATGTAAAAAGACTTATATTTGGGAACGGAGGGAGTATAAAACATCTTCAACTTAGCATCCTGATGTACCGTTTCTAGTGGTTAGCAAAAAGTTCATGTTCTTTTAGTTGTTTATAGGTGGGCAGGCGGCAAAAAACAAGGGAAAACGCGCAAGGTTCCTTGCAGACTCTCCACCGCGAGGTTCCTTGCTCCTCCTCGGTCGTCGGGAATCTATGCTCTTCAACTCTTTTCTTTTACGTGAGCTTTGTTCATCCTTTTCCCAACATGCGAGACATCTAGCATCAAGGTGCACGTGTCATGCAGATAATCAGATAAGCAGTGCGTAAGTGAGTCGTGCGGGGGGGGGAAGCGGGGGGAAACCCTTTTTCATAAGTGAGCCGTGCACTTCGATGGCGCCTACGCAATATTTTTTCTCCTCGATGGCACGTGAATGGCACGTGAATAGTGCAAGTACTCAACGAGGGAGCACGGGGTGGTAGCAATGACATGGTCAGCCCTTTTTTGGAGAGAGTACGTACTACTAGTAAATAACTTTGATGTGTCCCGTCAACTCGCAGAACGACGAGAAGCTTGATTATGCCTTCTCCCTCGCCAACGCGTGTGCGGTGGCTCGCAGCACGAGGAGAAACTTTTGCTTACAAGCGGTGGACGTGCACAAGTTCATTTGGTGTTAGATTGCCAGAAGCACTACTGTAGAACCATCGACTTCCGGAAGAGGCGAAGAGCCAAGCGCAAGGTCACCTACTAACCTTAGGCTAGGCGTAGTGGGAGTAACATAAGTAGAGGTACCTCCTTTTTTATTCTAGAAACAACCACGCGCGAATATCAAGGTGCTGGTTACGTAGAACAAATTTCCTGCAGTCCGTGCTCAGCTCTCCTCTATCTCTCTTCTCAGCCAGCCAATGACGCTGAGCCCATCGTCTGCTTGCTCACATGCGGCCCCACATGTCGCTGAAAACGCAAGAGGACCTGAACCTGCACATCTTTCACCTCGACGTCTTTGGTGATGAAAAACAAATCCAAGAAAGATCTTGATGGCGCTTTTGGAGTTACTCAAGAGTAGTAAGATTCTATTCTGATTTAACCCAAGATGCACATCTCGTGGCTTCAACTACCACTCTATTTTCTTTCATGACACGACCTGGATGCTGGATGTCCCATGTGTCGGCAAAAGGAGGAAGAACCCGACCAAATCTTCGGTTGTGCTCTCGGATTAGACTAGTTGTGCTAACTTAAAAAAAATATTGTGTACTCCCTCCGTTCCAAAATACTTGACTTCCATTTGTCCAAAAATGGATGTACGTATATACTAAAACATGTCTAGATACATATATATTTTGACAAATAGAAGGCATGTATTGTGCAACGGAGGGAGTAGAATGGATGCAAGTTTTTGTATTGGGAAGAAGAGTACATCCATATATTGATAGAGCGCAATTTAGTAGATGTTCTATCACTTTTAGCTAGCACAGAGGCTATAGATGAGATTAGTGCACTTGTTGATACTCCTACTTGGTATGCGTGTTGCTGCTTAGACGCAGAGAAAAACGGATCGGAGGGAGTACTAGAATAGAGGCTAGACATGAGACTAGATGCGAGGAAGCAACGTCTACTTCTTTACACTCGAAGAAGAAAGAAGCATGCAAGATCGAGCCTCCGCGGATCAACAATGAATGCATCGAGAAGGCACTAATCCAACTTACAGGAGTAGTAAAATGTATTCTTGTGGTTCTTGTTTTCTTTGGTCTTGCTTTTCTAGTCAAAATTATCGTTGGAATTCATGCAAAACGGAGGTCCGTTTGGGGTCGTGCGTTGCGATTGGCCTTACAAGTGGGACCGCGATTAAGGAAACCGACTATCGGCAAACCCCACCTCGCCTTGCAAGCGATGGCTGAGTTAGAGAAACGATGAGGTTGAAGAGATTGCTCTAGCACGGACTCCAAGAAATATGGTGCCAGATGGAAGTCGTGCTAGTGGCGTGTGCCGTACTCCTGGACGTGAATGCTTGTTCTGGCCCATGCCACCCTACTACTCCTACTACTAATATCGAGGATTCGAGGTGTTGGTTATGTAGTAGAGTACAATATGGCTACAGTAAAAACACCCGCACAACGCGTGAAGCATGTGAAGCTAGTACAAATAGTGTACTACTATTGTTGATTGGCCTCATCCGATAACCTGTTGCAATGCACGTACAATTATGTATTCGGAAAATATTTTTTTGCCTCGTCGCACCCCTCACTCACAGAAGCGACTCGAAAGCCATTCATAAATTTAGTAAGTTTATCACAGGCATATCATTTTATTACATACACAGGTCATCAACCCACATCGACAATGAGGATACATTATAAATACTAAAGTTTTCACCACACAACAAATAACAAGCAATGAAATGAACTTCAACTCAACCATTCCTCGGTGTTGGAAACGCTTGCTTTGAACCACAAGTGATTCTCTGGGACGGGCCATCCATTGTCGATCTGGAGACCAACGCAGGACTGATCATCCAGGCTGAAGCGGCCTACTATATCAGTACCAGGGTAGGGAACCACCCAAATGTCCGAGGTATAGACACAGTTGCTTCTCATAAATGGTAGTAACATTGTGTCAACAGTAGTTGGATCGCCTTTCACCATCATTGGATAGTTTTGTCCAAGGAAGAGCGAGTTTTCTCCAAGACTATCAATTCTGTACCAGGGAGAAGGAGTTGGCGCTAGCACACTAGTATCCATCTCGAATACCATGCAACGGGTGTTGGAATAGGTCCGGAGAGTGCGACCATGGGAGACTACACCTGCTTCCTTAGCAGTAACATCATCAGTGGGCTGTATACACACGAGAAGAGGTGATCCATCGGAATTAGTTGCCAAGCGCCAAATAGTATATGGGTGCTGCTCGTCCCCATGCTCGTGATCATCACAATCGTCATCTCCCCCTTGGTTATAAAAATCTTCAAGTACAGGTGGTGGAATGTTCACAGGACCTTGGAAACACAAGAAGAAGGTTAATTAGTAACGGGAAACTTGCTAACCCGCATGCATGTGGATGAAACAATTATAATTACGGTGGAAGACAAACATACCGAAACAACGACTCCATGCAAAAACAGTGCCACGAGTGGTGGCAGCAAGCACAAGGTCCTCGTATTCAATTGCATCACAGTACTCATCCGTGTACAGAAACTGATTTTTGAGCAATATCCATCAAGTCAAACCAGCAAGGATAGCAACAAGCTTGTCGAAGATAGCAACAACTTCATAGTTGTTGTAATTCCAAGAGCGGTTGGGAACTCGAGAAATTGCTATCTTCCGTAGAAGACAGTCACCATGATTGTATTTGAACGTGCGTACAATACCGGTGTGCTCAACCTCTGGGCAGTCTGCTGAGATTTTTTGAAGTGGAACCCGGTCACGAGTGTACACATTCACAAGTTCCCACTCGCAGTTGGACCCAATGTAAACAACCCAATCTCCATTTGCGCCTGCCCAAGCCTTGCCGTCAAGCGATGGCATCTTAACATCATACGTATCATTATCAAGCGGCATCAACTTGCATAGGGCGAGGCCTCCATCGTGACGGCGCCAGTCATTAGGGTCACGACGAAGAAGGTAAGGGAGATCAAACCGCTCCTTGACTCTTGGGTTCCTTGTAATGATGTTATTAGTTGAGTCAAGAATGGGCTTGAACGAACCTGCCATGCTAGCCGAGGTGATGACGTCGCACCGATCAATGAGTTCCTCCACCACGTCATCTTTTAGATCGGGGCAAGAATAACAGGGTCGTTTCCATCCTGTTCCCTCCATGGAGAAGATGATCGAACAATGGCAGAAGAAAGGGTGAAGGGCTGAAGGAAAATGGAGGAGGGAGAGGAAGAGCGTGCGACAGCAGTTCCAAATCGAGAGGGAAAGGTGAAGAGTCGGTGGGCGGTTGCCAGTTTGCCACGGTTCACGAAGGGCGCCCGACCTACACGCCGGTTCGGAAATACTCCTACTACTCGTTGTCGTCTCACTGATATGTTGGAACGGGACCACATGTCAATGAAACATGGTGTGAAATTTCTCGTGCAAAATGCGATCTGGCCACGTTGGCCCGAGGTGCCGCATTAGTTTTTTTCTGAAAGTTTGCCGCATTAGTTATCGACCTTTATTTTTTTAACATGCAATCTGAATGGATAGCTCCTGTGGTCATCACACTTGAGCAGATATAGTGATGGTTGATTCGCCCGAGCAACTTATTATACTGTGGGAATATGGGAGTACCGGTAGTTCAAGGAACAGAGAAATGATGGTTGCTTCGTCCGAGCAACTTCTTGTGGCGAAGGTGGGGCTCTGTGATTTGACTGCTCACTAGTCATTACTAATGCGGCACAACGAACGGGGTGAATCTTTCCCTGAAGTTGTGTTGTGCACTCAATATTGCTGCATGGCAGGTGGAGCAGGATGAAGGATGTCCAACATGTCGTGAAACGAAGTTGAATTGTTTACGGCATTGCTATCAATCCTTGAGGATTTGTTTATATGTACGCATAATTTTGATGAAATTGTATCTTGTGATGCTATGAAGGTTTCAACTCTGGTTCCCTTGAGGAAAAAAAGGTTTCAACTTAGGATTCATGTGTCTTGCCTCGAGATTATCTTGTTACAACATTCCATCAAATACAAATGAAACTACCATGGCTAATGCATCTCAATGGTTCGCAGATCAGCGTAATATTCACATCTGGCCCGAAGACAAAGTTGTGAGAAGGTGTACAAATAAAGAAAAAATATAATTGATCGATGATGTTCGTAGGCATGGCTCCATTTCCTTGGCACAGTGTTCATTCCACGGCAGCTAGTTTCACCCAGCTCTGTAGCCAAAAAGAGGTGTATGAAGGACACCACAATCCGATCATTTTGTGCAGCTCCACTAAAATCGGGCGGACCATCCACATTTGCAAAGATATCTAGTCAGTGTGATTACAATAATAGTGGAACTAGATGATGAAACATAACACACATAAATAGAAGCCGATCACCTCTACGATCTCTATTTAGGACTAACTTCTTGTTGGAGAAGATTAGGCACGGAGTTGGATGAGGAGGATAGCAAAACCAATCTCCCTTTCCACGGTCCCACAGAAATGTAAAAACGTTGCCCGTGTGACATTTTGGCTGAACTGCACAAAACACTCTCCAGAAAAGTGATTTGTGCAGTTCACCAGAAGGTCGCAATAGCAACGAGGTGAAAATCGATAGCCTTGTTTGCAAAAGGAGGTCGAAAGGAAACAATTACTGCCCAATAATACGAGTTGAAGACACATACGCCGACAAAAAAGAAGCATGTTCCATGTAAAAAGGGAAAGATAGCACATGGTGGTTTATCAAAAATGGTTTGAGGACGAGATTGCAAGTTGGAAAGTACGCCGGCCGAGATACGATTTAAGCAAACAACTAAAGAAGATCCACATGCAGCAACGTGGGAAGATGGGCAGTGGAGCAAGGCCGGAGGAAGCTGTACCTGAGGGTCGTCGGGATGTTACTAGGAGGGCGCCGGCGGCCGGGATCTGCCCATACTGCGGCAGCGAGCAAGTGGCGAAGGCCCTACCGCGCCGGAGCTTGGTCAGAGAGAACGGCGGGTACCGCAGATCGGGACGAGCTGCCTCAACACCGTCGAACGGAGAGACGATGCACATCCTCCCTTTCCGCCGGCGGATGGGATGCGGCCGGATCACTGACCAACGTTGAGAGTGAGAGGCCACGGCGTGTGTGACAAGA
Organism: Aegilops bicornis; assembly: GCA_021605145.1. NCBI lineage: Eukaryota > Viridiplantae > Streptophyta > Magnoliopsida > Poales > Poaceae > Aegilops > Aegilops bicornis. The sequence continues at coordinate 575,882,920 of CM038671.1, read as the reverse complement.
CTCACGAGAGACAAACCCATTTTTCCATTTTCCCCACAACAATCATTTTATATTCTAGGCGTGGTACCCGGCCCTCCTTTGAGTAAACAACCGCTGCACGCGTCAAATTATCACGTGGGCTGCCTTTTCGTACAGAAACGAACTCCACCGTGTACCCGCGCGGGTGTGGCCGGGAACGAGACGTGAGTACGTGCGTCTTGCGTGCACTTCTTCTTTAGGTGCAGTGCGTGCATTGGGTGGGTGTGAGAGAGATGGTTTGTGCGAAACAGAGGCAATGTGTTGATGATATCTCAATCAGAAAAACGTAACATATGCAATGTGTGTGAAACGGAGTCATGGACGTGAGATATTGATAGAATTGAAAACAGGGATGAAGTGTGTGGCTGCACGATTGATAAAGAGTGCCATCTAATTTGTGTTTGCCCACGTCAAAGATACAGGACGGCTGGACTACTGGAATTTGAGAGGGCAGAGGTGCAGTTCTTCTCCGTGGCATGGATACCTACCTACAACGTTCGACTATCGGTGTGTGTGTGGGGTGGGGGGGGGGGTAGAGACCGGTCGACTATTATATGTGTGGGGAAGGAGAGAGACCTAGCTATGTATTGAGGGAGATCGATCAACATCCATGGATATGTATAGCAGAGGAATAAGGTTGGGAAAAAGACAAAGGTAGAGCGTCGGAGGGTTGGTGTTGGAGTGGCGTCTCACAAATGGTGGGAGAGGCCTGCTAGACAAACGGAGGGTATGAGTGCAATATCAATAAGAGAGGGTGGGGATGTCTGTTCTGTCTATGCATATGCGTGTGAGAGATGGGTCGGGAGGTATTCAAGGATGATGAGGGAGAAGATATGGTTGTGATAAGCATGCGTAACTACATAGGAAGATCAACCGTCGTGTGTCCGAGAAAAGGAGAGACATAACTAGCGAGGTAAGTGTGTCGGTGCTTGGTGAAAACGAATTATAGTCGACACGGCTATATGTAGGGAGATTAGTTCATATACACGCCTGCATGTGTTAGAAGCAAATAAGGTCCGGAGAGGCGCAGGGGGGAGAGGGTGTGGCTAGGAGGTGGTGCGAGAGGCCTACCATGTCGAGGGGGAGGTGTGCGAGCATGTGATTAATGAAAAGAGGGCGGAGTGTGCACCTGCGTGGAATCGTATTGGACATATGGGGGCATGGACGGTGAGAAGAGAAGAGGGAAGTATATATGTGTTTCTTTGTAGGCACACTTGGCTAGAGAGGTATATCAACTGGTGTGTGCCAGAAAGAAGGAGCCGGGGCCTACACACACCGCTGGTGGGCGACCTAAAGAGAAATAATGAATGTCTTGTGATGGAGGGACGCTAAGGGTGTGTGAGGGGGGCGGGCGCGTGCATGCACGATAGAAAGTTAGCGCTAGCTAGCTACAAATAGAAGAGGATCGTGAAGGTGTAAAAGACGAACAAAGATCATAATTCATTATAAAAAGGTGGATATGAATACTTGAAGAAGATATCATAATGTAGAACATTGATTATATTTGGGCTAATGTGTGGCTTTTGCAACTCAGGTCTAAATACTTGTCATAATGTAGGGGGCGGGGCACTATACTTTGTGTGATAAACATGGTGTACATATGGAACATGGTGTAGATTATGAATATATAGTTAGTACATCAAATGTACTATTATTTGGAATCAACATCAAGTGTATTCAAAAAATAGAATTCGAGTTCATGTAGTACACATAGTTCATATCTATCTCTATAGTAATCATGTGGTGTGTTATTAAGGTAATACACGAATGATGGTTGAAGTTAGCAACAATCATGATTGTAGATTCTTATTGAAATAGAGAAACGAATTCAAATTTAGTTCGAATTGCAGCGGTAGTATAGACATTTGGAATGCACTAAAATGTTGGTATGAGTAGGTTACATGCATTTTACAGACAAGCGAAAAAATTTAATCGGACATAACATGGATTCATACTCCTCCTTCCATCTATATAGGGTGTAATGAGATTTTTAAGACCGCCTTTGACTATTGACAAGATTAATAGTACATGACATGCACAATGTGATAATTATATCATTGAAAGAACCTTTCACAGACGAAGTTAACGGTGTGCTCTGTGTAAGTTGCATGTCATATATCATTGCTCTAATATTTGGTCAAAGTTAGCATCGAAAAACGCATTAGGCCCTATATAGATGGAAGGAGGGAGTAGCTTTGAATAGCATTTGTATAGTAAAACGGGGGCAAGACTCTCTCTTTGTGTGGTGTGAATAGTTTTATTTTTTTTTCTTTTGGTTGAGGGAAGTGCGAATTGATTTGGTACGCATTACAAGTACAATATTACTACACATTAGGCTTGTCCCTAAAATTCAACCAGCGTCTTGTTATATCCGAAAATTCAGATATCGTGCTCCCAAAACTGGCGCCTTCACAACCCGCGCCTTGCTATCCCGAAATTACAACGCGCGCGGAAACTCCCTCCAGCTGCCAAATCCCGACACGTGAAATCCCCCTTCTAACCGTGAGCCGACAGGGCCGCTAGTTAAAATCGGTGGGGGTACTTTTGTAACACACCCTACATTTTGGACAAGCGCGTCCCTAAGTCATGCTTCACCCCCTCCCATCGCCCCCTTTTCGACATTCGAAATCCCAGGCTGCCATAACCTCTCCACTCCAGCCGTGAAACCCCACCCTCCTCTGTCCGCCACGTCACCGCTACCCAGCCGGAGCCTCTTCCCCGATGACATCGTCCACCGCAACAGCTCGACGTCCCTCGTCCACCTCCCCGGATGAGGATCCGTCGTCCATCTCGCCGTCTAGCCGGTTCAACCGCCCCGTCCTCCACCTCCAAGGAGCTGCTCCGACGATCGCCTCGTCTATCGCGGCTGCTCCATCCCCACAGCACCGCCTTAACCTATTCCACCGGAACAGTAGCACCTCACCGACTCCTCGGACGAAGCCGAGCCCTACTCGGCGCCACCAAAGAGGTTGTACACTCATCACATCGCACCTTCTCCTTAACTCGACCTCCCAGCGCCGATGGTGCTCCATCCCGCACCCCCATGGAGCGGCTACCTTGAAGCTGGCGCCGCGGGCGACATCTCCACGACGGCTCTCCCCCAGTGCGAGGCCCCTTGGCGGCGGCGTCCATACCGATCGGATCTCTGCTGCTGCTCGGCTCTAGCTTCGCTTCGCTTCAGCGCTTCTGCTGCTCCAGCTCTCGCACGATCGCTCGCTCGCCCAGCTGTTGCTACTGCTCTCCCCCTCGCTTGTGTTGCTGCTCTGCTCCGATTAAGCCCCACTTCAGTCAACTGAATCGACTTTTGGGTCAGTCGATTTTCAGGGGTTTAGGGGGGGGGGTGTCGGTGTCAAAACCAGCGGATCTCAGGTAGGGGGGCCCGAACTGTGCGTCTAGGCAGATGGTAATAGGAGACAAGGGACACGATGTTTTTACCCAGGTTCGAGCCCTCTCGATGGAGGTAAAACCCTACTCCTGCTTGATTAATATTGATGATATGGGTAGTACAAGAGTAGATCTACCACGAGATCGGAGAGGCTAAACCCTAGAAGCTAGCCTATGGTATGATTGTTGTTAGTCCTCTGGGACTAAAACCCTCCGGTTTATATAGACACGAGAGAGGGCTAGGGTTACACAGTCGGTTACAATGGGAGGAGATCTACATATCCGTATCGCCAAGCTTGCCTTCCACACCAAGGAAAGTCCCATCCGGACACGGACGAAGTTTTCAATCTTGTATCTTCATAGTCCGTGAGTCCAGCCAAAGGTTATAGTCCGCTATCCGGACACCCCTAATCCAGGACTCCTCGGTAGCCCCTGAACCAGGCTTCAATGACGATTTAGTCCGCGCCACAGATTGTCTTCGGCATTGCAAGGCGGGTTCCTCCTCCGAATACTTCATAGAAGATTTTGAACACAAGGATAGTGTACGGCTCTGCAAAATAAGTTCCACATACCACCGTAGAGAGAATAATATTTACACAAGTCCAATCTTGTGACGTATTCCGCAGCGTGACATCACACCATGGCCAAGCCTTTATTCGAATCATTTTCTTGTCCCACCTCAAGACTTAGCGAGGCGGTTTCCTGGCACGTCTTGTCAAGCAGTAGATCGTGTCCCCTTATTCCGGTATTCTCATCAATACGGGCGTGGGTAACCCAACCGTGCCATTAATTACGGCGCTTGGGAGATAAGCGAGTTTTACCAGGCTGGTGGGGGCACATAGTTTTGTCTGCCCATATAAGGGGATAAGGATCCACCTTTTTCATCTACGTCTTCTTCCTCCTTCGCTTATTCATTTCTGCGCACTCGAGCTCCAGCGCCAAAGTCCGCACTTCCCACCTCAACCTTCTCTAGCCATGTCCAGAGCGGGAGGCAGGTGGATGGCCTCCTCCGTCACGGAGGGGCACATCAAAAAGTTGAGGAAAGCCGGATACTTGTCCAATGACATTGCGCACCGGCTTCCAGACGAGGGGCAGCTCATCCCCACCCCTAGCCCCATGAGAGGGTGGTGTTCCTCCCCCATTTCCTCCGCGGACTGGGCTTCCCACTCCACCCATTTGTCCGGCGGCTCATGTTCTACTACGGCCTGGATTTCCACGATCTGGCTCCGAACTTCATCCTCAACATCTCGGCATTTGTCGTCGTGTGCGAGGCCTTCCTCCGCATCAAGCCCCACTTTGGCTTATGGCTGAAGACCTTCAATGTCAAGCCGAAGGTAGCAGGCGGCCAGCAAGCGGAGTGCTAAGGCGCCATGATGGGCAAGATGCCCAACGTTATATGGCTCGAGGGCTCCTTCGTGGAAACCATCAAAGGGTGGCAATCGGGGTGGTTCTACATCACCGAGCCGCGTGACCCTGAATGGGCAGCGGCCCCTGAATTCCAATCTGGCATCCCCACACGGCTCACCTCCTGGAAAGAGATGGGCCTGTCGTGGGGTAATTCGGGAGAGCTGACCGGACTCCAAACCTGCGTCCAAAACCTGGTGGACAAGAAGGTTAAACTTGTCAACGTAGTCCAGGTCATGCTCATCCGTCGGATCCTCCCTTGTCAACGACGGGCTTTTAACTTGTGGGAGTTCGACCCGGCCCAGCACCAAACTCTAACCAGGCTCTTTGACACAACGCACGAGGATGCCTGGAGGGTGTTATTCAAGGGCGCCGAGGTTCCCCCTCCCATTACCGAGGGTCGCGGATTCCGCGCGAAGCGCCAAGCCAGCGTAGTAAGCTTGTTTTACCCTTTACGGGATACTTTTTTTCATAGTTTGACTCCATGCGGGATCTAAGCTCCCGTTCCTTTGACAGGACCGGCAGAAGAAGACCGGGCAGATCGACTGTCCAGCTCCTTTGCCCGAAGGCTCGGCAGATGCCCGCTTGGCGAAGCTGCTGGTCCCGGCACCTTACGTGGTGTCGGAGAAGAAGGCCACGGGAACTCGAAAGAGTTCCCGGCGCCCGGTGGTGTCGGACTCATCGCCCGATGACTCCGAGGCGGACTCCTCCCACGAAAATGAGGAGGAGGAAAGAGAGGTCTCTCCCAGTGAAGAGAGAAAAAGGAAGGCCGCCTGATCGGGGGCGGAGGGTCCAAGAAGGAAGGACCCTTCCTCCGCTACTCCACCAACGCCGCATTTACGGCGAAGAGGAGTGGCCATCCAGGAAAGCCCTGGCAAAATTGTAAATATCCGGATACCGTAATAACTCATAACGTTCCTTTATTGCACATTATCTTGGACGCCGAATATAATCATGCAGTCCGCCCGAGCCCAGGTCGTGTCGTCGAGCGGCTCCTTAAGCTCGTCGGATGTGAATAGCACTTCACTTTCGGCCGCCTCCTCCCTCGCCCTGCGGATGATGCCGAGGTGGAGTCCCAAAGGGTCCAAGCCGGGAGGAGGTGGTCTCGAGGCGCCGCCAGCGACCTCCCGGACTCCAGCGCAAAGGAACAAAACCCCAAGGGCTCCAATTCCGGCCTGGGCCGGCCTGCTGACCGAAACCTTCAGTTCTCGGAGTCCGGCGGCGGCCCCTAGTAAGAAGGGCAAGCCTACGACGCCGGTGACCTCCGTCCAACCGGAGGCACCGGATAATTTGCTGGAGGTGCTTAACGGCGCCTCCATCGACGAGGAGCACCTTACTATTATGAGTGCGGTGATCCAGAAGGTTCAGTCCGCTAGGAGCGGGCTGACTGAGGCCTGTGCCAGCCTTCTAACAGGCTTTGAGGTATTTAAAATATGTAAAAATATTACTGCATAGAAGTAGCCCCTGATGCTCAGTTTGGTGTTCGGAAAGAAAAGTCGAACTGAGGATCTAAAAGATATACGCAGGAGTCTAACATAAGTATGTCAATATGGGAATGCAGGCTGCCTTGACCTCTGCACTTGACTACGAAGGTCGATGCATTGAAGCAGAGCCTCGGCGGTCCGAGAACGAGCTCGGCCTTGCCAAGAAGCAGCTCGAGGACAAGGAAGGTAAGTAATACCTTATGTAAGTATATAAAAAGATGTGGTTGCAAAAATGACAGGACCAATGTGAGTATTACAGGGGCCTGGCAGGTGGCGACCACAGAAAGCGTTGACCAAGGCGTAAGACAATGCGGCCGTGGAGCGCACCGAGCGAAAAGCAGGAGGCGCGGGTGGCGGAGGTGCAGCAAGAGCTCAGGGCTCTCGTGAAAAACACGAGAGTTTGGAGCTTGACTCAAAGACTTCGAGAGTCCGAGCTCGCCTCGGCCCTTGAGAGCGCCAAATCTGCCAAGGCGAAGCCCAAAAAGCCCTCCAGAAATTGAGGCGATGAAGAAGATAGCGGCGGGTAAGGCATTCTTTATGCAAAGCAAGCACGTGAAAGTGAAGTACCTGTTACTTACCCGAGTCCGGAGCTCTCGGGAGCATTCGCAGATCTTCCCTTGATGTGTCCGACGCTGCCGCATTCTACCGAGCCGAGGAGGGAGCTCGACGGAGAAGGTGTTACAGTCCCAGATATGTTGAGGCGGACACCCGGTGCCCTTGAGCGACCAGCTAAAGCAGCTGGTCGAGCTCCATAAGGTGGCGAACAGGCCATGAAGGGCCTTATAGTCCGGCTATGGCACAGGAGGTCATGCACAGGAGCTACTTTGGGCTGGTGAGGCGGCTGGCAGATGCTTGTCCACGACTTGAAGTCATCAAGCGCTCTGTATGCAACGAAGGCGCCCGTAGGGCCCTTGCCCGTGTTAAAGTGCACTGGGGCAAGATGGATGCTGAGAAGCTGGTGACAGATGGGCCACCGCAGGGCAAGGAGCATCGCAAGCCCGAGATGTATTATGAGGGCATCCTGAAGGGTGCCACTTTATGGCGGAGTGAATGTTCCAAGGATGTAATTTTTAGTAAACTCGCTCGTGTTATCTGTCGGCTGAAAACTTGTTCATATCGCTAAGCAACGCTTTTGAATTTAAAATATTACCTTACGTGCGGCTGTTTATTAAATCGAGAGATGGCGAGTCGTCGGCTTTTGCCCCCATGCCACGAGTCTTTGGGGTGTTCGGGATAAACCTGAGCGCTCTTGTTCCCATTCTTGGGTCCTTCGAGGGAGGCACTCAACACAGCGAACAAGGCAATCGGACTATAATGCTTTATCACTCTCACTTAGCCATAGAATTCTATAATTTAAATTTCGGCGAAGCCCCTAGTATTCGGAAGACCGAGTTCAGGGCGCTATCCACGCCTAGGCCGGACAAGGCCGGCTCCTCGCTCTAAGCGGCATAAGTCTTTAGGGACTCGAAAACCTCTCGAACAGCAACCAGCTCTCGCCCTATCATGACGGTCAGTTTTAGCTTTCTCTACTGAGGTGCTTAACCCAGCTCAACCGGGGCACAATCACAGTAGTTCTCCTAGCGCTACCTTAGCCGATATAACGGAACATAAGGTACCAAAACATGGGAGCCGGGCAAACCCAACTATTGACCCAAGACATGATTCGGAGCCGATGCATATAATGCTATAAGTTCGGGGTGCCACACTCGTGAGAGTGTTCGGACTTCTCACACCATATTACAGGGTACTTCAGCCCACGGTGTATTGGCCGTACCAAAGTGTACAGTTGCGTAATGTCATAACTGAACATATTTACATAAAAAAAGGAATGCAATAATAGACAAAAGCTATGTATTGTTTATTCGAAAAGGCTGCGGTAAAAGCAGAACGATACAAATAGTGCGATAAGCAAGAGATGGGACTATTTGACATGTCCCCCCTCGAGGCGAGCTGCGGGATGGTATGTCGGGGCATGTATTTAGCTCGTTATAGAGACCACACGGACATTCGACGTAAGCTACGCCTCCACAGCTATTGCATTGTGTGTTCGGTGATTGTACTGCCAGGCAGGCCTTCTGGAGAGTGGAGTCCTGAAAGTAAGAAAAAAAGAATGACAAAATCGGGTGCCCCTAGTGCGGTTGAGCCCCATTTTGGGCATGCCGTGGTCGTGCCCCTCCCCCTATGCCCATGGTATTTCCAGAGCGTAATTATGTACGCATAGTACTGGTTTCGCAATTTCGCGAGGGCTGGGGTTGGGGCCGCATTGCTACGCTTGCTTTCGGGCGTGCAGGCGGTCTTGTTGTAGGTTACTCGGGCGCACTTGGCGGTGTCGGGCGTTTAATAGCCGGACTGGAGAATTGCCTTGAGAGGCTACTTTGTACTTCCGCTGCGAGGGCCGCCGTATGCTCCTCCGTTCGGAGAGAGCGTTCGGTGTTTCCATTGACCGTAATGACTCCTCGAGGGCCTCGCATCTTGAGCTTGAGATATGCGTAGTGCGGCACCGCATTGAACTTTGCAAATGCGGTTCGTCCAAGCAGTGCTTGATAGCCACTGCGGAACGGGACTATGTCGAAGATTAACTCCTCGCTTCGAAAATTATCCGGGGATCCAAAGACCACCTCAAGTGTATGGCGAGCACATGCAGTTGGCCTCTACACCTGGTATGACGCCTTTAAAGGTCGTCTTTGTGGGTTTAATCCTTGAGGGATCTATGCCCATTTTTGCCTTGTATCGATAAAGCAGGTTCAGGCTGCCGCCCATTCCATAAGGACTCTAGTGAGGTGAAATCCGTCAATGATTGGGTCTAGAACCAATGCGGAGAATCCGCCATGGCGGATGCTAGTGGGTGGTCCCTTGATCAAAAGTGATCGGGCAGGAGGACCACGGGTTGAACTTTGGAGGCGTGGCTCCAACGCATATCGCCTCGAGTGTATGCTTCCGCTCCCTTTTGGGGATGTGGGTTGCGTATATCATGTTCACCGTCCGCACTTGTGGGGGAAGCCCTTACATCCCCTATTGTTCGTGGCGGGGCTCCTCCTCGTCATCGCTATGCAGCCCCTTGTCATTGTTTTCGGCATTTAACTTGCACTGCTTGAACACCCAACAATCCCTGTTGGTGTGATTGGCTGGTTTTTGGGGGTGCCGTGTATCCGCACGGCGATCGAGTATTCGGTCCAAAGCTGGGCCGGGCCCGGAGTATTTCTTCTAAATGGCTTTTTCCGCTGACGGGTTTAGAGCCTCTGAATCCGGCATTAATCGCCGTATCCTCGGCATTGTCGGCATTTGTTAATGCGGCGCTTGTGCTTGTTGCGACGCGACCTGCCATTGCTGTCCTTGGTATCCGAATTACCGGGGCTCTTGGTCATGTTATTACTACGAGCTAACCAGTTGTCTTCTCCCGCGCAAAAGCGGGTCATGAGTGTTGTGAGGGCTGCCATGGATTTTGGCCTTTCCTGTCCTAGGTGCCGAGCAAGCCACTCGTCACGGATGTTATGTTTGAAGGCTGCAAGGGCCTCTGCGTCCGGACAGTCGACTATTTGATTTTTCTTGGTTAGGAACCGTGTCCAGAATTATCTGGCCGGTTCCTCTGGCTACTGAATTATGTGGCTTAGGTCATCGGCGTCTGGTGGTCGCACATAGGTGCCCTGGAAATTGTCGACGAATGTGACTTCCAGGTCCTCCCAACAACCAATTGACTCTGCTGGCAAGCTGTTAAGCTAATGTCGAGCTGGTCCTTTAAGCTTGAGTGGGAGGTATTTGATGGCGTGTAGATCATCACCACAGGCCATGTGGATATGAAGGAGATAATCCTCGATCCATACCGCAGGATTTGTTGTGCCATCGTATGATTCGATGTTTACGGGTTTGAAACCCTCGGGGATTTGATGATCCATTTCTTCATCTGTGAAGCATAGTGGGCGTGTGGCGCCTCTGTACTGGGCTATATCACGACGTAGCTCAAATGAGCTTTGTCTACTGTGTTCGGCCCGGCCGGATTTGCCATATCCGGCGTGACGGTTATCATCACGTGTCGTGGGGCGCCCACGCGATCCGTAGATCGATCTTGTTTGCCTTGCCTTGTCCTCCAATATATCTCACAGGTCTGGCACATTTCCCTGTGCCTTGGTATTTTTTGAGCGACGCTAGGGTGCAGCTTGAGTGGAGGGCTGAGAGGCCTCTCCGTCGCGGCCACGAGGTGGCCGGTCGGCCGCGTCGTGCGCTGGTTGTAAGTGCATCTAGTGCCCCTTAGTGATTTTGGTGTATTGAAGACTTATAGGTTAAGAAACTAATGTGTTTATGAGTGTACACAGGTCTATAAGTCGATGAGGAGTTTGATATTTACAGAGAAAGTCGACCCCTAAAAATGAAGTTCTTCGATTTGAAGACTTTGATATTACGAAGACTTTACGAAGACTTTGAAAGTGAAGAAATTGGTGTGACCTTGAAGACTTGGTATTCATTTGAGGAACATGAAGCGTGAAGACTTTTGTTTTCGTAGTTTCATTTTCTCTTTCTTGAGTCATAGGAAACACCGTCTTGTTAAAGGGGTCGAGGAAATACTAAGGAAAATTTCCATGTGATGCTCAACTCAAAATCCTACACCTACCAATCCCTTCGAGTGAAGCCTTTGGAAATCTCATACTGATTCGATCAATTTCTTGATGTAGACGAAGTCCTACAGTCGCCGAGAATTTGTTACGACCGAGGAGTTAGGAATTCGCCAAAGGCGGATTGCCTACGATGAGGAACATGATAGCCACGAGGAATTTGAGATTCAAATTTCCGACCGTTGATGTCTTCTTGGCGCCACTGTCCCAAAATATCTTATCCACCTAACGGTCATATCATTGAAGGGCATTTATGTCTTATCATGTCGGGCTGCTCCCTAGGCTATAAATAGCCGCCCCCTACAACCACTAGCTGGTTGGCTGCTCCGGAGAAACTTGACACTTGTCATTTGAGAGCAACCCATCCTCCGAGGACTTTGAGCGAAAATCATCGAGTGAGGAAAAACCCCCAAAAACCAAACCCCTACAAACCCAAAGTGATTGAGCATCACTGAAGAGATTGACCCTGCGTGGATCTGACGCTTGTTACATTTGAAGACTGTGCTTCTTCCAGACGGTTAGGCGTCATGGTCTAGAGCATCCAAGAGGAATTGTGGATCGCCGAGTGACCAAGTCTGTGAAGGTTTGGAAGTCTTCTGAAGACTTACCACAGTGATTGGACGAGGTCTGTGTGACCTTAGTTCAAGGAGAATACGGTGAGGACTTGGTGTCCTGAGCTGCGTGCTCACGACCGGGTGTCCGGGACTGTGTGTCCTCGAGTTTAAATACTCGGCCGCTCCAACCGTGACGCATAACCGAGACAGCAGTTGGACCTGGTCTACCAAATCATTGTCTTCACCACCCTTACTGGTTCTATTTCCTCAACCCTTTCCTTTCCTCATTCCTGTGTTGAGTGTTCATTCATATCTGTGTTTGAAGACTTTGACTGAAGACTTTCTCTATTTCCTCAGTTCAATTTCTTCAGTCTGTTTGTCTTCATCTTGTGCTATCCTGTGGTTACGCTTTCTGTACTCTTTGTTTCCCTTCATTTCATCATGATGACCATGCCCGCATTCTTTTATGCTTACTTCTGAGTACTTATTCCGCTGCAAGTAGTTCTTCGCTAAGGAATTTCCTCACAGGCAAATTCCTCAGTGAAGAATTCATAAAAATCGCCTATTCACCCCCCCTCTAGTCGATATAACGCACTTTCAATTGGTATCAGAGCAAGGTACTCCCTTGTTCTGTGTGATTTTGGTTTAACCACCTGGAGTTTTAGTTATGTTGACCGCAGGTATGATCAAGGTCTCTGCAGGGTGTCCTACCTTTGATGGGACGGACTACCCCTACTGGAAGAACAAGATGCGAATGCATCTTGAGGCAATTGACAACGATCTCTGGTATGTTGTGGAAAATGGTGTTCCCTCAGTCACATCTTCTCTGAATGCTGCCGATGTGAAGAGATTCAAGCAACTCGATTCTCAAGCGAAGAATATCATATGTGGCCATCGAGCAAAGGACAATATGGAAGAGTGAGTGCTTTGGAACCGCCAAGCTCATCCGGGACAGGCTGTCCAAAGTAAATGAAGGAGTCTCAACTCAGCGTGACTCTCGAGTTGATGTTCTTCGCAATCTCTTCAACCGCTTCAAAAGACTCGACAACGAAAATGTTCAACAAACCTTCGATCGCCTCATCGACATCTCAAATGAGCTTCAAGCGCTTGGTGCCCTTGACATCACCGACCATGAGGTGGTGAAGAAATTGTTGAGATCGCTTGATTCCTCATTTGATACTCGCACCGATGATACAAGAGCGTCGCGACTACAAGTCACTTGATCCAAATGATATCCTCGAGAGGCTAAATACTCATGAGTTCCACTTCTTTGAAAGAGAGATCTCTATGGTTCTAGCTATGGAAAAACACGTGCCACGAAGGCCGGGCTGTATGCGAATCTGAGTGTGAAGACTACGGTAGTAGCCTTGGAGATCCACGAAGAATTAGGCCAGGAGCTAGCACTTTCGTGAAGAAATTCCAGAAGTTCTCAAGACGTGGTCGCTTTGGAAAATCCTCAAGGAGCAGTGATTCCTCATCCAGTGACTATAAGAGAAGACTTTGCCACAAATGCAAGAAACCTGGTCACTACATTCAAGACTGTCCTTAGTGGGAAAAGGAATAAAAGAAGAAGAAACACAAGGATTACAGTTCTGATGACGCTAAGAAGAAGAAGAAATCATCGAAATCTTCATCATCAAAATCCTCAAAGCCTTCTTCTCACAAGAAGAGCAGCTCCAAAAAGGCTCGGGCATTCATTGGCAAGGAAATGGACTCTGAAGCTGAATCTGAGGAACATGAGGAAGAGGAGGCATAAGAAGAATCTGAGTGCGGTGTGGCGAGTCTAGCTTCACCATCGCTTTTCGTCGACAAGAAGTCCATCTTCAACTCTGAAGAAAATGACCTCACCAACAAAGTGATGAAGATAGTGATGACTACGCTCCACCTATTGCTTCATGGCAAAGGGTGCCAAGGTACTCAAATATACCTCCTCCGAATCTAGTGAAAATGAATCGATGAAGATCTAAAGCCCGATTACTCAAAACTTGCTAAGATTGCTGTAAAACAACAAAGGGATTTTGAAAAGGTTCAAAACATGCTAGATAAGAGTGATGATATGTTAGGTGAAGAAATGGATCGCACTAAAGCCCCGAAAATCTTGAGAGACTTGAGTCTAGGTTTGACGACCTTCAAGGTCATCATAACACTCTCTTGTGCGATCATGAGAAACTTTCTTATGAATTTCTTCAAAGAAAGCAAGATCTTGAGAAGCTAAGAGTGAGTTATGAAGATCTTGAAGGAGCGCAATTCATTACTTGCTCAACAAATCAGTAGCGTCTCGTGAAGAATGTGTTCCTCCATGCTTAAAGTGCATTGAGCGTGAATCTGCTAATTCTTCACACGAATGTTCAAATGCTTCAACTATTACAAATTCTTCACCTGCCTCTGCTATCACTAATTCCTCATCCGAGGACATTGCTAGTATCCTTGACGATGCAGGGTTGAAGGAATTGTACATGATGAGCATGTACAAAAGCATCAAAGGGCATCAGACTCTTTGTGATGTGATTAAAAGCAGATCCTCAACAGGAACCCTAGGAAAGAGGGTATTGCCTTTGAGAGGAAACTCAATGATGATGGAACATATTGGAAGCCTGAGCAGTACCCCAAAACCTCATGGGTTGCTGCAAAGGGACCTCCAGTTGATCCATCTAACTTATCTGGCTTTACATGCGAATCTCCTCATTCTTCTGACGAGTCATTTGACTCCAACTATAAACTGTTCAAAAATCAGAATGGTGAAGTATTTGCTAGATATGTTTGCACTAAGCTGCGAGAACGGTTCCCCTATGAAGAAAATCTGGGTTCCTGTGGAAGTACCTTGAAAGTCTTTAGGTGAATGTCCTCATGACACCACCTGTGAAGAATAGGAACCCCAGATCAAACTCTTCATATGGACCAAATTCTTCATATGGATCCAAGTCCTCATACGGACCAAATTCCTCACATGGATCAAATTCCTCAAAAGGATCAAAGTCCTCATATGATTATCATCGTGCTAACAATTACGTGTCGAGGGTAGAACTAAGGGCTATGAATATGTGCATTATTCTTCAAACCAATATGTTCATAAGTCCTCGAAGAATTTCTCTGCTTATTCATATGCTTACCCTAACCCCTCTTATGTGAAACAAAATGGATTGGCCTCTATGCCACCATTTTCATATGGTGCTCGCATGAGTGATGAACTCTTTGCCACCCCTTGAGATGTGGGTGGTGAAGAAAAAGAACTAACCTCTTCTAGAGGTCAGGTCTCCAGGGCGTGCGTTAAGCGTCTGAAGAAGAATTTCTTTGGGGCCTGACAGAAATGCCTGAAAGGACGCAGGCTAATCATGATGAAATGAACTTTCATTTCACACGTCCTCATAATGCTTATCTGTTATACTGCCTGATGAAATTCATCTGATGAACTTGATATCATATTCTTCACTGATGAAGTATATGAGATCGTAAGTTGCACTAATTCATCTATAGGATGATCAACCCAAAGCCACTGAGTGGGTTCTCGATAGTGGATGTACAAATCACATGATTGGTGACAAGAATCTATTGATGGATGCTCCCTTATCACCGTCACATCTGAAGCATATCATCTTTGCTGACAAAGGCAAAAGTCGGTATTGGGTCTTGGTAAGGTTGCAATCTCTAAGGACATACACATGGACAAAGTCATGCTTGTTGAGTCCTTAGGATACAACCTCATGTCAGTCTCAATGCTTTGTGATCTTGATATGGTTGTTATTTTTGGCAAGTATTGTTGTGTTGTGATTATGGAAGCTGACAATTCCAAAGTCTTCGAAGGCTTTAGGAGAGGAGACTTGTATATTTTTTATTTCTCTACAGGACCAAAACCAGCCGTGTGTCTACTTGCAAAAGCTTCAGAAGGCTGGCTATGGCATCGGCGACTTGGTCACGCAGGCATGAGGAATTTGCACACGCTTGCAAAGAAGAAGCATGTCATTGGCATTGAGAATGTCAAATTCCTCAAGGATCACTTGTGTGGAGCCTGTGAAGCTGGAAAAATGACCAAGGCCAAGCATCCAGCGAAGACTATGATGACCACCACTCGTCCCTTCGAATTGCTTCACATGGACCTCTTTGGTCCTAATCATTACTCAGCAGTCACTAATGATGCATCTCTATATGGCTTTGTTATTGTTGATGATTACTCTCGTTACACATGGGTACACATTGTTACTTACAAAAATGAAGTGCAGGAAGTCTTCAATCGATTGTCCTCGGGGGCTTCAAGTAACTTTGGTGTGAAGAT
Source organism: Aegilops bicornis (assembly GCA_021605145.1). NCBI lineage: Eukaryota > Viridiplantae > Streptophyta > Magnoliopsida > Poales > Poaceae > Aegilops > Aegilops bicornis. The sequence goes on along the minus strand of CM038671.1, from coordinate 575,867,199 downwards.
CGGACACATCAGAGTGACAATGGAACCGAGTTCAAGAATTCGGTCTTGATGCCTATCCTGATGAACTCGGTATTACTCATGAGTTATCTGCTCCCTATACTCCTCAGAAAAATGGCGTCGTGGAGCGCAAGAACAGAACTCTTGTTGAGATGGCTCGCACTATGCTTGATGAATACAAAACGCCTAGTCGTTTTTGGATTGATGCAATTGATACCGCGTGCCACATCATCAACAGAGTATATCTTCACAAATTCTTCAAGAAGACTGCCTATGAACTCCTCACTGACAAGAAACCCAATGTGAGTAATTTCAAAGTCTTCGGTGCTAAATGCTGGATTAGAGACCCTCATCACAATTCTAAATTTGCACCGAAAGCACATGAAGGTTTTATGCTGGGTTACGGAAAGGACTCGCACACCTCTGAGTCTTCAACATCGCTCTTCACAAGATTGTTGACACTTGTAGATGTGCGGTTCGATGATACTAATGGCTCGCAAAGAGAGCACCTACCTTCGTGTTAGATGAACCAGCACCTAAGGAATCTATCAAGTTCAAGGCAACCGAGGATGTCATTCCCATCTTTGAAGAATCTCTTTGAAGAATTCATTCCATTACGTGAAGAACGCCGAGTTGATGCACTGAAGATAATGTCAAGACAATGGTCCGAGGATAATGATCAAATTCCTCGACGACAACCAGCTCATCCTCGCGTTGCAAAAGAAGTGCAAGTTGACAAGATCATCGATGACATTGAAGCGCCAGTCCTCTCACACGCTCAAAAGCTTCACATTTATCTAACTTTTGTGGGCACTATGCTTTTGTCTCTATCACAGAGCCCACTAAGGTAGATGAAGCATTTACGGAGCCCGAGTGGATTCAGGCCATGCAAGAAGAATTACATCGATTCGAGCTCAACAATGTAGGGAACCGGTCAAACGTCCAGATCCTCGCAAGCATAATATCATTGGCACAAAGTGGATCTACCGCAACAAGCAAGATGAAAATGGCCTTGTGGTGAGGAATAAGGCACGACTTGTAGCTCAAGGCTACACACGAGTTGAAGGAATTGATTTCAATGAAACTTTTGCACTGTTGCTAGACTTGAGTCTATTCGCATATTACTTGCCTATGCTAACCATCACAATATCACTTTATATCAAATGGATGTGAAAAGTGCATTCCTCAATGGTAAGCTTGAGGAAGAAGTATATGTTGCTCAACCCCTGTGTTTTGAACATCCAAAGAATCCCGACAAAGTCTTGAGACTCAACAAGGCCCTCTATGGTCTCAAACAAGCCCCACGGGCATGGTATGATACATTGAAGGAATTCTTCGTGAAGAATGGCTTCACACCAGTTCACTCGACCCTACTCTCTTTACTAAATCATATGATCGTGAACAGTTTGTCTTCCAAATAAATGTTGATGATATAATCTTTTGCTGTACTGACCAACGATATAGTGATGAATTTGCCTATATGATGAGTGAAGAATATCAAATGTCTATGATGGGAGAGTTGAAATTCTTCTTAGGTCTTCAAATTCGTCAACAACACAATGGCATATTCATATCTCAGGAGAAATACCTCAAAGATGTCCTGAAGAAATTCGGCATGCAAGATTGCAAAGGCGATAAAATTCCTATGCCCACAAATGGCCATCTATGCCTTGATGAAAATGGTATTGACTTGATCACAAGGTATACCGCTCCATGATTGGTTCTCTATTGTACTTATGTGCATCTAGGCCAAATATAATGCTTAGTGTTTGCATGTGTGCCCGATTTCAAGCTATGAAGGAATCACACCATAAGGCTATGAAGCATATTCTTGATATCTAGCTCACACACCAACACTAGGATTATGGTACCCCAAGGGTTGTACTTTTGATCTCATTGGATATTCGACTCGACTATCTTTGGTGATCGTGTGGACCGCAAGTCAACATCTGGTACTTGTCATTTCCTCGGACGATCTTTGGTGCATTGGTCCTCGAAGAAAGCAGAACTGCGTATCACCGCTCATCATGCGGAAGCTGAATACATTCTCTGCCTCGTGTTGTGCTCAATTGCTGTGGATGAAGCAAACTCTCAAGGACTACGGCATCAACGTGAAGAATGTGCCTCTCTATTGTGACAATGAGAGTGCCATCAAGATTGCTCACAACCCAGTTCAGCACTCGAAGACAAAGCACATTCAAATTCGTCATCATTTTCTTCGTGATCATGTGTTGAAGGCGGCGTCTCCATCGAGCATGTGAAGACTCAAGAACAGCTAGCCGATATCTTCACTAAGCCCTTGGATGAGAAGAGATTTAGCAAGTTGCGGTGTGAGCTAAATATCTTAGAATCTTGAATGTTCTTTGAAAAGGACACACATCTTGACACTTATGCAAAATTGATGACTTAGATGTGCAACACATGAAGAAACGTTTTCTTCAATCAATGAAGAATAACACTCTAAGTGTGAAGAAATTAATGAAGAATTTGATTCTCGTAACCCTCGACAATTGTACGCGATTATGCTGAAATCATCATTCTTATCTGATTGGGTCACGCCACCACCAAAGTTGAAAATCTTCAATTTGAGTTTTTCATCAGTTTTTGAAATTCTTCGCTTTTCAAGTTCTTCAACTTTTCAAAATCTTCACTTTGTTTCCGTCGTTTTCTTCATTAGCTATATATATATGGGTTTATGTCCTCTGACAAAGATTCACTTATGGCTAATTCTTCAAGTTGCTTTTTCTGCTAAGTGAATGTGATCGGACCCTTCCCCCTCTATGATATACTCAACCCAATCTATTCACAAATTCTTCATGTGCGTTCTATCTGAAACTCGTTCAAAATCTTCACTGTGTCCTTGTCAGCTGAAGAAATTGCGAACGGAACTTTAAAACTGATCTTATCCAAACTTTCGGTTTTGCCGCTCAAACCGTTCCGCATCCCACGATGCATTAGTTTACTCACCCTCGATCGTACACGATCTCCACTACACAGTACGTGGGTGACACATGTCGTGAGAAGGAGAATGGTCAGGGGCACGTTCGTCCAAAATCTTCGGGCGAACAGTTTTTCACTGCCTCTATAAATACCCCTCTCCCCATCCTCACTTCTTTTACTTCGCTCGACCGTTCTCTCTCCCGCTCGAGCTTCTCAAACCCTAGCGCCGCCGCTACTCCATCGTCGCCGGTGAGGAAGAGCTTCACTACCTCGAACTCTCCGCCGTCGTACTCGCGCCGGTTGCGGAAATCTTCACTCCGCCGCCGCCGTAGCCATCTTCCTCCGCCGAGTTAGGGCGTGGAAGATCTGAACAGACGAGCTTCACATCTACACCACCCAGTTAAATCGTGTTCTTCATTTAGGGTAATTAAAAGTTACTTTTACTGCCCTCGTTGATTCAAATTTTCACTACAAAATCTTCAAAGGTGTTTATTCTTCAAATCCTCACACACATATGAACACCTCAAACAAAATATGCTCTTGATTCGTTTCTCTAAGCAATGATTTTTTTCAAGATTCCTCAATTGTGTGGATCCTCGATCTTTACAACTCTGGAACCTAAGACAAAGAACGCTTAGTGAAATTCTTCAAGGCTCATCTGGTCAAATTCCTCAGAACTTGTTCTTTTTGAAAAACCTTCTGAGAACGCATATGACCTCTCCAAATTCCTCGCAACTATACTCTGTTCACAGGTACTCATGTCCGCTGCTGAATCACTAGGTTCTCATCAACTTAACTCATTTGCAGCGTTCCTCGAAGAAAAGTTGCATACTTCTTCAGAGAATTATTTTGTTCAAATTCCTCACCTGAAGAATATGGCAGAAGGAAAGAAGCCACAGAAAGGAGGAAAGAGGCCTGAGGTGATGACTGCGTTTGAAATCCCTGAGGAAATATATGCTGATTATTGCACACCTGATGAAGCCGAGTTCGGCAAAGAAAACAAAAATCAGCGCAAGGTGCGCATTCAAAGGATTGAGCGGAGATGGGCAAGGGAATGGAGGAGTACAGATATGTAACTCCAAAGTACATGAAGAAATTCGCACTCAATCCTCCATGCCCAAGAGCTCCATTGGCACTGGTCAAGAAGTGACCCCACCGGCATCAAGCGTGGTGAGGACTTTCTCAAGAATGGGCCAAGCGCCAAGCCAAATTGGCAAGACAAGCCAACGAGGCGGTGAGGAAATTCAATGAGGACTCTGCTGCTGCTGCTGCTTGAGGCCTCTGTAAATCCAAGAAAATCTATGGCAAAGAAGCCCGCACACAAGCCAAGTTCTTCACCAACAGTGCCCTCACGGCCAAGTTCCTCAGCTGTGCCCTCACGGCCAATTCCTCATGCTGCTCCTGCTCCTCCAAAATCCTCAGCAGCTCCTCCCAAGTCCTCAGCAGTTCCGACAAAGTCCTCAGCACCTGTGCATCTGACCACGTGTCAAAGGACTGCAGGCTTCTCCATTGCATCTGGTGTTTCAGCAAGTTCCTCAGCTGCACCAAAGTCTTCATCTGGCCCGACTCTGCTGAAGACTAAGGCCACAACTGGACGAGGTCCTCGGCCTAGTCCCAAGAAGAAAGCAGTCGCCTTCCAAGAGCCACCTGAAGATGATGAGGCTGATGATGATGAACTTGCGTAAATCATCAGAGACCGCCAAGAAAGGGCCGCTAGAGCCAAAGGCACATCTGTGCCACTTCTGTTGGATCCGAGGAAAATCCTCGATTACATTGATCTCTGGCACAAGGATCCAAACACCCCTATGCCTGATTTTCATCGACCCACTGGACAAAGTCACATCCGACTCATTTCATCCGAAGAGAAATGGAAGTTTGAACAGGCAAGAGAGATCAAGAAAGCTCAATACGAGAAGGAGAAGTTCACGAAGAAAATGTTGTCGAATGACACCCGAGGAACTTCTCAAGGTCAGAATGAAATCCAAGCCCTCAGCAAAACTTTGATGCTTATTATGCTTTGATTGGCAAGGAGCCAAAGTCGATTCGTCAACCCGATGAAGAAATTCACCAATGTTGCTGCCCCAACGCAACATGAAATTCCTCAAGCCGGAGCCTCAGCTCAGATCGAAGAACATGCCAGGACCGCTGATGAAGTTCAGGCTGCTGAAGAAAATGCTAGTTCCAGGGCTGATGATCCCATTCCAGCCGCTGAAGAAATTGCCAGGGCATCCACTAGTGGTGCGCCTGAAGAAATTGCCAGGGCATCCACTAGTGGTGCGCCTGAAGAAACTGAACAAGTCAGGGCATCCACTAATGGTGCGCTGGTGATGTAGGTTTAGGTGCTTCCTCCTCTAATCGGGGTAGCAGCCTGCGCTTTGGGTAGCTCTTGGAGGGGCGTTCGAGTCCGTACTCTTCGGCCGCAAGGACTTCAGTCCATCTGTCGGCTAGCGAGTCTTGGTCAGCTCTAAGTTGTTGCTGTTTTTTCTTGAGGCTGCTCGCCGTGGACATAAGCCCGCGTTTTGTCGGAATTCGGGTTCCGGCAGACCCTTGAGGTTCGAACACTGGGGTGCGCGCGGAGATCCAACCCTCCACTATCTCGCACCTCGCCGAATCGTTGGGACCTAAACTACTAACAGAACAGCACAAGAGACACGAGATTTATACTGGTTCGGGCCACCATTGTGGTGTAATATCCTACTCCAGTGTGTGGTGTGGTGGATTGCCTCTTGGGCTGATGATGAACAATACAAGGACGAACAGCCTCGTGAGGGTCTGTTCTTGTCGAGAGCGATGAACTGCTAGGTGGGGTTGATCGCTCTAGCTACCGGGTTTCTTGAGGAGGATTCGGATCTCGGTCCGTCGTCTTATCGGGTCCCCCTGCCCTGGGGGTGGCTACTCCTATTTATAGGCGAAGGCCCTGGGCCTCTTCCCAAATATTGAGCGGGAAGGGCGCCAACAATTGGCCATTTTGAAGGGGAATAGCAGGTACACTTATCCTGACTAAAGTTGGTCCTCGCCTGCCAAAGGCTCTGGTGATGACGCCTGCTTGGGCTCCACAATGACTCCCTTCCAGCCGTTGGGCTGGTCTTGGTCTTGTTGCACCGAAACGGATGCCTTTGCTTGATGCTCTCGCATGCGCTTGCTCCCTTTGCACCAAAGAGGAAAGGAGGACACTGCGGGGGCTGGCGCCTGACCGGGCGCCCTTGGTCGTCATGGCTTGCGTCATGGGCACCTCGCGAGGTACCACCTTGAACTCTCCGCCTCCTCATGAGCCACTCGACGAGGCCGTGCACGAGGAAGCTCCTTGTCGTCCGCCCATGAGGCTTGGCCCCTCGCGAGGGTCTTGAGCTTGCGTTGATGAAGATGGGCCGTGGTGGGCCTCCTCCGAGCCACGCCGCAGGCCGCAGGCAGGCAAGTCTGGGGACCCCCGTTCCCAGAACGCCGACAGTAGCCCCCGGGCCCATGGCGCGCCCGAACTTAGCTGAGCAGAGAGGCGAAAGGGCAAGTGCGAAGCGTCGCGGGCCCTAAGAGCCTGCGGCCTTGGGCGCCGCGTGGCAGTTGATTGGACGCGTGCGCACTGCTTCCCCACGATGCCTCGGTAACCACCCGGATTCGACAAGTCCCTGCATGCAGAGTCGGTCATGATTACCGGTGATCGTGGAGGCCGACGGTTGGCCTTCGCTGGTTATAAGTACGGAACGGCGCGCGCCCTTCCAGTCTATCCTTCTGCTTCTCCTCCTCCTCGTTTTGTCTGGTTGCCATGGTTCCGATCCGCCGGTTCTCCATGGAAGAGAAGGGAAAGGCTCCTCAAGAGGATCCTGACCTGCTCCCCCCAAAGAAGCGGCTTGCCCTCTGGTGTCAGGGCAAGAGCGCTCGCCAGGAGGCGCCCATGCCCTGGTGCGAGCGGCCGCCACCAGGGTTCCCTCTTCCCTTGTACGCGCACATTGGCGGCTCTGAAGGAGGCGACGACGGGCGACACGAGCGGCGCTGTCGACGACACCGGCGGGTCATGAAGTTGTGCGTCTTCCCCCCTGGAGTCCACGCCGAGGGCTCCTGCCGGGAGTTCATGCTTCACGTCGCCACGCCTCCTAAGTCTTGGATTTGTCTTCCTTCTTTCTTCGCCTCCGTCGTCCGGCAGGGGGAACCCCACAGGACTACAGGCTGCGGGGCCGGTGCGGCACCCTCGACCAGGGCAGAGGTCGCGATAGTTGCCCCAGCGAGGTCTTCATGACCGAGGCTGGGCGAGGTCGCCTGGTCTGCAGGACGAGGGGCGCCCTCACGATCCACCTGGAGTACGATGGTGCTTCGGTGGTGTCCTTCAAGGTCTTCAACGCAGAGGGTCGTCGGCTGGAGTGCTGCCCCGGGAGAGGTGGTCGGGGTCCTGCTGCGGTGAGGCAGAGGCCGACTGACCACTCCCTTGGCAGCTCCTCAGGCGACGAAGGCGCCGAAGGATCCAGCGACTCCGCCGAGCTCTTCGCGACGCCGGAGACGAGCGACGACAGCTACGAGCCCCCGAGCCTGCGCCGCTCCCGGAGCAGGACGGGCTCGTCAGGCCGTCGCCGCCTCTGATCTGGATGGGGTTGGCGTCGGTGCCGGACGGCCCACTGTTGATGATGGCATCTGCCGCGGTGGTCCCTGTAGGTAGGACTCCTTAGGATTCGCGTCTTTTGTTCCTGCGAGGAGCCAAGAATGTACCCCGCGGGGGCTTGTAAGATGTTTGTAGGTTCGTTTGTCAATATGATCCTTATTGTGAAGCAGCGCAAGATGCTCATTCCGTTCTAGCTCAGTTTCCTCCTTTCAGTCCTCACGAGGGCCTGATGCTCTGCGCTGACAGGTCCCAGTCCCAAGGCGGCTTCAGCCGTCGCTGGTATGCCAGGTCGCGATGCCGTGGTCAAGGCCAGGAGGTGAGCGGCCCGAGGTCCGGTAAGAGCCCCTGAGTCGCGATGCTCAGGGGGTCCCCCTTGGCGCTCAAGCAGCCATCATTTGGTGAGAAATGAGAGCGACGTTGCTAACACGGGGTTGCATTGAGTGTGGGGATGGCGTTGCGATAACTAGTGTGTCCGGAGGGTGACTTATCTCGAGGGTCAGGACAATGCCTCCTGGTGCGGCGCTAGGTCCGTGCCTTGGCCGGCGAGAGATTGCGTGGTGAGGTCATTTCGTGCTCCTTGGAGGGACCCTGCAGGTTCACCACAAAAGGAACAAGAGCTCGCCGTGGCTATCGTTAGTTCTGCCATTAGTTGCTTGGGAGAGGCGCGAGAGGCCTCGCGAGGTGTGTTGGGGCACCCGTGAGCCAAGCAGGGGCTCACGGGCCCCTACCTCAAGGCGGGTTGCGCTGGCTCTGGCCTTATCTTCGAGTGTGTTCCTGCAAATTTGGCGGATGCCGGTGCTTCACGTCTTGGGTCCCGGCTCTCGGGCTGGTCTCGGCCGTCGGCCGGGCAAGCCAGTCGCTATGCCATGGACAAGACCATATGGTGAGGGCGGAGAGCGGTAGGAGCCACAGTCGCGATGCTCAGGCACCCCCCGCCTCTTAACGCAGCAAGGCTGGGTTAGATGCAGCAACTCTACGTCCTCGGGCCCCGACTCTCAGGCTGGTCTCAGCCGTCGCTGTAAGTGCATCTAGTGCCCCTTAGTGATTTTGGTGTATTGAAGACTTATAGGTTAAGTAACTAATGCGTTTGTGAGTGTACACAGGTATATAAGTCTATGAGGAGTTTGATATTTACAGAGAAAGTCGACCCTAAAAATGAATTTCTTCAATCAAGAATTTGATATTCGAAGACTTTCAAGACTTTGAAAGTGAAGAAATTGGTGTGATTCTCAAGACTTGGTATTCGCTTGAGGAATATGAAGCGTGAAGACTTTTGTTTTCGTAGTTTCATTTTCTCTTTCTTGAGTCATAGGAAACACCGCATCGTTAAAGGGGTCGAGGAAATACTAAGGAAAAATTTCCATTTGATGCTCAACTCAAAATCCTCACCTACCAATCCCTTCGAGTGATGCCTTTGGAAATCTCATATGATTCGATCAATTTCTTGATGTGAGACGAAGCTCTTCTAGTCATTTGAGAATTTGTTCGATCGAGGAGTTAGGAATTCGCCAGATCTGAATTGCCTACACCGAGGAACATGATAGCCTACGAAGAATTTGATATTCCAAATTCCGACCGTTCTTTGTCTTCTTGGCTGTCCCCAAAATATCTCCACCTAACGGTCATATCATTGAAGGGCATTTATGTCTTATCATGTAGGGCTGCTCCTAGGCTATAAATAGCCGCCCCACAACCACTAGTTGGTTGGCTGCTCGAGAGAACGTGACACTTGTCATTTGAGAGCAACCCATCCTCACGAGGACTTTGAGCGAAAATCATCAAGTGAGGAAAAACCCAAAGTGAGGAAAATCCCAAAAACCAAACCCCAACAAACCCAAAGTGATTGAGCATCATCAAGAAATTGATCCAGCGTGGATCCGACGCTTTTACCTTTGAAGACTGTGCTTCTTCCAGACGGTTAGGCGTCACGGTCTAGAAACATCCAAGAGGAATTGTGGATCGCCGAGTGACCAAGTATGTGAAGGTTTGGAAGTCGCTCAAGACTTATCACGAGTGATTGGACGAGGTCTGTGTGACCTTAGTTCAAGGAGAATACGGTGAGGACTTGGTGTCTGAGCTGCGTGCTCAAGGATCGGGTGTCCGGGGCTGTGTGTCCTCGAGTTTAAATACTCAGCCGCTCCAACAGACGTACAACCGAGACAGCAGTTGGAACTGGTCTACCAAATCATTGTCTTCACCAACCTAATCTGGTTCTATTTCCTCAACCCTTTCATTTCCTCATAATCGTGTTGAGTGTTTGTCATATCTGTGTTTGAAGACTTTGTTGAAGACTTTCTCAATTTCCTCAGTTCAATTTCTTCAGTCCGTTTGTCTTCATCTTGTGTTATCCTGTGATTACGCTTTCTGTACTCTGTGATTGTCTTCATTTCATCATGATGACTATGCCTGAAATCTGCTATGCTTACTTCTGAGTACTTATTCCGCTGCATGTATTTCTTCGCTAAGGAATTTCCTCACCACAAATTCCTCGGTGAAGAATTTGTAAAATTCTCTAAAAATCGCCTATTCACCCCCTCTAGTCGATATAACGCACTTTCAATTGGTATCGAGCAAGGTACTCCCTTGTTACGTGTGATTTTGGTTTAACCACCGGAGTTTTAGTTATGTCGACGCGGTATGATCAAGGTCTCAGCAGGTGTCCTACCTTGATGGGACGGACTACCCCTCTTGGAAGAACAAAATGCGAATGCATCTTGAAGCAATTGACAACGATCTACGGTATGTTGTGACAAAAGGTGTTTCCTCGGTCACACTTTCTCCGAATGATGCTGATGTGAAGAGATTCAAGCAACTCGATTCTCAAGCGAAGAATATCATATGTGGCCATCCGAGCAAAGGTCAATATGGAAGAGTGAGTGCTTTGGAATCGCCAAACTAAATGCAGGACAGGCTGTCCAAAGTAAATGAAGGTGTTTCAACTCAAGCGTGACTCTCGAGTTGATGTTCTTGAAATCTCTTCAACCGCTTCAAAAGACTCGACAACAGCGAAAATGTTCAACAAACCTTCGATCGCCTCTCGACATCTCAAATGAGCTTCAAGCACTTTGGGTGCCTTGACATCACCGACCATGAGGTGGTGAAGAAATTGCTAAGATCGCTTGATTCCTCATTTGACACTCGCACCGATGATACAAGAACGAGCTGACTACAAGTCTCTTGATCCTGCCGATATCCTCGAAGGCTAAATACTCACGAAGTTCGACTTCTTTGAAAGAGAGATCTCTATGGTTCTGGCTATGGAAGAACACGTGCCTCAAGGCCAAGGCTGAAACTGAATCGAGAGTGAAGAATCTGGTAGTAGCCTTGGAGATCTGAAGAATTTGGCCAGGAGCTAGCAATCGCTCGTGAAGAAATTCCAGAAATTCTCAAGACGTGGTCGCTTTGGAAAATCCTCAAGAAGCGGTGATTCCTCATCTAGTGACTATAAGCGAAGACTTTGCCACAAATGCAAGAAACCTGGTCACTATATCCAAGATTGTCCTCAGTGGGAAAAGGAATTAAGAAAGAAGAAACACAAGGATTACAGTTCTGATGACGTGAAGAAAAAGAAAAAATCATCAAAATCTTCATCATCAAAATCTTCATCATCAAAATCCTCAAAACCTTCTTCTCACAAGAAGAGTAGCTCCAAAAGGGCTCGGGCATTCATTGGCAAGGAAATGGACTACGAAGCTGAATCTGAGGAAAATGAAGAGGAGGAGTCGAAGAATCCGAATCTGGTGTGGCTAGTCCGGCTCTTGCAGCGCCTATGTTAGCAAGTCCATCTTCAACATCAAGAAACCGACTCCGCCGACAAACCTGATGAGGAAAATGATGACTACGCTCCCACCTATTGCTTCATGGCAAAAGGTGCCAAGGTACTCAATTACACCTCCTCTGAATCTAGTGAAAATGAATCTGATGAGGATCTCAAGCCCAGCTACTCTAAACTTGCTAAGATTGCTATAAAACAACAAAGGGCTTTTGAAAAGGTTCAAAACATGCTAGATAAGAGTGATGATATGTTAGGTGAAGAAATGGATCGCACTCAAGCCCCGATCGAAAATCTTGAGACTTGGTCTAAGCTTGATAACCTTCAAGGTCATCATAACACTCTCTTATCTGATCATGAGAAACTTTCTTATGAATTTCTTCAAAGAAAGCAAGATCTTGAGAAGCTAAGAGCGAGTTATGAAGATCTTCAGAAGGAGCGCGATTCATTACTTGCTCAACAAATCAGCGCTTCACAAGAAGAATTTGTTCCTCCATGCTTAAAGTGCATTGAGCGTGAATCGCTAATTCTTCACCTGAATGTTCAAATGCTTCAACTGTTACAAATTCTTCACCTGCCTCTGCTATCACTAATTCCTCATCCGAGGACATTGCTAGTATCACTTGACGATGCAGGATTGAAGGAATTGTACGTGGCGGGCATGTACAAAAGCCTCAAAGGGCATCGGACTCTTTGTGATGTGCTTAAAAGCAGATCCTCAATGAAACCCTAGGAAAGAGGGTATCGCATTTGAGAGGATATTAAATTCCGATGGAACATACTGGAAGCCTGAGCAGTACCCCAACACTTCATGGGTTAGTGCAAAGGGACCTCTAGTTGATCCTTCTACCTTATCTGGCTTTACTTGTGAATTTCCTCATTCTGATGATGAGTCATTTGACTCAAACTATAAACTGTTCAAAAATCAGAATGGTGAAGTATTTGCTAGATATGTTGGCACTAAGCTGCAGAACGGTTCCCCTATGAAGAAAATCTGGGTTCCCAAGCAGTACCTTGAAAATCTTCAGGTGAATGTCCTCATGACACCACCCGTGAAGAAAAGGAACCCCAGATCAAATTCTTCATATGGACAAAATTCTTCATATGGATCCAAGTCCTCATACGGACCAAATTCCTCACGTGGATCAAATTCCTCAAAAGGATCAAAGTCCTCATATGATTATCATCGTGCTAATAACTCTGTTTCGCAGGGTAGAGCTAAGGGCTATGAATATGTGCATTATTCTTCAAACCAATATGTTCATAAGTCCTCGAAGAATTTCTCTGCTTATTCATATACTTACCCTAACCCCTCTTATGTGAAACGAAATGTTTTGGCCTCTATGCCACCATTCTCATATGGTGCTCGCAGAATGGTGAACTCTTTGCCACCCCTTCAGATGTGGGTGCTGAAGAAAAAGAACTAATCTCTTCTGCAGGGTCAGGTCTCCAGACGTGCCTTAACGTCTGAAGAAGAATTTCTTTGGGGGCACGACAAATTGCACGAAAAGGACGCAGGCTAATCATGATGAAATGAACTTTCATTTCACACGTCCTCATCTTGCTTATCTGAATTACGGTGATGAAATTCATCCGATGAAATTGATATCATATTCTTCACCGATGAAGTATATGAGACCGTAAGTTGTACTAATTCATCTGCGGGATGAACAACCCAAAGCCACCGAGTGGGTTCTCGATAGTGGATGTACAAATCACATGGTGGTGACAAGAATCTATTGATGGATGCTCCTTTGTCACCGTCGCATCTGAAGCATATCATCTTTGCTGACAAAGGCAAAAGTCAGGTATTGGGACTTGGTAAGGTTGCTATCTCTAAGGACATGCACATGGACAAAGTCATGCTTGTTGAGTCTTTAGGATATAACCTCATGTCAGTCTCAATGCTTTGTGATCTTGATATGGTTGTTATCTTTGGCAAGTATCGGTGTGTTGTGATTATGGAAGCTGACAAATCCAAAGTCTTCGAAGGCTTTAGGAAAGGAGACTTGTATATTGTTGATTTTTCCACAGGACCACAACCAGCCGTATGTCTACTTGCAAAAGCTTCAGAAGGCTGGCTATGGCATCGACGACTTGGTCATGCAGGCATGAGGAATTTACTGCACGCTATGCGAAGAAGAAGCATGTCATTGGCATTGAAAATGTCAAATTCCTCAAGGATCACTTATGCGAACTGTGAAGGCTGGAAAAATGACCAAGGCCAAGCATCCGGTGAAGACTATCATGACCACTACTCGTCCCTTGGATTGCTTCACATGGACCTCTTTGGTCCCAATCATTACTCACCGTCACTAATGATGCATCCCTTTATGGCTTTGTTATTGTTGATGATTACTCTCGTTACACTTGGGTACACATTGTTACTTACAAAAATCAAGTGCAGGAAATCTTCAAACGATTTTCCTCGAGGGCTTCAACCAACTTTGGTGTGAAGATCAAGCACATCGGAGTGACAATGGAACTGAGTTCAAGAATTCGGTCTTGATGACTATCTTGATGAACTTGGTATTACTCATGAGTTATCTGCTCCCTATACTCCTCGGCAAAATGGCGTCGTGGGCGCAAGAACAGAACTCTTGTTGAGATGGCTCGCACTATGCTTGATGAATACAAAGCGCCTAGTCGTTTACGGATTGAAGCAATTGACACTGCGTGCCACATCATCAACAGTATATCTTCACAAATTCTTCAAAAGACTGCCTATGAACTCCTCAACGACAAGAAACCCAATGTAAGTTATTTCAAAGTCTTGATTGCTAAATGCTGGATTAGAGATCCTCACCACACCTCTAAATTTGCCTTTGAAAGCACATGAAGGTTTTATGCTTGGTTACGGAAAGGACTACGCACACCTACAAAGTCTTCAACATCGCCCTTCACAAGGTTGTTGAAGCTGTAGATGTCTTGATTCGATGAAACTAATGGCTCGCAAAGAGAGCACCTACCTTCTATGTTAGGCGAACCAGCACCGAGGATTCTATCAGGTTCAAGGCAACCGAGGATGTCATCCCTCTTGAAGAAAGCTGCTTTGAAGAATTCATTCTGTCTGTGAAGAACGTCGAGTGATGCACTGAAGATAATCTTTGAAGAAAATGGTGCTTTGAGGAAAATGGTCAAATTCCTCGAAGACAACCAGCTCATCCTCGCGTTGCAAAAGAAGTGCAAGTTGACAAGATCATCGATGACATTGAAGCGCCAGGTCCTCTCACGCTCAAAAGCTTCACATTTATCTAACTTTTGTGGGCACTATGCTTTTGTCTCTATCACAGAGCCCACTAAGGTAGATGAAGCATTCTGGGCCGGAGTGGATTCAGGCCATGCAAGAGGAATTACATCGATTCGAGCTCAACAACGTGCAGGAACTGGTCAAACGTCCAGATCCTCGCAAGCATAATATCATTGGCACAAAGTGGATCTATCGCAACAAGCAAGATGAAAATGGTCTTGTGGTGAGGAATAAGGCCGCGACTAGTAGCTCAAGGCTACACGCAGGTTGAAGGAATTGACTTGATGAAACTTTTGCACTGCCGCTAGACTTGAGTCTATTCGCATATTACTCGCCTATGCTAACCATCACAATATCACTTTATATCAAATGGATGTGAAAAGTGCATTCCTCAATGGTAAGCTTGAGGAAGAAGTATATGTTGCTCAACCACCAGGTTTTGAAGATCCAAAGAATCCTGACAAAGTCTTTAGACTAAATAAGGCTCTCTATGGCCTCAAGCAAGCCCCTCGGGCGTGGTATGATACATTGAAGGAATTCTTCGTGAAGAATGGCTTCACACACAGTTCACTCGATCCTACTCTCTTTACTAAATCTTATGATGGTGAACTTTTGTGTGCCAAATATATGTTGATGATATTATCTTTGGCTGTCTTGACCAACGTTATAGTGATGAATTTGCCTATATGATGAGTGAAGAATATCAAATGTCTATGATGGGAGAGTTGAAATTCTTCTTAGGTCTTCAAATTAAATCAACAACACAATGGTATATTCATATCTCGGAGAAATACCTCAAAGATGTCACGAAGAAATTCGGCATGCAAGATTGCAAAGGTGTCAAAATTCCTATGCCCACAAATGGCCATCTATGCCTTCGATGAAAATGGTATTGACTTGATCAAAAGGTATACCGCTCCATGATTGGTTCCTTATTGTATTTATGTGCATCTAGGCGGATATAATGCTTAGTGTTTGCATGTGTGCCCGATTTCAAGCTACACGAAGGAATCACACCATAAAATTTGTGAAGCATATTCTTCGATATCTAGCTCACACACCAACACTAGGATTATGGTACCCCAAGGGCTCTACTTTTGATCTCATTGGATATTACGACTCGACTATGCTTTGGTGATCGTGTGGACCGCAAGTCAACATCTGGTACTTGTCATTTCCTCGGACGATCTTTGGTACATTGGTCCTCGAAGAAACAGAACTGCGTATCACTATCCATCGCGGAAGCTGAATACATTGCTTCTTTGGCTCGTGTTGTGCTCAATTATTATGGATGAAGCAAACCCTCAAGGACTATGGCATCAACGTGAAGAATGTGCCTCTCTCTTTGTGACAATGAGAGTGCCATCAAAATTGCTCACAACCCGATTCAGCATTCGAAGACAAAGCACATTCAAATTCGTCATCATTTTCTTCGTGATCATGTGTTGAAGGCGATATCTCCATCGAGCACGTGAAGGCGAAGAACAGCTAGCTGATATCTTCACTAAGCCCTTTTATGAGAAGAGTTTTAGCAAGTTGCGGTGTGAGCTAAATATCTTAGAATATTCGAATGTTCTTTGAAAAGGACACACTTCCTTACACTTTTGCATTTTTGATGACTTAGATGTGCAACACATGAAGAAAGCGTTTTCTTCAATCAATGAAGAATAACACTCTAAGTGTGAAGAAATTAATGAAGAATTTGATTCTCGAGAACCCTACGACAATTGTATGCGGTGTATGAAATCATCATTCTTATCTGATGGGTCACGCCACCACCAAAGTTGAAAATCTTCAATCCTCAAATTGAAATTCTTCAGTTTTTTTTTAAATTCTTCAACTTTGCAAATTCTTCACTATTTCCGTCGTCTTTCTTCATTGGCTATATGGATTAATGTCCTCTACAGCATTCACTTATGGCTATTTCTTCAAGTCGCTTTTTCTGCTAAGTGAATGTGATCGGACCCTTCCCCTCTATGCTATACTCAACCCAATCCATTCACAAATTCTTCATGTGCGTTCTACTTTGAAACTCGTTCAAATTCTTCACTTTGTGTCTTTGACAATTTGAAGAAATTGCGACGGAACTTTAAAACGAATCTTATCCAAATTTCGATTTTACCGCTCAAACCGTTCCGCATCCCACGATCGCACACGATCTCCACTACGAGACGTGTGTGACACATGTCGTGAGAAGGGAAGCGGTCGAGCACGTTCGTCCAAAATCTTGGACGATCCGTTTTTCACCGTGGCTATAAATACCCTCTCTCCCTTCCTCACTCTTTTACTTCGCTCGACTCCTCTCTCCCGCCGAGCTCCTCGAAACCCTAAGCGCCGCCGCTATTCCATAAATCGCCCGGTGAGGAAAAGCTTCCTTTGCCTTGACCTCTTCGCCGACGTACTCGCGCCGACCGTGGAATTTCTTCACTCCGCCCGTCAGCCGTAGCTGATTTCCTCTGCCAAGTTAGAGGCGGAGAAGATCTGAGCAGACGAACTTCTAAACTGTTCATCTCAGTTAAATGCGTGTTCTTCACTTCGGAGTAAATTAAAAGTTACTTTTATTTACTCGCTTTGATTCTCAAATTTTTCTTCAAATTCTTCAAAGGTGTTTATTTCAAATTCTTCACACATATGAACACCTCAAATCTCTTGACTCATTTCTCTAAGCAATGATTTTCTTCAAGATTCCTTAATTGTGTGGATCTTGATCTATACAACTCTGGAACCTAAGATAAAGAACGCTTATTGAAATTCTTCAAGGCTCATCTGGTCAAAATCCTCAAACTTGTTCTTTTGAAAAACACTACGAGAACGCATATGACCTCTTCAAATTCCTCGCACCTATACTGCATTCACGGTACAAATGTCTGCTTCTTTGAATCCCTAGGTTCTCATCAACTTAACTCATTTGCAGCGTTCCTCGAAGAAAAACTGCACACTTCTTGAAAACTCATTTGTTCAATTTCCTCAAGCGAAGAAAATGGCGAGATGGTAAGAAGCCGCGGAAGGGAGGAAAGAAACCGGAAGGTTATGACAGCGTTTGAAATCACGAGGATATATATGTCGACTCTGCACTCCAGATGAAGAAAGTAAAAATCAACGCAAAGGTGCGTATTCGGAAGATTGAGCGGAGATGGGCACGGGAATGGAGGGAATATAGATATGTAACTCCTAAGTACATGAAGAAATTCGCTTTAAATCCTCCATGCCCAAGAGCTCCTTTGGCACCTGGCCAAATAGCTGATCCCACTAGCGTCCAAACGCGGTGAGGACTTTCCTAAGGAATGGGCTAAGCATAAGCAAAATTGGCTAAGCAAGCAAAGGAAGCGGTGAAGAAATTCAATGAGGATTACGCATTGCTACTGCCATGAAGGTCTCGGTCAAACCGAGGAAATCAATGCAAAGAAGCTTGCTTATAAGCCAAGTGCTTCATCATCTGCGCCCTCACGGCCAAGTTCCTCGTGAGCACCTTCCAAGCAAATTCCTCAAACTGCTGCTGCTCCATCAAAGTCCTCAACTGCTCCGTCAAAACCTTGAGTTCCTGTGCACCTAGCTACATGTCAGCGAATTGCTGGATTTTCAATTGCCTCGAGCATTTACGCAAGTTCCTCGGCAGCTCCCATTTCTTCAACTGGTCCGACTCATTTGAAGACCAAAGCAACAAATGGTCGAGGTCCTCGGCCTAGCCCGACGAAGAAATTGGTTGCATTCCATGTGCCATCGAGGATGAGGCATCGATGAAGAACTCGCAGAAATCATCGAGAGACCGACAAGCAAGGGCCGCTAGAGCCAAAGGTACATCTGTGCCCTTTGCTATTGGACCGAAGATAGTACTCGACTTTATTGATCTACAGCACGATGATCCCAATACCCCTCTGCTGATCTTCACTTGACACCTGGTCAAAGTCATATGTTGACTCACTTCATAGCTGAAGAAAAATGGAAGTATGAAAAGGCGAGGGAAATCAAAAGGCTCAATACAGGAAGGAGAAGTTCACGAAGAAAAACATTGTCAAGATGACACACGAGGAGCTTCTCCAGAAATGCGGTGAGATCCAAAACCTCGGCAAAAACTTGATTCATTCAATGCTGATTGGCAAGGAGCCAAGGACAGATTCGTCAATCTGACGAAGAATCTCACAAGTGTTGCTACACATGCAACTTGAAATTCCTCATTTGAAGCCTCGGTTCAACTCTTTGAAGAAAATCTTGATTCGGGGCTGATGAAGAAATTCCAGCGGCCCGAAGAAAGCTGCCAGGGCACCCACTAGTGGTGCGCTGAAGAAATTACTCAAGCAGAGGACGCATCGGTTGCTCTGAAGAAATCGCACCAAATTCCTCGGCTCCTCCTGCGCCAACTCCAACTCCAATTCTTCCATACGCCCGATGTGAAGAAAACCAAGGTCTGAACGAATTGCTTTGTGAAGAAGAAAAGAAAAGCATCAGCTGCGTCGATTCTTAATTGCGAAGAAAATGAAGCCAATGACCAGCTCTGTTGAAAACCCGATTGATGCTATTCCAATTTCCTCCATACCTTCAAAGGAAATGGTTCCTTTTGGAGAAGAATATGAAGTGCCAACGGATCGATGAAGAACATCAATCTCACACTGCATGCGAGAAAATGGATGAAGAAATTGAAGTGGATGCCATCCCTTCAACCCCGATTGTTCCCTCATCGGACTATGAAATTCCTCGGTGGTCTTTGAGGAAATTGAAGATGAAGATGTGGATATTGGATGCACCACACCGGTGTTCAATGATGATTTTTGGGAAAATCAGCATCCCAATACTCCTCTCTTCACTCCGCTCCAACAAGTTCCTCACTCTCACCTTTCAAACTGTCCAAGTAGACTACGAAGAAAAGCAACCAACTGGTTACGTGCATGAAGAAATTCCAGCCACTAGTCTTTGATGAAAGCTAACTTCTTCTTGCTATTCCTCGGCTGCACAAGTTGAGGAGCAAGTAATTCCTCGGGTGAAGAAACTGAACTTGTGATTCTGAGGTGGTGATGCAAATCACAGACACCCCTCTGCCCAAGCGGAAGAATCCGTTCTCAACCAAGCAAAAGTTCAAGGCTGAAGATTTCTTTGCCGAGCACGTGTTCTTCTTGAATATAATCCTTATGATTACGCTCGAATTAGGAAGAGGCGCTTACGACTGCCGGTCAAGCCAACTTCTATTCCTCGGTGCTTTTCAACAAGGATAAAATCTTCGATCATGCTCATATTCCTCATGTGGATATGGAGACACTTTGCCAGAGCTTTGAGCCGGTCCTACTGTGTTCTTCACGGCGCAGGACTTCTAAGCTTCAGACCGATATTTGTGGCTGGAGCGAAGAGCTAATTCTTGATTCTATGCAACCCTGCATATCACCGGAGATCTTTGAAGATATCAATTCATGGGTCTTAGATTGGATGACCGAAAACACTCACTACAAGGCTCCTGCAATTGAATTGCTTCGTGCCCTTCCTCTCGATCCTCCGATTGATGGAGCTAAATGCATCTATGAAGAAAAGGAACTTTCAAATCACTATATGCAAGTCTTGATGAAGCCATTGAAGCCAAGGCAGGCACCACGAACCAAATTCCTCGTCAAGGAATTATTATATGTGCCTCGGACCGTCTATCGAATCTTGACGAAGACTATGAGTCCTATCAAAGGCCCACGACTTCGAGCGATGAAGAAGTCGTTGGCATCATGAAGAATATGCTTTTCAACATCATCCATGGCGTTCCCGTCAATTTCCATGATTTCTTCATGAGGACTCTGGCTAACATTGCCATGTCACCATTTGAAATTTGAAGCCTTATGCGCCTTGGATTATGAGATTCATCGGACAAGGTCTTCACTCAATTACAAAGCTGATACTTTGAACCACTGCAGCTACACGCCCCGATTGAAGTCCTCAAGCGACCAATTGCCTCGGTGATGAAAAGGGCAAGGCTACTGCTGTGATAGATGAAGGTATTCGTCCATTGGATGGACAGGTTTATAAGCGACATCTTACTCCACCAATGATGACTACGCCACACATGACTCGGCAAAATACCTCGATAAAGCAAAATCCTCAAGGCTGCACCCGAGGTGATGGTGACCGTGAATTACTCCTCAGTCTTCATCAGAAGGTTGATCGCAATCATAAGTGGGTCAAACGTCAGTTTGGTACTCTTCTTTACAATATGACCTCAACTCACAATGCAGTGAAGAAAAACCACTACTACCTTCATGAAACCTTCAAGCGCTTTGGGCTGTTACATCACATGTCTACAATGAAGAAGAACTGAAATCAATGGGACTCAAGGAAGAATTTGGTGATACGCACCTCCTCGAAGAAATTCAAGAAGGTCAAAGTTCCTTCCTTGGTTGCCCGGCTCCTATTCTTCATCTCGCGACAACGATGAAAATGAAGATTTGGAAGACACTGCTTTGCTGGTCCTACTTCAACGAACAACCCGACAATCTTTGGCGCTCCGTCTTCAACTTGAAATTCCTCAAGAGCGTTAGTCCTCGGTTTCGATCCTTTTGGTCATTAGATGACAAAGGGGAGAAATTTGAGTTAGTCTTCAAGCGGGTCTCGTTTTGTCTATATACTATATTTTATTAAGTTACAACTCTCGTTCTTAGAAACTTTTTATTGGATCGAGTTGTAATCTTAAACCCGATGGTGCTTTGATACTTTTACACTATGCTTCATAGCAAATCTACTTGTGCTCACGATTACGGTGGTATTGATATGCTTTGATCCTTGTTATGCTCTGATCCTCATGAGCTCGATGAAGAGTTTCAAATTCCTCATACGCATTGGGCTCGATACTCTTTATGCATTATTTTGCATGCTCGCATATCATCAAGCACCATATTTCATCATGCATTTCAAATTCTTCATACTATATGTTAAATGCGTGTATGAATTACAAGATATAGGGGGAGATCTCCATGATTCAATTCTTCAAGTGTGCATTGCCTCAAAAGCAAATTCCTCACTATGCACATCTTGAGGGGAGTTCTTCTATATCTTGCAATCAAATTCCTCATTATCGATTTACAAGTCATATGTTTATCCCGTTGAAAACTTAACCCATATTGTCATCAATCACCAAAAGGGGAGATTGTAAGTGCATCTAGTGCCCCTTAGTGATTTTGGTGTATTGAAGACTTATAGGTTAAGTAACTAATGCGTTTGTGAGTGTACACGGTATATAAGTCTATGAGGAGTTTGATATTTCTGAGAGAAAGTCGACCCTAAAATGAATTTCTTCAATGAAGAATTTGATATTACGAAGACTTTCTCAAGACTTTGAAAGTGAAGAAATTGGTGTGATTACGAAGACTTGGTATTCGCTTGAGGAATATGAAGCGTGAAGACTTTTGTTTTCGTAGTTTCATTTTCTCTTTCTTGAGTCATAGGAAACACCGTCTTTGTTAAAGGGAATTAGGAAATACTAAGGAAAAATTTCCATTTGATGCTCAACTCAAAATCCTCACCTACCAATCCCTTGAGTGATGCCTTTGGAAATCTCATACGATTCAGTCAATTTCTTGATGTGAGAGACGAAGCTCTTCTAGTCATTGAGAATTTGTTACGGCGAGGAGTTAGGAATTCGCCGGTCTGAATTGCCTACCTTTATGAGGAACATGATATACTGAAGAATTTGATATTCCAAATTCCGACCGTTCTTGTCTTCTTGGCATGTTGTCCCCAAAATATCTCCACCTAACGGTCATTATCATTGAAGGGCATTTATGTCTTATCATGTAGGGCTGCTCCCTAGGCTATAAATAGCCGCCCCCACAACCACTAGTTGGTTGGCTGCTCGAGAGAACGTGACACTTGTCATTTGAGAGCAACCCATCCTCACGAGGACTTTGAGAGAAAATCATCAAGTGAGGAAAAACCCAAAGTGAGGAAAATCCCAAAAACCAAACCCCTACAAACCCAAAGTGATTGAGCATCACTGAAGAAATTGATCCTGCGTGGATCCGACGCTTGTTACCTTTGAAGACTGTGCTTCTTCCAGACGGTTAGGCGTCACGGTCTAGAAACATCCAAGAGGAATTGTGGATCGCCGAGTGACCAAGTATGTGAAGGTTTGGAAGTCGCTTTGAAGACTTATCACGAGTGATTGGGCCGAGGTCTGTGACCTTAGTTCAAGGAGAATACGGTGAGGACTTGGTGTCCCGAGCTGCGTGCTTTCGGTGTTGGGTGTCCGGGGCTGTGTGTCCTCGAGTTTAAATACTCGGCCGCTCCAACCAGACGTACAAGCGGGGCAATGGTTGGAACTGGTCTACCAAATCATTGTCTTCACCAACCTAACTGGTTCTATTTCCTCAACCCTTTCATTTCCTCATAAGCGTGTTGAGTGTTTGTCATATCTGTGTTTTGAAGACTTTGGTGAAGACTTTCTCAATTTCCTCAGTTCAATTTCTTCAGTCTGTTTGTCTTCATCTTGTGTTATCCTGTGATTACGCTTTCTGTACTCTGTGATTGTCTTCATTTCATCATGATGACTATGCCTGAAATCTGCTATGCTTACTTCTGAGTACTTATTCCGCTGCATGTATTTCTTCGCTAAGGAATTTCCTCACCAGCAAATTCCTCAGTGAAGAATTTGTAAAATTCTCTAAAAATCGCCTATTCACCCCCCCTCTAGTCGATATAACGCACTTTCAGTCGCTGGCAAGCCAGGTCGCGATGCCATGGACAAGACGAGAGGGTGAGGGCCGGAGAGCCGGTAGGAGCCATGAGTCGCGATGCTCAGGCACCCCCTTTAACAGCATAAGCTGGGTTAGATGTGAAACTCGTCCTCGGATCCGGCTCTCGGGCTGTTCTCGGCCGTCGGCCAGCAACCAGTCGCGATGCCATGGACAAGACCCGAGGGTGAGGGCGGAGGGCGGTAGGAGCCACTGAGTCGCGATGCTCGTGCACCCCCTTTACTTGGCATGGGGTTTAGATAATGAAACTCTCGTCCTCGGGTCCGGCTCTCGGGCTGGTCTCGGCCGTCATTTGGCAAGCCAGTCGCGATGCCATGGACAAGACCAGAGGGTGAGGGCCGGAGGGCCGGTAGGAGCCATGAGTCGCGATGCTCACGCACCCCCCTTTAACGTGCAAGATTCCTCACCCAGGAAAAGGCACCAAATAACAAGCATGGTGGAGCGAGAGCATAATCCTAAGGAAAACGTAAAAAGGATACATGCCGCTGGGACAGGCCCGAGCGGCTTGGGGATGATGCAGCCCGAGGGGTGCCCCCAGCGAGATAGGCTAGTGACATGAAATAAAGGGATACATGCCGCAGATGCGGACCCACGGCCCGGGAATAATCTGACCTGAAGGCGCTCCCGGTAGGAAATAAAACTTAAAGATGTCACTGGTGATGTTGGGGATGAAGGGGTGTCGGTGTAGCAGACTCGGTGGGCTGCGGGAGCCGATCCTCCACGAGCCCAGTGCCGGGGCCTCGGGAGGATCCGGGAGGCTGGCGGCTCCTCGAGGCCATCTCCATCTCCGCCAGGCCGCGGCGTGCTGACCTCTCGAGCCTCGGGATGGCCCTCATGAGATCTTTGGTGCGCAGCAACCGCGTTTAGCGAGCCGTGAGGCATGCACACGTAGGCGTAATGGGGCGGGCCCTCGCATAGCGTCCCACTCGCGAGGGCAGGCGCTCTTGAGACGCGGCTCGGTTGAGCCTGGTATGTCGATCTGGGGCGTGCAGCCCACCATCCTCGCTTTGGATGGGGGCCACAGTAGTGGCGGCTACCCCTCATGACCCTTGACTCTTGTAGCTCTGAATGGCCTTCTTGGCAGCGAACTCACGAGGTTCGACCCTCCTTGCCTTGCTCACCTTTGCGGAAGCGTTCTTGAAGCACGCCTCCACGTGGTGCCCAAGCGCCTCCCTCGTGACTTGGCGAGGTCGGCGGCCCTCGAGGAGAGCCCCGAGCCCGGCTGAGGAGGCGCCAGGCGCCTTTCCTATGCGATAGAAGGAGGCTCCCCCGGCGGTGCGGGCCACAGGGGCCCGCCTCTTGAGGAGCCGGGCGGTCAATGTCTTCTTCTTCTTGGAGTGCGGCCTCGGGAGGCCTCCTGCTCTTGTAGTGCAGGTCTTCTAGCGATGCGGCTGAAAGGCTCGCTCCGGGAGCACAACTGCGTCTCTCTCTTCACAGGCACCGTGATGACCCCGCCGCTTCCTGGCATCTTGAGGATGTTGTAGCCATGGTGGGTTACGGCCATGAATTTGGCCAGCGCCGGGTACCCGAGGATGGCGTTGTATGGCGGCGAATGTGGGCGACGTCGAAGTCGATGAGCTCGATGCGGTAGTTGTCGCGAGCCCCGAAGTTGACAGGAAGGCGGACCTGCCCGATCGGGACCGTGGAGCCGTCGGTGACTCCGGAGAAAGGCTTGGTTGGCTAAAGCTGACTGTAAGGCACTTGAAGATTGTTGAATGTTTCCACGCAGACGGGGCGTTGAGTCCTGCCCGCCGTCAATGAGGGTCTTGGTGACCAGCACGTTCTTGATGATTGGGGAACAAATCATCTGGAGAACTCCGGCTGTGGCGCAAGACTTGAGCTGATCCGCCGAGCTGAGCGTGATGGCGCACGCCGACCACACGAGAGGCGCGTGGCCTCGAGCTTGGGGAGGACTGCATTCACGCCAGGCGAACTTCTTGAAGATGCGCTGAGAGGCTGGGGCTTGAGCTCCGCCCAGGATGCAGGCGATCGCACGCGGTTCCTGGAAGCCCCCAGCCCCCTCGTCCTGATGACGGTCCTCAATTCTCCTTGGCTGCGGCGGCAGCGGAGGGAGGCCTGCGTTCCCCTGCGGGCGATCCTCGCGAGGCTGATCCCTCCAGCCTCCCTCGCAAGGCGGGTCTTGCCAACGGTCCTCGCGAGGTTGGTCGCGCCACCCTTGGCGCGGGCCGCGGTCTTCCCAGCGTCCTGCATTCCTTCCTCCTCCTCGGCCGTAGCCCCGGTCGCTGCGCTCGGTGTCTGCCGACCCTTCCTTCAGCGTCTGACCAGAGCTCTTGGCATTCATTGGTGTTGTGGGTGTGGAGGTCGTGGTACCTGTGATACCGGCCGCCCTTGGAGGACTCGGGCTGATCTACGCCTCGCTTGGTATGCGGTTGACGCGGCACGGCAGCCCCTTGCGCTTCACGTCCTTGGCCTTGGACTTCTTTTCTTGGGATCTGCGGCGAGCGGCTCGAGGAGGGAGGCGCCCCTCCTCAGCCTGGCGCACTTGGTCGCCAAGTTGAACAGCTCCAAGGAGGTGCACAGATCTTCATGCATCGCCAGCTCCTCCTTCATCTTGGCGTCGCTCACGCCCGTCGGAGAAGGCGAGATGATGGCCTCCTCCGTTACCACAGGGATCTTGAGGCGTGCGTTGTTGAAGCTGGATGTACTTTGCAGGGGTTTCCCACAGGCTGCTTGATTCGGCGCATGTCGCTTTCGCGGCGGTGGCGGTCGCAGTACCACAGAAGTTGGCGATGAAGCGGGTGCGCATCTCGGCCGAGAAGAGATCGTGCACAGGGCGGTCAGGAGCAGTGCGGGCTCCGTCCTTGAGCGCCATGGGAAACCAGTTCGCCATGACCTTTTCATCCCGTTGGCAGCCTCGATGCCCAGCTTCGTAGAGTTGGAGGAACTCCGTAGGGGTCAGTGCCGTCGTGGCGAGGAGGCAGGTGCAGCTTGAACTTGGCGGGCCACGTGACGCAGCGCAGCTTCGGAGGTGAAGCGGCAGCCCGCCGTGGCATGGGGGTCTCGGATGTGAAGAGCTTGGTCTTGTGGGCCTCCTGCGCGCGGCTCGGGCAGCGCGAGGTCTGACGTCTTTGGGCGGGGGCGCTTCGGGCGGCTTCTCGTGGGCGAGGAACTTCTTGACAGCTCTGCTCTTGTCGCGCGGCGCTGGCGGGCGGAGTTCCGCCGAGCGCGCGCCTTGGGCCAGGCGCCTTCTTGAGAGGAGGCGGTGGCGCCGAGCTTCATCGCCAGCAGCGAAGCGAGTGCGGTGCGGCCGAGGCAGACGGTCTGGCGCCTCTGCAGCGTGACGAGCTTCAGCGACTTCGGTCGAGCCACTCTTCGTAAACGTCGTCGGCAAGGCGGTAGCGTGGGCTTCGTTTACCACGATGAGTGCAGCTCGGGCCTCCATGGCAGCGGCGAAGCGCGCGTGGCGAAAGAACCAGCGGGGTGGCGAAAGCGTGGCGGTGCGGCCATCCCGCCTCATGGGCCAGTCTTTGGGGCGATGCTTGCTGCTCGTTCCCCGCCGGGCGATGGCGGCGTTGACGGCAGGTGACGAGAGCAGCGAGGCGCCCGCCAGGAGCTGTCTGGCGACATGGGAGGCGAGGGCGGCTCGGCGCTCGACGCTGAGCCTCACAGGCGTCCGGACATGGTTGCGGTGGTCGGGGAAGAACGAGGCTGACGAAGGCAGATTCGGCGCACCTACCTAAGCAGCGCCAAATGTCGGATTTCGGGTTCAGCAGACCCTTGAGGTTCGAACCTTTGGGGTGCGCGAAGATCAACCCTCCACCGTCTCGCACCTCGCCCGAATCGCTGGGACCTAAACTACTAACGAGCAGCACAAGAGACCACGAGATTTATCTTTGGTTCGGGCCACCATTGTGGTGTAATACCCTACTCCAGTGTGTGGTGTGGTGGATTGCCTCTTGGGCTGATGAGGAACAATACAAGGAAGAACAGCCTCGTGAGGGTCTATTCTTGGCGAGTGCGATGAACTGCTAGGTGGGGTTCAGTCGCTCTAGCTACTGGTTTCTTGAGGAGGATTCGGATCTCGGTCCATCGTCTTATCGGGTCCCCCTGCTCTGGGGGTGGCTACTCCTATTTATAGGCGAAGTCCCTGGGCCTCTTCCCAAATATTGAACGGGAAGGGCGCCAACAATTGGCCATTTTGAAGGGGAACAGCGGGTACACTTATCCTGACTAAAGTTGGTCCTCGCCTGCCAAAGGCTTTGGTGATGGCCTTTGCTTGGGCTCCACAATGACTCCTTCCGGCCGTTGGGCTGGTCTTGGTCTTGTTGCACCAAAGCGGATGCCTTTGCTTGATGCTCTCGCTGCGCTTGCTCCCTTTGCACCAAAGAGGAAAGGAGGACAACTGGGCTGGCGCCCGACCGGCGCCCTCGGTCGTCATGGCTTGCGTCATGGGCACCTCGCGAGGTACCCTGCCTTGAACTCTCCGCCTCCTCATGAGCCAGCCTGACGAGGCCGTACCTGAGGAAGCTCCTTGTCGTCCGCCCCGCGAGGCTTGGCCCCTCGCGAGGGTCTTGAGCTTGCGTTGATGAAGATGGGCCGTGATGGGCCTCCTCCAAGCCACGCCGCAGGCCGCAGGCAGGCAAGTCTGGGGACCCCCGTTCCCAGAACGCCGACACGTTTGAAACGCTCTTGTTCGACGGGATCCTCAGGCACGACAAATTCGTCGTCGTTGAGGCTTGCCTCGTCTTCGGAGGGAGGCATGTAATTATCGTCCTCTACCTCTTTGTCTGCCGCTCTCTCATGAGGGCTGGCTTCTCCATCCTCCTGTGCTAAATCCTGCTTTGGAGGGGTTGTCTTGACCTTTGTCCGGTGTTATTATCTCCCGTGCCGGAATCGCCGTTTTTGCTTTGGCGGGATTTAGAGCGGCGCCGCTGACGCCGGCGCTTAGGCTGCTTCTTGGAGGGGTCATCCTCCGTTGTTCCATCGTTGTTCCCTTCTTTTGGGGTGTCCACCATGTATATGTCATACGACGAGGTGGCCTACCAGTGACCTATAGGCGCTGGTTCTTGTTCGTCTCTTGCATCGGCGTCCATACCGTCGATGTCTTCGGAGTCGAAGTCGAGCATGTCGGTTAAATCATCGATAGTGGCTACGAAGTGGGTGGTGGGTGGGCTTTGAATTTCTTCGTCGTCCGCATCCCAACCTTCTTGACCATAATCCGGCCAGGGCTCTCCTGATAAAGAGAGAGACTTAAGTGAGTTCAGGATGTCCTTTGAAGGGCGAGTCTTTGAAAGATATCCGCGGCGGTGAACTCCATGATCGGCGTCCAATCGGATTCGCTTGGCAGGGGCGCGGAGGGTTCGGAGTCCGGAGAGGAGTCTGGCACCTTGGAGTCACGGGCTTTGCAGAGGACAAGGCTGGTGTTCGGCTCGATCACCGTAGAGATTGGAGCCCTCGAGGCGGTGTCCAGCCACCCATCCTCGATCGGCGCAGTCGGCTCCGAGCTAAGGGTCGGAGCGGACATGGGTGAGGCCTCTAGGGCACTGTTCGGTGGCAGAGCTAGATCATGCCCATCGTAACAGTACGGCGCACTCGGCTGTGGCTCGAACCCGTCGAAGATCAAGTCTCTGCGGACGTTAGCTGTGTAGTTCAAACTTCCAAATCTGACCTGATGGCCAGGGGCGTAGCTTTCGATCTGCTCCAGATGGCCAAGCGAATTGGCCCGCGGATGCAAAGCCGCCCGAATCTGAAGATCTATCCGGGAGAAAAGTCTCACCCTGGACCGCATCGTTGTTGATGATCGGAGGAGCCATCGGGCCTAAAGATGGCGACGCAGAGGAACTCTCAATGAAAGCACCAATGTCGGTGTCAAACCGGCGGATCTCGGTAGGGGGTCCCGAGCTGTGCGTCTAGGCGGATGGTAACAGGAGACAAGGGACACGATGTTTTTACCCAGTTCGGGCCCTCTCGATGGAGGTAAAACCTTACTCTGCTTGATTAATATTGATGATATGGGTAGTACAAGAGTAGATCTACCACGAGATCGAGAGGCTAAACCCTAGAAGCTAGCCTATGGTATGATTGTTGTCCGTCCTCAGACTAAAACCCTCCGGTTTATATAGACACGAGAGAGGGCTAGGGTTACAGTCGGTTACAATGGGAGGATATCTACATATCCGTATCGCCAAGCTTGCCTTCCACGCCAAGGAAAGTCCCATCCGGACACGGGACGAAGTCTTCAATCTTGTATCTTCATAGTCCAGTAGTCCGGCCAAAGGTTATAGTTCGGCTATCCGGACCCCCCTAATCCAGGACTCCCTCGGGGGGCTCACGGAGTTAAGGAAGAACCACCCTTGGCGGGGGCGGGGGCTCATGGGAGAGGTACCCCACTATCTATCTTAGGGTTCAGTGGGGGCCTAGAGGGCTGGCAGGCGGCGGTGGCGAAGTTGTTTCACGGCAATGGCGGGCGCTGGCCGGGCAGTTCGGCCGGTGGTGGTGGCGGCTCGTGGGGTGCGGTTGAAGATGAACTGCAGGCCCTCCCTAAACTACATGTCAAGTGCCTCTCTGCTACCATTGCGTTCAGTTTCGATAGTAGCATTCAGATTCCACGGTAAATTTCAGTTTCGACAGTTAAGTTCAGAGTCAACAGTTTTTACCTCATCTGTTGTAGTCAGGTGGTTTTTGGTGATGTTAATTTTACATCCATTTTACATCATCTATTGGAGATGCTATTAGAATCCCACTTGAGATTGGCGATGTCTGTCTTGTGCTACTTCAGCCTTGGCGTCTTACGGCTCACCGGAGCTGCTCCAACGACGAGCGATCCATCACAACAGAAAGCGGTGCTCGGACACCGTCTCTGATTCCTCGAGATCTTCCTCCACACCTCCGACAGCCACCTCTGCCTCAAGCTTCAAATGACCAACCCAATGATCTTTGAGGTCGACACGGCTACGGCAAAGAGGTTGTACACTTGTTGCATCACTTATTATTATACATTCACGTCGATCCATTAGGGCTATTTTGGTTCAACGGAAAAACATAGCAATAGGGAATTTTCCAATGGCACTCTACTATTCAATTATTCATGCATTTTGTTGAAACGAATGAAGCAAAACATCCACCTGGACCTACTTTTCAAAATCCTATGCATGAAAACAAGACGAAGTGCATTAGTGCCAGAATAACATTCTAACTGTACATGCTTTCATATGGTTTCTCTTTATTTTGGCCATGTTTTTTCTTTGCATTCCTCTGCTCTTCCAATTCCTGTAAACCAAACACCCAAGTTGACAGAAATCATGTGTTTACAAATGCTCTGTTTACCATGTGCATTTTCTATCCTATTCCGGTGTTTTTCCTATCCCTGCGTTTTAAGAATCATGCAAGCCAAATGAGCCCTTACAGAATTACTTCAGTTACAGGTACGTGTCAAAGGGAACTTTGTGTGGTTTGTCCTGCTCCTGCCGCGACGTCGTCCACCTCACCTGAGCTGCTCCATCGACAAAAGCATCCACCAAACCAGACATCACGACTCCTGACCGTATTTCGCCGCCTCAGATCTCCTTCCCTGCTGCCGGCACCCACCCCAACGGCATCACTATCATTGACTCAGCAGATGAACCTGAGGAGTACATGGGTCCACAAGAGAGGTCGCACTCTTTTGTTTCTGCTTATGTTATGCATTGCTTAAACTTACCTGCTACTTTATCGTCCTGTTCAGCTCTTGGACTCCCAACTCAGGTCCAAATTAATGTTCAAACTTGAGTTCTAAATTAGTTGTGGGGCACATATCGAGGCAACAATGAATAGTATATACATCCAATATCTGGTTCACCTAAGGTATGCCTATGTTGTTCATCTTGGGTGGGAAACAAATAGTAAAGCAATCATCATCTGTCTTTTTATTAATTTAAAGCAATCATCGACCTGCTATCATTATTTTTGGATCCATCCTTTGGTTGTTACCATCACTCTAAATTTCTGCATGCTCTCCTTACATAATCTCACCATATTTTCGTATGCATGTGGGATATTGTACACAATCATGCAGAACATGTAGAGAAAAAGAGAAGAGTTTTGCGCGGCAATACAATGTCATGGATACATCGCTCCATGGTGGGTTCAATGGCAAACCCTCCCCACCCCTCTCCAGATTGTAATCCAGAGGAAGATATCTGTTCTGAGGCGGATTCAGACGCCGCTGACCACTCCTATTTACCCCCAAGGTGTTTTCTCTACCTTGGCATGATGATGTTAGTCATATCATGCATATGTTGCCTTGCAGTGCCTACTTTTGACATCATATATGTCATCTGCTTAGTTTAGACATGTTCTGTAATGCCACTGTTTAGTTTCTATATCATATATGGGAATTATGCGGTCTCATGTCTTTTAGCCAGCCATAATATATGTGAAATGTGCAATGCCATCTGTTTAACCGGCATCATATATTTGAATGATATCTTGCCCATCCTTTTCTTCATTACATTTCCATTTGTCGACAATGTTTGTACATTAAACTACTCTTCCCGTGAATCAGCCATTTGGGTGGGAGATGGAAAAATCTGGAGTGAAAACAAGGCCTTGAGCGAGCGGTGCTACTGTCAAGCAGATCTCTTGTTGGGTCGATAGCTCCTCGAGAGATGGATTCGAGAGACAGATGACCAGTCCTATTCTCCCTCTTGAGGTGTATGCTCTAACTTGTGCAGTTATCTTGCTCATATCATGCATACGATGTCTTGCATTGCATAGTTTAGACATCATATACACAATATTCAACACCATGTTCTTAGTTCAAACATCATATCGAATGCCCTTTGTTTAGCATATAAATCACATATGTGAATTAAATGATGCGATCGTGATTACTTAGATAACATGTAGGTGAATAATGCCATGCGATCATGTTTAGTTATTCATCATATCTTTGCATTATGTTATGCTATGCTATCCAGTTTAGATAGACATCATATATGTGAAATTATGCCATGCTATCCATTTTAGTTAAACAATATAGATGTCAACTATTTCATGCCCTCTTTTTTCCACACTATCTATTGCATCTGTCTCTCATACAATGTATGTACATTCAACTATGTTTCCTGTTTATCAGCCATCTGAATTGGAGCGGGTGATGCGATATCTAAGCGGAATAAAAACACGGTCTTCAAATAAAACAGTGCTACCTCTTGGTGGAGATAGCACCCGGTTGTACATGCACAAGAACCAACCCTACCACACATAACCCAAACTCTCGCAGATTGTACCCCTACTGTGATGGAGAGAGAACCAGCTTCACCCAATCTAACCCCAACCCCAGCCGATAGTAACCCAGTTCCTGTTGACACAGCACCATCTCCACCACAGAGCTCCCAAACAAGAGCAGTTAGTAAGACAGCTCTAGGGCCCAAAGGGCCAGTACTATCACGGCGAACCCCAACTCCACCAGTTAGTACGCCTATTACTGTGGAGGAAGCACAACCAGTCAGTCGTACTTTAGCATTTATCGCATTTGATGTTGTTAAATCGTATGTGCGTATCTTCCCATCTTGGAAATATTATACTGAAGATGAAGGAAAATGCCAATTGCAGGTGTTTGTCCAGGAGTTATGTGTAAGTAATGTTATTCATGGCAATTACTTTGCTTCGTCCCATACATCCTACCTCCATGATGGTTATAATACAGCAAATTTTCCCATTTTTCTCTATAGAGAA
Source organism: Aegilops bicornis (assembly GCA_021605145.1). Taxonomy (NCBI): domain Eukaryota; kingdom Viridiplantae; phylum Streptophyta; class Magnoliopsida; order Poales; family Poaceae; genus Aegilops; species Aegilops bicornis. The sequence goes on along the minus strand of CM038671.1, from coordinate 575,834,260 downwards.
GGAGCGATTTGGAAACTTCGGGATGAGGTAACCTGTGCTAATACCTCTGCTATCTTCAAGAATGCTTGGTGGCGATGTCGAAATTACACGAAGAAAGCGTACTTCACCGGCAAAGAAACTCATCAAATTCCCTTACATTCTCCTGAGACACATTCTTTGGGCGATATTTGAGGGCAGCGCTTGTTACATCTTGGTCCCGAACCAAGAATGTGGTAAGGTCTATGAGCTCATTTTCTATTTTTAAGTATTATATTCTTGCATCTTCTTGTACTCTGTTCATGTAGAACAAGTGCCTAAACACGAAGAACAATTGTTCTAATTTAAGATTCCATTGCTATCATAGTTCAAAAAGTGCTAGGCGTTAATTGTGCATTTTGCCACCGCCTTGCACTTTCTTGACTAAAGCGCATGCTTATCTTGATTATGCCTGATTAAGCATAGTTATGCTAATGCGTTTTGCCAACGCCTAGAGCCTAGGCGCTTAAGCGCTTCGCTTAGGGCGCCTTTTTTAACTATGATTGATTGGCTCTTGTATCACTGTATTCTTGATACAAACTTATTTTTAAATTGAAGGATCCAATCAAAACTCCAATGTCACAAGCAGGTATGTTCACGCATGTTTCTTTATGAGTTTGTCTCTTATCATTAGCTATTTTGATTTCAATTTCATTTGTGTATACAGTTGACTTTCATATCATGCACATTACTAGCATCACAACAGAGCCTATAGTGTTGTTGTACATGTAGACCCGTGGTACCCATCTGAAATCTTGTTGTGCCGTGTAGTTTCCCATGCTTTGTATTCTTTCCTTTGTTGCTTTGTCTTGAACTGATATGATTTGAACCGTGTCTCTATTTTGATTTGGCAAGACAATGCAGTGACCATAGGACATAGATATATGTTTGTTTGATGCTTTTATTATGTATTAGTACTTGGCAATAGAAGACTTGGTAGTTTAATCCTGTCCACCTTACTAATGAACTGGTTCACCGAAATGATTTTCATATACTAGTACATGCTAAACTTGTTATGTGTACGCTTGTTTCTTCTTTTAGAATCTTGTGAGAATATTGGGGAAGAGTGCCTTATTAAGCAATGGTAAAGGAAGTAATGCGAGATAAGGTTCAGGATAGTGACACATCCTTGTTGGTCTCCAACAAAGCTGATAAAACTTGACTAAGGAAGACTATCTTGAAGACAATGAGACAACCCCAAAGATCTGTCTTGGTTTAGTGTTCGAGTTCTTGGCCACTCTTGCTTGCACAAGCTATTCAAACTCCTTTATCTGAATCAGTTCGGTTTCTTGAGTCTCAACTACAAGCTGAAAGACATCGATCGGTTGTCTTTGTGACAAGAAGCGGAAGGGCTGCGGAAGTCCTGGAGCATTCAGATGCATACTTTACGGTGCAACGACAAGCGTTGGAGGATTTTAGCGCCAAATAGGACAAAGCTAATCAGCTTGCTAAGCTTATTGCCCGACATGGTGGATACCGAGGATAATGTTTCTTGAGCTCTTACGAAGTTGTTTCAGTTATGCTCTTGTTTCTTTGCCAGCGTTTATTTACCTTTGGTGGCCAATTTTGACTTGAGTGTATGTAATATCTTTGCTTTGTTCCCTATATTTACCTTTGGTGGCGGCTGTGATGCCAGTGGATGTAATATGTGTAATAGCGGTAATAGGCTAGCCTTAATTGCTTGCTTATTTATTTCCTTATTGTCTTGTTTAGTTGTTTGCTTGTAGTCACTTCAGTTCTTTTTCTGTGTTTTTCTAGTGGCCACAATAGCCTATTTTTGGTAACTAGGCCAAAATAATCATGGCAACACACAGACTGATGGGCCTCCTGCAGGCCGTATGATCCATGGGCCTTCGTTCGGCCGTAGGACCATTGGCCTTCTGTACGGGCCGTAGGATCCATCAGCCTTCTTCTATACGGGCCTTAGGGATCAATGGGCCTTCTACGGGCCGTAGGTTCCATGGGCCTTTTACGGGCTGTACGATCCATGGGCCCTCTACGAGCCATACTATCCATGGGCCTCATACGGGCCATATGATCCATGGGCCTTCTACCAGGCGTATCATCATTTCGCCAATCATGGGCCATACTATTCGTGGACCATAATGGGCCGTTAATAGGCCGTATTTGATAACTCTATGAAAACAGCCCAACGGGTTTTTTTTACATGAAAGCATTAGCGTATTAACGGTCATAAGCGGGCGGCTATGTAACGACAGGATGAATTTGGCCCACAAGCAGAAAATGACAGTAACGGGTCGTATGTAACCGAATGCTGCAAGTGAGCCCAAGAATCAATGGGCCCTGAGAAGGCCGAAAGATAACTTGGCCTGGAAACGGTCCAATGCAATAACGGGCGTTAATGGGTATAAAGTGATACACTATTCATTACGGGCCAGTTTCACCACGGGCCGTTAATGGGCCAAGAGTTACAAAGGTCCTCATATGGGCCGAAAGAAGTCATGGGCCACACATGGGCCAAAAGTTAAAATGGGCTGAATCATATTGGACGGCCCATATGATGCTACTGGGTCTAATTCGGATAGGGCGTAACGGGCCCTGGGTTAGCGGGCTATAAATGGGCTATATGCGAACAGGCCGTTAACAGGCTTTCCTTGGGCCGGCCCGCCACATTTTGACCAAGTCAAACGGGCCGGCCTTTTCATAGGAATGGGCCTCTGTTGGGCCGTGCCACGTGTCACCGTATCATAGGCGCCTTCGATCCAATGAGCGGATGACATCTTTCCCAACGGTGAGCCGACACGTGTTTCCTCCAGCCAATGATGATTTTACACATGGAAATTCCCCATTGGTCGGGGCTGTTAACGGGTTATCGGATCCAAAACCCGACCCGATAGCTTAATGGCGTTCCGTTATGGTGGATGCCACGTGTCGGTCACCCTTGACGAAAGCACTTTTGTGACGCGCGATTTATCGTCATGGAAGTGGACACTTCTGTGATGATAATTTTGGTAATGTCATGGAACACTTCTAGGACAGCACAGGTATGACTATCTTGATTCTGTCATAAATTTGTCATGGATGTACATGCATGACAAAAAACGCGACCTACTGTGACAAACACGTATCATCACGGAAGTGTATTTTTTTGTAGTGATGATGCCTAACTAAACAGGATAGCATGACACTGTTTCAGATATATGATGGATAACTTAACAGGATATAATGGCATAATTCAACATATGATGAGTACCTAAACAGGATGACATGACAAAACTATATGATGTCTTTCTAAAATAGGTTGGGATGAAATAATTCACATACATGTTGTCTAATATCTGAGGATGGCATGATATAATTGACATAATTGATTCATATACTAAGCGGTGGCACTTTTCGCATGTATGATCTCTAAACTAAGTAGATAGAATTCAATATTGTGCATATGATGTCTAAACTAAGCAATGCAAGACACCATATGCATCATATGAGAAATATAAACATTGCAACTTAGAGCATACACCTCAGGTGGGATATAGGACTGGTCATCTGTCTACGAATCCTCCTCACGAGGAGCTCCTGTAACCATCGAGATATATGCTTCAACAGTACCATTGCACGCTCAAGACCTTGTTTTCACTCCATTTTTCCATAACCGGCTCAAATGGCTGATACACATGAAGAGTAGTTCAATATACACAGTTATTGTCGACAAATGGAATACGTAATGAAAAAAAGATGGCATGAGATAATTCACATATATGATGCACGGCTCCATGGCGGTGCATAATTCACATATATGATAACCGGGTGAAAAACATGGCATTGCATAATTCACATATCTCGATATAGAAAGCAAGCAGGAGGCATCCACACAAAGCATGTCTAATCTAAGCAGATGGCATGGCAATGCAAGACACCATATGCATGATATGAGCAATATAACCCAGCCAAGTTAGAGCATGCACCTCGGGGGATACATTGGTCATCTCTCTCTAAATCCTCCTCACGAGGAGCTATACGTAACCAAAGAAGAAATCTGCATCGACGGTAGTAATCGATCGCTAAGAAGACCTTGTTTTCACTCCAGATTTTCCCATGACCGACTCAAATGGCTGATGCACAGGAAGAGTAGATGAATGTATAAACATTGTTGACAAATGGAATACATTATGGAAAAAAATATGTACGATACAATTCACATATCGATGGTGGCTAAACAGGATGGCATTGCATGATTCACGTATATGATGCCTAGCTAAAGAAGATGGCATTGCATAATTCCCATATACTCCCTCCGTTCCTAAATATTTGTCTTTTTAGAGATTTCAAATAGACTACCACATACAGATGTATATAGACATATTTTAGAGTGTAGATTCACTAATTTTGTTTAGTATGTTGTAACTTGTTGAAATCTATAAAAATACAAAAATTTAGGAATGGTGGGAGTATGATATAGAAACCAAACATGTGGCATTCACACAGAGCAAATCTAAACTAAGCTGATGACATATAAGATGTATAATGTAAGCAATGCAAGGCGCCATATGCATGATATGACCAACATCAACATGCCAGGTTAGAGCAAACACTTCAGGTGGTAAACAGGCGTGGTCGGCTCATACGAATCTCCATCGAGCAGTTATCTTCCTCTGGAATACAATCTGGAAATGCAGGAGAGGGGGCACTTCACCCACCATGGAGCGGCGTGCATGACATTATATTCAAGACGCATAGCGGTCTTATCTTTTCTCTACATGTTCGATGCGATTGTGTACAATATCTTACATGCATAATAAAAAAATAGTTAGATTTTGTAAGGCCTAAGGGGTGCATGCAAAAATCAAGACTGTATGTTTGCAAATGAGTGGATGGATCCAAAACTAATAATAGCAGGTAGATTATAGCTTCAGTTTAAAAAGATAGACAATGGATCATCTATTGTTTGTTTCCCACCCAACATGAACCACATAGAAGACCCCAGATGAACCAAATAGTAGGCAGATACTATTCGTTGCTGGCTCGATATGGGACCCATGGGCAATTCAAAACTCAAGATTGAACGATAAAGTAGCAGGTAATAATAACCGATGTATAACGTAAGCAAACACGAAAGACTGTGATCTCTCTTAGGACTGTGTAGTCCTCGGGTTCATCTGCTCGGTCGATGATGGTAATGCAGTTAGGCGTGGCTGCGATATGAGGGAAGATGATCTGAGGCGGCGAAAGAAAGTCTGCATGGGGGATCTCTGCTGCAGTGAACGCTTTTGTCGATGGTGCACCTCAGGTGGGGTGGATGACGGCACGGCAGGAGCAGGACATAACACACAGAGTTTTCTTTGACGCCTATCTGAAAATGAAGTAAATCTATAAGGGCTCCTTAGAATTGGACGATTCTATAAACACAGGGACAGGAAAAACACAGGAATAGGATAGGAATGCACGTGCAAAACAGAGCATTTGGAAACATAGGATTTCAGTCAACCTGGGTGTTTGGCTCACATGAATTGGAAGAACAAAGGAATGGAGAAACAAAGTGATGCGACGAGTGTACAACCTCTTTGGCATAGCCTTGTGGACCTCAGCATCATTGGGTTGGACATGGAGGATGGTGATGATCTTTGGTATTTGTCGGGAGGCGGGAAGAAGATCCGAGGCCTCTGGAAACGGCGCCAAGGGTACTGCTCCGCTGTGATGGACGGTTCCGTCGTTGGAGCAGCTCCGCTAAGGTGTACGGCAACGAGGCTGAAGCATGACAAGAGAGACAACGTTAATTTGAAGTGGGACCATAATATCATCTGCAATAGATGATGTAAAATACATCACCAAAAATTGCTAGATGTAAAACGCATCAGCCGCGCCACGGCCGCTCCGACAGATCTTTGTAAATCTGTTCACTCTGAACTTAAGCGAAGAAAATGAACTTCATCGAAACTGAATTTTACAAATAAACCGATTGAAATAGTAACAGAGCATTGCAAAGATGTTTAGGGCATTCGAGCACTAGTAGCGAGAAGCGATGATCTAAATCGCAGACACTTTCGGCGGGAACCGCACTAGCAGAGAGCAAGTCATGCAAGAGCACATGACGAGTGCTAAAGCAGCAACTCACAGTAGCTGCGGAGGTCGTGCGACAACACGGCGGTATAGGCGAAAAGCAAGCGAGAAGCGGCGAACGAAAGCAGGAGTAGTGCAGCGGCCACCGGCAACAAACGAGCAGCGGTAGCGGCGAGAGCCGGAGCAGCTGCAGCTAGTGCTGTTGTGGAAGTCGCCGCCGAGGAAACAACGACATGGGGGAGAGACGTCGTGGATGATGTGGCCGGCAACGGCGCCGTCGATGGAGACGCCATGTCTGCTCGGTATCAAGCACCGGCAGCCCCATGAGATTGAATAAAAGATAAAATGCAGTGGTGAGTGCAAAACCTCCTTGGTGGCGCCGAGTTGGCCTCGGCTTCATCGGAGGAATTGGTGAGGGTGCTGCGGTTCCGATGGGGCAGGTCAAGACGGCGCTGTGGTGATTGAGGTGGCGCGATAGACGAGGCGAACATCGGGGCAGCTCCTTGGAGGTGGATGACGGGGCGGCTGATCCGGCGGGACAATGAGATCGACAACGGATCCTCATCCGGTGCGGCGGATGAGGGACGGCGAGCTATTGCGGTGGACGACGTAGTCGGGGAAGAGTCTCCGGCTGGGCGGCGGTCGGGAGGCCGACGGAGGAGCGTGGGGTTTTGCGGGTTTTGGTGGCCTCGGTGTACGAATGGGGGGGCGAAGGGGAGGGAGCCAAGCTTAGGGACGCTTGTCCGAAATGTAGGGTAAGTTACCAGCGTACCCCACCGGTTTTGACACCGTGACGTGGAGCTTCATTTTTTTGAGGGGTAGAAGGGGATTTGGCGATGTACGGGCTGCGGAGCGATTTCAGATGAGGAGGGAGTTCTGTGGCGTCCAAATTTCAGGATAATAAGGCGCGGCGCGGGTTGAAGAAGCGGGAGTTTCAAAGCAGGTGAGACAAAAGATACTCGAGCTTGAAAATTTCGGGATAACAAGGTGCGGATTCCTTGTTCGGCAGAACAAACTTAACGTCTAATAAAAACAATTCATACAAGACACAAGAGAGTCATGTCCCCTTTTACTATATTGCTATAGATGCCATTGAAAAAACTATAAGAAAAATGTAAAACAAATCGGGAGAACAAGATTACCCTGCATAGTACCAAATCGATTCGCACTTCCCTCAACAACAACAAAAAACAAATCAATTCCCACCAAAGAAAGAGTAATGTCCCTTTTATATGATTACAGATGCCATGATCTCGAATTTCAATTTTTGAATCCAGCGTTATGTTGAATTCGAATATATCATTAGGTGACCTTGCGGTTTATAATTGATGTAGTCGTACATTTTGATCTTCCATCATATATGAACATTTTACTCCACCATGTGAACATATATCTGTAAGCCTACCATATGGACTAAATTTGAATCAATTTTCCTTATTTGAATACGATTGTTGTCAAGTTATACAATAATTTAAATATTATCTTGATAACAAAAGACATGCATATAGCAGTAATCATATTTCACTATGAACTACATCTACCATACACTCTCCAATTCAAATATTTGTATCCATTTTATGTTGAATTCAAATCATAGTACATTATTGGTCTAGGTAGCGAGATGTTCGGGATAATCTAAACCATGTTTTCATACGTATAATTTTGGCTGAACTTGGACAAGTTTAGGTATAAGCCTCATGAAAAACAATAGATTCTCTCAACAAGCCTCGTGGTTCCGAGAGGGAACGTGTCACCTTTGTGTGCTAAACGATATACGCTGCCTCCCCTGATTTTATTTACTGAGGCAACATAGAACTATATGAGTGCCCTGTTAAATTTTGGAATTATTTCGGGTTCATTTGGCTTTTTATACATTAATTGAGTTTACGGACTTTTAATGTGCATAATCTAAATATGAATTGCATGCACATGCTCCGGTGCACCAAAGTGGGTTGAAAAAATCACATGTGTGTCCTTGGTTGAATTTCTAGGTCCCATGGAAGAAATGAGAATGAAATTCAAACATCTGGGCATCATGACTCGGCCGAGAACATCGAGAAACTTAGATTTTAAATTCATGTAAATCCAAAACTCGCCTGGAAATCATGAAACTTGGCATGGTGTCATGTCATGGCACTAACATGTTGTGGTAAAAAATTGGGCCAATTTGGAAGCTCGTGGTTCTAAGAGGGAACGTGCCACCTTTGAGTGTGAAACGATATACGCTGCCCCCCCTCCCCCCCCCCCTTGAGTTTCTAAACAAAGGCAACATAGGACTACATTAGTGCCCTGTTAAATTTTGGAATTATTCCGGGTTCGTTTTTCGTTTTTTATACATTAATTGAGTTTCTGGTCATTTAATGTGCATAAGTCAAATTTGAACTACAAGCACATGCTCTTGTGCACCAAAGTTGGTTGAAAAATCACATTTGTGTCCTCGGGTGTATTTCTAGGTCCCATGCAAGAAATGAGAATAAAATTAAAACATCTGGGCATCGTGGATCGGCCGAGAACATTGAGAAACTTGGTTTTAAAATTCTTGTAAATCCAAAACACGTCTGAAAATCATGAAACTTGGCATGGATGTCATGTCATGGTACTACCATGTTGTGGTAAAAAGAATTGGCCGAATAGGAACAAATTTTGGTATAAGCTTCTTGCAAACCGAAGCTTCTCTCAAGAAGGCTCGTGGTTCTGAGAGGAACGTGCCACCTTTGAGTGCTTGAAAGCGATATCGTTGTCCCCTTGAGTTTATTTTGGTATAATCTAAATAATGAAACTTGGCTTGGTGCCATGACATGGCACCAACATCTTATCAGTAAATTTGCGATCCGATTTGCGGCGCACACATTAACAATCAACAAAGTCATTTTGGAACAAGTGCTTCCACGTTACAATCGGAAACACAAGTATTATTGAAACCATGGGCGTTCTACTTACTAGTACCATTTACGTGCGCCACGCGTCCCCATTTTATTAGCTAGGAGGCGCCGTGCGGTAGCTATTTGAGTACGAGAGGCGTGCGATCAGACCCTTGCAGCGTGCTTATCGGGAGGAGAGCCCTTTGACCTCCATCCGTCGTCCACCTCTCTTCCAAGGTCTCCATTAATGGCGCTGAGCCTGCATTTAATGGCGTGGCTATGTCTCACTCGACTGAGATTTAAGAGAGAAAAAAGAAAATCTGAAAGCACGGATCTTGATGTAAGATCCGACGGACCTATATAGCATCCACTGCGACTTATAGCAAGACTGATGAATATATATGGACGACTAATTTTTTTATTATCAAAGAAGGGCTTCCCCCTTCCGATTTTCATTACTGAAAACCACCACAATTCACAAGAAGTTCAGCACAACTCCAGCCTAACACGAAGGACTAAAAGCTACCAGATTGAAATCGCAACATCCCAAGAGGCCAACAAAGGCCAAACATCCGCGCTAGAACCCAACATTTCACAACCGACGACACAATCCACATCCCTAAACCGATTATTACATCAAAAGAAACCAGGAAGCTGAAGGAAGCCCAAAGACAACTAGAAGAACAAAGAACGCCGTGGTCGCCACAACAAGAGTTTTCTTCATTCCAGCCTCACAACATTGATCTTCCATAGAAAGATAAGGGCGATTAATTGTCTTACATAATTAGAAAGATAATTAAAAAGCCACATGCGGCTCTGTAGGAAATACACAAGGGCAAAAGAAGAAGGAAGACAAGGATGCGGCTCACGATCTCTACTTTCTTGATGCGTTCTTTGCGGGCCGTGGGAACTAGTCTCCGCGGCGGCGATGAGCTCTTTCATGTCCTCAAGACGCTTCTTGAAAACATCCACGGATTCCTCCACCAGCCTTTGGCGCTCGTTGCGGAGCATGTCATTCTCGTCCATAAGTTTCTTGGCGATGACGCCGGTCCTCTTCCACAAGGCCTTTGGTCTCCTCCTGCTTGATACGCACTTCGGACGATCTTCTCCCTCGGCAGGTCGCGCTCGGCCCGAGCCTCTCATTGCCCTCCCTTAGTTGGGATGGCGCGGTAGCTTTGTTCAAACGAGGCTTTCACGTCGTCCTGCAACCTCGCCAGCCGGAGATCTGATCCATCGGCTATGGACGATCGCATGCATGCGCCGTAACGATCGTCGCTTTGCCCGCGAGACATTTTCCCAGGCCGCCGCCGAGCGGCGGGACATCTCTGCTGCATTCTTGGCGCGGCGGGACATCACTGATGCTTCAGCGGCCTTGGCCGGACGATCTGCTGCATCAGCGGTAGCGGTGGGACCTCCGTGCTACTTCGGTGTGGCGGGACCTCTGTCTTTGCTACTTCATGGCGGGACATGTCGGCTGCTCTTGCGTGGCGGGACATCTCTCGTGGTTCCGCTTCCATGCTCGCCTCTCCCTGGTGGCACTCTCTCGACTCAGAACTCACGCTGGCCATGGCAGACTCAAGGGACGGATGCTGAATGACTTGGTTGTTTTTGTGGATGAGGAGTTGAGGAGGAATGCGCGGTCATCTTGGCATACTAGTATTTATAACCGAGTACTAATATGCTCCTAAGTGGGAAACCGTTTAGGTTGTGATCGGTGTGAACAGGTTTGGAATTCAATATAGCGTGGTACTAATACGCTCCTAAGTGGGAAACCGTTTAGGTTGTGATCGGTGTGAAATGGTTTGCAATTCAATATAGCATGGAGTAATTTGGAATCTGACGAGACGCAAGCTCAAAATTTATTAACGGTTCTAGTTTCGAAGTGCGGCACTATCTCGGATGGAGTACTTCTTTTTCTACTCCCTCCTTTCCGGTTTTATAGGGCTTATCTCAAAATTTTAGTTTTTCCATTTTATAAGGCTCAATTTGGTTGTTCCCCAACACATATTCAGATTCCAAGGTGCATTAAATCATTGCATGCAAGTATTAAGAGAAAATTGACCAATGCATGTACTTTATGCATGCATGCATTGTAATTAATGCATTGATAAACATAATTTTTTGAGAAAAACAAGAGCATTAATTAGGTGCTTTTGCAAACTACAAAAATATTCCACCACTCACCATCTTGGTTGGTGAGATTTTGAATTAAGCCCTATAAACCCGGAAAGGAGAATGCTGTATACGTGCAATAAGCGGCACCGTCGTATATACATATCTTACGGTTAATGGGGCGTTCGACAGGAATAGCAGCGTGGTGAGCTCTAGGCTAGTCTTTTTCTCGGATGCATTAAACCTATCTCTCGGGACTTCTCGCACGCACCATCGTGCCACCCACAAAAACTTGTACTCACGAGTTTAGTAGTATGTTATACAGGAAGAGAAGAGGTGCTGCACGCCTTTTCGTCCTCTCACACACACGTCTGTTTTTTCTAGAAAAGGAGGATGATGACCCCGGCCTCTGCATGCGGGAGTCACACACGCATCTGTAGCAGCTACGAATTGTAGTGTTCTCAACCATCCGATTGGCTCTATCATGGATGTACCTATATACTAAAACATGTCTAGATACATCTATATTTTGACAAATGGAAGGCATGTATTATGGAACGGAGGGAGTGCTTGTCATCAAAATGGATAAAAAGGGACGTATCTAGAACTAAAATACGTCTACATACATCTCCTTTTATCCATTTTGATGGCAAGTAGTACTTCTTACCCAAAGGAACTTTATATCCAACAGATACAAAATATCCGTTCATTTGTTGGAAATTACTGATCCGATGTCAAGTAATTGCTGCATCGCCACCAAAAACCACCATTTCTTAAGCTAAAGTAGACCAAGGTAATCCCTATATTAGCATATTACTAAGTAAGCGAAGGCCTTTGTAGAAACATTTAGGGCGTGAGCTTGTCAATCTGAATGTGGAGGGACACAAGCTTAGCCCGACCAGCAGCTTAGGCGGAACTATCAGAAGGTCGGCTCACCTGCGTCGGCGTCATGGGATCCTTGCTACTTGTCACCTCCATTTCCACCTTGACGGCGTCGATCGTGCCTTTAGGCTCCCCGGCCGGGCCGTTCGCCTGACTTGGCCAAGTAGTGCGGCGGTGGGGGCGCCCGCTTCGTCACGGGCGACCGACACGGCGATAGGCGTGCCGATGTTGAGCATGCCGCCGACCAAGAAAAACGTGAGGCGGTCCTCCTCCGCGAACAGCAAGAGCCGTGGCTCCGACAGTGTCACTTGCAGCTGGAGCACCTTGCCGTACTGGATCCTGTGCACGGGCATGGGATGCGCGGTGCTGATGTGGTGGTAGAGCACGTGGCGGGGCCTTCGTAGCCGCATGAGGCAGACGCAGGGGCATTTGCGGTAGCGGCGGACACACGCCTTCTGGTGATCGGCGAGCTTGTGGTAAGTGACGTAGAGCCCACAGACTTCGTGCGGGCACTCCACCCTCCTGTGAAAGGACGGAGTCCACCGCCGTGTTCCGCGCGTTGAAGCCACCGTCGCGCCTTTCGCACTTCGCTGCGCTGGTTCCCGGGCCGCCGGCCAGCGGCGATTCGCTTGAGCAGGTGCCCTCCCTTGCTGCAGAAATCAATCGAACAACACATCAATCAAGAAACCTGCACCTTGCTCAATCAGCCGAATGGACGAGGTGTATTCGTACCTCATACACTGGAGGCGTCAAGGGGCGGAGGCACAAGGGGCAGTGGAGCACGGTGAGGTCCATCGAAACCTTAGAGAGCTCCATCGTCGGGTCCTGTTCGGTCTGCATGATCTCGCCCTCCTCGTGCACAACCATCTCTCGACTTGCGCCGGGGTATTACAAAGCTTTACCGTCACATATTTTATACTCCCTTCGTTCCTAAATGTAAGTCTTTATAGATATTTCACTAGGTGGACTACATATGGAGCAAAATGAATGAATCCACACTTAAAATGCATCTATATACATCCGTATGTAATTCATAATGGAATCCCTACAAAGACTTATATTTTGGAACGGAGGGAGTACTACTTCAAGGTGCATTAAATCAACACATGTAAGTATCAAAAGAAGAGTCACGGCATGCATGCATGTGTTGTAATTAATGCATCGGTAAACGCAAATTATTGAAATATATCGAGTGCAGTGCTTTGATGTGTGGCGTCAACTCGTACATCAACGAGAAGTTTGATTATCCTCTCCCTTGCGGACTTAACTGCACCTGCCTATGGCTGTATGACAGGTTGGCCACACACCTGTCAGGCCCACCTGTCATACACGCAAAGGCAGGAGCGTCCCTCCCTCGCCCATGAGCGTGGTGGCTGGCAAGAATAGGAGAAGCTTCGCTACACGCTCTCCCTCCGCACGCGGTGGACATGCAGCAGTTCAATCGGTGTCGAGATGGCGGAAGCGTCTTGTAGTACTCCTCCGGTCTGATAGTACTCCATCATTGTTCGACTTCCCAAAGAGGCGAAGAGCCAAGCGCAGCCCGGACGCTCGTGTGGCAGTTTCATGTGTAGAGTAGTCTAGGATAGCGTGTACCGTGCCTGTAAGCTTAAAATCGTTCGGGTCGGCTCCATGCTATGTGGCCGTCTTGAAGTTTTTTTTTAATTAAAATAGTCTTCTGGCCCTACTTGTCACCCTGGTGATTGTAGTTTGCACGCTCATCTGGTCAAGATAGGAATATATATTTTAATTTTTTTTCTTAAAGGGGGGACTCCCCGGCCTCTGCATCTGAACGATGCATACGGCCACATATATTTTAATTTGTGGTGGGTAAATGTTAGAGGTTGCAGCAAATATATTGTACATCATGGGTCTTTCGACCAAGTTTAGAGGCAAGCATGTGGGGCCGGTGCTATGATGTGTCGCGTCAACTCGCATAACGAGGAGAAGCTTGATTTTACTACACGCCTTCTCCCTCACCCATGCGCTGGTTGCTCGCATAAGCGAGGACAGGCTTTTGCTTAGTAGTACTTCTACAACAAGCTATCCGTCCCGCTCGCGATGGACGGACATGCAGCAGTGGATTCGACACTGTAGATGCAGTAGTAGTAACATCATTGTTCGTCTTCTCCAAGAGGCGAAGAGCCAAGCGCAAACCGAACGTTGCAGTTGCAAACATTGGAGCACACATATAGCCAGGCTCTTGCATGAGACAAAATTGTTATGTGAGCCCACTATTGTACTAGTGCGCATACAACTACTTGCTAGTATAGCCCTCAGAAACCCGAGAAAAGGAGTATTTGCCCTTCTAGAGATTTCAACAAGTGACTGGACTACACCGAGACGGAGTACATATGGAGCAAAATGAGTGAATCTGCACCGTAAATAAATACGCATTACTAGTTCTATCGTTTTCTCTCCGAGGTGCACAATATTGAATATACTGACTAGTCTCTTTTTGACACGCATTTACGTTTTTTTACACAGTACAGATGCAAGCGCTCATATACACGCGCATACACTCACCCCTATGAACGCACACACGCACGGCACTATCATCTTCAAATTCTGAAGTCACCATAGGCACCTCATCGCCGACGGGTCCATAGGTGCTTGAATGCCAAGGAGGAAGAGGGTAGCGGTTCCCGAGGCGTTGAACGGTCAATGATGCATCCTCAATTACATGCAGAGGGAATTAATTGGAGAAGCGAGAATAGAGCCAAAGACGATGTGAATGCAACAGAGTTTGGACTCTCATATAATAAAGGCGCCCCACCACTCCAATCCATCTACTCCCAAGTCTCTGCGCAACACTGCTCACTCCAATCCAAGACCAAGTGACCAGAAGCCACAAGCACCTATGGAGGCGATGGGACGCGAGCGGCGATCGGTATGCCAAATCATCCAAAGCGCCCGGCTGCTCGCGACCGGCAGCGTTCCAGACGGTCTTTGGCGACCACAGGCATCGTAGCCCTCGCCGACGCCGACTTCGCTCTTGCATGGACGACATGATGGTCAATTCCATCCGCAAGTTCACCGCCGTCAAGAAGCGCGCGGACGACCTTGCCGTACTGCTCCAGCCCGCGTGCCCAGGCTCCTCATTGCCTGCCACCCTCATCGGCCTACATGGTGACGAACTCTTTCAAGCCCTGGTGGCCCTGCAGGTGCCGGAGGTCACTACGAAGAATGTGCACCTCGAGGCTGCGCTCGCCGCGCAACGCCTCACCATGCAAGAAACTGTCGACCTGCACATCCACGTCTATGAGGAAATCGTCTATATAGGCCACTACAAGGCAAGCGAGGACAGAAAGACGTTGGCCTTCTTCCGCCGGGCTGGAATCTTTGGGCGCCATTGTTCAAGCACATCGACCTGGCCACGAAAGCCCGCTACTTAGGCGCCGTTCGGTGGGCGGCATACCGAGTCGAGGAGGTGGGCGTCGTCGATGGATGCATCTCTTCTTCTTGCCTCCTGTAATCAAACCTTTGCATCGCCTCGTGGCCTTAATGTTTTATTAGTATAATACTCCCTCTGCTCCCAAATATAAGTCTTTCTAAATATTCCAGCAAGTGACTACTACATACGGAGCAAAATGAGTGAATCTACACTCTAAACTATGTCTACATACATCTGTATGTTGTATTCCATTTGAACTAGTATCTAAAAAGGCTTATATTTATGAACGGAGGGAGTATATGGCATTTTTATTCCATCGTAACGTTTTCACTTTGTGAGGTGGGGCCTTGATTGAGCAAACCCACCCCGCCCACCGGCGTCGACCGAGTTTAGAATTAGAAGAGAGAAACGAGGGAGGAGAGCTAGCTGTAGCACGGACGCTGTTGTCAGATGGGACTCGTGTTTATAGAATAGGAGTACTGAGCACTCGTGCCTCTTTTTTTTAGGGAAAAATTAGTCCTATGTCTAATACCACTAGTTGGGTGCGTGCGACCTATAGCTGTCATCACTTTAGGTCTCCTTTTCGAACCGCGGCTACGCTTCACAGTACATATTTTTTCACGCATTTATCCTCCTACATGTACTCCTAGGCTATTTCCACGTGCTCCCATTCACCGACATGTGGGACATAAAGCATCTGGATCGTAGTGCATGCACGACTCGGAGCATATGCCGGGGTACTTTACATTTCAGACCTCACGAATTACATGCAAACCCCCCGCAGAAGAATAAATGAATGAATGAATTACTACATGAAACCGGATTATTTTCGTGGAAACCGGAGCACGTTCATTAAATTTTGGACATAACACGTTTATAAAAAATGACCGGACCTAAACCAGTCTAAGGGCCTCTTTGATTTTTCCCGCAAAAAAAAGGGCCTCTTTGATTCGCAGGATACTGAAAACACAGGAATGGGGAAAGTATGATGGCGATGAACCGAGACGAGGAGAACTCTAACTCAGTTAGAGGTTAGAGTCAGATTCTAACCTCGGACTAACTCTAAACCAAAGAGGTGTATGGATGGCAGGGTTAGATTGACAACAAATGCTCTATCTCAATCATTTGACTACTTTGGGCCCTATTTTTAGTCAGACTAAAATAAGTCCCTTGGATCCAAGCACCCTCTTGGTGTGGTCGGCACTTCTGTGGCCTCCTCCCGCTCACAATTGACATAAACGAACCATCTATACAAATCACACATGCAAAACATGATAATTTTTACTTTGTCCATACAAATGATGAAAGATCGAGGATGTCGCCTAGAGGGGGGGTGAATAGGCGTTTTAAAATAATTACGGTTTAAGCTTGAACAAATGCGGAATAAACCTAGCGGTTAATTTGTCAAGCACAAAACCTAAAACAACTAGGCTCACCTATGTGCACCAACAACTTATGCTAAGCAATATAAGCAACTATGTGATAGCAAGATATATGACAAAGAACAATATGGCTATCACAAAGTAAAGTGCATAAGTAAAGGGGCTCGGGTAAGAGATAACCGAGAAACGCAGAGACGACGATGTATCCCGAAGTTCACACCCTTGCGGATGCTAATCTCCGTTTGGAGCGGTGTGGAGGCACAATGCTCCCCAAGAAGCCACTAGGGCCATCAGTAATCTCCTCACGCCCTCGCACAATGCAAGATGCCGTGATTCCACTAAGGGACCCTTGAGGGCGGTCACCGAACCCGTACAAATGGCGACCCTTGGGGCGGTCACCGAACCCAGACACTTTGGCAACCCTTGGGGCGGTCACGGTACCCGTCAAATTGCTCGGGCGATCTCCACAACCTAATTGGAGACCCGACGCTTGCTGAGCTTTACACCACAATGATTGAGCTCGAACACCACCAATCCCACTAGGGCGCCCAAGCACCCAAGAGGAACAAGCTCAAGGGCACCAAGCACCCAAGAGTAATAAGCTTCACAACTTGTAACTTCCACGTATCACCGTGGAGAACTCAAACCGATGCACAAATGCAATGGCAAGGGCACACAGAGTGCCCAAGTCCTTCTCTCTCAAATCCCACCAAAGCAACTAATGCTAGGGAGGAAAATGAGAGGAAGAACAAGAAGGAGAACACCAAGAACTCCAAGAACTAGATCCAAGGGTTCCCCTCACATAGAGGAGAAACTGATTGGTGGAAATGTGGATCTAGATCTCCTCTCTCTTTTCCCTCAAAAACTAGCAAGAATCCATGGAGGGATTGAGAGTAGCAAGCTCAAGGAAGGTCAACAATGGGGGCAAAAACGAGCTCAAGAGATAGGGAACCATTGGGGAAGAAGACCCTTAAATAGGCCCCCACGAATCTGCCCGTTATGTGCAGAAACCTGTAGGACGGTACAACCGGTGCACGAACCGGTACAACCGCCAAAGCAGGGAAAAACTAACACAGGAAAAGCTCTAAGCGGTACAACAGCACTGGAGAACCGGTAGTACCGGTTAAACCGATCAACAACCGCCCAAGAACCGCTCCAAAACAGAAACTAGTCCGGTGGTAGAGCGGTACATGGCGGTACAACCTCCGGACCAATTCTGGAGCGGTACAACCGCTCCAAACACGGTTGTACCGGCCAACCTACAAGCTCTCTACGGGGCGGTACAACCTCTCTATGTAAAACAGGCAATATCAAAACAGCCACAACTTTCGCATACGAGCTCCGAATTCGATGAAACCAAGTTTGTTGGAAAGCTAGCAACAAGGGCTAACACAATATTGATAGAAATATCAATAAGAAGCAAATGAGAAAAGGCCCATAACAAAATGGTGAGAACCCTTCCTAGGATAAGACCGGTAAAACCTCCAACACCGAAAACATCATAGAAGACGCATGCGAACTCCGTTTTCGATGAACTCAAGCTTGCCATCAAGATGACCATAAGCTCTAAGACTCACAAAGAGAACCAAACAAGAACAAGGAAACATGATGCAAGGATGCAATGGTTTGAGTTCTCTACTAACGATACGATCAAGCTACCAACTTGAGAGCCCCCTTGATAGTACTGACAAGCGATCCTATAACCCGGTCTCCCAACTACCACCATGAGACCGGTAAAATAGAAAACCTATCAAGGGCAAACCTTTGCCTTGCACATGGTCCACTTGAGCTAGATGAAGACAATCTTGACTCCCTCAAGTTGGACCACCTTTCTTGATTGCGTTGGCTCGATGAAGACTAGATGATTGCTCCCCCATTGTCCACTATGGGTGAGCGACTCTTCGGCACATCTTCACAAGTCCATTGACACCACAATGGATGGCAAGGTTCAAACTTGATTGCTCCCCCATACTCCATTATGGGTGAGCCACTCTTCGTGTTGCTCCACTTGAACTTGCACACAAAGAAACTTGATGACGATCACCACTTGATGTCATCCTCCATGGGTTGTATGGGATCTTCCTCTTGACGCAAGACCATGGAAACATACCTAACCCCACAAAGAACTCTCACGTAGACCATGGGTTAGTACACAAAGCGTAATGGACAATGCTTACCATACCATGGGAACACTTGGTCCCTCTCGGTACAACTTGTGCGCTTTGTGTGTTGATCAACTTGAATCACTCTACGTACTTAGGCTAGATCAACCTTGAATCTTTCCAACTCTCTTCATTTGGATGATGTCTTGAAGGTAAACATGAATGATCACATAATCTTCTTCTTCAAGACATGCTTGCAATAAGCTCAACACTCACATGACCAATCTTTGGATAATTCCTTAATAGCACCTTGGTCAACTCATAAACTCCTTGAAACCAACACATGGACTTCAAGAAAAGCCTATGGACAAAACCTTGAAATATAACTCAAGGCAACCATTAGTCCATAGAGATTGTCATCAATTACCAAAACCAAACATGGGGGCATTGCATGTTCTTTCAAATGAGATATCCCACTTAAACATACAAGTCGTCAATCAAGCTTCATAAAATAAAAAACACTTCATGAAACAAAGAATGAGCTAACTCATCACGGAAGTCATTCACGATAGGGAGGGAGCCCAGAGCCCCTCACGCACCGAGGGAGGAGCTCGCCATCGTCGCTCTGGAGGAAGGCTCTGTAGAGCCCAAGCCCTGGGAACCCCTCCGACGATGGCCCTTGCGAGTTGAGGTCGACACCGGCATGGGTAGCAGGGCCGCTTGCCGCCGACTGGGAACTTAATCTTTGGGCCTCTAGAAATAATGCAAGCCTATAACTAAAATACCTAGAAAGGTGAACTAAATCTTTGGGCGTCTAGAAATAATGCAAGTCTGAAACTGAAATACCTAGAAAGGTGAACTGAATCTTTGGGCCTCTAGAAATAATGCAAGCCTGAAACCGAAATACCTAGAAAGGTGAACTGAATCTTTGGGCCTCTAGAAATAATGCAAGCCTGAAACTGAAATACCTAAAAAGGTGAACTGAATCTTTGGGCCTCTAGAAATAATGCAAGCCTGAAATTGAAATACCTAGAAAGGTGAACTGAATCTTTGGGCCTCTACAAATAATGCGAGCAAGAAATTGAAATACCTAGAAAGGTGACCTGAATCTTTGGGCCTCTAGAAAGATTTATTACCTCCTCAAGCAGCATCAAACAACTCCATGCGTGCACCATAAATCTATAGCAAGTTTGATCAGGATCTACTTTTCCAAATCAGAATTAGTGCTAGAGCAAGCAAGATCAATGATATGGCCGTGAGACAGAGAAGGAACGAACAAACTCACCCCTCTCGCGACCTCCCTGGTCGATGCTCAGCGCCACACAGCACGTGAGGGAGAAAAAGACCGGTGAAGGGGGAGCGGCGACCTTCAAGGCCGGAGGGAGAGGGCGGCAGAGGAGTAGGGGCGGTGGAGGCCGGAAGGAGAGGGCGGCCGGAGGAGAGAGAGGCGGCGCGCTTGGGTGGGCGGCCCTATGGGGAACAGAGAGGAGTCGTGCGAGAGGGGGAGCGATCTGCGGGCAGGGAGATTTTTTAGTTCTCTTTTAGTGGGCCCGAGGATAACTAACCCAATTAGAACCTCTCCACCGGGCTAGTTTTTTTAGCTGGGTTAGAGCAAACTAGCTCAAACTAACCCCTCTTGTTTCGATAATTTGAGGCTATTTCAACCCAAACTAGCTCTAACTCAGGGATCCAAACAAAGAGGAGTGTTATTGTACATGCTACGGTGTGGATCGTAGCACATTGTTTTTTATGGCCATATCACCACATTGTTTTCTACTGCTGGTTAACTGGGCTACCGTGGTTCGCCTTCTTTGGTTCACTTTGAGGCTGTCGTGGTTCGCACTCCTCCAACTTTGAGTAGTACTCCTCCGTTCCTAAATATAAGTCTTCGTAGATATTTCACTTTGTGGACCACATACGGATGTATATAGATGCATTTTATGTGTAGATTCACTCATTTTTCTCCGTATGTGGTCCATAGTGAAATCTCTCCAAAGACTTATATTTAGGAACGGAGGGAGTAGTATAGTACTAGTATATACCGCATCATTCTTTGCTCCTTCTTACTACTCCGACATGTGGGAGAGCCAGCATCCGGGTCGACGTGTCATGCACCAGATTAGGCCTTTCACTATGTGAGGGGTGCCAAATTTCTGAAAAGGCAGCCACCTACACACAGATTTGGCATCGCCTTCTTTTAGCACCGGCCACACAGCGTGAACGGTTTGGCATCGGCTCCAGCTCTGGCCCACATACATATAAAGTAGTACTAATATATTAGCTCAGATTACCCAACGACCAGTGTCTCAGGGTTGCTTCGCGTAGCAAAGGACAGCAGCGTGCTTAGTTTATTTGCTCGACGAATATGGCACCGGAGCAACTACATGCATCGGTGCCTTGAACTTTTTATTTAGCACTGACTGGGCAACATAGGGCACCGGTGCTAAATGTCAAAAAAACTACTTTGGCACCGCTTTTGGCCTACATAGTGGAGGGCTTTAGAGCGCGGAACGGAAGGGGGGCATCACCCCGGTCGGAGCGCCAGTAATTCATGACTATAGTGAGTGGTCATATCACAAGTCTTTCCAGTGAAGAACGCGTCAAATCGCACAGCCCCACTCGCTCACCCTCCTTGCCTCTCTGTCAAAGCGCCTACCCAAAAACTGCCACACGTACTGCCCGGGAAAAGCCCCGCCCTCAACTTTTAACTACGCGAAAATAGTTCGAGCTTGTTCGTTCTATATAAATACTGATTTCATCGTATGTTTATTCACCCGTGGGGTTGTTCAATGAATGGAGGGGCAGGGAGCACAAGTGAACAATACTATAGTAGTAAGTAGGAGTCGTACAGTACTCACCTTAAATAGAGAGTTTCTTTTCTTTAATGCCACGTACACAAATTGAAACGCTTGTTGTGGAGAGAAAAAAGATAATCACTCCACTATATATGGACGCAGGGCACTGGCGCTTGCTTTACTAGGGCTGCTCTCTTCATTCTCTCATCCTCTCCAGATATAAACAAGACAGCGGTAGCGACATTTTCTCTCTGCTCACCGTTGGTCACAGATCCGGCCGGATCCCTTCGGCAGGTGTGTGTAGAGGACTAAAAGGTGCATCGTTCACGCGGTCATCGCCGCCGAGGGAGGAAACCCACAACTGCCGGAGGGGCCTGATCCTCTGCCCGTGCCTTTCTCCCAAGCCTTGGCTGCCCGGCTGGGAGGTCCTCCGACCCTTCTTCCTCCTGTCAGATTGTCCGCAGATCCCACCTGCCGCCCGACATCCCCGCTGACCCTCGGTATAAGTTCTAAAGCGGCCTTGCTCTACTGCCCCAGCTCCCCACGTGTCTGCATCTGCATATTTTTCTACTCCCATCATCTCTTCCAAAGCCACCTAAATTTTTAGTATTATTAGAGGTAAAGCTACTTCATGCATTCGAATCTAGGGCTTTGTTGAAACAACGGAGAAAGGGGGGAAAGTTGTAGCATGAATCTAGGACTTGATTCAAAGAGGAAATAATATGGTGAAAGTAGTAGAGACCGGATACCCTTGGTCTCTTGGTTGAAAAGGGAAATAATGGGAAAACGCAGTACAAACTGGATAAGGAACAGATCTATTATTGGTTGAAAAAAGGATAGAAAGTGGCGGTTGGTGGACAAGTCAACAGAGTATGTCCAGGATTAGATTTGCTGCCATCACATAGTAAAAGGTCTCCAGGATAGATTTGCTGCCCTCA
The DNA here is from genome assembly GCA_021605145.1 of Aegilops bicornis. Taxonomy (NCBI): domain Eukaryota; kingdom Viridiplantae; phylum Streptophyta; class Magnoliopsida; order Poales; family Poaceae; genus Aegilops; species Aegilops bicornis. Next base: position 575,811,761 of record CM038671.1, on the reverse strand, counting down.
CATAGTAAAATGTCTCAGGATTAGATTTTCTGCCCTCACATAGTAAAATGTCTCAGGATTAGATTTGCTGCCCTCACATAGTAAAAGGTCTCAGGATTAGATTTGCTGCCCTCACATAGTAAAAGGTCTCGAGGATTAGATTTGCTGCCCTCACATAGTAAAAGGCCTCCTGGATTAGATTTGCTGCCCTCACATAGTAAAAGGTCTCAGGATTAGATTTGCTGCCCTCACATAGTACAAGGTCTCCAGGATTAGGTTTGCTGCCCTCACATAGCATGAACAAGCTCGGCATCACCACTTTATGCCTCCTTGTAGGTACATTGTGTTGATGCGTCCACTGTCGCATGTCATTATACCAACCTTTTGATGTTGTTAATGTAAGGGCGCATGTAAAATGAAGCGATCACACTGTTACCTTAGGGACATGTCTAACCAGTGTTATTGTTAATCTAATGCCTCCAGTGATAAGATGCAATTAAAGTGTGTTACAAATGGCACTCCTGCTGTTTTCCCCAGTATGATAAGTAAGTTGCTCCTTTACGCTGCTGAGTTTCTGGTGTCCCCACGGTCCCATGCCCTTAAACCAACTCTTTAGGCTGCTGTTGATTTATTGTGTCTGGTAAACAAGCAATGCCACCATTAAAGTAATCCCATATTTGAGGAATCTCATTGTTGATCGTAATGCTTCTGGTAACATGAAGCATTGCTAACGTTTAAAATTTCTACCGTCCTGCGTGATTGCCATGAACATAATTAAGATGCTTCTTTTCATTTTGTATATGTTTCATATATTCTTGTTGACCAAAGAAGCTGTTTACTTTCTATCATTTTGTGCAGATAGGGATATCCATTCACCTTGTTGCTATTGTGACCTTTTGGTGAACTGCACAAAACACTTTTTGGAATGAGTGTCTTGTGCGGTTCAACTAAAATTTCACGTGGGCAACATCTCTCAATTTTGGTGGAACTGCACAAAATGGTGATTGGAGTTTCCAAAATCTCCGTCAAGTTCTCTTTGGTAATCTCGTGCAACATTTTATTAGCCTTTGCAAGACGGAGCATCACTTGTCACCACAATGGCACTTTATTTTAGTGGAGCGCACAAAAGGATAAGAAAATTATAGTTGCACCTTACATGAGCCGGACAGCCAACCTTAATGTTCCTCAATTTTAGTGCAACTACTAAAGAAGAACACCTTGACTCACAAGAGCAAGTACTTCTTGCTAGCTGAATGATGCAATCTTTGCTTCATTTCAAGTGAACTGCAGAAAAAGGCGCATGAATTGAATCATGGAACTCCAGGCGGACCTCATCCAAGTAGAGCTGGAGGTTGAGTTCAAGGAGTCCGCTATTAAAGCGAAATCATGCTCTCCTGTCTCCTTGTTTGTGCTGTGCAAACATGCTGTGCAAACAGGAATACTCAACTACAGATGTTGTGACGGTCAAGAGCATTCGCCAAGTTCTTCGATTGTATGACATGGCTAGCCAAGATGGATTTAATCGATATTCACTTTATCAAAAGGCTCTAATGGGTTGGTTACGAATCTTGCAAGCTGGGAATCGGTGAGATGTGTAGGCATCTTTGTTGTACTTATTATTTGAATCTTATTTGTTGGTTACGAATCTTGCAAGCTGGGAATCAATGAGATGTGTAGGCATCTTTGTTGTACTTATTATTTGGATCTTATTTGTTGGTTACGAATCTTGCAAGCTGGGAATCAATGAGATGTGTAGGCATCTTTTTGTACTTATTATTTGGATCTTATTTGTTGATTACGAATCTTGCAAGCTGGGAAACACGGCATGATGATGCAGAGGACAACAACCATAACAAACAGTTCAAACTTGGTAGTATTATCTTTGTGAAAGTCGACAAATGTCTCGATCGTGTGCGTCCTGAGAATAATAATTCTAATTGTTATGCATGTTGATCCTGTGGCACTGATAGAACGAGCGAATGCATTGCTTGTTTTAAGTATAAATTTCTATTAAAGCTAATTAAATTTAAGTAAAGTGACCACTAACTCCTGTTATTACAAGACCAATCTGAGACCGGCTCGTGAACCCTCGTGTGGTAGGAGTAGGTTTATTAATGGAGGCGTTTGAATGCGCCGAGAGTGCATCTTCTGCCGGGCGTGCAGCAAACGAGGGAGGGGTAGTAACTGTTGTCGCCTGTACTCACTCGACTTCTTTGTTGAATCCAGTTCCCCAAGAGCTGAAAACGAATCGCTACCGCCGCCTACACACTCGTTCACTCGAAGAGACTCCAATGGCGATTCGAGGGGTGAGTCTATTGGATATGGACTTGACAAGGAGTTCCCCTTTGAGTTCGCCGTTCAGTCCTATGGCTGCACCAAGTTGAATGTGATGTACACCAACGATACGGACTCGGTGAAGCTCGCCTCGCCTCGATCCTATGGCTGCACCAGGTTACGAGCATTCGCCCATTTCGCCAGCGGTGCCGGCTGCACCTTCGCTACGGTGGAGAGAAGGAAGAACGCGACGATTCGGCCATCTGGTGCAACAAGCTTGTCGACATCCGAAGCAATACAAGATCATCGACAATGGGCGGAGAAGGACTACGTGGTTGACCTCGTGAGACCATCATCGACCCACGATACGCCAACATGAAAGAAGACGACACGAACACATGGGAGGTACCTGCGAATCTAGCCTACATAACCTACGCGGCCAAGGACGCATCGCATGCTACGACATGTACAGGCGGATCTTGGACATGAGGGCGTGTCCGCTTCCCGTGAATCGACGAGTGCGGACAGCTACGTCATGATCAAGCGTGCCAAGAAGGTCTAGATGTTGTACTTTATCATTTATAAGCACCTTTATCATCCGAGTGTTTCATGCATTAGCCTATGTGTCGTAATTATCTGTTTAGTCCGAAATATTTCTTTTAAGAACCCATTAACTTTGATTGCTTTTTTAGTGGCTATTTGCTTATGTATGTAAACTAGTTCACTTGTCCATAAAAAACTAGTTCACTTTCGGTGTGCGTGCTTTGAATCTCCTTCCTCCCAACATATTCCTCTCCTCGGTGGAGCCAGCAGGTCTCTGAATTTTCTCCCACTTTCTTTTTTGATGTAAACTGAGTTTTCTCCCAGTACTTTCCCCTAGAACCAACTCAACTGTCCCACGTCTAGCCTAAAAAATAATAATACCCCACGTACTATTAACTCATCAAAATTAAATGATATTTTAATTGGTAAGTTGAAAGTTCTTACAAAATAGTAATAATTATTATTTATATATAACTTGCCAAGTTAACTCCTAGTTGCGTACATAAGCTTGCAAAGATTTTAATGACGTGCAATCATGTGTTTATGTTTTTATAACATTTCTCCGTCTATCCCAACATGATATTTTCACCCAGCCCAGCAAGTCCGCAGATTTCGAGAAAAAATGCAAAATGGGATTTAAACAGGTTGCATAGATGCTACATCATTGTTTCACCCAGCCCACCAAATGGACTAAAAAACAAATGGACTGGCTGACATGTGGGCCAGTAGGTCGAAGCCTAAGAAGGCATTGGATTTACATCCAATGGCCGGCATTCTTCTTCAATCTCGTCTTCTTCCCCAGCGCCACGGAATGCTCCAGCCTTGGCGTTGTTTTGCGCTCCTCAGCGAAACGCTGCCCCGTCGACGGCCAGCCATCCCTCCACTCCGCACCTCCTGTTATTCTCTGCCGAGTGTAGGCCCACCCCAAGACCAACCAGTCAAGTTTCCCACTCCTCTCCGTCTGCGACTCCAAGGTGCGCGTCTTCCCCATCTCCGGGTCGTTCGATGCAGGGGCCTTGCCGTCTTCCACCTCGGTGCGCTTCGGCGCGGTGTGGTCAACATCTGAGTCATCGGAAGAGGATCAGATGTAGAGCTCGACTACCGGGACCCACGAGGTCCATGGTCGCATGCAAGGAAAGTTCCTCCTTATTACGCCTTTGACGTGCACTTTACGTGGGAAGGGCTTACGTATTTTGCGAAAAAACGTTCCCCTGGCGATGTGTCGGACCCACCAGCTATATCTTCGCACGCAAGGAAGTGCCTCCTTATTACGCACAAAAAATTAATACCCCACGCTAGGCTGGGACCCACCATAGTGGGTGGCTGACTTAGGGCCTACTAAGTTGACGAGGACGGAGGGCTTTGTCAACTTAGTCAATATGAACGATTATATCTCCGGTGACCGTGACGATGTCCATCCAACGGCCATAGTGCTTCTTCAACCTCTGGTCTTCTTGCTCCGGCCGCCCAAAAGCGGCGCCCGGTCGTGCCACGTGCTCCTGCCTCTCGTGGTCGGCTGTGATGCCGCGGAGGCCTCACCGCCCCCTACTACTCCCACCGTTGGCCGAGGGTATCCCTCTACTCACCCACACCCCTGTTATTCTGCGGCGATGGCAGCCTCACGCCACAGCCGAACCAGTGAACCCTCGTACTCCTCTCCGCGTGGGCATCCACTGCCGCGTCTTCCCCGGCTCCGTGTCGTCCTCTTCCTAGGCCTCGCCATCGTCCACCGCCTTGGTGCTCTCGGTGCGGCGTGGTCAATGTGTTCAACGACCGACTTCCATCGGAAGAAATCTGACGTGGAGAGGTGACAAGCGGGTCCTGACCACAGCCCGATTTTTGTGATTTGCCAAGTAAGTCGCTTTGTCAGGCCTGTTGGGCTGCAAATCTTTCAAGACGAGGAGATCTTCATTCGGCTGGCCGAGAAAATGGCCTATCAGTAATGAGAAATGGGCTGTACATTTTTAAAACACATCAAACCGGCAATTAGTTTAAAATATCTTTTTTTTTTCATTTCGAGATTTTAAATTACATTAATTTTTATGCATGGAGAATTTGTTGGATTTTATATTGATATACATTTATTTTTAAAATCAGTTTGAATGTGAGTTGAAATTTTGGGATTAAAAACAGTTCGGACAAGAAATATGCAAAATTTCGTATAATTTTTAACCATGGCCACAATATGGGCTGTAATGCTAACAAAAAGAATATGGGCTCCAAAAAACCTTAAGAATTAGCAAATGGGCTGTAAATTATTAGAAATAATGGCAGATGGGATGTATCTTGTTTTCCACAGATTTGAGGCTTTCCTAAAAAGGTTGACGCAACAAAGGATCGTTGGATGTCCATCCAACAGCCGTCGTGCTTCTTCAATCTCTGCTCTTCTGCTCGGCCCGCTCAAACAAGCGCCCGTGGACTGCCTGCTCCCTCCTCCCTGCGGTCGGTTTGCCTTGTGCAGCCTCACCGCCCCACCATACTCCCATCGCTGGCCTAGCCATCCCTCTACTCACCCACACATGTTGTTATTCTCCGTGACGGCAGACGAACAGTAAACCCTAAATGCAGTCGTACTCCCCTCCGCGTGGGAAACAACTGGCGAGTCTTCCCTACCTCCGTGTCGTTCCCTTCCTAGGCCTCGCCATCGTCCACCGCCCAGGTGCTCTCGGCGCGGCCTGGTCAAAAAACGTTACCGCCGCTGACAGCTCGGACCCACCAGCTATATCTTCGCACGCAAGGAAGTGCCTCCTTATTACGCACATAAAAATGAATGCCCCCCTGTTAGCTGGGACCCAGTATAGTAGCAGGATGACTTGTGGGCCTACTAAATTGACTGGGACGGAGGGCTTTGTCAACTTAGTCAATATACACGATTCTAGCTCCAGTGACCGTACGATGTCCATCCAACGGCCGTAGTGCTTCTTCAACCTCTAGTCTTCGTGCTCCAGCCGCCCAAACCAGCGCGATCGTGCCTCGTGCTCCTGCCTCCCGTGGCGGTTGCGATCTGGCGGAGGCCTCACCGCCCCTACTACTCCCACCATCGGGTCGTGCCATCCCTCTACTCACCCACACCCCTGTTATTCTGCGGCGACGACCTCACACCGCAGCCGAACCGGTGAACCCTCGTACTCCTCTCTGGCGTGGGCATCCACTGCCGTGTCTTCCCCGGCTCGCGTCGTCCCTTCCTAGGCCTCACCGTCCCACCGCCACAGTGCTCTCGGCGTGGCGTGGTCAGCGTGGTCAAGGAATGGCTTCCATTGACGTGGGCTGTACATGGAGAGGCCGATACCGGGTCCACGGCCGCAGCAGAAGGAAGTGCCTCCTTATTACGCATAAAATAAATATTCCTCCACACGGCGAGGACCCATCAGACGGGCCACCGTATTTCGTGAAAAAACATTTCCCACTGCTGGGACCCACCAGCTACATCTTCGCACGCAAGGAAGTGCGTCCGCAAAAACCGATTCGCCGACATTGCTGGGACCCACGATTACATCTTCGCAGTAAGGAAGTGTCGGCGATCGGGACCCACCTGGTCGAAGCGTCGTAGCGCTTTAATTCTGGTCGCGAACGTGTACGTACATACTGGTCGTTGTAGAGGCACGCACGTGTCGTAGTAGAGGCGCGCACGTAGCATGTACACGTACGCACATCGGTGAGGGTGCAAGAAAGAAAATACGGCCACGTATGAACATACGGGAAGGGTCTCGAACGCCTACTCGCGCATACGTACGGCCAGGGCTCGTGTGCATGGCTAGTTCGGAACGGAGAAACATCGTCGTGTTCATCGGGAGGCAACGGAACGCGTGGGAGCCAACCGGCTTGGACGGAACAGGCGATGGAAACGAGGCCTGGCATACCGCACAACGGAGGAAACGGACCTCCTATGTTCGGAACGGGGTCCTGTTGATCGGGAGGGGTGTGGCGTACCGCAAAACGGAGGAAACGGACCTCCAACGGTCGAAACAGGGGTCTGTTGATCGGGAGGGTGTGGCGTACCACAAAGCAGACGAAAGCGGACCTCCTACGGTCAGCAGGGGTCTTGTTGATCGGGAGGGTGTGGCGTGCCGCAAAATGGGCCAACGGACCTCCTACGGTCAAGCAGGGGTCCTGTTCATAGGGAGGTGTGGCGTACCGCAAAGCAGGACTCCACGGGATCTTTATTCATCTCAACCGTCGACCTCCTCCAGCCTCCACGGGCTCCTGTTCATCCAGCCTCCACCGCACGCTACTCCACCAGCTACTGTTCAACCATCCCTCCACCGTCTACTATTAATCCAGCCCTCCACACCACGGGGTCCTGTTCAACCACCCCTCCACGGGCACCCCTCCACCGTCTACTGTTCTTCCAGCCATCCACACCATGGGGTCCTGTTCATCCAGAGGCAATGCCACCGCTCACTGTTCATCCAACCCCCCGCAACGCCACTTTGTTCATCCAATCGATCGGCTTGATTAGCGGCGGTAGCAAAGGGATCACTCGATCGGGTTCGATTAACGACCATCGATCGATCGCTTCCGGGTTCGATACGCGCTGCGGTCTGTCGCCGGGTTGATTAGAGCCCAACGCCTCGCTTCGGGTTCGATTAGAGCCAACGCCTCGCACCTGCAGCAGACGTGTACGAGAAAGCACATCGCCGGCCCCCGACCTCCCACCGTAGCAAGCAACTCCCGAAATTTTCCTCCCCCTTGCTTCTACCATGGTTTTTTCCGTCATGGACAGCCCAAAGAATGTCATGCAGCTGCGTCTCCGGCCCACCCAGGACGAAAAACCCATTTGCTGTCATGATTCTTTGTCATAGAAGTAGGAGCCCACCACATCTATGATGATACTGGGTTTTGTCACAATTATCGTCATATGTATGACAGAAAAAAAATTCGTTCGGCCCAAAATGTCACGGATGTGTCTTTTTTTTGTAGTGTACTCCACCAGCTCCAGCCACTTCATTAGAAGCTTTCTTCCTTGGCGTTCTCTCAACACAACCTCCCGAAGATCAAGCCTGAGAGTCGTTTAGCACTATGCATTTTTAAACTTTTTGGTAACTTGTTGCCAAAGGGGGAGAAAGATGTATAGATCATAGGCTTCGAGAGAGAGAGAGAGAGTGTTGGTTTTTATCTCTTTGCACTCTTTTTGGTTGGTTTGAAACTTTACTTCGTGCTTGTGTGATATTACTTTGTGTCCTTGTGAGATACTTATTTGGTCAAGTGTTTGATCATATGCTACCCTTAATGCTTGTTGGATAATGCTATCTTTCATATCCTATTATGATCATTCACTTTGCTTGGTGATGAGTGCATGTTTTTTATCTCTATCATTTTGAGCGCTCCACCAAGATGTATGTGACATGGAAGAGTAACCCATGATCCTAATCCATTGTGCATTTGCATTCAAAAGCAAATCTTAAATAATGCACAAATTTAGGGGGAGCTCTTGCTTATCACATACTTCTCAAAGCGACGATGTTTTTCAATCTTATTTATCATTTGTCGAAGCTTTGATCTATATGTTGTCATCAATTACCAAAAAGGGGGAGACTGAAAGTGCAACTATTCCTGGGTGGTTTTGGTAATTCCTAACAACATATAGCTCATTGAGCTAATGCTATTCCAAGATAAATATTTCAGGAAAGCTCAATGTTTTGCATGGCATGGATTAGAAAGTGGACCCTTCAAAATGCTAAGGACAAAAGATTAGCTCAAGCTCAAAGCACAAGACTCTACGTTTTCTATTTTAGTGACCCAAGATCACATTGAGTCTATAGGAAAAGCCAATACTATTAAGAAGGGATGAGGTGTTGCTTAATGAGATTCTTGCTCAAAATGCTTAGTGATATGCTCCAAAACCCTCCACTACTTTCTCATATCCACATATGTCCTAAACCAAAAAGTCCAACTCGGCCCCACCGAAGTTTCACATCCGGAGCCACCGAGTTCAGTTGGCATAGCCACTGCGAAAAACCCTAATCAATTCGGTCTCACCGATAGGGATCCCGGTCTCACCGAGATGGGGTTGCAAACTCTCTGTTTCCCTTCGTAACGTTTCGGTCAAACCGAGATGAGCGATCGGTCCCACCGAGATTGCAATGCAAACTCTCTGTTCCCTTTTTGTAACATTCCGGTCCAACCGAGATGAGCAAATCGGTCCCACCGAGTTTACCTGACCAACTCTCTGTTTGGCTATTACCAAAATCGGTCTCACCGAGTTTGTGTAATCGGTCTCACCGAGATTACGTTATGCCCTAACCCTAATGACATCGGTCCCACCGAGAATCCTAACGTTCACATTTTTTGAACCAAATCGGTCCGACCGAGTTTAATGATTCGGTCCCACCGAGTTTGGTGATTTGTGTGTAACGGTTAGATTTTGTGTGGAGGCTATATATACCCCTTCACCCACTCTTCATTCGTGGAGAGAGCCATCGTAACATGCCTACACTTCCAATACATATTTTCTGAGAGAGAACCACCTACACTTGTGTTGAGGTCAAGATATTCCATTCCAACCACATAAATCTTGATCTCTAGCCTTCCCTAAGTTGCTTTCCACTCAAATCTTCTTTCTACCAAATCCAATCCTATGAGAGAGAGTTGAGTGTTGGAGAGACTATCATTTGAAGCACAAGAGCAAGGAGTTCATCATCAACACACCATTTGTTACTTCTTGGAGAGTGGTGTCTCCTAGATTGGCTAGGTGTCACTTGGGAGCCTCCGACAAGATTGTGGAGTTGAACCAAGGAGTTTGTAAGGGCAAGGAGATCGCCTCGTGAAGATCTACCCTAGTGAGGCAAGTCCTTCGCGGGCGACGGCCATGGTGGGATAGACAAGGTTGCTTCTTCGTGGACCCTTCGTGGGTGGAGCCCTCCGTGGACTCGCGCAACCATTAACCTGCGTGGGTTGAAGTCTCCATCAACGTGGATGTACGATAGCACCACCTATCGGAAGCACGGATAAAAAATCTCCGTGTCAACATTACGTTTGCTCCCTCAAACTCATCCCTTTACCTTCATATGCAATTGTTTTACATTCCGCTGCTATACTCTTAGAATTGCATGTGTAGGTTGATTGCTTGACTTGTGCTAAGTTGCTAAAATCTGCCAAGAACTAAAATTGGGAAAAGGCTAGAATTTTATTTGGTTAAGTAGTCTAATCACCTCCCTCTAGACATCATCTTCCGATCGTACAATATCCCAAGAAACTCAGAAGAGTATATAAGTTGGGATACTTGAATATAAAGTAGCGATGTGGGACTATTGAATTGAATATATGAATTAGTGATGTGCTGGATATGGACGATGGACCCAGGACCGGCAACGAAAGCCCATTGCCTAGTACAGACACAGAAAATAAATCTGGAGCACGGGTTAATATGCCACATCGCTCAATCCTGTTGATGGCAAGTTTTGTAGTTAATTGCATTGAAGCTTCGGATACAATAGAATACATAAGATGCATCACTATTTTGTGCATAAATGAGTTAATTGAATACATGTTAGTATTGCAAGATGATTATGTTTTTCATACCAGATAGTATCTCCATCGTAATCATGTGTATATGCATTTTGGATCAAACAGGAAGATACGGAACCTTGGTAGTTCCTCCAATACACAAGGCCATAAGGTGGTTCCTTACAGTAAACAAACCGACTTTTTTCATCTTGGAAATAATATGTGCATGTACTATTTCGTACAAATGATGATTATTCAGTGTTTTGCTTACCTGATGGATTATTTCCTGGTCAATGAGATCTATGCTCTTACCATTATTCAAAAAACAAAAGGATAACACTTATACTCTCAGAAGTACTCGAATCACCAAGTTCCTTTTAGATTACCACAAGAACAGAGTTAGAACTTCGTATCTCTAATACCTCTACTTAAAATGGCATTTCAAGTACTGCCAAAGCCTGCCAACACCAATTCATAACCACTTTCGGCAGTAGATAATCATGCCTTCAAATAATAGTATAATTGTATGGTGAATCAATCAGTTAGCTCCTTTGTACTTGCCTATCTTGTCGCATCCGGTCAGTGCTTTAGGACATAAATTGTCATGCTTTAATAGTTGACTGAGAGCTTCTTTTTCAAGTGTTTCACAATATAACTATCCATTTGAAAAAGGGTGCAAAAACGTTTATGAGAAGTCAATTCTCTAACCTACAATGGTCAGGACATGCCTGCTTGGCAAGGAACTTCCTTGAACAGAAGATTGTGGCGGAACGACAACAAAGAAAATCAAGGAAAGGCATCGACCGTAACTGAAGACTTGCGGCAGGCCATTGATGATGTTAACCCTGCCATATAGGCCAAATGGCATCAGACACATTACTGAAGTTGTCGATATAAAAATTGGTTTAGAATAGCTTAACCAATTGTGTGTTTACAAATGACATTTAGACAATGGGTTAACTTATAAGCTCACCTGATGAGAATAGTTTGCTCCAATCAATCTCCATGAGGTATCCATAGATTGTATGTATATCAGAAGATTCAGAATTAAGCATAGCACTATCGGAGAGGACAGCGAACGATCGCTAGGATGTCTACATAGGTTGTACGTATGTGAGAAGGTTCATAATAGAATCCCCGAAGAGCATGACACTATCGGAGGGGGCGATAGAAAGCGAATTGAACTCACATAGAAGTAATCAGGAGAGCCCTTGCAATGGGTGAACATCTAAAAAACTCACAAAGTTAACAATCCAAAATAAATTAGATCAAATTCAATAAATTGCAGCAATCTGCCATCAGTCTTACCAATCAAATCAATGTTATATATCTATTAAGAAGAACAGATGCACGGACGACCTATTTGTGACCCTGAGAGACAAGAGAGCAGATTGATAAAAGAAAAGCAAAGCAAGATGTGGTTCAACCTGCGATAAGTCCAACACCACCAACGGCCCCAACACCCTCACAAGCTTTGCTCCATGGCACTTAAAGATATGGGCCGACGCTTGCCGATGCAACTCTCCGCGACCTGCACACCATCCTGTTCAATGGGCGCTCCTCCTGGTTTAGATCAAGGGACCGACTCTGATCTGATACCTTCTTATGCGTGCAAGTGGGAGGAAGGAGGTGAAGGGTCTAGGGGTAGCCGCGCAGCTTCATGGTAGCCGCTTGTCTTTGTCGGCCGCAGACTGAGCGATTTGGGGTCGGGTGGCTTGGGGAGCAGTCGGCCGAGGTTGGTGCAGCTTTTGTTTCTTTGTTAAGCCTCACCCCGAGGGTTGGCCGGTGGAGAAGTCGGCGGGATTGGGGGAGTCGTCGATAGCCCGCAGCGTCATTTATGCATGTGATGGAAGGCCGCGGGTCATCGGCAGTGGAAGGCCACGGATGTGGGGGCAGTTGGGGTAGGGATAGGCCCGCTGGCGGGGCGTGCGGTGAGGCGGGGTGGGGCATGGCAGGAGGTGGCGGCGCGCTGGAAGTGGAGATGGGATCGGGGAAGGCAGGATCTTGCGGGTCGCTGTTTTTTTCTTTGCTCTCACACGTACCGATTTGGAATTTCGGATTTACTTAACACGAGGACTGTGGGTTCAATTACCTAAAAGCACAAGGTCTATTTTGCAAAAACACCATAATGGTGAACGCGCCAGAAATAATGTGTGCTTTATTAGTACGTAAAGATAAAGATAAAGATAAAGATTTACTATTTGCGTGGGTGCGTGTAGAACCATGTTCACATTTTCAACGGTGGCACATGATATTTCCCCGTTGCGGTAATTTTCCAGATCCACCCCATGTCTTCCTTTGTCTTCCTCAGCGCATCGCCTAAGAAAAAAAAAAAGGGAAAAAACAGCAGCGGCGACGAGGCGGGGGAGTTGGGGGAACGGCGGGAAGGCGGAGTTGGGGGAACGGCGGGAAGTCGACGAGACCCAGAAGCTGTCCGCGCCCCACGCGCGGGATGGGCAGGCCGCCTCGCTGGTCCTGGCCATGGCGGGGTCGAGGATGCGGTCGGCCTCGTCCTCGGCAGCAGGATGATGGCTGGCTGGTGGCGCGAGGAAAAGCTCGTGCGCGGCGTGAGCACGGGCCGGCGTCGAGGTGGTGCCCTTCTCCTCTCTTCTTTCCCTCTCGTCTGCTCTCTCGATCCCGTTTCTCTGCATCGCGTGGGGTTGGAGATGGCGGCGCGAAACGGGGGCACGGGCATAGGAAGAGGCCAGAGGAGCTCGATGCCGGAGAGGAGCTAGCTGGCAGAGCACGGAGAGGAACGAGGCCGAGCTCGGGCGGGGCGGCATGCGGCAGACGAGCTCGCCGGGCAGCGCGGCGACGGCCTGGATGCGGACGGCGGAGAGAGAGAGAGAGGGGTTCGGTTCTCCGTCGGGCGGGGAACTCCATCCCGTCCTCCGCCAACCTCTCCCGCGAATCTGGCCCGCCGCCGAATAAATTTTTCCTCCATGTCCTTTTTTTTGAGCTGTTTTTCCTCCATGTCCTGAACCACGGAGCATGATATCTGATGACGAGAGACGGCGACAAAACTGTAACGCGCGGCTCTGTCACTGGCCCACCGTACGACGATTTTCCTGCGAACCGGACCGGCATTTCATCTCAGCAAAAAAAAAAAGGAAGGAGAACCGGACCGGGCCAATGAGGACCCTATCTTAAATCTCCACCATTCCACCCTTATCAACCCCGCCCACAACCCCTTTCGTTATCTTTCCCTCCCTCTCTTAGGCTCCTCTGCTCACTACTGCTGCCCCTTCTGCTCCTGCACCCCCATCCCAGTAATGCCTAGCTTGTAGACAGTGCACCTACCTCAGCCCAGCTGCCTCTCTCCTTACCTTAGCTGATTGCTTGGGAAATTGACCTTCTTTGCTTCCTGTGGCCGTCAGTTCATCCTTGCCGGTATACTGTCAAGAGCAGCTGAGCGCCAGGCCATTGGTAAATTGTTGGAGCTGCTATTATTTGGTTTCTATGTCTTCTTTGCGTGTGGCCTTTTCTTGGCAATTTTCATTTTAGCGTGCGCTTAATTGGTATCCCTGGTTATATGCATGCTTATGCGCATAACATTGTTCTTGCCTCCCTCGTTGTGCAGTGTGAGCATGGAACAGCAAACACTGCTTCTCAGCTATGCCCTCTTAAATTGTTCCTATTGTGTGCATTTGAAATTGGATATCCTTGCTACGGTCGTGTATATTTCCAATTTCCAAAGCATCTTTGTCTTATTGTGAATTAATTATGCGGAATCCACAATTTTGAGCATGTCTGCCCATGTCATGGTAAACTAGCATCTTGACTTCTTGAGTCTGTTTCTATGTCCATCGTTGCACTTGCAGGCATGGTTTGAATTTCAGTCCCCTACTGTTTGTGCACCCTTCTGTAGTTGCGTTCTTTCTATCCATCATTTGCGCAGATTTATGTTGAAGCGATTTTTCTTCTTCAATGGACTAGATGTAACTTCGTCCGTTGGTTCTGCTAATATACCTTATACTTATCCCTTCGTAGAGTTTGATGATTTTCTTTTGGATTTCGGTTAGTTGTACCATCTATATATCATTACGCGCAATTATCTCATTTTGGAATCACAAGAGGTAAAGATAGTGTCGACTTGAATTGATGTTATGGCGTTAACGCAACCATTGTTGCTTGCACTTCATTCTCACCTTTGGTACATCTTTTTCTGGTCAATCCTGTGTCGTGGTGTGTAACTGTGTCTCTTTCACGTCTACGTAGTGTGTATATATACAGTTTTACACATATCAAGGACAGCTCCCTGTTTTGTCCTAACTTCAGTTTTCTAGCCCTACTTGTGCAACCACCATCACTCTCTTCTACTCTGTTCCTTCTAACGTATGCCACATGTCTAGGTAGTGGTTGTTACTCCAACTTAATTTTATTTTTTACTGTTTGGTCTAGGTGGGCATCTTGTGCTGAGCTTGCTCGCCGTTTGGCGCGCCCATGGCGCCCAAGAGCAAGCGTGGCAAGGCCAAGGGTGAGAAAAAGAAGAAAGATGAGAAAGGTATTGTTGCCATGACACCTTGATTGGCTTTTGCTTGCAATAGTCGGAGTAGATAGTTGTTTGCTTGAGCTGATCATTTGCAAATTTCTTTGATGGATTACTAGTGCTCCCTGTGGCCATTGATATCACTGTCAACCTCCCGGATCAGTCCGATGTCATTCTCAAGGTTTAGCTTCTTGCTACCTCACTTCTTCTGCACTGTTTGTTTTCCTTGATGCATGATTTCAGCAACAAATATTCCTTCTTTGCTTGGTGCAGGGAATTTCCACGGACAGGATCATTGATGTAAGGAGGATGCTCTGCGTCAACACCGCCACCTGTGCAATCACAAACTACTCCCTCTTGCATGAGGTATTTATAACGTTTCTTTTTCTCTCCATACTATATTACCGCAGCGAACAGCAATTCAATCCTGTTATATTATTTCATTTGTCGGCAGACTCGTGATGGTCACTTGAAGGATGGCGCTGATATTGCGACACTGAAGCCATATACTCTCACCCTGGTAGAAGGTACATCTTATGTCTGCAAAATAAGGATTTATTTTCTCAAGGCATCTTTAATCGAACCCAAATAAGTTTCTGATTCCCCCAAACCTTTTTTACTTAAGTTCATCTAATCCATTCCCAAAACGCGCATAACTCCCAGAAGCCTTTTGGCTAACCCAAAAAACAACCCTCCCCTTCCAACATTTTGGCTTCCACTGCTGCCACACAATTCGGTCCCCAAAACCCTAGCCACGTGCCAGAGTAAATTTTATTATTTCTAGGGTTGTTTGCTATAATAGTTAGCAAACAGTAGATGTTTTTAACATAGATGATGGCTAAATTTATGTTATACAACTTTAATTTTAATGCATTCTTTATTGGAGTTAGATTAGAATGCAACAACCAAAAACACAGGATTTTTTGGTAGTTAGGTTTTAAGAGCGGGTTTTTGAAGTTAACTTTTGGGGTTGGATTAGAGATGCCCTTAGATTGGTTAAACCCATTGTTTGTAGACGTGTGCTTTGTAAATTGTACCATTGCGCACCTATACACCTGACTGCACCTTCATTTGCATTATTTTGTCTTCGATTTCCATATATCTTAGAGTTACTATTAAATTCTCTTCTATAGTGTCTAGAGATAAACCATACATAAACCCTACATCTTAAACTCTAAAAATTCACAATGCAGGGGAGTATGACGAGGATAGCGCGTTGGTGCACATACGGCGGCTGCTGGACATCGTTGCGTGCACCGCCTCCTTCGGCTCTCCGCCACCTCCTCCGCCTCCTCCATCCCCCAAGGATGCTGATGCCACCAAGGAGCCCTCCAACTCCAGCTCCAAGCCCGCAGCAGCGGCCTCCTCGGGTGGGCGCCGCACGGGCTCACCGCCGCCCCTGCCGAAGGAATCAGCTGCAAAGGATGCTGATGCAGCGGCGGCCAAGGAGGACGCGGTCTCGGCGGAGCTGGAAGCGGAGATGAGCGGTGCATGCCCCGCCTTGGGCGTTCTCTGAGTTCTTCTCTCTTGCTAACCTCTCACCGCCCCTCCACTGTAAGTAGAACCTCTCTCACAGCCTCACCAAAACCCTGTAGTTGATCTCTCTATTTCACTCTTCAGTTTCATGACTACTGACTCGAACCGTAAACTTATGGCCAATGCTCCACGGGGAAGAGACGGTGCCCATGTGGAAGAGACGGTGCCCACATCTCACGCTTACATGGGCGCACGGAGCCTACCCCCACTCCCCTCGCTCGCAACGCCCCACCCACGCCCGCAAGAGCCTCGCCGTTGCCGGCTCACAGCATCGCACTCCATGTATGCAGCACAGCCAGCAGCAGCGCCAGCCGGCTCGCTCTCGCCAGCCCTGCCGTCATCGCAGCATCCCTAGCTGGCGCTCGTAGCAGCGGGCGTCACCGCCCCGCTGTCATTGCAGCATCCCCCGTCAGTGCTTGCTGCAGAGCATGCCGGTCGCAGCATTGGGCGTCCGGCTCGCAGCGGTTGCCGTCGCCGTTGTAGCATAGGCTGTCCGACTCGCAGCAGTTGACGTCACGGTCATAGCACCACGCCTGGATGCTCTTAGTAGTGTCCGTCGCCGCTCACAGCACCCGGTCGTCGCCGTTGCAATAGTGTGGCCCTGGCTCGCAGCAGGAGCCGTCGCCGTAGCAGCACCGTTCTGCGCGCTCATAGCAGCGGTGGCCGCTGACCGCAACATGGTTGTCACCGTCGCATCACCCGGTGGTCAGCATCACAGCACCTTGTGATCACCGTCGTAGCACCGCCTTACAGTAGCGATAGCAACAGCGGTAGCAGTCTGGGTGCGCAGTGATCTGAGGGGTTTGTAGCAGCAACGGCGCAGCCTGGCAGTGCGGTGGTCTGAGGTTGCAGCAGCGGAGGTTGAGGCGCTGGGGAAAAAGAGAGGGGGAACAGAATGATGCGGTCGCGGTCCTCGCCGAAGAGGAATGAGTGGCGGCAAACTCGTGCAGAGATAACTTAGACGCTTAGGGACCACATGAGCGGTGCGTGGGGCCCATGGGGACGCCAGATCAGAATGGGATGCCCGATGTTAATTGTTTTACTAAACTTATTCGCAACAAAAGAACATTAAGGTGCTGTAGTACTGCCAACATTTGAAATGGAACTAACAGGGTCCTGAATCAAACAATATGACTTCCTTGGGAAATTTTTGCAGCCTCAGTTTATATTTGGAACCTCTGCCTTGACCTATTTGTCCATATATCTTTGCTGTTGGCTTCACCATGGTTTGTCCTTGAGATGGTAGTTCATGCAATTTAACACTTTCCTCATTACTTTGAATGCTAAGCATGAGATATCAGCTTGAACTTTGTAGAGCTGAACATTTCTCTGGCGAGGCAAATTCTTCCGTTTGCTGAGTTATTTTAACTCTTTCGATCAGTTATAAAGCGAGTGACTCAACCTCGACAGGAGGAGCAACCGTCTGATGACCATCTCTTCTTCCTTGAGGTAATAATGGATAATAGTTGTATCTTTGACAGCACTTTTGCGCTAAGATCCCTGCTAAGTACATCACATGTGTCCTAATTGGAGAACTGTTGGCTGTCTTTCAGGCAAAGCTTTGTAATGGGAAATTTGTCATTGTTGAAGCTCGGAGAAAGGGGTTCTTTAGTTTTGGGAAACAGCGTGTTTTGTGCCACAATCTTGTCGACCTATTGAGGCATCTCAGCAGAGCATTCGATAATGTTCGTTTATCTCACATTCTGGTTATAGCTTTTATATTAGGGTAATATAAATTGTTGTCTAATAATCTTGCATCCATTATTGTATTACCTTTGTTATTAAATATCCCACTTAAAGCTGTAGCCACTTCTGGACCAATGAACTGATATATACTTTAGAGACGAATGTAGTAAATAACAGCTTGATTTTGAATCTATTTTAATGTATATATGCGTGTGAACATTTGTGTTGTGTGTATGTTTTTGTACAGTAATAACTGAGAGAAGATGAAGCATAATTAGGATAAAATTCCTAACTTCCCTCAGCTGCAAGATATTTGAATTGGCAAAGTCTATTTTGGCAGCAGCACCGAGTCCTTCACCTTTCAAGTTTATACTGCTGAAAATAACTATCTGCATTGCTGTATTTTCTGGCGGGTATGGGAGGACTACTTAACTCACAATTTCACTTGTTTAGATTGAAACTACGTACTGATAATTTGATACTTGAGCATGCCAGTGCATTGTTGTAGTTTTTGAAAATGGAATTTGCTAAAACTGTACAGTGGCACAGTGTCAAATTCCTATTCTAGAAACTACTTGTGGTTCTTAATTGCCAACAATTTTATAGCACCATTTAAGTATTTCTGTAAACAACTGTGTGGTCTCATTTTCGTATCTCTAATTCTTTTCTGTGACCTTGTTATATGAATTTAACCCTTTGTGGTGTTTCCATATATATTAGGCATACGAGGATCTTATGAAGGCATTTTTGGAACGAAACAAGGTATGTTGTTACCCTTTTTGGGTGTTTCGCTGTACCTATCTTTTTCTAAATTCAATGGAAACTTTTCACAAGACCGTGACTTTGTGTTTGTATTACTGTGTGCTTGGGCATAATGATTCATCTGAAAAGGAGTGGAACATATTTTAATGCACTTTAAGTAGCAGACAATAATTTGGGTTGTCTTCTAGAAATATCTACCTTCTACAGTTATGCTGATGTTCATATTCAGTATCTTCCATTTGGTGCTCCTCTGTATGTTGCGCTTGATTATTAAATATTTACGTGCAGCTTGATAATGAATCATGTTTTTGTAAACCAGCTGTTCCATGCGCCATCAGACAACAGTTTTCCTATCTAATGCTGCATCATGATCTAACTATATCTGCTTGTATGTTGCAGTTCGGAAATTTTCCTTATGGTTATCGTGCAAATACATGGCTTGTTCCTCCGATTGCTGCCCAGTCACCATCAATATTTCCTCCCCTTCCTGCTGAGGATGAAACTTGGGGAGGCAATGGAGGTGGTTGGGGAAGGGATGGCAAAAGTGACATGTTGCCATGGGCAGAGGAGTTCATGTATCTCACATCCATGCCTTGCAAAACTGCTGAGGAGAGGGAAATTCGCGACAGGAGAGCATTCCTACTGCACAGCCTATTCGTAGATGTTGCCATCTTTAGAAGTATTGCAGCCATCCGGCATGTAATGGAGAGTACAGATGTATCAACATCAATCAAGATAGATGAGGTCTTGCATTCTGAGACGGTGGGACATTTTAGCATCACTGTCACAAGAGATTCTTCAGATGCAAGCTGCAAGCTGGACACTAAGATAGATGGAAGCCGAGCCACAGGAATGGACTCTAAGCATCTTGCAGAGAGAAACCTTTTGAAAGGAATAACTGCAGATGAAAACACTGCTGCACATGTATAAGTTCAAAATTAAGGTGATCTTTCTCATATTCAGGTAAAAGAGTGTCTTTTCTTAATTTTCTCTCTAATTTGCAGGATGTTGACAGTTTGGGCATCGTGAATATTAGATTCTGTGGATATGTTGCTGTAGCAAAGGTTAACAATTACGAGAAAACTATTGTGACTTCTTTTAAGCCTGCTGATATCACGGATCAACCTGAAGGGGGTGCTCATGCATTGAACATTAACAGGTTGGTAGCAGTGCTTTGTGTTGTTTTTCTAGTTATCCACGAAGTTTATGCTGCTTATCCCATTTTTTCATTATTATATATATTTATTGTTTTTAGTTTGAGGATGCTCCTAAATGAAGCCAATGCAACTGGAGAAAAGAAGTTACCAACACAAAGTCATAGGCAGGAAGAACTAACTGCAGCACAAACTTATGCTGAGAACTTGTTGAAGGAAAGTCTTCAAAATCTTGAGGAAGAGGAGACTGATAAACAATCATTTATGAGATGGGAACTTGGTGCCTGTTGGGTTCAGCACTTGCAAGATCTGAAAAATCTGACAAAGACAAAAAACAAGGTGATGGGAAGGAAAAGAAGAAAGCGGTAAACAAAGATGTGAAAGAGACAAAGATTGAAGGGCTTGGGAAGCCTCTCAAAGCTCTTAAGCATCCGAAGAATGCAGTTGATGCTTCTGGCAAGGGATCCTCATCAGGGAACAAAAGTTTGACTGATGCAACAAGCTCTGGGGAAAGCCAGAAAGTCAAGCCATCATCTGTTGAACCGCTTCAAGGAGACTGCATCACCTCTGAGAATGAATTCTTGCTGAAGGATGTATTACTGGATTCCGCCTTTACAAGGTTGAAAGATTCAGAAACAGGACTCCACCAGAAGGTAGAAATTCATTAATTTTCATAGCAATGATGATTTCACATCTGCCCTCTGGTGTTCTACATATCCAACTCATACCCTCCTCATTTCAGCATTTAGTTTCAGAAAATAAATGCCCTATTTAAAATAGAGTTTCCTTCCCACTGCAGTTACTAATCTTTGGCAATCATATACAATTCATATATAACTGTCAGCATTACAGTTCATGTGATATTTTGTTTGCTAATATTGGGGATATCAAGGTATGCCGTGGAGAGGTTCATGAAATGTGTTCTTACCCTACTAACAACCTCCAAGTTGTGTAGCCTACCTCAGGCGCACTAGGGGTTTATAAATAATAGTGCGGTTTGCTAGGGGGGCATGCTTTCCCTGTTAACCAACCTACACATGTTCGAAGCCTCGCTTCGGCAGGGTGAGGACGCTTGTTCTTCTAAATTAAAATTTCACTGGTGCTAGCCTGTGCGAAAGTGTTTTTACACCAGCATTTAGTAGTTTCAAACAACATCAGATATGCAAGTTTTTCACCTTTTTGATTTTGTCGGATCCACTTCTGAATTCTACAAATAAAGTTAAGTGTATGAAACACACTTGGTATTATTTTAGCACGCTTGCTTACCAAGCGGTCATCCGTAGCTACTAATCGTGCATAAAGTTCATAGCCTAATCTCTTGTGCTCCGCAGTCACCATCTGAGTTGATTGAGATGGCTCTGAAGTTCTATGATGAAGTTGCGCTTCCTAAGCTGGTATGCATCATTATATGAAACATGAATAAGTTCCGCATGCTTATCCTTTTTAGTCAAGAGGCATAATAGCTAACCAAGAAATTATTTAGGTTGCCGATTTTGGTTCTTTGGAACTTTCACCTGTTGATGGTAGGACATTGACAGATTTCATGCATACCAGGGGCCTACAGATGCGCTCCCTAGGACGAGTTGTAAGTTTGTAACAATTTTTTCATTTGAACATGATGGATGCCATTTCTTCTTTAGTGCTTGATATGTGCTAATCTAAGAATACCCTATGTAGGTCAAACTTTCAGAGAAGCTCTCACATTACAGTCCCTTTGTGTGCATGAAATGATAGTGAGAGCATTCAAGCATATTGTCCAATCTGTTATTGCAGCTACTTCAGACATGAGACAATTAGCATTAACAATAGCTGCAGTGCTGAACTTACTTCTTGGTGTTCCTGAATCGGAATTTTCTGGAAGTTCTCCTGCTGTGCATCCCCTGGTGTGGAGATGGCTTGTTGCCTTCTTGAAAAAGCGATACCAGTATGAGCTCACAGGGCAACATTATGATGATGTGAGGAAATACGCTATATTGAGAGGACTATGCCATAAGGTAAACATGTTTTAATATTTTTAACATTTTTCACACCCGGTGCATTTTATTGAGATTAAAGGTTGCTTTTAGGTGGGCATTGAATTGGCACCGCGAGATTTTGTCATGGACTCTGCTTTCCCGTTTTGCAAACAGGACATTATTAGCCTTGTGCCCGTACATAAGGTAAAAGTATTTTTCTCAGTCAATTGTTTTTATCATACAAAAATCACATTGTGCTGTCATGGCTTGTTCATCACATATGACTATCAGTGTTTTGAGAACTTGGTAGATATAATGAGTGGCACATAAACACAACTGACGTGTTTTTTCAAAAATGCAGCAAGTTGCGTGCTCATCTGCAGATGGAAGGCAACTTCTAGAATCCTCTAAAACAGCTCTTGACAAGGGTAAACTTGAAGATGCTGTTAATTATGGAACCAAGGTACCTTGTAAAATCTTGTGCATTTCTTTTTGGCAATTCCCTAGCTGGCATATCTTGGGGACTCATACATTATTCTATGTATGAATGCAGGCCCTTGCCAAGCTCATAATGGTGTGTGGTCCCTATCATCGAATGACGGCTGGAGCTTATAGCCTTCTAGCTGTTGTTTTGTACCACACTGGTGATTTTAATCAGGTAGATGGTTATTCAGCTGCACAGCACATAGTCTATAATAATTGTTATGCATGTTTTGAAGACAATGGAAGTGATAGCACTGTTTAGTTAAGTGAGGATTATTGAACATGAGATGATATAAAGACTTACGCCATTGCACTTTCTTTATGTATATATTTGTTTAAACTTAGAAATAATATATACTTTTAGCATTCTTTGCTAAGCATACTTCAGTTACAATGTGAGCGGAAGAAGTGTTATTGGGTTAGACTAACTATAACACCGAAGGAATATGCAGGGAAGATACAGAACAAATTCTGATAAAACTGAGATTTTCTTGTATTTTTAGGAGGATCAGCAGATCTAAAGTTTTTCTATCAGTGTTCTGCACATTTCATTTCATTATATCTACCAAGTTCATTATACCAGTGTTCTGTGCATTTCATCACTACGACTATCAGTGTTTTGCACATTTCAACCTCAGCAGATCTAAAGTTTTTCTGCATATTAATAACTAGTGAAGTTGAAATGTGCCAGCAAGTGTTCTATTTTGTTTTTTAGAAAAGACACCCAAAGAGCATTTTTACAAGTAACAAGGAAAACATAGGCGGTACAATGGAGTTATGGACACAAAACGGCCAGCAAAACGGCAGCACTTGTGTAATGTCCTCCCAGCACTGGAGATATCTCAGATACAATCTGGCAGGAATATCTATCCAATCCAGCACACAACCGCTTAACACTCACCTGTGACTAATGGGTTTCCGTTGTTCGTTGGAGCAGGCAAATAAATGATCTGTATTGTTTCCAAACAGTTTTACTATCTGCAGTTATAGACACATATACATGTGTTTTAAATTACAAAATAGGAATCTTTTAATCTTTTGTCCTGCATGTATAATGAAATTACCTTCATGGAAATTGCGTAAACGATAACGATTCAATAATTTTCTGCACTTCTACCTCCCATTCCCGGATGATGCTGTCACCATTAATCTTCTTACCCATGATGCCAATGTAATTAAAAATGACAATTGATAGTTAAACAGCTTAAATGTAATATGCATGTATCTTGTATGTCATATTATGAGAAATAATCTAATTTTCCCTAATGGCTCCTTTGTCAAATACTTTCTGCGTACGCCATATAAAATTACCTAGTAAGGCTCGGCGGCTTGTTACAATGAACAAACCCCAAGTGTACATTATCATATCAGATCAGTGAAACTTCATCTTGGCCTGTTTTAGGGCTTTAATGCCTTCTGTTTAGTTACTTAGAACACTGGAGGCAGCTGAACTGATGCTTTGGATGTCGGTGTGTTTGTGGTGCCTCATAAAATGCTTGATAGTTATTTCAAACTCATGATCTACTTTTCTATCCTAGCATTTAATTATCTATAGGCACGGTATAATATGTATCTAAAAATTTGCAGGCTACAATATATCAGCAAAAGGCCCTAGACATCAACGAGAGGGAACTTGGGCTTGATCACCCTGATACGATGAAGAGTTACGGAGACCTTGCTGTTTTCTACTATCGTTTACAACACACAGAACTGGCTCTGAAGTAAGTTCAGTTTATGAAATACTACCTTTTTTATTCCATGCAGAAAATCTACAGTTTCACAAGGGCTGAGCAAAATAGTCACTCCAGCTGTAACTTGAAGAGAAGTAGCATATATCCGAAAGAGTAGGAGACCTCCTTTAGGGTATTTTATATCTACTAAAGTGCTATGTCAAGTTGATGAAGTTTGCCAAATAAAATAGTCTTGCTATTCCTGCCAAGAATATATTTTACTATCTTCTCACGTTAAAACTATTTTTTTCACAAAATTATTATGTCAAATGTGCATATTTGGTTCTCTCTCTATGCTTTATCATTTGGGTTACAAAACTTATCTTGCCTTATGAAAGTAATGCTAAGAGTGAGCAGGAACTAGTTGCTTAGTCGTCTTGAGTGTCCGATTTCTTTGTATTTTAGTTTTGTGTCTGAGGTGCTATCTCTCAGCTCTCACTCCATCAATGTTAATTACAACAGTTGAAATAACTAGACCCTAGCATGAATACCGTCAACATATAACCATCAAACTAATGCTGGCAGATGTTACAAACTCATAAATACTAAGTGAATCCTTAGGTGGTGATATATTTCCCTAATGTTTTAGCTTAACCACAAGCATATGTAGTACTCCCTCCGTTCACAAATATAAGATGTTTTGGATATTTCAATATGGACAAACGGGCTGAAATGAGTGAATGAATACACTAAAATGTGTCTATATAAATCCTAATCAGAAAAAAGTTAGAACATTTTATAATAGTGAATGGAGGGAGTAATTGCAGAGGGTAAAAGTGGTATGGTATTTGCTTCCAGCCTCAAATTATTAAATTATTAATTGCTGTCATGTAAATCTCTTCTTGAGGATGGATCAAATTCCCTTAAGCTCGTATATCTTTAAAGGCTGAAGATTCAATAATTGTTTATTTACCTGTGTATGAGCTTGTCTTGAAGATTATTTCATGGATATCAAAGCTATTGCATTATGTGAAAACCTAAGGGTCTGAATAAACAACAGGGTGCTATACCTGCTATCCTTTTGATACTCCTTGCGATTGCACAATCCTAGTGATTTAGACTCATTGCTACAGTGTACACAAAGAATTAACCTTTGGTGCAAATTAGGTACGTCAAGCGTGCATTATATCTTCTACATCTTACATGCGGGCCATCTCATCCAAACACAGCTGCAACATATATTAATGTAGCCATGATGGAGGAAGGCTTGGGCAATGTGCATGTAGCTCTTAGGTACTTGCACAAAGCTTTAAAATGCAACGAGAGATTACTTGGGCCTGATCATATCCAGGTAATTTTCTTTCTCAACATTAAGGAAACATTTTAAAAATTCTTCTGGCAAATGGCATGCTTTTGTTAGTGAGATAATTGTTAAATATGAAAGATGTTCATTTCGTGCCTCTTTACAAATCTCACTTGTTGACTTAAACAATAATCAGAAAATCTTAAGTTGATACCTTCAATGACTTAACAAGTTGTGGTGAATGCCAAAAATCATCGACAAAGAAATTGTTAGTCGGTTCGAGAGACATGTCTCGATGATGAGTCAAATTATTGAAGGCGAGCGTTGCCAAGACCATATCATTGGACCCCTCTAGGCCCAGATATGGGCCATGGAGACCAAGAGAGGCACCACCGACCAAGGAGGAAACTTACAATACGTAGGGAAGGCTGAACGTTTTGGATATGAATACTAATCTGGATTCCTACCACCTACATGCCTGACGCACTGACATGTCGACCGACATACCAGTGCTTTATAAGGGGTGACATGGGGACCGGCATACCGGTGCTATATAAGGGCAACAGGGACATACTAGTAGGGATCCGGTTTTCGCTTAGCCTAGAGCCTTTACACCACGTAGAGATTCCGATGCTTCCTATTTGAGACCTAGCATATCTCGTCGAGTTACCCCAACTCGTCGAGTACCCTGTGATATTGTAAACGATCCCCTATATTATCCGCACATACAAGAAAAAAGACCAAGGCAGGAAGTAGGGCTTTTACCCAACTTAGGGGGCTGAACCTCGGTATATTGTGTGTCCCATTTTGTGTTATATAGATCCACCGGTAGCTTGACGTGACGTTCCCGCGACTACATATCCACATACTCATTCTAGTACCACTGGGACAAGACAAAAATCCATCAACAACATGGGAGTATGATTCCGCGCATCAGATTTCGGGTCTTTCTTGCTTGCCTTGGTCCTCACATAAATGTGCCTCTTGGGAAAACACTTGCTTGTGCTCCTTGTGGCCGGAGATTTTTCCAGCCTACACAATTATAGATGTGAGCTCATAAGCTCGTCCCCTCTTGTGCGCCACACATTTTATGTGCATACATAGTGGCGTGCACATCCATGGTTCTAATCTCAAAAGGAAAATTGCAGAATCATGATGAGGAGCATTCGGTTTGGTACATGCATGGAGCTTCAAGTTAGTTGGATACTTGCATAACCAAGAAGTTACATCAGGATCACTATGAGAAGCATTCGGTTTGATTATTAACCTAGATCTACTTTACTGGTCGTCACCCTTGTCCTCGTCGACTAGGTCGATGTACACCAGAACCGGCCATGGATATGGCCATGCTCTTGGTGCAATGGCCACGGACGCCGGCGTGCGCGGTGGCGTGGTTGGCACCTCCTGCTGCTCTGGCTCCAGCCACTCGAGCGAGCAAGGCACTATGGTCGTCCACCCCCACGAGTGCCCTGGCGGCGCTTAGTGGCCACGGCTCCTGCTGATACGCGGCGGGCGCTGACCGGCGGCGCCCGATGGCGAGCCGCACCACTTGGCGAGCTTGTCGAGCTGGGGAGTCCTCGAGGACCTTCTTGAAGGCCTAGTCCCCTCCTTCACTACGGGCCGCGCGGCGGCTCGTGCGCTCGAACACGCGCATGATGGGGACGTGCTAGAGCATGGGGCGCTAGAGCGTCGAAGAACAACTGGCGTTGTGCGTCATGCTCGTAATAGAACCATGTGTCCCAGTGCAGCAAGTCCTCGGCAAACGCCGGTTCGTGGCGGAGGTCATTGGGAGCTGAGCCCGACGGCGGCAAATCTCCTTAACCACGTGTGTCCCGAGGCCGGAACGGCCGGCACTGGAACCCTCTCCGAGTTCAGATACCACCCATTCGGCAGGTGGACGTCGAGCCATGGCACGGGGATGGCCTCGTCCCAGTAGCGCTGGCACTGGTCGACGGTGGCGTAGACGTGTTTCCGCAGCGGTGCCGCCTCGAGGAAGAGCCGGCCTCGTGGTCGTGCTTCCCGGGGATCCACTTCCACGACATTTGCGTCGGGGCGATGGGCAGTGGCGAGGGTTGATACTCCCACACCGGCACATTTGCATTAAAAAGGACCGACTCTGTGGTAGTTGGGTCACTGGCGCGTGGGGCCAGAGCGGATCCGTCTACTGTCAGTGTGGATGCAAACGCGACCCAAATTTGGGGCAGATTTGTAAGAATGGGAATGGGTCGGCCACTCGCCGCCTGCAGCAACGGGGTGAGCCGCCACAGCCATGGGCATGACGAGCATGTGACTGTCCCGGCGAGACGTCACGCGCCGCTACCACCAAGTCCGAATGCGAAGAGCGGAATGAAGCCGGACTGCAGGGCGGCAGCGCTGATGGCGTGACCAGCTGAGCAGTCGGCGCCACCTCGCGTCGTGGAAGCCACGTCCTCTTCGTGCTCCGGTTCGCCGTGGAGGCTGGCGGGGGAAGACCTTTCTGGCCCTGCGCGTGACCAGCACCAGTCTCACCAGCCGCGTCCCTAGCCACCTAGCACGGCGGCGGGGGTGGCGACTGCTGCACTGGGTGAGGGGCTGGCCTCGGTTGTCGCGTGAACACGTGCGATGCACAATCTCGTCCCTGGTGACCGAGCGCGGTTGCAGGGGTGGCGGTGTCTGGACACACCAGCGACGTGCGTGCGGAGGAGCGAGTTGAGGAAGCGTCGCAGGGTGTCTGCGCTGGCTCACATGTGCCCCAACTCAAGAAAACGCAAAAGCTTTGTGCCCCGATGCATTTCAGACCCAGAAAGAAGTTCTTTTTTTAATCATTTCCATAATTAACTATTAGGTTCAAGTGACATATTCTTCTGTTGTATGTAGACTGCTGCAAGCTACCATGCTATCGCCATTGCTCTCTCGTTGATGGAAGCTTATTCGTTGAGTGTTCAGCATGAGCAGACAACCTTGCAAATCCTTCGTGCAAAGCTTGGACCAGATGATCTTCGGACTCAGGTTTACTTCTACTAAGTGATATTATTGAAATGCTGAAAACCTATCCCCTCTGTTACCAATGAATATCATTTTAGAATACATTTTATATAAAAGAATTAACTTTGAGCACTAATATAAACTAATGTATTTTATTTTAAATACGAAAATAATATTAGTAGATTTTCCATCAAAGTACTTCTGTAATACTAGTTGTGCATTCGAAAGCAAGTCAATGCCCAAATGACATCTACTACTTCCGTTCCTAAATATATGCCGTTGTGGCAGTTCAAATACGACATATATTTAGGAACGGAGGTAGTAGTTAGTAACAGAGGTACCTCGATTATTTTCCCACTTGAACTATTATCTTAGCTATATGAAGAGAATCGTTCCCTTTTCATTTATTTATAAGGACATCCTTAATATTGTTGCCTTCCACATTACAGGATGCTGCAGCCTGGCTTGAATACTTTGAATCGAAAGTAATTGAGCAACAAGAAGCTGCCCGCAATGGAACTCGAAAACCTGATGCATCAATAGCTAGTAAAGGACACCTAAGGTGCGATTTAGTTCTGCCAATGAAATCACAGTTAATCCTTAGAGAAACTTCTGTTGTGTTGTGCTAGCTAGTGCACAGCACATAAGCTGGTATCAGTTTCATAGATATTTAAGATGCTGTGCATTTTTTGGACTATACAGATGCTGTATTGACTGTATTTGTTTGCACTTGCAGTGTATCTGATCTTCTTGATTACATCAATCCCAACAAAGAAAACAAAGGAAAAGATTCTGAATCAGGCAAGAGGAGGTACTCAAGCATAAAGGTTAGTTGCTAACTTTTACTTTGGATTATGCCATCATTAAGGAACAAGGTTAATTAAGACAGAAATCAGAGCCGTGAAATGGTTACCATGGTGTAGTAGTGTTAAATGAATAATTAAACTCATAATGCAATTGGTCAGTGTCTCAAAGAGAAAAAGGGAGACTTACAATTGTTCACTACAAAGTCAGTTCTTGTTAATATTGCTAACCGGCAGCAAAATAGTATATTTCTGTTTACATAGTTCTATGAAGAAATAGTTTTTCTACCCCAGAGTGTATTAAACTCTCCTTAATTGGGCAACCAATTTTTGTATCTTTCATGGATTGAGCCTGTGCCGGTGGCTCATATTTATTCTGTAGTGTTCGAATATGATTTCTGTCCCTAAGGAGCTCTTATCATGATAGCTGCTCACTGAATATCTATGGTTAATACTAACCTATCCAATCAAGTACTGTATTTGATATCGCTAATGTGTAAGTGTGTATGTTAGATAATCTGGTCAGGTAATTTCGATGATTACTTTGTCTATACAGTTTCAGTTCTACCAATTCAGACAGTGTTCAAACCACACAATTCGGCCCATCCTGTGTACCTGGAACTCAATGAACCTGGTTTCCTTTTTTTCATGATGCTTAAAGTTACACTACATTTTCCTTCTGTGAAAACATTCATGTTACCACTGGAGTAACTTGACCTTTGGTATTTTAGCAATACTGTACATGGCACTTTAGAATTTATTCATTGTATACTCATCCTGTCAGGTTTTATCGCATTCGAGTGAGAATTCAAACGTAGCAAGTCCTGATATATCTCCAAGAGATTCTGCTATTGCAATCAAAGACGAGGAAAAACAAATTAATGAGCCGTTGCAAGATGATAGTGCTAATATCATGGATATTCCTGAAACTGAGGTTAAAGAGAGTCCTTTACCCTTGGAGGCTTCACCACCTTCTGAACAGCTGGTAGAGAGATCTGAGGTGAACATCAGTGCACCTGAGGAAGTTTTTGAAGATGAAATACTAGAACAGGATGATGGCTGGCAGCCTGTTCAAAGACCTAAATCAGCGGCAGTTTTAGGTAAACAGATAAAGCATTACCGTACTGCCATCAGAAGATATGACCCTGAAAATCATGCTCCAACAGATGCTTCCCAATATAAGCCAAGGAATTCCTATTCGAATAACCGTTATTACTTCTTAAAGAAGAGAACTGTCGTACCTGCAGCATACACAGATCCTCAGCAGCATATGAAAGTTCAGACATCAAGTGCCAGGTTTGGTCGTAAGACATACAAGGCTATGACCTACCGGGTTAAGCCAGGGACAGCATCCGCGGAAGTGCAAGATACTTCTAGGATCACAGAGCAGATGAGTGGTAAAGAAGAATCCCAAATAGTTTATTCACATGTACACAATCGTTCAGCAGATCTGAAAGGAAGTGAGCCACATGGACCTTGGGTTGAAAGTACTGGAAACCCACCATCATACAAAGATGTTGCATTGGCACGTCCAGGTACAATAGCCAAGACTCAAATACAAAAACCTAGAGATGATGTACTGCAACCATCACTTGGTCAAATTATCGCACAAGAAATGAAGGATTCCTTGGTAGATGCAGTTCAAGTGGACCAGAGGTCCGTGTCCTCAAGTACCAATAATTCCAAAGAGGTAAACATTGTGCCAGCAGAAATGCAGCATTCAGAAAAAAGAGAAGAGTCACATAGGGAACATGATATTGACAACACCGAGAAAGATAGTTTACCAGATAAGATAACAGCAGATAATGAGAAACCTTCTGGCATTGGCCCTGCAGATAGTAAAACAGACACGGCCTTATTCAGTAACAAAGATCAAGAACCAACAAGTAGTGACAATTTTGGTGCTGCCACTGAGTTCTCAGATTCAACAGTACCCACAGAAGCTGAAAAGAGTGGAAAATCTGGCATACAATTTCTTGAAGAATCTCTACCTACTAATAGTGAACCTATTACAGTCTCAGAGCATACAATAAGTATGCAGGAAGGCGTTGGAGGTGTTGAAAGTGAGAAGTCAAAGCCTGACTTGCTTCTAAGTAATATTGATATAAGAGAGATATCTAATAAGAAGCTATCTGCTGCTGCACCTCCATTCAATCCGTCTCCTCCAGCTATCGTTAGCCCAATTGCTGTAAGTGTCGGTCTCCCACCACCAGGTGCCGTTCCAAGCGTCGGCCCTTGGCCTATGAATATCTCCATGCATCCTGGACATTCAAATATGGTGCCAAACGGTCCTCCTCTGTGCACATCCCCACATCATTTGTACCCGCCCGCTCCTCGGTCTCCTAATCTCTTGCATCCTGTGCCATTTATTTATCCACCATATAGTCAATCGCAGATGGTTCCAAGCAGCACATTTCCCATGAACACTACTATATTTCGCCCTAACCATTATGGATGGCAACCTTATATGAGCCCAGCTGCATCTGAGTTTGTGCCTGGACCAGCATGGTCAAACAATCATTCAGTCGCTTACACCCCCAGCCCACATGTTGCTGACACTATTTCTCAGTCAATAGCAGATTCACACGTCCTATCTGATGCAGCTGTTGTTAGTATAGGACCTTCACTGGACAACAATATGGTTGCAGTAAAGGAGGAAATGGAGGTCCCTGTGGAGGTAGACAGTGGTAATTTGATCCGCAATAATATTTTGGGAGAGGAACATGATAAAGAGTTAAAGGATGCTGTTAATGCTGCACTTAATCCTCACACGCCAGGAGACAGCATATTTGATATTGGTGGAACGAAACTGGGGGCAACATGAAGAATGAAGATGAGGGTAGCTTTAGGATATTTGTAAAGGGAAAAGCAGGCGAAAGCAAACTCTGAGGATCCCGATAAGTTTGCTTAACAAGACATATAAGCGACGTTCCTTCAAGCTTGACTTCAACAGAGTAGTCAGAGAGAGTGATATCTTCAAGCCATCGGGCGTTTCTTCTGCTGAAGTAGTTTCTTCTGGCGACTGAGGAATATTCCACCAGTCAAATATTTACCTATGACATTATTACCCAAAGAGAATTCGATGGATCTCCATTTGAAAAATACTGAAATGTGACTCTTATTTTTATCTGAGCATTCGGAAGGCAGCAACAATGCTCCTTCAGTGTTCCAGGTAATCATTCTTACAGATATTTTAAGAAATTTTTGCTCCCCTATTATAGATCTCAATCATCTAACATGCTAGGTGTCGATTTCAAATTTTCTAGATTTGATCCAAGCTACTCTGAAAAGATAAATGTGTTTTCTTTTCCGACTTCAAATAAGGTATTGGCTCCCTTCTCAGTTATCATTTTAGCCTGTTACATGTTTTTGTACCCCATATACGGATCAATTTTGGATGTAGTTCTTGGTAATGATTACATTTTGCTATAAGCATTTATAAAAAGATTAGTGTTCTTTGAAGCACCTTTGGAACCTACACAGTCATCACACATGTAAAGAGGGGGTTAGTTAGTCACTGCTCCAATAAAAGGATGGGTAGGAGAAAACTTACCTTATTTTCTCAGTTCAGCCAATGTTAAAGTACAAAGTTTTCATGTTATATCTTTCGTGTATTAATAGTAGCATAGCATAGCATGTTTTCTTGCTGTTTTATTTGCAGCTTCCACGCTACCTTTTCTTGTAGTGATGTGTAGCTAACTGTTCTCTGTTCACACGTTGCTCTCAGGTGTCGACAATTCCGTGTGGAGTGTAGCAGATTGCGGAGAGTTTTGCGAGATCCGGAACCAATAAAAGGTGGAAGTGTTAGCAAAAAATACATGGCAGACTGATTCTTTGCTACAATTTTGATAGACTAAGTAGAATATTTTCCTCCAAAATTTTGGCTAAATTTTGGTCGTATGGAACTTAGCTTCTAGAAACTTAGAAATTTGTTTGCTCCTGCATCCTGAAATAATCTCTCGTGTCTTTTGTGAGAGAAACTAATGTTATTCTTTTGATGATGAGAATAGTAATAAGAGCATCTCCGGCAGCTCTGTTCTCCCCAATAAATTTTCTGTGATAGAAGATTTGAACCAAAAAAACGTACTCTAGCAGCTCCTCTTCAATAAATTATCTGTGACCCCGCAAAAAAAATAATATCTTTGTGATCATCAAAAAGAGTCCCACTATTGCCTTCACAATGTACTCACTGCTGCCTTGTCGAGCAGATAGCTAAGAGCATCTCTAGCAGATTCTGTAAATCTTCGCCTTGTACAATCGTTTTAGAGGATACTATAAAACGTTTTTATGGGATGACATGTGTGTCGGCAGAACAAATCCTGCATAAATCTTTTCATGTCCATGCAAAATAGCATAAAGCCCCCTACAAGCAAAATAAATATTGTAATTAGGTCCTTCACAGACGAGGCGCGGGCTGGGGCGGAGGTGCCGCATGAGAGGAGGAGCGCACGCGTCTTGCCGGTGACGGCGCCACCGTGAAGCAGGACGAGGAGCGTCGGGGCGGATGTGAGGAGCAGGAGGTAGCGGCTAGCTAGGTAATGCAATTTTTTTTAGAAGCAAAGCGAGGTCCTCGGACGATGTCTTTACACCCTCCGAGAGGGCTACTGGGTATACTTAGAGTACTTGGCGTTTAAACCGTAAGCAAACACAAATTGCATATTAAACATACCTCGAAGCCTTTAGTTAGGTCAAGGAACACCTCCATGACACCAGCCTCGGCGGACCAAAACTGGTTCAGAGCAGTGCCGAGAAGGGCATGCTGCTCGGGAAGGATGGAGGAGCTCGTCAAGGCTCCCTCCACTGCTCGTCGGCGTAGCTCGACCTCCCCGTTGCCAAGAGTGATACGCTCATTTTGCATCATGCTTTATGTTGATATTTATTGCATTATGGGCTGTTATTACACTTTAAGATACAATTCTAATGTCTTTTCTCTCTTATTTATAAGATTTACATGAAAAGGAAGAATGCAGACAGCTAGAATTCTGGACCGAAAATGAGCAAATCTGATATACCTATTCTGCACAACTCCAAATGTCCTGAAATTTTACGGAGAAATGTTTTGGAATAAAAAAAAATATTGGGCAAAGAAAAATCAGAAGGGGACCCACCAGGTGGCCACAAGTCTGGGGGCGCGCCCCTTGAGCTTGTAGGCCCCCTGGCCAGCCCCCGGTGTACATCTTTTGCTATATGAAGGGTTTTGACCTAGAAAAAAAATCATAAAAAGACTTTCGGGACGAAACGCCGCCGTCTCGAGGCGGAACCTAGGCAGAAGCAATCTAGGGCTCTGGCGGGGCGATTCTGCCGGGGAAACTTCCCTCCGGGAGGGGGAAATCGAAGCCATCGTCATCACCAACGATCCTCTCATCATGGGAGGACCAATCTTCATCAACATCTTCACCAGCACCATCTCCTCTCAAATCCTAGTTCATCTGTTGTATTCAATCTTTGCCTCAAAACCTTAGATTGGTACCTGTGGGTTGCTAGTAGTGTTGATTACTCTTCGTAGTTGATGCTAGTTGGTTTATTTGGTGGAAGATCATATGTTCAGATCCTTAATGATATTTATTACCCCTCTGATCATGAACATGAACATGCTTTGTGAGTAGTTATTTTCGTTCCTGAGGATATGAGAGAAGTCTTGTTATAAGTAATCATGTGAATTTGATATTCGTTCGATATTTTAATGAGATGTATGTTGTCTTTCCTCTAGTGGTGTTATGTGAATGTCGACTACATGTCACCTCACCATGGTTTGGGCCTAGGGGAAGGCATTGGGAAGTAATAAGTAGATGATGGGTTGCTAGAGTGACAGAAGGTTAAACCCTAGTTTATGCGTTGCTTCATAAGGGGCTGATTTGGATCAACATGTTTCATGCTATGGTTAGTTTTATCTTAATTTTTCTTTCGTAGTTGCGGATGCTTGCGAAGGGGATAATCATAAGTGGGAGGCTTGTTCAAGTAAGGACAACAACCAAGCACCGGTCCACTCACATACCAAATTATCAAAGTAGCGAACGCGAATCATATGAGCATGATGAAAACTAACTTGATGATAATTCCCATGTGTCTTCGGGAGCGCTTTGCTTTATATAAGAGTTCGTCCAGGCTTGTCCTTTGCTATTGATACGTCTCCAATGTATCTATAATTTTTTATTGTTCCATGCTGTTTTATCATCAATCTTGGATGTTTTATAATCATTTTATAGTCATTTTATATCTTTTTTGGTACTAACCTATTGACATAGTGCTAAGTGCCAGTTGTTGTTTTTTCCATGTTTCTTACATCGCAGGAAATCAATATCAAACGGAGTCCAAATGCCACGAAACTCCACGATGATTTTTTATGGGCCAGAAGGAAGGCAATGGGCCCTGGTTGCACCCGGGGGGTGCCCCGAGGGGGGGCACAACCCACCAGGGCGCGCCAGGAGGCCCAGGCGCGCCCTGGTGGGTTGTGCTCACCTCGGGTGTGATACGTCCATTTTGCATCATGCTTTTATATCGATATTTATTGCATTATGGGTTGTTATTACACATTATGTCACAATACTTATGCCTATTCTCTCTTATTTTACAAGGTTTACATAAGAAGGGAGATTGCGGCATTGGAATGCAGGGTGGAAAAGGAGCAAATATTAGAGACCTATTTTGCACAACTCCAAAAGTCCTGAAACTCCACGGAAGTTATTTTTGAAAATAATGAAAAATCTTGGCGGAAGAAATACGGAGGGGCCCACACCACAGCCACGAGGTGGGGGTGCGCCCTACCCTCGGCGCGCCCTGCCTTGTGGGCCCCTGTTGGCCCTCGGTGCCCATCTTATGCTATATGAAGTCTTTCATCCGAAGAAAATCGAAGCAAGCTTTTTGGGGCGAGACTCCGCCTTGCCACGAGGCGGAACCAATCTAGGGCTCTGGCGGAGCTGTTCTGGGACACTTCCCGGAGGGGGAAATCATCGCCATCGTCATCACCAACGATCCTCTCATCGGGAGGGGCCAATCTCCATCAACATCTTCACCAGCACCATCTCCTCTCAAACCCTAGTTCATCTCTTGTATCCAATTCTTGTCTCTAAGTGCAGGATTGGTACTTGTAGGTTGCTAATCTTGTTGATTACTCCTTGTAGTTGATGCTAGTTGGTTTATTTGGTGGAAGATCATATGTTCAGATCCTTTATGCATATTAATACTCCTCTGATTATGAACATGAATATGCTTTGTGAGTAGTTACGTTTGTTCGAGGACATGGGAGAAGTCTTGCTATTAGTAGTCATGTGAATTTGGTATTCATTCGATATTTTGATGAGATGTATGTTGTCTCTCCTCTAGTGGTGTTATGTGAACGTCGACTACATGACACTTCACCATTGTTTGGGCCTAGAGGAAGGCATTGGGAAGTAATAAGTAGATGATGGGTTGCTAGAGTGATGAAGCTTAAACCCTAGTTTGTCGTTGCTTTCGTAAGGGGCTGATTTGGATCCATATGTTTCATGCTATGGTTAGGTTTACCTTAATACTTCTTTTGTAGTTGCGGATGCTTGCAATAGGAGTTAATCATAAATGGGATGTTTGTCCAAGTAAGGGCAGCACCCAAGCACCGGTCCACCCACATATGAAATTATCAAAATACCGAACGCGAATCATACGAACGCGATGAAAACTAGCTTGACGATAATTCCCATGTGTCCTCGGGAGCGCTTTTATCCATATAAAAAATTGTCCATTCTTGTCCTTTGCTACAAAAAGGATTGGGCCACCTTGCTGCACTTTATTTACTTTTGTTACTTGTTGCTCGTTACAAATTATCTTATCACAAAACTATTTGTTACCTATAATTTTAGTGCTTGAGAGTATACCTTACTGAAAACCGCTTATCATTTCCTTCTGCTCCTCGTTTGGTTCGACACTCTTACTTATCGAAAGGACTACAATAGATCCCCTATACTTTTGGGTCATCAAGACTCTTTTCTGGCGCCGTTGTCGGGGAGTGAAGCGCCTTTGGTAGGTGGAATTTGGTAAGGAAAAATTTATATAGTGTGCTGAAATTTATTGTCACTTGTTACTATGGAAAGTAATCCTCTGAGGGGCTTGTTCGGGGTATCTTCACCCCGACCAGTAGAGCAAAGAGTTGCTCCTCAACCTACTGAACCTACTGAAAATGAAAATGTCTACTTTGAAATTCCTTCGGGTATGATAGAAAAACCGCTAGCTAATTCTTTGGCAGGAGATGGAACATTACATCCTGATGAGCACCTAATATATGTGGATGAAGTTTGTGGATTATTTAAGCTTGCAGGTATGCTCGATGATGTTATCAAGAAGAAGGTCTTCCCTTTATCTTTGAAGGGAGATGCATGACATGGTATAGGCTATGTGATGACATGGGATCATGGAACTACAAACGATTGAAATTGGAATTTCATTAGAAGTTTTATCCTATGCGTCTTGTTCATCGTGATCGCAACTATATATATAATTTTTGGCCTCGCGAAGGAGAAAGCATCGCTGAAGCTTGGGGGAGGCTTAAGTCAATGTTATATTCATGCCCCAATCATGAGCTCTTAAGATAAATGATTATTCAAAATTTTTATGCTCGGCTTCCTGATAACAATCGCACCATGCTCGATACTTCTTGTGCTGGCTCTTTTATGATGAAGACTATTGAATTCAAATGGGGTTTATTGGAAAGAATTAAACGCAACTCTGAAGATTGGGATCTCGACGAAGGTAAGGAGTCAGGTATGACACCTAAGTTTGATTGTGTTAAATCTTTTATGGATACCGACGTTTTCCGTAAATTTAGCACTAAATATGGACTTGACTCAGAGATATTATCTTCTTTCTGTGAATCTTTTGCTACTCATGTTGATCTCCCTAAGGATAAGTGGTTTAAATATCATCCTCCCATAGAAGTAAAAGTAGCTGCACCTATTAAATTTTAAGAAAAGACTATCACTTATAATGATCCTATTGTTCCTCGCCTATGTTGAGAAACCACCTTTCCTGTTAGAATAAAGGATCATGCTAAAGCTTCAATCGTGGTTCGTAAAAGCAATATTAGAACTTATACACCTCTGAGCAAGTTAAAGTTTAACCTAATATTGCTATTGTTAAAGATCTCTTGGTGATAATATTGATGGGCATGTTATTTTATTTACGTGATCAGACTGCTAGAATTGCTAAACCTTGTGCTAAAGATAAACATAGACCTGTGGTAGGCATGCCTGTTATTTCTGTTAAAATAGGAGATCATTGTTATCATGGCTTGTGTGATATGGGTGCTAGTGCTAGTGCAATACCTATTGACTTATACAAAGAAATTATGCATGATATTGCACCTGCTGAGTTAGAAGAAATTGATGTCACAATTAATCTTGCCAATAGAGATATTATATCACCAATTGGAATTGTTAGAGATGTTGAAGTCTTATGTTGGAAAACTAAATATCCGGCTGATTTTCTCGTTCTTGGTTCCCCACAAGATAGCTTTTGTCCCATTATATTTGGTAGATCCTTCTTAAACATCATTAATGCTAGGATAGACATGTAAAAGGATGTTGTTACTATTTGTTTAGGTGATATGTCTCATGAGTTCAACTTCTCTAAATTTCGTAGACAACACCGTGAAGAGGAACTGCCTAGTAAAGATGAAATTATTGGTCTTGCTTCTATTGCCGTACCTCCTAGTGATCCTTTAGAACAATATTTGCTAGACCATGAAAATGATATGTTTATGAATGAAAGAAGGGAAATAGATGAAGTGTTCTTTAAACAGGGACCTATTCTGAAACACAACTTTCTGTTGAAATCCTAGGGATCCTCCTCCACCCAAGGGTGATCCCGTGTTTGAGCTTAAACTATTGCCTGATACCCTTAAATATGCTTATCTTGATGAAAAGAAGATATACCCTATTATTATTAGTGCTAACCTTTCAGAGAAGGAGGAAGAAAAATTATTGAAAACTCTGAAGAAGCACCATGCTGCTATTGGATATACTCTTGATGATCTTAAGGGCATTAGTCCCACTCTATGCCATCACAAAATAAATTTGGAGAAAGATGCCAAACCAGTTATTGATCATCAACGACGGCTAAATCCTAAAATGAAAGAAGTGGTAAGAAAGGAAATACTAAAGCTCCTTGAGGCAGATATAATCTATCCCGTTGCTGATAGTCAGTGGGTAAGTCCTGTCCAATGTGTCCCTAAGAAGGGAGGTATTCGCTGCTCCTAATGATAAAGATGAATTGATTCCGCAAAGAATTATTATAGGTTATAGGATGGTAATTGATTTCCGCAAATTAAATAAAGCTACTAAAAAGGATCATTGCCCCTTGCCATTCATTGATCAAATGCTAGAAATATTATCCAAACATACACATTTTTGCTTTCTACATGGCTATTCTGGTTTCTCTCAAATACCTGTGTCAGCTGATGATCAAGCTAAGACCACTTTTACTTGCCCTTTCGGTACTTTTGCTTATAGACGTATGCCTTTTGGTTTATGTAATGCACCTGCTACCTTTCAAAGAGGCATGATGGCTATATTCTCTGATTTTTGTGAAAAGATTTGCGAGGTTTTCATGGACGACTTCTCCGTCTATGGATCCTCTTTGATGATTGCTTGAGCAACCTTGATCGAGTTTTGCAGAGATGTGAAGAAACTAATCTTGTCTTGAATCGGGAAAAGTGCCACTTTATGGTTAATGAAGGCATTGTCTTGGGGCATAAAATTTACGAAAGAGGTATTGAAGTTGATAAAGCTAAAGTTGATGCTATTGAAAAGATGCCATGTCCCAAGGACATCAAAGGTATAAGAAGTTTCCTTGGTCACGCTGGATTTTATAGGAGGTTCATTAAGGACTTCTCAAATCTTTCTCAGCCTCTGACTAATCTATTACAAAAAGATATACCATTTGTCTTCGATGATGACTGTGTAGAAGCATTTGAAATACTTAAGAAAGCATTGATTTCTGCACCTATTGTTCAGCCACCTAATTGGAATTTACCCTTTGAAATTATGTGTGATGCTAGAGATTATGCTGTAGGTGCGGTTCTAGGGCAAAGAGTTGATAAGAAATTAAATGTTATTCAATATGCTAGTAAAACTCTAGACAATGCTCAGAGAAATTATGCTACTACTGATAAAGAATTCTTAGCAGTTGTATTTGCTTGTGGTGACTTCAGACCTTATATTGTTGATTCTAAAGTAACTATTCACACTGATCACGCTGCTATTAAATATCTTATGGAAAATAAAGATGCTAAACCTAGACTTATTAGATGGGTCCTCTTGCTACAAGAATTTGATTTGCATATTATTGATAGAAAGGGAGCTGAGAACCTCGTTGCAGACAACTTGTCTAGGTTAGAAAATGTTCTTGATGACCCACTACCTATTTGAAAGTGCGTTATATCGACTAGAGGGGGGGTGAATAGGCGATTTTTATGAATTCTTCACTGAGGAATTTGACGGTGAGGAAATTCCTTAGCGAAGAACTACTTATGACGGAATAAGTACTTTCGAAGTAAGCATAACAGAATACACGCATGGTCATCATGATGAAATGAAGACAAACACAGAGTACGTAAAGCGTAATCACAGGATAACACAAGATGAAGACAAATAGATCAAGAAATTGAACTGAGGAAATTGAGAAAGTCTTGACCAAAGTCTTCAAACACAGATATGAACAAACACTCAACACAAAGAATGAGGAAATGAAAGGGTTGAGGAAATAGAACCGATTAGGTTGGTGAAGACAATGATTTGGTAGACCAGTTCCAACTGTTGTCTCGGTTGTACGTCTGGTTGGAGCGCTGAGTATTTAAACTCGAGGACACACAGTCCCGGACACCCAGTCACTGAGCACGCAGCTCAGGACACCAAGTCCTCACCGTATTCTCCTTGAACTAAGGTCACACAGACCTCGTCCAATCACTCGTGGTAAGTATTCAGGCGACTTCCAAACCTTCACAGACTTGGTCACTCGGCGATCCACAATTCCTCTTGGATGCTCTAGACCATGACGCCTAACCGTCTGGAAGAAGCACAGTCTTCAAAGGTAACAAGCGTCGGATCCATGCAGGATCAATTTCTTCAGTGATGCTCAATCACTTTGGGTTTGAAGGGATTTGGTTTTTGGGGTTTTTCCTCACTCGATGATTTTCGCTCAAAGTCCTTAGAGGATGGGTTGCTCTCAAATGACAAGTGTCAAGTTTCTCTCGGAGCAGCAGCCAACCAGCTAGTGGTTGTAGGGGGCTGCTATTTATAGCCTAGGGAGCAGCCCGACATGATAAGACATAAATGCCCTTCAATGATATGACCGTTAGGTGGATAAGATATTTTGGGACAGGTGGCCTTGAAGATAAAGAACGGTCGGAAATTTGAATCACAAATTCCTCGGGGCTATCATGTTCCTCACTGTGTAGGCAATCCGCCTTTGGCGAATTCCTAACTCCCGGTCGAACAAATTCCTCAATGACTGTAAGAACTTCGTCTCTATCCTTTGAAGAAATTGACTGAACTGTATGAGATTTCCAAAGGCTTCACTTTCGAAGGGTAGGTGTAGGATTTTGAGTTGAGCATCACATGGAAATTTTTCCTTAGTATTTCCTCGACCCCTTTAACAAAGACGGTGTTTCCTATGACTCAAGAAAGAGAAAATGAAACTACGAAGACAAAAGTCTTCACGCTTCATGTTCCTCAAATGAATACCAAGTCTTCAAGGTCACACCAATTTCTTCACTTTCAAAGTCTTCAGAAAGTCTTCAGAATATCAAAGTCTTCAGTCGAAGAACTTCATTTTTAGGGGTCGACTTTCACTGTAAATATCAAACTCCTCATAGACTTATAGACCTGTGTACACTCACAAACGCATTAGTTCCTTAACCTATAAGTCTTCAATCCACCAAAATCACTAAGGGGCACTAGATGCACTTACACTATTGATGATAGCTTTCCTGATGAACAATTAAATGTCATAAATGCTTCTCGTACTGCTCCATGGTATGCTGATTATGATAATTACATTGTTGCTAAATTCATACCACCTAGTTTCACATACCAGCAAAAGAAAAAGTTTTTCTATGATTTGAGACATTACTTCTGGGATGACCCGCATCTTTATAAAGAAGGAGTAGATTGTGTTATTAGACGTTGTGTGCCTGAGCATGAACAGGAACAGATCCTACGCAAGTGTCACTCCGAGGCTTATGGAGGACACCATGCTGGAGATAGAACTGCACATAAGGTATTGCAATCCAGTTTTTATTGGCCTACTCTCTTTAAGGATGCCCGTAAGTTTTTCTTATCTTGTGATGAATGTCAAAGAATTGGTAATATTAGTAGACGTCAAGAAATGCCTATGAATTATTCACTTGTTATTGAACCATTCGATGTTTGGGGCTTTGATTATATGGGACCGTTTCCTGCCTCTAATGGGTATACTCATATTTTAGTTGCTGTTGATTACGGTACTAAGTGGGTAGAAGCTATTCCAATAGTAGTGCTGATCGTAACACTTCTATTAAGATGCTTAATGAAGTTATTTTTCCGAGGTTTGGAGTCCCTAGATATTTAATGACTGATGGTGGTTCACATTTTATTCATGGTGCCTTTCGTAAAATGCTTGCTAAGCATGATGTTAATCATAGAATTGCATCTCCTTATCACCCATGAGCCTAGTGGTCAAGTAGAATTGAGCAATAGAGAGCTCAAATTAATTTTGCAAAAGACTGTTAATAGATCTAGAAAGAATTGGTCCAAGAAACTGGATGATGCATTATGGGCCTATAGAATTGCATATAAAAATCCTATGGGTATGTCTCCGTATAAAATGGTTTATGGAAAAGCATGTCAGTTACCTCTCGAACTAGAACATAAGGCATATTGGGCCATTAAAGAGCTCAACTATGATTTCAAACTTGCCGGTGAGAAGAGGTTATTTGACATTAGCTCACTTGATGAATGGAGAACCCAAGCCTATGAGAATGCCAACTT
Source organism: Aegilops bicornis (assembly GCA_021605145.1). Taxonomy (NCBI): domain Eukaryota; kingdom Viridiplantae; phylum Streptophyta; class Magnoliopsida; order Poales; family Poaceae; genus Aegilops; species Aegilops bicornis. The sequence continues at coordinate 575,768,720 of CM038671.1, read as the reverse complement.
GTTTAAAGAAAAAGCTAAAAGATGGCATGATAAAAGAATACAAAAGCGTGAGTTTAATGTAGGTGATTATGTATTGCTATACAACTCTCGTTTAAGATTTTTTTACAGGAAAACTTCTCTCTAAATGGGAAGGTCCTTACATTATCGAGGAGGTCTATCGTTCCAGTGCCATAAAAATTAACAACTTCGAAGGCACAAATCCGAAGGTGGTGAACGATCAAAGAATCAAACACTATATCTCAGGTAATCCTATAAATGTTGAAACCAACGTTATTGAAACCGTAACCCCGGAGGAATACATAAGAGACACTTTCCAAAACGTTTCAGACTCCGAAAAGGAATAGGTATGTGGTACGATAAGTAAACCGACTCCAAAACAGTTCTAATGGCAATTTTTCTCCGTTTTGGAATATTTAGAAAAATAGAAAAATAGGAAGCAATCCGGGAAGGACACAAGGGCTCCACGAGGGTGGAGGGCGCGCCCTACCCCCTGGGCGCGCCCCCTGCCTCGTGGGCACCTCGTGTGCTCTCCGGACTCCGTTTTCTTGCACGTTACGTATTTTGGTCAGTAAAAATTCATTATATAATCTCCCAAAGGTCTTGACTCTCGTATCACGCAAATATCCTCTGTTTTGTTTCGAGCTGTTGCTGCTGCAGATTATAGCAAGATGTCTTCTCAAGAGTCAGTCGGGGAGAGCCGGGTGTCTCATCCGACATCGAGATTAAGGACAAACAGCGATGCTGACCACTTTGGGCCAGCAACGGAGGAAGAGATGGAGGCTGATTTGAAGAGGATAGATGCCATGGAGGAGGATCAAGAAGTCACTTCGCCCGAGCTGGATTCACGATGGGGAACCATGAGCTCGGCTATTCCAAACTCGGTTATCCCTTCCAATGTTAGATTTCTTTCTTACGAGAATATGAAAAAGAGTGTTACATGTTCCCCCGCAGCTATGCAACATCCATGGGTGCAAGGAGCTTTAACCGTTACGGGTAAGCTCCATAAGGAGATAATGGATCTCAAGCAGCAACTCAATAAGCTCGAGGAAGAGAATCGTATCCTGAGGAGTATCATCTCCAAGAATATCACACCATCACCTCCGAAGAAAGAGATATAATCATATGGGTATGGGCACTCCCCTTGGCAACTGCCAAGCTTGGGGGAGGTGCCCCGGTATCGTATCACCACCACATCTCCTATCTTTACCGTTTTTATTAGTTCGATCCTTTTTAGTATTATCTTGATCTTGTAGAATAAAAGTTTTAGTATGATCTAGTTTTGAGTTTTGCTTTACGATCCCTCTATGTAATCGAGTCCGTGAGCCATATAATAAAGATTAGTGTTGAGTCAATGGCTTGGTTATCTTGCTATGATCTTGAGTGAATAAAAGAAAAGAGAAAAGAATGAAAAGAAATAAAGAGATCATATTGATCTTATGGAGAGTAATGACTTCACATAGAAAGAGTATGATGATTAAAAGTTGTTGAGAGTTGACAAACATAGATTTGGTCATCGTTGCAATTAATAGGAAGTAATAAAGAAAGAGAGGTTTCACATGTAAATATACTATCTTGGACACCTTTTATGATTGTGAGAACTCATTAAAATATGACATGCTAAAGAGTTGATGTTGGACAAGGAAGACAACGATGGGTTATGTTTTCTTATATCCGAAATAAAGTATATTGTTATGGATCATCCAACATGTTGAGCTTGCCTTTCCCCCTCATGCTAGCCAAATTCTTTGCACCAAGTAGAGATACTACTTGTGCTTCCAAATACCCTTAAACCAGTTTTGCCATGAGAGTCCACCATATCTAACTATGGATTGAGTAAGATCCTTCAAGTAAGTTGTCATCGCTGCACGCAATAAAAATTGCTCTCTGAATATGTATGATTGATTAGTGTGGAGGAAATAAGCTTTATACGATCTTTTGATGTGGAAGAAATAAAAGCGACAGACTGCATAATAAAGGTCCATATCACAAGTGGCAATATAAAGTGACGTTCTTTCGCATTAAGATTTTGTGCATCCAACCCTGAAAGAGCATGGCAACCTCTGCTTCCCTCTGTGTAGGGCCTATCTTTTACTTCTATCTTCTACCTTATGCAAGAGTCATGGTGATCTTCACCTTTCCTTTTTATACTTTATCCTTTGGCAAGCACAGTGTGTTGGAATGATCCAGACATATATATCTAATTGGATGTAAGTTAGAATGAACTATTATTGTTGACATTATCCTTGAGGTAAAAGGTTGGGGGGCGAAACTATAAGCCCCTATCTTTCTCTGTGTCCGATTAAAATTCTGTAACCACAAGTATTGCATGAGTGTTAGCAATTGTGAAAGACTAAATGATAGTTGAGTATGTGGACTTGCTTTGAAAAGCTCGACATAGACTCTTTACGGTGTTATGATAAATTGCAATTGCTTCAATGACTGAAATTATAGTTTGTTAGTTCTCAATAAAGTTTCTGATTCATACTTTGCATTGTGAATAGATTATTACTTGAGCATAAGAAATCATATGACATTATCCATATATGTTGCTATTATGATAATAATCATGATGCCCTCATGTCCGTATTTTCTTTTATCGACACCTCTACCTCTAAACATGTGGACATATTTATCATTATCGGCTTCCGTTTGAGGACAAGCGAGGTCTAAGCTTGGGGGAGTTGATATGTCCATTTTACATCATGATTTTATATCAATATTTATTGCATTATGGGCTGTTATTATGTTATGTCACAATACTTATGCCTATTCTCTCTTATTTTACAAGTTTTACATAAGGAGGGAGAATGCTGGCAGCTGGAATTCTGGGCTGGAAAAGGAGCAAATATTAGAGACCTATTCCGCACAACTCCAAAAGTCCTGAAACTCCACGGAAGTTATTTTTGGAAATAATGAAAAATACTAAGCGGAAGAAATACCAGAGGGGGCTCACACCCTGGCTACGGCGGTGGGGGGCGCGCCCTACCCCCTGGGCGCGCCCCCTGCCTCATGGGCCCCCTGTTGGACCTCCGGTGCCCATCTTCTGCTATATGAAGTCTTTCGTCCGAAGAAAAATCAGAAGCAAGCTTTTGGGACGAGACTCCGCCGCCACGAGGCGGAACCTTGGCGGAACCAATCTAGGGCTCTGGCGGAGCTGTTCTGCCGGGGACACTTCTCCCGGAGGGGGGAAATCATCACCATCGTCATCACCAACGCCTCCTCTCATTGGGAGGGCCAATCTCCATCAACATCTTCACCAGCACCATCTCCTCTCAAACCCTAGTTCATCTCTTGTATCCAATTCTTGTCTCTAAGTGCAGGATTGGTACTTGTAGGTTGCTAGTAGTGTTGATTACTCCTTGTAGTTGATGCTAGTTGGTTTATTTGGTGGAAGATCATATGTTCAGATCCTTTATGCATATTAATACTCCTCTGATTATGAACATGAATATGCTTTGTCAAGAGTTACGTTTGTTCACGAGGACATGGGAAAAGTCTTGCTATTAGTAGTCATGCGAATTTGGTATTAGATTCGATATTTTGATGAGATGTATGTTGTCTCTCCTCTAGTGGTGTTATGTGAACGTCGACTACATGACACTTCACCATTGTTTGGGCCTAGAGGAAGGGATTGGGAAGTAATAAGTAGATGATGGGTTGCTAGAGTGATAGAAGCTTAAACCCTAGTTTATGCGTTGCTTCGTAAGGGGCTGATTTGGATCCATATGTTTCATGCTATGGTTAGGTTTACCTTAATACTTCTTTTGTAGTTGTAGATGCTTGCAATAGGAGTTAATCATAAGTGGGATGTTTGTCCAAGTAAGGGCAGCACCCAAGCACCAGTCCACCCACATATCAAATTATCAAAGTACCGAACGCGAATCATATGAACGTGATGAAAACTTGCTTGACGATAATTCCCATGTGTCCTCGGGAGCGCTTTTATCCATATAAGAAATTGTACAGGCTTGTCCTTTTCTACAAAAAGGATTGGGCCACCTTGCTGCACTTTATTTACTTTTGTTACTTGTTGCTCGTTACAAATTATCTTATCACAAAACTATCTGTTACCTATAATTTCAGTGCTTGCAGAGAATACCTTGCTGACAACCGCTTATCATTTCCTTCTGCTCCTCGTTGGGTTCGACACTCTTACTTATCAAAAGGACTACGATAGATCCCCTATACTTGTGGGTCATCAGGGTGCCCCCCGGACCACCTCTTTGCTCTATAAATACCCCAAAAATCCCAGAATCCTAGGGGAGTCGACGAAATATTCATCCAGCCGCCGCAGAGTCCAGAACCACCAGATCCAACCTAAACACCATCTCTCTCTCGCTGAATTTTCAATACAATGGTCTCTTGGACATCCATATGATGTAACTCTTTTGCGGTGTGTTTGTTGGGATCTGATGAACTTCGAGTTTATGATCAGTTATATCTTTTTATATCCATGAAAGTTATTTGAGTTTCTTTGATCTCTTATATGCATGATCTCTTATAGCCTCGTATTTCTTCTCCAATATTTGGGTTTTTTTGGCCAACTTGATCTATTTATCTTGGAATGGGAAGAGGTGCTCGGTAGTGGGTTCGATCTTATGGTGCTTGATCCCAATTATAGAAAGAGAACCGACACGTATGTATCGTTGCTACTAAGGATAAAAAACGGGATCTATATCTACCGCCATAGAAAAATGGATCTTGTCTACATCATGTCATCGTTCTTATTGCATCACTCCGTTTTTCCATGAACTTAATACACTAGATGCATGCTGGATAGCGGTCAATGTGTGGAGTAATAGTAGTAGATGCAGGCAAGAGTCGGTCTACTAATCTTGGACGTGATGCCTATGTAATGATCATTGCCTGGATATCGTCATGAGTATTTGAAGTTCTATTAATTTCCCAACAGTAATTTGTTTACCCACCATTTGATATCTTTCTCGAGAGAAGCCACTAGTGAAACCTACGACCCCCGGGTCTTCTTTCTCTTATATTTGCTTTGCGACCTATTTTATTTGCACTTTTTATTCAGATCTATTAAACCAAAAATACAAAAATACTCCGCTGCATTTTATTTTATTTGTGATCTATTATTTCAATCTACTACAATTTATTTCCCGTCCACGCACCATTTGAGGTGCCATACCCGAAAGGGATTGACAACCCCTTTAACACGTCGGGTTGCGAGTGGTTGTTATTTGTGTGCAGGGGCTGTTTATGTTGTGTTGCTTGGTTCTCCTACTGGTTCGATAAACTTGGTTTCATTTCTGAGGGAAATACCTACCGCCGCTGTGCTGCATCATCCCTTCCTCTTTGCGGAAATACCGACGTAGCTTCAAGCGACATCAAAAGGAATTTCTGGCGCCGTTGCCGGGGAGGATCTTCAACATAACCAGGTTCCTAATCACAAATCTCATCTCCTTGCAATTTACATTATTTGCCATTTTCCTTTTGTTTTCCTCTACCCCACTTCACAAAAATTTGCCGTTTTATTTGCCCTCTTTTTCGTTTACCTTTTTCTCGTCAGATCTCATGTTTGCTTGTGTTGCCATGTGCCTTCTATTTTCTTGCAGCTTCGCTTGCTAAACATTTATTGATATGGATCCTCATCCACTTGCTAATATTTTTAAGAGATCCAATTATCATGAACCAAATGCTAGTGATTTGAGTGCACTATATTATCTCTATGAAGTTTTCTTTGAGATCCGTGAATCTGAAAATTATGATGATAAAATTTGTAAAGTGATTCATGATAGCTCCTTGAATGAAAAGCATGATTGCAATGATTTTAATATAAATTCTATTAATTTCAGTTGTGCTAATATGCAAAACCCCAAGCTTGGGGATGCTAGTTTTGCTGTGTCCACTACTTATTGTAATGATCATGATTGGGGTGATTCTTCTTATGATCTTGAAAATTTATTTAAGCCTCATGATGAATATGTTATCTACAATAATATTGAAAGTGGGTTTGGAATAGCTTCAACTTTAAGTAAAAATAATCCCGCATATTTGGAGAGTGTTCAATCTTATGAAATTTTTGATGAAAGTAGGTTTGGAGAGGTCATGACATTATTTGATGATAATCCCACTATTTTGGAAGAGTGTCAACTTTGCATGCATGTGGATCATGAAGAGAATATTTTATGTGATAGTTATATTGTTGAATTTTATTATGATCCTACATATAATTATTATGAGAGGGGAAAATATGCTTGTAGAAATTTTCATGTTACTAAATTACCTCTCTTCATGTTGAGATTGCTATTGTTTTCTTCCATGCATATGCTAGATCTTGCTTGTATTGCTAATTTTTTTCCTATAAAATTCCTATGCATAGGAAGTATGTTAGACTTAAATGTGTTCGTCACATGTTTTATGATGCTCTCTTTGTGTTTCAATTATTGTCATCCTTGTGAGCATCAATAAAAATTATGCCTAGCTAAGGGCGTAAAACTATAGCGCTTGTTGGGAGGCAACCCAATGAATAAATTTTATTTTTGCTTTTTGATTTCTGTTCTTGAGTGTTAGCACAATTGTGATACTGGTATGATTGTGTTTTTTGTGTTTTAATTAGTGTTTGTGCCAAGTAAAGCCTTTAGGATCTTCTTGGGTGATAGTTGTTTGATCTTGCTGAAAAAGACAGACACTTTGTGATCACAAAAATAATTTTCATAAATCACAGAAAATAGCTTTTTCTCTGATTCTTTTTGAATAAGATTAATATACAAATTACCATGATCTTCCTAATTTGGTATAATTTTTGGAGTTCCAGAAGTATTCGCAAAAGTCAGATTACTACAGACTATTCTGTTTTGACAGATCCTGTTTTCTTTGTGTTGTGTGCTTATTTTGATGGCTCTATGGTTTTCTTTGATGAGTTTTTGCCATAGAAAAGTTGGAACACAGTAGATATAATACAAAAACAAAATATGAATTGGTTTGATACAACACTTATAGTAGTGATTTATTTTTCTTACACTAACGGATCTCACGAAGGTTTTGTCGAGTTTTGTGTGATTGAAGTTTTCAAGTTTTGGGTTATCTTACGATGGATGAAGGAAGGATGTAAGAGCCTAAGATTGGGGATGCCCCTTCATACCAAGCTATTATCCAATAATGAGAAACCAACTAAGCTTGGGGATGCCCCCGAGTGGCATCCCCGCTTTCTTCCAACAACTATCAGTATTTTACTTGAGGCTATATTTTTATTCGTCACATGATATGTGTTTTGCTTGGAGCGTCTTGTATGATATGTGTCTTTTCTTGTTTTATTTTGTATTTTAAGTCATCAATCCTTGCCGGACACACCTATTTGAGAGAGCTAAAATTATATCATGATTTGTTAGAATTGCTCTCTGTGCTTCACTTAAATCTTTTATGAGCTAGGACTTGCTCTAATGCTTCACTTATATCTTTTTTAGCACGGTGTGCTTTGTTATTTTTGAACAAAATCTCTCTTGCTTCACTTAGATTTATTTGAGAGTTAGTAGAATTTTGAAGAAATTCTCTCTTGCTTCACTTAAATTATTTTGAGAGAAAGAAATTTTGTTATGCTCATGATCTTCACTTATATTTGTTTGAGCCTATGAAAAGCAACACATGAAAATTAGTCCCAAGGTGATAGATATCCAAGAAGGATACAGAAAAAAATGTCATGAAGATCATTGGACAAAATAAACTTGATTCTTAGTAATAGTTTTGAGATATGATGATGTGATATGTGAGTTATGTTGATGAGTAATTGTGCTCTAGTAAGAATATTGGTGTTAAGGTTTGTGATTCCCTATGCATGCACGAAAGTCAATAATCATGCAATGAAAATTATATCCTACTTGTGGTGCATTATTCGGTGTTAATTATGCTTAATACTTGCTTATGAGATTATTCGTTTCTTGGTTGGGAGCTTCTCAATCTTTTTGCTAGCCTTCATTTTGCACCAAGTATGACCTCTACTTGTGCATCCAAAATCCTTTAAACCAGTTTTGCTACATGAGTCCACTATATCTACCTATATGCGGTATTCTTTTGCCATTCTAAGCAAATTTGCATGTGCCATCTCTAATTTTCAAAATAAACTTCTCTTTTGTGTGTTTGTTTCGCTCGCGGAACGGTAACGGGTGGCTAATATTTTCCATGTTGGATGTGTTATTCTCAAGATGAGTGTTTATTCACTTGTCATTGCACGAGAGTAAGGCAAAAGGTCTTAGGGATGCCCAGTCCCGAAATGCAAAAATTAATTTACTTTATGTTGTCAAATAATAAATTCCTTGGAAGGTGTTGGTATGAAGGGCACCCGTGGATACGGTTAGCCATGGAAAGTGAAAGTATGGGGGGAAAAGGAATAAACTTTATTTTCTGTTTGGGAACCACCTATGGCATATCTAGCATGGAAAGTGTTCTTAGCTCTAGGTCGTTTTCGTTGGTGGGATGGATACACCTCCCAAAATGTTTTTATCTCTATTTTTTGCTTTGAGCTCTGGCACCTCTACAAATCCCTACTTCCCTCTGTGAAGGGCCTTTCTTTTACTTTATGCAATTTTTATTTTGAAATTTGAGTCTCCATCTTCTCTTATAAAAGCACCAACTATGAGGCAATATGATCGTGCTTAAGTATTGCGTGTAGTTAATATTCGAGTGTGTTTCATGATTGGATCAATGTTTGAGCATCATGGGCTAGGGATAAATTATTTTAGCGTTGATATTCTGAAAGACATGGTTGCTTGTTGATATGCTTGAGTGTTGGGGAACGCAGTATTTCAATAATTTTACCTACGATCGCGCAAAATCTATCTAGGAGATGCATAGCAACGAGCGGGGAGAGTGTGTCTATGTACCCTCGTAGACCGAAAGCAGAAGCGTTTAGTAACGTGGTTGACGTAGTCGAACGTCTTCACTATCCAACCGATCCAAGTACCGAACGTACGGCACCTCCGCGTTCAGCACACGTTCAGCTCGATGATGTCCCTCGGGCTCTTGATCCAGTTGAGGCCGAAGGAGAGTTCTGTCAGTGATACGTCTCCAACGTATCTATAATTTTTTATTGTTCCATGCTATTATATTATCCATCTAGGGTGTTTTATATGCATTTATATGCTATTTTATATGATTTTTGGGACTAACCTATTAACCTAGAGCCCAATGCCAGTTTCTGTTTTTTCCTTGTTTTTGATTTTTACAGAAAAGGAATACCAAATGAAGTCCAATTGACGTGCCAATTTTTGATGATTTTTTATGGACCAAAAGAAGCCCCTAGAGTAAAAGAGTTGGGCTAGAAGAGTCCCGGGCTGTCCACGAGAGTGGGGGGGCCACCCTAACCCACTGGGCGTGGACCCCTATCTCGTCGACGACTCAGAGACCCCCCTGACGTGAGACCGACGCCAAAAATTCCTATAAATACAGAAACCTCTAGAAAGTAACCTAGATCGGGAGTTTCGCCGCCGCAAGCCTTTGTAGGCACCAAAAACCAATCGAGGCCCTGTTCCGGCACCCTGCCGGAGCAGGGATCCATCACCGGCGGACATGTTCATCATCCCGGCGCTCTCCATGACGAGGAGGGAGTAGTTCACCCTCGGGGCTGAGGGTATGTACCAGTAGCTATGTGTTTGATCTCTCTCTCTCTCTCTCGTGTTCTTGATATGGCATGATCTTGATGTATCACGAGCTTTGCTATTATAGTTGGATCTTATGATATTTCTCCCCCTCTACTCTCTTGTAATGGATTGAGTTTTCCCTTTGAAGTTATCTTATCGGATTGCGTCTTTAAGGATTTGAGAACATTTGATGTATGTCTTGCATGTGCTTATCTGTGGTGACAATGGGATATTCACGTGATCTACTTGATGTGTGTTTTGGTGATCAACTTGCGGGTTCAGTGACCTTGTGAACTTATACATAGGGGTTGGCACACGTTTTCGTCTTGACTCTACGGTAAAAAAATGGGGCACTCTTTAAAGTTCTTTGTGTTGGTTGAATAGATGAATATGAGATTGTGTGATGCATATCGTATAATCATATCCACAGATACTTGAGGTGACATTGGAGTATCTAGGTGACATTAGGGTTTTGGTTGATTTGTGTCTTAAGGTGTTATTCTAGTACGAACTCTAGGATAGATGGAACGGAAAGAATAACTTCGTGTTATGTTACTACGGACTCGTGAATAGATCGATCAGAAAGGCTAACTTTGAGGTGGTTTCGTACCCTACAATAATCTCTTCGTTTGTTCTCCGCTATTAGTGACTTTGGAGTGACTCTTGGTTGCATGTTGAGGGATAGTTATATGATCCAGTTATGTTATTATTGTTGAGAGAACTTGCACTAGTTAAAGTATGAACCTTAGGCCTTGTTTCAACGCATTGCAATATCGTTTGTGCTCACTTTTACCACTTGCTAACTTACTGTTTTTATATTTTCATATTACAAAAACCTATATCTACCATCCATATTGCACTTGTATCACCATCTCTTCGCCGAACTAGTGCACCTATACAATTTATCATTGTATTGGGTGTGTTGGGGACACAAGAGACTCTTTGTTATTTGGTTGCAGGGTTGTTTGAGAGAGACCATCTTCAACCTACGCCTCACAAGGATTGATAAACCTTAGGTCATCCACTTGAGGGAAATTTGCTACTATCCTACAAACCTCTGCACTTGGAGGCCCAAAAACGTCTACAAGAAGAAGGTTGCATAGTAGACATCAGTCAGCATGACGGCGTGGCGACAGTGATGATGAAGTTACCGGCGCAGGGCTTCGCCTAAGCACTACGACAATATGACCGAGGTGTGTAACTGTGGAGGGGGGCATCGCACACAGCTAAGACAAATCTTGGAGGCTCCTCTGCCCACGTATATAAAGGAGGGAGGAGGAGGAGGCCGGCCTAGGAGGGGCGCGCCTATAGGGGGAGTCCAACTAGGATTCCCAATCCTAGTTTGAGTCCCCTTCCTTTTTCAAGAGGGGAGAGAGGGAAGGAGTAGGAGAGGGAGAAGGAAAGAGAGGGGGCGCCGCCCCCTCACTAGTCCAATTCGGACTTGCCATGGGGGGGGGGGAGGGGGGCACGGCCACCCCTTGATGCCCTTCTCTCCTTTCCCGTATGGCCCATTAAGGCCCACTACTTCCCCCAGCGAATTCCGTAACTCTCCCAGATTCAAAATACCCGAATCACTCAGAACCTTTCCGATGTCCGAATATAGCCTTCCAATATATCGATCTTTACCTCTCGACCATTTTGAGACTCCTCGTCATGTCCGTGATCTCATCCGGGACTCCGAACAAACTTCGGTCATCAAATCACATAACTCATAATACAAATCGTCATTGAACGTTAAGCGTGCGGACCCTACAGGTTCGAGAACTATATAGACATGACCGAGACACATCTCCGGTCAATAACCAATAGTGGAACATGGATGCTCATATTGGTTCCTATATATTCTACGAAGATCTTTATCGGTCAAACCGCATAACAACATACATTGTTCCCTTTGTCATCGGTATGTTACTTGCCCGAGATTCGATCGCCGGTATCATCATACCTAGTTCAATCTTGTTACCGGAAAGTCTCTTTACTCGTTCCGTATTGCATCATCCCGCAACTAACTCATTAGTCACATTGCTTGCAAGGCTTATAGTGATGTGCATTACCGAGAGGGCCCAGAGATACCTCTCCGATACTTGGAGTGACAAATCCTAATCTCGAACTATGCCAACCCAACAAACACCTTCGGAGACACCTTTAGAGCACCTTTATAATCTCCCAGTTACGTTGTGACGTTTGATAGCACACAAGGTGTTCCTCCGGTATACGGGAGTTGCATAATTTCATAGTCAGAGGAATATGTATAAGTCATGAAGAAAGCAATAGCAATAAAACTCAACGATCATAATGCTAAGCTAACGGATGGGTCTTGTCCATCACATCATTCTCTAATGATGTGATCCCATTCATCAAATGACAACACATGTCTACGGTCAGGAAACATAACCATCTTTGATTAACGAGCTAGACAAGTAGAGGCATACTACGGACACTGCTTTTGTCTATGTATTCACACATGTACTAAGTTTCCGGTTAATACAATTATAGCATGAATAATAAACATTTATTATGATATAAGGAAATATAAATAACAACTTTATTATTGCCTCTAGGGCATATTTCCTTCAGTCTCCCACTTACACTAGAGTCAATAATCTAGTTCACATCGCCATGTGATTTAACACCAATAGTTCACATCACCATGTGATTAGTTCACATCGCCATGTGACTAATACCCAAAGGGTTTTACTAGAGTCAATAATCTAGTTCACATCACTATGTGCTTAATACCCAAAGAGTACTAAGGTGTGATCATGTTTTGATTGTGAGAGAAGCTTAGTAAATGGGTCTGTCACATTCAGAGCCGTATGTATTTTGCAAATTTTCTATGTCTACAATGCTGTGCATGGAGCTACTCTAGCTAATTGCTCCCACTTTCAATATGTATCCAGATTGAGACTCAGAGTCATCCAGATCGGTGTCAAAGCTTGCATCGACGTAACTCCTTACGACGAACTCTTTATCACCTCCATAACCGAGAAATATTACCTTATTCCACTAAGGATAATTTTGACCGATGTCCAGTGATCCACTCCTAGATCACTATCGTACTCTCTTTGCCAAACTCATGGTGAGGTACACAATAGGTCTGGTACACAACATAGCATACTTTATAGAACCTATGACTGAGGCATAGGGAATGACTTTTCATTCTCTTCCTATTTTCTGCCGTGGTCGGGTTTTGAGTCTTTACTCAATTTCACACCTTAAAATACATGCAAGAACTCCTTCTTTGACTGTTCCATTTTGAACTACTTCAAAAATCTTGTCAAGGTATGTACTCATTGAAAACCTTATCAAGCGTCTTGATCTATCTCTATAGATCTTGATGCCCAATATGTAAGCAGCTTCACCGAGGTCTTTCTTTGAAAAACTCCTTTCAAACATTCCTTTGTGCTTTCCAGAAAATTCTACATCATTTCCGATCAACAATATGTCATTCACATATACTTATCAGAAAGGCTGTAATGCTCCCACTCACTTTCTTGTAAATACATGCTTCATCGTAAGTTTGTATAAAACTATATGCTTTGATCAACTTATCAAAGCATATATTCCAACTCCGAAATGCTTGCACCAGTCCATAGATGGATCGTTGGAGCTTGCATACTTTGCTAGCACCTTTAGGATTGACAAAACCTTCTTGTTGCATCATATACAACTCTTCTTTAAGAAATCCATTAAGGAATGTAGTTTTGACATCCATTTGCTAGATTTCATAAAATGTGGCAATTGCTAACATGATTTGGAGAGACTTAAGCATCGCTACGAGTGAGAAAATCTTATCGTAGTCAACACCTTGAACTTGTCGAAAACTTTTTGCGACAATTTGAGCTTTGTAGATAGTAACACTACTATCAATGTCCCTCTTCCTCTTAAAGATCCATTTATTCTCAATGGCTTGCCGATCATTGGGCAAGTCAATCAAAGTCCATACTTTGTTCTTATACATGGATCCCATCTCAGATTTCATGGCCTCAAGCCATTTCACGGAATCTGGGCTCATCCTCGCTTCCTCATAGTTCGTAGGTTCGTCATGGTCTAGTAACATGACTTTCAGAACAGGATTACCGTACCACTCTGGTGCGAATCATACTCTGGTTGACCTACGAGGTTCGGTAGTAACTTGATCTGAAGTTTCATGATCATCATCATTAACTTCCTCATTAATTGGTGTAGGCATCACTAGAACTGATTCGAGTGATGAGCTACTTTCCCATTTGAGAGAAGGTACAATTACCTCATCAAGTTCTACTTTCCTCCCACTCACTTCTTTCGAGAGAAACTCCTTCTCTAGAAAGGATCCATTCTTAGCAACGAATATCTTGCCTTCTGATATGTGATAGAAGGTGTACCCAACAATCTCCTTTTGGGTATCCTATGAAGACGCATTTCTCCGATTTTGGGTTCGAGCTTATCAGGTTGAAGCATTTTCATATAAGCATCGCAACCCCAAACTTTAAGAAACGACATCTTAGGTTTCTTACCAAACCACAGTTCAAATGGTGTCGTCTCAACGGATTAAGATGGTGCCCTATTAACGTGAATGTAGCTATCTCTAATGCATAACCCCAAAACAATAGTGGTAAATCGGTAAGAGACATCATATATCGCACTATATCTAATAAAGTACGGTTACGACGTTCGGACACACCATTATGCTGTGGTGTTCCAGGTGGCATGAGTTTGTGAAACTATTCCACATTGTTTTAATTGAAGACCAAACTCGTAACTCAAATATTCCCCTCTGCGATCAGATCATAGAAACTTTATTTTCCTGTTACGATGATTCTCCACTTCACTCTGAAATTCTTTGAACTTTTCAAATGTTTCAGACTTATGTTTCATCAAGTAGATATACCCATATCTGCTCAAATCATCTGTGAAGGTTAGAAAATAACGATACCCATCGTGAGCCTCAACACTCATCGGACCGCATACATCAAGATGTATTATTTCCAATAAGTCGATTGCTCGCTCCATTGTTCCGGAGAATGGAGTCTTAGTCATCTTGCCCATGAGGCATGGTTATAAGCATCAAGTGATTCCAAAAGTCCATCAGCATGGAGTTTCTTCATGAGCTTTACACCAATGTGACCTAAACGGCAGTGCCACATATAAGTTGCACAATCATTATTAACTTTGCATCTTTTGGCTTCAATATTATGAATATGTGTATCACTACGACCGAGATTCAATAAACCATTTACATTGAGTGTATGACCATAAAGGTTTATTCATGTAAATACAACAACAATTATTCTTTGACTTAAATGAATAACCGTATCGCAATAAACATGATCCAATCATATTCATGCTCAACGCAAACACCAAATAACATTTATTTTAGGTTCAACACTAATCCCGAAGGTAAAGGGAGTGTGCGATGGTGATCTTATCAACCTTGGAATCACTTCCAACACACATCGTCATCCCGTCCTTAACTAGTCTTTGTTTATTTTGCAACTCCTATTTTGAGTTACTACTCTTAGCAACTGAACCAGTATCAAATACCGAGGGGTTGCTATAAACACTAGTAAAGTACACATCAATAACATGTATATCAAATATACCTTTGTTCATTTTGCCATCCTTCTTATTCGCTAAGTATCTAGGGCAGTTCCACTTCCAGTGACCATTTCCTTTGTAGTAGAAGTACTCAGTTTCAGGCTTGGGTCTAGCTTTGGGCTTCTTCATGGGAGTGGCAACTTGCTTGCCATTCTTCTTGAAGTTCCCTTTCTTTCCCTTGCCCTTTTACTTGAAACTAGTGGCCTTGTCAACCATCAACACTTGATGCTTTTCTTGATTTCTACGTTCGCTGATTTTAGCATCGCGAAGAGCTCGGGAATCGTTTTCGTCATCCCTTACATATTATAGTTCATCAGTAAGTTCTAGTAACTTGGTGATAGTGACTAGAGAACTCTGTCAATCACTATCTTATCTGGAAGATTAACTCCCACTTGATTCAAGCAATTGTAGTACTCAGACATTCTGAGCACATGCTCACTGGTTGAGCTATTCTCCTCCATCTTGTAGGAAAAATACTTGTCAGAGGTCTCATACCTCTCGACTCGAGCATGAGTCTGAAATACAAATTTCAGCTCTTGGAACATCTTATATGTTTCGTGGCGTTCAAAACGGTTTTTGAAGTCCCGGTTCTAAGCCGTAAAGCATGGTTCACTAAACTATCAAGTACACCATACCGAGCTTTGCCAAACGTTCATAACGTCTATATCTGCTCCTGCAATAGGTCCGTCACCTAGCGGTGCATCAAGGACATAATTCTTCTGTGCAGCAATGAGGATAATCCTCAGATCATGGACCAAGTCTGCATCATTGCTACTATCATCTTTCAACTTAGTTTTCTCTACGAACATATCATAAATAAAACGGGGAAGCTATACGCGAGTTATTGATCTATAACATAGATATGCAAACACTATCAGGACTAAGTTCATGATAAATTTAAGTTCAACTAATCATATTACTTAAGAACACCACTTAGATAGACATCCCTCGAGTCATCTAAATGATCACGTGATCCATATCAACTAAACCATGTCCGATCATCACGTGAGATGGAGTAGTTTTCAATGGTGAACATCACTGTTTTGATCATATCTACTATATGATTCACGTTCGATCTTTCGATCTCAGTGTTCCGAGGCCATATCTGCATATGCTAGGCTTGTCAAGTTTAACCCGAGTATTCTGCGTGTACAAAACTGGCTTGCACCTGTTGTATGTAAATGTAGAGCTTATCACACCCGATCATCACCTGGTGTCTTAGCACGAAGAACTGTCGCAACAATGCATACTTAGGGAGAACACTTATACCTTGAAATTTTAGTAAGGGATCATCTTATAAAGCTACCGCCGAACTAAGCGAAATAAGATGTATAAAAGATAAACATCACATGCAATCATAATATGTGACATGATATGGCCACCATCATCTCGTGCCTTTGATCTCCATCTCCAAAGTACCGTCATGATTTCTATCGTCACTGGCATGACACCATGACCTCTATCATCTTGATCTCTATCAATGTGTCGTCATATGGTCGTCTTGCCAACTATTGCTTTTGCAACTATTGCTATCGCATAGCGATAAAGTAAAGCAATTACATGGCGCTTGCATCTTATGCAATAAAGAGACAACAATAAGGCTCCTGCCAGTTGCCGATAATTTCAAAAACATGATCATCTCATACAACAATTATATATCATCACATCTTGACCATATCACATCATAGCAAGCCCCGCAAAAACAAGTTAGACGTCCTCTACTTTGTTGTTGCAAGTTTTACGTGGCTGCTACGGGCTTCTAGCAAGAACCATTCTTACCTGCGCATCAAAACCACAACGATTTTTCGTCAAGTGTGCTATTTTAACCTTCAACAAGGATCGGGCGTAGTCACACTCAATTCAACTAAAGTTGGAGAAACAGACACCCACTAGCCACCTGTGTGCAGAGCACGGCGGTAGAACCAATCTCATGAACACGGTCATGTAATGTCGTCTGGGCCGCTTCATCCAACAATACCGCCGAATTAAAGTATGACATGTTGGTAAGCAGTATGACTATTATTGACCAGAATTCTTTGTGTTCTACTCGTGCATATAACAGCTACGCATAGACCTGGCTCTGATGCCACTGTTGGGGAACGCAGTATTTCAAAAAAAAACTACCTACGGTCACGCAAGATCTATCTAGGAGATGCATGGCAACGAGCGAGGAGAGTGTGTCTACGTACCCTCGTAGACCAAAAGCCGAAGCGTTTAGTAACGCGGTTGATGTAGTCGAACATCTTCACGATCCAACCGATCCAAGTACCGAACGTACGGCACCTCCGCATTCAGCACACGTTCAGCTCGATGATGTCCCTCGGGCTCTTGATCCAGTTGAGGCCAAAGGAGAGTTCCGTCAGCACGACAGCGTGGCAACGGTGATGATGAAGTTACCGGCGCAGGGTTTCGCCTAAGCACTACAACAATATGACCGAGGTGTGTAACTGTGGAGGGGGGCACCGCACACAGCTAAGACAAATCTTGGAGTGCCTTTGGGGTGCCCACTGCCCACGAATATAAAGGAGGGAGGAGGAGGAGGAGGCCAGCCTAGGAGTGGCGCGCCTATAGGGGGAGTCCAACTAGGATTCCCAATCCTAGGTGGAGTCCCCTTACTTTTCCAAGAGGGGAGAGAGGGAAGGAGTAGGAGAGGGAGAAGGAAAGAGAGGGGGGCGCCGCCCTCCCTAGTCCAATTCAAACTTGCCATGCGGGGGCGCGCGGGCACCCCTTGAGGCCCTTATCTCCTTTCTTGTATGGCCCATTAAGGCCCACTACTTCCCCCGGCAAATTCCCGTAACTCTCCGGTACTCCAAAAAATACACGAATCACTCAGAACCTTTCCGATGTCCGAATGTAGCCTTCCAATATATCGATCTTTACCTCTCGACCATTTCGAGACTCCTCGTCATGTCCGTGATCTCATCCGGGACCCTGAACAAACTTCGGTCATCTCACATAACTCATAATGCAAATCGTCATTGAACGTTAAGCGTGCGGACCCTACAGGTTCGAGAACTATGTAGACATGACCGAGACACATCTCCGGTCAATAACCAATAGTGGAACCTGGATGCTCATATTGGTTCCTATATATTCTATGAAGATCTTTATCGGTCAAACCGCATAACAACATACATTGTTCCCTTTGTCATCGGTATGTTACTTGCCCGAGATTCGATCGTCGGTCATCATACCTAGTTCAATATCGTTACCGGAAAGTCTCTTTACTCGTTCCGTAATGCATCATCCCGCAACTAACTCATTAGTCACATTGCTTGCAAGGCTTATAGTGATGCGCATTACCGAGAGGGCCCAGAGATACCTCTCCGATACTTGGAGTGACAAATCCTAATCTCGATCTATGCCAACCCAACAAACACCTTCGGAGACACCGGTAGAGCATCTTTATAATCACCCAGTTACGTTGTGACGTTTGATAGCACACAAGGTGTTCCTCCGGTATTCGAGAGTTGCATAATCTCATAGTCAGAGGAACATCTATAAGTCATGAAGAAAGCAATAGTAATAAAACTCAATGATCATAATGCTAAGCTAATGGATGGGTCTTGTCCATCACATCATTCTCTAATGATGTGATACCTTTCATCAAATGACAACTGATGTCTACTACACAACCTTCTTCTTGTAGACGTTGTTGGGCCTCCAAGTGCAGAGGTTTGTAGGACAGTAGCAAATTTCCCTCAACTGGATGACCCAAGGTTTATCAATCCGTGGGAGGCGTAGGTTGAAGATGGTCTCTCTCAAACAACCATGCAACCAAATAACAAAGAGTCTCTTGTGTCCCCAACACACCCAATACAATGGTAAATTGTATAGGTGCACTAGTTCGGCGAAGAGATGCTGATACAAGTGCAATATGGATGGTAGATATAGGTTTTTGTAATCTGAAAATATAAAAACAGCAAGGTAGCAGCGATAAAAGTGAGCGTAAACGGTATTGCAATGCTAGGAAACAAGGCCCAGGGTTCATACTTTCACTAGTGCAAGTTCTCTCAACAATGATAACATAATTTGTTCATATAACAATCCCTCAACATGCAACAAAGAGTCACTCCAAAGTCACTAATAGCGTAGAACAAACGAAGAGATTATTCTAGGGTATGAAACCACCTCAAAGTTATCCTTTCTGATCGATCTATTCAAGAGTCCGTAGTAAAATAACACGAAGCTATTCTTTCCATTCGACCTATCCTAGAGTTCGTGCTAGAATAACACCTTAAGACACAAATCAACCAAAACCCTAATGTCACCTAGATACTCCAATGTCACCTCAAGTATCCGTGGGTATGATTATACGATATGCATCACACAATCTCATATTCATCTATTCAACCAACACAAAGAACTTCAAAGATTGCCCCAAAGTTTCTACCGGAGAGTCAAGACGAAAACGTGTGCCAACCCCTATGCATAAGTTCACAAGGTCACTGAACCCGCAAGTTGATCACCAAAACATACATCAAGTACATCACGTGAATATCCCATTGTCACCACAGATAAGCACATGAGAGACATACATCAAATGTTCTCAAATCCTTAGACTCAATCCGATAAGATAACTTCAAAGGGAAAACTCAATCCATTACAAGAGAGTAGAGGGGGAGAAACATCATAAGATCCAACTATAATAGCAAAGCTCGCGATACATCAAGATCGCTACCAATCAGAACACGAGAGAGAGAGAGAGAGAGAGAGAGAGAGAGAGATAGAGATCAAACACATAGCTATTGGTACATACCCTCGGACACTGAGGTGAACTACTCCCTCCTTGTCATGGAGAGCGTCGGGATGATGAAGATGGCTACGGTGATGGATCCCCCTCCGTGAGTGCGAGCAGGTGGTCCCGATTGGTTTTTGGTGGCTGCAGAGGCTTGCGGCGGCGGAACTCCCGATCTAGGTTATGTTATGGAAGTTTGGGTATATATAAGAGGTGTTGGCATCGGGAACAAGCCAGGGGGGTCTCCGAGGCGGCCACAAGGTAGGGGAGAGCACCCAGGGGGGTAGGGTGCGCCCCCCACCCTCGTGGGGTGACTCGGGACTCTTATGGTCCATCTCCGATACTCCGTGGGCTTCTTATGGTCCAAAAACAATCTCCGTGAAATTTCGGGTCAACTGGACTCCGTTTGGTATTCCTTTTCTGCGATACTCAAAAAACAAGGAAAAAACAGAAACATGCACTGGGCTCTAGGTTAATAGGTTAGTCCCAAAATCATATAAAAAGCATATAAATGCATATAAAACATCCTAGATGGATAATATAATAACATGGAACAATCAAAAATTATAGATACGTTGGAGACGTATCAGTATTTCCAAGCTTAATTCCTGCTCGTCCTCGAGTAGGTAAATGATAAAAACAGAATTTTTGATGTGGAATGCTACCTAACATAATTTTCAATGTAATTTTCTTTATGTTGGCATGAATATTCAGATCCGAAAGATTCAAGACAAAAGTTTAATATTGACATAAAAATAAGAATACTTCAAGCATACTAACTAAGCAATTATGTCTTCTCAAAATAACATATCCAAAGAAAGCTCATCCCTACAAAATCATATAGTTTGGCCATGCTTCATTTTCGTCACACAAAATACTCCCATCATGCACAACCCCGATGACAAGCCAAGCAATTGTTTCATACTTTAGTATT
Organism: Aegilops bicornis; assembly: GCA_021605145.1. Classification (NCBI taxonomy): domain Eukaryota; kingdom Viridiplantae; phylum Streptophyta; class Magnoliopsida; order Poales; family Poaceae; genus Aegilops; species Aegilops bicornis. The sequence continues at coordinate 575,747,875 of CM038671.1, read as the reverse complement.
CTCAAACTTTTTCAACTTTCACGCAATACATGAGCGCGAGCCATGGACATAGCACTATGGGTGCAATAGAATATGATGATGGGGGTTGTGTGGAGAAGACAAAAAAAAGAAAGTCTCACATTGACGCGGCTAATCAACGGGCTATGGAGATGCCCATCAATTGATGTCAATGCGAGGAGAAGGGATTGCCATGCATCGGATGCACTAGAGCTATAAATGTATGAAAGCTCAACAAAAGAAACTAGTGGGTGTGCATCCTGTTGGGGAACGTAGCAGAAATTCAAAATTTTCTACGCATCACCAAGATCAATCTATGAAGATTCTAGCAACAAGAGGAAAGGAGAGTGCATCTACATACCCTTGTAGATCGCTAAGCGGAAGCGTTCAAGAGAACGGGGTTGAAGGAGTCGTACTCGTCGTGATCCAAATCACCGAAGATCCTAGTGCCGAATGGACGGCACCTCCGTGTTCAACACACGTGCAGCCCGGTGACGTCTCCCACGCCTTGATCCAGCAAGGAGAGAGGGAGAGGTTGGGGAAGACTCCATCCAGCAGCAGCACGACGGCGTGGTGGTGGTGGAGGAGCTTGGCAATCTGCGCAGGCTTCGCCAAGCACCGCGGAGAGGAGAAGGAGAGAGGTAGGGCTGCGCCAAGGAGAGATCAAACTCTTGTGTTGGGAGCCCCAAAACCCTCAAGTATATATAGGGAGAGGGAGGGTGCACCTCTAGGGTTTCCACCCCAAGGTGGGCTGCCCCAATCCCATCTAAGGGTGGCGGCCAAGGGGAGAGAGGGGGAAACTTGCCCCCAAGTTAGGGTGGAAGCACCCTCCCAAACCCTAGGCGCCTTGGGCCCTTGTGGGGGTGCACCAGCCCACCTGGGCTGGTCCCTCCCACACTTGGCCCATGCAGCCTCCCGGGCCGGTGGCCCCACTCAGGACCCGGGACCCTCCCGGTGGTCCCAGACGTTACCGATAAAACCCGAAACTTTTCCGGTGACCAAAACAGGACTTCCCATATATAAATCTTTACCTCCGGACCATTCCGGAACTCCTCGTGACGTTCGGGATCTCATCCAGGACTCCGAACAACATTCGGTAACCACATACAAACTTCCTTTATAACCCTAGCGCCATCGAACCTTATGTGTAGACCCTACGGGTTCGGGAACCATGCGAACATGACCGAGACGTTCTCCGGTCAATAACCAACAGCGGGATCTGGATACCCATGTTGGCTCCCATATGTTCCACGATGATCTCATCGGATGAACCACAATGTCAAGGACTCAATCAATCCCGTATTCAATTCCCTTTGTCTTACGGTATTGTACTTGCCCGAGATTCGATCGTCGGTATACCGATACCTTGTTCAATCTCGCATCGGCAAGTCTCTTTACTCGCTCCGTAACACATAATCCCGTGATCAACCCCTTGGTCACATTGTGCACATTATGATGATGTCCTACCGAGTGGGCCCAGAGATACCTCTCCGTTTACACGGAGTGACAAATCCAGTCTCGATTCGTGCCAACCCAATGACACTTTTGGAGATACCGTAGTGCACCTTTATAGTCATCCGATTACGTTGACGCGTTTGGTACACCCAAAGCATTCCTACGGTATCCGGAGTTGCACAATCTCATGGTCTAAGGAAATGATACTTGACATTAGAAAAGCTTTAGCATACGAACTACGATCTTTGTGCTAGGCTTAGGGTTGGGTCTTGTCCATCACATCATTCTCCTAATGATGTGATCCCGTTACCAATGACATCCAATGTCCATGGTCAGGAAACCGTAACCATCTATTGATCCATGAGCTAGTCAACTAGAGGCTTACTAGGGACATGGTGTTGTCTATGTACCCACACATGTATCTGAGTTTCCTATCAATACAATTATAGCATGGATAATAAACGATTATCATGAACAAGGAAATATAATAATAACTAATTTATTATTGCCTCTAGGGCATATTTCCAACAGTCTCCCACTTGCACTAGAGTCAATAATCTAGTTCACATTGCCATGTGATCAACACTGATAGGTCACATCGCCATGTGACCAACATCCAAAGAGTCTACTAGTGTCTTAAACTAGTTCACATCACCATGTGATTAAGTCTCAGTGAGTGCTAGGGTTTGATCATGTTTTGCTTGTAAGAGAAGTTTTAGTCAACGGGTCTGCAGTATTCAGATCCGTATGTACTTCGCAATTTTCTATGTCATATTGTAAATGCCACTTCCACGTTCCACTTGAAGCTATTCCAAATGGTTGCTCCACTATATGTATCCGGTTTGCTACTCAGAGTCATTCAGATAGGTGTTAAAGCTTGCATCGACGTAACCCTTTACGCCGAACTCTTTATCACCTCCATAATCGAGAAATATTTCCTTATTCTTCTAAGGATAATTTTTGACCGCTGTCCAATGATCCGTTCTCGGATCATTCTTGTACCCTCGATCGACTCATGGCAAGGCACACTTCCGTGCGGTACACAAAGATAGCATACTATAGAGCCTACGTCTAAGCGTAGGGGACGGCCTTAAATCCTTTGTCTCTCTTCCGCCGTGGTCGAGCTTTTAACTCTTAACTTCATACCTTACAACTCAGGCAAGAACTCCTTCTTTGATCGATCCATCTTGAACACCTTCAAGATCATGTCAAGGTATGTGCTCATTTGAAAGTATTATTAAGCATTTTGATCTATCTTATAGATCTTGATGCTTATTGTTCAAGTAGCGTAATCCAGGTTTTCTATTGAAAATCATCTTTCAAATAACCCTATATGCTTTCTAGAAATTCTACATCATTTCTGATCATCAATATGTCAACAACATATACTCATCAGAAATTCTATAGTGCTCCCACTCACTTCTTTGGAAATACAAGTTTCTCATAAACTTTGTATAAACCCAAAATCTTTGATCATCCTATCAAAGTGCATATTCCAACTCCGAGATGCTTACTCCAGTCCTTAGAAGGATTCCTGGAGCTTTGCATACTTGTTAGCATCTTTCAGGATTGACAAAACCTTCTGGTTGTATCACATACAACCTTTCCTCAAGTATAACGTCGAGGAAACAATGTTTTGACATCCTATCTGCAAGATTTCATCAATCATGCAATAATTGCTAATCCAATTCCAACAGACTCTTAGCATCGCTACGAGTGAGAAAGCCTCACTGTAGTCAACTCCTTGAACTTGTTGGTAAACATCTTTAACGACAAGTCGAGTTTTCTTAATGGTGATACTTACCATCATTGTTCGGCCTTCCTTTAAAATCCATCTTTACCCAACGCCCCACGACCATCAAGCATTTCTTCCAAAGTCATGGATCCTCTCTCGGATGTTATGGCCTTGAGCCATTCGTCGGAATCCGGGCCCACCATCGCTTCTTCATAGCTCAGAGGTTCATTGTTGTCTAGCAACATGACCTTCAAGACAGGATTACTGTACCACTCAGAAGTAGTACGCATCCTTGTCATCCTACGAGGTACGGTAGTGACTTGATCCAAAACTTCATGATCACTATCATAAGCTTCTACTTCAATTGGTGTAGGTGCCACATGAACAACTTCCCGTGCTCTCGCTACACACCGGGTTGAAGTGATGGTTCAATAACCTCATCAAGTCTCCACCATCCTCCCACTCAATTCTTTCGAGAGAAACTTTTCCTCAAGAAAGGACCTATTTCTAGAAACAATTACTTTTGCTTCCGGATCTGAGATAGGAGGTATACCAACTGTTTTGGGTGTCCTATGAAGATGTATTTATCCGTTTTGGGTTCGAGCTTATCACGATGAAACTTTTTCACATAAGCGTCGCAGCCCCAAACTTTCAAGAAACAACAACTTAGGTTTCTCCAAACCATAGTTCAAACGGTGTCGTCTCAACGGAATTACGTGGTGCCCTATTAAAGTGAGTGCGGTTGTCTCTAATGCCTAACCCATGAACGATAGTGGTAATTCGGTAAGAGACATCATGGTACGCACCATATCTAATAGGGTGCAACTATGATGTTCGGACACACCATCACACTTTGGTGTTCCAGGCGGTATCAATTGTGAAACAATTTCCACAATGTCTTAATAGCGTGCCAAAGCTCGTAACTCAGATACACATCTCTATGATCATATCATATACATTTTATCCTCTTGTCACGATGATCTTTAACTTCACTCTGAAATTACTTGAACCATTCAATAATTCAGACTTGTGTTTCATCAAGTAAATACACTCAGTATCTACTTAAATCATCCGTGAAGTAAGAACATAACGATATTCATCAGCATGCCTCAAAGACTCATTGGACTACACACATCAAAATGTGTTACTTCCAACAAGTTGCTATCTTGTTCCATCTTATCAAACCGAGGTTTTTCAGTCATCTTGCCCATGTGGTATGATTTGCATATCTCAAGTGATTCAAAATCAAGTGAGTCCAAACGATCCATCCGCATGGAGTTTCTTCATGCGTATACACCAATAGACATGGTTCGCATGTCTCAAACTTTTCAAAAACGAGTGAGTCCAAAGATCCATCAACATGGAGCTTCTTCATGCGTTTTACACCAATATGACTTACATGGCAGTGCCACAAGTAAGTGGTACTATCATTACTATATTATATCTTTTGGCATGAAAATGTGTATCACTACGATCGAGATTCAATAAACCATTCAATTTAGGTGCAAGACCATTGAAGGTATTATTCAAATAAATAGAGTAACCATTATTCTCCTTAAATGAATAATCAGACAAGTATTGCGATAGACATAATCCAATCATGTCTATGCTCAACGCAAACACCAAATAACAATTATTTAGGTTTAACACCAATCTCGATGGTAGAGGGAGCGCATGCGATGCTTGATCACATCAACCTTGGAAACACTTCCAACACATATCGTCGGCTCACCTTTAGCTAGTCTCCGCTTATTCCGTAGCTCTTTTATTTTGAGTTACTAACACTTAGCAACCGAACCGTATCTTAATACCTCTGGTGCTACTAGGAGTACTAGTAAAGTACACATTAACATAATGTATATCCAATATACTTCTATCGACCTTGCCGACCTTCTCATCTACCAAGTACCTAGGGTAATTCTGCTCCAAAGTGGCTGTTCCCCTTATTACGTAAGCACTTAGTCTCGGGTTTGGGTTCAACCTTGGGTTTCTTCACTTTGGAGCGACAACTGATTTGCCGTTTCATGAAGTGTCCCTTCTTGCCCTTGCCCTTCTTGAAACTAGTGGTTTCATCAACCATCAACAATTGATGCTCCTTCTTGATTTCTACTTTCATGTGTCAAACATCGTGAATACCTCAAGGATCATCATATCTATCCCTGACATGTTATAGTTCATCACGAAGCTCTAGCAGCTTGGTGGCAATGACTTTGGAGAAACATCACTATCTCATCCGGAAGATCAACTCCCACTCGATTCAAGTGATTGTTGCACTCGGACAATCTGAGCACAAGCTCAACGATTGAGCTTTTCTCCCTTAGTTTGCAGGCTAAGAAAATCGCCGGAGGTCTTATACCTCTTGACGTGGGCACGAGCCTGAAATCCCAATTTCAGCCCTCGAAACATCTCATATGTTCCGCGACGTTTCAAAACGCCTTTGGTGCCTCAACTCTAAACCGCTTAACCGAACTATCACGTAGTTATCAAAACGTGTATGTCCGATGTTCGTAACATCCACAAACGACGCTTTGGGGTTCAGCACACCGAGCGGTGCATTAAGGACATAAGCTTTCTACTGTCCGCATAATCGCCATCATCAACTTTCAACTATATTTTTCTAGGAACATATCTAAACAGTGGAACTAAAGCGCGAGCTTTACATAATTTGCAAAGATCTTTTGACTATGTTCAGGATAATTAAGTTCATCTTATGAACTCCCACTCAGATAGACATCCCTCACGGTCATCTAAGTGATTACATGATCCGAGTCAATTCAGGCCGCGGTCCGATCATCACGTGAGTCGGACTAGTCATCATCGGTGAACATCTTCATGTTGATCGTATCTACTATACGACTCATGCTCGACCTTTCGGTCTCTATGTTCCGAGGCCAAGTCTGTACATGCTAGGCTCGTCAAGTTAACCCTAAGTGTTTCGCGTGTGTAAATCTGTCTTACACCCGTTGTATGTGAACGTAAGAATCCATCACACCCGATCATCACGTGGTGCTTAGAAGCGATTTAACTTTAGCAACGATGCACGTTAGGGGAGAACACTTCTTGAAATTGTTGTAAGGGATCATCTTATTTACTACCGTCGTTCTAAGCAAATAAGATGCATAAACATGATAAACATCACATGCAATCAAATAGTGACATGATATGGCCAATATCATTTTGCTCCTTTGATCTCCATCTTCGGGCTCCATGATCATCATCGTCACCGCATGACACCATGATCTCCATCATCATGATCTCCATCATCGTGTCTTCATGAAGTTGTCTCGCCAACTATTACTTCTACTACTATGGCTACCGTTAGCAATAAAGTAAAGTAATTACATGGCGTTGTTCAATGACACACAGGTCATACAATAAATAAAGACAACTCCTATGGCTTCTCGCCGTTGTCATACTCATCGACATGTAAGTCGTGATTCCTATTACAAGAACATGATCAATCTCATACATCACATATCATTCATCACATTCTTCTTGGCCATATCACATCACATAGCATACCCTCGCAAAAACAAGTTAGACGCCCTCTAATTGTTGTTTGCATGTTTTACGTGGCTGCTATGGGTTTCTAGCAAGAACGCTTTCTTACCTACGCAAAACCACAACGTGATATGCCAATTGCTATTTACCCTTCATAAGGACCCTTTTCATCGAATCCGTTCCGACTAAAGTGGGAGAGACCGCACCCGCTAGCCACCTTATGCACCAAGTGGATGTCGATCGGTGGAACTCATCTCACGTAAGAGTACGTGTAAGGTCGGTCCGGCCGCTTCATCCCACAATACCGTCGAAACTAGATTGGACTAGTAACGGTAAGCATATTGAACATCATCAACGCCCACAACTACTTTGTGTTCTACTCGTGCAAAGAATCTACGCAATAGACCTAGCTCATGATGCCACCGTTGGGGAACGTAGCAGAAATTCAAAATTTTCTACGCATCACCAAGATCAATCTATGGAGATTCTAGCAACAAGAGGAAAGGAGAGTGCATCTACATACCCTTGTAGATCGCTAAGCGGAAGCTGCTCAAGAGAACGGGGTTGAAGGAGTCGTACTTGCCGTGATCCAAATCACCGGAGATCCTAGTGCCGAACGGATGGCACCTCCGCGTTCAACACACGTGCAGCCGGTGACGCCTCCCACGCCTTGATCCAGCAAGGAGAGAGGAGAGGTTGAGGAAGACTCCATCCAGCAGCAGCACAACGGCGTGGTGGTGGTGGAGGAGCGTGGCATCCTGCAGGCTTCGCCAAGCACCGGGAGAGGAGAAGGAGAGAGGTAGGGCTGCGCCAAGGAGAGATCAAACTCTTGTGTTGGGAGCCCCAAAACCCTCAAGTATATATAGGGAGAGGGAGGGGTGCGCCTCTAGGGTTTCCACCCCAGGTGCGGCTGCCCCAATCCCATCTAAGGGTGGCGGCTAAGGGGGAGAGGGGGAAACTTGCCCCCAAGTTAGGTGGAAGCACCCTCCCCAAACCCGAGGCGCTTGGGCCCTTGTGCGGGGCGCACCAGCCCACCTGGGCTGGTCCCTCCCACACTTGGCCCATGCAGCCCTCCGGGCCGGTGGCCCCACTTGGTGGACCCGGGACCCTCCCGTGGTCCCAGACGTTACCGATAAAACCAAACTTTTCCGGTGACCAAAACAGGACTTCCCATATATAAATCTTTACCTCCGGACCATTCCGGAACTCCTCGTGACGTCCGGATCTCATCCGGACTCAACAACATTCGCAACCACATACAAACTTCCTTTATAACCCTAGCGCCATCGAACCTTAAGTGTGTAGACCCTCACGGGTTCGGGAACCATGCACATGACCGAGACGTTCTCCGGTCAATAACCAACAGCGGGATCTGGATACCCATGTTGGCTCCCACATGTTCCACGATGATCTCATCGGATGAACCACGAGGTCAAGGACTCAATCAATCCCGTATTCAATTCCTTTTGTCTAACGGTATTGTACTTGCCCGAGATTCGATCGTCGGTATACCGATACCTTGTTCAATCTCGCTACGGCAAGTCTCTTTACTCGTTCCGTAACACATCATCCCGTGATCAACCCCTTGGTCACATTGTGCACATTATGATGATGTCCTACCGAGTGGGCCCAGAGATACCTCTCCGTTTACACGGAGTGACAAATCCCAGCCTCGATTCATGCCAACCCAATGCAGACACTTTCGGAGATACCGTAGTGCACCTTTATAGTCACCCAATTACGCCAGGACGCTTGGTACACCCAAAGCATTCCTACCAGATCCGGAGTTGCACAATCTCATGGTCTAAGGAAATGATACTTGACATTAGAAAAGCTTTAGCATACGAACTACGATCTTTGTGCTAGGCTTAGGATTGGGTCTTGTCCATCACATCATTCTCCTAATGATGTGATCCCATTATCAATGACATCCAATGTCCATGGTCAGGAAACCGTAACCATCTATTGATCAACGAGCTAGTCAACTAGAGGCTTACTAGGGACATGGTGTTGTCTATGTACCCACACATGTATCTGAGTTTCCTATCAATACAATTATAGCATGGATAATAAACGATTATCGTGAACAAGGAAATATAATAATAACTAATTTATTATTGCCTCTAGGGCATATTTCCAACACATCCAACTTTCTTGCTCACGAAGACCTAGGGCATTTGAGGAAGCCCATTGTTGGAATATACAAGCAAGTTCTATAATGAAAAATTCCCACTAGTATATGAAAGTGACAAAATAAGAGACTCGCTATCATAAAGATCATGGTGCTACTTTGAAGCACAAGTGTGGAAAAAGGATAGTAGCATTGTCCCTTCTTTTTTTGGGCCTTCCTTTTTTATTTGGCCTTTCTCTTTTTTTATTTTCCCTTCCTTTTTTTTATTTGCCTTTCTTTTTTTTCTTTTTTTCATGGGACAATGCTCTATTAGCGATGATCATCACACTTCTATTTATTTACAACTCAATGATTACAACTCGATACTAGAACAAAATATAACTCTATATGAATGCCTCCGGCGGTGTACCGGGATGGGCAATGAATCAAGAGTGACATGTATGAAATATTATGCATGGTGGCTTTGCCACAAATACGATGTCAACTACATGATCATGCAAGGCAATATGACAATGATGAAGCGTGTCATAATAAACGGAACGGTGGAAAGTTGCATGGCAATATATCTCGGAATGGCTATGGAAATGCCATAATAGGTAGGTATGGTGGCTGTTTTGAGGAAGATATAAGGAGGCTTATGTGTGATAGAGCGTATCATATCACGGGGTTTGGATGCGCCAACGAAGTTTGCACCAACTCTCGAGGTGAGAAAGGGCAATGCGATACCGAAGAGGCTAGCAATGATGGAAGGGTGAGAGTGCGTATAATCCATGGACTCAACATTAGTCATGAAGAACTCACATAATTATTGCAAAAATCTACAAGTCATCAAAACCAAGCACTATGCGCATGCTCCTAGGGGGATAGATTGGTAGGAAAAGAGCATCGCTCGTCCTCGACCGCCAATCATAAGGAAAGCAATCAAAGAAATACCTCGTTCTTCAAATTCGTTACAGAACGGTTACCATACGTGCATGCTACGGGACTTGCAGACCTCAACACAAGTATTTCTCAAATTCACAATTACTCAACTAGCACGACTCTAGTATCACCATCTCTTCATATCTCAAAACAATTATCAAGTATCAAACTTCTCATAGTATTCAATGCACTTTATATGAAAGTTTTTATTATATCACTCTTGGATGCCCATCATATTAGGACTAAATTCATAACCAAAGCAAATTACCATGATGTTTAATACTCTCAAAATAATATAAGTGAAGCATGAGAGTTCATCTATTTCTATAAAATAAAACCACCACCGTGCTCTAAAAAGATATAAGTGAAGCACTAGAACAAATGACAAACTACTCCGAAAGATATAAGTGAAGATCAATGAGTAGCTGAATAATTAGGCAACTATGTGAAGACTCTCTAACATTTAAGAATTTCATATCTTGGTATATTATTCGAACAACAAGCAAAACAAAATAAAATAAAATGACACTCCAAGCAAAACACATATCATGTGGTGAATAAAAATATAGCTCCAAGTAAAGTTACCGATGAATGAAGACGAAAGAGGGGATCCATGCATGTTGTGCTTGACAGGGCTTGCAATGATTCTTGGGTTTGCAACCTTGGCGGGTCTTTCTCCTCCAAGAGATACTATGATCACTGTTTCAGGAACACGGTTGCGGACGAGGCTTTTGGGTGGTTGTGGAAGGCCAAGTGTCCAACCAAATTCAAAATTTTTGGCTGGCTGTTGATGGTTGATCGACTAAACACTAGAAATATGCTGAAGCGTCGTCATTTTAATGTGGCTGGGAACATATACACGTGCATGCTCTGTCCAAGCACCCCTGAGGAAACTGTCGAGCATCTATTCTTCAACTGCCCGTTCAGCTGACGCTGTTGGGACAATTGGCATGCTCTGGCCAAGCTCTGGTAATAGACTAACCCTGATACATGCTGGCAAAGAGAGTTGGCGCCGGCCGTTGTTCATGGACATTTTCCTACTGGCAGCTTGGAGTTTATGGAAGGAGAGAAACAATCTTTATTTCAGGGGGATCCCACACTCTTTCCATTCGTGGTTAGCTAGGTTTAAAGAGCTCTTGGCTTTATTAGCTCACAATTGCAAGGAGGCCTTGCGTCCCTCCCTGGAAACCTACATACAAAGCTTGTAGCTGCTGCCTAGATAGAATCCTGAAACACATGGCCGGGGGGCCTCACACCCCACTTGTAACAATGTTGTAATTGGTCCCTTGTGAGTAATACAAAAGTCAGTGGGAGCCTCTCCCACTGTCGTGCAGTTTAAAAAAAGACGAAAGAGGGGATGCCTTCCGGGGCATCCCCAAGCTTAGGCTCTTAGTTTTCCTTGAATATTACCTTGGGGTGCCTTTGGCATCCCCAAGCTTAGGCTCTTGCCACTACTTATTCCATAGTCCATCGAATCTTTACCCAAAACTTGAAAACTTCACAACACAAAACTCAAAAGAAAACTCGTAAGCTCCGTTAGTATAAGAAAATAAATCACCACTTATGTACTGTTGTGAACCCATTCTAAATTCATATTGGTGTAATATCTACTGTATTTCAACTTCTTTATGGTTCATACCCACCGATACTACTCATAGATTCATCAAAATAAGCAAACAACACATAGAAAACAGAATCTGTCAAAAACAGAACAGTCTGTAGTAATCTGGTAACTTTCCATACTTCTGTAACTCCAATAATTCTACCAAATTAGAAAAACCTGATAAATTTGTGTACCAATCCAGAGCAAAAAGAATCAGATCAAAAGCACATTTCTGTGAATGATCAAAACTAATTTACTGGGCGCAAAAGTTTCTGATTTTCAGCAGGATCAACACAACTATCACCGTAAGCTATCCTAAAGGTCTTACTTGGAACTTTATTGAAACAAAAGCTATAAAACATGATTACTACAGTAGCATAATCATGTGAACACACAAAAACAGTAAAGGTAAATATTGGGTTGTCTCCCAATAAGCGCTTTTCTTTAATGCCTTTTAGCTAGGCATGATGATTTCAATGAAACTCGCAATAGCAATAAAACTCAACGATCATAATGCTAAGCTAACGGATGGGTCTTGTCCATCACATCATTCTCTAATGATGTGATCCCGTTCATCAAATGAAAACTGATGTCTACTACACAACCTTCTTCTTGTAGACGTTGTTGGGCCTCCAAGTGCAGAGGTTTGTGGGACAGTAGCAAATTTCCCTCAAGGGGATGACCTAAGGTTTATCAATCCGTGGGAGGCATAGGTTGAAGATGGTTTCTCTCAAACAACCATGCAACCAAATAACAAAGAGTCTCTTGTGTCCCCAACACACCCAATACAAAGGTAAATTGTATAGGTGCACTAGTTCGGCGAAGAGATGGTGATACAAGTGCAATATGGATGGTAGATATAGGTTTTTGTAATCTAAAAAATATAAAAACCGCAAGGTAGCAGTGATAAAAGTGAGCGTAAACGGTATTGCAATGCTAGGAAACAAGGCCTAGGGTTCATACTTTCACTACTGCAAGTTCTTTCAACAATGATAACATAATTTGATCATATAACAATCCCTCAACATGCAACAAAGAGTCACTCCAAAGTCACTAATAGCGAAGAACAAATGAAGAGATTATAGTAGGGTACGAAACCACCTCAAAGTTATCCTTTCTGATCGATCTATTCAAGAGTCCATAGTAAAATAACACGAAACTATTCTTTCCGTTCGATCTATCCTAGAGTTCGTACTAGAATAACACCTTAAGACACAAATCAACCAAAACCCTAATGCCACCTAGATACTCCAATGTCACCTCAAGTATCCGTAGGTATGATTATACGACATGCATCACACAATATCAGACTCATCTATTCAACAACCACAAAGAACTTCAAAGAGTGCCCCAAAGTTTCTACCGGAGAGTCAAGACGAAAACGTGTGCCAGCCCCTATGCATAAGTTCACAAGGTCACTGAACCCGCAAGTTGATCAACAAAACATACATCAAGTACAACACGTGAATATCCCATTGTCACCACAGATAAGCACATGAGAGACATACATCAAATGTTCTCAAATCCTTAAAGACTCAATCCGATAAGATAACTTCAAAGGGAAAACTCAATCCATTACAAGAGAGTAGAGGGGAGAAACATCATAAGATCCAACTATAATAGCAAAGCTTGCGATACATCAAGATCGCATCAATCAAGAACACGAGAGAGAGAGAGAGAGAGAGAGAGATCAAACACGTAGCTCGGGTACATACCCTCAGCCCCGAGGGTGAACTACTCCCTCCTTGTCATGGAGAGCGCCGGGATGATGAAGATGGCCACCGGTGATGGATCCCCCCTCCGGCAAGGTGCCGGAACAGGGTCCCGATTGGTTTTTGGTGGCTACAAAGGCTTGCGGCGGCAGAACTCCCGATCTAGGTTATGCTCTGGAAGTTTGGGTATATATAAGAGGTTTTGGCATCGGGAACAAGGCAGGGGGGGTCTCCGAGGCGTCCATGAGATAGGGGGCGCGCCTAGGGGGTAGGGCGCACCCCCCTTCCTCGTGGGTGCCTCAGGACTCTTCTGGTCCATCTCCGATACTCCGTGGGCTTCTTCTGGTCCAAAAACAATCTCGTGAAATTTCAGGTCAATTGAACTCTCTTTGGTATTCCTTTTCTGCGATACTCAAAAACAAGGAAAAAACAGAAACTGGCACTTAGCTCTAGGTTAATAGCTTAGTCCCAAAAATCATATAATATAGCATATAAATGCATATAAAACATCCTAGATGGATAATATAATAGCATGGAATAATCAAAAGTTATAGATATGTTGGAGACGTATCAACAACACATGTCTATGGTCAGGAAACATAACCATCTTTGATTAACGAGCTAGTCAAGTACAGGCATACTAGGGACACTCTATTTTGTCTATGTATTTACACATGTACTAAGTTTCCGGTTAATACAATTCTATCATAAATAATAAACATTTATCATGATATAAGGAAATATAAATAACAACTTTATTATTGCCTCTAGGGCATATTTCCTTCATTGAGTATCTAAATTATTATGTCAAAACTAGACTATTGCTTTGAATCACATAAAAAGTCCAAATGTCCATGCTATAAAGAAAAGAATATGATATGACTTGATGAACAGCACTCCATATCAAAAATTTTGTTTTTATCACTTACCTCCTCGAGGCCGAGCAGGAGTTAAGCTTGGGGATGCTGATACGTCTTCAACGTATCTATAATTTTTTTATTGTTCCATGTTGTTTTATTATCAATCTTGGATGTTTTATAATAATTTTATATCATTTTTTGGTACTAACCTATTGACATAGTGCCAAGTGTCAGTTGTTGTTTTTTCCATGTTTTTTACATCGCAGGAAATCAATATCGAATGGAGTCCAAATGCCACGAAACTCCATGATGATTTTTTATGGGCCAGAAGGAAGGCAATGGGCTCGGTTGCACTGGGGTGCCCGAGGGGCACAACCCACTGTATGCGTGCTAGGAGGCCCTGGCGCGCCCGGGTGGGTTGTGCCCACCTCGGGTGCCCCCCGGACCGCCTATTTGCTCTATAAATACCCCAAAAATCCCAGAACCCTAGGGGAGTCGACGAAATATTCATCCAGCTGCCGCAGAGTCCAGAACCACCAGATCTGTTGGGGATATTACTATTGGGCGTAATCCGGCCAGGAGAGGCCGGGTTAACCCCATAATGGTTCACTATATCTGAAGCCCATGAAGACAAAGACGGTGACGCTATATGAAGGCCCAGGGCCCAAAGCCGGTTTAAGGCATGTATACATAAACTGGCATTGATATGTAAACTTGTGTTGTAAGATAGATAGAGCAGAGACCGAGCCGGACATGTTTATGAGCCGGCATCGGGATTCTGTAAACCGACGGGCGTCAACCCATGTATATAAGGGGACAACCCGGCGGCGGTTTAGGACAACAGACAACAACTCTAGACTCGGGCAAAGCGTATTCGCTCCCTGGTCATCAAAAACCTAGCAATTCCACAACAACTGGATGAGGCCTTTACCTTCACCGTAAGGGGCCGAACCAGTATGAACTCTCTGCGTCCCTTGTCTGCTTTAACCCCTTTAAGCTAACCCGTAGCGATGGCTCCACGACTAAGTCCTTTCCCTAGGACATCTGCCGTGACCAAACCACGACAGTTGGCGCCCACCGTGGGGCTATCGCACGATGGTTTTGAATTCTTAGAGGGAAGCTTTGAAGGACTCAAGGGCTATGTTGTGGGCCGAATGACCAAGAGTTGTCGTGGCAAGCTCTACATCGACGATGCAGGCTGGGGCCCCGAGGCCGGCTCAATCGAGTACGGGTACCAGGTCCCCTTCGGCGGCATACACGTTTTCATTGGCAAGATCAGCGAACCAGGCCCTGAGCCGGACATCTGCACCGACCTCATCGAAACGGCTCAGCGTGCGAGATCTGCCTGGGTTAAGCCTGTCATGAAGCGTGCCTTCGTGGGAGTCATCCATGGAGTGGAATCTGAGGATAGATCGGAATCTGGTGGTGAAACCGTCGTTTATTCCGGCGACGAGTCATCGACCGGGGAGACTGAGTCATTGTACCAGTTGCAAGATGGCCGGATTGGGGGCTGTTCCGATGGTGACAGTATTCCGGACCCCTTTGATCCGCCGCATCGGGTGGCGATTTTCATGGCCGGTACACAGCCAGCGCTCCACTCTTCAACCGCAGCGGCGGTGATTCCGGATCAGCAGCAGCGACAGCGGCCGGGGCAGGAGGCCCTGTGTAACCGCCGGCTCAGGTTTTATCTGATTTGTTCGACGCTTTGGCAATACTGATGGCGGAGGTTAATCCGGCAAATCTGGATGAGCATACTGCGGAGATTGCAAAAGTGAAGGATCAGATAACACAGACCAAGGCCGATTTGGCAGCGGAGGATGCCAGAATGACTGCAGAACGGGCCACATTAGATGCGCGGGCCTATCGGCTTATGTTGGATCAGAGTGCATCAAACGACGTTATGAGAAGAAGGTACCGATCTCACCTGCCGCCGGTTTATGAGGCAAGGAACCTCTTTAATACCCCAGGAGCAGGGACCAGTAATCCGTCGGCGGTAAACCGGGCAGAGGCACCTGAAACGGGAGCGCCGGTTCAGCTGCGACCAACAGATAACCGTGATCCACCCCGTCAGAACAACATTCTGTCGCAGCATGTCCCAACACCGCCGGGTCACTATTCTAACCTGATGGATAACATTGTCGCTGCCGCTGCATGATCGGGCGGCCTCCCGCCGTCAAGGCGAAGTCCTCAAAGAGCGGTCGAGACGCGACAGGCTAGGGAGCTCCTTCAGACAGCTTTAATTCAGCAGTAGGCTTATTCATATAGTCGCGAAAGGATCCATTCTACTCCCCGCCCAAGCCAGAGCTACAGCAGGCGTATTGATGACCCGACTGTGTCAAGCAGTGCGCGAAACCGTGATCCGCCCCGTGGCCATAACCCGGCGGGTGGTGGCGGTGATGCTCAGGATGTGGTGGATCGCGCTAGAGCTCGCCGAGAGGCCAAGTTAGCAGCACAGCATGAGGCCCACCAACTTACTCCGGTTCGTCCAACCACGTCGGTGGAACCAGGGGTTACTTCCAGCTCTTTGGGAGTGTCGTGTCTCGTCCCAACGCTGCGCAACGTGCGCCTGCCCAGGGATTTCAAAGGCCCACGTAAAGTGCCGAATTACACCGTCGATTTATCCCCCGAGTCATGGGTTGAAAGCTATGAGATGGCAATGGAGATGCTGGATGTGGACGATGCGGCGTGCGCTAAATACTTTACCATGATGTTGGAAGGAACGACTCGCACTTGGTTGAAAAACTTGCCAGCTAACTCCATTGCGTCATGGGCCGAGCTGAGGGCCCGGTTCATCCAGAATTTCAAAGATACATGCAAGCAGCCCATGTCAATTGTGGACTTAGCTGCCTGTGTCCAGGAGGAAGGAGAATCAACAACCCATTGGGTGCACCGGGTTTCGGAGATTTTGCTTTCATCGGACTGCATCAACACTGATACATCAGTTTTGACATTGGAAGGCAATTGCCGGTTTGCACCTCTGAAGTTGAAGATGGGACGGCTCAAACGTCACTGTAATGACATGGGGACTCTCATGGCCGTTCTGGTGAAGTATGCCGACTCTGATAGTACCAAGGATCCCGAGTCTGACGATGATAAGACATGGAAGGGAAAGAAGAGCAGCAGCACCATAAGCAGCAAAGATAACCCGCGGGTCATGGAAACAGCGGTAAGCGTAAGCGTATAACAGTTTAGACTTTGTAGCTAATACAAACGCTACAGGACAAGGGCCAGCGGCAGAAGGTAAACCGCCCGGCCAGAGTGGAGGACTAAGCCCTAATCCGAGCGCTCGCCTTTATCTCGTTAAACCAGCCTTGCCCAAAGCACGGGTCGCAGGAGAAACCAGCCACGCACCTCTGGAAGGATTGTTATATCATGCAGGAGTTCAAAAATTCCAATTTTTTTCGTTATGATCATGGACCGGGTGGCGGTTCAGGCCCCGGATCTCATGGCTCGGGTTACGGCGGAGGCAGTTCCGGTTCAGGTTTTCACGGTAATCAGAGTGGGCATGGCAATCAAGGCAATCAGGACAATCAAGGTGGTTATAATCATCAAGGAAATCAGCAGCAACAGCAGCAGCAGCAGTCGGGTTACCCGAGCAACCCAAAGCAGTTGAATAGCGGGAAGTATCATGTCTTCACCACTAGCCTGTACAAGCACGATCAGAAGCTTCATAAAAGAGCAGTGAATTCCATTGAACCGGCGGTGCCCCGTTATCTACGCTGGTCTGAACATCCTATTGTGTGGAGTCGAGAGGATCATCCACCCCGGGTTGACAATCCGGGTCATCTGGCGTTGGTGGTGGCACCTCAGGTGGGAGGTTATAAGTTCACCAAAGTACTCATGGATGGGGGGAGTAGTATCAACATCCTCTACTATGAAACTTTCCGTCGCATGGGGTTAACAGATAAAAATCTTAAACCGTCCAACACAGTCTTCCATGGAGTGGTGCCTGGTAAATCGGCATATCTAGTTGGTAAGATAGCTCTGGAGGTTGCCTTTGGTGATGAACATGATTGAAGATCAGAGACGTTGACCTTCGAGGTGGTGAAAATCCAGAGCCCATATCATGCCCTGTTTGGACGGCCGGCTTATGCTAAGTTTATGGAAAGGCCCTGTTATGTCTATCTGCAGCTCAAGATGCCGGGTCATAAGGGGACTATCACAATGCACGGGAGCCGCAAGATCGCTTTGGAATGTGAAGAAGGTGATGCGGCATATGCTGAGTCAGTTTGTGCAACAGAAGAGTTGAAGTTCTACAAGGACAATGTTGATCCGGCGGATATGACTTCTTTGAAAAAGCCAACTACAGAGCATGAACCGGCCTTGAAGTTTAAATCGGCTGATGAGACTAAGCTTGTTGATTTCGTTCCTGGCGATTCATCCAAGCAGCTTTAGCATCGCCGCTTAACTTGGATCCGAAATAGGAAAGCACGCTCATCGAAGTTCATCTGTGAGAACCGGACATCTTTATGTGGAAGCCTTCTCGACATGCTGTGTACCGAGGGAACTCGCTGAGCACACACTTAATGTTGATCCCAAGTTTAAACCGGTCAAGCAATTTCTTCGCCGGTTCAATGAAGAAAGATGCAAAGCTATTGGTGAGGAGGTAGCCAGGCTCTTGGCGGCTAGGTTTATCATCGAAGTGTTTCATCCTGAGTGGTTGGCTAATCAGGTGCTAGTACTTAAGAAGAATGGCACTTGGCGTATGTGTGTGGACTATACAGATCTCAACAAGGCTTGCCCAGCAGATCCTTTTGCCCTCCCGCATATTGATCAAATCATTGATGCTACGACAGGTTGCGAGCGTTTGAGCTTTCTGGATGCATATTCTGGTTATCATCAGATCAAAATGGCAGTTAAGGACCAGGAGAAGACAACCTTCATAACTCCTTTTGGAGCCTTCTGCTATGTGTCTATGCCCTTTGGGCTCAAGAGTGCCCAGGCGACTTATCAGCGCTGTGTGCAGAATTGTCTTCATGATCAGATCGGCCGCAATGTTCATGCTTATGTGGATGATATTGTGGTAAAATCTAGATGTATGAGACGTTGATAGATGACTTGAAGGAGACCTTTGATAACCTGCGGGTTTATAAAATGATGCTTAATCCGGCCAAGTGTGTTTTTGGTGTACCGGCAGGCAAGCTCTTAGGTTTTTTGGTATCTAATAGAGGCATCGAAGCTAATCCGGAGAAAATCAAGGCTATAACTTCTTTGGCTAAACCGAAGTGTATTAATGATGTTCAATGCCTGGCAGGCCGAATTTCCGTGTTGAGTCGGTTTATCAGTCGCCTTGGGGAGAAGGCCATCCCTTTATATCAGATGCTGAAGAAAACGGATAACTTCGTCTGGAGTGACGCCGCCGATGAAGCATTTGAGGACTTAAAGCGGCAGCTGGCTAATCCACCGGTTCTTGCTGCTCCTATTGATAAAGAGCCATTATTGCTATATGTGGCAGCTAACGCCCGGGCTGTTAGCGTGGCTTTTGTGGTGGAGCGCAAGGAGGCCGGAAAGGAATACCCGGTTCAATGGCCAGTTTATTATATCAGTGAGGTACTTATTGAATCCAAGCAAACGCATTGGCAGAAGCTGGTGTATGGAGTTTTCATGGCAAGCCGGAAGCTTAAGAAATATTTCCAAGGTCATCCCATCACGGTGGTCAGCTCTGCTCCTTTGGGGGATATAATCCAGAACAGGGAAGCAACTGGCCGGATTGCTAAGTGGGCTATTGAGCTTGGGCCTCACGGGTTAAAATACATACCCCGGACGGCGATCATATCTCAGGCACTTGTGGATTTCATTAATGATTGGACAGAACTACAGGCGCCGGAAGAGAAGCCGGATCATACTTATTGGACTATTCATTTTGATGGGTCCAGGCAATTGAGGGCTCGGGGTCGGAGTCGTTTTAACTTCCCCACAAGGTGATAAGTTTTGTTATGTTCTCCGTTTAATGTTCCCTTGCACTAACAATGCAGCTGAATATGAGGCTTTACTCCATGGTCTTCGGATGGCTAAAGAGATGAAACTCAACCGAGTTAAGTGCTTTGGTGATTCGGACCTGGTGGCTCAACAAGTGTCCGACACTTGGGACTCGAAGGACCCACTCATGGCGGCATATCGTCGTGAGGTGGATATTGTTGCAGGTCACTTCAAAGGTTATCAGGTGGATCATGTGGACTGGCGGATGCTTTAAGCCGCTTGGGTTCCCAACGTAAACCGGTTCCACCTAATGTCTTCCTGGATGTGCTGCATAATCCGTCCGTCAAGCTCCCTGGTGAAGAGGATTTGGCTGTTCCTGATCCGGAGGCTCAGTTGGTGGCCGCTCTTCATGTTATTTCGGATTGGACAGTTCCATATTTGACGTATATGAACCAGAGCGAGTTACCAGAAGACGAAACTTCGGCCAGGCAGATAATCCGGCGGTCCAAGTCCATGACTATTATCAATGGAGAGTTACATCATTGTAGTGTGACAGGGGCATTTCAGCGCTGTGTATCGCCTGAAGAAGGGCATGAAATTTTGCGTGAGATCCATGAAGGAGATTGTGGTCACCACGCCGGTTCAAAATCGCTGGTAGCCAAGGCGTTTCGTCACGGTTTCTATTGGTTGACGGCTCATGCTGATGCCGAGGATTTGGTCAAAAGGTGTGATGATGTATCGGCTCAAGAGTTGAGGATGATTCCAATTACTTGGCCGTTTGCGACTTGGGGGATCGATATGGTTGGACCCTTTAAGAGATCCAAGGATAAGAAGACCCACCTTCTGGTGGTGGTTGATAAGTTCACTAAGTGGGTGGAGGCAGAGCCAGTCAGTAAGTGTGATGTAGCTACGGCGGTTCAATTCATCAAAAAGGTGATCTTCCGGTATGGCTTTCCACACAGCATTATAACAAATAATGGTACCAATCTGTCAAAGGGTGCCATCAAGGAGTTCTGTCAACGTGAGCACATCCGGCTTGACGTATCATCAGTGGCTCACCCCCAGTCCAATGGTCAAGCGGAGAGGGCCAACCAAGAGATCTTGAGAGGCATCAAACCCCGGCTTATGGTTCCTTTGCAACGGACGCCGGGTTGTTGGGTTGAGGAGTTACCTTCTGTGTTATGGAGCATCAATACCACACCCAACAGATCGACGGGGTACATGCCTTTTTCATGGTTTATTGAGCAGAGGCGGTTCTTCCTAGTGACATCCGTCAGGACTCGCCCCGTGTAGCGGCATATGTCGAAGCTGACAATCAGAAGGCGCGGCAGGAAGCTCTCGACCTGTTAGATGAGGAACGTGACATGGCAAAGCCCGCTCGGGCGATTTATCGCCAAAGATCCGTGGTCGTTATCACAGCCGCCGGGTTAGAACCAGAACCTTTCAA
The DNA here is from genome assembly GCA_021605145.1 of Aegilops bicornis. Classification (NCBI taxonomy): domain Eukaryota; kingdom Viridiplantae; phylum Streptophyta; class Magnoliopsida; order Poales; family Poaceae; genus Aegilops; species Aegilops bicornis. The sequence continues at coordinate 575,726,594 of CM038671.1, read as the reverse complement.
GAAGGCGATTTGGTGCTCCGACTCATCCAGGATCAGAAGGATATGCACAAGTTATCCCCGCCCCCTTGGGAAGGACCCTTTGTGGTCAGCAAGAATCTGCACAACGGGTCATACTACCTAATCGATGTTCGAGAGCGCAAAGACTCGCGTAAATCGGAGGAGGAGACCCACCGGCTGTGGAATATCACTCATCTTCGGCCCTACTATACTTGAGCCATAGGCTCTGCTTATGTACATAGTTATGACAATGTATATATTATGACCAATATAATAAACCGGAGCCTCAGCTAAAGCGGGGTATCTGTTGTTACATGGGGGCTTCTATTCATAAAGCGGCATCCGGTTTACCCCTTGATTCAGCTTATTAAAGCTTTATATAAAAATCACTTGGGGGCTTGGTTGCATTTGAACCATAGCTACACCTCTTGATCGGCGCAATGCCACAATATCATTTGGGGGCTAGGTGGTATTCGAACCATAGTCACACCTCTTGATCGGCTCAAAGCCAAATTACTTCGGGGCCAAAGAGAGTGTTGCAAAACAAAAACTCAAACATAGGCACCCACTGAGCACAGCTCACAATGTTACTTGAGGATTCTTTGTTGTCGCAATGAACAAAGAATCTACACTTGTAATAGGCTATCAAGCCACGGCTTGGAAGCCTGGTGTATACACCTAAAACCCCGGGTTAGACTGCCTTCTTAAGTAAGTTACTCTACCCAGGTAAACCTGGTATGACCCGTCGAACTTTGACAAGTTACGTTGATAAGACCCTGAACTTGTCAAGTTAAAATGACGATTGGTTAAGGATTGAGGACCATCTTAAAAGGCTTTGTAAAATGGTTTAACTCAGTGGCCTGGCAGCCCATGAAAAGCCTCGAATTTGGGGCCTGGCAGCCCGTGAAAAGCCTTGACGACAAGTTTTCATTTGCTTTTTGCCAAGTTTTTTTCTCTTTTGACAATATGATGTTTTTTAAACCGGTGTTCATCAACCCGACTAGGCTATCAACTACAAGTTGTCAGTACGTAATCACTTATAACCCGGAGTTTCTTAACCCGGTCTGATTTCGACTCAAAGTCGCCAGCATTGAATAAATCGGTGTTTATTGCAACCCAGAATGGTTTTACCATAAATCGGCATAATATAACAGGAGTTATTGATACTCCGGATTAGGGTTGTTACCCTCACTACAACAAGTTGGTCAGCCAACATTATGACTCAAGGTCACAGGTATCAATTATTTTCATATTTGATTATCTTTTTGCAGCCTTGGTTATAAACCCTGGCTATATATCTGGGCATCATGACCCGTCTAGCGGTAAACCGCTAGGACACTATATACTTCTTGTGTGCAGGAACAGCTTGAGTAAATCGCTACGGTTTATGAGCATCATATGTCTTAAGCATGGCGGATTAACAAGTGTCAGGCACAAATAAATATGCACGAAGGCATAACAGACCAAGTGCTTTAACTAGCCTATTACAAGGCGTTTTAGTGCCCAAAAGGATAATTGTTTTTCAAATAAGTGTTGCAGCACGTGGAAGACGAAACCGGCCTTCGGATTATGATTGGTCACCAGCTTGACCTGACGGCTGCGGATCATCTTGCACCGGTTCATCCTCTTCGTCTCTACCCAGCGGCTGGAAGTCAATAGTTGTCCACCGATCCCGATTAATGCTTGGAACACAGCATCGTCGCTTATAAGGGTGGACGGTTCAATGTCAGGGGCATAAGTGTGCTTACGGATTGGAGCGATCAGGTTTTGAGCCTCAGGAGTTGGTGCAGCAACCCGTTTGTTATTGGTGTCATAACTCACCTGGTAAAATGAAAGATCAGCCTCTTCAGCAAGTTGACAAGCCAGTGGACGTACTTCCCGGTTTATGGCGCGGAGATCTTCATTGCCAAATTCTGATCCGCCTTCTTTTAAGCTTGGGTAGCCTTTAGCCACGTCCGCCGGATCAAGATCAGGCACCCATGCTTTTGCCCGAGTTAGTGCGGTCAGAGCGACATCCCTTGCAGCAGATCTCTTTAGCTCTTCTACCCGGGCAGGCAGCATAGATAGCTTGTCTAAAGTATCCTTGATTAACGTCGAGGGCGGCTTATTGTGAGAAGCGGTGCGGATGATTCGTTGCGCGCCGGTGTACAATTGCTCTATCAGCGTGTAGGCAGCCTTCAGTTTCTTCTGTACATCAGAGCCTAGATGACTAATGCGAGTTCCTGCATCATTACAAACGTCAGTAAACCGGCAACACATGGGAAGATATGTTGAAAGTATAAAGCAAGGATGTTTACCGAACACAGCAGCAGTCATGGCATGTATCTGCCGCTTTATGCTAGTCAGCTCATCTACCACCGGTTTAAGAGTTGCTTATGTGTCCTTGGCTCTTTTTCGCAAAGTGGATTTTTCTGTCTCCCAATCTGCCCGCCCCTTGTTGAAGCTCTCTTTCAGTTTCTCCATAGCGTCTAAAGCGCTGGTCAACTCTTCCTTGGCCGTGGAGGTTTCGGCTTGCTGAGATTTGATGTTCTCTTGCAGATCGGCGTTTTGAGCTTCCTTTTGCTCAGCTCACTGTAATAGATGTAAGTATAATGAGTTGGTAATACATGTTTGAAGTATCAAGCACATAACAAGTTATGCACCTGATACTTGGGGGCTAATGCATATTTGCTTGTTCTTAGAAATTTCTACAAGTCCCAAGCATAATACAAGTATTACTCTTGGCACTTGGGGGCTAATGTATGTTTGCTCAAAGTACTCATCTGGTAAGTCTTTTAAAAGTCCCGGTTCATCTTTATAAAGTTAAGCCAGCCCTTGGGGGCTACACCAGTGAAAAAGAGGCAGTGTTGCAAATATAAAGTTATTACTAAGTCTAGGTTTAGATTGGTATCATAAACCGTCACTTGGGGGCTACTGGAGTTGACATTTGAAAATGGACATAAGAGAAATAGTTGTGTGGTTACCTCATATCGCTCCTTCATCAGATTTACTAAACCGGCTTCATAGTCACGACTGGTGTACAGACGGTTCAAGAAGCCAGAGTGAATGTCTTGGGCGTTGAGATGAGCGTAGCTGGACAAATCGGTGCTCCATTTGCCTTTGCCCATAGCAGAAAGTTCATCCTTGGCGCTATGTTTGGATAAAGCGACCGGGTTGCTGTGGAGCAAAGGTGGTCGACACCGGTAATCATAACATCATCCTCTTTATCATCATCAGCCTTCACGCGAGTTGGCGGTTTATTGGTAGTGAAAGTGCTAGTTATCGACTAGAGGGGGGGGGTGAATAGGCGATTTTTATGAAAGTCTTCTAAATGTGGAAGTTTCGAAGACAAACAATAGAATTGACCTAATTGATATGCAGCGGAAGATAGACTACAACAAGCAAACCATAGTCAAGTATACAATAATGTGAAAGTACAAAGACTAATAGAAGCTTAGTAGTAAGGATCAGGATGGAAGATAGTATGAAGCCAACCAACGATAGTAGTCAAGTAATGAAGTCAAACAGGTACGAAAAATAGGCAATGACTTCACGAAGACAAACTCTAAGTAAAGGAAGGGAGAGGATAGAACCAGTCACTTGTTGAAGACATAGGATTGTTGGACCAGTTCGATTCTTTGTGACAACTATCAGACGTCTGTTAGGGAGGCTGAGATTCAACTCGTAAGACTGCCTCTTCACCTTATTCCCTTGAGCTAAGGACACAGTCCTCGCCCAATCACTCCGGTAAGTCTTCAAGGTAGACTTCCAAACCTTCACAGACTTTGTTCACGGCGATCCACAATGACTCTTGGATGCTCAGAACGCGACGCCTAACCGGGCCGGAGAATTCCACAGTCCTCAAGTGTAATAAGTCTTCAGTCACGCAGACAGAAAGACTTGATGATGCCTAACACTCTTTGGCTCTGGGTGTTTGGGCTTTGTCCTCGCAAGGATTTCTCTCTCTCAAAGGCTTCGAGGTGGGTTGCTCTCAAACGACAAAAGCCGTGCACTAACTTCCGAGCAGCCACCAATTTATGGTGTAGGGGGTGGGCTATTTATAGCCACTAGGCAACCCGACCTGATATGTCCGAAATGACCCTGGGTCACTAAGGAACTGACAGTGTTCCAATGGTCAGATTTCAAACACACACGACAACTTTACTTGGGCTACAAGCAAAGCTGACTCATCCAACTCTGGATAAGATTTGCTCTCATTGTCTTCGGCTCGAAGACATAGGATTTGGGTTGAGCATCACTTCAGTCATTCTAACTTTGTTCACTTGGACCCCACTTAACAGTATGGTGGTTCCTATGACTCAACAACGAAGAGAAAGGAAACAACGAAACGACACAGTCTTCGAGCTCCATAGTCTTCACTCAATGTCTTCTAATGTCATAGTCTTCAATATGAATATCTTCACATACCACCATTGTCGTCAATGTCTTCATACATTTTTAGGGGTCATCTCCGGTAGGTAAACCGAATCAATGAGGGACACTACATGTGTTATCCTGCAATTCTCACAAACACATTAGTCCCTCAACCAAATTTGTTGTCAATACTCCAAAACCAACTAGGGGTGGCACTAGATGCACTTACAATCTCCCCCTTTTTGGTGATTGATGACAAACTGGTTGAAGATTTCAACGGGGATAAAGTATGTAAAATTGTAAAGGATAGGGTATTGTCTTCATAAGTGGCAAGGGCTCCCCCTGAAGATGTGCATATAAGTAATTTGCTTTTGGAATGCAAATGCACATGGCAGGTTTTATTTGCGGATATCCTCTTCAACTTATGAAGATAATTCATCATGCATGAAATGATATAACTAAGAGAATGACATGCATAATGAAAAATGGACGTCTACAGAATGATCTAAGTGCGGAAGTTATCATCGCACATGCGGAATTTATCATCGCATCACAGAAAAGCAAATAAGTAGCAGACGACCATCAAGTTTAAGTGTTACAACTCAAAGAACCAAATGTATCAAAAGCGAGAGTTGTAAACACTAGGCAAAATATAAAGCAACCACCCATATAAACCCGCTTGAAGACTATCAAACTCATATGCTTCTCCCCCTTTTGTCAGTAAGGACCAAAAAGGTTTGAAGACATAGAGCATCTACTCGCTTTCATGAGGAGAAGGTGAAGCAACAGGGTTATCGTTGTTGTTTGGCGGTGCAGATGAACTTGGTGCAGTGTCGATGCGTGCAGAAGTAGGGGGCGGTGAAGCAGCATCAGCTTCATCATCGATCACTCTGGCATTCCGCGATTCATGAGAGGAAGAATAGTCAGAATCTTCAAGGGAGGGAGTTCAACGTAGGACCACATTCCATGGAGGAGCGGAGTCAAACTTGAATCTTTCCGTGAAGCCATCGTCTTGAAGATCTGCTTCAGCACTGAGCAGCGTCAAACTCTTCCATGATCGACGACAGGTCTCGTGAGTGACAAAAGCATTCTTAATGGCAAGATTTTGAATGTGATTGACATCCACCAAGAGGCTTTGCATCTGTCACTTGAGCCAAAAGTGATGCTTGTCTTGTTTCTGATGCAGTGCCGCAAGAAGTTCTTGGTCATTTAGGACACGAGAGCGCTTCTTAGGCCTTTGGGCAATTGTGCTCTCAGTAGCTTCAGTTTGCGCACGGTGAGGCATACGAGTGTTCTCAGCCATTGGATAGACACGAGTTATTGCTTGGACGCCTTCCATGGGTTGAGAGAAGCTATGGTGATCTGCATTTTGAAGACAAAGAGGCGTTTTGGCAGGCTCAGGGTATATGGCTTCAGCTGACATATCAACCTCGGGTAGAAAGATCAGATGATTGCGAGCAGAGGGCTGATAGTTGATAGCAGAGTGTAGCTTGATGAGGCGCATGACCCATGGAGCATAAAATTTCAGGCCAAAAAGGTCAGAACCAGACGCAGCCAGTTGCCGGATGAAGAATTCTTGTGTATTGAAGCTGATACCATTGAGGATGTAAAAGACCAATGTCTTCATGGCTCCTTCAAGTTTTGCAGATGACGAATGCCCTTTGATAGGCCATAGAGTTCGCCTGATGATGTGATATATTGTGCGAGGCAGGTACTCAAGGTCATCAACAAAGAACTCCTTTGGGTATTCAGCGTCAGGTGGCAAAGGCTTCATCATGCTCAACATCTCGCTCATGTTGGGCTCTGGCTTATGGAAGATGATCTCCAGTGCATTGCGGTGGAGTTGACAATTAGGTTCGAACAGCTCTCCGGAGTGGGTAGGCCTGTAAGCTCAATGACGCCAAGAGCTTTGGCTTCCTCGATGAACATTTCCGTCATCCACTCGAGAACCCATGTCTTTGTATCCTGTAGTAGCCTTGAATGTGGAGGGTAGCATAGAATTGAAGCAAAAGTTCCTCATTCCAATGTTCTTTATGCATCACAAAGTCGAGCAGACTGCATCATGAAAGCAGTCAAGTGCTTCTTCTAAGCATGGCAGTCCTGCAATGGCTTCAGTGTCGAGGCGCATATGATGGAAGATGCGCCCTTGATCACACAGAACGCAGGAGTAATAGCTTCGCTGTTGATAGCTCCAGAAACGATCTGATGATATTCTTGGTCTTGAGTAGGGGTTCTTTGCTCTGTCAAAGAAAGTGTTGTGGGCTTTGAAGCCATTTGCATTGAAGGACCACAGAGGTGGCGATTACACAGGAACCTTGGCAGTCTTGGCTTTGGTTTCTGGACCAGAGGCCTATGCTCAACATGATAATCAAACTTAGGACCAGAGGCATGAGGCGGAGGGACCAGAACGGGCCATCTGACAGTGACTAACTGACCATAGTTGTAAGCTTGCTCAATTGTATAGGGCCTTGGTGGCGGAACAGGAGCAGTGGCAACAACAGAGGCTTCACGCTGCACAACAGGTGCTTCAGGAGCAGTTGCATCATTGGCTTCTGGCACATTGGTTGGTGCAGGCTCCACATTTTCTTCAGCCATGACTATGCCATTGGCTTCATTTGTGTTGGTGGTGGCAGCCTCAAGATTTTCAACCTCCACTTGATGAGCTGGAGGGTCGGGCACTGGCACGTTCACTTCAGAACAGCTTCTTCAGTAATGGGGGGAGTAGGGACACATTCTTCTTGGGTGTCATCGGCTGATGCAGTCGGATTGTCTTCAGCAGCTTTGGCTTCAGACACGGAGACATTCACAGTTGGAGTGGCTTCTGGAAACACTTGACGTGCAACAGATTGGTGGTGCACTTCTCCTTCTGGAACGCTCGAAAGAGGGACTTGAGGCCTTGGTCCTTTGCAAAGCCTGCGGAATGCTGGCGACGCCTTTGGAGATGGAGTTGGCCGGGCCTCAATGTATTCCTCTTCTTCTTGCACATGTGGTGTGAATTGTTGTTGTTGGGTAGTACTTGGGGAGTCTTGTTATTGTGGGTGATCAGCCCATGATGCATCTTGAGCAATTGGCGTCGAGGACGACCAATGTCGATGAGTTATTTGCTCGTGAGAACAAAAGCGATGATACCAGCTGTGTTCGATCCGAGGAAGAACTTCATCATCTTCAACATTGTCATTGTGACTAATGTCTTCAAAGAGCTTATGGGATCAAGCTTTGGATTGTCTTCAGCTTCATGAGCCTCTGTGGAAGCAGGTTCATGAACTATCATCCGTCGTTCTTGGAGTTCAGATGCAGGTCGAACCATTGAGATAGGTTCAACAACTAAGGGCTCTGTGGAAGCAGCCCGATTCTTCTTGGTTTTGCGCTTCTTCTTGGAGGGAGCAGCATCAGAGGCTTCAAGATTTTTCCTTTTTCTGGCTTCACCTCGGCGGCCCTCATCTTCTTACATTCAAGCGGTTGACTGACCTTTGGCTTCGAGCCGGTCATGCTGCTTGGGAAGACTATGCGAGGTTCTTCTTGCCTTGAAGGTGCAGATTGGTCAGTTGATTGCTTCTTCTTCTTTGCAGCCATTCTGGGGTCAATGCCAGGACGACCAAGAGCCTTGCGCTTCTCAGCCTCATTATAGGCTAGTACACACTTGTCACCAGACTCTTCATGCGCTCCACGAGAGCCTTTAGCTTCGTCGCGCTTCTTGTGAAAGGCTTCTTTGAGCTCGTGCAGCATGGTCTTGAAGTTTTTGACGTCTTGCACGCTGAGCTTTGCCACATGCTTCTTGAACTGAGCTTTCTCATAGTCGATCGTATGCTTCAGTTCAACGAGACGCTGAGCAAGAGCTAGCTCAGAAGCAATGACGCCATTGAAGGAGACGCTGAGGCCAATGGGAAGTTGCAGATCTTCAAAGCTGAGATTTGGGTTGTCAAACCACTCATCAATGAAGTGAGGAATGATTGCCACATCAAAGAGAGGCAAATCATTGAAGATCTCTGCTTCTTCCTTGCTCTTGATCAGTTGCTCAAGAGCATCATCTGCAAGATCTTCATCGCTGAATAGATCAATGTGCTCTTGTCGCAGAATGGCAGCAGGAGTCAATGTCTGATCAGAATGTTTGACGATTTTCTTTTTCTTCTCCGTCTTCTTGGAGATACGTGATTGATCTTCGACCGCATACATCGCCTTCGGGGAGGTGCAGTGGCTGCTGGCTTCGCACGTGAAGCTTTTGGAGGAGCGGTGATCTTGAAGCCTTAGCCTTCTTTGGCTTCTGCGGCTTTGGAGTAGGAGCAGGGGCTTCATCAGTGTCAGTGTCATCACCAGAATGATCCACTTTGGCACCTTGGACCGAGATGTGAGTGATTAGGCCATCAAGGTTGTAGAAAGGACCGATGACATTGGGTTCTGCATCACGGGAGCCCGTCGGCCAAGACGGGGAGCAGAGGGACCAGGGTTGAAGTCTAATCCCAATGACTTCTTGTTTTCCTTGGTCGATGCCTTTGCGTGCTGGAAGTTTTGCTTGAAGAGATTATCGTCACGACACCAGAGCAATGACGATGGGTCGGCATTTTCACGCTGAGGTCCACGGACCATACAAGGATAGAAACCCTGTGCAATAGCTTCAGCTCTGTTCTTGGGTGGAAGGGCTTGAAAGAGAATATCACCCCAAGGACTTTTGATAGCATTCTTCTCAGCGTATTCCTGGGTCACGAACTTGTATTTGAACCATTGTTCAGCCCAATATCGTCGAATCCATTGGATTCGTGGTTCTTACCGATTATAATTCTCTTCAGGATCTGTCTTGTAAAGCTCTGCGAGGTCATCAGGCAAATCTTTTGATGTTCCCCCATGACGCTATCTGCCACCCTTCCTTACTCATTTCTCTGCAGCCATGAACTTCAAACTGAATGGCTTCAACACGTTAAAAGGCTTCAAAAGCTTTCGCTTGCTGGACAAACAGGAACTGACGTCGGGAGAGTTAATGTGATGTCAGTAAGAATTACGCAAACGAATGCAGACTATGAGAACCAAGGGATTCTCCCACGGACATGTACCGTGACAGACATTAGAGATGCGAGGGAAGGGGAAGAGGTCATATGCATTCTCACAAGATTTTGAAGATAAATCAGTTTGAAGACATTGACCTCATGATGCGAAGACATTCACTTATACGTTGAGAGTTGGTTCCAGATTTGTACGAATCCGTGAATAGGTACAAGTGAGGAATCTAACAAGATATGAAGCTTAAGTGAATATAATAGGCAGTATGAGATGCAGACAGAATAGATCTAACATTGTATAGGCAGAAACCAACTTTGGTAAACAAGATGAATCTTTGAGGATCAAAAAGATGGTAAAAATAGAGTTATATTTACCACATGAAGAACTGCTAGATGGGATGAGTAGGAAACCGAGCAGTTCAATCCATCGTGCCCTAACTTGGCGACGGAGGACACCTACGGCGGCGGCGGAGAGGATGATGTCCGCGGTCAGCGTGAGGACGGCGTCGGAGAAGTCGCGGCAGCTAAGCGCTTCGTCGCCGGCGTCGTCACGAGCTAGCGGTGGCGCTAGGGTTTTGACGAGGTGGAGAGGTGGAAGAAGGTTTTCTTTACCGCAGGGGACATGTATTTATAAGGAGGTGTGCGGCACAGCATAATTATTCAGGTGCCCCTGGCGGTTCACATTTGAGGGGTACGTGGCAAGCATGCAACATACTCAGAGCTGTCCCACGTTCCCACGCCCTCCAGGTTTGTCGGATGGTCGTTCCGGCTTCTCTGGATTTCAAACAATAAGGATGAATCATTTAAAACAGTCTTAATGTTTGTCTCGTGTCTTCTTCCCGACAAGGACGCAGAGAAGACATTCGACAGTTTCAATAGAATGCATATGATTTGGACAGATAGAGTTTGAGATAGAAAGCATAGAGAGATTAGGGTCCGATCACATTCACTTAGTTCAAAGGATTCAACTAGGAAGACATAGCTATAAGTGAATGATGTAGAGGACAGAACACTAGTGTATATATATATATATATATATATATATATATATATATATATCAGAAAGCAATCAAATCAGCATAGTGAAGAAAATCATGAAGATAAGTTGAACTTTGAAGACAAACCAAATGTGAAGACATAGCTAAAATAACGCCATGAGTGAAACACTTCAAACAGAGAAATTTGGTGGTGGCGTTACCCACCGTATAGGAAGTATTAGACCCGCATACTCACAAGACATAATTATCGTGGCGCTCAAGTCAAATTCCATGTTAATGTATTCACACTCGTAATGTAAGTCTTCATTGGTTGAAGATATACTTTACTTCGTGTGTTGCACATCTAAGTCATCAACATGCATAAGTGTTAGGATGTGTGCACGATCACGGGACATTTGAGGATTCCAAGATATTTAGCTCACACCGTAACTTGCAAAACCTTTTCTCATCCAGGGCTTTGTGAAGATATCTCGCCATTGTTCTTCAATGTTGACGTGAATGATGTCAATATCTTTCTTCATGACATGATCTCCGAGAAAGTGATGACGAATTTCAATGTGCTTTGTCTTCGAAAGTGCCGGACTGGATTGTTGGCAATCTTGATGGCGCTTTCGTTGTCGCAGAAGAGAGGTACTTGTTTCAGATTGATGTCATAGTCCTTGAGAGTTTGCTTCATCCATAGAAGCCGAGCGCAGCAAGATCCAAAGAAGAATGTATTCAGATTCAGCAGTTGAGAGTGATACAGTTACGCTTCTTTGAAGACCAACAGACAAGTGATCGTGCGAAAGTGACATGTGCCTGATGTAGACTTGTGATCCACCTTGTCACCAGCATAATCAGCATCCGAGAATCCAACCAAATCAAATTCTGAGCCCTTTGGATACCATAATTCGAGCGTTGGGGTGTGAGCCAAATATCGAAGAATCCGCTTCACCACTAAGTGATGCGATTCCTTTGGTGCCGCTTGGAATCGAGCACACATACAAACACTAAGCATAATATCTGGCCTAGATGCACATAGGTAAAGTAAGGAACCAATCATGGAGCGGTATACCTTTTGATCAAATTCTTTATCATTGTCGTCGGGACCCAGATGGTGTTTGGTCGGCATTGGCGTCGTGTAACCTTTGCAATCTTGCATTCCAAACTTCTTGAGACAATCTTTGAGGTATTTTTCTTGAGATATGAAGATGCCATTCCTTTCTTTAATTTGAAGACCAAGGAAGAACTTCAGCTCACCCATCATGGACATCCGATATTGCTCTTGCATCATGTATCCAAACTCATCACCGTACTTTCCGGTTGGTGCAGCCGAAGATAATGTTATCCACATATATTTGGCACACAAACAGTTCACCATCATATGTCTTCGTGAAGAGTGTTGGATCGAGGGATCCAGTTTGAAGCCTTTGCTCTTCGTGAAGTCTTCGACCGTATCATACCAAGCGCGAGGAGCTTGTTTGAGGCCATATCTGATTGCTTTGTTTAGCTTGTACACCATATCGTGGATGTTTTGGATCTTCAAAGCCGGTGGTTGAGCGATGTATACTTCTTCTTCAATCTTGCCGTTGAGAAATGCACTCTTCACATCCATTTGATATAGCAAGATGTTGTGGTGGTTAGCGTAGGCTAGCAGTATGCGAATAGCTTCAAGCCTAGCCACAGGAGCAAATGTTTCATCGAAGTCAATTCCTTCAACTTGAGTATATCCTTGAGCCACAAGTCGTGCTTTGTTTCTGACGACTTGACCATGCTCATCTTGCTTGTTTCGATATATCCATTTTGTGCCAATAATGTTATGCTTGCGAGGGTCAGGACGCTTGACAAGTTCCCAAACATTGTTCAGCTTGAACTATTGAAGTTCTTCTTGCATAGCTTGTATCCATTCAGGTTCCGTAAAGGCTTCACTACTTTCTTGGGTTACGATATTGACACAAAAGAAAAGTGTCCATGTAAATTTGCTAACTGTGTTGCTCTTGAGCGAGTAAGTGGACCAGGTGCATTGATGCTATCAATTATCTTCTCAATTTGTACTTCATTTGCGACTCGAGGATGAATAGGACGAAGACTTTGCTCTTGCTGATCATTGTCATCATTGGGAGGATTATCTTTAGTCGAGCATTGTCTTCGTGTTGTTTAGGTGCAGAAATGATAAGTTCCTCTTCATTTGTGCTTGAAGGCATGATTTATCCGGTTCCCATCGCCTTGATAGATTCCTTTGGCGAGCTTCGTCTAGTGTACTTGGCAGGAGCTCTCTTTGTGAACCATTGGTTTCATCAAATCGCACGCCCACGCTTTCGATGATTTTGTAGAGATAGAGGTTGAAGACTCTATAAGAGTGCGAGTCCTTTCCAGAATCGAGCATGAAGCCTTCATGAGCTTTAGGTGCAAATTTTGACTTGTGATGGGGATCCTTGATCCAAAGACCTAGCTCCAAATACTTTGAAGTAGTGACATTTGGCTTCTTGCCAAGAAGGAGCTCATAGGATGTTTTGTTCAAGCTTATGGATGTAAACATGGTTGATGGCGTGACATCTTTGTATCAATAGCTTCAGCCGTAACTTTCTTGGTGTCTTGTACTCGTCGAGCATTTTCGAGCCATCTCAATGAGGGTTCATTCTTGCGCTCTACGATGCCATTTTGCTGAGGTGTGTATGGAGCAGAGAACTCATGAGTGATTCCCATTGTATCCAGATAAAGATCAAGTCATGTGTTCTTGAACTCAGTGCCATTGTCACTTCTGATATTCTTGATCTTGACGCCATAATTGGTCATGGTTCGATTGGCAAAGCGTCTGAAGACATCTTGTACTTCAGTTTGGTAGAGAATTATGTGCACCCATGTATATCTTGAGTAGTCATCAACAATGACGAAGCCATAGAGATAAGAAGTTGTTGTGAGGGTAGAGTAGTGAGTAGGGCCAAATAAGTCCATGTGTAACAGCTCGAAGGGTTGAGATGTCGTCATGATTGTCTTCGACGGGTGCTTTGCCCTAGTCATCTTTCCAGCTTCGCAGGCACCACACAAATGATCCTTCTTGAACTTGACACCCTCGATGCCTATGACATGCTTCTTCTTGGCAAGTGTGTGTAAGTTCCTCATGCCAGCATGCCCCAGCCTCCGATGCCGTGAGCCAAGATGCCCCATCCCGATGCCAGAGCCAAAGATTCTCAAGCTTTGCCGGAAGACATACGGTAAGCTGTGGACCTGCTGAGAAATCTACCATGTATAGATCATCTTTCCGATACCCTTCAAAGACTAGAGACTTGTCAGATTCCATTAGTACAAGGCAACGATATTTTCCGAATAGCACAATCATGTTCAATTCATAAAGCATTGAGACAGACATTAAGTTGAAACCAAGGGATTCAACAAGCATCACTTTATCCATGTGTTGATCCTTTGAGATTGCAACTCTACCTAGACCCAATACCTTGCTTTTACCAGTGCCAGCAAATGTGATGTGACTCTTGTCTGATGGACGTAAGGTTGAGTCCATGAGAAGACTTCGATCACCAGTCATATGATTAGTGCATCCGCTGTCCATAATCCATTCTAAAGCATGAGGTGTCATACCCTCTGAAGACAGTTAGGGGATAGGCTTCACCAAGAGTATTGTGAAGCATAAACATTTGACGCCAAGAGGATTATTGAAGCTCGAGATCAAGATTAGGACCGATAGGATGAATGGCAAACAATTCAGGAACAAAATACATAGTGAGACCATTTGGGCATTTGATCTTGCGCCCTACAAGATGTTTTAGGTCCCCAAAGAATATCATCGACGCCTTTGATTTTCGGTGGAGACCCTTCTGCTAAAGAAAGTTAATTCTTCTTAACCACCCACATCTTGAGGGGTGGCTTAGAAGCAATGAGTCTAAGTGCGACATCGAGAACTTCGCTTTGGAGCCCTAGCAAATATCCTTGCAGGAGATGAATGATACTCATATGAATAAGCAGAAAAGTTCTTAGTTCTATGAACATAGCGGTTTGAAGACACACACTCATATTCATAAATTTGAGTACGGTTTCCCTGCAAAACATTGGCGTTTGGGTGACTCAGGTGAGTCCTCTATCTGTTTGAAGCCTTTGGACCATATGACGCCTTAGGTCTGGGGTTTGTCTTCATCCCAGGTGGTGTCATGATCACATTCACTGGAAGATTCTCAAGACAACTTTTGGGAACCCAGATCTTCTTCATAGGTGGTCCATTCCTGCAGTTAGTACCAATATACCTGGCAAACACTTCACCATTCTGATTTTTGAACAGTTTATAGTTTGCATCAAAGGATTCATCAATGATAATAGGATTAGCATAGGTAAAGCGGATAAGGTGGATGGATCCACTGAAGGTCCCTTTGCGCAACCCATGTGGTTTTGGGATACCGCTTTCGCCTTCCAAAGAGGGAACCATCAACATTCATTTTCCTCTCGAACCCAACACCTCTTTCCTAGGGTTTCGGTCCAGAATCGCTTTTTGAGGACATCGCAGTGTCGATGTCCTTTCGCACTTTTATACATCCCTGTTTCAAGCAATGTCTTCAACCTAGCATTTTCATCGACAATAGTTGTGATATCCTCCGTAGAGGGGTTAGTTACCACATCAAGAGTTGAAGACAATGCAACAAAGAGCAGCTTGAACATTCAAAGAACAGAGGTAGCGATATCACGCTCAAGGCATTTTAGACATGGTGGTTCAAATCCATCCTGAAAGGGACTGTCATTGGAGCCAAGTGACTCATTCTCTTTTGAAGATCTTCATGAGCCGCTCTCAATTTCTCAAGCTCTTGCTTCCTTTGAAGATAATCATAGGAGAGCTTTTCATGAGTGGTTGAGAGCGATTCATGACGACTTTCAAGTTCTTGATACTTAGCATGAAGATTTTTTATGTCTTCAACTAAGGACTGTGAACGTGTCATTTCCGCGTCCAATAGGTCATCGCTTTTGTCTAACAGTTTTTGAGTATGTTCCATAGCTTTTTGTTGTTCTGTTGCAATTTTAGCAAGTGTTTTGTAGCTGGGCTTAGATTCACAATCAGAGTCATCTTCACTTGATGTTTGAAAGTAAGCATCACGTGATTTTACCTTGGCACCACGTGCCATGAAGCAGTAGGTGGGAGCAGGGTCGTCCTTGTCATCAGCTTCAGCGTTGGTGTGGAAGTCATTGTCTTCATTGTTGAAGATGGACTTGGCAACATAGGCTGTGGCTAGAGCCAAACTTGCAACACCAGGGTCGGACTGCTCTCCAGACTCCACCTCCGCCTCCTCAGAAGCAGACTCCTCCTCTGAATCCATTTCCTTGCCAACAAAAGCACGAGCCTTGCCAGATGAGCTCTTCTTATGAGATGAAGACTTTGATGAGGACTTGGAAGAAGACTTTGAAGATTTCTTCTTCTTCTTGTCATCAGAATCATATTCCTTGCTCTTCTTCTTCTTCTTCTTCTCATTGTCCCACTGCGGACACTCAGATATATAGTGTCCAGGTTTCTTGCACTTGTGACATGTTCACTTCTTGTGGTCATGAGTGGAAGCTTCATCATTTCTTGAGCTAGATCGTGAAGACTTTCTGAAGCCCTTCTTCTTAGTGAACTTCTGGAACTTCTTCACAAGCAAAGCAAGTTCCTTTCCAATGTCTTCAGGATCATCAGAACTGCAGTCAGATTCTTCTTTAGATGAGGAAACAACTTTTGCCTTCAAAGAGCGAGTTCGTCCATAGTTGGGACCATAGATATCTCTTTTCTCAGAAAGCTGGAACTCATCTGTGTTGAGCCTCTCAAGTATATCAGACGGATCGAGTGTCTTGAAGTCGTATGCGTTCTTGTATCATGAGGGCAAGGGTGTCAAAGGAGGCTGTCAAGTGATCTCGAGAGTGTCTTGACGATTTCATGCTTGGTAATCTCGGTGGCGCCGAGAGCACGTAGCTCATTTGTGATGTCGATGAGACGATCAAGCGTGAGCTAGACATTTTCATTGTCGTTTCTCTTGAAGCGGTTGAATAGGTTGCGAAGAACACTGATCCTTTGATCTCTCTGGGTTGAGACGCCTTCGTTGACCTTGGATAGCCAGTCCCAGACTAGCTTCGACGTTCCTAGAGCACTCACACGGCCATACTGTCCTTTGGTCATATGACCATAGATAATGTTCTTGGCAGTTGAGTCCAGTTGAATGAACTTCTTGACATCAGCAGGGGTGACACCTTCACCAGTTTTGGGAACGCCGTTCTTGACGACATACCAGAGGTCGACATCAATGGCTTCAAGATGCATGCGCATCTTATTCTTCCAGTAGGGATATTCAGTTCCATCGAACACGGGGCAAGCAACGGAGACTTTGATTATCCCTGCAGTCGACATAGCTAAAACTCCAGGTGGTTAAACCGAATCACACAGAACAAGGGAGTACCTGGCTCTGATACCAATTGAAAGTGCTAGTTATCGACTAGTGGGGGGGTGAATAGGCGATTTTTATGGAAGTCTTCTAAACGTGGAAGTTTCGAAGACAAACAATAGAATTGACCTAATTGATATGCAACGGAAGATAGACTACAACAAGCAAACCATAGCCAAGTATACAATAATGTGAAAGTACAAAGACTAATAGTAGCTTAGTAGTAAGGATCAGGATGGAAGATAGTATGAAGCCAACCAACGATAGTAGTCAAGTAATGAAGTCAAACAGGTACGACAAATAGGCAATGACTTCACGAAGACAAACTCTAAGTAAAGGAAGGGAGAGGATAGAGCCAGTCACTTGTTGAAGACATAGGATTTGTTGGACCAGTTCCAGTTGTTGTGACAACTGTATGTCTGGTTAGGGAGGCTGAGATTCAACTCAGAATACCACGTCTTCACCTTATTCCCCTTGAGCTAAGGACACACAGTCCTCGCCCAATCACTCTGGTAAGTCTTCAAGGTAGACTTCCAAACCTTCACAGACTTTGTTCACCGGCGATCCACAATGACTCTTGGATGCTCGGAATGCGACGCCTAACCTCTTTGGAGGATTCCACAGTCCTCAAGTGTAATAAGTCTTCAGGTCACGCAGACAGAAAGACTTCAGTGATGCCTAACACTCTTTGGCTCTGGGTGTTTGGGCTTTGTCCTCGCAAGGATTTCTCTCTCTCAGAGGCTTCGAGGTGGGTTGCTCTCAAACGACAAAAGCTGTGAACTAACTCTGAGCAGCCACCAATTTATGGTGTAGGGGGTGGGCTATTTATAGCCAGTAGGCAACCCGACCTGATATGTCCGAAATGACCTCGGGTCACTAAGGAACTGACACGTGTTCCAACGGTCGATTTCAAACACACACGACAACTTTACTTGGGCTACAAGCAAAGGCGACTCATCCAGCTCTGGATAAGATTTGCTCTCATTGTCTTCGTCGAAGACATAGGATTTGGGTTGAGCATCACTTGATCATTACGACTTTGTTCACTTGGACCCCACTTAACAGTACGGTGGTTCCTATGACTCAACAACGAAGAGAAAGGAAACAACGAGACGACACAGTCTTCGCGCTCCATAGTCTTCTCTCTATGTCTTCTCATGTCATTGTATTCTATATGAATATCTTCACATACCACCATTGTCGCCAATGTCTTCATACATTTTTAGGGGTCATCTCCTAGAGGTAAACCGAATCAATGAGGGACACTACCTGTGTTATCCTGCAATTCTCACAAACACATTAGTCCCTCAACCAAATTTGTCGTCAATACTCCAAAACCAACTAGGGGTGGCACTAGATGCACTTACAGGTAGCCTTAGCTAGACTGGCCGATTTGTCATCAGGTCGGATCGGGCTGGTCGGTTTGTCAGCATGGCATGTGGTGTCAATTTCTACTTGTTCAGTAAACAAGTCATGGTCTTGAGGCGGCGGATCATCAAGCATGGCATTAGCATCGATTTCCTCTAGATCTGGAGTCTTCTCCGGTTCAACAACCACATCATCATCAGCCGGTTTATTTCACCGAGCCTTCTTGCTGGGTATAGGCTTGGCGCTGAGAAAAATAAACATGAGGATTGGTACAGTATGTAAGAATAACACATCAAGGATAAAAATAAGTGCATAGCTCACCCAGGAACTGTTTTGAGGGGTGGAAGCTTTGTGGCCGATGACTCGCCAGAAGATGAGTGAGAAGTGCCCTGATAATTTGAATCAGGCGGATTAAGAGGTTGTCGGAAACAACCCGCCTTGGGGCAAGAAGTGTCAAGAGTATAAGAGACCTCTGATCGGTGTTTCTGAACCAGAGTGTTCGGTAAACCGGTGGAGGTAACTACCTGGCCGCTATGTCGGGTCGTGCGGCGAGCTTCGTGTTGCTGCGTCTTCAAAAGAAAGTTGGGGTCCAAGTAAGCAAGAGGGTGAGAAAATTTTACTTTCCGGTTTGCTCGACAGATTTTCGATGTTGGCAGAGGATCTAAATCGGAGGAAAGAATGATTACCTCTACGTCATCAGCTTGACTGCCTTCAGCGTCGTCCTGATAATAGTCATCGTCAATGAGGTGTATGAAAAATGAACCAAGAGAGTCAAGTTCTACCTCTGAGTCTGGATTAGCCACATCGTCATCAGCATTTGGCTCGGAAAGACGTGATGGTCCTTTTCTTGGCAGGTTTTTTAACAACCTTGGTCTTCGGGCAAAGTGGCTTGGCCGGTTTATCTTGTGGTTTTGCCGGTTTATCTTGTGGCTTTTTCTTCCAGAACGGATCATCGCCCTGTCAAAGGTGGACACGGTTTTTCAAACTCCCTGTGTATTCACACATCAAACCGGGGCGCCGGCTTAAGGGAAGAATACTCCAGCTTATCCAACAAAGAGCAAAGTCAACACCTGTTAAACCGTTCGCCATGAAGGCTCTAAGCTTTGACAGTTGTGGGGCATAGTTGGACCTTTCCTTTGTAGACAACCTCTGAGGAAAGGGATGTGTATTGCTAAGACGGTGAGGCCGGTAACCCGGGAAGGGGTTTTCGTCAGTTGGAGATGTGTCTTTGCAGTAAAACCAAGTTTGGTTCCACTCCTTGGGGTGACTGTGAAGCTTGGCGTGAGGGAAGCTGACTTCCTTCCTTTTTTGGACCGCCATTCCGCCAAGTTCGGTATTGGGTCCATATGTGAACTCTGTGTGATGGTTTAAGTGGAAGAAATCTCTAAACAACTCAACTGTGGGCTCTTCTTGAAGGTAAGCCTCACAAAACACTTGGAAATGGCAGATGTTGGACACAGAGTTTGGACCAATGTCCTGAGGGTGAAGCTGGAAACTGGCAAGTACGTCTCGGAAGAATTTTGAATCGGGAGGGCTAAAACCTCGACCCAGATGGTCAACAAAAACTACTACTTCTCCGTCCTTGGGTTCAGGAGGATTTTCTGGACCATGAGCCCTCCAGTGGATGACCTCTTTCTTGGCCAAGGCACCAGTTGCGACACATCTGCTCAACTGTTCTTCAGTGACTCGAGAAGGAGCCCAGTTGCACTCATAGACTTGTTTGGCCATTTCAATGACAAGCTGAAACATAATTAGTGCCGGTTTAAGATTCACAATTGACAACTATAAAGCGATGCGAGGATGTATGCATATTGTTAAACTGGGGTTTGTTATTGGTAAACCGGAGTATGACAATGGAGATAGTACAATGACGAATGCATTGGCGGTTCAATAGGGGAATGATGGTATCTACTGGGGCATCATTTTTCTATGGGATTAAACCGCCTAATCTAGTATTGAAGATACAAGTCTAAAGATGCATAAGTGAAGGAAAAACAAGTTTCACAGCTTGGCATGGTAATTTCAGATATGTCGTGCGTTGGAAAATCAAAATATATTCAGACCTAATTTCAAGTGCTCGAAGAGTTCAGCAAGTTCAGATGAGTTTTATATAAGGCAGATGCCCTAACAAGGAAACAGGAGTTTAAACTACAAGGGCACTGGGAAAATCAGATCTAACTAGTCATTGGTATTACTGAAGAGGAACAAGGAAGAACAGCTCCAAGAGCTTTGAAGAACTACGAAGAACACTAAACCCTAATGGTGGATCTGGAGTGAGGAGAAGAGGAACTTACTGGTGCTGAGGAAGCAGCGGAGGATCGCCGCGTTTCTCTGGTGCGGTCAGGTTGATGCAGCGGTCGTTGTTGAGGCAGAGGCGAAGGTCGACGACGGCGGCGGAGCTGGAAGGTTGGTTGGCACGAGGAAGAAGACGATGCAAAGAGGCATGGGGGGAAAAGTGAAAAGGACCCCTCGGCCTTATTTATAATGGATAAGTGGCAGGCGCGAGAATCGAGGAGCCCGAAAAATGGGATATGTGACAGCTCTATTGCCTCGATTGTCGGAGGCCCATTAATAAAGGTGGGTTATGCGCAGTTCTTAATAACAGATGATGTCATGGCGATTTATCATGATCCTGGAAAGTGACGTCATGGTGGTTTACAAGATTTCTGTGAAGATGGTGATGCGTTGAGGATTGACATGAACCAGTTCAAATCAATCTGGGGCCTAATGTTGGGGATATTACTATCGGGCGAAATCGCGGCAGGGAGAGGCCGGGTTAACCCCATAATGGTTCACTGTATCTGAAGCCCATGAAGACAAAGACGGTGACGCTTTATGAAGGCCCAGGGCCCAAAGCCGGTTTAAGGCCTGTAGACATAAACCGGCATTGATATGTAAACTTGTGTTGTAAGATAGAAAGAGCAGAGACCGAGCCGGACACGTTTATGAGCCGGCCTCGGGATTCTGTAAACCGACGGGCGTCAACCCATGTATATAAGGGGACGACCTGGCGGCGGTTTAGGACAACAGACAACAACTCGAGACTCAGGCAAAGCGTATTCCCTCCCTGGTCATTGAAACCCTAGCAATTCCACAACAACTGGATTAGGCCTTTACCTTCACTGCAAGGGGCCGAACCAGTATAAACTCTCTGCGTCCCTTGTCCACTTTAACCCCTTTAAGCTAACCCGTAGCGATGGCTCCACGACTAAGTCATTTCCCTAGGACATCTGTCGTGACAAAACCACGACAAGATCCAATCTAAACACCATCTCGGATGGGGTTCACCACCTCCATTGGTGCCTCTCCGATGATGCGTGAGTAGTTCTTTGTAGACCTTCGGGTCCATAGTTAGTAGCTAAGATTGCTTTCTCTCTCTCGCCGAATTCTCAATACAATGGTCTCTTGGACATCCATATGATGTAACTCTTTTGTGGTGTGTTTGTTGGGATCTGATGAACATCGAGTTTATGACCAGTTATATCTTTTTATATCCATGAAAGTTATTTGAGTTTCTTTGATCTCTTATAGCCTCGTATTTCTTCTCCGATATTTGGGTTTTGTCTGGCCAACTTGATCTATTTATCTTGCAATGGGAAGAGGTGCCCAGTAGTGGGTTCGATCTTACGGTGCTTGATCCCGGTGATAGAAAGGGAACCGACACGTATGTATGGTTGCTACTAAGGATAAAAAGATGGGTTCTATATCTACCGCCATAGATAAACGGATCTTGTCTACATCATGTCATCATTCTTATTGCATTACTCCATTTTTCCATGAACTTAATACACTAGATGCATGCTGGATAGCGGTCGATGTGTGGAGTAATAGTAGTAGATGCAGGCAGGAGTCGGTCTACTAATCTTGGACGTGATTCCTATGTAATGATCATTGCCTGGATCGTCATGAGTATTTGAAGTTCTATCAATTTCCCAACAGTAATTTGTTTACCCGCCGTTTGCTATCTTTCTCGAGAGAAGCCATAGTGAAACATACGGCCCCCGGGTCTTCTTTCTCATATATTTGCTTTGTGATCTATTTTATTTGCACTCTTTATTCAGATCTATTAAACCAAAAATACAAAAATACTCCGCTGCATTTTATTTTATTTGTGATCTATTATTTCAATCTACTACAATTTATTTCCCGTCCACGCACCATTTGAGGCGCCGTACCCGAAAGGGATTGACAACCCCTTTAACACGTCGGGTTGCGAGTGGTTGTTATTTGTGTGCAGGGGCTGTTTATGTTGTGTTGCTTGGTTCTCCTACTGGTTCGATACCTTGGTTTCATTTCTGAGGGAAATACCTACCGCCGCTGTGCTGCATCATCCCTTCCTCTTTGGGGAAATACTGACGTAGCTTCAAGCGACATCAGCTATAAAA
This sequence comes from Aegilops bicornis, assembly GCA_021605145.1. Taxonomy (NCBI): domain Eukaryota; kingdom Viridiplantae; phylum Streptophyta; class Magnoliopsida; order Poales; family Poaceae; genus Aegilops; species Aegilops bicornis. The sequence goes on along the minus strand of CM038671.1, from coordinate 575,704,116 downwards.
AGGATTGGGCCACTTTGCTGCACCTTTGTTACACTTGTTAGTTGCTACTCGTTACAAATTACTTTGCCACCAGACTATCTGCTACCGATAATTTCAGTGCCTGCAAAAAATACCTTGCTAAAAACCGCTTGTCATTTCCTTCTACTCCTTATTGGGTTCGACACTCTTACTTATCGAAAGGACTACGATTGATCCCCTATACTTGTGGGTCATCAAGACTCTTTTCTGGCGCCGTTGCCGAAGAGTGAAGCGCCTTTGGTGAGTGGAATTTGGTAAGGAAACATTTATATTACATGCTGAAATTTATTGTCACTTGTCACTATGGAAAATAATCCTTTGAGGGGCTTGTTTAGGGTATCTTCACCTCGACCGGAAGCACAAAGAGTAGTCCCTCAACCTACTGCACCTACTAAAAATATTTATTCTAAAATTCCTTTGGGTATGATAGAGAATCTGCTAGCTAATCCTTATGTAGGAGATGGAACATTACATCCTCATAAGCACCTAATCTATGTGGATGAAGTTTGTGGATAATTTAAGCTTGCAGGTTTACCCGGAGATGAAGTTAAGAAGAAGGTTTTCCCTTTATCTTTGAAGGGAAAGGCATTGACATGGTATAGGCTATGTGATGATATTGGAGCTTGGGATTGGAACCAATTTAAATTGGAATTTCATCAGAAGTTTTATCCTATGCATCTGGTTCATCGTGATCAGAATTATATATATATAATTTTTGGCCTCGTAAAGGAGAAAGTATCGCTCAAGCTTGGGGGAGGCTTAAGTCAATGTTATATTCATGCCCCAATCATGAGCTCTCAAGAGAAATTATTATTCAGAACTTTTATGCTCGGCTTTCTTGTAATGATCAATCCATGCTCCATACTTCTTGTATTGGTTCTTTTAAGAAGAAGACTATTGAATTCAGATGAGAATTTTTGGAAAGAATTAAACACAACTCTGAAGATTGGGAGCTCGACGAAGGTAAGGAGTCAGGTATAAAGCTTGAGTTTGATTGTGTTAAAATTTTTATGGATACCGATGCTTTTCATAATTTTAGCACTAAATATGGACTTGACTCTGAGATAGTAGCTTCTTTCTGTAAATCATTTGCTACTCATGTTGATCTCCCTAAGGAGAAGTGGTTTAAATATCATCCTCCCATTGAAGTAAAAATACTAGAACCCATTGAAGCTAGAGAAGAAACTGTTACTTATAATGTTGATCCAGTTATTTCTACTGCTTATATTGAGAAACCCCCTTTTCCCGTTAGGATAAAAGAACATGGTAAAGCTTCAGCTATGGTTCACAAAATTTATACAAGAACACCTACACCCTCTGGAGAAATTAAAGTTGAACCTAATGTTGCTATGGTTAAAGATCTCTTGGTTGAAATTATTGATGGGCATGTTATTTATTTCTGTGATGAAGCCACTAGAATTGCTAAACCCAACGAAAAAGATGAAAATAGACCTGTTGTTGGCATGCCTGTTGTCTCTGTTAAAATAGGAGATCATTGTTATCATGGCTTATGTGATGTGTGTGCGAGTGTGAGTGCTATCCCATTTACTTTATATCAAGAAATTATAAATGATATTGCACCTGCTGAGATAGAAGACATTGATGTTACTATTAAGCTTGCTAATAGAGGTACTATCACACCACTTGGGATTGTTAGAGATGTTGAAGTCTTGTGTGGGAAAATAAAATACCCTACTGATTTTCTAGTTCTTGGTTCCCGCCAAGATGATTTTTGTCCCATTATATTTGGTAGACCTTTCTTGAACACCGTTAATGCTAAGATAGATTGCACTAAAGAAACTGTTAGTGTAAATTTTGGTGATGTGTTTCATGAATTTAATTTCTCCAAATTCCGTAGACAACCTCGAGATAAAGAATTACCTAGTAAGTATGAAATTATTGGTCTTGCTTCTATTGTCGTGCCTCCTACTGATCCATTTGAACAATATTTGCTAGACCATGAAAATGGCATGCATATGAATGAAAGAAACAAAAAAAGATGAGATATTCTTTAAACAAATGCCTATTTGGAAACACAATTTGCCTGTTGAGACTCTTGGAGATCCTCTTCCACCCAAGAGTGGTCATGTATTTGAGCGTAAACAATTATCTAACACTTTGAAATATGCTTATCTTGATGAAAAGAAAATATATCATGTTATTATTAGTGCCAACCTTTCAGAGCATGAAGAAAAGAGATTATTGAAAACTCTGAAGAAGCACCGTGCCGCTATTGGATATACTCTTGATGATCTTAAGGGCATTAGTTCCACTCTATGTCAGCACAAGATTAATATGGGGCTGATGCTAAGCCGGTCGTTGATCACCGCTTAAATCCCAAGATGAAGGAAGTGGTAAGAAATGAAATATTAAAGCTTCTGGAAGCAGGTATAATCTATCCTATAGCTGATAGATGTGTAAGTCATGTTCATTGTGTCCCTAAGAAGGGAGGTATTATTGTTGTCCCTAATGATAAACACGGACATATCCTACAAAGAATTGTAACTGGTTATAGGATGGTAATTGATTTTAGAAAACTAAACAAAGCTACTAGGAAAGATCACTAAGCTCTACCATTCATTGATCAAATGCTATAAATACTATCAAAAAATACACACTTCTACTTTCTAGATGGATACTCTGGCTTTTCCCAAATACCTGTGTCACAAGAGGATCAAGAAAAAACTACTTTTACATGCCCTTTTGGTACCTTTGTTTATAGACATATGCCTTTTGGTTTATGCAATGCACCTGCTACCTTTCAAAGATGTATGACTGCTATATCCTCTGACTTCTGTTAAAAGATTGTTAAGGTTTTCATGGATGATTTTCCGTTTACGAAACTGCTTTTGGTGATTGCTTAAGCAACCTTGATGGAGTTTTGCAGAGATGTGAAGAAACTAGTCTTGTCTTGAATTGGGAGAAGTGTCACTTTATGGTTAATGAAGGTATTGTCTTGGGGCATAAAATCTCTGAAAGAGGTATTGAAGTTGATAAAGCTAAAGTGGATGCAATTGAGAAAATACCATGTCCTAAAGAAATCAAATGTATAAGAAGTTTCCTTGGTCATGTTGGTTTCTATAGGAGATTTATTAAAGACTTCTCTAAAATTTCTAGGCCTCTTACTAATCTCTTGCAAAAAGATGTTCCATTCGTTTTTGATGATGATTGTGTAGAAGCATTTGAAATACTTAAGAAAGCCTTAATCTCCGCACCTATTGTTCAACCACCTGATTGGAACCTACCCTTTGAAATTATGTGTGATGTTAGTGATTATGTTGTTGGTGCTGTTCTAGGACAAATAGTTGATAAGAAATTGAATGTCATCCATTATGCTAGTAAAACCTTAGACAGTGCTCAACGAAATTATGCTACCACTGGAAATCTAGTAGTTGTGTGTGCTTGTGATAAATTCAGATCTTACATTGTTGATTCCAAAGTGATTGTTCACACCGATCATGCTGCTATTAAATACCTTATGGAAAAGAAAGATGCTAAACCTAGACTCGTTAGGTGGGTTCTTTTGCTACAAGAATTTGATCTACATATCACTGATAGGAAAGGAGCTGAGAACCCAGTAGCTGATAACTTGTCTAGGTTAGAAAATATTCTTGATGACCCACTACCAATTGATGATAGCTTCGCTGATGAACAACTAACTATCATAAATGCTTCTCATGGTATTCCTTGGTATGCAGACTATGCAAATTATATTGTTGCTAAATTTATACCACCTAGTTTCACATACCAACAGAAGAAAGAGTTTTTCTTTGATTTAAGACATTACTTTTTGGATGACCCACACCTATATAAAGGAGTAGATGGTATTATTAGATGTTGTATACCTGAGCATGAACAGGAACAAATCCTACGGAAGTGTCACTCCAAGGCTTACGGAGGACGCCATGTGGGAGATAGAACTGCACACAAGGTATTATAATCTAGTTTTTATTGGCCTACTCTTTTCAAAGATGCATGTAAGTTTGTTATATCCTGCTATGAATGTTAAAGAATTGGTAACATTAGTAGACGTCAGGAAATGCCTATGAATTATTCACTTGTTATTGAAACATTTGATGTTTGGGGATTTGATTATATGGGACCTTTTCCTTCCTCTAATGTATATACTCATATTTTAGTTGATGTTGATTACATTACTAAGTGAGTAGAAGCTATTCCAACTAGTAGTGCTGATCACAACACTTCTATTAAAATGCTTAAAGAAGTTATTTTCCCGAGATTTGGTGTCCCTGGATATTTAATGACAGACGGTGGTTCACACTTCATTCATGGTGCTGTCGCAAACTTCTTGCTAAATATGATGTCAACCATAGAATTGCATCTCCTTATCACCCTCAGTCTAGTGGTCAAGTAGAACTAAGTAATATAGAAATAAAATTAATTGTGCAAAAGACTGTTAATAGGTCTCGAAAAAATAGGTCCAAGGAACTTGATGATGCATTATGGGCTTATAAAACTGCTTATAAAAATCCAATGGGTATATCTCCATATAAAATGGTCTATGGAAAAGCATGTCACCTACCTCTCGAATTAGAACATAAAGCTTATTGGTCAATTAAAGAACTCAACTACGATTTTAAACTTGCCAGTGAAAAGAGGTTATTTGACATTAGCTCACTTGATGAATGGAGAACCCAGGCTTATGAAAACGCTAAGTTGTTTAAACAAAAGGTTAAAAGATGGCACGACAAAAGAATACAAAAGAGGGAATTTAATGTAGGTGACCAAGTCTTGCTATACAATTATCGTTTAGGATTTTTTTTCAGGAAAACTTCTCTCCAAATGGGAAGGGCCTTAACGAAGAAGTTTACTGTTCCGGTGCTATCAAGATCAACAATGCCGAAGGCACTAACCCGAAGGTGGTGAATGGGCAAAGAATCCAACATTATATCTCTGGTACGCCTATAAATGTTGAAACTAATATTATTCATTCCATAACACCAGAGGAGTACATAAAGGAAACCTTCCAGAACGCTCCAGAACCCTAAAAAGGAATAGGTATGTGATACGGTAAGTAAACCGACTCAAAAAGTTCCCCAAAAGAAATTTTACTCCATTTTAGAATATTTAAAAAATTAGGAAAATAATATGTAGTCCGAAAAGCGCACGAGCAGGCGACAAGCCTGGGGGTGCGCCCTACCCCCTGGGTGTGCCTCCCGAGCTTGTGGCTCCCTCGTGTGCCATCCGGACTCTGTTTTCTCCCATATTACTTGATTTTCATGGTAAAAATCATTATATAATCTCCCAAAGGTTTTGACCACCATATCACGACAATATCCTCTGTTATTGTTTTGAGCTATTTTTCTGACAGATCTAAAAGTATGCCGTCACAAGATTCGGATGGAGAGAGCTATGTTTCCCACTGTACTACAGACCCAAGGATCTTTGGGGACATTTATCCCTACTTATGGTCCATGGATGAGGAGCAAGATTCCAACCTGGAGGAGATGAAAGATGCGAGCTCATATGAATACAATGTCCCTCTACCTCAACCAGGGGATATGCATGTGGATTTCAAGAAGTCGAGCCTTCCAAACAAAGTAAACAAATCTAAGATCGAATTTATCCCGTCCCATTTTCTGTAGAAGCAAAGAGGCATTATGCAAAAAGATATTGAAGCTTGAGCAAGAAAACGATGATTTGTGGGAGGAGAAGTTTATCCTCAAACGTAAGCTGGAAAAGCTTTCCGCTACATCCAACTTCATCATCACCACCCCCGAAGAAGGAGACTTGAGTACACGGGTATGGGCACTCCCCTTGGCTTGTGCCAAGCTTGGGGGAGGTGCCCCGGTATCATATCACCATCACATCTTTATCTTTATCATTTATCTTAGGTCGATCCTTTTGGTTAAATCTTGATCTAGTAGAATAAAAGTTTAGTATGATCTATTCTTTAAGTTTTTGCTTCATGATCTATCTATGTAATTGAGTATGCGAGTTATATAATAAAGATTTGTTTTGAGTTGAGGGCTTTTGTTTTCTTGTTTTGATCTTAGAGATGGTAAAGAATAAGGAAAATAAAAAGAATATATAATGATCTTATGGAGAGAGATGACTTCACATATAATAAGAAGTATAATGCATGAAATTTGTTCAAGGTTGACAAACATAGTATTGGTCATTATTCCAATTAATAAGAAGTAATAAAGAAAGAGAGGTCTACATATAACTACACTATCTTGGACATCCTTTATGATTGTGAGCACTCATTAAAATATTATATGCTAATAAGTCAATGTTGGACAAGGAAGACAACATGATGGGTTATGTTTCCGTATATCCGAATAGAAGTTATAATGTCATGGATCCTCCAGTATGTTGAGCTTGCTTTCTACCCCATGCTATCCAAAATTTCCGCACCAAGTAGAGATACTACTTGTGCATCCAAAAACCATCAACCCAGTTTCATGTCATGAGAGTCCACTATATATACCTATGGATTGAGTAAGATCCTTCAAGTAAGTTGTCATCCGTGCAAGCAATAAAAATTGCTCTCTAAATATGTATGGTCTTTTAGTCTAAGGAAACTAAGCTTTATATGAACTTGTGATGGGGAAGAAATAAAAGTGACGGATTGCATAATAAAGTTCTTTATCACAAGCGGCAATATAAAGTGGCATTCCTTTGCATTAAGATTTTGTGCATTCAATTAAAAAGTGCATGACAACCTCGGCCTCCCTCTATGAAGGGCCTATCTTTTATTTGAATATCTACCTTCATACAAGTGTCATGGTGATCTTCACCTTCCTCTTTATTTTTCCTCTTTGGAAAGATCTATGTGATGGAAAAATATCCAGACACACATATCCACTCGGATGTAGGTAATCATAAGTTATTATTGTTGACATTACCCTTTAGGTAAATGGTTGGGAGGCGGAATTATAAGCCCTATCTTTCTATGTGTTTGATTGAAGCTTTGATCTCATAAGTATCGTGTTAGTTTAGCAATTATGAAAGACTAAATGATGGCTGAGTATGTGAACTTGCTAAATAAAAGCTCTTAGATTGAGTCTTTCTAACATTATGACAAATTGCAATTGCATCAACGACTGAGATCATAGTTTGTTAGTTTTAATGAAGTTGTTGTTCATACTTTATCTTGTGAACGAATTATCACTTTGGCATAAGAAGTTAACTGACAATATATTGTTGTTCTAAAGATGATCACGATGCCCTCATGTCTGTATATTATTTTATTGACACCTCTATCTCTAAACATGTATGGTCATGATTATTGATTTCGGCTTTCACTTGAGGACAAGCAAGGTCTAAGCTTGGGGGAGTTGATACGTCCATTTTGCATCATGCTTTTATGTTGATATTTGTCGGGGGTTGGGTGTGACATATGCCAAAGGATGGCTTATCATGGAGGGGGCGAGTAGAACGTCGCCGGTGCCTGGAAACGGGATGAGGCGAAGACATGCACGCCAGCGAATCTTACCCAGCTTGTGGCTCTCCGAGGAGATAACACCCCTATCGCTGCTCTGGGGTCTCCGCATGATCACTATGGCAAGGTGAGTACAAGATTGCTCCTTGAGCTGTTCGGGGTGAGGAAGGAGAAGGGCACGGCTAGCTCTTCTCTTCCCTCTATGTGTGTGTGACAAACTACTAGGTTCCAACCCTTTGCATGGGTGCCTCGGGGGGTTTATATAGGCCTACCCCCGGGGGTACAATGGTAATCCGTGGCCTTGCAGTCCCGGCCGTCGATCCTCTTAAGTCGCCGTCTTCTCCGCTGACTCACGGGGCCCGCCGACTAGTGGGCCTGCCGACGGTCCCAGCATGGGGCCGACAGCCCTTGTCCGCCCGTGGCGGAGTCTTGCTTGCAGGTTATCATGGCCGCTTCTAATGACGCTGAAGCTTATCGTGGGGTCATGGCACAAAGGTTGCTGCCGCCTGGCGGGTGATCACTGTTGCCATTCCCTATCTTGTCTGGTTAATTGCGCTTGGAGCCCGTGGGAGGGGCCGGCCGACTCTCGAAGGCTGACTCCAACGGGTCCGTCTTTGGGGCGCTCTCGCCGTCTTCTGCACTCCCGCCGATAGGCGGGTCCCGCCGTCCTTGGGTCGTACAGACAGGCCATCGTGGGTACAGGAATCTGCCCACGGTGCTGACGTCAGGGCCGGCGTGGCAACAGTGCCGCGCCGGACGGAGATCTCCGTCGGTACGGCGCCCTGTGGCCATGCCAGCTCTTTATGAGCGGGGCAGGGACGGGCCGCAAGGCGGCTTTATCCCATCCCGCTCGTGGTCGCTCAGGCAGGAGGTGGATGGAGTCGCGGGCCGACTCCCTGTAGCCGGCTTCATCGGAAGTCGCTAGCTTGGAGTCGGCTTGTCTTGAGGCCGTCTCTGGGACTCGGCTGGGAGGGGCAGTCGGTGACTCTGCCGCCGACTCTCAGAAGGCGGCTCTTCATCTTGGGGTCTTGAGGGCGATCTGCCCCGATGTTTTGAATGGTCCTCGGGCTCGGGTTTGCCTACCCGTGGACCATTACTCCGACAGTAGTCCCCGAAGCTGGTGAGGCGCCGAGGGCGACATGTCGAGGAGCCTCAACAGTTTCATCCTTTTAGTGGAAGAATCTGGGCTTGGTCTTGTCGTCTCTATCTTGAGCCGACTAGCTGGAGTTGGCCTTGCAGGAGGCCGTCTTGCTCCTCTAAGGTTTCGAAGGTCGCGGCGCGATCCGGGCGGCGTGCCTGATAAGCTTCGAGGAAGCTACCTGTTGCGGGCCCGCCACATGACGCCACGTGGCAGGGCCAGTCTGCCAGCCCACGCGCGCGACTAGACAGGCCCGTCAGGCGGGTTCCGCCACTACCGCGCCTCGGCGCACGGGCGGATCCGCTGTGGCCGTGCGGGCGGTTGGGCTCACGCCGTTATCGCGCGATAACGTCGTGGGTTAAATCGTGAGGCGTGGGGACGTGGGCGCGATTAATCCCACGCCCGCCTCGGCTTCTCGGCCTAGGCGCCTATAAGTAGGCGGGGAGAAGCGGCGACGCACGCGCACCCACTCTTCCCCGCTTCCTCTCGCTTCTTGCTTCGTCTTCCTCCTCGCTCCGCCACGCCGAACCTCACCGCGCTGCAGAGATGAGCTCCTCCTCCGCCGCCGCGCCTCCCACCGCGCGCTCCGGCGTGTGGGATGGCTCCATCGTCGATGACGACATCATCGAGTTTCTCCGCCAAACGCGCCGCATCCCCGGCAGCCACCTAGTGCGGACCTGCGCCGCGCCGTGGCGAAATTACGCTGGCGCGGAGGAGGGCGAGCGGGTCATATTCCGCCGCACCTCATGCGCTGGCTAGGGCTGCCGGGCGGCGGCTTCTTCCACGTTCTCGAGTTCTTCGACTCCAGCCACACCACCTCACTCCAAACACGGTGGTGCTGCTGGCCGCCTTCGCTTCCTTATGCGAGGGCTTTCTTGGCGTTCTCCCCACCATCGAGCTGTGGGGGGAATTCTTCCAAGCTAAGCTCAGAACCCACGTCGCTCGCGTGCCGGCTTTGTGCGGCACGTTCATCGCCATGAGGAGGCCGGTGCTCGAGAACCCTTTTCCTGCCATCCCCCTCATCAAGTCGGTGAAGATGTGGCAGCGTACGTACTTCTACGCCAAGAATGTCGCCCCCGAGGGCGACTGGGTCAACTTGCCGCCTTACGTGGCTGGCGAGTTGGCGGGGTGACCCCCCAGCTGGTCCCATCAGGCCCGGACGCTGACTCCCACGAACGCGCCGCCCGTCGTGACTCCAGCGTGATGACGCGGTCGGAGGGCCTGGCTGGGCGGACTTGCTGGCCGCCCGTGGCACGCCGAGTCCTTCCTCTTCAAGGCCGACCTCATCCGATCTGCCGGATGAGCGGCCGCCGACCCCACCGGTTGTGCTCCAAAGACATGCCCCACGCGGAGGTGGTGGACACGGTGAACTTCTGGCGAACCACGGCCTCACGGAGGAATGGCAGTTCGGCAAGGAGCCATACTCGCGCCAACCCCCGCCTGTGGTAAGTCATCTCTTGCTTCTCTGTTTCCTTCTTGGCTGAATCGGCTCTAATTTTCCTTGGTCTTCTCCGATTGAGAATCCCCTCATGCAGCCCTCGGCGGTGGGCCGGGCTCGTGAATCGTCCCCCGACCGGGCAGAGAGCGACGCCACGACCCGACTTGGGCGTGGCGGCGATGGAGACCGACGCCGAGGGAGGAGGAGGGGCCGACGACTTCAGGCCTTCGGCAACCTTCGCCTACTGGCCTGACGACGACGGTGAGAAGGAAGTCGCCCCCCGCCGCCAGCAGAAAGCCGGCCATCTAGGCGCGAGTTCCTCCGCCGCCTTGGGTGGTCGAGGCGGCGCGAAGAAGCGCCGGGCCGGGCCGAGTCATCCAGGCGGCCGAGCGAAGAAATTCAGGGGAACGGCCGCCGCGACTCAGCGCGAAGAGACGGTCGCGAAGGCTAACCGCTTCCGCAAGGAAGTGAAGAAGCCACCGCTGGTCTCCGTGTAAGTACTTTTTATTTTGTCTTGTTTTCTTTTGGTCCGTCTTGTCCAAGTCTTTACATGTCTTTTTCTCATCAGGGCTCCCCTCACCTTGGAGAGGGTCGCCGCCGCCTCCGTCATGGGGTTGGCGGAGACGTCCGCCAATACTCGACGGGTTGACCCTGCGGCCGCCCTCCGGAGGCGACGGAGCGGAATGCGCAGGAGAAGCGCGACGAGGAGGAGGCCGCCCGTATGGAGAAGGCGGAGGCTGAGAAGGCGGCGGCTTCTGCCCAGAAGAAGCTGGAGGAGGTCGAAGCCGCCACTGCAGCCAAGAGGCGAGCCGAGGAGGCCACGCGACTCCAGTCAGCGCTACTCGTCACCCCCTTGAGCTCTGCGCCACCGCCGTCGGAGTTCACGGGGCAGTCGGAGGGAGCCGGCGGTGAGGTCCCCGTCGCAGAGAAGGAAGGCGGCGAGGCCTCCCTATCGGGCACGGCCGCGCCACCTCCGCCGCCTCCACCGCAGTCCGAGAGCGCGCGAGGCAAACAGTCAGCCGGACCCTTTGTGCCGCCCGACCGGCGACGACGAGGCCGTGGCGCTGCTTCTTCAAGTCGCCTCGCTATGACGCCGTCTTGAGAAGGCGACTTCGGGACTGCGCCCCTTGGAGACCGGCGCCGCCAGCTCGGCCATTCCTGACGCCGAGGCGACAAGCGCCGCGCCCATTGGGTGGGTGCGAGGAGGCGGCACGGGCCCGCTGAACACGGTGCTTCTGGACGTCCAGGCGAAGCTGCGAGCTGAGGGCGACGCCATCCAGAACCTCTCCAAGGCGCACCTGGCATCGCGATCCGCCGTGCGGGTATGTTTCTTCTTTGAACTTTTTCTTGCTCTTCTCCATGGGGGCGTGCCAGCGCATCCACTGGGTGTAGTCCCCGAGTTTCGGGCCGGCTGCTGAGCAGGCGGCTCGGAACTCTATTTGCTTACTTCCAAGTTTTTACCTTTGTCTGGAATTCTTGTCGCAGGAATATCACAACCTCCGCGCCACCGCCTTCAACCGCAACGTTGAGGAGCTGGGCAAGCGGACTGCCGACTTGGCGAGGAGCCGAGGTGAGTTTTCTTCTTGGGCGAGCCGGGCGCACCATGGCTGTAGTCCCGAGATTGGGATCGGCTGCTGTGATCGGGCCGGATCTTCCTGGCGACCTTCCTAGCTGACGACTTTGCGTCCTTCTTCTTTTTATTCTTCAGAGGCCGGCGCCACTCTTCGGCGGCAACTGGGTACGGCCAACACCGCTTTGCGCGCCAAAGAGGAGGAGGGCAAGCTTCGCCATGAGCGCGACTTCTTGGCTACGCTTGGCAGAGCAGAGGGAGCTGCTCAAGGCGGCGCAGGACGAGGCGGAGAAGAAACAGGTCGCTCTCCTAGCCGAATTTTAGAGCGAGTGCTCCTCCTGGACCGACAGGGAAGCGCTGCTGACCTCCGGCTTCCACGAAATCGAGGATATCGTCGATGGTGAGTTCGCTTTTACTTCTTCTTTTGGGTCGCCGACTATGGGTCAGGCCGACTACTGTTTTCCTGACTTGCTTCTTCTTCTTCTTGGCAGACTTCTTCCCCGGTCATACGCAGGCGGCCAATCAAGCCATCAAGGCTGATCGCGAGGCGCAAAGGGCGGGTGGTGCTGAGATTGCAGCCAACGCCCCCCGGACCCTTGACGAGCAGCTCCTGAGCATTGAGGCTCGTCTGTGGCCGACCCATCGGATGCTGCGCCGGCTTCAGCGTGTTGGCGCCCAGGTGATCGCTGCTCTGTGGCCGGACATGCCAGTTCTGCGCACTCCCAGCTGGACCGCCGATTGGCTGGAGGTCGCGGCTGGCCGTCTTGAGGCATGGAAGGGTTCAGCGGCTCGGGCCGGAGCTCGCCGAGCCCTGGAGTTCGTCAAGGCGTGGTATCCAGGGCTGGATCTGGACCGGCTGGCCACGTTCCGGTCAGAGGCCCAGGCGAAGATGCTGGCCGCGGAGGACACCCTCGTCGAGCGTGTGGTGGCGATTGCCGACTACACGGACACCATCGTCTTCGTCCCTGAGCGGGCTGAGGATGGTGGGGAGGCACCGCCGGAGTGGTTCGGGATGAACCCGGACTACGACGAGGACTCGGCGGAGGTGATCGACTCCAGCGCCGAGGAGGAAGATGAGGCGGAGGAAGGAGACGACATGGAGGCGCCAGAAGACGGAGCGGGCGACCAGCCTCAGCTCGACCGCGCTTCCAGCAACGAGCCGCGCCCGTCTGGGCCGACTGCCGCGGGAGACGATCAAGTAGAGACCGCCCAGCCTGCCGCCCCGGCACCTGACGCCGCCGCTGCCTTCGGCCTTCCAACCCCATCTGCCGCTTCTTAGGCCGCTGCCTCGCCTTTATTTTATCTGTTTTGCTAGTCTTTGAAAGAACTTGTTAATTCGCACAATTCCACCCACGGGGTGTATTCTGAACCTCTGTCCAGAAGATCCGCCAAGGGCCTAAGCTTGTGTAAATATTATTCTATTTTATCCTTCCTTGCTTATTGCTCTTGTGGCTTTTTCCTTTGCCGCCTTCCTTAGATGCCGCCTTGCCCGTCGGCAACCGCTCTGGATTGCCGTCTAGGTCAAGTGCTTGGCTACCTTTTGAGAAGGCAAGTACTTGGCCATTTTTAGAGTCGTTAAGCAAGTTGGGTAGAAAGCGGCAAGCCGACTACTTAAGAGTCGGTTTTACTTAAACAATTTGGAAGCTGATTTAAACTATGTTTATGATTTGGGTCCTTAGCCATTTTTCGTGTGGGTGCCGTTCTTCCTTACTCCTGCCCACCAAACAGCTTCCGCAAGCTGCGGCTTCGACAGAGGCGGCTTAGGCACCATGACGTTACTTGTACATTGCAGGAAGCATTTCATAGCCCAAAGGAGTGAGTCCCGGGCCGACTAGTCGAGCCCGGTGCCAAATAGCATAACAAAGAGTAACATACTCAAAGGCATAATTCTTATCATACAGATAACAAAAGAGGGCAGTCCCCGAGCTCGTCTCGGGGGGCCCGAAGTCTTGGTACTTTAAACACAAAGGGTAGCGTGGTACATACTGCATCAACTGTAAAATCTTCGGAGGAGATTCACATTCCATGGCCGTTCCGTCTCTTTGCCGGAGTCGTCCCTCTTGCGTGCTCGGGGCTTCTGAGCGTCGATCAGGTAGTAGGAGTCGTTGCCCAGCACTTTGCTGATGATGAATGGGCCTTCCTAGGGCGCCGACAGCTTGTGCTGACCGGCTGTTCGCTGGATTAGCCGGAGCACAAGGTCGCCCTCTAGGAATGATCTTGGCTTGACCTTCTTGTTGTAGTAGCGGCGCAGGCTCTGGCTGGTAGATCTTGGACTTCCGAGTGCCAACAATCGGCCCTCTTCCGGCAGATCGACACCGTCTTGGCGTGCTTCTTCCGCTTCCTCTTCGGTGTACATGGTGACTCGCGGGAGTCGAACTCTATATCCATTGGGATGACGGCTTCGCAGCGTGACGAGGAAGAAGGGTGAAGCCAGTTGACTTGTTTGGAGTCGTCGCAGACTCAGAGGACGGTCGGCAACTCCTCAAGCCAAATGACCGCCTAACGCTCCAGTGGTTCGACCAGTCGCGGCTTGATGCCAGCCAGGATGAGGCCGTTCGCTCGCTCCACCTGGCCGTTTGACTGCGGATGGGCAACGGACGCTAAGTCCAATCGGATGCCTTGCATCGCGCAGAAACGGGCCAGGGCGCCTTTGGAAAAATTTGTGTCGTTGTCGGTGATGATGCTGTGTGGTATGCCGTACCGAGTCGTGATGTCGGCGATGAAAGTCACTACAGTGGGACCATTCAACTTCTTGATGGGTTTTGCTTCTATCCACTTGGTGAACTTGTCCACCGCGACAAGTAAGTGAGTTAGGCCGCCTGCGTCGCTTTTGAATGGTCCCACCATGTCCGTGCCCCAAACAGCAAAGGGCCAGGCGATGGGGATAGTCTTGAAGTCTGGCCGGTGAAGCGGCTTGGAGCGGAACACATGGCACCCCTTGCATTTTTGAACTAATTCCTTGGCCTCTTATAGGGCAGTCAGCCAGAAGAAACCGTGTCGGAAGGCTTTGGCGACAAGTGCTCTTGAGGCTGCATGATGGCCGCACTCGCCCTGATGGATGTCTTCGAGAATTGCTTGGCCTTGCTCTGACTCGACGCCCTTGGTAGACACCGGTGACGCCGCTACCGACCAGCTCTCTCTATTGACTATAGTATAGGCTGCTGCTCGGCGTTGCACGTGCCGAGCCAAGGTCTCATCGGTTGGTAGCTCTCCGCTTACTAAGAACTTCAGGATGGGCTGGGCCCATGAGGGTGCTTCTATTTCTTCGACCGCCGATCGCTGCTACTTGGATGAGGGCGGCTGGGCTGGGAGGCGGGTTGGAGTCCGCAGCAGCTTCTTGGGTTGAAGAAGTCCTCGGCCGATCGGCGCAGTCCCCTGGCTGACCGGGCGCAGCCCCCGGCCGAGTAATGGAGTCTTCGCAATGGTCGCCGCATCCCGGCCGGGTTCTGAAGTCCTCGGCCGGCTTCGATCGCCGCGTTCTTGGGGCGTCTGCAAGGATTCTTGTGCCGTCTGCTGAGGCTTTGGAGTCGGATCCGACTTCTTCGTGGGGAGCCGCACAAAAATGGAGTCTCGACTGTGACGGCTTGACAGATGGCTTGAGGAGGCGCTGAAGGGCAACGCCGGATGGTATTGCCTGGCGGGTGGAGCCGATTCTTGCCAGGGTGTCTGCTTGGTTATTGTCGTTTCTTGGCACGTGGAGGAACTCGCACCCTTCAAAATATCCACTCAGCTGTTGTACCAGGAAACGGTAGCTCGCCATATTTGCATCTTTGGCGTCCCAGTCGCCGGATGACTGTTGGATCACCAAGTCGGAGTCGCCATAACACAGGATCCGGCGAATGCCAAGCTCTTTGGCAAGCCGGAGCCCGTGAATAAGCGCCTCGTATTCGGCGATGTTGTTGGAGGCGGCGAAATGGATCTGCAGCGCGTACTTGAGCTTGTCGCCCTTGGGGGAAGTGAGGACCACGCCGGCTCCCAAGCCGGTGCGCATCTTGGAGCCATCAAAGTGCATCCGCCAATGGGTGGAGTCGGGCGCTGGGTCTCAGCCCAGTCGACGAGGAAGTCGGCCAGTGCTTGTGACTTGATGGCAGTGCGGGGCTGGTAATAGATGGTGTAAGGGGCCAACTCTATGGCCCATTTGGCCACTCGGCCAGAAGCATCTCGGCTTCCGATGATCTCGGCTAGTGGGGCCGTGCAAACCACGGTGATTGGATGCTCTTGAAAGTAAGGTTTCAACTTCTTGGCGGCAAAGTGCACGCCGTAACACATCTTCTAGTAGTGGGGGTAGTTCTGCTTGGAGGTCGGCGATTTCGCTCGGGTAATAAACGGTCTCTGGACAGGTAGCGCCTTGCCTTCCTCCTTGCGTTCAACTACGATAACTGTGCTGACTACCCTGCTGGTGGCGGCAATATACAGGAGCATGAGCTCCTTTGGAGTCGGAGCCGCCAGCACTGGGGGAGGTCAGCATTTTCTTCAACTTGAGAAAAGCCTCGTCCGCCTTGGAGTTCCATTCGAAGAAGGTGGTCTTCTTCATGAGCTGGTACAGAGGAAGAGCTTTCGCCACCGATCGATGAATCGGCTGATAGACGCCAAGCAGCCGGTGAACTTTTGCACACCTAGCAGTCGGCAGGGTACTTCCATCCTTTCGATTGCCTTGAACTTCACGGGGTTGCACTCTATGCCGCGTTCAGAGACCAGGAAGCCAAGGAGCTGGCCGGCTGGTACTCTGAAGACGCACTTCTCTGGGTTGAGCTTGATCTGGAATCAGCGCAGGTTTTCAAAGGTATCCTTGAGGTCTTCCAACAGCGTTCCTCGCTTCTCTGTATTTACCACCACGTCGTCCACGTAAACGTGGGCGTTTCTGCCAAGCTGCTTGAGGAGGCACTTCTGCATGCAACGCTGAAAGGTGGCGCCGGCATTCCTCAAGCCGAACGTCATGGTCAGGTAGCAGAAGGCTCCAAATGGCGTGATGAAGGCGGTCTTCAATCTGTCGGCCGGGTTCAGCTTGATCTGGTGATATCCTGAATATGCATCTAAGAAGCTCAACAACTCGCATCCGGCTGTGGAGTCTATCACCGATCAATTCTTGGCAAAGTTTAACGGGTCCTTGGGGCTGGCTTTGTTGAGTCTCGTGTAGTAAATACACATCCGCACCTGCTTGTTCTTCTTTAGTACCAAGACCGGGTTCGCTAACCACTCTGGAAAGAACACTTCCATGATGAAACCGGCTGCGAGGAGCCGGGCTATCTCTTCTCCAACAAGTCTTCTTTTTTCTTCTGACAGGCGGCGCAAGGGCTGCCTGACGGGCTTCACATCAGATCGGACATGTAACTTGTGCTCGATTTAATTCCGTCGGTACACAGCATGTCTTTAGGGGACCATGCGAAAATTTCCCGATTCTCATGGAGGAAATCGACGAAGCTCGCTTTCCTATTTGCTTTGTCGAGGTTTGCACCTACAAATATCTCTCTGGGTGCTCGGGGTCCAAGGGTATCTTCTTGGTCTCTTTGGCCGGCTTGAACGAGCCCTCAGCTTCTGACTCCTTGGGGTCGGGCGACATCTCTGGCTGCTTGCCGGCCATTGCCACAACCCGGTCAAGGAGCCGCTTCACCGCGATCACGGGGACTCGCCAGCCGATCGCTTTCGGTACAGCGGACGACTTCTGTAGTCGCTGCCACGGTCGAAATCCCTTGGTACTCGGCATCTTCATCTTGAGGTAGGCGTAATGGGGGACCGCCATGAACTTGGCAAGAGCAGGTCGGCCAAGCAGAGCATGGTAAGGGCTTTCGAGATGCACCACTTCGAACCAGACTGGCTCTCGTCGAAAGTGATCTTTGTCCCCAAAGAGGACGTCTATCAGAATCTTGCCAATCGCAGAAGGTGAAAGGCGGTACAATTCCGTGGAACACGATCCGGTATCTTTGAAGCTGTATTTGCTTGATTCCTAACTTCTCCATGGTATCCTTATGCAGGATGTTGATGCTCTTTGCCTCCGTCTATCAAAGACTTTTCATGAGAAGCGAGTGGCCCGCCTATCCGCTGCAAGGGTGGCTCCCAAGACCGGGCGTAGGAGCCCGGATTCGCATCACCTCTGGGTGGTCAGCCCAGCTCAACTGATAGGTTTCTCGGACCGATGCATGACGGAGTATCCGATGCTACTGCATTCACTTCTTGTTGTTGCCGCCACCGCTACTGGCGATCGTCGGCCACACCGGTGAACACTACATAGGCACCATGCTCTTACGGGTACTGCGTCTTGCGCCGACCGGCCCGACGGCCGCTGGGTGGTGGTGGAGGCGGCGGCCCAAAGAGCGGAGGAGGGACAAGGCCGTCTCCCTTGGCGATCTGGTGAGCGGTGGCACTTCCGGGTGGTGTGATTCGACGGCGGCCGCTATGGAACTTGCGGGGCCCATCCAGAGTCTGCACAGAAGAGAAGGCGGCAACCAGTTGGACTTGCCGCCTTTACGCCGCTTGGCAGGAGGCTGCCCTCCGCTGCTTGGTCTTCGATCGCCACCGACGACGGCTGTTGGAAGCGGCTGCGGGCCTTGCGCTTGTGATCATTCGCGTTGTTGCCGCCGACCGGCATCGCCACGGAGTTCTCGGGAGCCCGAGGAGCCACCTTGCGAGACTGACTTCAATCTCCGACTTCATGGAGGAGTCGGTTGTGGCGTGCTTATGCTGCTATGATCGTGACTTGTCGAGGGTCACCGGCTCGTCACAAAGGAGCTTGTGCTTGAGGAGGGTGCCTTCTCTGCACCCGGCGGTGAAGTACTCGATTGCTTGCACCTCATGCACTCCCTCGCAGGAGTTCCGGAGCTCGGCCCAGCGCGTGAGGTAGTCGCGAGTAGACTCGTTGGGGCCTTGCACGCACAAGGAAAGCTAGTGAGGCTTGGGAGGTCGCTTGTATGTGCTCGTGAAGTTGCGGACGAAGGCCTCGGTGAAGTCGACCCAGCTGTTGATGCTGCGGGGCTTCAAACTGTTCAACCATGTCCGGGCCGTGCCCTGGAGCATGAGGGGAACATACTTTACGGCAACGCGCTTGTTGCCGTTCGCTATGCTGACGGCCGTGGAGTAATCCACTAGCCAGTCCTCCGGCTTCACGGAGCCGGTGTATTTGGGTGTGTCTCGGGGGAGTGTGAATCCTCTAGGGAAGGGCTCGTCTCGGATGCAAGGTCCAAAACAGGGCGGGCCCAACTCGTCTTCTTCTTCCAGCGCCAGGGATCAATGGAGTCACTCGATCCGGTGGCGGGCGTCGTTTTCTCCGACTCCCTCTCGGCGGCCAAGGCGGTCGCCGAGAGTCGGATGCTCGACGGGTGGCGGGGAGACTCGCCTTTCTCTGCGGGGAGGAGGAAGCGGATAGTCGTCCCGCCGCTCCATCGCTCTCGGGCGGCCGTCTTAAATCACGCCGATGGAGATGTGAGTCCGGCTATGGCTGACACCGGATCCTTGTTTTTCTTCCACGGACGCCGCGGTCGGCGTCAAGACGTCGCGCTTGATCTCGACGGGGAGGCAAGTCTCCGTATTGTCGTCGCGGCGCCTCCGTGCGGCGGCAACCGTCTTCTTGCGGCAACCGCATCGAGCTGCTGGACTCGCTCCGTCATCAGCGGCGCTCCTCGCCCTCGGTTATCCAGGCTTCGCGCCGCGCTGGCGGCGCGGATGTTCTTCCGCGGGCGTATGTGCACGGGCGATTGGCTAAGCAGACTAGCGATGGCTACACTGCGCTGCTGGACCGCCGCTTAGGCGGCTAGGCCCGGGCCGGTAAGAACCGCCCACGGCGCGCAATCCATCTCATTTGGTAGGCTTCTGACAAGCGTCTCATGCTTGCCAGCTTCTGTGCGCCCACGAGGAGCTGGAGGCGGCGTGCTTCCAGCGTCCCAGCGTCGGCCTCTTCCGGAATGGGGGTGGTCAGGTCTTGCAGAACCGCCTCGAGAGGGTCACTAGCTCCCTCGCCGGAAGGCTCGCTGTGACCGATGACGAGCACCTCCGTGACAGTGCTTCCGCCGCTCTCCGCGCGAGGGAGCGGCTCGTCGTATACCACCACATTGGTGGGGAACGCGTCAAGCGACGCGGTGTCGGAATCGGCCAGCATCGGGTCGGTGGAGCCCTCACGGACTCCGTGTCGGGCAGGCTCGCCCGGCGGCGTGAAGCTGCTCGAGGAGGCCCGCGAGGAGGCTCGGGTCGTCCCGGTACTGCGTCGGATGCAGAGCTCGTCGGAGGCGAACCTCGCCGACAAGTTCGGGCGAGGCAGCTCGCCGTCTGAGCAACCTCAGCGCCATGCAGCCGTGAACTCCGTCTGGCGTGGCTAAGCTGCGCTTCGCCGAGGAAGGAAGAGGGTTCCGTCGAGCAGGAGTCTCCGGACGACGGTGCACCTAGCCCCACGGTGGGCGCCAAATGTCGGGGTTGGGTGCGACATATGCCAAAGGATGGCTTATCATGGAGGCGAGTAGAACGTCGCGGTGCACGAAAGCGGGATGAGGCGAAGACATGCACGCCGTGAATCTTACCCAGCTTCGTGGCTCTCCGAGAAGATAACACCCCTCTGCTGCTTCTGCGGGGTCTCCGCATGATCACTATGGCAAGGTGAGTACAAGATTGCTCCTTGAGCTGTTCGGGGTGAGGAAGGAGAAGGGAACGGCTAGCTCTTCTCTTCCCTCTATGTGTGTGTGTCAAACTACTAGGTTCCACCCCTTTGCATGGGTGCCCCGGGGGGTTTATATAGGCCTACCCCCTGGGGGTACAATGGTAATCCGGCTGGGCGCAAGTCCCAGCCGTCAATCTCTTAAGTCGCCGTCTTCTCCGCCGACTCCTGGGGCCCGCCGACTAGTGGGCCTCGCCGACGGTCCAGCATGGGGCCGACCGCCCTTGTCCGCCGCGGGTGGGTCTTGCCGGCTGCAGGTTACTGTAGCCGCGCTTCTAATGACACGAGCTTGGTCGTGGGGTCATGGCAAAAGTGTCGCCGCCTGGCGGGCGATCACTGTTGCCATTCCCTATCTTGTCTGGTTAATGGCGCTTGGAGCCCGTGGGAGGGGTCGGCCGACTCTCGGAGGCCGACTCAAACGGGTCCGTCTTTGGGGCGCTCTGGCCGTCTTCTGCACTCCCGCCGACAGGCGGGTACCGCCGTCCTTGGGTCATACAGACAGGCCATCGTGGGTACAGGAATCTGCCCACGGTGCTGACGTTAGGGCTGGCATGGCAACAGTGCCGCGCCGGACGGAGATCTCCGTTGGTTCGGCGCCCTGTGGCCATGCCGACTCTTTTATGAGCGGGCAGGGGCGGGCGCAGAAGCGGCTTTATCCCATCCCGCTCGTGGTCGCTCAGGCAGGAGGTGGATGGAGTCGCGGGCCGACTCCCTGTAGTCGGCTTCATCGGAAGTCGCTAGCTTGGAGTCGGCTTGTCTTGAGGCCGTCTCTTGGACTCGGCTGGGAGGGGCAGTCAGCGACTCTGTCGCCGACTCTCAGAAGGCGGCTCTTCGTCTTGGGGTCTTGAGGGGCGCAGTCTGCCCCGATGTTTTGAAAGGTCCTAGGGCTCGGGTTTGCCTACCCGTGGCCCATTACTCCGACAATATTTTTGCATTATGGGCTGTTATTACACTTTAAGATACAATTATTATGCCTTTTATCTCTTATTTTACAAGATTTAGATGAAGAGGGAGAATGCCGGTAGCTGGAATTCTGGACCAGAAAGGAGCAAATCTGAGATACCTATTCTGCACAACTCCAAATATCCTAAAACTTTACGGAGAATTGTTTTGGAATATATAAAAATATTGGGCTAAGAAATATCAGAAGGGGACCCACCAGGTGGCCACCTTGCCACACCTTTGTTACACTTGTTACTTGTTACTCGTTACAAATTACTTTTCCACCAGACTATCTGTTGCTGATAATTTTGGTGCCTACAGAAAATACCTTGCTAAAAACCGCTTGTCATTTCCTTCTGCTCCTCGTTGGGTTCGACACTCTTACTTATTGAAATGACTACAATTGATCCCCTATACTTGTGGGTCATCAAGGGGAAGAAGTGAAGTGACTGGTACCCCGCCGTCGGCTGTAGAAGGAGGAGGTGTCTCCTGTTGATCGCGTGATTCTGAAACCCCGTGAGTCGGGGACACCGAGTGAGTGATTGTTGATTCTTCATGAAGAGACGTAAGTATCCCCCCTATTCCATGGCTTGACTCTCCATAGCCAAGGTTTGGTCCTCAGCTATGGAGGTATGGACTCCTTCCCGGAGATCAGATGCTGGGGGAGGGGGGTGTGATGAGGCCTCTGCTACCTCGGCTTGTCCGAGGGGGGATTAGCCTCCGTCTCTAGGAGCTCACTGCCAGCGAGGGTCCTGGGAGACCAGTCGACTCCTCGTCCATCGAGTCGCACTGCTCCCTGTAAAGGAAAAAGAAGGAAAGTGAGGCCGCCTTGCTAAATCAGAAGTTTATTAAAAATTAACCTATGGGTAGCAGGGTGTGCGTGGCGAGGACGGCCAGGTGCCCGGGACTCCTCGGAAGAATTCGAGCTGGTGCGCTTGTTAATAGGTGCTTAGGAGTGCCTCACCGCGGGCGCCTTGGATCTCCTCAGGCACTTAGGAGCCCGGGGAGAGGGCAACGTCTCATCATCCCCCGACGCCACCCGCGCTCTCTTCCACCTTAGGATGATGGGGCCTTGCTGAACTCCTCCTGCTGTTCGGAGCTAGAGTCGGAGTCTGAGCTCAGCTGGCTCCCAACATGGAGCTCGGGAAAGTTGTGCCGAATGACTGGGCCCTTTGCATCCTTGGTCTTGTTAGGCCCCTTAATCTTCTTCAGCTTGACCGTGACCACATACGGGTCCTCGGTCAACAGGTGCTCCAACGCAAAATATGGACAGGTGGAAGTGCTTTGAAGTCCAAAAACTCACATTAAACATAAATTACTCAAATACTTATTGCGAAAGTTTTATTAGCCCTCGAATCAAATAATAAATCGCATGCCCCTAGAGGGGAGGTTGGGAGGAGTTAACCATTGCGCACCCCCGATCGGAACACACAAAGGATGTCAATCAAAGATAAATCATGCTCCAACTTCCTCACTATCCCAAGGACTAACACTTTCATGTATAGGGATTCAAAACCCTTAACACCAATATTACTAATAGACCATCATCATTTACTAACACACTCATATATTATCATCTCAATATCGCAAAACTATTGCAAGATATCAAACACATCATATTCAGTTATCCGCAAGTCCATGCTAGTTTCTATTATATATGCCACCGTTGTATACCTATCATTGTTTTACCAAACATATAACTCATGCAAATTAGCACTTCCTGTTTAACTCTCAAAAGGATATAAGTGAAGCAAGAGAGTGCAAATAATTTATATAAAACATATCGCCATGCTCAAACAAATATAAGTGAAGTACTAGAGCAATTGCATCTTCTTAAATAGATATAAGTGAAGTACGGATGAGCATTCTATAAATTTAAGATGAATGTGTGTCTCTTAATAAATGTGTCCAAGGAAGGACGATTGTGAAGTGCAGCAAACAAAACTAAAATAAAATAAAAAATGCTCCAAGGAAAACACATATCATATGAAGAATAAAAATATAGCTACCTCGAAGTGAAGTTTACCGATTGTATTGAAGACGAAAGAAGGGATACCATCTGCATCCCCAAGCTTAGATGCTTGAGACCTTCTTGAATGTTATCTTGGGGTGTCATATGGGCATCCCCAAGCTTAGGCTCTTGGAGCTCCTTGTGCTCATCATATCTCCATCTCACCCAAAACTTGAAAACTTCATTCACACAAAACATAACGGAACTCATGAGATAGGTTAGTGTAATAAAATAGATCATTCACTTTGGTCCTGTCAATACAAGATTCATAATTGTTCCCCCATAATGCCTACTATATTATATCATTTATACAATTCATATCCTCCAATATAAGTTGTAGTAACTTTAAAATAAGGAAACTATGTAATAAAAACATAATCTGTCAAAAACAGACCAACACGTAAAGATCTATTTTTTTATCATACTTATGTAACTCCGAAAATTCTGAACAATTAACGCAACGTAGAAATTTGCATAGCAGTAGTGTGTAAAAAATTAAGCAATTGATCACATTTTAGTACAGAATGATAATTCATATACTGGACACAAAAGTTTCTATTTTTGCATAGAACCAAATAGACAAGCATTCATATCACCCTAAAGGCTTTACTTTGCACAAAAGTTGAAATAAAATATACAAACACAATTAGTATAGTAGAAATAATCATGTATACACACAAATGGAAAAAATGAAAAATAAAGATAGCTATTGGGTTGTCTCCCAACAAGCGTTGTTGTTTAATGCCCCTAGCTAGGCAAAATGCAATCTATAACATTTCATGAAAGACAAGATGATTCACGTCCCTCCCATACTCCCTCCTTTCAGCAATAAGTTTTCGAACAGGCAAGCACAAATAATTGAAGGGACTATATTTAGTAAGTTCAACATCCAGTAGGTCAATTTTGGGTGGAGGAGATTCATCATCAATATCCTCATAAGTAATAGTTACCTCCTCATTATATAGGCTCCTATAAATATGATTAGGCAATTTCTTCTCAAGCTCATTAATCGAATCCCCTATTCTCTAGAGCAAGTTTTCCATTCGTGTGCTCAAAAAGTTTTTCAACCAAAATTGAGGGTGGAACCTTTTTATACGGTTTTCATCATAAGCTTCATAATCTATAAATTTTAACTTTCTTATGGCATCTTGATCATAAAGAACTTCTTTTATAGGAGGACACTAATACGTCTCCAATGTATCTATAATTTACGAAGTATTCATGCCATGTTTACAAAAATTTTATATGGTTTTGTTATGATTTGAATGGAACTAACCCGGACTTTTCAGCAGAACTACCGTGGTGTTGCTTTTTGTGCAGAAATAAAAGTTCTCAGAATTGGATGAAACTTTATGGGGATTTTTTATGGAACAAATAAAAAATACTGGAGCAAAACCCACTGGAGGGGGCCCCTGCTACCCACTAGGCACCAGGGCACGCCGCCCCCCTCTAGCGCGCCCTGATGGGTAGTAGGTCCCCTAAGGCCCATCTTCGCGTGAAACCGACACCAAAAAATCATATAAATGTAGAAACCCCCAGAAATAACCCTAGATCAAAAGTTCCGCCGCTACAAGCCTCTGTAGCCACGAAAAAGCAATCTGGACCCTGTTCCGGCACCCTGCCGAAGGGGGAAATCATCACCGAAGGCCATCTTCATCATCCTGGCGGCCACCATGATGAGGAGGGGGTAGTCCACCCTCGGAGCTGAGGGTTTTTACTAGTAGCTATGTGTTTGATCTCTCTCTCTCTCTCTTGTGTTCTTGATTTGGCACGATCTTGATGTATCGCGAGCTTTGTTAATATAGTTCGATCATATGGTGTTTCTCCCTTTCTATCTTGTTGTGATGAATTGAGTTTTCCCTTTGACATTTCGTTATTATCAAATTGAATACTTTTATAGATTTGGGAGCACTTGATGTATATCTTGCTACGAATACCCGTGGTGATAATGGGGCATCATATTGATTCACTTGATATATGTTTTGGCACTCAACTCGCGGATTCCCGAGGTGACATTGGGGTAATCTATGCATAGGGGTTGATGCACATTTTCGTCCTTGTTTCTCTGGTAGAAATCTTGGGGAACTCTTTGAGGTTCTTTGTGTTGGATTGAGTATTATGAATCTGAAATTGTTTGATGTGTATCGTATAATCAACTCACGGATACTCGTGGTAACATTGGAGTATCTAGGTGACATTAGAGTTGGTTGATGTGTATCATATGGTGTCATTTTAGTACGAACTATTGGGCTGTTTGTGACACTTATAGGGATAGCTCGATAGATCGATCGGAAAGGATAAATTTGAGGTGGTTTCGTACCCTACAAACAATTTCTTCTTATGTTCTCCGCTAGATAAGAACTTTGGAGTGATTCTTCATTGCACGTTGAGGGATGGCTATATGATTCAATTATATTAGCATTGTTGAGAGATTGCACTAGTGAAAGTATGAACCCTAGGCCACATTTTCAAGCATTGCAATACCGTTTGTGCTCACTTTTGTTACTTGCCACCTTGCTGTTTTTCATTGTTCCTATTACAAAAATTAATATCTACTATCATTACTACACTTGTATCACCATTTCTTCGCCAAACTAGTGCACCTATACAAATTACCATTGTATTTGGTGTGTTGGGGACACAAGAGACTCTTTGTTATTTGGTTGCAGGGTTGTTTGAGAGAAACCATCTTAATCCT
Source organism: Aegilops bicornis (assembly GCA_021605145.1). Taxonomy (NCBI): domain Eukaryota; kingdom Viridiplantae; phylum Streptophyta; class Magnoliopsida; order Poales; family Poaceae; genus Aegilops; species Aegilops bicornis. The sequence continues at coordinate 575,678,255 of CM038671.1, read as the reverse complement.
ACGCCTCTCGCAGATTGATAAACCTTAGGTCATCCACTTGAGGGAAATTTGCTACTGTCCTACAAAACTCTGCGTTTGGAGGCCCAACACGAGTCTACAAGAACAAGTTGCATAGTAGACATCAGACACTCACGATTTATTCCATAATAAGCAAAAAATTCAATTGCATCTTTCATTATAAAACAAAAATCATTCATTAAGAAAATAATAGCTATTCGTTTAGCCTTAGGTTCACGAATTTTGGGAAGTTCAAGAAACACTCTTTTCATGGCAGGATGCATGTCTAAAAAATTCCTTTCATGTTCAATCACAAGTAAAATTATAGCATTCGCATAACTAGTAGTTTTTAAAAGGATAGAACCCCTCCCATTCTCGATGGAGTTGTTGTGTTTCCCCAAAGAGGAAGGGTGATGCAGTATAGTAGCAGATAGTATTCCCCCAATTAAGAACCAAAGTTTATCAAAACCAGTAGGAGACAACACAAGAACAACTTTAGCAGCACCTGCACACAAACAAAATAATTGTTCGGTGTGTCTGCTACTTATGTGTGTCCCAACAAACACATCACAAAAGATTACATCATATTGATCTTAGGGAAGATCATTGTATTGAAGATCAAAAGAGATAGATAGATAGATAGATAGATAGATAGAGAAAGCCATCTAGCTACTACTTGGACCCGTAGGTCCTGAAGGAACTACTCACACATTATCATGAGGCAGCAAGGTTGATGAACATGGCCTCCCCAATGATTTTACCCTCTAGTAGAGTATAAAAAGGTGCTCCAGATGGGATTGCAGCAGAACAGAGGCTTGCGGCGGCAATAAAATTGTTTCGGGTCTCACTTCGAGGGTTTCAGAATATCTGGGAATTTATAGGCAAAAAATTAGGGCAAACTGAGCACTAGGGGCCCACCAGCCACCCCGGCGTGCCCCACTGGCATGTGGGTCTTCTTGCCTCCCCCTGAAGCTTCTAGAGTCTCTTATTGTCTAGAAAAAATAGTCAAAAAGTTTTGTCGTGTTTGTACTTTTGTAGGTATTGTTGTTTGCGAAACAAAAACATGAACTGGCACTAGGCACAAAATTAATAGGTTAGTCTAAAAAATATAAAATGACATATAAAACATACAAAAGTGATAATATAATAACATTTAACAATAAAAAATTGCGGATACGTTGGAGACGTATCAGGAGGCGATGTGGAGGATGGAGTTGGGCGCAACATGGTGAAATTGGAGGCCGTAATAATATAAGAGCCCCTGGCGGAAGGGATGGATTGGAAAACCCAAGCCTCGGATGAGGTGGGAGACGAAGACGACACGCTCGCCTTCCCGAGGTTCTGGAACTTGGGAGGCAGAGCAAATGGCATCCCCTAGGGGAGCGACATTTGACCTCGCCCTATGACGGGAGGTAGCCCCATGCCTCGAGCTCGGCGTTGTTACCGGCGGTGATGGTGGAAGGGAGCCACAACCCCCTCTTGATGGTCGCCTTCTCCTCAGTCATCATCGTGGCGGCACCCTTGCCCTTGCCTGCAATTAAGGACGGGAAGGAGGTGGGGAGAGGATGGAAAGGATGGAGCTGAGCTCTGTGCTTTGGGTGCTGGAGCTTGAGTGATACGAGCGCAAGAAGCAAGGGGTGAAGGCACGAGAATGGATTGGATTCATCCATATTCCATTATAAGCTAGTAAAAACACGAAAGGGCATGATGACACATGGTAATTTCATCGTTTCCCATCACGACGTGCATTATGTGTGTGCGCGAGTCGAGGGATTTTGTTAATAATGCCACCGAAAATCCAGAGCACAATCCCTTTATTGACGAGACGTGCCAATGGCAACGGCCTCGGGCCATGATAAACTCGGCATAGTGAGTACTGATGGGACCTTTCAGTTCTACAGTACGTGATGGCGGTTCAGTTTTCAGTCAAAGTTGTTAGAACACGACCCAATTAACCCACTATGCCAGCACCACAAGACTTTGCCGTTAAGCTACCGAGGTGTGGATAGGGTCTTCGGATCTGATGAAAATAAAAGCACTTCTCAGGGAGCTTGGTTGGGGCTCCTCGGATGTCCTAGGTATGTCATTTCTTGGATTAAAAGACAGTTGCGATAGAGGATGATGTGGAGAATGATGAACCAGTTTGCAAGGTTGAAGATCTGCAGCGAAGGATAAGCTGTCCGAGGACTTATCCTCAGCTTGGAAGACCGGTTCAGGGGTTACTAATGTGTCTTGGACTAGGGGGTCCTAAGTATGTCAGCCTGCCATCATGGCTCGGGCTAAGGACCCCCACACAACCAAGAATGGACCATGTTTCCCATGACCCATGGCATAATCAAGATGAAATCCTCCGAAGACTTGACACATACTTCAAGACATGTTTGAATCATCAGCAAGTTTATCCCTAGATATAACAAACCTACATATAACCCTAGGTACCCCCGGTGCCTATATAAGCCGAGGGGTCTAATCCATAGGGTTGACTTAGAGACATACACATACGATCTTGAGGTAGATCATCCTATACTTTGTACCCCATCCACAATCAATACAACAGAAGCAGGACACAGGGTTTTACCTCTTCGAGAGAGCCAAGACCTGACGTAAAATATCATGACCACCTTTGTCTTGTTACCATCAAGCTAAGATCACCAGCTCGGGACCCCCTACCTGAGATCCGCTAGATTCAACACTGACACCCCCCGCCTCTTGGCATGACAGATTTGGGGCCCCATGATCTACCGCCGCCGTCAGAAAGGATTCATCAGCGCGGAAGAAGGCTGTCGTGGCCAATCGATCCGGTGGCGGGGGTGGGAAATGGTTGTCGCGCGAACCATCCATGTCTTCATCCCGGGCAAAGAAGACAAAGACGGGAGCCGCCATGGCCTCCTTGCTTCATCACCTACTACAACTAATGCTTTGTCTGCAACTACTACTGCTTTCGTGCCTCCTTCCATACCACCTCCGGCCATTGAGGAGGAGCCGTCAACGCCCAGCGTCGCCGTTCGCAACTTGTTCGACGAAATGTAAAAAAAGGTTAAAAATACCCTTGTTTCCATTTTTTTGTCATGTTGAGATTAATGCAATGAATGATGAGGTGATGTGTGCTTATATTAGATTTTATGTGCACATTTGTAGTGTTGATGATGATACATTTTTGCAATGCACAAAAGTTGTGAATGAAGATTTTGTCTCTCAAGATTTCCCCCTAGGAATATGTAACACAATATGATAAGCACAATCTTGACATGGAGGAAGAGTGTTTTCTTAAAGCTCCACGGGGAAGAACCACAAACTACACCAAACACCGAAGACGTGTTGATATGTAAGGCTTGGGATAAAATCTCTCTTGATGCCACCATTAGAACCGATCAACCGATGAGCGCATATTGAAAGCGCATCAAAGAGTTCTTTGTTGAAAGAAACACTAGTGTCATCACCGATCGCCCCCTTCTCTCCGCCACTGATGGAGCACAATATCCACCGAATGTAAAAAATGGTCGGCTTGCTTGACCAATGTCGATCACATGAACTCAAGTGGTTGCAATGAAAGTGATAAGCTGATTGTTTGCTACATCTGAGTGCTTTCTCTTTTGAGTATGTTGCTACTTATGAGCTGCGTTGGGATTTCCTCGAAGAGGAGAGGATGATGCAGTATAGTAGAGATAAGTATTTCCCTCAGTTATGAAACCAAGGCTATCAATCCAGTAGGAGAACCAAGCAACACTATGTAAACATCACCTGCGCACAAACAACAAATCCTTGCAACCCACGCGCAGAGGGGTTGTCAATCCCTCAACAGTTACAAGCAAGATTAAATTGTATATTTTTTGATAGATAGATCGGACAAAAAACAAAATTAAATAAATAAAAGAAAATTACAACAAGGTATTTTTGGTTTTAATATATGATAAAAGATAGACCCGGGGGGCATAGTTTTCACTAGAGGCTTCTCTCAAGAAAATAACATACACTGGGTAAACAAATTACTGTTGGGCAATTGATAGAAAATCAAATAATTATGACGATATCCAAGGCAATGATCATCCATAGGCATCACGTCCGAGACAAGTAGACCGACTCCTGCCTGCATCTACTACTATTACTCCACACATCGACCGCTATCCAGCATGCATCTACTATATTAAGTTCATGGAAAAATGGAGTAACGCCTTAAGCAAGATGACATGATGTAGACAAGATAAACTCATGTATGAATAAAACCCATCTTTTTACCCTTAATAGCAATGATACATATGTGTCATGTCCCCATACATCCTTTGGGATTGAGCAATCAGAAGATCGAACACATTACAAAGCACATCTTCCCATGGCAAGATAAATCAATCTAGTTGGCCAAACCAAACCAACAAATCAGAGAAGAAATACAAAGCTATAGTAACCATGCATAAAATAGTTCAGAGAAAACTCAAATAATATTCATGGATATATCTAATCATAAACTCATAATTCATCGGATCCCAACAAACACACCACAAAAAGTCATTACATCAAATAGATCTCCAAGAACACCGAGGAGAACATTGTATTGAAGATCAAAAAGAGAGAATAAGCCATCTAGTTACTAACTATGGACCCATAGGTCCGTGGTGAACTACTCACACATCATCGGAGGGCAGCAAGGATGAGGAAAAGCCCCCTCTGTGATTGAATCCCCCTCTGGCAGAGTGCCGGAAAATGCCTCCAGATGGGATCTCATTGTTATGGAACTTGCGGCGACAGAAAAAGTATTTCGTGGACTCCTCTGTTGGTTTCACGATTTTAGAGAATTTATAGAGGCGGAGTTAGGTACAACGGAGCCACGTGAGCCCCACAACACACCAGGGTGCGTCTTGGTGGCTTGTGGGCCCACAGTCCATCGTCTGGTCTTATCCCGATGCTTCTAGTGTCTCATTCGTCCAGAAAAAAATCTCCAAAAGGTTTCGTGGCATTTGGACTTTGTTTGGTATTGATATTCTGCGAAACCAAAAACAAACAAAAAACAGCAACTAGCACTAGGCACTAAGTTATAGGTTAGTCCCCCAAAATTATATATAATTACTTGAAAGTGTATATAAAACATCCAAGATTGATAATATAATAGCCTGGATCAATCAAAAATTATAGATACATTGGAGACGTATCATATGCATAGGTGGCTAACTATGTTTCTTAATTGTGTTGTATCTCTTGCTTGCTCAAGGTTTTTTTCAACAAAGAGGGAAGAAAGGGGACAAGAGGAAGAACAAAGGAAGACCATTCACTTTCTTACGTAGTTACAAAAAGCTTAAACATGAGTAGAAGTGGAAGAACCAGGAGTTGCTTAAAGTTCCTAGGAGGATGAGCTCGGTTGTTGATTGTGATGGTGATTATGATGATTATGCACTGGTGCGCGTCGGTCCTAAACAAACGGTTTTTAACCCCTTTCCGCGACGGCATTTGGAACCGTCGCCAAGTGAGTGTGGGCGATAGGGGGGTCCTTCCCACACGACCCAGAAACCGTCGGGGATATGCCCTCCTGGCACACACGTTCGACAAAATGTGGTCGTGTGCGACAATGAAGCTCAAATATGGAAATACGCATAAAGAGAGCTAAAAAATACAATTATACGGTGAAATTGTTTCCGGTCACAAGTACATCCCACACAGTCAGTCCCCGCTAAACGTTTCCATTCGTATGTACATCCCACACAGTCGCTCCAAGGAAAACGTTTCCGTTCACAGGTACATCACACACAATTTTTCCGGTTAAATCGTTTGTGATAGCATTGCCATTGCACACGATATTAATAATTTTATCGTTCGCGTTATTGAATGCATCACACATGATGCGTAGAAGAAACTGTGTGGCAAAGGCTGTCCATCACACACACTTTTTATGGGATAAACGTTTGCGCAAGGTGGCCTAACGCAAAAAGTTTTCAAGAGAAGTCGTGTGTGAAGTGGAGATTGATCGCACACTAGTGAATCCTAGAAACCTTTCTGATCTCCATGTATATCACAGACGTTTCACTTTCACAAACCGTGTGCAGTGTAATCCCTATTTAATCCATAATTAATCCCTAATTTAAAAGTCACGTGTTTTGAATTTGAAAGTAGGCAATCACTTATTTCATATCCAACCATGTGTATTACAAATATAGGTTCAACCACGAATCCATAATTCAATGCATAGGTAAATATACTGAACTACAGAAGCACCAAGTAAAGAATGATGAACCACAGTTGTACTAAAGACTGTAAAGAGAGAGGCGAAAGACATTCTGGTTGCTGGAGAAGGTGAAGCGGAATGCCCATATTGTGCCCTCCTCCATGCGTAAGGCGTGCACGACTCTAGGACAACCCCTTGTGAGGGCTTCCCGTCCATCCTTCACTGTCTTCGTTAGGACTTCTCGATGCTCATTGTAGTCTGGATGAAATACTTTAACCTTCATTGCGTGTCCACCAATCATGTACTTTGTGAGGTAATCTTGAGTGAACTGCTTCGGGAACCATTGGGAATGAAAAAGATTCAGACATTGTTGTCTAACAACTCATTATGGGCAGTAAAAGGAGAAGGCTGCAGAGTTTGTAGTTACCATCCTACAGCTCACTGTTGTGTTGGATAGAGCATAAATAAATAATTTGCTTGCCACCATTCGTATATTTTTGCTAATAATCCTTATCAGTTTCCTCACTTGATGCTTGTTCATCAATATCTCATTGCCCCATACGCAAAAAGGGTCGGTGTGTGGATCCTTGCTAAGGCCATATGTACCTACAAGCAACAAGTCAATATTAGAAGCTAACTAGTGTCCAGGCCTGGATCTATATGCGCTACATTATGGAACGACGGGGGGAGTACAGGCCGGGGGATGAAGCTAACCTCGGCGGAAAATGGTGGCCACTCCCGTTGTTGTCCTGCATAAGTAGTGGAAAGGCATGATAAGTACAGCAATCTTAACATCAAACAAATATAGCAAAGGTAAACAACGTCATCTCCAACATGCAGGACAATCTTAGGCTACGACATTCTGGAGCAGAGGATGTGGATATGGCGGGGAGGGACACCGCATGCCTCATCTAAAAACTCAGGGGAGTGGGGCGACGGTATGGGAATCGCTGGATAACCTGAACTTTATTATCTAAGCTAGGAGGAACGGGCAGACCGGCAGGGTTGGCAGCGGTGCCGGAGGCGGCCGCGAGCTATGGTTCGAAGGGGGGAGGGGGGCGGGTGGGGGACTGTGGAGGGGGGTGGTGTTTGAGGATACGCGCGGCTACTGAAAATTTTAGTAATGGTGGGCGGAGATGGTGGTGGACGAGGGAGGGCGACGGTTCAAATGCCTCGGCTACTGCAATTTTACTATAAGGTCAGTGCTAGAGGAGTGTGGGCGATGGTTGAAGTACGGCAGCTACTAAAATTTGGGTAAAGGAATTGATGCGGGGCGGGAGTGCCCAAGATCGCGCACGGTCCAATAACAATATGCATGTATGATACTAAGGAAAAGTGGCGCGGATCCGCCATTTTTGCAACGCTCAAGGACGGTAGTTTGTTTTTTTATATTTCTAGCTAGCTAGTCTATCGCACACGGTTCGTCCTAATTTCCAAATAAACTTACCTGCCTTTAGCTTCCACACAGGTGGTGGTTTTACAGCGCACTTGCATCGCACACGGTTAAGCCAGTACCTCCACCCTTTGCTCGCGCTTGCGCGGTCGTGGTGATTTCAGTGCACTTGCATCGCACACGGTTGAGCCAGTACCTCCACCCCTTGCTCAAGGCTATGCTGTCGTGGTGATTTCAGCAAGACTTGCATCGCAGACACGGTTGATCCAAAGATTTCCACACTTTGCTCAAGGCTTGGGCGGTCGTGGTGATTTCAGCGCACTTGCATCGCACACGGTTGAGCCAGTACCTCCACCTTAATTTGCTCGCGCTTGCGCGGTCATGGTGATTCACATCGCACTTGTATTGCACATGGTTAAGATATTATACCCCGTGTCTGTTGAGGGTCATCAGAATCTTTGCAGCAAAAAATAACGTTAGGGAGGGTCAAAAGACAGCCACACCAGCATGTGGCCCAAATATATATGAGTGAAAAGGGTGGTATGTGATGTTCAAAATTCCAATGCACAACTTTGACCCCGCGGGCCCACGGTTGGGCGCTTCATTGAAGATCGATGAGAGGGGCCAGAAGTCAAGAACCACCTAGAAGTGGCCAAATATATGTACGAATATCGGGGATGTTTAAAACTTTAAATACACAATGCATAACTTTGGTGGCACCTGCCTCGCAAACCCGAAAGCACCCTAACAACCACCTAGCTAGGATATATATAATGACATAATGTCGTACCTAGCTAGGATGCTTAGCCCACCACCTCGCACTTCGTGTCAGTGGGGCGGATGCACGTAATGATCGATACTTTGGTCATACATGCATGTCGCCATGACCTACCATAAGACGGACCAATGAATCTTTCATTTGGTCAAATGACAATTGTTGTTGTCGATAAACCGCTTGGGCCAATAGATTGAACCATCATAAACATCGCACTAGAGGGACCACAAAACCAGCACCTCTTGCATGCGACCCAAAATGATGTATGCTGGGAAGGGGTGATGTGTGTTTTCAATATAGAATAATGTACAATTTAGATGTGGTGCCTACCTCTCGTCATGCATAACAACCATGAAGGCAAGGTAGTTAAGGATGAGATACGTACGTAGGGTTTGATGTAGGTCGAACCCAGCAATCTGAGCATCTGGGAGGGAATCCTGACAACGCATGAGCTCGAGCTTTGGTTGACCGACATTTGATGGTGACCGGCCCTAACATGAACTAGGAGGAATCCATTCATGTCTAACACATACCCCTCATTATCGGTCAAAGGGATGATATATATATACACTCGGGGAGCCCACAGATATCCATGTCGTCACAAAAAACCGCACAAGGGAGACGTGGTCGATCAGAAGACCCCGTATACACTGCATGTGGCCCGAAAATATGTATGGGTACGATGGTGTATGATGTGTTTACATCCGAAATGCACAACTTCGATGGGTCACGCCAAGTACATTACAAACCGAACACCGTACCCCGCTCCAAGCCTGGTTCAATACCTATGATGTCAGTTTCCCAACTTCGAGGCGAATGGGGGGTCGCCCACGCATGCGCTCAAACTTTATTTTGTCTAGCATGGGACACATCTATATATATATATATATATATATATATATATATATATATATATATATATATATACATCTATACACCTATATAGTGTGCGAATAACTATGAAAGTTGCTCGTGGTACAAAGATGGCAAATCCGAGCACTACTGGCCGTTGAATATCATCTACATTCCACCAGATTCTGTCACATGTACAATCTAGAAGACTACATGGTTGAACTTAAGCATAATGCACAAACCTCAAATCACAAGCACTTCTCCTTTGTTCTCTAGAATCTTCCATATCTTAATTGCCCAAACCTTTTTTTTTCTAAATGAATTGTCACTTTTTGTTTTTACCTTTACAATGCACAATTCCATGAATCTTAAAATAGTTTTTTTATAAAACTAATTGATTTTGGATGAGATGAACTATTAAACGAACATCTACATCATGCATATCCGGGAGAAAAGGCGGGAAACCGATGAGAGGAGTGGCGAGAAACGATAGTCTGTTTTGAATGAAAACCTAGTAGAGAAGGAAGCGTGAGATACACGACGTATACACACAGTGCTTACCCATGTACTGCATGTGCTATTGAAAGGGCTCAGGGTTGCCGTTCGATCTGGGAGCATCCAATGGTGCACACGTACAATCCGTGGGGTTTGGGTTACGGCCGGTCGTAACGTAGGGACTCGAGATCACGCCACAGCGTAGCTTGGGGGATATCATACGGAAACCAACATTTGGTGGAAACCGGTGAAAACCACGAGAAGAAGACGTTTTGAAGTTTCAAAAAAATGCAGGATGTTAAGAGGATGGTGTTTTATTGGCACACAAAATTTCAAGTTGAAACACATTAAGAGATGTGAGCTATGAAAAAGACAAAATCAGTGTTGAATAGTGCCGAATAGTAATATCACTATTCAGGGCGGAATTAGTCTTTTTCATAGCTCACATCTCGTAATGTTTTTCAACTTGAAATTTTGTGTCGCAATAAAACATCACCTTCTTGACATCCCACATTTTTTTCATATTTTTATGAAACTTTAAAATATGGTTTCCACGAAGTTTTCATTGAATATCGGCTTTCGTGAGTGAACCGTGTGCTGTTTGAAAACATTTTGTGAGAAGAATCTCGGTTTTTAAATCCCCGTAATTTTTTTCGTCCATTGTGGTGCAAGTTTTATTACAAGCCTCTTACGAACCGGAACTTCTCTCAAAGAAGCCTCGTGGTTCCGATAGAGAAACGTGTCCCCCTTGTGGGAGAAACGCACTGCCTCTTTTCACCTTGTATTTTCTTCTACGGTCGACATGGAACGACATGATATCCGTGCTGAAATTTAAACTTATTCAGGGTTTGTTTGGCCTTTTTATACACTAATTGTGTTTCCTAGGCATTTAATGTCCATAATTCAAATCTGAACTACAAATACATGCTCCAGTTCACCAAAATGGCTAGAAAAATTATACATGTGTCCTTGGGTGCATGTTTAGGCCCCATGCCAGGAATGGGAACGAATTACAACCATACTGGTGTCATGGCTCGTACTCAAACATTTCGAATCTCGGTTTTGAAGTCCCCATAAATCCTAAGCTCGCCAGAAAGTCATCAAAGGTGGCATGGTGTCGCATCATGGCACATATATGTCATGGTAAAAACATTGTCCAATTTGGGCCAAGCTTTATTACAAACCTCTTACAAAAACTGGAGCTTCTCTCAAAGAAGCCTCATGGTTCTGATAGGGAAACTTGTTCCCCTTGTGGGCAAAACGTAATCACTGCCTCTTTTCGCCTTGTATTTTCTTCCACGGGTGATACGTCTCCAATGTATCTATAATTTATGAAGTATTCATGCTATTATATTATCAACCTTGGATGTTTTATATGCATTTATATGCTATTTTATATGATTTTTGGGAGTAACCTATTAACCTAGTGCCCAGTGCCAGTTTATGTTTTCCCTTGTTTTTGAGTTTTACAGAAAAGGAATATCAAACGGAGTCCAATTGACGTGCCAATTTTTGACGGTTTTTTATGGACCAAAAGAAGACCCCGGAGTAAAAGAGTTGGGCCAGGAGAGTCCCGGGGCGTCCACGAAGGTGGGGGGCGCCCCCCTCCCCCCCCTCCCCCGCCAGGCGCGTGGGCCTGCCTCGTGGATGCCTCGGGCACCTCCTTGACGTGAGACCGATGCCAAAAATTCCTATAAATACAGGAACCTAGGAAAATTAACCTATATCAAAAGTTCCGCCGCCGCAAGCCTCTGTAGCCAATAGAAATCAATCTAGGCCCTCTCTGGCACCCTGCCGGAGGGGGCCATCATCACCGATCGCCATGGAGGAGTATCCCGGGAGAGGCCATCATCGCCATGAAGGCCAAGGACTGGGAGAACCTTTCCCCATCTAGGGGGAGGCCATGGAGGAGGAAGCACAAGCGGAGAACCTCTCCTCCTCTCTTGGTGGCACCGGAGTGCCATTGAGAGGGGAATCATCACCGCAGTGATCGTCTTAATCAACATCACCATCATCATCACCATCCTCATCTCTTTTACGCGGTCCACTCTCCCGCACCCTGCTGTAATCCCTACTTGAACATGGTGGTTTATGCCACATATTATGATCCAATGATGTGTTGCCATCGTATGATGTTTTGAGTAGATATCTTTTGTCCTTGGGTTGATTGATGATCTAGATTGGTACGAGTTGTATGTTTTATTTTGGTGTTGTCCTATGGTGCCCTCCATGTCGCGCAAGCATGAGGGATTCCCGCTGTAGGGTGTTGCAATACGTTCATGATTCGCTTATAGTGGGTTGCTTGAGTGATCAAACACAAACCCGAGTAAGGGGGTTGTTGCGTATGGGAATAAAGAGGACTTGATGCTTTAATGCTATGGTTTGGTTTTACCTTAATGATCTTTAGTAGTTGCGGATGCTTGCTAGAGTTCCAATCGTAAGTGCATATGATCCAAGTAGAGAAAGTATGTTAGCTTATGCCTCTCCCTCATATGAAATTGCAATGACGACTACCGGTCTTGTTAATAATTGTTTAGGACAATTCCGCACACCGATCCACCATTATTCCACACTCGCTATTTATAATATTTAGTAATATATTCTAACTTTATGATAAAAACACCTACTTTCATATTTTAGCTCTCTGATATCATACAAAGTTACCCACTTCATACCCACAACGTAGTTTTATTTCTCGTTGCTAGTTGGAAGCAAACGTTCGATGTACGTAGAGTCGCATCAGTGGAAGATAGGGCTTGAGAGAATATTGATCTTACCTTTAGCTCCTTGTGGGTTCGACACTCCATACTTATCACTTCCACCTTTGGAAATTGCTACGATGATTCCCTGCACTTGGGGATTATCAAGCTCTTTCCTGGCGCCGTTGCCGAGGAGCAATAGCGTGGGGTTGATATTCTCGTGTGTGCTTGTTTGCTTTCTTCACTAAGTAGATTTTTTTCCTTTTTGCTTCTGTTTAGTTGTGGGTGAAACATACAAAAAAATAAAGAATGAAAATACAAAAAAAAATATTACTTGCCTCTCATGCCTAAAAAGTTTTTCAAAAAGAGAAGTGATTGGAAAGTTATGCATTGAAGAAGTGAGGGTCGACCTTGAGCACTTGTGTTCATGCTCACGGAAACAATGTAGAATTTTTCATGGAAGTTTCTCTGTAAATAATTATCCCTTGTATATATCCATTGTATTATAAAAATAATGTGCCAAGCTTTGGTTTTAGGATGATTAGATTGCTTGTTTACTATGTGCAGAACAAAAACAGAAACTTTGGCTGTAGTGTATGAATTTACATTTTTACTGGAAGGTCAAATGGGTCTGAAACTTTTTGCACATTACTTCTGTACAAAATTTTCAAATTTTCAAATTTATTTCATAATTTTAGGAGTTACAGAAGTTTACTAAACTTCCAGATTACTACAGACTGTCATGTTTTTGACAGATTCTGTTTTTTGCGTTATGTTTGCTTATTTTGATGAATCTATGGCTAGTATCGGGGGGTATGAACCATAGAGAAGTTGGGATACAGTAGGTTTAACACCAATATAAATAAATAATAAGTTTTCAACAGTACCTAACAGTAGTGATTTGCTTTGTTATACTAACGGATCTCACAAAGATTTTGTTAAGTTTTTGTGGATGAAGTGTTCGAAGAACGTGGAGTTACCAATGTGAGAAGAATAAAGAGAGGCAAGAGTTCAAGCCTGGGGATGCCCAAGGCACCCCAAGTAAATATTTAAGAGGATACTCAAGCATCTAAGCTTGGGGATGCCCCGGTTGGCATCCCATCTTTCTTCTTCGATAATTATCGGTATACCTCGGTTTTTGTTTTGTTCACATGATTTGTGTCCTTTGTCTTTTTATTTTTCTTTAAGAACCATGCTAGTATGAGATAGACTTTCATTTATTTATAGAATACTTCATGTGCTTCACTTATATCTTTTAAGTATGATCTTATAGAATTGCTCTTTGTGCTTTATTTAAATCTTTTGAGTATGGTTTTATAAAATACTTCGTGTGCTTCACCTATACATTTTGAGCTTGGATATTGGTTAGTCTATATTAATCGTAGAATAATCCATGAACTTCACTTATATCTTTTGGAGTATGAATTATACTATCTTCTAAAGCGGGTTTGGAAGAGTGTCAACTTTAGGAACTAGTGATCCCGCTATTCCGAATGAGAAGAATTTTGCTTATGTAGAGAGTAGAATTTTTTTTATGCTTGTAGATCATGAAAATAATTCTCTATGTGATGGTTATATTGTTGAATTCATTCATGATGCTACTGGAAATTATTATGAGGGAGTAATATATGCTTGTAGGAGTTGCAATAATATCAAGTTTCCTCTCTATGTGCTTAAAGTTTTGAAGTTATACTTGTTTTGCCTTCCTATGCTAGTTGATTCTTGTTCCTATAAATTATGTGTTCACAAAATCCCTAGGCATAGGAAGTTGGTTATATTTAAATATGCTAGTCATATTCTTCAAGATGCTCTCTTTGTGCTTCAATTCCTCTCTTTTATGTGAGCATCATTGAAATCATCATGCCTAGCTAAAAGGCATTAAAGAAAAGCGCTTGTTGGGAGACAACCCAATATTTACCCTTACAATTTTTGTGTATTTACATGAGTAAGCTACTGTTTTAATCATGTTTTATAGCTTTTGTTTCAATAAAGTGCCAAGTAAGACCTTTGGGAAGACTTGGGAGAAAGTTAATGTGATATTGCTGTTAAAAACAGAAACTTTGCGCTCACAAGATTAGCTGTCGTTTTTTTTACAGAAGAGTGCTTTTGAGGTGATTCTTTTTTCAGAAGATTAATAGACAAATTCCTCACGTCCACCAATTTATTTCATAATTTTTGGAGTAGCAGAAGTATGGTTTATGTTCAGATCATTACAGGCTGTTCTGTTTCTGACAGATTCTGCTTTCATTGCATAGTTTGCTTATTTTCTAGTTTCTATGACTTATATTTATCAATATAAATTGTAGAAATGATATGGTACAGTAGGAATTGTGTGAGAACAATTATGAAACTTTTCCTTGATAGTACCAAAGTGAATGGTTTACTCTTTATCATACTAACCTATCTCACGAAGTTTTGTTAAGTTTTGTGTGATTGAAGTTTTCAAGCTTTGGGTGAGATATCGATATGAGGAAAATAAGGAGTGGAAAGACCCTAAGCTTGGGGATGCCCAAGGCACCCCAAGGTAATATTCAAGGAAAACTCAAGTGCCTAAGCTTGGGGATGCCCCGGAAGGCATCCCCTCTTTCGTCTTCAAAACTATCGGTATACCTTACTCGGAGCTATATTTTTATTCGTCACATGATATGTGTTTTTCTTGGAGCGTATTTTCAATTTTACTTGCTGTTTGAATAAAATCATTGGATCTGAATTATTAAATGAAAAAGAATCCTCCCATAGCTAGTTAATTATTTGACTACTCAGTGTCCTTCACTATTATCTTTTGGAGTAGTTCGTCATTTACTCACGTGCTTCATGTATATCCTATGAGTAAATGGTTGAATGAATTGAATGTCATAAATCTGAATTTATATATGTTTCATATGCTCATAACATGGGGAGTAATGACCGCACACATAATAAGTATAGGTAGTAAACTTATTGAAAGTTAGCAAACGTAGAATTGGTCACTTGAACAATTCATGAAAGAATATTGAAGGAAGAGAGATTTCACATATAAATATACTATCTTGGACATCTTTTGTAATTGTGAGCACTCATTAAAATATGACATGATAAAAGGTTGATGTTGGACAAGGAAGACAACTTAATTGGTTATGTTTTCTTATATCCGAAATAAAGTATATTGTCATGGATCATCCAACATGCTGAGCTAGCCTTTCCCTCTCATGCTAGCCAAATTCTTTGCACCAAGTAGAGATACTACTTGTGCTTCCAAACATCCCTTAAAACAAGTTTTTCCATGAGAGTCCACCATACCTACCTATGGATTGAGTAAGATCCTTCAAGTAAGTTGTCATCGGTGCATGCAATAAAAATTACCTTCTAAATATGTATGATCTATTAATGTGGAGAAAATAAGCTTTATACGATCTTGTGATGTGGAAGAAATAAAAGCGACGGACTGCATAATAAAGGTCCATATCACAAGTGGCAATATAAAGTTACGTTCTTTTGCATTAAGATTTTGTGCATCCAACCATAAAAGCGCATGACAACCTCTGCTTCCCTCTTCGAAGGGCCTATCTTTTACTTTTATCTTCTACCCTTATGCAAGAGTCATGGTGATCTTCACCTTTCCTTTTTACATTTTATCCTTTGGCAAACACATTGTGTTGGAAAGATCCTGATATATATATATATATATCCAATTGGATGTAAGTTATCATGAACTATTATTGTTGACATTACCCTTGAGGTAAAAGGTTGGGAGGCGAATCTATAAGCCTCTATCTTTCTCAGTGTCGGATTAAAATTTTGAACCCATAAATATCACGTGAGTGTTAGCAATTGTGAAAGACGAAATGATAGTTGAGTATGTGGAGTTTGCTAAATCAAAGCTCTGGCATAGACCCTTCCTGAAAATAAGATGAATTGCAATTGTTTGATGACTGAGAATATAGTTTGTTAGTTTCAAGAAAGTTTATAATCTATACTTTAACATGTGAATAGCTTGTTACTTGATCATGAAAAGTTTTATGAAGATGAGCTACTGTTATGATATATAATGATGCTATAAAAAGTGATTGAAACTATCATTGATGAAACTTATGCACTTGCTAGCATTCACACTTCATAAATTATTTCTTTTATCATTTACCTACTCGAGGACGAGCAAGAATTAAGCTTGGGTATGCTGATACGTCTCCAACGTATCTATAATTATGAAGTATTCATGCTATTATATTATCAACCTTGGATGTTTTATATGCATTTATATGCTATTTTATATGATTTTTGGGACTAACCTATTAACCTAGTGCCCAGTGCAGGTTCGCTTTTTTTCCTTGTTTTTGAGTTTTACAGAAAAGGAATATCAAACGGAGTCTAATTGACGTGCCAATTTTTGAGGGTTTTTTATGGACCAAAAGAAGACCTCGGAGTAAAAGAGTTGGGCCAGGAGAGTCCCGGGGCGTCCACGAGGGTGGGGGGCGCTCCCCCCAGGCGCGTGGGCCTGTCTCGTGGACGCCCCGGGCACCTCCTTGACGTGAGACCGATGCCAAAAATTCCTATAAATATAGAAACCTCGGAAAACTAACCTAGATCAGAAGTTCCGCCGCCGCAAACCTCTGTAGCCACGAGAAATCAATGTAGGCCCTCTCTGGCACCCTGCCGTAGGGGGCCATCATCACCGGTGGCCATGGAGGAGTATCCCGGAGAGGCCATCATCGCCATGAAGGCCAAGGACCAGAGGGAGAACCTTTCCCCATCTAGGGGGGCATGGAGGAGGAAGCACAAGGGGGAGAACCTCTCCTCCTCTCTCTTGGTGGCACCAGAGTACCATTGAGAGGGGAATCATGACCGCGACGATCATCTTCATCAACATCACCATCATCATCACCATCCTCATCTCTTTTACGCGGTCCACTCTCCGGCACTCCGCTGTAATCCCTACTTGAACATGGTGCTTTATGCCACATATTATGATCCAATGATGTGTTGCCATCTTATGATGTTTTGAGTAGATATCTTTTGTCCTTGGGTTGATTGATGATCTAGATTGGTACGAGTTGTATGTTTTATTTTGGTCCTGTCCTATGGTGCCCTCCGTGTCGCGCAAGCGTGAGGGATTCCCGCTGTAGGGTGTTGCAACACGCTCATGATTCGCTTATAGTGGGTTGGTGAGTGATCAAACACAAACCCGAGTAAGGGGTTGTTACGTATGGGAATAAAGAGGACTTGATGCTTTAATGCTATGGTTGGGTTTTACCTTAATGATCTTTAGTAGTTGCGGATGCTTGCTAGAGTTCCAATCATAAGTGCATATGATCCAAGTAGAGAAAATATGTTAGCTTATGCCTCTCCCTCATATGAAATTGCAATGACGACTACCGGTCCTGTTAATAATTGCCTAGGACAATTCCGCACACCGATCCACCATTATTCCACACTCGCTATTTATAATATTTAGTAATATATTCTAACTTTATGATAACAACACCTACTTTCATATTTTAGCTCTCCGATATCATACAAAGTTATCCACTTCATACCCACAACGTAGTTTTATTTCTCGTTGCTAGTTGGAAGCAAATGTTCGGTGTACGTAGAGTCGTATCAGTGGCAGATAGGGCTTGAGAGAATATTGATCTTACCTTTAGCTCCTTGTGGGTTCGACACTCCATACTAATCACTTCCACCTTTGAAAATTGCTACGATGATTCCCTGCACTTGGGGATTATCAACGGGCAACATGGAACGACAGGATATCCGTACTGAAATTTAAACTTATTCAGGGTTCTTTTGGCCTTTTTATACGCTAACTGAGTTTCCTAGGCATTTAATGTCTATAATTCAAATCTGAACTACAAATACATGCTCCAGTTCACCAAAATGGCTAAAAAATTATACATGTGTCCTTGGGTGCATGTTTAGGTCTCATGCCAGGAATGGGAACGAATTACAACCCGTACCGGTGTCCTGGCTCGTCCTCAAACATTTCGAACCTTGGTTTTTAAGTCCCCGAAAATCCTAAACTCACCAGAAAGTCATCAAAGGTGGCATGGTGTCACGTCATGGTACATATATGCCATGGTAAAAACATTGCCAATTTGGGCCAAGCTTTATTACAAACCTCTTACAAACCGGAGCCTATCGTAAGAACCCTCGTGGTTTCGTTAGGGAAACGTGCCTCCTTGTGGGCCAAACGATAATCACTCCCTCTTCTAGCCTCGTATTTTCTTCTACACGCGACACGGAACAACTGGAGATTCGCGCTGAACTTTGAAATTATTCAGGGTTCGTTTGACCTTTTTATTCATTAATTGAGTTTTCTAGGCATTTAATGTCCATCATTCAAATCCGAACTACAAATACATGCTCAAGTGCACCAAAATGGCTAGAAAAAACGCACATGTTTCCTTGGGGCGCATGTTTAGGTCCCAAGGAACGAATGGAAATGAATTCAACTGTCTCGCCGTCCTGGCCCGGCCACAAACATTGCGAATCTCGGTTTTTAAATGTCTGTAAATCCAAAACTCACTAGAAAATCATGAAACTTAGCATGGTGTCACTACATGGTATATATAACTGTCCAATTTGGGCAAAGCTATATTACAAGCCTTTTACAAACCGGAGCCTGTCGCAACCCTCGTGGTTCCGGTAGGGAAACATGCCCCTCTTGTGGGAGAAACGATAATAGATGCCTTTTCTCGCCTTGAACTTTGTTTTCTACATGCAACATAGAATAACAAGTATGTCGGGCTGAAATTTGAAACTGTTCAGGGT
Source organism: Aegilops bicornis (assembly GCA_021605145.1). Taxonomy (NCBI): domain Eukaryota; kingdom Viridiplantae; phylum Streptophyta; class Magnoliopsida; order Poales; family Poaceae; genus Aegilops; species Aegilops bicornis. Next base: position 575,659,146 of record CM038671.1, on the reverse strand, counting down.
TCGTTTGGCCATTGTATATATATTACTAATTACTAAGTTTTCTGTGCATTTAATGTATTCCATAATTCAAAATTGAACTACAACCACATGCTCCAGTGAAGCAAAATGGGTGGGAAATCGTACATGTGTCATTGGGTGCATGTTTAGGTCTCGTTTAAGGAATGAGAATGAATTACGAACTTGTCGTTGTCCTGAAACAATGAGAATCTCAGTTTTTAAATTCCAGTAAATAAAAAAGTCACCCAAAAAACATGAAACTTGGCATGGTTTCATGACATGGCAATCACATATATGCCGTGGTAAAAAAATCGTCCAGTTTGAGAAGAGGCACACACTCCAACGAAGTCCTTTTTGAAACAAAAAGCTGACACGTTAATATCACAAACGGTTGTATTATATTTACCGTGTCGAAATTTAACCATACTCGGTGGCGTGCGTACAGCTGTTGATTAGACGGAACGAGCGCGAGAAGTCCGCCGTGCAAGTTCGACGGGACGCATGTGAGCAGTCCGCCTCACAGGCTCGACGGGACGCGTGCATCCTATCCACCTCGTAGGCTCGACGGGACATGTGCGAGCAGCAAGGCCGCCCATGCTCATCGGGAAGCGAGCTCTTTGACCTCCATGCACCAGTCGCCGCCCTCCTCGCTCACAACTTCTTCATTAATGGGTTAATTAAAGCACCTGGACGGAGGGTGTTTGCTTGTGATCCCATGGCAGCATTTGCTTTGTTTGTGTTTTCAACTTGTATTTCGCCCTAATTTAAATTGCCACATAGGGCAACAGATAATACGACCACAAATAAAATGGCAACGGATGATACGACGAGAAATTTACAATGGCGCAGATAATAATTGTCTTACATATTCCGGATAATTTAAAATGCCACATGCGGCAAAGCCCAGAAGACACGGGGGCAAGAGAAGAAGGAAATTGCAGACAACGATCTGGGTCGCTACTGTCTCTACTCGTCAATGGATCGCCGGGAGGCGAAATCCTCCAGCTCCTTCTTCAATTCCTCACGACTTTGCTTGAAAGCAGCCACAGATTCCTCCACCTCCTTTTCGCACTCGATCCGGAGCTTCCTCAAGCCACCCATCAATTCCTCGACGATCGTTTTAAGCGTCATCTCTGAGGCACTGCTCTGCTCATGCAGCATCTTCCATCCGGCGGCCTCCTCCTCCTTCTCGGCAACCAACTTGAGGAGCTTCGCTTTGTCATCCATGAGTTGCTCGACAAGGCCAGTCGCCTTGTCAATCGAGGCATCGCTGATCTTGAGCAGCTTCATCAAGCCGTCGACCAACTCCTGCTGCATTGTGACACCAGCGAGAATGTCATCATCGCCGGCGAAGGACTTCAGGAATGCCAGCTCGTCGCGATGGCCGACCCCGCGACTGCGCTTGTGAGAGCCCTCCCGTGCCCGTGAGAGATCGTTCGAGGGCTCCGCGGCGCGCTGGGACATCTCTGTTGTGGCTGCGGCTTCGCGGTGGGACCTCTCTAGTACTTCCGCGGCCTTGGTCGTTACTGCTTGGTTATATGTCCACCCTAAACTCCTCCTATCGGTCATGGTGGAACGACTTGACAGAAAAAACCAGTTTTGTGGGTGATGAGGAGAGGAACTGTGAAGTAATTTTTGAGTGAGTAGTTTTTATAGCCCGGTGCTAAGTGTGAACACATATTAGTTTGATAGGTGTGAACAGATTTGCAATTACTTATTGCGTTGTAATTAGCAATGTGATGACAAACAAGGTCAAAATTTATTGATGGCACATGAACTAACTATATTAACCGTCTGTGTTGTAAATTCTCATCGCAAACAGTTCATCCGAGTCGGCCGTTTGCCACGTATCACACACATCTTGTTAAGTTGAACTGCTTCGCTATGCTCGCTAATCGAAAACAGTTCGTCCGAGTGAACCGCATGCCCTATATCACACACACCTTGATCTGGCTAACCGTTTATGTTGCACTCCCTAATAGCAAATGGTTCATCGGAGCGAACTGTATGTCGTATGTCGCACACATATTGATATGGCTGCTCGTTTCTATTGTTCTGCCTCATCGCAAATAGTTCGAACGGGTTAACTGTGTGCCCTACATCGCACACGCAACTAAAATCTGAACCGTGTTTGATGCGTCCTCCATCGCAAACGTTTTATACATTTCTGACGGTTTTCATACACCACCGTTTGCGATTATGGCATCACACACAGTTTCTCGAAGGGTCTCTGATCGTAGTGTCGCGTTAGCAACATCCTGCAGTAGTGATGTATCAAGTGGCGATGAGGGGAAAAGAGCCCCACTCCCAACTCCATTGCCAAACCGAGAAGGCCTGATGGTAAAAAAAAGGAACAGAAGTAAAAGACAATGATCCCAAGTAAGGTTTCAAAGCCATTGTCATTGCGAGAAAGGAGTATGCCAAAGAAAAAAAGTCTTTTTGAGAATGAAAGAAATAGAGGAGAGGGAGACGTCGAGCAGCGCAAGGCGGTCTCGAGGAGAAGAGGGCTGTGTTTGAGGAGCGGAAGCTGGAGCTTGAGCATAAAAAGGTGGAGGCTGACGAGCTCAAGACGACCGAAGAAAAAGCAGAAAAATGTATGTTCATGGACACAAGTGGTCTCGACGCAAAGCAAAAAATATATGTTGAGCTTTGTCACGATGAATTGTTGGTGAAGAATATCGTGCTAATGAGGAACATTATGGGTGTTAGTATGGGTGGCGACAAGGGATGAGGCATGATGGCATGGATGATGGCATCGGAGAATTTATGGGTGTTTTGATGAGCATGATGGGGGTGGCTTTGGTAACATGATGAGAGTCATAGGTGGCTATGGTAGTATAATGGGTGCTATGGGAGGAGACTTGGGTGGCATGGGTGGCATGTGAGATGGTTTTGGTAACACCATGGGTGCCATGAGAGCCAGCTTTGGTGGATTGGATCGCGTCATCGATGATGCACCGCGTGACAATGAAGAGAAAGAAGTCAATGATCATCATGAGAGGCTAATGTTCACAACAAGACCAATGTTGACAATGTGGTGACAATGAAGAAAATAAAAATTGGTAGGCTATGATACTTTTATGTTTATATGTACATATGCATTTGGAGACAACAAAATTTTATACGGCTGCCCTGTTTTAGGGCATCTGTTGGAGCACTAGTGCCCTATTTTAGAATATCTATTGGAGGTGGCGTTTTTTTTGCCCTAAAAAGTACTTTTTGGTGTTATAATTTTTGCTCAAAGCCCATTTTGATGCCCTAAAACAGGGCACGCATTGGAGATGCTCTTATAACCTTTTTTCCTATAACTATAACCATTTTGTTTTTAGAACTTTTTTTAGCATTTTTTAGGGTAAGCATTTTTTTGTTTTTAGAACTGGAAACTGGAATAGCGTAAGCAAACAGTCTACATTCCGGCCCAAAGCGTATTTTTGTTAAAGGCCCATCACAAAGAAGAGGAGAATTTTTTTTCGTGAAAAAAAGGAGGAAGACACTCCGCGAGTGACCTAGCTCTCGGCGACTCGGCCCATCCCTCTCTATCCCCCGCCGCCGCACCATTGCTCCGCCTCCGCCACCTAAATCTCCGGCGAGCGCCGAAGCTCCAGTGACCGTCCTCCTCACCCTCTCCCGGTCGCCGCTATGAGGCGCTTTCTCACCCATCTCCACCACCACTCCCATCGCCTCCGCCCATCCCCACCCCTCTCTCGTATCCCCACAACCAAGAACAACCTCCCTTTCCTTGTCTCCCGTCGCCTCCTCTCTGACGACGCCTCTCCCCCGGCCGCCGCGCCGTCGCCTTCCCCTCCCTCGGCCGCCACGCCACCGCCTCCCCCTCCGCCGTCCGCCATCGACGTCCCAAACGAAGGTATTTCTCCTCAAACATTTTCGCTCTCTCGACCCAACGGACGCACGAACACTAGCTGCTCGGCAAATGCTCTGCCACAGAGTGGAAGGACGTGCATTTTTGCCTGTCCACAGTCGAACATCACCATCTTCTCGGAGAGATCGCGCCCACACCTCCTGCTCGACTAAATGCACCACCTATAGTAATGCTGCTGCCGCCCGCATCCCTCACTTCCGAGCCTAATAGCAACATGCGGAAGGATGCTGTCGCTAGGTTTTCATCTGTTCGACCAAATGCCGCGCCCAGAAACACTTCGCACTCAAGCGGGAAAAATGTGTGCTCTTCCAGTGCCACGGCATGCTTACCATATTGAATCGTTCTTCTGCATCTGTTCTTGATGATTCCTCTGATTGCAGAGTTGAAGCGGAGGTTGGAAACTTACTATAAGGTGGAGGATGAGTCGGAGCTATCATCTGTCGCTGTGGCTGTTCTCGAGCGGAATCTTGCAGATGCACACAGTGACACCGATGATGAACTTATCGAGGAGCTGCGCAACAGGCCGCTTCCTCAGGTCCATGATCGGGACTTTGAGGCTGACTTTGACGAGATGTATGAAACTGATGAGGAGCTTACAGACCTGTACAACGCGAGGCAGTATGTTGAGAAAAAGATGAAGGATGATGAGTCATTTAACATGAATGATACCAAGTGGGATGAGGAGATCAAGAAAGCAACAGAGAAGGGCCAGCTGAGTAACATGAAGGAGTGTGAGGATATCCTCGAGGACATGCTCCACTGGGACAAGCTACTACCCGGTTAGTGGAATCTATATCTCCCTCTTTCTGTAATTGCTATAATGGAAGTAAATCTTTCGCAAATACAATTTGTACTTTGCATGGGTTGAATGTAGTGCCTAGGTCGAACTGGGGCTAAAGATTGGATGAGGCAGATTATATTTTCAATAAAATGGTGAGAAATAGAATTTGTTTGCCATATTAGTTGGTTCCATGATAGATAGATTTGTTTGGCATGGTATTTCAGGTTTCCAGTTCTGGTGAAATTTCAAAAAACTCAGCGAAGTGATTATTGTTTGTATGTCTTAAAATAAAATTTAATAGGGTTTGAGTTGTTTTCATTTTGGTTCATATGTAACTTAAACTGCTTATGCCACGAAGGACCAAGTAATAACCGTAGAATTTTTCATTCAGTATGTATGTGACTGTTAGTATTGTAAACCTCTAGAAGAATACGAACCCAAATGAAGTTAGTGTGACCATGCTTCCTTGTCTTTGTTGGGTGATGCATCGCTTTATGGTCTTGTATTGCCATCAAGAAGATTTGGACAGATTTGTTTTAGGCATGTTCTGTCTATTTTTCTCTGACCTCTTCAAAGATATGTTATGGTCAACCAGTTAAACGGACCTATCATATTTCCACCTTACATATGCAGCAGGGAATATTGCTTGTCTCTCCTTTGTCCTTTTCACTTAACTGATCAGTTCTTGTGAGCTTTGTCAGTCTCTATTATCTTGTATGTGGACGATTTGTTGTACACGCCAGTCTTTATTGCAAGTACCTCTTATGGCTGTCATTAGTATATTTGAAGTATCGTAGATACAGGACTTCTGCATCGACTCTTGATTCAGATCTAGAAGTCTATAGCACTGTCATATTATGTTTCATCTGTTTGAGGCCATATCTCTATTGGCACAAGCCCCCTGCAATAGTGAAGCAACATCTCTCCATCTCCAGTAGCAATACAAGATAATTGGATTCCATCTATTAGAGTCAGATTTCCATAATTAGTTCACTTCTTCAATTTAGTTCATTACTTTTCCATCGCTTAGGCGCACATTTGTATCTTGCATAATGAGAGCCTCCTGTTTGTCCAGCATTCCTGGCCCTTACCCTAGCAAGCAATACAGTGAACAAAATTCAGCTAGTACCATGTCCTTATCGCCTATGTATTCATTTTACTGATACCCTTATGATTTTCCCGCTTGCTATCTAGTATTTATGTGATTGTTTACTGCATAAAATTATATATATGAAATCTTTGTGAGTTTCCTGGACTCTTGGGCACCATATTGGGAGGGTTGTTAGTCTTTATGCGTCGCTGGGCATGCATTGTAAGTGGATGCACAGCATGCTTGTCTTTGGAGAAATTGTTGGCATGGATGTATAAGTAACCACCAATAGAAGTTTTTTTTTTTGAATGAACCTTTATTCATCAGTTTAGTAGTTAGTACTGAAGAAAAATACTGCTGTTAGGTAATAAGTTGCACATGCAGTGATTATGAATGATATGTTAATACGCTGAACTTATTATTATAGACTTGGTATTCATTTGGGTTTAGATACTGATCATGTCAACCGAATGTACATCTTTACCTGATTGTGGCCCTTTTTACACGCAGGGTTTGCTTTCTATTGGGTGTGTATTTGCAAACACCCTAGCTATTGACTTGCGCATGTTATTACTTAGATATGAAAAGAGAGAAGTGCATATTACACCGTACGCGGATTTGGTGCTCTCGGGTACCCGCGCACCCTATATGCGGAAAAAAAATTCGTAATTCAGAAAAAGTTCAAAAAATTCCAAATCTTTTTTGGAATCAAACATGATCAGGTATTGTACTCGTATAAAAGGTTTGAACAAGAAATGATTCATATTGACTTCACGGCAAAAAAGACAAGTTTATGACGACAATATAGCGTGTATAGTACTTGTATATAGCGTTTTTTGCCGAATCTTCGACCCAGGATGCAACGAAAGTCATTCTCTGACGAATCTTTTTTATGCGACTACAATACTTGATCATGTTTAATACCAAAAAAAGATTTGGAATTTTTTGAATTACTAAATTTGTTTTTGCATATAGGGTGCGCTGGTACCCAGGTTCTCCTTCATATTTCCCAGATTACACCCCTCAACTCTAGCCCTAGTCTAATATACACCCCCAAACTCTAATACCGTCTAGTTTACACCTCCAACTCTCAAAACCGGCCATAATTCAACCCTCCCCTCCCCGTTGACTGGTTTTGACCCGTTGACTGGGCGAACAGTAAATTCATTTTTTTTTGAAAAAAGAACAAAAAGTCAATAAAATAATTTTGATTTTTCAACGGGTGAACAGTAATCCCAAAAAAGGAAAAAGAAATAAAAAATAATTTTGTTTTTATTGGGTGAACAGTGAATTCAAAATAATAATAAAAAATTTGAAAACATTCTGATTTTTTTTGCATGGACGATGTTTGAGTGCGTGATGTCCGTGCCAATTTTCAGCTTGTTCGGACATCGGAGTAGCTCCCAGCAAAAAAGACAATGTGGGGTCTGAAACAGTTAACTGTTCGTGCACTGTCCACATCGGATTTTTTTTTTGAAAAATTTCAGTACTTTTTTGAATTTACAGTTCATCCAGTAAAAAAAGTCAAAATTCTTTGTTGTTTTTTTTATTTTTTATTTACTGTTCACCCAGTCAACGGGTTAAATACCGGTCAACTGGGTCAAAACCAGTCAACGAGGAGGGGAGGGTTGAATTCAGACCGGTTTTGAGAGTTGGAGGTTGTAAACTAGACGGTATTGGAGTTGGGGGGTGTATATTACTCTAAGGCTAGAGTTGAGGGGTGTAATATGCACTTCTCTGATATGAAAATCTTTTTTTCATGCATACCTTAGGAGGGTGTTATATCCATATAGACTGTCGGGGTCCTTTTGATATTCCCTGTATTTTTTCCTGTGGTTGATGTATCTTGACTCATTTTGTATATCCTGTTGTATTACATCCAGATGAGATAAAGCAAAAGGTGGAGGCCAAATTTAACGAGTTGGGGGACATGTGTGAGAGGGGGGAGCTTGAACCTGAGCAGGCTTATGAGCTATTTAAAGAATTTGAGGATAAGATGGTCTCGGAGTGCACAGAACTGATGGAAGCAGAGCCGCTGACTGTAAATGAACTTTCTGAGGCAGATAATAAGAGCGTCGAGTTGAATGATCCACCTGGTGAGGGACCTGTTCTAAGGTGGGAGTCACGCATTGTCTTTGCCCCTGGTGGTGATGCATGGCATCCCAAAAATAGGAAAGTTAAACTCAGTGTAACCGTCAAGGAACTGGGACTTTCACGGCATGCTTTCCGTCGATTACGCGAGGTTGTTGGAAAGAGGTATAATTCAGGAAAAGATGAGCTCACAATAATCAGTGAAAGGTATGCCAACTGTTCCTGCTTCCATCGTCCATACTAGTATCACTCAGTTTGTTGCATGTAACACTAATATTGCTGAGATTCTTTTTTGCTGTTTGCAGAACTGTACTTTCTGTAGATGCAGTAGTTCTTGCGTCTTAATATAAGTACTTTGACTGTAGTCCATGCTTCAAATTCAGGGCAGATTATGTATCCAGATAGTAAAATGGAACACCCGTTAGATGAAGGTTGCAACTGTTAATTATGAGATGAAAAAAAAGCATGATTAAACAAGTACATGTTCTGTTAGTTTGCTAAAGAAAACTCTGATCTGTTCTGAAATGCTATATTTTCTGGTTACCATATTAAGCGCTCTAGTATCTAATATGCAAGTCAGTTAAGTTTGATCTGTATGTACTTTTGTCTCTGCACTTGGCAGTGAAGTTTGCTGACAAGTTTCAGCCTTCGTCTGCCTATTATTCAAGGTGCTTGTTAGGTATGCTTAAAGTTTGTGGTTTGGCAAACATAAACTGTATATTGAAACATTGAAGAATGCTACAGTAGAAAATTTGAGCATTTCAATGATTGGTTGGATGTGTTTATAGTGAACAACCCAAGTAGGGGTAGCATTTGCGTATTCTTAAATCTATATGCTATATTCGTTCTTTGGCTTATTATGCTTGCAGATTTCAGGATGGTATTCCTACAAACATCACTTGGGGCTACTTGTAGATAATAGTTGAATTACTGCTGCAGGTTTGATCATCGAGAAGAGAACAGAAAAGATTGCTTGAGAACACTGTATGCTCTAGTGGAAGATGCGATGAAAGCCGACGAGTTGGCCAATGCTGCTAGAAATGCTTATGTTAAGGGGAGGCTCCAGGCTAACTCCCAGTTCATGGACCGGCTGAAGATGAAGACACAAAAATTAAGGCAAGCTGCATAAGCTGCGGAATGGAGCTTCCTGTTGGAATATTTCATCTCCCTTGTTATCAATTATGGGGACCGTCATGCTCAATATTTGTACGGCTATCTGCAATACATGGATAAGGAGAAAGATGTGTCCTTCTGCACTTCATTTTGCTGCCCGTCTTTGCACTATTTTGTAGGTTTACTGTATATTTTGCTCCTTCCAAAGGAAACTATTTTATATTCCGAACAAACCATGCCCGTGCAAACCACTTTGCACAAGCGATTAGTGAAGAAACTATTAATTGTCCCTGAATAAGAAAGCTACGCCTCGCTGATTCTAGTAAATTCTTCTTCAGCTTTGTTATGTGGCAAACCGTTATATCGTCTTGTCCTTGGTTTGTGGTGCCGTGAATGACAATCTGTTTTGGCAAGGAAGCCGAATTTTGTTCGTGTCTCGTCAAATGATGAGAAATGACATTGTGCCGTGCCATTTTTTTGCTTGTAAAAAAGGATGCATGTCTTCGCGAGTTCGTAAAAGGAATAACCAGTTGTAACTCCAGAGCTCGTTAGCTCCCTTTTAACTGGATAATTACGTAGGATTTGTGTGTGTGTGTGTGGGGGGGGGGGGGGGGTGATGAGTGGAAGATTTTAACAAGTTCCACAGAAAGATGAGATATATAATAAAACTATAAAAGGTTATCGAGCAGGGGGGAGGGATGAATGGAAGATTTTAACAAGTTCCTCAGAAAGATGGGATATATAATAAAGAGGTAATTGCACCAATGGTGTCTAAACTTGCCATGGATATTCAGTTTAGTGCATGAACTTGAAAAATACGCCGAACTGGTTCTAAAACTTGGTAGGCGTGTGCAAATACGGTGCTAATCTCATATGTAGACGTAGAGTGTGCTGACATGGCACTGTATTTGGCTGACATGGCATGGGGCCTATTTGTAGCAACGGAACATTATCACTTTCATAAAATATATATCCCTATGACTAGTGGGTCCGGTTTGTCAGTATAGAAGGAAAAATAAGATTTAAAAAACTACACGAACAAAGTCGAACTTGCGACGTAAAGCTTCAACACAAGCCAAGCCGACCAGTACACGAGTAAGGCCAAGTTCTTTTGGCTCAATTCTGAAGAATTACTGCCCGGAGAATCACAATCGCAAAAGAACTCGTTTCTTCCCCAGGAATCATCCCAGAATTATCAGAATCACTAGTGTATTTGGGAATCGTGGAAACTTGGCAATTCTGGCAATTCTAGCCAGGGCCTGAAAAGAAAACTGTTCGGTTTGAACTACTACCCCTATTGGGGACTCAAATTACGGCCAATATGCCACTGGGCCAGCCCGACCGAGCGACCTCATACAACAATTACAGGCTAGAATTACAGAAAAGAATTGGACAGACAATTCTGTGGGCAGTTTCCAGAATCGTAATTCTCCAGAATTATAGGGCGAAAAGAACTGGCCCTAAGGCTTCTACGGAGACTTCGCCCCCTCCTGCTTATTAATCAATTGTACACCCAAAGGCTTGTGGTGCTTAGACGGGATGAAGAAAGTGGCCCATTTAGCACATATTAACTTTTTAAAAATAAATGTAAAACATACCTAAATTATAGTCATAATAATAAATGTTAGATCCAAATGTTCATGCGTTATTAATAATTAACTCATGTATAGAAATATTTGTATTCACTAAAAAATATATTTATTGAACATTCTTACATAATCCATGACTGTATATTTTAAATGTTTGTATACTAAAGATTTCTTAAAAATCATATCTTATATTTCAAATAGTATTTTCTATATAATAAGTGAATATTTTTTAAATTAAGGAACATTTTTAGTGTATTGTTTTATAACACACCTCTACATATTTATTTTGTACCATGAGGTTATTTTGTTTTATTATTTATGTGCCATAAATATTTATTAACCCACAGCGTTGGCATGAGGCCTGGTTTATAGATTTTTTTTAAAACAATACATGCACACAAATATTTGTATACCACGAGTTAATTATTAATAACACACAAATATTTGTATACAACGAGGTAATTATTAATAACACATGAATATTTTAATCTAACTATTTTTATTTGCATTATTATTTACCGACTCTATTTTTTTAAGTTAAGATGTGCCCAGAAGCCTTTATATTACAAATCAATTATCTAAGAGCGACCACATTGTGAATGAAGCCTCTTCTTTGGAGTGGTTAGAGCCTGCAACCAGGAAGCAGCAGGTCGCTCGTTTTGAGTTCTGATGAGCACTATTTTTAATTTTAATTTTCCTTCTGGACTGACAGCTGGGACCCACTAGTCATAGATACATATAGTATTAAAATAATAATATTTCATCATTATTTTATTGTATGAATCATATTTCATCATTACAAGTGAAACCATGCCAGATCACTCATATACGGTGCCATGTCAGCACATTATACGTCTACAAATGTGTTAAGCACCATATTTGCACGCGCTAACAAAGTTTTAGAACCAGTTTGATGTATTTTTCAAACTTAAAGCACTAAACTGAACATTCAGAGCAAGTTCAAGCACCACCGGTGTAATTACCTCTATAATAAAATTATAAAAGGTTATCGAGCAGGGGGGAGGGGGTGGGTGAATGGAAATTTCAACAAATTCTTCAAAAGACGAAATAATTTGGTAAACTGAAAATAACATGATAGCAATATAACAGTTCACAGAGAACTAAGGGGCATACAACAAAATTGTTAAGTAAACAGAATAACATAAAACATGCTATCACAGAAGCACAAGACAAATATGCTAAAGTTGCGAGTAAACAAAACAAGCTAAGCAGGAGCAAATACTTCACACAGTACAACAATTAGCAAAAATCTAAGGAATGCGGCGTTTCTGCTCCCGGGATTAGCTGCACCCGCGCTGACGAAAAAAATCAAAACAGATACTAGAAAAATTCAAAAAATTGCAATTTTTTGGGTGGTAGATAATTTGATACGTGAGGTTCGCTGCAAATTTCAACTCATTTGGATATTTAAGCAGATATCTGCAAAAAAGACAAAATTGGGGTCTGCAAAAAGTTTACTGTTCACACACTGTTTTGATCCGATTTGTCTTTTTTGCCGAGAGCTGCTCTGATATCCAAATGAGTTGAAATTTGGAGCCGATCTCACGCATTAAATTATCTACCACACAAAAAATTGGATTTTAAAAAAAATTCTAGTATTTGTTTTGAATCTTTTTCCTGACCGGGAGCAGATGAGCCTGGGCACCGATTTGGATTTTCGAAATCTAAGCAGCAGAATAGAATGAAAGTATTCAACTATCTTCGCAACAATCATAGAGAATGAAGGAAGGAGAAGATTCTTCAAAACAAAACAAACTACAAAAAGTAAAGTAGACCGAGGAATTAGAGCATGTTCCTCGAAGAAGACAATGCCATGTGTTTACCCTAGTTCAAACTGCCGACACAGTTCTATGTCTGGGTTGGAGAAGCTGATCACACTGCTACACAAGTCTTCGCCTTGTTCTACTTGAGCTAAGTCCTTGGAAATCGACCAATCACTCGTGGTACATCTTGCGGTGATCTCCAAACCGATACAAACTTGCTCTTCGGCAGTTCCACACTTTGGATGCTCCTGGTCGACTTCTAAACGCCTAGAGGATGCACAATCCTCAAGAGTAACAAGTATTCAGTTAGGCTCGTTCAAATTCTTTGATGATACTCAGCCACTTTAGGCATTTTGGCTTTGGGGTTTTTCCTCACTTGGGATTTGTCTCAAATTTGTGGGAGGAAGGGTTGCTCATACAACACCTGTCTCAAATTCACTTGGAGGGGCCAAACGGAAATGGTTGGGGTAGGGAGGCTATTTATAGCCGGTGAGCAAACCCATGTGGGCTGATATGACCATTGGAGGCGCACTCCCAACACGCACGCGACATGTGGCAAACAGTCAAAGCTCAAACTTTGACCAAATGGACAAACTTAGTCGGCAAGTTTTCTAACTTCTAAGAGAGGAATTTTATCAGGGCATCCCCGAAGACTTAACTTTAGCACCGAAGCTAAATAACTTTCTTGAAAGGAGATTTCAATGTATCACTTTGAAGAAATAGGTTGGGTTGACTGCGTACACGCGAATACTTCAAACTAGCTTTCACTTCGACGCCCTTAATATTACGGTTTGCCCTACTACTCAAATGAAGAATAAAGACACTAGTAAACAAAAGTCTACACAATAGCTTACGGTTCTTCAATAGGCATTATGAAGTCTTCAGTGTTCTCAAAAACATTTTTAGGGGTCATCACCCACCGGTTAAACCAAAATCCTCAGGGACTTTCACCAGTGTATACTCACAAACACATTAGTCCCTTAATTGGTTTGACAGTAATCATCCAAAACCCACTAATAGCACTAGATGTACTTATAATCTCCCCCTTTTGGAGACTGATGACAACACAGTTAAAACTTCAATGATGAATAATTAAAGTGGTGAGGATTTTGGATTCTACGATATAGAATAGCTCCCCCTGAAGTTGTGCATATAGAAGAATTTGTGTTTGAATGCAAATGCACATAGCAAGATGAATTGTGAAGAGCTCCCCCTATATGTTGGAATTCTTGGGCATGTATTGTGTAAAAGATATAACATGGATAATAAAAACAATGCATGAAGCAATGATCTATCAGAATATCATCATGCATATAGGATAAATGAATTTAAGCATGCATGAGGAATTAAAGTAGCAAACGTATAGATCATCACATAACTTGAGAGTTTACAAAACAAATTAAAGAACAAGTGTTGTAACTCGAAGCAAACCTGCCCAAAAACTCGTGAAGCACACTATGTCCTCTCCCCTCATCAAATGGTCAAAAGGTTCGAGGGACATACAATCTATACTTCTTAGGCGCCATCTGATGAATAATTTTGTGTAGGTGTGACTGGAGGAGCTTCAGGCTGGATGCTTGGAGCATCTTGGCGATGAACTGAAAGAGTCAGTGGTGAAGCAATAGCGTCATCCATGTCATACATATCAAATGATAAAGTATCAAAGGAGCTTGCGTCCGAAGGAGATGGAGTCCGGCACTGATAAAATACAGAAGGAATGTTTACAATCCAATGATACTTCTCTTCAGTACCCATCCTTTTGAGTTCTTTGACAAAACGGTGCTTTCTCAGGGCGACTCAGGAGCGACGCATTTGCTCAGTTGCAGAGTGTCGGTTGATCCTAATGAAATTGATACCAATGTTGATCTATGCCATCATTGCGGCCTTTTGCTTCTTATCTTCCTTATTATGCTTCATCAACTCCTACTTAATTTTGATAAGCATCACACAATTAGTTTGAGGCTCAAGATTAACTCTTTTGTGAAAAAAATGAAGGATATGTATTGTCCAACACATATTCTAACCGACATCGATGCTTGACATAGGATAACATACTCGCTTAATTGGAGAAGGTGATTCAATATTTGCTTTGGGGCGACTTGAGGTTGTAGGTTGACCGAGGACAATCTCTTTGCACATGCCTTTGGGAGGAGATGGCTTGAGAGCTTCAACCGTAGCGCCTCAAGCAGCCAAGACTCCTCGAACCATTTCCACTCCCAGACGACGCATGGAAGTTCGTCACCATGGATGGACTTCGTAGATAGTCTTCCATAATCAGAAGCGATCATCTCTCACCGTGACCCAGTCTTCACAAGCAAGTTCTTGCGCGAGCTGTTCAAGACTATCATCAATGAACTGAACATGAGCACATTGTACCAACCTTAGACTAGTGGACAGGCCGAGCGCGTCAATGAGTTCCTCGAGAACTACTAGTGGCGCTTCATACTGTTGGGGAACGTTGCATGGAAAACAGAAAATTTCTATGCACACGCAAGATCTATCCATGGAGATGCATAGCTACGGGAGGGGGAGAGCATCTACATACTATTGTAGATCACTAAGCGGAAGCGTTTATCAACGCGGTTGATGTAGTCGTACACCTTCACGATCCGTCCCGATCAAGTACCGAACGTACGACACCTCCTTGTTCAGCACACGTTCAGCTCGATGACGTTCTTGCCTTCTCGATCCAGCAAGAGAGGCGAAGTAGTAGATGAGCTCTGGCAGCACGACGGTGTGGTGACGGTGGTGACACAATCCGCAGGGCTTCGCCAAGCACAACGGATGTGGACGGAGGAGGAACTAGAACTAGAGGGAGAGGAGGCGCTGCACGCGGCTTGGGATCGTGGTGTGTGTTGCCCCTCTCCCTCCTCACATATATATAGGTGGAGGGGGGAGGAGGCAGCCCTTGGGGCACACCCAAGGGGGCCAACGGCCGCTCTGGGCTCCTGCCCTGGCCGCGCCTCCCTTCCTTCTTAGGCACGTGGGGGGAAGGCAGGAGGGGAGGCACTCCCCTTCCTTTCCCTGCATGTGGAAGAGAAGGAAAGAGGGGGTTGGCCCTCTCCCTTCCTACCATAGGGCTGGCGCCATGAGGTGTGGAGCACCAGCCCCATGTGGGCCGGTGTGCTCTCCCTCGTTGGCCCGTTTGGCCCAATATGCTCCCGTGGCCTCCCGGAACCCCTTCCAGTGATCCGATAAATACCCGGTGCATTTCGAAACCTTTCCGGAGACCAAATACTATCATCCTATATATCAATCTTTACCTCCGGACCATTCCCGAGCTCCTTGTCATGTCCATGATCTCATCTGGGACTTTGAATAACATTCGGTCACCAATTCACATAACTCATATAATACTATATCGTCAATGAACGTTAAGCGTGCGCACCCTACAGGTTCGAGAATGATGTGGACATGAACGAGACACTTCTACGGTAAATAACCAATAGTGGGAAATGGATGCCCATATTGGTTCCTACATATTCTATGAATATCTTTATCGATCAAACCTTTATGACAACATACGTAGTTCCCTTTGTCTGTCGGTATGTTACTTGCCCGAGATTCGATTGTCGGTATCTCCATACCTAGTTCAATATCGTTACCGGCAAGTATCTTTACTCGTTCCGTAATACATCATCTCGTAACTAACTCCTTAGTCACTTTGCTTGCAAGCTTATTATGAAGCTGTATTACTGAGAGGGCCCAGAGATACCTCTCCGTCTCACGGAGTGACAAATCCCAATCTTGATCCATGCCAACTCAACAGACACCTTCGGAGATACCTGTAGAGCATCTTTGTGATCACCCAGTTACGATGTGACATTTGATAGCACACAAGATATTCTTCCGGTATCCAGGAGTTGCATGATCTCATGGTCGAAGGAATATGTATTTGACATTAAGAAAGTAGTAGCAGTAAACTGAACGATCATATGCTATGCTAACGGATGGGTCTTGTCCATTGCATCATTATCCTAATGATGTGATCCCATTATCAAGTGGCAACACATGTCCATGGTTAGGAAACCTTAACCATCTTTTAATCAATGAGCTAGTCTAGTAGAGGCTTACTAGGTACACGGTATTTGTTTATGTATCCACACATGTATTTAAGTTTCCGGTCAATACAATTTTAGCATGAATAATAAACCTTTATCATGATTAACGAAATATAATATTAACCACTTTATTATCGCCTCTAGGGCATATTTCCAACAGTCTCCCACTTGCACTAGAGTCAGTAATCTAGATTACATAGTAATGAATCTGACACCCATGGAGTCTTGGTGCTGATCATGTTTTGCCCACATAAGAGGTTTAGTTAATGGGTCTGCCACATTCAGATCCGTATGTATTTTGCACATTTCTATGTCTCCATTCTTGACCTTTTCACGAATGGAGTTGAAGCGTATCTTGATGTGTTTGGCTCTCTTGTGAAACCTGGATTCCTTCGCTAAGGCAATTGCTCCAGCGTTGTCACAAAAGATTGTCATTGGACCCGACGCAGTGGGTATTACACCCAGATCAGATATGAACTCTTCGTCGAGACTCCTTCATGGGCTCCTTCTGAAGCAACTATGTACTCTGCTTCACATGTAGATCCCGATACGATGCTCTGCTTGGAACTGCACCAACTGACAGCTCCACCATTCAATATAAATGCGTATCCGGTTTGTGACTTAGTGTAGCGACCCGACCCGAATGGATCAAGTCTCTGTGCTTTCGTGTCATCCCTGGATCGGTATGCTGACACACACATTACTCGAAGGATTTATAACAGAGGTAAATCACATGTATAAAGTAACGTAAAAACTATTACCTCAATCCAAAACATAGCGGAAGCTTAACAAGGTTGTGGATTCCCATCAACACCAACGCAAAGTTGAGTATAGGAAATCCTAACCCTAACGTATCACTTACTGTCGTTACGAAAAGTCTCGCAACATGAAAAGTTGCAGCCATAAGAACGGGTCAAGACATGGAATATCTTGGCAATGTAACACATAGAGAGTAATGAAAGAATAGGCTATACTACATGCATATATGGCTGGTGGAAAGCTCTATGGTTACCGTTTTTGCGAAAAGCCAATTTTTCCCTACTTCAAAGGAATAAGTTTATTTAGCTATCATGGTGGTTGTTGAACATTGAGAATGGTTGACAAGATCCTCAATCCCAATTAAAAGTACTCATTAAACCCAACAAATTATATTAAGTAACGTTGATGAGATCAACAGGATATCCGTGTACTAGATACTCAAAATTGTCCATAACCGGGGACACGGCTAATCATGATTAGTTTATACACTCTGCAGAGGTTTGCGCACTTTTCCCCACAAGAATCGATCTCCTCCGTTTGGTTTTCTTGCACTACATGGTGTTTGAGAAACGGATGACCGAGACATAGTCTTTCAGAAGCGTTTGCACCTTACGATGGGTAGACCGTACCACCTACAACCCCTACATCTGCTAGTCTACCACTGTAAGAGTTCACACGACTTAGTCAACTATGCGAGCCCATAATGGCTTGTGGCTGCACACGGAAGTTTCTAGTTTTAATAATCTCATGATCCCTTTGAGCACGGGTGGCGGTCCGAAGAAATACAGGCAAGTCCTCGGAAACCTGTGCCTAGACAGGCAAGTCTGGAGTAACCAGGTGCCTCAATCCACCCAGATGTGTGTTTAAGTTTCCACCTTAGATAAACCATTAATTATCAACCTCACATCTGTCATGGATATTCACTCAACCAATCCACGTCTACTTGCATAGCATGGCATAATAAGCAAACGTAGAAGTAACTCCCAAAGATTTGATAATAAAACAGGTAATAGGTACTACCTCATCTACTTCCCATCCCACAATTTAATTAGATCCTAATCATGCAAGTGTTTGAGGATAGATCTAATGCATAAAAACTGGGTATGAGAAAAGTATGATCAAAGTGTTACTTGCCTGCAAAGTTGATGAAGATGATTCGCACTCAAAACCCTTGATAGATCTACTCATCACACTCCGGCCAATCTATCGTAATCAAGCAATAATAACCACACATAAGCAATCACTCAATAGATCGGAAAGATCGAAGAATACGATTCGGAAAACATCAAAACCAAGCAAATAACTCTTGCAACATAAAACAATTTCTAACAGTACCAAAACCATGTGTATTTGGCCTTATCAGAAAGTTTAGGTCAAGAGCTTCGAGTTGCAAAAAGAATCAACTAAATCGGAGTTACGAAACTCAAGTTACGATCAAACGAAGTTTGAATACAAATCTGATCTAATTCAAATTTTAAATTATCAAAAACAATTTTGAGTTGTATTCTTTGGATAGAGGGATCAGAACGAAGAAGTGGGCGTTGGTTTCGTTGGATTCCGACTTACGAGTAAAAAGTTATGAGCGTTTGAAGATTAGGGACTAAAAAATAACACTACGGATAGGTCCTCGACGGAAATTAAAAATAAAAGAAAAATCTATCGAGCATTTAACGCCGCTAAACAAAACCGGAAAGAAAAACCAAATAAAAACCGATCTAGGATTTGGAAAGAAAACCAAAACGAAAAACCGATCTAGAAAACCGAACGAAACCGAACGACGATTCTGAAAAACCAAACCGAGGAAAAGAAAAGGTGACGCGGGCGAGGGCTCGTGGCGGGCGGGCGGGCGGCGGCGGCGCGGTGGCAAGCGGCGGGCGGCGGTTGTAGGTCAAGGGCGCTGGTGTGGGCTGTCACGGAGCGGAGAGGAGAGGAGAGGTGTTGGGTTGATGTGTTGGAGGAGGGGGGGGTGCTTGGGTATGTATATTGGGGATGGGAGGGGTTTTGCTTAGGGTAGGGGACAAGAAATAGATTAGGATCAGGAATCCTAGGAATAAAAAACGGAATAACGAAACGGGATCAAATCCTACTAGGATTTGTAAAAGAATAGGAAACTTGGGGTTCCCTGGCTCCTAGGTGCGTGCGTGCGATGCTAGCGATGGCCTTGGCCTCGGCCGGCCGCTGGCTTGGTGGCTTGGGCCTTTGGCCCAAGGCGCTGCGAATATTTTTTTTAACAAACAGAGAAAAAAATGATAAAACAAAATAAAATGAAAATATTATATAGGCATATAATATATCAAAATTTTCAGAAAAAGATTTCCTACATGATGAACATTATTCTAATGTCAAATAAAATCCACACAAATTCAAATAAAGCAAAGAGTGCTTCTGGTCCAATAAAATCCAACAAAAATCATTTTAAAAATACCAAAATGAATTCAAATTTATTTCTGTCCATTTTTCTGATGTAGGGAATCATGTTATCCTATTTTCCATATAATTTATTTTTGGAGAAAAATAATTTGAATAAAACTCAAATAACTCCAAATTAAAAATAAATTCAAAAGAGCTTTGAATTTAATTATTTGAAACTCCCAACTCATATTTCATATGTTTTGAAGAAGTCATTTTATCTTCGCTCGTGAAAATCATTGAGTTGCATAAAGTTTCAGAATTGGAAATATTTTCTAAATGAAATTCAAATATTTTCAACACCCCTTGTCATTTAAATAAATGGAAGAAGTCATGTCATCTTCTCTCCAGGGCTTTGTGATGAAAAGAATTGGAATTCACGAAGATCATAAAAGCAAAATGAAAGTTTGGGAAAGTCTTTTTATTCCCTCTCATTTAACTTTCAAAAGTTTGAATTCACCCACTTCACTCAAACAATCAAACAACAATCAAAACTATCTATTTGTTTATAACATTCCAAAATTTAGAATTTTGGGATGTTACAAACCTACCACCCTTAAAATGAATCTCGTCCTCGAGATTCGGAGAGGCTAGCAAGAAATAGGTTAGGGTTTGGGGAGGTCTTCTCGAAAATCCATCGATTGTCTCCGGGTCTCGGGTGCTACCACCCTTAGAAGCATTGTTACGGTTCCATCAAAACTCAGATACTCCATCCTTATTGTCGATAAAGGTCGGTCTTCTCAAATATTAAGGATAATTCCTTCTCTGGCTCTTCCGGTAGTGGCATAACCTTTTCCTCAATTCCTTTGTCCTTTCCTCTTGGTAAGGTTATCCCGAAATTGGGTCTTCATAGTCGACGGTGCAGCGCCAATTCTAAACAACTATCGATATCTCATGATGGTCAACAATTTATGGTTTGTCCTGCAGGAAAGGGTCTGGGTTGAACCTCACCGTATAACCTACGGTTGGCAACAACTGCCGTGTACAAGGGAAAAATGCTTATACCATTCTAAGGTTTAAACAAGGTTTAGATCGTCGTCACTCTACTATAGGTAGGTCACTCAGATTTACCATCCCATATAGCAAAGCGAATAATAAGAGTAAGTCGGTATGGTGATCAATCCATTCCGCACCCAAATCATTACCTTGTACATGGTTTAGCGAATCTCGCATTCTCACTCTCAGTCATCCTCACAAGCATTGCAGAATTTCTCTTGTCGACTGTCAGGACCCCGATCCTAAGTCACACCGATCTAGCATGTAACACATCATATCACTTTGCGGCCTCACGCACGGTATTCCCACGGGTGTCGCCTTACCATGGCCCGGGACCGTTTGCGCCTTTTGGCTCACGTATATGATAGTGTCGCTAGCGTCCATATGACAAAGAACCCGGGCCGACATGGCTAGTCGTGAACCCAGAGCGGCGCTAACCTATGGGGACAGGCATACATGAATCACATCGAGCATGTCGGTCATCAACGTATAAATTCGGGCTGTAGAAGTGGGCTAACAGGACTCCGGTAACCCGGGCTGTAGCAGGCTAGGCAGGACTCTGAATAACACCGCGTGACATTTCCCCGAAGGGACAGACATAGGAACGAAGTGAAACACATGCCGCCGATCAAGTGTCCAAGCGGTAGTCTTTGGGCTAGCAGGACTCGGTGAACCGGGCTGTAGCGGACTACTATCGCTCGAAGCACGAGACTACATTTCCCCATATGAGAGGCTGCCAAGGATAAACAACTAGTTTGTCGGATCCCACACATACCAAGCATTTCAAACATACACACAATATGCTCAATATGTGTAGATACAACATGGCATCACAACATAACTCTACGACTCAAATATTTATTCAATAGGCTCCGAGGAGCGAGATATTACAAACATGGGTCTCATGACCCAACACTCGTGAGCATACAAGTCAAAGCACAAGCGGAAGCTAAACATGTCCGAGTACAGACAACTATAAATGAAAAAGGCCGAGAAGTCGACTATCTACCAGATCTGCCGAGGGCACAAGATCGTAGCTGAGGTAACAAGCTAAACGTCAAGTCCAAGCGGAACTACTAGCGAGACCGAAGTCTCTCTCGCAAAACATAAAATAAGCAAACGTGAGTACAAACGTACTCAAAGAAGACTTACATCGTAACTAGCTACATATGCATCATTATCAAAAGGGGGTGGTGGAGTTTGACCGCAGCAAGCCAGCTTTGACTCGGTGGCTATCTGAACTACAACTGCAAGTAACTCTTTTGAGGTGGCGCACACGAGTCCACATATTCACCATATCAATACACCACTATGGATCCGCTCCCGTCTCCCTACGAGAACGCCATCCATAGCACTCACGCTTATCTTGCGCATTTTAGAGTATCCACTTTCACTTGTCTATGAACTGATATAGGCAACCCAGAAGTCCTTCTCCGTGGACACGGCTATTGAATAGATCATATTAACCTGCAGAGTGTACTTCTTCACACACGCTCTCACCACTTACCGTCGTTTACACGACATGTACTCGGCAACCTTTAAGCGGAAGCCCAACGTGGGTGTCGGCCACGACCTACCTAAACACACAACTCCCAAGTCCAGGTTTATCGCCTATTCGGGTTCCATCCGCAGGAGTCCGCCGAGGTTTCCCATACAGCCCGAACGATGTGTGCAGGTTCCCGAGACACCAAGCAGGCGAATCGGTACACCGGGCCACGGTGCCTACCGCAACACAACCCACCCCTATGGTCAGCGCTATGCGGCCCCCAAAGATGCTACAAACACCAGAAACTACTTGCAACTCCCGGACTGAGGACAAGGGTGGTTAAGAAGCCAAGAGGGTCAATTAAGGATCCCAATGCGTGGTAGTAACTGTTTCATGGATCACAAACACAGATCTCAGTTCCTGAGGACGGCTGCAATGAGACAACCCACCATGTACTCCTACATGGCCTCTCACCGCTACCTTTACCAAATCGTGTTCACACACTTAGCTCACACAGTAGGACATGTTCACACAACCATTCCAATTCATTCCCGATGAACGGACTGACTCAACTCTAAGCGATGGCGGGCATGACAACAAGCATGAATGAGTAGGCACAACATGGCTCAGACAACTCCTACTCATGCTAGTGGGTTTCATCTAATTCTTGTGGAATGACAGGTCATGCAGAGGATAAGGGGTTCAGCTACCGCAGCAAGTAACACATGAGTCGTTGTTGTCCTAATGCAGTAAAATAGAGCCTGGCGAGAGGGTGGAATTATATCGGAATGGACAAGGGGTTTTGCTTGCACTGGCACTTGAAGATAATATAGTTCTTCATCGGTGTCATCGAACAATCGTCTAACGTCGTCTCATCGAGAGAGGGGCAATTACCGGCAAACAAGAGAGAACACAATTAATGCAATGCACATTCACATGAATGACATGTCATGTTAAGGTACTGAATTCACCTAATGCAATATCTAGCCAAGTTAATTGAAGTGGAATTCAAACAAGGTTAAACTCCAACTCCAAATGTTATTTCATAATTTGCCCTAATCATGATTCATCCTATTCAGTGAGGTTAACTTGTTCAAACATGCATGATCATGGCATAAACAGATTCTACATATTTTTCTGATCATTTTTCATATATAATTTATTTAATTTGGAGTTACAGATTAAAAGTTATGAATATTTGAAGTTTGGGGTATTTTCTGAAATTTCCTGAATTATTTAAATTCCAGAAAATCAAATAGTTGCGTCGACATGACGTCGTGAGTCAACAGAGGCTGGTCGGTCAAACGACCAGCGGGGTCCAGCAGTGGTGGCACAACTAATTAACCAAGTTAATTAGCCTTAAGTTAATTCTAACTAAATTGTTTGTGGGGCCGGGGCCCACTAGTCAGCGACTAACTAGCTAACTCACCTAGGTTAATTAGTGTTAAACTAATACTAACTAAAATGTCAGGGAGTGGCCCACACGCCGGTGACACACGGGAAGGTCAACCATGGTCAAACCCGGTCAACTCGCCGGAGTTGACCTGCTCATCGCCGCGGAGCCAGAGACCTGAGGGTGCGGGTTTCCTCCTCCGGCGACCAAATGGGCTGGCGGAGGCGTCTATGTGACGCGGGCGCTCGTCGCGTCCGAGTAGTGATGGCTGGGCCTAAGATGACCGGAGTCGCCACCGGGCGTCGGCCGTGGCGGTCGCCGAGCTTCGGGCGAGCCTGGGTCGACGCGGTGCACTTGAGGAGAACGGGGTAGTACCGTCGGCGGGCGCGTTCGGCCGTCGTGCGTGAGAGCGGGACAGAGGAGGGGAACGAGGGAGAGGGAGAGAGCGAGGGGGTCCAGGGGTCGGGCGCCGAGGGGATGACGCGAGGCGTCAGGTGGCAGCGACGCAGGCAGGCAGCCTGGTGGCGTGGCGAGCTCGGCGGCGTCGCGGTGTCCCTCCTCTGCCTACTGGCACGAGGAGGAAGGCGACAGGGGAGGGCACCTGGTGGGCTGGGCCACCAGCTGGGCCAGCAGGGGGGGAGGCTGGGCCGGTTCGCGGCGCCAGGTAAGTGGGCTTCTCTCTCTCTCTCTTTAATTCTTTTTCTATTTTGTTCTGTTCTGTTTTAGTTTAGTAAAATACTAAACCATTTTATAAAATCCTGAAGATAATTATGTGGCTGGAACTAAAATATACCAAACCACATAAAATGTCCTAATTATTGGACATATATTAATTATATATAAAATATATTTCCAATGCAAATAGTTATTGAATTAATTCAAAGGCCCAAAATAAAATGTTTGATCACTCCAAAAATATTGGTTTGAATTTTATTCTTGCCAATATTTTTCAAAGCTGAAAAGGAACATTTCCTTGGAAACATTTGAAGCAATTTTTAATGTTGATCATTTATTTTAAATGATTCCTGAGGCTCTCCAATTCCCCAATTCAAATTTAATGGAAATTTAGACATGATGCATGGATGCAAGAAAATCAAGCTAGGGCTGATCTGGGGCTGTGACAACTCACCCCCACTAAACAAGAATCTCGCCCCGAGATTCAAGACGTGAGGTAAGAGGAAAAGGGGGGCACAAACTAATAACATGAGCTCCAAGATCCAACTGTCTTCTCGAGGTGTTGATCTGTTGACTCAAGACAATCTTGACGTCTTGCTCTCGAAATCTTCACTCAACACGACAACAGAAAGAAGGGGAAACCCTACAGGATTTGATCTTCTTGAAGATCGAGCAACTCAAGATCAGTTCATGGAGAGACGTAAGAACAACTCTTGAGTTGAGAAATCAAGCACACATTAGGAATGATGGAGAAGCAATGGATGACGAAGGTTCAAATTGGTAGGGAACCATTCCACGCTTAAGTAAAATGGTGCATGTTTCAAAGTAACAAGGAAATGATTGCCATGATTCCATAATGGGACACCTTAGGAAAGGTGACGCAAAGAACTATTCCCTTAAGTGGCAAAAAGAATTACTTTTGATTCAGAGATCGTTGAAACTCTTTATACCAGCCTAAGGCAATCTCAAACGATCGTTTTGGTGGAGTGCAAAGGAAAAGCATACCTAGACTAGAATGGATGATGTGGACTACCTTGTTGAAGACAACACAATGGATGATTTTTGCTTATCATCGGAAATGGATGGGACCCATGGTAAGTCCACTTTTGAGGATGATCCTAGACATCAAGTACTGAGAAGGACATCCCATGGAAAAATTGGCACAATGGGGTGCAAGTCGGGAACAACATGCAAATGTTGGGAAGGTTCCAACTATCATATCTGCACGAGATTCAGATCCGGTTGGTGATAGGATACTTGACTCGGCATATGCGAAAAGAAGGGTTGCAACACAAATCGACGAGATGATGTTGCGAGATTCTCGGGAATGAACTATGATAGCAAGCTCCAAAACATGAGCTGGTTCTGCTACAAACAAGTGAACACGTTGTCCAAGACAAGAATGACCACCTGGTAGTCTTACAAAAAAAACACTACCGAGTTCAGGTGGGGAAACCATCATCGAGGATAACGAAGTCCTTACATAAGTCCGGATTAGCTCTTAGGAAGGAACTTCTTCTCCTTGAACAAATCAATCAGTGGCTTGGTATGCTAGGAATACATATAGAATGAAGGTTGCAAGTCTCCAGACTACAGAGTACTTCGCACATATGCATGACTGACTTGGGATGATCCCAAAGGAACCAAAACAAACCTTTCTCAAATTCATGGCGGCAACTTGCACCTAAAGCACATGACTTCGAGGAGGTCACTACTTTCATCCAAACATATGCTTCATGAACGAAACATGAAGAAATGCTTACACAAGTTTCCAATACTAGGTTGATGTTCAACATGACTCATGGGGAAGACAAAATGCTCTTGATGGGCTCAATGACAATTCATCGGAAGTTCCATATCACGGACTTCCACCATCATGTGAACACGGTGATAGCATTGGTCGGACCAAAAGATGTAATGGGGTATGCTCGAGGATCAACCACAAGTAAGACAACATTACGAGCATCGTTGGTACTGATTCGATTTGACGATAGCCCACACTCAAATCAAAGGATTAATAAGACAATAGGTCCAGCAACTGATCACGAGGATCATTCGATGAAGATATCATCTTTCTTCAACACACACTACGCAAGAATATCCCTTTGGAACGAACTAGGTTAGGCAAACTTTTATCTTCCAACTCTCCAAGTTGTTGTCTAGCTTAACCAACTAGCTCAGGGATATCCAACACAGACTCTTGGAGAAAGGGTGGTTCACAAGAAACCAACTTGAACACGAGCTCAACATAACAGTCAGGAAACAACCCGGTAACACTTCCAAGAAGATATTTGGAAAGTCACGAACCACCGGTATGCTACTAAGCTCGAGAACAATCTTGCTTTTGAGGCAAGACGATATGTTCAAATGAGTGAGGACTTGATATAATCCTAACTCATCAATCGAAGTGTGCACCAGAAATAAGGACTAGGTAGCACGATCAATCTTAGGATGATGATTTAATAACCAACACACTAAGAATGAGAATATTGTCCATTAGCTGCCAAGCAACGAGTTGCTCGGAGTATCGATTTCACACATCACAATTCACTTGTCGACATTCCGGTTGCATCAACACGGGTCCGAGGAATGAATGATGATGATGAGAAGTATCACTACGACAAGAATTCATAAGAGAAGGTGCAATTCTCATGATGTTCACGACATAAAGATGGTAACACTCCAAGGTAGAGCAGAATCAAAGCTGGATTGGCATTTTGATCTGCGGAATACAACTCGCTTTGACCCAATCCTAGAAATGGATGAGGCATCGAGTTTGTTTCTCCTAGTCATTCGAATAGAATGGCTTGACGGACCACAAGGATAATAGACATCGATAAACGAAGGCACACATACTCTTGGTTATCAAGCGATAGAGGATGGTCGGGATACAACTAAAGAGAGCAACTCAAAGGAACATATAATTTTCTCGAGTTGTGGATGCATAGATTAGTATGTCGAGCAAAGCTCAACATTTCTTCGAGATAAACCATGCGGAGAAGGTAGAACCGGCAGAGTCACAATATAGAATGGAGTACTCCTCAAGAGCACCACAGTTTGTGATCTTTTGGTTCAAAAGAACTTCTGCCATAAGCGCTTCGTAGTATTTGGAAGAAGGAAATACCACGGACCTCGAGGACTATCACAAAGTTACTAATATCCTAAAGAAACTAGCAATTACTATCAACATGAAGTAAGTAGGGTGAATCTCGGGTTCAAGAACCCAGGAATAGAATGCCTATTAACTAATAACATCACGGGATGCTTTCAAGAATAATGGCCAGAATCATCACACTAGGAATATAAAGCATGGCGAGATTGCTAGATGATCCTCTAAGACACCTAGGTCATAATAATAACTCCAACATATATGTTGAGGCAGCGGAGTACCCCAACATACTAATTTGTGTGATTAATCCGTCAAAAGGACATCGGAACGGAGGGAAAGAATTTGCAAATGCATCGGACTATTTAGAGACACAGGATGACTCGGACAAAGATAACGGCTGTAAATGCTCAAAATGATTTGAGACATCCTGCAAAAATGGTGGCATAACCACTCAACAACATCATAACAAGATTCTGAGATCAACAGTTATCATACAGAAATGGTAGGAACCGAACCGAGGCTTAAAACCAACAATCTTATAAGTCTATGGATTAGTAACACGTCATCCTGATAGATAGATGAGAAGCCTAATTCTTAACCCCCGTAGAAGAGAAGAGGTTGACTCAGATCAGAAGGCCATGAGGTATAAGGAGTAAAAAGAGCCTTACGTTCACTTCCACAATCAATTCCCGTACATAACTAAAGCATTTCTAGACACAACCCGACCCGGTTTGGCTTGGTAATCCTGATGATCGGGGCTCGATACCAACGCTGTCAGGACCCGATCCTAAGTCACACCGATCTAGCATGTAACACATCATATCACTTTGCGGCCTCACGCACGGTATTCCCACGGGTGTCGCCTTACCATGGCCCGGACCGTTTAGCCTTTTGGCTCACGTATATGATAGTGTCGCTAAGCGTCCATATGACAAAGAACCGGGCCGACATGGCTAGTCGTGAACCCAGAGCGGCGCTAACCTATGGGGACAGGCATACATGAATCACATCGAGCATGTCGGTCATCAACGTATAAATTCGGGCTGTAGCACCTTTGGGCTAACAGGACTCCGGTAACCGGGCTGTAGCAGGCTAGGCAGGACTCGAATAACACCGTGACATTTCCCGAAGGGATGGACATAGGAACGAAGTGAAACACATGCCGGCCGATCAAGTGTCCAAGCAGTAGTCTTTGGGCTAGCGGGACTCCGGTGAACCGGGCTGTAGCGGACTACTATCGCCGTAAGCACGAGACTACATTTCCCCATATGAGAGGCTGCCAAGGATAAACAACTAGTTTGTCGGATCCCACACATACCAAGCATTTCAAACATACACACAATATGCTCAATATGTGTAGATACAACATGGCATCACAACATAACTCTACGACTCAAATATTTATTCAATAGGCTCAGAGGAGAGAGATATTACAAACATGGGTCTAATTACACAACACTCATAGCAAAAAAGTCGAAGAACAAGCGGAAGCTAAACATGTCTCGAGTACGCATAACTATAAATGAAAAAGGCTGAGAAGCCCCGACTATCTACCAGATCCTGCCGAGGGCACAAGATCGTAGCTGAGGTAACAAGCTAAACGTCGAAGTCCAAGCGGAACTACTAGCGAGACCGAAGTCTCTCTGCAAAACATAAAATAAGCAAACGTGAGTACAAACGTACTCAGCAAGACTTACATCAGAACTAGCTACATATGCATCATTATCAAAAGAGGGTGGTGGAGTTTGGTTGCAGCAAGCCAGCTTTGACTCGGTGGCTATCCCGAACTACATCGCAAGTAACTCTTTTGAGGTGGCGCTACGAGTCCACATATTCACCATATCAATACACCACTATGGATCCGCTCCGTCTCCCTACGAGAACGCCATCCATAGCACTCACGCTTATCTTGCGCATTTTAGAGTATCCACTTTCACGTGTCTATGAACTGATATAGGCAACCCCGAAGTCCTTCTCCGTGGACACGGCTATTCGAATAGATCATATTAACCCTGCAGGGGTGTACTTCTTCACACACGCTCTCACCGCTTACCGTCGTTTACCACGACATGTACTCGGCAACCTTCAAGCGGAAGCCCAACGTGGGTGTCGGCCACGACCTACCTAAACACACAAGTCCCAAGTCCAGGTTTATCGCCTATTCGGGTTCCATCCATGAGAGTCCGGCCGAGGTTTCCCATACAGCCCGAACGATGTGTGCGGGGTTCCCGAGACACCAAGCAGGCGAATCGGTACATCAGACCACGCGGTGCCTACCGCAACACAACCCACCCCTATGGTGAGTGTTGCGTGCCCCCAAAGACATGCTACAAACACCGAAACTACTTGCAACTCCGGATGAGGACAAGGGTGGTTAAGAAGCCGAGAGGGTCAATTAAGGATCCCAATGCGTGGTAGTAACTGTTTCATGGATCACAAACACAGATCTCAGTTCACGAGGACGGCTGCAATGAGACAACCCACCATGTACTCCTACATGGCCTCTCACCGCTACCTTTACCAAATCGTGTTCACACACTTAGCTCACACACGATGGGACATGTTCACACAACCATTCCAATTCATTCCCGATGAACCAGACCTGACTCAACTCTAAGCGATGGCAGGCATGACAACAAGCATGAATGAGTAGGCACAACATGGCTCGCATAACTCCTACTCATGCTAGTGGGTTTCATCTAATTCTTGTGGAATGACAGGTCATGCAGAGGATAAAGGGGTTCAGCTACCGCAGCAAGTAACACATGAGTCGTTGTTGTCCTAATGCAGTAAAATAGAGCACGAGCGAGAGGGTGGGATTATATCGGAATGGACAAGGGGGTTTTGCTTGCCTGACACTTCTGAAGATAATATAGTTCTTCATCGGTGTCATCGAACAATCGTCAGAACGTCGTCTATCGAGAGGGGGCAATTACCGGCAAACAAGAGAGAACACAATTAATGCAATGCACATTCACATGAATGACATGTCATGTTAAGGTACTGAATTCACCTAATGCAATATCTAGCCAAGTTAATTGAAGTGGAATTCAAACAAGGTTAAACTCCAACTCCAAATGTTATTTCATAATTTGCCCTAATCATGATTCATCCTATTCAGTGAGGTTAACTTGTTCAAACATGCATGATCATGGCATAAACAGATTCTACATATTTTTCTGATCATTTTTCATATATAATTTATTTAATTTGGAGTTACAGATTAAAAGTTATGAATATTTGAAGTTTGGGGTATTTTTTGAAATTTCCTGAATTATTTAAATTCCAGAAAATCAAATAGTTGCGTCAGCATGATGTCAGCGGGTCAACAGGGCTGATCCTGTCAAACCTGACCAACGGGGTCCACTGGTCAGTGGCACAACTAATTAACCAAGTTAATTAGCCTTAAGTTAATTCTAACTAAATTGTTTGTGGGGCCGGGGCCCACTAGTCAGCGACTAACTAGCTAACTCACCTAGGTTAATTAGTGTTGAACGAATACTAACTAAAATGTCAGGGAGTGGCCCACACGTCAGTGTCACACGGGGAAGGTCAACAATGGTCAAACCCGGGTCAACTCGCCGGAGTTGACCCATGGCTCGCCGCGGGAGCCGAGGCTGCGAGGGTGCGGGTTTCCTCCTCCGTGACCAAATGGCCGGTGGAGGGCGTCTATGTGACGCGGGCGCCGTCTGTCGAGTAGTGGCAGCTGGGCCTAAGATGACCGGAGTCGTCACCGGCGTCGACCGTGGCGGTCGCCGGAGCTCGGCAAGCTTCGGGTCGACGCTGCGGTGCACTTGAGGAGAAAGCGGAAGGGCTGCGGGCTCTGGGAGGCGGCGATCTTGGTGACGTGCTTTCGGGCGCATGGGTAGCCACAGCCATGGCGGCGCCATGGCCGGCGGCGGGGAACTTTCGGGCTTCTTCGAATCAGCAGCTACGGTGAGAAATAGGCCACGGGGTGAGGGGGAAGGTGACCGGGAGCTCACGTGGAGTGCAGTGGTGGACTCGGCGTGCTCGGGGAAGCTCGGACGGCGGCGAGTCGGCGATGGAGATCCGCGGCGGCCGAGGAGGAGAAGGGCATCGGGGCGGCGGGGGACCCTTCCGGTCACGTGGATCGGTGAGGAGGTAGGGAACGAGGTGGCGGAGCTCGAGGATGGCTCGGGGCGGCTCGGGGATGGCCGTGGCCGGGGTCGTGCCCGTCGGCGGCGGCGTTCGGCCGTGCGTGTGAGCGCGGGACAGTGGAGGGGAACGCGGGAGAGGGAGAGAGCGCGGGGGTCCTGGGGGTCGGGGCGGCGCCGAGGGGATGACGCGAGGCGTCGCGGTGGCCAGGCGACGCAGCAGGCCTGGTGGCGTGGCGAGCTTCGGCGGCGTCGCGGTGTCCCGCCTCGGCCTCCTGGCACGAGGAGGACGGCGCCCGGGGTGGGCCCCTGGGGGGCTGGGCCACCAGCTGGGCCAGCAGGGGGGGAGGCTGGGCCGGTTCGCGGCGCCAGGTAAGTGGGCTTCTCTCTCTCTCTCTCTTTAATTCTTTTTCTATTTTGTTCTGTTCTGTTTTAGTTTAGTAAAATACTAAACCATTTTATAAAATCCTGAAGATAATTATGTGGCTGGAACTAAAATATACCAAACCACATAAAATGTCCCGAAATTATTGGACATATATTAATTATATATAAAATATATTTCCAATGCAAATAGTTATTGAATTAATTCAAAGGCCCAAAATAAAATGTTTGATCACTCCAAAAATATTGGTTTGAATTTTATTCTTGCCAATATTTTTCAAAGCTGAAAAGGAACATTTCCTTGGAAACATTTGAAGCAATTTTTAATGTTGATCATTTATTTTAAATGATTCCTGAGGCTCTCCAATTCCCCAATTCAAATTTAATGGAAATTTAGACATGATGCATGGATGCAAGAAAATCAAGCTAGGGCTGATCTGGGGCTGTGACATCGACGAACCAAGTTCGGATAAATCCATTGATTCTGCAAGCCAAAAAAAACATCTATCGTTCCTTAACAATTCTGAGGTTTTGCGTAAACTCCTATAGAATCGTCGGTCGGTAAAATCGTAACTTCTGCCAGGGTTTTTCCTTCAGCAAGAGTGTGCTTGCTTCTTGGCAGGTCCTGGGGCCTGTGGGTTATGGCCCACCTCATCACTTAAAATCCTTGAACTCATCCTCTGGGCAACTGATCGTTATTCCAACATTCAACTTCCATCTTCCTAGCATACTTAAAATCCATCCAATTATAATGTCTTTATTCCTTATATTTGGACCAAACGGGGACATGATTACTCAGACTCATCTTGGAATTTTCCATTGATCCATGTTTCCAAAATCATACCTCCTTTATCTCCAATAGTAAATCATCTCTTCATCCTCGTGGGATGTCCCACATACCGAGATAAAACTTATACTTATGAAGTCCATACTCCACTTCGCGGAACATCATTATCCTTTCCAGGGTCAAGCGTCCTTACAGGGGAATATTGGCCATCTCTGCATGGCACTTCTTCAACTGGAACGTGAAACGCATCATGAACTCCTGACAGTCCTTCGGGTGACTCCAACTTGTAGGCCACTTCTCTCATATGCTCCAAAACTCGGTATGGTCCTACAAATCTCGGGGCTAACTTTCCCTTAACTCCAAATCGTTGAACTCCTCGCAGAGGTGGCCCAAAAATATATGCTCTGTCTCCGATTTCATAGACTACCTCCTTGCATTTTTTTTGAGTCTGCTTAACTCTTCTGCCTGGACTGAGCTATCTTCAGTCTATCTCGAATCAACTTAACATTCTCTTCTGACTCCTTGATCACATTTGGTCCAAACAACTGACGGTCTCCAACTTCATCCCACATCAACGGTGTCCGCTCCTTCTCCCATACAAAGCTTCAAAAGGCCATCTTCAAACCGGTGGGTAACATTGTTGTATGAGAACTCCAGCGTAAGGTAGATTATCATCACTACTAGATCCAAAATTTAGCACACACGCTCTCAACATGTCCTCCAAAATCTGATTGACTCTCTTGATTTATCCATCATCTGCGGATGAAAGGTCAGATCTTGAACTCTAGCCTAGTACCCAAGGTTTCACGCATCGATTCCAAAACTTTGAAGTAAACTGGGTTCCTCTATCTGATACAATGGTCCTCCGAACTCCATGCAGACATACGATCCTGGTCAAATATATCTTGGCCAACTTCTCACTTGTATAGGTGGTTTTCACTAGGATAAAGCGAGCCACTTTGGTCAAGCTAATCAACTACTACCCAGATAGAATCATATCCCAATCGGGTTCTGGGAAATTCGGTAATGAATATTCATGCCAAGCTTATCCCACTTCCATTCGGGTATCGGCATAGGCTGTAGTAATCCTGCTGGCTTCTGATGCTCTGCTTTTACTTTCTCTGGCATACATCACTTACGACTACATACTCCGCAATATCCTTCTTCATACCAGTCCACCAGAAACGCTTCTTCAAATCCAAATACATCTTGGTGTTTCTGTGGCGAATCGAGTATGGTGAGTCATGAGCCTCCTGAAGTATTAACTTCCTGATCTTTGCATTATTAGGCACATATACACTATCCTCAAACCATAAGGTGTCGTGCTCATCCTTACGAAAACCTTTGGCCTTTCCTTTGCTCATCCTCTGTTTTACCTCAACAATATCTTTGTCATCCTTCTGAGCTTCACGGATCTTTCTCAACAATGTAGACTGAACTTCCATTGCTGCAACAAAACCTTTGGGAACAATCTCCAATCGAAGTTCCCTGAAAATCCTCGGCTAACTCCTTTGATAATCCTCCGATTATGAGGGTATTCGTACTTGTTTTCTTTATGGTTGTATCCTATTTCTCCATAAAGCTTGTATGCACAAGGTTTCTTCATATCCTTTCCATAAGGCCTCAACTTCTGGGTCACAAACCGAGACTTTAGCAAAGTCAACTTAAATTCTTCCCAAGTGGTTACTCTTTGCAATCCATTGATGGTTTGGTACATCCTCCACCAAATAGCAGCACCTCTTTCAAAGCAATCAAGAGCATCTTTGGGCCATATCCTTCGACTATAGGGTTGTTCTTCATGTGATTCTCCATGTTCTGAATCCATCGGTCCGTCTTTAATTGACTCATCGGTCCAGATAATACGAGCTCATCTCCATTCATCCTCTATTGGGTCCATGGGTTTGGGGTGGGATAAGAGAGATAGAGAGGGATGCACACAATACAAACAAAGTTTTGAAAAGACAGATTTTATTGTGGCTGTCGGAAAAACATCAAACAAGATGACAGCTCACAATCGTCGCATCTAACGTAGGTATGTAACATGGGTTTTGTCTTCTAATGGTCAAATGAATCTTCAATGCCATCAAACTCTTCAAGTCTTGTTCAGATCTCCGATGGCTTCTTCCAATCGTGCTTGTCTTGCTCAAGTTCTTTTGCCAGATCATCTCTGTTGACGCAGAGTCTCTCGTGACGTCCTTTAATATTCCTGGAGTTGCATTCCAAACTTCTGGTTTTAACATCTTTGGCATGAACCATGATCCTCTGACCCTTGATCTGTGAATCTCCGGTATCTCGAGGTTTTGCTCCTCGGCTTGTCTACTTTCAACCACGGATCCTGAGTTCTTCATGAAATACTTCCTTGTCAAAATTTAGCTTCTTGTGGGTCCATCTTAACTTTCTGATGTAATACTCCAGATCCTGGTCTTACTCCAATACACCTTAATCTCGGGTATTGATTACTTCCATAATCTCTCAATTCCATAAGCGTAACCTTCCTACGTCATAAAATCTGGGAATTCTTCAAAGCCTTCAAATTCTCCAAGTCTTCGGAGTCTTCAACAATTGTAGTTTCCATTTACACGGTAAAATCCTCTTCATTCCAAATGGTCTTAGTTGTCCGATATCTTGTCTCCTTGGAGTGGTCTCATCAGTCAAATCTTCGAGTGGTCAAAAGGGAAAAGGGGTATGGTCTCACTAAAAGGGAATATTTGAATAAGCTCAGAAGAGAAGAGAGGTAAAAGATCTTTTTGAAAAAGAAAGTTGTAGAGAAAAATCTTTCCTATGGGCTTGCCATTTTCTAGGGTCACGTCCTACAGTCAACATGTGATCTGATACCAGCGATCCGACCCGAATGGATCAAGTCTCTGTGCTTTCGTGTCATCCCTGGATCGGTATCTTTGACACACTGATACTCGAAGGATTTATAACAGAGGTAAATCACATGTATAAAGTAACGTAAAAACTATTACCTCAATCCAAAACATAGCGGAAGCAACAAGGTTGTGGATTCCCATCAACACCAACGACAAAGTTGAGTATAGGAAATCGTAACCCTAATGTATCACTTACTCGTAAATGCGAAAAGTGCGCAACATGAAAAGTTGCAGCCCATAAACAATTGACACATGGAATATCTTGGCAATGTAACACATAGAGAGTAATGAAAGAATAGGCTATACTACATGCATATATGGCTGGTGGAAAGCTCTATGGTTACATTTTTTGCGAAAAGCCAATTTTTCCCTACTTCAAAGGAATAAGTTTATTTAGCTATCATGGTGGTTGTTGAACATTGAGAATGGTTGACAAAGATCCTCAATCCCAATTAAAAGTACTCATTAAACCCAACAAATTATATTAAGTAACGTGATGAGATCAACAGGATATCCAGGTACTAGATACTCAAAATTGTCCATAACCGGGGACACGGCTAATCATGATTAGTTTATACACTCTGCAGAGGTTTGCGCACTTTTCCCCACAAGACTCGATCTCCTCCGTTTGGTTTTCTCGCACTACATGGTGTTTGAGAAACGGATGACCGAGACATAGTCTTTCAGAAGCGTTTGCACCTTACGATGGGTAGACCGTACCACCTACAACCCCTACATCTGCTAGTCTACCACTGTAAGAGTTCACACGACTTAGTCAACTATGCCAGAGCCCATAATGGCTTGTGGCTGCACAGGGAAGTTTCTAGTTTTAATAATCTCATGATCCCTTTGAGCCTGGGTGGCGGTCCGAAGAAATACAGGCAAGTCCTGGAAACCCAGGTGCCTAGACAGGCAAGTCTGGAGTAACGGTGCCTCAATCCACCCAGATGTGTGTTTAAGTTGCCACCTTAGATAAACCATTAATTATCAACCTCACATCTGTCATGGATATTCACTCAACCAATCCACGTCTACTTGCATAGCATGGCATAATAAGCAAACGAGAAATAACTCCCAAAGGTTTGATAATAAAACAGGTAATAGGTACTACCTCATCTACTTCCCATCCCACAATTTAATTAGATCCTAATCATGCAAGTGTTTGAGGATAGATCTAATGCATAAAAACTGGGTATGAGAAAAGTATGATCAAAGTGTTACTTGCCTGCAAAGTTGATGAAGATGATTCGCACTCAAAACCCTTGATAGATCTACTCGTCACACTCCGGTCAACCTATCGTAATCAAGCAATAGTAACCACACATAAGCAATCACTCAAAAGATCGGAAAGATTGAAGAATACGATTCGGAAAACATCAAAACCAAGCAAATAACTCTTGCAACAGAAAACAATTTCTAACAATACCAAAACCATGTGTATTTGGCCTTATCAGAAAGTTTAGGTCAAGAGCTTCGAGTTGCAAAAAGAATCAACTAAATCGGAGTTACGAAACTTAAGTTACGATCAAACGAAGTTTGAATACAAATCTGATCTAATTCAAATTTTAAATTATCAAAAACATGTTTGAGTTGTATTACTGGATAGAGGGGATAAAGCGAATAAGTGGGCGTTGGTTTCGTTGGATTCCGACTTACGAGTAAAAAGTTATGAGCGTTTGAAGATTAGGGACTAAAAATAACACTACGGATAGGTCCTCGACGGAAATTAAAAATAAAAAGAAAAATCTATCGAGCGAACGCTCGCTAAACAAAATCGGAAAGAAAAACCGGCGAAAAAACCGATCTAGGGTTTTGGAAAGAAAACCGAAACGAAAAACCGATCTAGAAAACCGGAACGGAAACCGGAACGATTCACGAAAAACCGAACCGAGGAAAAGAAAAGGTGACGCGGCTGAGGCTAGTACCTCAAGAGCGAGGCTCGGCGGGCGGGCGGCGGCGTTGGGCGGCGGCGGGCGGCACTTGGCGGCGGTGGCAAGCGGCGTGGCGGCGCTGGTGTAGGGCGGCGGGCGGCGCTGGTGTGGCTGCTGCGGAGAGGAGAGGAGAGGAGAGGTGTTGGTTTGATGTGTTGGAGGAGGGGGGGGGGGTGCTTGGGTATTTATATTGGGGAGGGGAGGGG
Organism: Aegilops bicornis; assembly: GCA_021605145.1. Lineage (NCBI taxonomy): Eukaryota > Viridiplantae > Streptophyta > Magnoliopsida > Poales > Poaceae > Aegilops > Aegilops bicornis. The sequence goes on along the minus strand of CM038671.1, from coordinate 575,621,637 downwards.
TTTTGCTTGGGGTAGGGGACAAGAAATATATTAGGATTAGGAATCTTAGGAATAAAAAGCGGAATAACGAACGGGATCAAATCCTACTAGGATTTGTAAAAGAATAGGAAACTTGGGGTTCCCTGGCTCCTAGGTGCGTGCGTGCGATGCTAGCGATGGCCTTGGCCTTGGCCGGCCGCTGGCTTGGCGGCTTGGGCCTTTGGCCCAAGGCGATGCGAATATATATATATATATATTTTTAACAAACAGAGAGGAAAACAAAATGATAAAACAAAATAAAATGAAAATATTATATAGGCATATAATATATCAAAATTTTCAGAAAAAGATTTCCTACATGATGAACATTATTCTAATGTCAAATAAAATCCACACAAATTCAAATAAAGCAAAGAGTGCTTCTGGTCCAATAAAATCCAACAAAAATCATTTTAAAAATACCAAAATGAATTCAAATTTATTTCTCTCCATTTTTATGATGTAGGGAATCATGTTACCCTATTTTCCATATAATTTATTTTTGGAGAAAAATAATTTGAATAAAACTCAAATAACTCCAAATTAAAAATAAATTCAAAAGAGCTTTGAATTTAATTATTTGAAACTCCCAACTCATATTTCATATGTTTTGAAGAAGTCATTTTATCTTCGCTCGTGAAAATCATTGAGTTGCATAAAGTTTCAGAATTGGAAATATTTTCTAAATGAAATTCAAATATTTTCAACACCTTGTCATTTAAATAAATGGAAGAAGTCATGTCATCTTCTCTCCATGGCATTGTGATGAAAAGAATCTGAATTCCCGAAGATCATAAAAGCAAAATGAAAGTTTGGGAAAGTCCTTTTATTCCCTCTCATTTAACTTTCAAAAGTTTCGAATTCACCCACTTCACTCAAACAATCAAACAACAATCAAAACTATCTATTTGTTTATAACATTCCAAAATTTAGAATTTTGGGATGTTACACTTAGAGTCATCCGGATTTGTGTCAAAGCTAGCATCGACGTAACCCTTTGCAACGAGCTCTTCGTCACCTCCATAAACGAGAAACATATCCTTGGTCCTTTTCAGGTACTTCAGGATACTCTTGACCGCTGTCCAGTGATCCACTCCTGGATTACTTTGGTACCTCCCTGCCAAACTTATGGCAAGGCACACATCAGGTCTGGTACACAGCATGGCATACATAATAGAGCCTATGGCTGAGGCATAGGGAATGGCTTTCGTTTTCTCTCTATCTTCTGCCGTAGTTAGACTTTGAGTCTGACTCAATTTCACACCTTGCAACACAAGCAAGAACCCTTCTTTGACTGGTCCATTTTGAACTTCTTCAGAACTTTGTCAAGGTATGTGCTTTGTGAAAGTCCTATTAAGCGTCTCGATCTATCCCTATAGATCTTGATTCCCAATATATAAGCAGCTTCACCGAGGTCTTTCATTGAAAAATTCTTATTCAAGTATCCTTTTATGCTATCCAAAAATTCTATATCATTTACAATTAGTAATATGTCATCCACATATAACACCAGAAATGCTACAAAGCTCCCACTCACTTTCTTGTAAATACAGGCTTCTCTGTAAGTCTGTATAAAACCATATGCTTTGATCACATCATCAAAGCGTATATTCCAACTCCGAGATGCTTGCACCAGTCCATAAATGGATCGTTGGAGCTTCCACACTTTGTTAGCACCTTTAGGATCGACAAAACCTTCTGGTTGCATCATATACAACTCTTCTTTTAGAAATCCGTTAAGGAATGCAGTTTTGACGTCCATTTGCCAGATTTCATAATCACAAAATGCGGCAATTGCTAACATGATTCAGACAGAGTTAAGCATCGCTACTGGTGAGAAAGTCTCATCATAGTCAACCCCTTGACCTTGTCAAAAACCATTTGCGACAAGTCGAGCTTCGTAGACAGTGATATTACCATCAGTGTCCGTCTTCCTATGGAAGATCCATTTATTCTCAATGGCTTGCCGATCATCGGGCAAGTCCACCAAAGTCTATACTTTGGTCTCATACATGGATCCTATCATAGATTTCATGGCCACAAGCCATTTATCGAAATCTGGGATCATCATAGCTTGTTCATAGTTCATAGGTTCGCTGTTGTCTAAGAACATGACTTCCAGGACAGGATTACCATACCACTCTGGTGCGGTACGTGTTCTAGTCGACCTACGAGGCTAGGTAGTAACTTGATCCGAAATTTCATGATCATCGTCATTAGCTTCCTCTCTAGTTGGTGTAGGCATCATGGGAACTGTTTTCTCTGATGTGCTACTTTCCAATTCGAGAGAAGGTACAACTACCTCATCAAGTTCTACTTTCCTCCCACTGACTTCTTTCGAGACAAACTCCTTCTCTAGAAATGACCCATTTTTAGCAACAAAGATCTTGCCTTCGGATCTTTGGTAGAAGGTATACCCAATAGTTTCTTTAGGGTATCCTATGAAGACACACTTCGCCGACTTGGGTTCGATCTTATCAGGCTGAAGCCTTTTGACATAAGCATCGCATCCCCAAACTTTAAGAAACGATAGCTTAGGTTTCTTGCCAAACCATAGTTCATATGGTGTCATCTCAATGGATTTAGACGGTGCCCTATTTAACGTGAATGCGGCTGTCTCTAATGCATAACCCCAAAATGATAAAGGCAAATCGGTAAGAGACATCATAGAATGCATGCACCATATCAAATAAAGTATGGTTACGACGTTCGGACACACCATTACGCTGTGGTGTTCCAGGTGGCGTGAGTTGTGAAATAATTCCACATTGTCTTAAATGAAGGCCAAACTCGTAACTCAAATATTCGCCTTCGCGATGAGATCGTAGAAACTTTATTTTCTTGTTATGATGATTCTTGATACGTCTCCAATGTATCTATAATTTTTGATTGTTCCATGCTATTATATTATCTGTTTTGGATGTTTTATATGCATTAATATGCTATTTTATATTATTTTTTGGACTAACCTATTAACCTAGAGCCCAGTGCCAGTTTCCGTTTTTCCTTGTTTTTGAGCTTCGCAGAAATAGAATACTAAACGGAGTCCAAAGGGAATAAAACTTCACGACGATTTTTCTTGGACCAGAAGACACCCAGGAGACTTGGAGTGCAAGTTAGAAGAGCCACGAGGAGGCGGAAAGGGTGGAGGGTGCGCCATAGGGGGGGGCTACCTTGTGGGCCCCTCGGTGACTTCCTAACCTAGATCTTCCTCCTATATATTCACATATATCCCAAAACCCTCAGAAGCATCCATGAAAACACTTTTCCACCGCTACAACCTTTTGTTCTTGTGAGATCCCATCTTGGGGCCTTTTCTGGCATCCTGCAGGAGGGGGATTCAATCACGGAGGGCATCTACATCAACTCTATTGCCCTTCCGATGAAGCGTGAGTAGTTTACCTCAGACCTACGGGTCCATAGCTAGTAGCTAGATGGCTTCTTCTCTCTCTTTGATTCTCAATACCATGTTCTCCTCGATGTTCTTGGAGACCTATCCGATGTAATACTCTTTTGCGGTGTGTTTGTCGAGATCCGATGATTTGTGGATTTATGATCAGCTTATCTATGAATATTATTTGAATCTTCTCTGAACTATTATATGCATGATTTGATATCTTTGTATTTCTCTTCGAATTATCGGTTTGGTTTGGCCAACTAGATTGGTTTTTCATGCAATGGGAGAGGTGCTTAGATTTGGGTTCAATCTTGCGTGATTTTACCCAGTGACAAAGTAGGGGTAGCGAGACACGTATTGAATTGTTGCCATCAAGGATAACAAGATGGGGTTTTCATCATATTGCTTGAGTTAATTCCTCTACATCATGTCATCTTACTTAAGGCGTTACTCCGTTCTTTATGAACTTAATACTCTAGATGCATGCTGGATAGCGGTCGATGTGGGGAGTAATAGTAGTAGATGCAGGCAGGAGTCAGTCTACTTGACACGGACGTGATGCCTATAATTCATAATTATTGCCTTGGATATCGTCATAACTTTGCGCTTTTCTATCAATTTCTCGACAGTAATTTGTTCACCCACCGTATTATTTGCCTTCATGCGAGAAGCCTCTAGTGAAACCTATGGCCCCCGGGTCTATTTTCCATCATATTAGTTTCCGATCTACGATTCTACAATCTTTTATTTTCAGATCTATAAACCAAAAAACCCAAAAATATATCATTTGTTTAGTTTTATTTATCTCTATCAGATCTCACCTTTCCAAGTGACCGCGAAGGGATTGACAACCCCTTATCACGTTGGGTGCAAGTGTTTGATTGTTTGTGTAGATACATCTATTGGGGACTTGCGCGTTTCTCCTACTGGATTGATACCTTTGGTTCTTAACTGAGGAAAATACTTATCTCTACTATGCCGCATCACCCTTTCCTCTTCAAGGGAAAAACCAACGCAAGCTCAAGAAGTAGTAGAAATAATTTCTGGCACCGTTGCCGGGGAGATCTGCGTCAATCCTACCAAGTACCCATCATAAAACTCTCATCTCTCGCGTCACATTATTCGCCATTTGCCCTCATTTTCCTCTCCCCCACTTCTGAAACGATTTTCGAAAAGATCTGCCTTTTTATTCGCCCTTCTTCCGTTCGTCTTTTCGTTTGCCCTTTATGTCTTACTTGGCTTGTTTGCTTGCTTGCTTGGCATAATTGTGTATTTATTGAAATTCGGAAACAAAAAGTTTATGGATCCTCATCCACTTGCTAATCTTTTTAAGAGATCCAGTTATGATGAACCAATTGCTAGTGAGTTGTGTGCACTAGATTATCTTTATGAAGTTTTGCTTGAAATTCATGAATTCAGAAATTGTGATGAAGTGTTAAAAGAAGAAATTTATGAAGTGATTCACGATAGTGCCTTGGATGAAAAGCATGATTGTAATGATGTTATTATAAATTCCATTAATGTTAACTGTGTTAATGATATGCAAAACCCTAAGCTTGGGGATGCTAATTTTGCTATGTCTACTACTTGTTGCAATGATCATGATTGGGGTGATTCTTCTTATGATCTTGAAAATTTATTTAAGCCCCATGATGAATATGAGATTGATAATAATGTTTGCAATAATATTGAAAGTGGGTTTGGAAGAGTGTCAACTTTAGATCCCACATATTTAGAGAGTGTTCAATCTTATGAATTTTTTGATAAAAGTGGGTTTGGACAGGTCATGACTTTAGTTAATGTTAATCCCACTATTTTGGAAGAGTGTCAACTTCGCATGCATGTGGATCATTTTGAGAATATGTTATGTTTTCAATTTGCTTATGATCCTACATGTAATTATTATGAGAGAGGAAAATATGGTTGTAGAAATTTTCATGTTACTAAATTACCTCTCTTCATGTTGAGATTGCTATCGTCTCTTTCTTCTTCGTTGCATATGCTAGTTTTTGCTTGCCTTGATAAGTTGTTTGCTTATAAAATGCCTATGCATAGGAATTATTTTAGAATTATATGTGTTTGTCACAAGTTTTATGATGCTCTCTTTGTGTTTCAATTCTTGTCTTTCATATGAGCATCATCAAAATTATCAATGCCTAGCTAAAAGGCTTTAAAGAAAAGCGCTTGTTGGGAGACAACCCAATATTTTTCCTTACTGTTTTCCAATAAATAATTCATTTAGACTCTATTTAGATGTGTTTTTTAATTAGTGTTTGTGCCAAGTAAGACCTTTGGGATGGCTTACGGTGATAGTTGATTTGATCTTGCTGAAAAACACAAACTTTTGTGCCCAGTAAAATAAGTTTCATAATTCACAGAAGCGTGCTTTTGATCTGAATTTTTCACACAAGATTGATATAAAAATTCCAGGTTTTCCTAATTTTTACGAATCTTTGGAGTTACAAAAGTATTCGAAGTTTTCAGATTACTACAAACTGTAAAGTTTTTGACAGATTCTGTTTTTCCTGTGTTGTTTGCTTATTTTGATGAATCTATGGGTAGTATCTGGGGGTATGAACCATGGAGAAGTTGGAATACAGTAGATATTGCACCAATATAAATAAATAATGAGTTCACAACAGTACCAAAAAGTGGTGATTTACTTTCTTATGCTAACGGATCTCATGAGTTTTCTGTTGAGTTTTGTGTTGTGAAGTTTTCAAGTTTTGGGTAAAGATTTGATGGACTATGGAATAAGGAGTGACAAGGGCCTAAGCTTGGGGATGCCCAAGGCACCCCAAGGTAATATCCAAGGACAACCAAGAGCCTAAGATTGGGGATGCCCCGGAAGGCATCCACTCTTTCGTCTTCGTCTATTGGCAAATTACTTGAGGCTATATTTTTATTCACCACATGATATGTGTTTTGCTTGGAGCGTCTTGTATGAGATGAGTCTTTGCTTTTTAGTTTACCGAAATCATACTTGATGTACACACCTTTTGAGAGGGACACACATGAATCGTGATTTATTAGAATACTCTATGTGCTTCACTTATATCTTTTGAGCTAGACAATTTTGCTCTAGTGCTTCACTTATACCTTTTTAGAGCACGGCGGTGGTTTTATTTTATAGAAATTATTGAACTCTCTTGCTTCACTTATATTATTTTGAGAGTCTCTCTAAACAGCGTGGTAATTTGCTTTGGTTATGAATTTAGTCCTAATATGATAGGCATCCAAGAGGGATATAAGAAAAACTTTCATATACAGTGCATTGAATACTATGAGAAGTTTGATTCCTTATGATTGTTTTGAGATATGAAGATGGTGATATTAGAGTCATGATAGTAAGTAATTGTGGATTGGTATAAATACTTGTGTTAAAGTTTGTGATTCCCGTAGCATGCACGTATGGTGAACCGTTATGTAATGAAGTCGGAGCATGATTTATTTATTGATTGCCATCCTTTGTGTGGAGGTCGGGATCGCGCGATGGTGAACTCCTACCAACCCTTACCCTAGGAGCATGCGTGTAGTACTTTGTTTTGATAGCTAATAGACTTTTGCAATAAGTATGTGAGTTCTTTATGACTAATGTTGAGTCCACGGATTATACGCACTCTCACCCTTCCACCATTGCTAGCCTCTCTAGTACCGCGCCATTTTCGCCGGTGCATTACATCCACCATATACCTTCCTCAAAACAGCCACCATACCTACCTATTATGGCATTTCCATAGCCATTAATTGCCATGCAACTTTCCACCGTTCCGTTTTACCATGACACGCTTCATCATTGTCATATTGCTTTGCATGATCGTAAGATAGCTAGCATGATGTTTACATGGCTTGTCCGTTTTTTGATGTCATTGCTACACTAGATCATTGCACATCCCGGTAAACCGCCAGAGGCATTCATATAGAGTCATGTAAACACTTTTCCATCGCCGCAACCTTCTGTTTCCATGAGATCCCATCTTGGGGCCTTTTCCGGCATCCTGTCGGAGGGGCATTTGATGATGGAGGGCATCTACATCAACTCTATTGCGCTTCCGATGAAGCGTGAGTAGTTTACCTCATACCTACGGGTCCATAGCTAGTAGCTAGATGGCTTCTTCTCTCTCTTTGATTCTCAATACCATGTTCTCCTCGATGTTCTTGGAGATCTATTCGATGTAATACTCTTTTGCGGTGTGTTTGTCGAGATCTGATGAATTGTGGATTTATGATCAGCTTATCTATGAATATTATTTGAATCTTCTCTGAATTCTTATATGCATGATTTTATATCTTTGTATTTCTCTTTGAATTATCGATTTGGTTTGGCCAACTAGATTGGTTTTTCTTGCAATGGGAGAGGTGCTTAGCTTTGGGTTCAATCTTGCGTGATTTCACCCAATGACAAAGTAGGGGTAGCAAGACACGTATTGAATTGTTGCCATCGAGGATAAAAAGATGAGGTTTTCATCATATTGCTTGAGTTAATTCCTCTACATCATGTCATCTTACTTAAGGCGTTACTCCTTTCTTTATGAACTTAATACTCTAGATGCATGCTGGATAGCGGTCGATGTGAGGAGTAATAGTAGTAGATGCAGGCAGGAGTCAGTCTACTTGACACAGACGTGATGCCTATATTTCATAATCATTGCCTTGGATATCGTCACAACTTTGCGCTTTTCTATCAATTGCTTGCTAGTAGTTTGTTCACCCGCCGTATTATTTGCCTTCATGAGAGAAGTCTCTAGTGAAACCTATGGCCCCTGGGTCTATTTTCCATCATATTAGTTTCCGATCTAATATTTTGCAATCTTTTATTTTCAGATCTATAAACCAAAAAACCCAAAAATATTTTATCTTTTATTTAGTTTTATTTATCTCTATCATTTCTCACCTTTCCAAGTGACCGTGAAGGGATTGGCAACCCCTTTATCGCGTTGGGTGCAAGTGTTTTATTTTTTGTGTAGGTACATCTATTGGGGACTTGCACGTTTCTCCTACTGGATTGATACCATGGTTCTTAACTGAGGGAAATACTTATCTCTACTGTGCTGCATCACCCTTTCCTCTTCAAGGGGAAAAACCAACACAAGCTCAAGAAGTAGCAATTCTCCACTTCATTCTGAAATTCTTTGAACTTTTCAAATGTTTCAGACTTGTGTTTCATCAAGTAGATATACCCATGTGACGCCCCCATTCAATCGTACACTAATCATACACACAAACGTGTACGATCAAGATCAGGGACTCACGGGAAGATATCACAACACAACTCTAAAATAAAATAAGTCATACAAGCATCATAATACAAGCCAGGGGCCTCGAGGGCTCGAATACAAGTGCTTGATCATAGACGAGTCAGCGGAAGCAACAATATCTGAGTACAGACATAAGTTAAACAAGTTGCCATAAGATGGCTAGCACAAACTGGGATACAGATCGAAAGAGGCGCATGCCTCCTGCTGAGATCCTCCTAAACTACTCACAGTGGTAAATCGTGACTGCACATAGTAGTAGGCACCTCCAATGTAGTAGGAGTCATCGTCAACGGTGGTGTCTGGCTCCTGGGCTCCGGCATCTGGTTGCGACAACCAGGTAGAAGGGAAAGGGGGAAAAGAGGGAGAAAAGCAACCGTGAGTACTCATCCAAAGTACTCACAAGCAAGGAGCTACACTACATATACATATGCATCGATGGATTGAACTGCAGAATGCCAGAATAAGAGGGGGATAGCTAATCCTGTCGAAGACTACGCTTCTGGCCACCTCCATCTTGCAGCATGTAGAAGAGAGTAGATGGTAAGTTCACCAAGTAGCATCGCATAGCATAATCCTACCCGGCGATCCCCTCCTCGTCGCCCTGTTAGAGAGCGATCATCGGGTTATATCTGGCACTTGGAAGGGTGTGTTTTATTAAGTATCCGGTTCTAGTTGTCATAAGGTCAAGGTAGAACTCCAAGTCATCCTGTTATCGAAGATCACGGCTATTCAAATAGATAAACTTCCCTGCAGGGGTGCACCACATAACCCAACACGCTCGATCCCATTTGGCCGGACACACTTTCTTGGGTCGTGCCCGGCCTCGGAAGATCAACACGTCGCAGCCCTACCTAGGCACAACAGAGAGGTCAACACGCCGGTCTAAATCCTATGGCGCAGGGGTCTGGGCCCATCGCCCATTGCACACATGCACGCTCGGGCGGCCGGAAGCAGACCTAGCCTAGCGAGCGTTCGATCCAATCCGCACGCCGCCGCCGGGCCAGCCGACGCCACGAAGGCTTCGAGTGATACCACGACGCCGAGTGCCCATAACTGTTCCCGGGTAGTTGGTTAGTGCGTATAAACAAAATGGCCAGACTCAGATCAAATACCAAGAAATCGTTAAGCGTGTTATTTTGAAGTAACCGCGGACGCCGACCAGGGCCAGGCCCACCTCTCGCCTAGGTGGTCTCAACCTGCCCTGTCGCTCCACCACAAAGTAACAATCGGGGGCCATCGGGAACCCAGGCCCACCTCTACCGGGATGGAGCCACCTGCCCCTTCAGCCCCCATCTCCGAACAGTATCAAAAGTAATGTAAAAGTATAAAATATATAGCATATGCCCGTGATCACCTCCCGAAGTGATCACGGCCCAATAGTATAGCATGGCAGACGGATAAGAGTGTAGGGCCACCTATGGAACACTAGCATCCTATACTAAGCATTAGGATAGCAGGTAAAGGTATCAACAATTGTAGCAACAATCACAGGCTATGCAGTAGAATAGGATTAACCAAAAGCAGTAACATGCTACACTACTCTAATGCAAGCAGTAGAGAGAAGGAATAGGCGATATCTGGTGATCAAGGGGGGGCCTTGCCTGGTTGCGTTGGCAAGAAGGAAGGGTCGTCAACACCGTAGTTGAACTGGGGGTCGCCGGCAGTCTCGGGGTCTACTGGAAAGAAGTAACAAAGGGGGAACACAATAAATAACAGAGCAATCAAAGCAACACAAAGCATAACATGGCGATACATGTTGCTAGGGGTGACCTAACGTAGTAGGAGGTGATACCGACGAAGGGGGGGAAACATTCGGGAAAGTATTCCTGGTGTTTCGCGTTTTCGGACAGATGAACCGGAGGGGGAAGTCGTGTTTGCTATGCTAAGGATGTGTGGTGGACGAACGGGCTGCGTATCCGGATTCGTCTTGTCGTTCTGAGCAACTTTCATGTACAAAGTTTTTCCATCCGAGTTACAGATTATTTTATATTAATTTTCAAAGTTTAAAACAATTTCTGGGTTATTTATTAATTCGAAAATAAACGGTAAATGCTATGGGTACCCAGCCCTGTGTACACAGAATGTACACAGAGGCTGACATGTGGGCCAGGGGGACCAAGTTGACGATCGATGTTTGTTGGTCAACAGGTGGGGAACCCTCTGTCATTATTTGTTTAGGTTTATCTATTAGTTTAACTAAGTTAACTAACTAATTAGTTAGCTAATTAGGCAATTAATTAAGTTAATTAATTAAATTACCAATTAATTAATTTTATTACTATTATTATATTTTTCCTTTTCTTTTTTTTGGCGCTGGAGCCATATGTCATAGGCCAGTGAGGCCTAACGGGTGAGCAGGCTGGGCACGCAGGCGCATGCTGCATGTGGCGTGGTCGAGGCTGACAGAGGATGGCTGCGGCGGGGAGAGGCGTGGCAGAGCGGCAGGGTGCTGGCGGCCAGGGCTGCGTGCAGTGGGCGAGGCCGACGAGGATAGCGCGTGGGCGCATGGACGGGAGGGGAGCAGCGAGGCACGCCGCTTGGCGGGCGACGCGCCGGCCGACAAAGCGGGCGCGGCGGGAGCGGGTTGAGGCAGAGACGGCTGTGCGGTGCGCGGGCACTGGAGCCAGGAGGGGATGGTGACCGCGACAGGGATAACACGGGCGACGTGTGTGGGCGAGGAAAGTAGCGAGGGGGAGGAGGCAGGGAGCGATGCTCGTTGCCCATGGCGGCGGCCGGAGCTCGGTGCTCAACGGGATGATGGCTAGGCGGCGGAATCTAGCACGGGGGGAGAGGGATTTCGCGGCGGAGCTCACAATGGAGCCGTAGGGCATGGCAGCAGGCTCGAGGGAGGCTCGGGGTCGCCGGAGTCGGCGGCGGCGTGCGGAGGCCCGAGGAGGAAGCCGAGCATGGGGCGGCGTTGTTGGGGTGTCCTGGCTCATACGCGCCGTCGGGGGCGAGGAAGTGGTCGACAACGAGGCACGCGTCGAGCTCCTAGGCGGCGAGGCGCATGGTGGCCTCGGTGGGACGAGGGGCGTCGGGGTCGGGCGCTCCACCCAGATCCAAAATGGGGAAGGAGGAGGAGAGGCGTGGGGATCGTGGGGAGGGGGAGTGGGGGCGAGCGGTAGCGAGGGGTACGGGTGAGGGGGTTATGGAGGCGGTGGGCCGGCCTGCTGAGTAGACAGTGGGCCAAATGGCCCAGGGAGTTCCTCATTTTTTATTTTTGTCTATATTGTTTACATTTTAGTTTCAAAATAGTTTAGTCTTATAAAATTTAAATCTAGCACCTAATTTCATTATTATAATCTATGCTACTGCCACATTGAGTTTTAGCATTTAAATAATTAGTTTATAATTTGTACACACAAAAGAAAGGCATTTAAATTATTATGTTAGCCACTGATTTAATTACTCTTGGGTATTTTAACATCTTATAAAATGTTGGTTCCATCATGACATTTTTCCGTTGATCATTTGCAACACTTCGAACATTTTTGTTTTTCTAATATCTGAAAATCTTTATTGTTTGACTTGATTTTTAATTTCGAATTTGAATCGGTTCCGAACCAACGCATCGGTTCAGAACCAACGCGAGTTTAACAACAGTAAGTGTGGTGATGTGGCATCATTAGCAGGGAATTACTGTAGCATAACTATCCGGGCGTCACAACCCATACCTACTCAAATCATCTGTGAAGGTTAGAAAATAACGATACCCGCCGCGTGCTTCAACACTCATTGGACCACATACATCGGTATGTATTATTTTCAGTAAGTCATTAGCTCGCTCCATTGTTTCGGAGAACTGAGTTTTAGTCATCTTACCCATGAGGCATGGTTTGCAAGTATCAAATGATTCATAATCAAGTGATTCCAAAATTCCATCCGCATGGAGTTTGTTCATGCGCTTTACACCAATATGACCTAAACGGAAGTGCCACAAGTATGTTGCACTATCATTATTAACTTTGCATCTTTTGGCATCAATATTATGAATATGTGTATCACTACGATCGAGATTCAACAAGAATAGACCATTTACTAAGGGTGCATGACCATAAAAGATGTTACTCATATAAATAGAACAACCATTATTCTCTGACTTAAATGAATAACTGTCTCGCAATAAACAAGATCCAGATACAATGTTCATGCTCAATGCTGGCACCAAATAACAATTATTGAGGTCTAAACCTAATCCCGAAGGTAGATGTAGAGGTAGCGTGCCGACAGCGATCACATTGACCTTGGAACCATTCCGACGCGCATCGTCACCTCGCCCTTAGCCAATCTCCGTTTATTCCACAACTCCTGTTTCGAGTTACAAATGTGAGCAACCGAACCAGTATCAAATACCCAGGCGCTACTACAAGCATTAGTAAGGAACACATCAACAACATGTATACCAAATACACCTTTGTTCACTTTGCCATCCTTCTTATCCGCCAAGTACTTGGGGCAGTTCCGCTTCCAGTGACCATTTCCTTTGTAGTAGAAGCACTCAGTTTCAGGCTTGGGTCCAGCTTTGGGCTTCTTCATGGGAGCGGAAACTTGCTTGCCATTCTTCTTGAAGTTCCCTTTCTTTCCCTTGCCCTTTCTCTTGAAACTAGTGGTCTTGTTAACCATCAACACGTGATGCTCCTTCTTGATTTCTACCTCCACCGATTTCAGCATCGCGAAGAGCTCAGGAATTGTTTTCGTCATCCCTTGCATATTGTAATTCATCACGAAGCCTTTGTAGCTTGGTGGCAGTGACTGAAGAACTCTGTCAATAACACTCTCAACTGGAAGATCAATTCCCAGCTGAGTCAAGTGGTTATGATACCCAGACATTTTGAGTATGTGTTCACTAACAGAACTGTTCTCCTCCATCTTACAACTATAGAACTTGTTGGAGACTTCATATCTCTCAACCCGGGCATTGGCTTGAAATATCAACTTCAGCTCTTGGAACATCTCATATGTTCCGTGGCGTTCAAAAGGTCTTTGGAGTCCTGGTTCTAAGCCATAAAGCATGGCACACTGAACTATTGAGTAGTCATCAGATCGAGCCTGCCAGACGTTCATAACATCTGCATCAGGGCCAAGTTCTTTTGCTAGAATCTAGGGATTCTCCCAGAATCCGACCCCTACCCAGCTTCTCCCAGAATCTTTGAGCCTCATCTGTTTTACAATCCTATCTAATTAGACCCTAACTAGATAGGATTGTAAAACAAATGGGGCTCAAAGATTCTAGGAGAAGCTGGGTAGGGGTTGGATTCTGGGAGAATCCCCAGATTCTGGCAAAAGAACTGGGCCCAGCTCCTTCAGTAGGTGTCGGTGTCAAAACCGGTGGATCTCGGGTAGGGGGTCCCGAACTGTGCGTCTAAGGTCGATGGTAATAGGAGACGGGGGACACGATGTTTACCTAGGTTCGGGCCCTCTTGATGGAGGTAATACCCTACTTCCTGCTTGATTGATCTTGATGAATATGAGGATTACAAGAGTTGATCTACCACGAGATCATAATGGCTAAACCCTAGAAGTCTAGCCTGTATGATTTATCATTGCCTCTATGGACTAAACCCTCCGGTTTATATAGACATCGGAGGGGCCTAGGGTTGTACAGAATCGGTTTACAGGGGAAGGAATCTTCATATCCGAATGCGAAGCTTGCCATCCACGCAAAGGAGAGTCCCATCCGGACACGGGAGGAAGTCTTCTATCTTGTATCTTCATGGCCCATCAGTCCGGCCCATATCACACAGACCGGACGCCCGGGGACCCCTCAATCTAGGACTCCCTCAGTAGCCCCCGAACAAGGCTTCAATGACGATGTATCCGGCGTGCTGATAGTCTTCGGCATTGCAAGGCGGGTTCTTCCTCTGAATACTTCAAAGCGTTTGATCCGAAGAGTTATACTCGACCTTCCATTTAATGGCGTACCCCTTGGCTTCTGCACCTCCATTGCTTTGGCTTCCACGTGTCGGGCGAACATGAAAGGTCAGAGTATTTTTTGCACATAACACCCTGGCCATGTAAGAAAGGCTCATATTTAAGGGGATTGGATCCCAGATGCCATCTCACCCCAGGCGGAAAATCCTTAGAGCTTGCTAGGAGAAACCATTCGAGCATGGCTAGCGTTCCCAGTTCTTCCTCCCGCCCCCACGGCTCCGAAAAAGGCGATTGGGAGAAATGTTCAGTACCCCATAACCAGCTAAGTAAGCTTCAAGCGCAGGGATCCCTTCCCCCCGCGGATCTAGTCCCCGTCCGGGCAGGATTAACCTCCTTTACAGGCGAAGCCCTGGCGGAATTTTTTCCTAATCCAACCAGGGGGAGCGAGTGTGCTTCGTACCCTTCCTGTTAAGAGGTGTCGGGTTTGCAATCCACCCTTTCCTCCAAGGTCTCCTGGAGTATTATGGCCTCCAACTGCACAACATTATTCCGGCCTCCATCCTGCATATCGCGGGTTTTGTCGCTCTTTGCGAGCTATTCCTGGGTTGCGAGGCCCATTTTGAATTATGGAGGAAACTTTTCTGCCTCGTCCCTCATACCCAAAAGGGATCCGTATTCGAGGTGGGTGGCGCCGAGATATGGCGCATAGCCGGGACCAGATATTTATCCGGCACGCCGAAGAAGGCATCCAAAGAGTGGCCCTAGGAGTGGTTTTATATTGAAGATGTCGCTCTCCCTGACCCAGTTCGAATTGGCCTTCCCGAATTTTCCAGTGCTCTGCTGAGGAAACGCCATAGCTGGCATCCTCGGAGCCTCGAGGAGGAAGACAACGCAGAAGTTCGGCAAATGATGGGCAAGATAAGGACACTTGCCCAATCCGGATTATCAATAATCGAGGTAATGGCAAATTCCATAGCGCGAGGTGTTCAGCCGCTCCAATTCAGGGAGCTCCCTATGTGGCACTGCAACGGTGAAGATGACGCCTCACGCTGCGGACGAAAGGGTCCGGATTCCCCCACTGCCCTGGCCATAATATTGGTTGATCTGTATAAAGGTGAGAAAGAGGAATTCACTCATCTTACGTGCCGAGAGGGATTTTCCATGTACAATCCTCCTAGCTGGGTGAGTTTTAATCCCACCTCTTTATTCAATCCTCTCCCCGAGTCATGTCTGACTGACATTAACCCGTCCGTCAATAGAAATGGCAGAAGGCTACTGCGGGGATCCATAGCCCCGCTCCATAGCCGGAGGACCATAACCGGGACCTCGATCCCAGATTCGAAGAAGATCCAGACATATTTGTAGAGCTCAAAGAGGGGGTCTTCTACCAGGCGAGCTATGATGGCACAGAAGTGGCCATCACGGCCGATTATCCCGGCCTCCTTCTTGCATCACATGTAAGTGGCCAGGAGACATTTCCTCCGACGGAGCTTTCTCGTCATGCCTCACCCGCCGCACTATCTTGTGCTCCAAAGGGAAGGCGCTCGGCGCACCATGCTGCATTAGAGGTGTCTCATAAGAGAGTGGCGCCCGCGCCAGGCGGTTCCTCAAATAGGAAGGCAACTTACAATACGACCGAGCCTTCATCAAATAGGTATGGCTTTAAATATGCCCCATGACAGTCACATCGAACCATGACATTGTTCGTTGTATTATATCTGGAAGAGCGTCCGCCGAACTATGTCCGGGGATCCTGCCGGTCACATCTCCACCAATCAGGTTCCAGACCCTGCCTCTAGGGCGGGAGCAGACACGGGAGTGATGCCGGATTGTCCACCTTCAGAGGATTTGGATAATGTATCCGTCATGAACTCTGAAGTAGAGAGTGCCATGCATCATCGGCGCCGGAGGGCCTCTCTTCACGACCCCGGCTTTACTAAAGAGGCATTCGACACCTTCAGCTCAGGTGATGCGTACGTCCGAGCTGCTCGGGATGGGCTTACAAAAGCCACCGACCAGTATTTGAAAGATATGCGGGTAAGCACGCATTGTACAGATCTAGTAATCATGCACCAGTAGCCCCCGAGACTTGAAACAGTTGAAACAACTGATTTAAGGATCGTTGTATAATCAGGTAGTCACAGAGAAGAACAACATGTTGTCTCAGGAGCTGGAAAAGTGCCGGACTCAGCTGGCTGTTGTTACCGCCGAACTGGGGAAGTCCAAAGAGGCGCCACCTGGTAATGTTCCCCTCCATCCAGAAAAAGTATGATCATGCACCAGTAATATTAATACTTTTGCATTTCCGATGACAGGATCAGCAGATCAACTAAAAGAGGAAATGGAGGTCGCGCAGGCGGGTAAACGGTAGGCCGAAAGGCAACTGGCTGCAGGCGAACGTGTGTTGACACGGGTCAGGGAAGAGAAGAACAAGCTGCAGGATTCCAACACCCTGCTAGGCGAAGAGATAAAAGATGTGCGAGCCCAGCTAGCGGACGCCGTAAAAGAAAATAGGAGGCTAAGAGGCGGCATATTCAGTATGCTTTTTGAACTTACCTCCGTATAATTTGGCAAAGAAATGAGTTGACAGATTTATGTCTGCAGGTATGCTGACCGGTGCTACCTCTTGAGCACTACGTTGGTTTTCCCTTGAAGAGGAAAGGGTGATCCATCAAAGTAGCGTAAGTATTTCCCTCAGTTTTTGAGAACCAAGGTATCAATCCAGTAGGAGGCTACACACAAATCCCTCGTACCTGCACAAACAAATAAGAACCTTGCAACCAACGCGATGAAGGGGTTGTCAATCCCTTCACGACCACTTGCAGAAGTGAGATCTGATAGAGATGATAAGATAAATATTTTTGGTATTTTTTTGTATAGATTGGAAAGTAAAGATTGCAAAATAAAATGGATCAGAAACTTATATAATGGAAGATAGACCCAGGGGCCATAGGTTTCACTAGCGGCTTATCTCAAGATAGCATAAGTATTATGGTGGGTGAACAAATTACTGTCGAGCAATTGATAGAAAGTGCATAGTTATGAGAATATCTAGGCATGATCATGTATATAGGCATCACGTCCGCGACAAGTAGACCGAAAGCGATTACGCATCTACTACTATTACTCCACACATCGACCGCTATCCAGCATGCATCTAGAGTATTAAGTTCATAAGAACAGAGTAACACATTAGGTAAGATGACATGATGTAGAGGGATTAACTCAAGCAATATGATATAAACCCCATCTTTTTATCCTCGATGGCAACAATACAATACGTGTCGGTTCCCTTTACATGGCGGGGTCGAACACATAAGATTGAACCTAAAGCTAAGCACTTCTCCCATTGCAAGAAAGATCAATCTAGTAGGCCAAACCAAACTGATAATTCGAAGAGACTTGCAAAGATAACAAATCATACATACAAGAATTCAAAGGAGATTCAAATATTGTTCATAGATAATCTTGAACATAAACCCACAATTCATCGGATCTCGACAAACACACCGCAAAAAGAATTACATCAAATAGATCTCCAAGAAAATCGAGGAGAACTTTGTATTGAGATCCAAAGAGAGAGAAGAAGCCATCTAGCTAATAACTGTGGACCCGAAGGTCTGAGGTAAACTACTCACACATCATCGGAGAGGCTATGGTGTTGATGTAGAAGCCCTCCGTGATCGATTCCCCCTTCGGCGGAGCGCCGGAAAAGGCCCCAAGATGGGATCTCACGGGTACAGAAGGTTGCGGCGGTGGAAATAGGGTTTCGTGGTGCTCCCTGATGTTTTCGGGGTATATGAGTATATATAGGCGAAATAAGTCGGTTGGGGGAGCCACGAGGGGCCCACGAGGGTGGGGGACGGGCCTACCCCCTAGGCGCGCCTCCCTACCTCGTGGCCGCCTCGGTGCTTCCTTGACATCCACTCCAAGTCTCCTGGATCACGTTTATTCCAAAAATAACTCTCCCAAAGGTTTCATTACGTTTGGATTCTGTTTGATATTCCTTTTATGCGAAACACTGAAATAGGCAAAAAACAGCAATCTGGACTGGGCCTCCGGTTAGTAGGTTAGTCCCAAAAATAATATAAAAGTGTATAATAAAGCCCATTAAACATCCAAAACAGATAATATAATAGCATGGAACAATCAAAAATTATAGATACGTTGGAGACGTATCAAGCATCTAAGCTTAATTCATGCTCGTCCTCGAGTAGGTAAATGATAAAAACAGAATTTTTGATGTGGAATGCTACCTAGCATAATTCTCAATGTAATTTTATTTATTGTGGCATGAATGTTCAGATCCGAAAGATTCAAGATAAAAGTTTAATGTTGAAATAAAAATAAAAACACTTCAAGCATACTAACTAAGCAATCATGTCTTCTAAAAATAACATGGCCAATGAAAGTTATCCCTACAAAATCATATAGTCTGGCTATGCTCTATCTTAATCACACAAAATATTTAAATCATGCACAAAACCGGTTTTAGCCAAGCAATTGTTTCATACTTTAGTATTCTCAAACCTTTTCAACTTTCATGCAATACATGAGCGTGAGCCATGGACATAGCACTATATGTGGAATGGAATATGGTGGTTGTGGAGAAGAAAAAAAGGAGGAAGATAGTCTCACATCAACTAGGTGTATCAATGGGCTATGGAGATGCCCATCAATAGATATCAATGCGAGTGAGAAGGGATTGCCATGCAACGGATGCACTAGAGCTATAAGTGTATGAAAGCTCAACAAAAGAAACTAAGTGGGTGTGCATCCAACTTGCTTGCTCATGAAGACCTAGGGCAATTTGAGGAAGCCCATCATTGGAATATACAAGCCAAGTTCTATAATGTAAAATTCCCACTAGTATATGAAAGTGATAACATAGGAGACTCTCTATCATGAAGATCATGGTGCTACTTTGAAGCACAAGTGTGGTAAAAGGATAGTAACATTGTCCCTTCTCTCTTTTTCTCTCATTTTTTTACTTTTTGGGCCTTTATCTCTTTTTTTGGCCTCTTTTCTTCCTCCTTTTTTTTCTTTTAGTCCGGAGTCTCATCCTGACTTGTGGGGGAATCATAGTCTCCATCATCCTTTCCTCACTTGGGACAATGCTCTAATAATGAGGATCATCACACTTTTATTTACTTACAACTCAAAAATTACAACTCCATACTTAGAACAAAATATGACTCTATGTGAATGCCTCCGGAGGTGTGCCAGGATATGCAATGAATCAAGAGTGACATGTATGAAAGAATTATGAATGGTGGCTTTGCCACAAATACGATGTCAACTACATGATCATGCAAAGCAATATGACAATGATGGAGCTTGTCATAATAAACGGAACGGTGGAAAGTTGCATGGCAATATATCTCGGAATGGCTATGGAAATGCCATAATAGGTAGGTATGGTGGCTGTTTTGAGGAAAGTATATGGTGGGTGTATGATACCGGTGAAAGGTGCGGTATTAGAGAGGCTATCAATGGTGGAAGGATGAGAGTACGTATAATCCATGGACTCAACATTAGTCATAAAGAACTCACATACTTATTGAAAAAATCTACAAGTCATCAAAACAAAGTACTACACGCATGCTTCTAGGGGAAGGGTTGGTAGGAGTTAACCATCAGCGCGATCCGACCTCCACACATAAGGAAGACAATCAATAAATAAATCATGCTCCAACTTCATCACATAACGGTTCACCATACGTGCATGCTACGGGAATCACAAACTTTAACACAAGTATCTCTCAAATTCACAAATACTCCATTAGCATGACTCTAATATCACCATCCTCATATCTCAAAACAATCATAAAGAATCAAACTTCTCATAGTATTCAATGCACCTTATATGATAGCTTTTATTATACCTATCTTGGATGCTCAACGCTTTAGGACTAAAATTTTAACCAAAGCAAATTACCATGCTGTTATAAAAGACTCTCAAAATAATATAAGTGAATCATGAGAGATCAATAATTTCTATAAAATAAAACCACCACCGTGCTCTAAAAAGATATAAGTGAAGCACTAGAGCAAAATTATCTAGCTCAAAAGATATAAGTGAAGCACATAGAGTATTCTAATAAATTCCGATTCATGTGTGTCTCTCCCAAAAGGTGTGTACAGCAAGGATGATTGTGGTAAACTAAAAATCAAGACTCAAATCATACAAAGGCGCTCCAAGCAAAACACATATCATGTGGTGAATAAAAATATAGCATCAAGTAAAGTTACCGATGGGCCGAAGGCGAAAGAGGGGATGCCTTCCGGGGCATCCCCAAGCTTAAACTTTGGTTGTCCTTGAATTTTACCTTGGGATGCCTTGGTCATCCCCAAGCTTAGGCTCTTGCCACTCCTTATTCCATAATCCATCAAATCTTTACCAAAAACATGAAAACTTCACAACACAAAACTCAACAGAAAATCTCATGAGCTCCGTTAGCGAAATAAAACAAACCACCACTTTAAGGTACTGTAATGAACTCATTATTTATTTATATTGGTGTTAAACCTACTGTATTCCATCTTCTCTGTGGTTCATACCCCCCGATACTAGCGATAGGTTCATTAAAATAAGCAAACAACACTCGAAAAACAGAATCGGTCAAAAACAGAACAGTCTGTAGCAATCTGTATCAAATGCAAACTTCTGTAACTTAAAAAATTCTAATCAATTAGGAAGTCCTAGATAATTTTTTTATTAATCTTCTGCAAAAAAGAATCAACTGAAAAGCACGTTTATGTGATTTATGAAAACCAATCTCGTGCGCGCAAAAGTTTCTGTTTTTCAGCAGGATCAAATTAACTATCACCGTAGGTTATCCTAAAGGTTTTACTTGGCACAAACACTAATTAAAACATAAAACCACATCTAACCAGAGGCTAGATGAATTATTTATTACTAAACAGGAACAAAAGGCAAGGAACAAAAATAAAATTGGGTTGCCTCCCAACAAGCGCTATTGTTTAACGCCCCTAGCTAGGCATAACAACAAGAATAGATCTAAGTATTATCGTCTTTGGTAAGCAATCCATAAGTGGCTCTCATAATAGATTCATAAGGTAATTTAATTTTCTTCCTAGGAAAGTGTTCCATGCGCTTCCTCAATGGAAATTGGAATCTAATATTTCCTTCTTTCATATCAATAATTGCACCAATCGTTCTAAGGAAAGGTCTACCAAGAATAATAGGGCATGTAGGATTGCAATCTACATCAAGAACAATAAAATCTACGGGCACATAATTCCTATTTGCAAAAATAAGAACATCATTAATACTTCCCATAGGTTTCTTAATGGTGGAATCCGCAAGGTGCAAGTTTAAAGAACAATCATCAAATTCACGGAAACCTAACACATCACACAAAGTTTTTGGAATCGCGGAAACACTAGCACCCAAATCACATAAAGCATAGCATTAATGATCTTTAATCTTAATTTTAATAGTAGGATCCCACTCATCATAAAGTTTTCTAGGGATAGAAACTTCCAATTCAAGTTTTTCTTCATAGGATTGCATTAAAGCATCAACGATATATTTGGTAAAAGCTTTATTTTGACTGTAAGCATGAGGAGAATTTAACACGGATTGTAACAAGGAAATACAATCTATTAAAGAACAATTATCATAATTAAATTCCATGAAATCCAGAATAGTGGGTTCATTGCTATGTAATGTTTTGACCTCTTCAATCTCACCTTTACCAATTTTTGCATCAAGATCTAAAAACTCCGAATAATTGGAACGCCTTCTAATTAAAGTTGACTCGTCTCCAGTCCCATCATTACCAAGATTCATATTGGAAAACAAAGATTTAATAGGAGACACATCAATCACTTTAAATCTTCATCCCTATTATCATGAAAACTAGAAGAACACGCTTTAACAAAGCAATCTTTCTTAGCACGCATCCTAGCGGTTCTTTCTTTGCATTCATCAATGGAAATTCTCATAGCTTTGAGAGACTCATTGATATCATGCTTAGGTGGAATAGATCTAAGTTTCAAAGAATCAACATCAAGAGAAATTCTATCCACGTTCCTAGCCAATTCATCAATCTTAGGCAATTTTTCTTCAAGCAAAGCACTGAAATTATTTTGAGAAATCATAAATTCTTTAACACTAGTCTCAAAATCAGAGTACAACTTAAAATTTCCATAAGAGTTGTTGTATGAATTACCATAATTATTAGAGGGATTACTAGGAAACGACCTAGGATTGAAGTTTCCTCTATAAGCGTTGTTACCAACATTGTTCCTACCAACAAAAATCACATCTATAGATTCATTATTATTCTCAATCAAAGTAGACAAAGGAATATCATTAGGATCAGAAGGAACACTCTTATTAGCAAACAATTTCATAAGTTCATCCATCTTTCTACTCAAAACATTGATCTCTTCTATTGCATGAACCTTTTTACTAGTAGATCTTTTGGTGTGCCATTGAGAATAATTAACCATAACATTATCTAGGAGTTTAGTAGCTTCTCCTAAAGTGATTTCCATAAAGGTGCCTCCCGTGGCCGAATCTAAAAGATTTCTAGAAGCAAAATTTAATCCAGCATAATTTTTTTTGTATGATCATCCATAAATTCAAACCATGTGTAGGACAATTACGTATCATTAATTTCATCCTCTCCCAAGCTTGTGCAACATGCTCATGATCAAGTTGCTTAAAATTCATAATATCGTTTCTAAGAGAGATGATCTTAGCGGGAGGAAAATACTAAGAGATAAAAGCATCTTTGCACTTATTCCATGAATCAATACTATTTTTGGGCAAAGACGAAAACCAAGTTTTAGCACGATCTCTAAGGAAAAACGGAAATAGTTTCAGTTTAATAATATCATTATCCACTTCTTTCTTCTTTTGCATATCACACAAATCAACAAAGTTGTTTAGATGGGTAGCGGCATCTTCACTAGGAAGGCTAGAGAATTGATCTTTCATGACAAGATTCAACAAAGTAGCATTAATTTCATAAGATTCAGCATCGCTGATAGGGGCAATCGGAGTGCTAAGAAAATCATTGTTGTTGGTATTGGAAAAGTCACACAATTTAGTATCGTCTTGAGCCATCATGACAAACAAGCAATCCAACACACAAGCACACAAGAGGCAAGCGAAAAGAGGCGAACGGAAAAGAGGGTGAATAAAACGGCAAAGGTGAAGTGGGGGAGAGGAAAACGAGAGGCAAAAGGCAAATAATGTAATGCAAGGGATAAGAGTTTGTGATGGGTACTTGGTATGTCTTGACACGTGCGTAGACTCCCCGGCAACGGCGCCAGAAATCCTTCTTGCTACCTCTTGAGGAATGCGTTGGTTTTCCCTTGAAGAGGAAAGGGTGATGCAGCAAAGTAGCATAAGTATTTCCCTCAGTTTTGGAGAACCAAGGTATCAATCCAGTAGGAGGCTACACGCAAATCCCTCTTACCTGAACAAATAAATAAGAACCTTGCAACCAACGAGATAAAGGGGTTGTCAATCCCTTCACGCCCACTTGCAAAAGTGAGATCTGACAGAGATGATAAGATAAATATTTTTGGTATTTTCTTGTATACATTGGAAAGTAAAGATTGCAAAATAAAATAGATCGAAAACTTATATAATGGAAGATAGACCCGGGGGCCATAGGTTTCACTAGTGGCTTCTCTCAAGATAGCGTAAGTATTACGGTGGGTGAACAAATTACTATCGAGCAATTGATAGAAAAGTGCATAGTTATGAGAATATCTAGGCATGATCATGTATATAGGCATCACGTCCACGACAAGTAGACCGAAACGATTCCGCATCTACTACTATTACTCCACACATCGACCGCTATCCAGCATGCATCTAGAGTATTATGTTCATAAGAACAGAGTAACACATTAGGCAAGATGACATGATGTAGAGGGATAAACTCAAGCAATATGATATAAACCCCATCTTTTTATCCTCGATGGCAACAATACAATACGTGTCGGTTCCCTTTCTGTAACTGGGGTCGAACACCGCAAGATTGAACCTAAAGCTAAGCACTTCTCCCATTGCAAGAAAGATCAATCTAGTAGGCCAAACCAAACAGATAATTCAAAGAGACTTGCAAAGATAACAAATCATACATAAAAGAATTCAAAGGAGATTCAAATATTGTTCATAGATAATCTTGAACATAAACCCACAATTCATCGGATCTCGACAAACACACCGCAAAAAGAATTACATCAAATAGATCTCCAAGAAAATCGAGGAGAACTTTGTATTGAGATCCAAAGAGAGAGAAGAAGCCATCTAGCTAATAAATATGGACCCGAAGGTCTGAGGTAAACTACCCACACATCATCGGAGAGGCTATGGTGTTGATGTAGAAGCCCTCCGTGATTGATTCCCCCTCCGGCGGAGCGCCGGAGAAGGCCCCAAGATGGGATCTCACAGGTACAGAAGGTTGCGGCGGTGGAAATAGGGTTTAGTGGTGCTCCCTGATGTTTTTGGGGTATATGAGTATATATAGGCGAAAGAAGTCGGTTGGGGGAGCTACGAGGGGCCCACGAGGGTGGGGGCGCGCCTACCCCCCTGGGCGCGCCTCCCTACCTCGTGGCCGCCTCGTTGCTTCCTTGACAGCCACTCCAAGTCTCATGGATCATGTTTGTTCCAAAAATAACTCTCCCGAAGGTTTCATTCCGTTTGGATTCCGTTTGATATTCCTTTTCTGCGAAACACTGAAATAGGAAAAAACAACAACCTGGGTTGGGCTTTCAGTTAGTAGGTTAGTCCCAAAAATAATATAGAAGTGTACAATAAAGCCCATTAAACATCCAAAACAGATAATATAATAGCATGGAACAATAAAAAATTATATATACATTGGAGATGTATCAACCGACCGTCCCGAAGAGGAAGTGTCCGGATCTCAAGGCGATCTGCTGCAAGAGCTATCCCAAGTGCACGAGCGAGCTCGGCAAGCAATGCAGAGTGTTGCCAAGGGCTTGTGGCCATCCGCCTCCCTTCCAGGAAGTATGGGAGAGCTTGTGAAGCTATTCCAGGGAGCTCGGCACTGCTTTCTATTATGGAAGATATCGGCTTGCCGAGAAGGTGCGCGAGAGTCATGGGCCAGGGTGAAGACACGGTACACCAAGCTTGATCCGAATCATACGGCCCGGGTCGGGCCTCGGGGGTCAGATGGACAAGAAATTCCAGTGAGTTTGGTGTATGACCAAGTAAAGATAGCCGCCAAGTTTTCCCAACAGGATTGTATTCTAGACAGCCTGTTAGACGGCATAGAGGAAGAATTTTTTGTGTCCAAGTGACTATGTACTTCAATTGACAAATTTGTCCCTAGCCAGATTGTAAAACGATTGTCATGGCGGACCTTTTCGCTTCGACCTCTAGACCCGAAGGTGCGGAGTGTTTCCGAATACCAGAACGGCAATATAGACCGGGGTATGTGCGGAGACCAGGCGTAGGGGTCATAGTTGCTTGAACAGACAAGTTGTGAGGGAGTCCTGGATTAGGGGGCCTCCGGACAGCCGGACTATATCCTTTGGCCGGACTGTTGGACTATGAAGATACAAGATTGAAGACTTCGTTTCGTGTCCGGATGGGACTCTCCTTGGCATGGAAGGCAAGCTTGGCAATACGGATATGTAGATCTCCTCCCTTGTAACCGACTCTGTGTAACCCTAGCCCCCTCCGATGTCTATATAAACTGGAGGGTTTAGTCCGTAGGACAAGAACAATCATACCATAGGCTAGCTTCTAGGGTTTAGCCTCTACGATCTCGTGGTAGATCAACTCTTGTAATACTCATATCATCAAGATCAATCAAGCAGGAAGTAGGGTATTACCTCCATCGAGAGGGCCCGAACCTGGGTAAACATCGTGTCCCCCGCCTCCTGTTACCATCCGCCTTAGACGCATAGTTCGGGACCCCCTACCCGAGATCCGCCAGTTTTGACACCGACAAGTTGTATCCGACTAGCTATGTTATATTACATGTTGATTGTAAGAAACATCTTCCAGGGAGAATAGTTCCGTTAATGGTTCCTTTCCCTGGGTAAACATGCGGTAGTGTGCATGCCCGAACTGTGATTGAAAAAATCAGAGTATACGTAACATCTGGAGGTTCATATTGTAATGAGGGTATAACGTCTTTAGTTCATCGACCGAATATTCCCTTAAGAACGCTAGCTTTCGGCTTCACCCAGTCTGAGGTACACGTCCGGATGACCCGGCTGTACCAATCGCAAAGGTGCTCCCTTTATGCCCTAGCCGAACAAACGGGAATGTAGGGCATAAGCACAGGAGCCAGGCAACCCAGCTTGGCAAAAACTTAAGTCATAACGGTGCATATAATGGCGAAGAAAAGGTACATATGCGGAAAGGACACATATGTGGTGAGCTTAATGCTCGGAAAATAATCATAATAATAAGCTTCTGTAAAAGAAGCCCACAGGTATTATGGGCGTATACATTTAAGGATGTGTACGTCATAGGTGTGCGGTCTGGCCGCACAAAAGCTATAGAGCTAAAAAAAGATAAAGAGAGAAAAATGGAAACAAAAGGGAGAAGAAGACGAACAAAGAGTCCGGCGCTAGGCGTAGAATCGTCGGAGTCTTGCGGCATTCCTCGGGTTCGGCTCTAAGCGATTGTCTGATGCGTCACACAGGCGGTACGCTCCTCCAGTGAGAACTTCATCTATAATGAAGGGACCCTCCCACTTGGGCTTGAGTGTGTCCTTTTTCTTCTCTGGCAAGTGTAGAACGAGTTCGCCAACATTAGAAGTCTTGGCCCGCACTTCTTTGCTTTGGTATCGGCGAGCATGTTGTTGATAGAATGCAGAACGGACTTTTGCAACATCAGGCTCCTCCTCCAGGGTATCTAGACTGTCCTGCCGACTCTCTCTCTCTTCATACATGCGCACTCGAGGTGAGTCATGAATGATGTCGCAGGGCAAAACGGCCTCTACGCCGTACACCATGAAGAATGGTGTGTATCTGGTAGTGTGATTGGGCGTGGTCCGCAGCCCCCAAAGTACGGAGTCGAGCTCCTCGACCCAGTGCTTGTCTAATTCTTTCAAAGACCGCACTAGTCTAGGCTTAATGCCGCTCATGATAAGATCATTAGCTCGTTTGACTTGACCGTTTGTTTGTGGGTGATAGATGGAGGCGTAGTCAAGCTTAATGCCCAGGTTAGCACACCAGGTTTTCACTTCATCGGCTGTAAAATTGTAGCTGTTATCAATGATGATGTTGTGTGGACACCATAACGGTGCACAACACCGGATATAAAGTCTATCACTGGTCCGGCCTCTGCTGTTTTAACTGGCTTGGCCTCTATCCACTTAGTGAATTTATCTACCATCACCAGCAGATATTTTTTCTTATGGCTTCCTCCTTTAAGGGGACCGACCATATCAAGCCCCCAGACCGCGAAAGGCCAAGTAATGGGGATTGTTTGTAGAGCGGTAGGCGGCATATGGCTTTGGTTGGCGAAAAGCTGGCATCCGACACAATGTTTGGACAAGGTCCTGTGCATCTGCTCGGGCCATCGGCCAAAAGAAACCTGTACGGAAGGTTTACTGACAAGTGCCCGAGCCGCGGCGTGGTGACCGCCGAGACCAGCATGGATTTTGGCCAGGAGCTGTCGTCCCTCTTCTTCGGAGATACATCTTTGAAGGACTCCGCTAGCGCTTTTCTTGTAGAGCTCTCCGTCATGGACCTTATAGGCTTTCGAACGCCGAACAATGCAGCGAGCCTCATTCTAATCCTCGGGGAGCTCTCGCCTATTAAGGTAGGCCAAGACGGGTTCGGTCCATGGGGAAATTACTGCCATTATTAGATGGGCCGATGGTGTTATTTCGGTGGCTGAGCCCCCGATGATATCGATATTGTGTTCGGAATCTGGGGGTATAATCGGATCCAGACTGGTGTTGCCGCTCTCATCCTGCAACACCACGGACGGCTTGAAAAGCCTTTCTAAGAAGATATTAGATGGGACGGGGTCACGCTTGGCACCCATGCGAACAAGGACATCCGCCACTTGATTGCTTTCTCGAGCCATGTGATGAAACTCGAGTCCCTTGAACCGAGCTGATATTTTTAGTATGGCGTTACGATAGGCTGCCTTCATCGGATCTTTTGCGTCAAAGTCTCTATTTATTTGGGATATTGCGAGATTTGAATCCCCGCGCACCTCCAGGCGTTGTATGCCCATGGAGATAGCCATCCAAAGACCGTGCAATAATGCCTCGTATTCGGCTGCGTTGTTGGAGTCTGTGTATAAATTTGGAGTACGTACTGGACTGTCTCTCCAGTGGGGGACGTTAAGACGACTCCTGCTCCTAAACCAGCCAGCATTTTAAAGCCATCGAACTGCATGACCCTATTGGAATATGTACCGTACTCTTTAGGGAGTTCGGCCTCTGTCCATTCGGCGACGAAGTCGGCCAATACCTGGGATTTAATGGCTCGGCGTGGTTTGTATGTTATGTCGAATGGCAGGAGCTCAATGGCCCACTTGGCAATCCAGCCTGTGGCGTCGCGGTTGTTTATTATGTCATTGAGTGGGACTTTGGAAGCCACCGTGATCGAGCACTCCTGAAAGTAGTGTCGTAGCTTCCGGGATGCCATGAAGACCGCATATGCTATCTTTTGGTAATGAGGGTATCGGGATTTGCATGGTGTGAGGAGAGTGGATACGTAGTAGACCGGTTTCTGAAGTGGGAATTTGTGTCCGTCCTCCTCTCGTTCGACGACGAGCACCGCGCTCACCACCTGGTGTGTTCCTGAGATGTATAATAACATGGGTTCGCCGACGTTCGGAGCGGCCAGGACTGGGTTGCTCGCTAAAAGAGCCTTTATTTCCTCCAGTCCGACCGTTGCCGCATCCGTCCACTTGAAGTGGTCGGTGCGTCGGAGAAGGCGATAAAGTGGCAATGCTTTTTCTCCTAATCTGAAGATAAAGCGGCTTAACGCTGCCACACATCCGGCTAGTTTTTGGACCTGTTTAAGATCTGTTGGCGTAGCCAACTATGACAAAGCTCAGATTTTGGCTGGATTTGCCTCAATTCCTCTATTGGAAATGATGAAGCCCAACAGTTTTCCAGTGGGAACGCCGAAAACACACTTTTCCGGATTGAGCTTGATGTCATATGTGTGGAGGTTGTCAAATGTGAGACGCAGGTCGTCTATTAATGACTCGACATGTCTATTCTTGATGACAACGTCATCCACATATGCTTCAATTGTCTTGCCGATTTGTTTCTCCAGGCATGTTTGAATCATGCGTTGGTAGGTGACGGCGGCGTTTTTAAGCCCAAAGGGCATAGTGTTGAAGCAGAAAGGCCCGTATGGGGTAATGAATGCCGTTGCGGCTTGATCGGACTCCTTCATTTTGATTTGATGGTATCAGGAGTATGCGTCGAGGAAACACAGTGAGTCGTGTCCTGCAGTAGCATCAATGATATGATCAATGCAGGGGAGGGGTGTGACGCCCCCGATTCAATCGTACACTAATCATGCACGCAAACGTGTACGATCAAGATCAGGGACTCACGGGAAGATATCACAACACAACTCTAAAACATAAATAAGTCATACAAGCATCATAATACAAGCCATGGGCCTCGAGGGCTCGAATACAAGTGCTTTCGATCATAGGCAGTCGATGGAGGCAACAACATCTGAGTACGGACATAAGTTAAACAAGCTGCCATGAGATGGCAAGCACAAACCGGGATCTGGATCGAAAGAGGCGCATGCCTCCTGCACAGGATCCTCCTAACTACTCTGGTTGTCGTCGGTAGACGCGTAGTAGTAGGCACCTCCGGTGTAGTAGGAATTAACCGTCGGCAAGCGTGTAGCTCTGGGCTCCATCGTGCAGTCGCAACAATCGGGTAAAGAAAGGGGAAAAGGGGAACAAGGCAACCGTGAGTACTCATCCAAAGTACTGCAAGCAAGGAGCTACACTACATATGCATGGATATATGTGTAAAGGGCCATATCGGTGGACTGAACTGCAGAATGCCGTAATAAGAGGGGATAGCTAATCATGTCGAAGAGTACGCTCGGCAGCCTCCGTCTTGCAGCATGTAGAAGAGAGTAGATCAAGTCCTCCAAGTAGCATCGCATAGCATAATCCTACCGGCGATCCTCTCCTCGTAGCCACATTAGAGAGCGAACACCGAGTTGTATCTGGCACTTGGAA
This sequence comes from Aegilops bicornis, assembly GCA_021605145.1. NCBI lineage: Eukaryota > Viridiplantae > Streptophyta > Magnoliopsida > Poales > Poaceae > Aegilops > Aegilops bicornis. Next base: position 575,590,883 of record CM038671.1, on the reverse strand, counting down.
GGGTGTGTTTTATTAAGTATCCGGTTCTAGTTGTCATAAGGTCAAGGTACAACTCCAAGTCATCCTATTACCGAAGATCACGGCTATTCGAATAGATTAACTTCCCTGCAGGGGTGCACCACATAACCCAACACGCTTGATCCCATTTGGCCAGACACACTTTTCTGGGTCATGCCCGGCCGCGGAAGATCAACACGTCGCAGCCCCACCTAGGCCAACAGAGAGGTCAGCACGCCGGTCTAAACCTAAGCGCACAGGGGTCTAGGCCCATCGCCCTTAGCACACCTGCACGTTGCGAACGCGGCCGGAAGCAGACCTAGCCTAGCAGGCGTTCCAGTCCAATCCGGCCGCCGCTTCGATTCTTGACGTCCACGAAGGCTTGGTGATACCAAGACGCCGAGTGCCCATAACTTTCCCACGTAGTTGGTTAGTGCATATAGACCAAATGGCCAGACTCATATCAAATACCAAGATCTCGTTAAGCGTGTTAAGTATCCGCGAAAGCTGACCAGGGCCAGGCCCACCTCTCTCCTAGGCGGTCTCAACCTGCCCTGTCGCTCCGCCACAAAGATCCACACAGAGGGCCGTCGGGACAAAGGTCCTTTCAGCCCCCAATCCGTGAATCACTCATGGTGCTCCTAGAGCCGACCCGACTTTAGTCACCACATGTATCATGTATAAAGTATATAGTATATACCGTGATCACCTCCCGAGTGATCACGGCCCGATAGTATAGCATGGCAGACGGACAAGAAGGTAGGGCCACAGATGGAATACTAGCATCCTATACTAAGCGAGGATAAAGGTGTAAGGGTAACAAGCGTAGCAACAATGACAAAGCTATGCAGAGAATAGGATTAACGGAAAGAAGTAACATGCTACACTACTCTAATGCAAGCAATGGAGAGTAGAATAGGCGATATCACGGTGATCAAGGGGCTTGCACGGTTGCTCGGCAAGAGAGAGGGGTCGTCAACTCCGTGTAGTCGAACCGGGCAACAACAGTCGGTCTCGTAGTCTACCAGAGAGAAGAGGGGAAGAAACAATGAATACCATGCAAACAGATGCCTATCGATGCATGACATGACAAGTAACTATGCTAGGGGTGCCCAACCGCGGTAGTAGGTGATACCGACGAATGGGGAAAACATCCGGGAAAGTATTCCCGGTGTTTCGCGTTTCGGACAGATGAACCGGAGGGGGAAAGCTGCGTGTTCGGCATGCTAGTGGTGTGTGGCGGATGAACGGGCTGCGTATCCGGATTCGTCTCGTCGTTCTGAGCAACTTTCATGTAGAAAGTATTTTCATCCGAGTTACGGATTAAAAGATATTATTTTCTAAAGATTAAATCATTTTCTGATTCTAATTATTTATTTAAATCCAACATTATCCAAAACAGTGAATGATGACGCATGCATGACATCGAGTGATGTCGGCAGGTCAACCGGGTCGGTTGAGCGATCAAACTGAACAAGTGGGTCTAGTGGGACCCACATGTCATTGCCGAGGGCATTAACAGAGTTTTAAAACTAACTAAATGGGTTAATTAGGGTGTGGGTCCCAGCAGTCAGTGAGAGCTTAAGGTTTCAATTAACTAATTTAATTAATTAGCAATTTATCTATTTGTTTTTATTTGTTTATGGCGTGGGGCCCGCATGTCAGTGGCTGTAGCTGCCACGTCAGCGGAGTTGACCTTGGTCAACATGACCAGCTGGGGCCCCTAGGCCCACAAGCAGTGACCCAGGGGTGGACCCCACGCATGCCACGTCAGCCGGCCGGGGTTTAGACGCCGGCGAATCCGTTTTTGCGGCGGCGCGGCTCGGGAGAGTGGCGGGTTTCCGCGGTGGGGGTCCGTTCGCCGTGTTTTTGGTCGCGTTCGAAAGCTGGAGCCCGGCTGCATCAAGGGGGGGGGTGGTGGCGACGCTGGGGACGCGCCAGAGCGGCGTCAGCGAGCAGAGAGGCGGACGCCGGAGTTCGGCCGTGAGACGAAGAAGGCGACGCAGCGCGCTTCGGGGCTAACGGGAAGGCTAAGGGGGAGCTGCGCGACGCGCTGAGCACAAAGGGCTCGGCCCCGTGACCATTTGGTCACCGGAAGGGCGCAGGCGACGCGCGTGGGCGGCGGCGCAGTCAGGAGCTCGAGGAGAGTGGAGCTGGGGCGAGCTAGCAAAGAAACGGAGAGGTTGGGGAGGGTCTACGGGGCGTGGTGAGTGTAACCGACACGGGCCCGTGACCATTTGGTCACCAGAGACTCGTCGGCGACGAGATCCGCGGCGGGGCGCTCGGGTGCTTCGGTGGCAGCTAGTTAGGGCGCACGAGAGAGAGAGAGAGGAGGGAGCAGGGGCTCACCGAGCGGCACACACGGTGGCCCTTGGGGGTTTAGTAGTTGCAGGGCGGCCGAGTCGGTGAAGGACGGCGGGCGGAGTTTGTCGGAGCAGAGGAAGAAGATGGCGGCGTCGAGGCGTTGCGGTGGCTCCGGTCTCCAACAGGATGCACCGGTCGAAGCGGACGACGGCGGCCCTTGGAGACACCGTGGGGCGGCGAGGAGGGCACGGTGGCCGTGGCTAGGACGGAGCCATGGCGGCGGTGGCGCTCGGTTACGGAGGGGAACGAGGGGGAAGCGCCGTGGATCTGAGGGGGGAGGTGCGGGGACCGAGGGGAGAGTGGGCGAGTGGGAGGAGAGACCGAGGGGGCGCGGCATGGCGACCTTATCCCCTCGTCATCGCTGGCGAGAGGGTGCGGCGGGGACGCGCCCCTGTTCCGACCCGGGTCGGGGAGCGAGGAAGGAGGCGGCAGTTCGGCGGATGGGCCAGTGGGTTAAATGGGCCGAGATGGCCCAGGGGGTTTGGGGGTTTTCGGCTAGGCAGTCGGTTGGGTTAGCTGGGCCAGTTGGCCCAGGGGGGTTTGGGGGGGTTTTACTTTCTCTTTCTTTCTTTCTTTTCTTTATTTTTTTATTTTATGTTTTATTTCATTTTAAAGTATTTAGTCTTTTTCTAAAAATGTGTTTACTTCACCATAATTACCGATGCAATATTTGGCAACCCCCGAACATTTTAGTTTTAATATTTGAAAACTTTTATTGTTTACTTGATTTTGAGTTTGAATTTGAATCGGTTTTTGAACTAACGAGAGATTAGCAACAGTAACCGAGGTGACGTGCATCATTAGCGTAGGTTTACTGTAGCATACTTATCCGGGCGTCACAATTCTCCTCCACTACAAGAAATCTCGTCCCGAGATTTAAGAGGGGAGTAAGGGGAAGAATAGGTTACAGAATTCTAACGATTCTTCTCGGTCTTGGCTGCTCTTCTCGAAGAGTTTAGTCCACTATGTCGAGGTCTTCATTTCTCTGCTTCAGGCCATCATGGTGAAGTCGTCATCCTTTCTTCGGGGGTTCCTTCATGCTTACGAATAGGTAAGGGGTAGCTCGGCTACGACAGAATGCTTAAGGGGTAATCGTCTGGGGTTTTCCCGTGAATGAATAGATGAGTATCTCTCGAGTTGAACACATCAAGATTAAGGTAAGAAGGTACAATAAGGAGTTCCAAGCGGATAGACAATCGTTCGATGCCTGAAAAAGAGTGTGAAAGGGGTTCAAAGCAACGGGGATAAGTATTGTATTTGATAACAGGATTGATGATCCCTCGGAAGGTGGATCGTGAAATACGAGGCTACGCGCAAGGAACAACCTTGGGAACAGGGGGCGTACAGGAGAGCCAGGTTTCGATCCTGTGGAACTGTGGGTTATGGGCTCACCATGTGGTTGAAAGTAGGAAGGGGGCCGACATCTTGCACGATCACGATAGTAAGGCGTGTCAGAGGGTAGCCTGTCAGTTATGTCGGCAACAACATCGATACCAAGGGCGAGGGACGAAGAGAACTATTTTCCTGCTCGTTGAACGAGGTGGACCAATAGGCAAGGTTCTCGTCCATCGGTGGCTACCGAAATGTCATCAACAATAGTAACAGGGTCTTGCTGACAGAATTGTACACTGAGTTATATACATAAGTAGGAGAATATTACTGCTTAGATCATATAGATCACAAGAAAGGTTAAACCAAACAATGGAAAGGAAAATGTGTTTAAACATATATATCAGGGGTATACCCTTCCCAAGGACAGCAGAGCATGATATCCTTGGCAGGATATAATGTAGAAAACTCTTTAGGAAAGGGGAGAGAAATTTCATGACATTACCCATGCAACGGTGTTTGGATAATTGAGCAAGTAACATTTAGCATTGGGCTTCAAATGTTCTTGTAGAAAATTGGAGCACCACAGACATGCTTCGGGATAGCATTGACATGTTCTTCAAGCAAAGGTCAAACTTTAGATACACAAAGGATCCATCAGGAACAACTCATAGAATAAGTCTTGCAATTGGCCCTCCAACCAGGTGCGCTAGGCATGACATCACCTTATTGGGTTATAGAAAGACCAATGCTATGACTCTTGGAAAAAGTTCCAACCATCATATCAGACCGAGTTTCAGTTCTGATAGGTGGCAGGATACCTCAGACTCAGGATGCCTGAGAAGGAAAGGTGCAACACAAATTGACGATATGACATCCGACCATTAACTTCAAAGCAATACGGTTGCTAGAAGTGCAGGATCCAAACAGCACCGTTCACTTGTTGGTACCCCGGTTGGAATCAACACGAGGACCATGAAAAAATGGTGATTGTGAGAAGTATCACCTATATCAAGAATTCTTAAGAGGTGGAGTAATCCTCACGACATTCTTGACATAAAAGATGGTAATACTCCAAGGTAAGGAAGAACAATTGCTGGATTGCATGGATCTCAAGGTACAACACAAAACACGAACAAGTTTGTGTTGGAGGGAAGGCAATAAAGTGGCCGATGATAATACAAACCATCGAGGGGCAAGGATGGTATTTCCCATCAAGAATTCAATAGATATTTTGGAAGAGCTCAGAATGTTGATGATCACGACAAATTTTGTCGAGAGATTTCATGAGGATGTAATCGATCAGCGAGGACATCAAGTCAACGGGATGATGAAGCAAGAGGTTGGAGACATAGGTACGACACAAACTCAAAATCAAGCTAGGCGAAATGGTATGACGAGGAAGATCGGCGTAAGCTTAGCTCATCATCAAAAGTTGTGCTCCGGGGTTAATGACCAGTAGCATAGTTAAAATCGGCACGATAATGATATAGCCGAGCAGGCTTGGGATGACTAGAAGGATTATTAAACTCGTAAGCAACGAAAATTACTTAGAGTATTGAATCGGAGTGAGGAATCGATACACTTATCGGTGTTCTTGAGTGACTAATAACTCAAAACTCGAGGGGGATTGGAATCGGCGAGAATAATAGTTGATGAAGAACTCATAAGAAGTTATGTAGTTCCATGATATTCTCAAGGTACCAGGGGTAATACTCGAAGGTAGATCATAAGAGTGGTCGGGCAGACGCATTGATCTATAGAGGACAAATGTTTTAACTTGTCCGAGAAATGAGATGAAAGAAGAACAATCATGGTCGAAACCACGGTTACAAAGGATCAATTCACAGATACCAGATGATAGTTATCAAGGAAATAGTTATTATTTCAAGAAGCTTCCATGATAGGATCTACATCGTGTCCATGGGCATGAACACAAAGTTCAAGGTCGACTCCCACTTCTCCAATGCATAACCTTTCATTCACTTCTCGTTTCTTTTCGAAATGGCATTAGCTGTTGAAAGTTTTACCTGGTGCAATACCAGATACGTATGACCTGTGAAATCTTTCGGGTTTGCACATATTAGGGAAGGCATTGGTTCAACCCATCGAGGCTTCTTAGGAACATATACCACGAGCTTCAAGAGCAATTATCACCATCTCGAAAGCAGAGCATGGTTGGCAAAAGGAGAGGATACAATTTACCAAAGGCATTATATATTGGAGAAAAGAAAAAAACTCGCAAGGTGATTAATTATGAAGGACACTGTCGGATAATAATCCAACAGTGGATATGGCGATCCATAATGGAGCTGATGTGAGTCGATACCCAATCAGAGGAAGAAAGAATGCAAATGCATCGGTTTATAGAACATCTGAATAATTCAATGTTTAAATAGCAAAGGAACTATGATTTTCAAATCAAGGGATCGATGGCATCTGTTTGATTAAAAATGAATAAGTTGAATAGACTTGGGGGTACAATCGATGACAACTTGATTGGTCGAGGACCAGCTCATGTTTAAAATGACGTCTGAGCTGGAAGGATGAATTCTAGGATCTGATTGAGGATTGCGAACATCCGCAACATATTGAATCAACAGACTCAAAATGATAATGACAAGGTATGCCATTAAGATTACGAGACTTATGAGGTTAACCATAATGCAAGCAAGCAAGAATTTCAAAAGCAATAGGCTGCTCAGGATTTCCGGAAGATCGGGTAGTATTTGAATGTATTTTTGTGAAACACATGAACGGCTAGGGATGAGGGGATACTCGGCAAGTGCGAGGAATTACCCGTTCGGGTATTCAGGTGACAAAGAACAGCAAGGCAGTAAGCTCAAAGGATTATCAAAACAACGACGAGTGTTTTGGGGTATCTTGTAATAACAAGACAAACTAGGGATGAATGTAAGAATAACAACTGCAAGTAGTTACCCATAAGGGTTGACGGTGGAAGGGAATTGCAAACGCGATGAACACAAGTTCTCGGGTTAACAACGGAGAGTATCTTTAGGGTCTTCACGTGCAGCAGACGATCATCAGTAATAAGAGGCTCTCCGGGTGAAAGTGATAACGAGATCCTAATGTTAGATTTAGTAAAATTCATTTAACTCGAATAGAAGAGAGATCAGAGTCCCAGAGTCTAGGATGAGGAATAAAAGATCCTACTACCACCCAATGGCAACGTGTGCCCGTAAGACACACAGCCATGTTAGTAAAAGTTTTTCAATGTCTAGACTCGACTTCGGCCAAGGAGTTGGAAAGGGGGATTCCTCTGAGCAAATGGCTCGATACCAACTTGTGACGCCCCGATTCAATCAGACACTAATCATGCACGCAAACGTGTACGATCAAGATCAGGGACTCACGGGAAGATATCACAACACAACTCTAAAACATAAATAAGTCATACAAGCATCATAATACAAGCCAGGGGCCTCGAGGGCTCGAATACAAGTGATCGATCATAGACGAGTCAGCGGAAGCAACAACATCTGAGTACAGACATAAGTTAAACAAGCTGCCATAAGGCAAGCACAAACTGGGATACAGATCGAAAGAGGCGCAGGCCTCCTGCCTGGGATCCTCCTAACTACTCACAGTCGTCGCCGGGCTGCACGTAGTAGTAGGCACCTCCGGTGTAGTAGGAGTCGTCGTCGACGGTGGCGTTTGGTTCCTGGGCTCCATCGTCTGGTCGCAGCAATCGGGTAAATAATAGGGGGAAAGGGGGAACAAGGCAACCGTGAGTACTCATCCAAAGTACTCGCAAGCAAGGAGCTACACTACATATGCATGGATATATGTGTAAAGGGCCATATCAGTGGACTGAACTGCAGAATGCCAGAATAAGTGGGGGATAGCTAATCCTGTCGAAGACTACGCTTCTGGAAGCCTCCGTCTTGCAGCATGTAGAAGAGAGTAGACTGAAGTCCTCCAAGTAGCATCGCATAGCATAATCCTACCCGGCGATCCTCTCCTCGTAGCCTGTTAGAGAGCGACCACCGAGTTGTATCCGCACTTGGAAGGGTGTGTTTTATTAAGTATCCGGTTCTAGTTGTCATAAGGTCAAGGTACAACTCCAAGTCGCCCTCATCAAGATCACAGCTATTCGAATAGATTAACTTCCTTGCAAGGGTGCACCACATAACCCAACACGCTTGATCCCATTTGGCGGACACACTTTCTGGGTCATGCCCGCCGCGGAAGATCAACACGCCGCAGCCCCACCTAGGCCAACAGAGAGGTCAAGACGCTGGTCTAAACCTAAGCGACAGGGGTCCGGGCCCATCGCCTTAGCACACCTGCATGCTGCGAACGGCCGGAAGCAGAACCTAGCCTAGCGAGCGTTCCGGTCCAATCCGATGCAGCGCTCGATCGTTGGCGTCCACGAAGGCTTCGGCTGATACCACGACGCCGAGTGCCATAACTTTCCCACGTAGTTGGTTAGTGCGTATAGACCAAATGGCCAGACTCAGATCAAATACGAAGATCTCGTTAAGCGTGTTAAGTATCCGCGAACGCCGACCAGGGCCAGGCCCACCTCTCTCCTAGGCGGTCTCAACCTGCCCTGTCGCTCATACAAAGATCCACACAGAGGGCCGTCGGGACAAAGGTCCTTTCAGCCCCCAATCCGTGAATCACTCGCGGGTGCTCCTCGAGCCGACCCGACTTTACTCACCACATGTATCATGTATAAAGTATATAGTATATACCCGTGATCACCTCCTGAGTGATCACGGCCCGATAGTATAGCATGGTAGACGGACAAGAAGGTAGGGCCACAGATGGAATACTAGCATCCTATACTAAGCAGTAGGATAAAGGTGTAAGGGTAACAAATCAGTAGCAACAATGACAGGCTATGCAAAGAGAATAGGATTAACAGAAGCAAGAACATGCTACACTACTCTAATGCAAGCAATAGAGAGTAGAATAGGCGATATCTGGTGATCAACGGGGCTTACTGGTTGCTCTGGCAAGAGAGAGGGTCGCCAACTCCGTAGTCGAACCGGGCAAAGAAAGAACGCCGGTCTCGTAGTCTACCAAAGAGAAGAGGGGGAAGAAACATTGAATACCATGCAAACAGATGCCTATCGATGCATGACATGACAAGTAACTATGCTAGGGGTGCCCAACCGCGGTAGTAGGTGATACCGACGAATGGGGAAAACATCCGGGAAAGTATTCCGGTGTTTCGCTTTTAGATGATGAACCGGAGGGGAAAGTTGCGGGTTCGGTATGCTAGGGGTGTGTGGCAGACGAACGGGCTGCGTATCCGGATTCGTCTCGTCGTTCTGAGCAACTTTCATGTAGAAAGTATTTTCATCCGAGTTACGGATTAAAAGATATTATTTTCTAAAGATTAAATCATTTTCTGATTTTAATTATTTATTTAAATCCAACATTATCCAAAACAGTGAATGATGACGCATGCATGACATCAGAGTGATGTCAGTAGGTCAACTGGTCGGTTGAGCAGTCAAACCAGACAGGTGGGTCTAGTGGGACCCACATGTCATTGTCAGGGGCATTAACAGAGTTTCAAAACTAACTAAATGGGTTAATTAGGGTGTGGGTCCCAGCAGTCAGTGAGAGCTTAAGGTTTCAATTAACTAATTTAATTAATTAGCAATTTATCTATTTGTTTTTATTTGTTTATGGCGTGGGGCCCGCATGTCAGTGGATGTAGCTGCCACGTCAGCGGAGTTGACCTTGGTCAACGTGACCAGCTGGGGCCCCTAGGCCCATAGGCAGTGACCCAGGGGTGGACCCCATGCATGCCACGTCAGCCGGCCGACGTTTAGACGCCGGCGAGTCCGTTTTCGCGGCGGCGCGGCTCGGGAGAGTGGCGGGTTTCCGCGGTGGGGGTCCGTTCGCCGTGTTTTTGGTCGCGTTCGAAAGCTGGAGCCCGGCCGCATCAAGGGGGGGTGGTGGCGACACCGGGGACGCGCCGGAGCGGCGTCAGCGAGCAGAGAGGCGGACGCCGGAGTTCGGCCGTGAGACGAAGAAGGCGACGCAGCGCGCTTCGGGGCTAACGGGAAGGCTAAGGGGGAGCTGCGCGACGCGCTGAGCACAAAGGGCTCGGCCCCGTGACCATTTGGTCACCGGAAGGGCGCCGGCGACAAGCGGGCGGCGCGGCGCAATGGAACTTCGAGGAGAGTGGAGCTGGGCGAGCTAAGCGAAGAAACGGAGAGGTTGGGGAGGGTCTCACGGGCGTGGTGAGTGTAACCGACACGGGCCCTTGACCATTTGGTCACTGGAGACTCGTCGGCGACGAGATCCGCGGCGGGGCGCTCGGGTGCTTCGGCGGCAGCTAGCTAGGGCGCACGAGAGAGAGAGAGAGAGAGAGAGAGAGAGAGAGGAGGGAGCAGGGGCTCACCGAGCGGCGCACACGGTGGCCCTTGGGGTTTAGTAGCTGCAGGGACGCGGCCGGAGTCGGTGAAGGATGGCGGCGGAGTTTGTCGGAGCAGAGGAAGAAGATGGCGGCGTCGGGGCGTTGCGGTGGCTCCGGTCTCCAACGGGATGCACCAGTCGAAGCAGCGGACGACGGCGGCCCTTGGAGACACCGTGGGGCGGCGAGGAGGGCACGGTGGCCGTGGCTAGGCCGGAGCCATGGCGGCGGTGGCGCTCGGTTACGGAGGGTAACGAGGGGGGAAGCGCGGTGGATCTAAGGGGGGAGGCACGGGGACCGAGGGGAGAGTGGGGTGAGTGGGAGGAGAGACCGAGGGGGCGCGGCATGGCGACCTTATCCCCTCGTCGTCACCGGCGAGAGGGTGTGGCGGGGACGCGCCCCTGTTCCGACACGGGTCGGGGGAACAGGGAAGGGAGGCGGCAGGTTCGGCCGGATGGGCCAGGTGGGTTAGCTGGGCCAGATGGCCCAGGGGGGTTTGGGGGGGGGGGGGTTTCCCGGCTAGGCCGGTCGGTTGGGTTAGCTGGGCCAGTTGGCCCAGGGGGGTTTGGGGGGGGTTTACTTTCTCTTTCTTTCTTTCTTTTCTTTATTTTTTTATTTTCTATTTTATTTTATTTTAAAGTATTTAGTCTTTTTCTAAAAATGTGTTTACTTCACCATAATTACCGATGCAATATTTGGCAACCCCTGAACATTTTAGTTTTAATATTTGAAAACTTCTATTGTTTACTTGATTTTGAGTTTGAATTTGAATCGGTCTTTGAACTAACGAGAGATTAGCAACAGTAACCGAGGTGACGTGCATCATTAGCGTAGGTTTACTGTAGCATAATTATCCGGGCGTCACAAGGGGGAAGGGATCCTTAGGGCAGGCCTTGTTAAGGTCTTTGAAATCGACGCACATGAGCCAGGATTTAACCTTCTTTGGTAGCCAGTCCAGGTGTTTTATTTCTCGGATGAATCCGGCCTCAGTTAACTTGGCTAGCTCCTCCCCCATAGCTTGTCGTTTGGGTTTAGAAAAGCGTCGTAGTGTTTGCTTGACCGGCTTAAATCCCTTCAATATATTGAGGCTGTGTTCGGCCATCCTGTGTGGGATTCCTGGCATATCAGAAGGGTGCCAGGCGAATATGTCCAAGTTCTCACGCAGGAACGCTCGTAGTGCGGCGTCGACCGTTGGGTCCAGCTGAGCCCCGATGGAAGCTGTCTTCTTGGGGTCCGTCGGGTGGACTTGAAATTTGACTATTTCGTCTGTTGGTTTGAAGGAGGTGGATTTGGACCGCTTATCAAGGATTACGTCGTCCCTATCCACCGTCGAGCGTAGTGCGGTTAACTCTTCGGCCGCGAGGGATTCGGATAGTGCCTCAAGGGCCAGGGATGCGGTTTTGTTTTCGGCGCTGAGTGCTATGTCCGGATCACTGGTGAGAGTGATAATACCGTTGGGCCCGGGCATCTTGAGTTCCATATACCCGCAATGAGGTATAGCTTGGAAGTGCATGGATGCGTCTCGCCCCAACAGGGCGTGATATCCACTGTTGAAAGGGGCCACCTGGAAGGTTATCTCTTTGGACCGATAGTTCTCCGGCGTGTCGAATACCACATCGAGTGTGATTTTCCCCGCGCATCGCGCCTCCCGGATGGGAATGATCCCTCGGAAGGTCGTATTGCTTTGCTCAATGCGGCTCCTGTCTATTTCCATTTTATTGAGTGTGTCCTCGTAGATGAGGTTTAGCCCACTGCTGCCATCCATGAGCACCTTAGTGAGCCGAAAGCCATCCATAATTGGATTTAGGACCAAGGCGGCTGGTGCCTGGACTGACCGGAATCTTGGTCCGTCACTGGCATTGAAGGTTATGGCCGTGTCGTTCCAGGGGTTTATTGCTGCGACTTGGCAGACTTCGGCGAGGTCGCGGTGTGCCCTCTTGCGCCGATTGTTTGAGGCAAAAGTCTCTCGAAGACCATCAATACTCTGAGGTCGTCGTCCTCCGGGGGGCGTTGCTCTGAGGTGTCTTTGGTGAGGATATCCTCGCCGCTCTTGGCCACCTGCCGGAGTATCCAACATGCTCTAAGGCCTTGGGTTGGTATGGTATCCGGTGTTGTGTGTATTGTGCATGGCCTATAGAGCCATCCCTCTAGAACAGTTCCGCGTCCAGTAATGATCTTAGTTTTCTTAACTATGGGGTCGGGTGCCCCGTGAGGGTGCATCCTTTTTTCCCGCCAGAGGGTTTGAGTGAATGCTAGTGGTTCCCAGCAAGCTGTCTGAGTTTTCCAAGCGCTTTCCATTGCGCAGTACTTCTGTACTATCGTCGCCAAGCCAACGAAGTGTAATACGTGACGGTGGTTGACGGCGTTGAGGATTCCTTCGTCTGTGCAATTATTGAAGAATACTGAGATCGGGTCTTCATCGCGGCAATCTTCAATCTTGTCTTTGACAAGGAGGAATCTAGCCCAAAAGTGATGGACTATTTCCTGAGACTGTTGTCGTACATACATGAGGTCGCACATATCCGGAGGACCGGAATTGCTTGGCGAATATTGCTTGTGGTGGGTGGGTGGCTTTAAATCCGAACCCTGACCCGATGTGGAGTCAGGAGTCTAGAAAACTACTGAACTTATTAGTCCGGGCTCCGGGATGTCAGATGATTTTCCAGGCTCCGCGCTCGGCTCGAAGTTCGAGGGGCTGGGAGTGTCATCCCGCAAACGGGTATCCGGTTCTTGGAACTCAGAAACCCAAACATAGATCGTTTTCAATATAGGGGAAGAGTTGTTGTTTTGCTCCTCTACGACCGCTATCTGATGGGTGACCGGCAGAGATTTAATTTCTCTCTGATTGGGTTTAAGCCCAATTCGGTCATAGTCTGTAGTGACTCCCATGGCGGGGATGTGATCCAAAAGTTCGTTTAAGGACGACAACTCCGTAGGATCCATCCGTTTGGAGTATTCGGAGTCCACACGGAGATGATTTTCGATGACCTGAGAGGTCATCATTGGCTTAACGGTCGAACGGGCGGCCATGGTAAAGCCGCCCAGCCGGAGGGTTTGGCCTGAGGCCAGGGCTCCTCCGAAGGTGATATTGTCTTTGATAACAAGGCGAGCCATCGACCCTGCCTTTGACGTCACAGTGGAACTCTCAATGAAAGCACCAATGTCGGTGTCAAAACCGACGGATCTCGGGTAGGGGGTTCTGAACTGTGTGTCTAAGATCAATGGTAATAGGAGACGGGGACACGATGTTTACCCAGGTTCGGGCCCTCTTAATGGAGGTAATACCCTACTTCCTGCTTGATTGATCTTGATGAATATGAGGATTACAAGAGTTGATCTACCACGAGGTCGTAATGGCTAAACCCTAGAAGTCTAGCCTGTATAATTTATCATTGCCTCTACGGACTAAACCCTCCGGTTTATATAGACATTGGAGGGGCCTAGGGTTGTACAAAGTCAATTTACAGGGGAAGGAATCTTCATATCCGAACGCCAAGCTTGCCATCCACGCAAAGGAGAGTCCCATCCGGACACGGGAGGAATTCTTCTATCTTGTATCTTCATGGCCCATCAGTCCGGCACATATCACACAGACCGGACGCCCGAGGACCCCTCAATCCAGGACTCCCTCAGTAGGTCTGTCACCTAGCGGTGCATCAAGGACATAATTATTCTGTGCAGCAATGAGGATAATCCTCAAGTTATGGACCCAGTCCATGTAGTTTCTACCATTATGTTTCAACTTAGCATTCTCTAGGAACGCATTAAAATTCAAGGAAACAGTAGCACAGGCCATTGATCTACAACATAGATATGCAAAAACTATTAAGACTAAATAATGATAAATTTTAGTTCAAATAATCAAATTACTAATGATATCCACTTAAATCAACATCCCTCAAGTTGCCTAAGTGATACATGATCCAAATCAACTAACCCATGTCCGATCATCATGTGAGATGAGGTAGTCTTCAATGGTGAACATCTCTATGTTGATCATATCTACTATATGACTCAGGTTCGACCTTTCGGTCTCTAGTGTTCCGAGACCATGTCTGTACATGCTAGGCTCGTCAAGTTTAACCCAAGTATTTTGCATGTGCAAAACTGGCTTACATCAGTTGTATGTGAATGTAGAGTCTATCACACCCGATCACCAAAGGTGCTTCGAAACGACGAACTTTAGCAACGGTGCATACTCGGGGAGAACACTTTTATCTTGAAATTAAATGGACGTATCATCTTACAATGCTACTGTCGTTCTAAGAAAAATAAGATGCATAAAGGATAAACATCACATGCAATAAAAATATGTGACATGATATGGCCATCATCATCTTGTGCTTTTGATCTCCATCTCCAAAGCATCGGCATGATCTCCATCGTCACCGGCACGACACCTTGATCTCCATCATTGCGTCGGGGTCATCTCACCAACTATTGCTTCTACAACTATTGCTAACACATAGCGTTAAAGTAAAGCAATTACATGGCGCTTAAGTGATTGACACGCAGGTCATACAATAATAAAAGACAACCCTAAGGCTCCTACTGGTTGTCGTACTCATCGACATGCAAGTCGTGAACTTATTACAAAACATGATCATCTCATACATCAACATATATCACATTACATCTTGACCATATCACATCACAACATGCCCTGCAAAAACAAGTTAGACATCCTCTACTTTGTTGTTGCAAGTTTTACGTGGCTGGTACGGGCAACTAGCAAGAACCGTTCTTACCTACGCAAAACCACAATGGTGATTATCAAGTTGCTATTTAACCTTCTACAAGGACCGTCATAGTCAAATCCGATTCAACTAAAGTAGGAGAAACAGACACCCGCCAGCCACCTTTATGCAAAACAAGTTGCATGTCAGTCGGTGGAACCGATCTCATGTGCGTGGACATGTAAGGTTGGTCCGGGCCGCTTCATCCCACAATGCCGCCGAATCAAAATAAGACATTGGTGGGAAGCAATATGAACCTCACCCCCACAACTCTTTTGTGTTCTACTCGTGCATATCATCTATGCCTAGACCTGGCTCATGATGCCACTGTTGGGGAACGTTGCATGGAAAACAACAAATTTCTACGCACACGCAAGATCTATCCATGGAGATGCATAGCTACGAGAGGGGGAGATCATCGACATACCCTTGTAGATCGCTAAGCGGAAGCGTTTATCAACGCGGTTGATGTAGTCGTACACCTTCACGATCCGTCCCGATCAAGTACCAAAGGTAAGGCACCTCCGCTTTCAGCACACGTTCAGCTCGATGACGTCCTCGCCTTCTCGATCCAGAAAGAGAGGCAAAGTAGTAGATTAGTTCCGGCAGCATGACGGTGTGGTGACGGTGGTGCTGAAACTATCCGCAGGGCTTCGCCAAGCACAACGTACATGGACGGAGGAGGAGCTAGAACTAGAAGGAAAGGGGGCGCCGCACACGGCTTGGGATCGTGGTGTGTGTTGCCCTCTCCCTCCTCACATATATATAGGTGGAGGGGGGAGGAGGCAACCCTTGGGGAACCCCCAAGGAGGCCAGTGGCCTCCCTGGGCTCCTGCCCTGGCCGCCCCCTTCCTTCTTACGCGCGGTGGGGGGGGGCAGGAGGGGAGCCCCCCTTTCCTTTACCTGCATGTGGAAGAGAAGGAAAGAGGGGGCTGGCCCTCTCCCTTCCTTCCCTATGGCTGGCGCCATGAGGTGGGGCGCACCAGCCCCATGTGGGCTGGTGTGCTCTCCCTCGTTAGCCCGTTTGGCCCAATATTCTCCCGTGGCCTCCCGGAACCCCTTCCGGTGATCCGATAAATACCCGGTGCATTATGAAACCTTTCCAGAGACCAAATACTATCATCCTATATATCAATCTTTACCTCCGGACCATTCCGGAGCTTCTCGTCATGTCCGTGATCTCATCCGGGACTCCAAATAACACTCAGTCACCAAGTCACATAACTCATATAATACTATATCTTCAATGAACGTTAAGCGTGCGGACACTACGGGTTTGAGAATGATGTAGGCATGACGAGACGCTTCTCCAGTCAATAACCAATAGCAGGACTTGGATGCCCATATTGTTTCCTACATATTCTACGAAGATCTTTATCGGGCGAACCTTTATGACAACATACGTAGTTCCCTTTGTCTGTGGGTATGTTACTTGCCCGAGATTCGATCGTCGGTATCTCCATACCTAGTTCAATCTCATTACCGGAAAGTCTCTTTACTCGTTCCGTAATACATCATCTCGTACCTTAGTCACTTTGCTTGCAAGCTTCTTGTGATGTTGTATTACCGAGAGGGCCCAGAGATACCTCTCCGTCACACAGAGTGACAAATCCCAATCTCAATCCATGCTAACTCAACAAACACCTTCGAAGATACCTGTAGAGCATCTTTATGATCACCCAGTTACGTTGTGATGTTTGATAGCACACAAGGTATTCTTCCGGTATCCGGGAGTTGCATGATCTCATGGTCGAAGGAATATGTATTTGACATTAAGAAAGCAGTAGCAATAAACTGAACGATCATATGCTATGCTAACGGATGGGTCTTGTCCATCACATCATTCTCCTAATGATGTGATCCCATTATCAAGTGACAACACATGTCTATGGTTAGGAAACGTTAACCATCTTTTGATCAACGAGCTAGTCTAGTAGAGGCTTACTAGGGATACGGTATTTGTTTATGTATCCACACATGTATTTAAGTTTTCAGTCAATACAATTCTAGCATGAATAATAAACATTTATCATGATTAAGGAAATATAATCATAACCACTTTGTTATTGCCTCTCGGGCATATTTCCAACGCATACGTGCTTGGCCTAAGAGTTGGAGTCAATGTCTCTTGCTTGTGGAATTTAGTACAATCCAAGCTACCATTCGATGCTCAACACCTCTCCATTTTCCGCCCTCTATGACCACGACCCTAGGCATCGGGAAATTGAGGCGACATCCACATTGACCCTTCACTCAAGGAATGGCTCAAGGAACACAAGCCGATGCAACAAATTCTCACAAAACACCTCCACTGAGCTTGCCACATCATGAAGGTGCAAGTAGACAAGCGGTGCACGTAACGTACCTTTGTCCATGGAGACTCCATCTTCGTCAAGTTGCAGCTTTATCCAAACCTCGGTTGAGAAGCGCTCCAATCACAAGTTCTCGTTCCGTTACTTCGGCCCCGTCAAGATCCTCTACACCGTCAATCTAGTCACTTATGGTATTCGCAAAAAAATCTAGTCACTTATGAACTCGAGCTCTCCGACAACTCCAAGGTGCACCCAGTGTTCCAAGTCTCGCAACTGCGCAAGGCCCTCGCCCTGGGAACTACTCCTGCCACGGATCTCCTCGTACCAACCACTGAACCCATGATTTCAGTCGAGATCCTCAATAGCAGATGGTGCCACACTCCTTCCGGCAGGCACGAGCAACTCCTCGTACGGTGGCCCGACTCATATGTCCTCGATGCCACCTGGGAAGACGCTGCCAGCATCCGCGAGTGCTACCCGGCGCTCCTAGCTTGGGGACAAGCCAATTCTCAAGGAGGAGGGGATGTCGGCAGCACTAGACACTACCATGGCAACGAAAGCGACTGAATGAGCAACAAGAAGCGCTACCATGGCAGGATCCCACACACGGGGACCAACCACCGAGAAGGGTGTGTCATCGCAAAGCCAGCCCAAATCGTGCGACCTAACATGCGATACATTGGCCCTAACTGGGTTAATCACACTACGACTCGACCCGGCACATCATCCACAGCTATATAAGGGAGAGGCCACAAAGGGATGGCCATTCAGTAGATCATGAAGGGCACGGCGGCGACATTTCGCTTTTGTTTCCTTCTTTCTTCCTTCCCAATAACAAACCGCCCTCTAGATAATCGGTATGAACTAGTGAGTGTATCTCGGAGTGAGTAAATCAATCGGGAACCTAATAGGAGATATCACCGAAATCTTGAAAATAACACCTTGAGGCAAATCTTGGGGCGGTGACTGGGAGACCCCGTTGCTTGCTTACATATCTTCATGGCTTAAAAATGGACCACCTTCGGAAAAAGAGTACTTTTTTCTTTTCTTTTTTTTGCGGGTGGGAAAAGGAGTACCTTTCTAGCTCAAGATGCGTAGATCTCGTTAACTTGTAGTAGGATTGCAACAATTTTGTGCTAAGCACACCTGCACAAAGTAGACGCCTCTTAACAACCACGCGCGTCACCACTGGCCAAAAGAAGAAGCGAGTTCAGCTACTATAGAGCGGCACAACTGAGTGGTACGGACGGAAGTGCCATCGAAAACAGCAAATTCAAATCCTGCCCGCAATAGCCAAACGCCCAGGATAAGGCAGACACACATCAGCTCGGCTGATACGTTGAGCTCCTGCCCATATAATTCCACGACGAGGGGCGCGGACGCGTGCGCCGATCGAGGAAACATGGACAGGACATGGATGGAGCCGTACCCCGTACGTGTGTGCATCATCGCCTGGCCCGGCGCGAGCACCGCACCGGAGGCGTGGGCGGCACGGGCGCTGCGGTTTGTTACGGGGTCGGTCGATGGCCTGGCCGCCGCATGACCGCACCGGCAGCGCGCACGCCGGGCATGGACGTGGTACCTCGAGCGGGATGGATAGATAGATGGAAAGACATCTCTCCTGGCATGGCCGAGTCAAAGAGGAGTCGCGCTCACACACACACACACCGAGTCGTACGTGTTGGGATTGGCTGGCTGCAGCTGCATGCCAGCGGAAACGGCCGGCCGTACATACCGACGCGAGCGAGCGATGCTGTTTTGGATGCTGCAATCATACGGACAACGGCTGATCGGTGCCGTTTTGTGCCCAAACGCTTGCATGCATCACTCGATCGGTTGGATGGCCAATCGCACCACGATGCACGTGGTTGTATTGGAGTACTACCAGCAAAAAAGCCCGTACGTTGTAACGAAAGAGAAAAATGACACACGCTCTTTTTTTTCGAGAAAACTTCTAATCTATTCATCTTCAATCATGACAGTACAACGAACACCAAAAATAATAAAAATTACATCCAGATTCATAGATCACCTAGCGACGACTACAAGCACTGAAGCGAGCCGAAGGCGCGCCGCCATGATCGCCCCTCCCACGCCGGAGCCGGGCAAAAGTTGTTGTAGTAGACAGTCGGAAAGTCGTCGTGCTAAGGCCCCACAGGACCAGCACACCAGAACAGCAACCTCCGCTGACGAAGTGTAGCGTAGATCGGAAGGATCCAACCTGAAAACAGACGAATGTAGATGAACGGCAACCAGATCCGAGCAGATCCACCAAAGATAGATCCGCTAGAGACACACCTCCATACGCCCACCGACGATGCTAGACGCATCACTTGGACGGGGGCTAGACGGGGAGGACATTATTCCATCTTCAGGGAGCCGCCACCGTCTCGCCTTCCTGAGCAGGACACAAACCCTAACAAAACTCAAAGAACCATCTAAAAACGGAGCCCTCCCGTCGGCAAGGGCCGGGATCCACCACGCCCCCATGGCCCTAAGGCCACGGGAGACGAGGCGGACCGGCGTCAACGCCGGCAGGAGGCAGAGAAACCCTAATCTTTCTTGGGGAGGAGGACAGGAGGAGGCAAATGACACACGCTCTTGACACAATAACCGTCACTCAAGACCATAATAGATCCACGTCCTTTAGTTTAACGGGGTATCATATTTGTTTTGCCACCTATCCTCCTTCTCACCCTCGTCAAACCAAAAAATATATTAGCAATTGTAAAAAATGTTTAATATTTTTTTTAAAGGTTGAAAATCTGAACCTTTTTGAAAATAAACTTGACCTATTATTGTACCCATATAAAAAATATCGTCAACGGAAAACTTCCAGGGAAAATATTTTTTTAGGACAAAAACCGTAAATAGTAACTTGTACTCCCTCGGTTTCATAATGTAGTGCATGTAGATTTTTTTTGAAAAGTCAAACATCACAAACTTTGAACAAGTTTGTGAAAAAAATAATATTTACATCTTACATCTTGAATGCCAAACATATGTCATTAGATCCATGATAACATGTAGTTTCATATTTTATACATTTGAAGTTCTCTATGAACTTAGTCAAAGTTTGACTTATCAAAAAATCTATGCGCACTACATTAGAGAACGGAGGGAGTATATAGTGTTGAATTTACTTTTTTTCGCCCACAATAACAGACTTATTCCTCGGTGAATTTTTTAACACGAGTGCACCACTTGGTCATGTTTGTTGCCAAAAAGTTTCATGATCTTTTGACCTTTTTTGCAGTTACTATTTAAAAATCAAAATCCGTTGCACTGGCACCCAAGAGCCAAACATCTACCTCCAATCCTAGGAGGACTATTTAGAAACCGGAAATCACATAGAGTGAATGTTTTCTGGAGTGGTTTTTTGAGAGAACATTGCGTGATGCGTCCGATCCCATGTGCGAATCTCAAAGCGGTGACATGTGGCAATTCCCGTTGGCACACCATTCACTCTCTCATGCACCCTCCCGAGAGAACGGTGCAAGCGTTCCCTCCCACACACCACCCCGAGAGAACGATGCAAGCGTTCCCTCCCACGCACCATCCCCAAGTGAACAACCCGTGTTTAGCACGATATTCTCATATGATGTAGCATGACAATTACTGGAAGCATGTATGCCATCTTCTTTGCGTAGCATGGCTATTCGCCCTGCTGCATCATGGCAAATCCTAGATATGTGGGCAACTTCTCCTTTTTCTTCAACATGGCAAATCCCTCAAATGCATGGCAATTTTCTGTGTTGTAGTACAATAATTTTTTTCTGCTATAGCACTGCAATTATTTCTTCTCAGCATGACTAATCTCTCTGTTATAACATGACCGCTATCTCTGTTATAGCATGAAAATTGCTGAACTGTTCCCTAGGAGAGGTTTTTTGAGGCAACACTCTATGGTGGCACCGTTCGCTCGAATGAGACACCCTAGAGCAAACAATCGTTTGCACCATGAATACAAAGGGAGGGGGTGTTTTCTCCCTATTAGGAGGGCTTTCTTGTCGCTGAATGAACTTTAGCTTTTCTAAATGAAAAACATGTGGAATGTTTATGAGCAGGGCCTTCTTCCCTCAACTGCAGGGGTAGGAGGCGAGCAGGTGCTAGGTTTGCTAACCGTCTTCCCTCGAGCATGTGACTTAGCTTCACTAGCTTCCATACGAGTGTCTTTGGATACTTCTAGTTAACTACAGTTTGGAGCTCTAAAGGCTGCCTAATGCTAGTGTTAAATCATTACAGATGCAATCTTAGAACTACAAAGAACTCAAGTTTTCAACTTGCAAGAGGAATTGTTGGCAACTAAAATGAGAAAACTCTCACAGCTACAAAGTGATGATAGGAGCATTATATTTCATACCAGTTGAGCTTCAACTAATCATCCTCATGGATGAACTGGTACCCATGGAACGACTCCATCTTATCCTCAGTTAGTCCATGTACACTACTGCAGGATGCTGCTAACGCGAAGCTACGATCAGAGACCCTTCGAGAAACTGTGTGCGATTCCCTAATCGCAAACGGTGCTGTATGAAAACCGTCAGAAATGTGTAAAACATTTGCGATGATGGATGCATCAAACACGGTTCAGGTTTTAGTTGCAAGTGCGATGAAGGTTATACGGTTCAATTTAGTGAACTGTTTGCGATGAGGAGGAACAAAAGAAACGGGCAGCCAGATGGAGGCGTGTGCGATACACAACATACGGTTCACTCGGATGAACTATTTGTGATTAGGCAACACAAAAGAAACGGTCAGCCAGATCAAAGGTGTGTGCGATATACGGCATGCGGTTCACTCGGATGAAATGTTTGCGTTGAGACATGAGAACAGAAACGGTTCAACTTAACAAGATGTGTGTGATACGTGGCAAACATGCCTGTAATCAGAAATGTGTCTAAAAACCGATAAGAACACAGACGGTTGCTGCTAATAAGACGTGTGTTGTGCGATGGGATTGCATATAGAACAACAACATATATATATATACACACACTTATAAGGACATGCTTGCATAACCAAATTAAGCATCCACTTACATAGGTGACCACTACAACCATGGCATTTGCACACACCAAAGTAAACTATTACATGCATAATTACATAGGTGGCTACTACACACATGACATTTCCACACACATCAATAAAGTAAACTATATATTACATGCATGATTAACTAGCATAAACGATCATTTGATCATCATCTACTTCTTGTGACGCTTGCTCTTCTTGTGGCTCGATCCGGACTCGTCGATTTGGGTAATGAGGCACTTCCTCATGTCAACGATCCTCCTGTGCATCTCGTAGCATGTGTACACGCTCTTGGCCGCGAACCTGAGGTGAGGTTCATCCAGTTGCCGCATCCAGGCCTTGTGCCAGGATACGGGACTTGTTCTCTAGGCATCCTGCTTCATCTTTTCGTAGTAGGGGTCGATGATGGCCGAGGCGAGTTCGACCAGGGAGTTCTGCTTCGTGCTGCCCCAGACCCTGTAGTGGTCACGGATTTCGACAAGGTTCTTGCAGGCCAAGCCCGTAACACTGAGCTCTTTTACATCGTCTTTGGTATTCATCGTGGAGAACTTGTAGTCGGCCCTGTTGACAAACCTGTTGAAATGGTCGCAAGGCTCTGTGGCCATGCAGTAGTAGTAGATGAGGACATAATGGCGCACACACAACTGGGCGACGACAACCTTCTGATCTATGCTGGGACGACCGGCGGTGTACTGGAGGTCGATGCCGACCACCTTGTACTTGTCTCCAGCAAGCAACTGCTCAACGCTGTTGATGTAGTCGTCCACCACGGCCGGGTCGATGGTGTACACCACCGAGAGATCCGCCTCCTTGCGTGGGTCTCCACTCTATGCTCGCCGAACTCCATTGGAGCGCCGCCGGACATCCCCTCTCTATGTGTCGTCGTGGGTGTGCTTGTTGTGGTGTGGGGCGCGATCGAAAGGTTGAAGAGATTAAGGTTATAATGGCCGCGGGAATTAAAGGGGAAGCCGGACGGCCAGGAATATTGCCAGGCCCTGATGGCAGTTCTAATTTGCAGCGCATAACTCCATCGTGCCGCACGTAAATGCATCGTGTGGCAACGCACGCGGCGCAACCGCATGCATATGAGGGCCCCGACGTGATCGTGCGCACGCCCAACCGCTGGCAGAGCGTGCGTGAAGGGACGCGAGCAGAGCGCTGCGCGGTCACCTCAAGGAAAAGTTGTCCACAAACCGAGCGCGCCGACGGACGCGAGCAGAGCGCGCCAACGGACAGGACAGAGCACGCCGCGACGCCTAAAGGTGAGCACAGCGTGCTGCGGCGCCTAACGGCGAGCAGAGCTTGCCGAGGGACGCGAGCAGAGGACGACATAGTGATACGTGGCAAATAAGATGAACTGTGCGAGCGATGTCGGAGACATCAAGCATGAATCATATTAGAGTTGCGCGTGCGATACGTGGCAGACAGTTGATCCATCAGAGCTGTTTGTGATGGAATAAGCCGTGTGTGTTGCAGGCAAACGCCTGCTGGTGTATAACCTTAAATTTAACCAAAAAAGTGTTAATGCATGTTACAAAAATTGTATAGCTGGAAACTATGTTCAAATATGACTCCAACGATATAATCTTTGGCGACATGCATTCGAATTTTATTAGTTAAATCCTACTTATAAACCAGGACGGGGTATAGTAGGTAATTAAATCGCAAACGTTTTTTATTAACTGTATGTGTGTGTGTCCTCTCGTCCTCCTCTCACACGTCTTATCAACCCGCTGCGCAGATGGCTTACAGCGCAAACTTGCGCAGCGCACGGGGGCATTCTTTTGGCCAAACGGTGGCGCCAATGAATCGTCAGTGAGCCCATTCCCGCGCAAGCTTCCCGCCCGACTCGGTGAAATCCCCCAAAATCCCAATGCTTACCGGCCTGCTATAAGAACCCTCACGGCCGGCGAGTCATGCGTCGCATTTTTTCCTCCCTCCCTATAGCTTATCTCGTCTGCTTCTCCCACAATCGCCAATGGCACCGGTCCATCGTGGTCGCTCAGCCACTCCGCCATCATCAGAGGACAGCTCCAGCTGGGAGGCTACACCACGGCGGCGGCGCAGTCCCCGGCGTAATGTAGTGTGCATGGCGTCCCTGTTGGGTGTGCGTGGAACACCCACCACACGCTTCGTCGCCGCTGCCGTCGGCAGCTGTTGCCGACCGCCGTTGCTGCCACACCACCGTCGAAAGCCAGGGCCATCTCCCGCTCCGTCGCCGCGGCCCGAAGGCGGGAGGTGGCCGTCGTGGCCGCCACCACATTGCTGGCCACCGTGGCCATCACCCGCTCCGCCACTGTGGCCCGAAGGCGGGAGGTGGTGGTCGTGGCCGCCACCCCATCGTCGGCCACCATTGATCACTTCCAAGAATGCCTTGAAGTCTCGTCTTCATGACTCTGGTGCTACTGATGTGAGTGACGATGAGCGTCTCCCGGCGGCTCCTCCTTCAGACTTTGGTTTTCCTTCGGGGCCTGAGTGGGCTGATTTCCTCGACGATGCTGGTGGTAGTGGAGCTCCTATTGTTGATGATGATGATGACCTTTGACTGTCTGTGCGTTCTCTCTGCCCCTTTTGGGTAGTTCTTGCCAAGGGGGAGAACTAGTACTAGCTATCTATGTTGAACCATTATGCTTTATGCCTTGAGTGGGTGTATGACTTTATATCTATGTGTTATGTTGTAATGATGGACCACTATGTCCTATGAACTATGTTCTATGAATGTTGAGATATTATGATATTATGGTGATATGCTTTTATGATGATGGTTTTTATCAAGTTTTCTTGATATTGTGCTCATATATTCTTGATGGTTGTCTCTGTGAGGGGGAGCTCTCCATATAATGTTGCAATAATTATGTTTGAGAGGGGGATCTCCTAAATAAATTTGTCTTAGAGAATAGAGCAACCTTTATTTCTTTTGTACTATGTGTATATTGTCATCAACTACCAAAAAGGGGGAGATTTAAAGTGCAATCATGCCCTTAATATTATTTTGATGTTGATGATAATATACTCATAGGAGACTAACAAAGTTTGTCAAGTATATCTCAGGTTTTAGTCCCCTCAGAATCAATTGTGTGTGTGGATTATATCTTCGGAAATATTTAACTTCATCAAGAACGAAGAAACAAGACTATATCTATGTTTATTCTTGAGTATAGGGATCCCGCACTATTAGGAGGGGAACATAGGGTCTTGTGAGAGTCTTGCTCAAAATCTATTTCAAAATCATTATCTATTTTTCATCTCTGTCGAACGACCAGTACTCACCGTATGTCCGGCTCCTCCTTGACAGAGCCAAAACATTGGACGTCCGGTATTCACCGGACGTTCGGCAATCTTTCATCAGAGCCAAAACATCGGATGTACGGTACCCTCCGGCCATCCGGTATATTCTATACAGTGGCAAAACATCGGACGTCCGGTCCCTGTCGGTTGTCCGTTGTCTGCCGAGCCCTAGGTCGACCGATATTCTTCGGTTGTCCGGTACTCTCTCCTCCGAGCCTAAACATCGGACGTCTGGGATCCTCCGGTCGTTCGGTATCTTCTATACCGTGCCAAAACATCGGACATCCGGTCCCTGTCGGACGTCCGGTGTCTACTGAGCCTTCGATCGTCCGTTGCACACCGGACGTCCGACGCTGCAGTGTTGTTTTGAGCTCCAACGGCCACTTATTGAGGCATACTATAAATATCTCCCTCCTATCCCGTGTGAGGGTTGACCACTCATTTAAAATATCCTCAAGAACACATTTCACTCTCTCTCTCTCACTCTTCCACACCAAATCTTAGATCCCTAAGGGATTTGAGAGCATTTGAGAGAAGTTGTCCACTCAAGTGATAGATCCACTCCTTCCCCTTATTTGCACCAAAGGAATTCATGATTTGAGAAAGTCTTGAGCTTTTTCCCATCGTTCTTGTTACTCTTGGAGGTTGGAGACTCCTAGGCGGTAGGAGTCTTTCGGAGAGGAATCGACCATTGTGATTACCCCCAGAAAAGTTTGTGAGGGTTTGGAGACCACCCCAAGGTCTACCACTAGTGGTTGAGAAATGCCTTCGTGGTGTTGTCTCAAAGAGAGAATAGGGTGAGCCTTCGTGGCGTTGGTGTGCCTTCGTGGTAACATCCACCTCTCTAAACAGTGACGTAGCTTCCCTCCAAGGAATTGAACATCGGCATACATCCTCGTCTCTCGGAGTTGCGGTTATTCCTAACCCTAACTCTCTACTTGCGGTTACTTGTCTCTTAGCACTTACTTATATCATATTGTGCTTGCTTACTCACATATTTGTGTTACTTGTTTATCTTGCTTAGCTCTTAGCATCATACTTGCAATTGTTAGGCTCAATTTCCTATTCCGCACTACTGCCTAAAATTGCTAAGTAATAATTAAAATTTGTAATTGTACCTATTCACCCCCCCCTCTAGGTCCACTCGATCCTTTCACCGCTGGCCTCTCTCCCCCCTCCTTTATATACGTGGGCAGGGGGCACCCCAAAGGCACATCAATTGTTCCCTTAGCCGTGTGCGGTGCCCTCCTCCACAGTTTACTCCTCCGGTCATAGCGTCGTAGTGCTTAGGCGAAGCCCTGCACGGATCACATCACCAACACCGACGCCATGCTGTCGTGCTGAAGAAACTCTCCCTCGACTGTCTACTGGATCAAAAGTTTGAGGGACGTCATCGAGCTGAACGTGTGCTGAACACGGAGGTGTCGTACGTTCGGTACATGGATCGGTTGGATCGTGAAGACATTCGACTACATCAACCGCGTTAACATAACGCTTCTGCTTTTGGTCAACGAGGGTACGTGGACACACTCTCCCCCTCTCGTTGCTATGCATCTCCTAGATAGATCATGCGTGATCGTAGGAATTTTTTTGAAATTGCATGCTACGTTCCCCAATAGATCCTGCATGTAATTATTATGAGAGAGGAAAATATGGTTGTAGAAATTTTCATGTTACTAAGTCACCTCTCTTTGTGTTGAAATTATTAATGCTTCCTTCTTCCTATTTGCATATGCTAGAAATTGCTTGTCTTGATAAATTGTTTTCCTATAAAATGCCTATGCATAGGAAGTATGTTATACTTAAATGTGTAGGTCACATGTTTTATAATGCCCTCTTTGTGCTTCAATTCTTGTCTTTTATGTGAGCATCATTAATATCCCAAGCCTATCTTAATGGCTATAAAGAAAGAGCTTGTTGGGAGACAACCCAACAGTTATCTTTTCTATTTTTTGGTGTGCACACAACTATGCTACTGTTATGGTTGTGTTTTTGTGTTTAAATTAGTGTTTGTGCCAAGTAAAGCCTTAGGGATGATTGGGATGACAGTTGATTTGATTATGTGAAAAAACAGAAACTTCTGCACCCAGTAACATAATTGTTTAAATTTACTATAACGTACTTTTGATCTGAATTATTTACACATGATTGATATACAAATTTTCCATGTTGTCCTAATTTTTCAAAACTTTTATAGTTCCAGAAGTATGAGCATAATTCGGGTTAGACTGTTCTGTTTTTGAGAGATTCTATTTTCGCTGCATTGTTTGCTTGTTTTGATGAATCTATGGATTATATTAGGGGGTATAAGCCATGGTTAAATTAGAATGCAGTAGGTATAATGCAATAATAAAATATGAACGGGTTTACAATAGTACCTAAAGTTGATAATTTGATTGTTATACTAACGGATCTCACGAGTTTTCTGTTGAGTTTTGTGTGCTGAAGTTTTCAAGTTTTGAGTGAGACCACGATGGATGAAGGAATACGGAGTGGCAAGAGCCTAAGCTTTGGGATGCCTGAGGCACCCCAAGGTAATATTCAAGGAACTCCCAAGCATCTAAGATTGGGGATGCCCCGGAAGGCATCCCCTCTTTCGTCTACCGATCATCGGTAACATTACTTGGAGCTATATTTTCATTTATCACAAGATATGAGTTTTGCTTGGAGCGTCGTGTATTATATGAGTCTTTGCTTTGTTTTATTTTTAGTTTGTCACAATCATCTTTGCTGGCACACATATTTGAGAGGGACATACATTTTTCGTGATTTACTAGAATACTCCATGTGCTTCACTTATATCTTTTGAGTTAGGCAGTTGCTCTAGTACTTCAGATAATTGAAGGAAATATGCCCTAGAGGCAATAATAAATTTGTTACTTATATTTCCTTATATCATGATAAATGTTTATTATTCATGCTAGAATTGTATTAACCGGAAACTTAGTACATGTGTGAATACATAGACAAACAGAGTGTCCCTAGTATGCCTCTACTTGACTAGCTCGTTAATCAAAGATGGTTAATTTTCCTCGCCATAGACATGTGTTGTCATTTGATAAACGGGATCACATCATTAGAGAATGATGTGATGGACAAGACCCATCCGTTAGCTAGCATAAATGATCATTTAGTTTTATTGCTATTGCTTTCTTCATGACTTATACATGTTCCTCTGACTATGATATTATGCAACTCCCGAACACCAGAGGAACACTTTGTGTGCTATCAAACATCACAAAATAATTGGGTGATTATAAAGATGCTCTACAGGTGTCTCCAATGGTGTTTGTTGAGTTGGCATAGATCAAGATTAGGATTTGTCACTCCAAGTATCGGAGAGGTATCTCTGGGCCCTCTCGGTAATGCACATCACTATAAGCCTTGCAAGCAATGTGACTAATGAGTTAGTTATGGGATGATGCATTACCGAACGAGTAAAGAGACTTGCCGGTAACGAGATTGAACTAGGTATGATGATACCGACGATAGAATCTCGGGCAAGTAACATACCGATGACAAAGGGAACAACGTATGTTGTTATGCGGTTTGACTGATAAAGATCTTCATAGAATATGTAGGAGCCAATATGAGCATCTAGGTTCCGCTGTTGGTTATTGACCGGAGATGTGTCTCGGTCATGTCTACATAGTTCTCGAACCCGTAGGGTCCGCACGCTTAACGTTCAATTATGATTTGTATTATGAGTTATGTGTTTTGATGACCGAAGTTTGTTCGGAGTCCCGGATGAGATCACGGACATTACGAGGAGTCTCGAAATGGTCGAGAGGTAAAGATTCATATATTGGAATGTTGCATTCAGACATCGGAATGGTTCCGAGTGATTCGGGCATTTTTCCGGAGTACCGAGAGGTTACCGGAAACCCCCGGGAGAAGTATTGGGCCTATTGGGCCTTATTGGAGGAGAGGAGAGAGGCCACGTGAGAGGGGCACCCCCCCCCCTTGCCCAAACCGAATTGGACTAGGGGAGGAGGCCGGCCCCCTCTTTCCTTCTCCCTCTCTTTCCTTTCCCCTTTTCCCTCTTCGGAGGAAGGAAGGAGGGGGCCCCGAATCCTACTTGGACTAGGAGTCCAAGTAGGACTCTGCTACCTCTTGAGCACTGCGTTGGATTTCCTTGAAGAGTAAAGGGTGATGCAGTACAGTAGTGTAAGTATTTCCCTCAGTTTTTGAGAACCAAGGTATCAATCCAGTAGGAGGCTACGCGCGAGTCCCTCGCAGACCAAGACAATACAATAATTCCTCGTAACCAACGCGATAAGGGGTTGTCAATCCCTTCACGGTCACTTACGAGAGTGAGATCTGATAGATATGATAGGATAATATTTTTGGTATTTTTGTGATAAAGATGCAAAGTAAAATAAAAGCAAAGTAAAAAGCAAAGGAAATAACTAAGTATTGGAAGATTAATATGATGAACATAGACCGGGGGCCATAGGTTTCACTAGTGGCTTCTCTCAAGAGCATAAGTATTTTACTTGGGTGAACGAATTACTGTTGAGCAATTGATAGAATTGAGCATAGTTATGAGAATATCTAGGTATGATCATGTATATAGGCATCACGTCCGAGACAAGTAGACCGACTCCTGCCTGCATCTACTACTATTACTCCACTCATCGACCGCTATTCAGCATGCATCTAGAACATTAAGTTCATGAAAACAGAGTATCGCCTTAAGCAAGATGACATGATGTAGAGGGATAAATTCATGCAATATGATAAAAACCCCATCTTGTTATCCTCGATGGAAACAATACAATACGTGCCTTGCTGCCCCTACTGTCATTGGGAAAGGGCACCGTAGGATTGAACCCAAAGCTACGCACTTCTCCCATTGCAAGAAAAACCAATCTAGTAGGCCAAACCAAACTGATAATTCGAAGAGACTTGCAAAGATAACCAATCATACATAAAAGAATTCAGAGAAGATTCAAATATTGTTCATAGATAATCTTGATCATAAACCCACAATTCATCGGTCTCAACAAACACAACGCAAAAAGAAGATTACATCGAATAGATCTCCACGAGAGAGGGGGAGAACATTGTATTGAGATCCAAAAAGAGAGAAGAATCCATCTAGCTACTAACTATGGACCTGAAGGTCTGAGGTAAACTACTCACACTTCGTCGGAGAGGCTATGGTGTTGATGTAGAAGCCCTCCGTGATGGGTCCCTCCTCTGGTGGAGCTTCGAAACAGGCCCCGAGAAGGGATCTCGTGGGTACAGAAGGTTGCGGCGGTAGAATTAGGTTTTTGGCTCAGATTCGATCGCTTGGGGTGCACGAGGTATATATAGGAGGAAGGAGTACGTCGGTGGAGCAACAGGGGGCCCACGAGGGTGGAGGGCGCGCCCCCCTACCTCATGCCTTCCTCCTTTCTTTCTTGACGCAGGGTCCAAGTCTCCTTGATCATGTTCGGTGAGAAAATCACGTTCCCGAAGGTTTCATTCCGTTTGGACTCCGTTTGATATTCCTTTTCTATGGAACTCTAAAATAGGCAAAAAACAGCAATTCTGGCTGGGCCTCCGGTTAATAGGTTAGTCCCAAAAATAATATAAAAGTGGATAATAAAGCCCAATAATGTCCAAAACAGTATATAATATAGCATGGAGCAATAAAAATTATAGATACGTTGGAGACGTATCAAGCATCCCCAAGCTTAATTCCTGCTCGTCCTCGAGTAGGTAAATGATAAAAAAGATAATTTTTTATGCGGAGTGCTACTTGGCATAATTTCAATGTTATTTTTCTTAATTGTGGCATGAATATTCAGATCCGAAAGATTCAAGACAAAAGTTCATATTGACATAAAAATGATAATACTTCAAGCATACTAACTAAGCAATTATGTCTTCTCAAAATAACATGGCCAAAGAAAGTTCATCCCTACAAAATCATATAGTTTAGTCATGCTCCATTTTCGTCACACAAGAATGCTTTCATCATGCACAACCCTGATGACAAGCCAAACAATTGTTTCATACTTTAGTAATCTCAAACCTATAAACTTTCACGCAATATATGAGCGCGAGCCATGGACATAGCACTATGGGTGGAATAGAATATGATGATGGGGGTTATGAGGAGAAGACAAAAGGAGAAAGTCTCACACCAACGAGGCTAATCAATGAGCTATGGAGATGCCCATCGATTGATGTTGATGCAAGGAGTAGGGATTGCCATGCAACGGATGCACTAGAGCTATAAATGTATGAAAGCTCAACAAAAGAAACTAAGTGGGTGTGCATCCAACTTGCTTGCTCACGAAGACCTAGGGCACTTGAGGAGGCCCATTGTTGGAATATACAAGCCAAGTTCTATAATGAAAAATTCCCACTAGTATATGAAAGTGATAAAACAAGAGACTCTCTATCATGAAGATTATGGTGCTACTTTGAAGCACAAGTGTGGCAAAGGATAGTAGCATTGTCCCTTCTCTCTTTTTCTCACATTTTTTTTGGGGCCTTCTCTTTTTTTATGGCCTTTCTCTTTTTTTTATTCCTCACTTGGGACAATGCTCTAGAAAATGATGATCATCACACTTCTATTTATTTATAACTCAATGATTACAACTCGATACTAGAACAAAGTATGACTCTATATGAATGCCTCCGTGATGTAAGGGATATGCAATGAACCAAGAGTGACATGTATGAAAGAATTATGAACGGTGGCTTTGCCACAAATACTATGTCAACTACATGATCATGCTAGCCATATGACAATGATGAATATGTCATGATGAACGGAATGGTGGAAAGTTTCATGGCAATATATCTCGGAATAGCTATGGAAATGCCATAATAGGTAGGTATGGTGGCTGTTTTGAGGAAGATATAAGGAGGTTTATGTGTGAAAGAGCGTATCATATCACGGGGTTTGGATGCACCGCTAAGTTTGCACCATCTCTCAATGTGAGAAAGGGCAATGCATGGTACCGAAGAGGCTAGCAATGATGGAAGGGTGAGAGTGCGTATACTCCATGGACTCAACATTAGTGATAAAGAACTCACATACTTATTGCAAAAATCTACAAGTCATCAAAAACCAAGCATTACGCGCATACTCATAGGGGGGTAGATTGGTAGGAAAAGACCATCGCTCGTCCCCGACCGCCACTCATAAGGAGGACAACCAAAGAACACCTCATGTTTCAAATTTGTTACATAACGTTTACCATACGTGCATGCTAGGGACTTGCAAACTTCAACACAAGCATTTCTCAAACTCACAACTACTCAACTAGCACGACTTTGATATTATTACCTCCATATCTCAAAATAATCATCAAGCATCAAATTTCTCTTAGTATTCAAAACACTCATAAGAAGGTTTTTACTATTCTTGCATACCTAGCATATTAAGATTATTTAAGCAAATTACCATGCTATTTAAGACTCTCAAAATAATCTAAGTGAAGCATGAGAGATCAATAGTTTCTATAAACCAAATCCACCACCGTGCTCTAAAAGATATAAGTGAAGCACTAGAGCAAAACTATATAACTCAAAAGATATAAGTGAAGCACAAAGAGTATTCTAATAATTTCCAAATCATGTATGGCTCTGTCAAAAGGTGTGTACAGCAAGGATGATTGTGGTAAACTAAAAAGCAAAGACTCAAATCATAGAAGACGCTCCAAGCAAAACACATATCATGTGGTGAATAAAAATATAGCTCCAAGAAAAGTTACCGATGGAAGTAGACGAAAGAGGGGATGCCTTCCGGGGCAACCCCAAGCTTTGGCTTTTTGGTGTCCTTAGATTATCTTGGGGGTGCCATGGGCATCCCCAATCTTAGGCTCTTGCCACTCCTTGTTCCATAATCCATCAAAATCTTTCACCCAAAACTTCAAAACTTCACAACACAAAACTCAACAGAAATCTCGTGAGCTCCGTTAGCGAAAGAAGACAAAAGAACACTTCAAGGTACTGTAATGAACTCATTCTTTATTTATATTGGTGTTAAACCTACTGTATTCCAACTTCTCTATGGTTTATAAACTATTTTACTAGCCATAGATTCATCAAAATAAGCAAACAACACACGAAAAACAGAATCTGTCAAAAACAGAACAGTCTGTAGTAATCTGTAACTAACGCAAACTTATGGAACTCCAAAAAAATCAGCCAAAATAGGAAGACCTATGAAATTTGTTTACTGATCAGAAGCAATTGTAATCACGATTTTATCACCTTCTGGTGATTTTTAACAATTGTTTTCGTGAACAGAAAGTTCCTGGAAATTACAGCAAGATCAAATAACTATCATCCAAGAAGATCCTATAGGTTTAACTTGGCACAAACACTAATTAAAACATAAAACACATCTAACCAGAGGCTAGAACAAATATTTATTCCTAAACAGAAACAAAAAGAAAAAAAACTAAAATAAAAATTGGGTTGCCTCCCAACAAGCGCTATCGTTTAACGCCCCTAGCTAGGCATAAAAGCAAGGATAGATCTAGGTATTGCCATCTTTGGTTTTCAACTTTTTAGCAGAATCAAGCTCGAATCCGGGAGGTTCTTTATGTTTCCCTTCATATTCAGAAATTTTCAGATCTAAAGAATCCAACCGCTTATTGCAAAGAGTAATCAACATATTCAGGCGGTGAATATTTCCGCTAACGTTCTTAAGAGGTTCAAGAGACTTTCGTAAATTCTTAGTAACTTCACAATTTTTTTCAAAAACTTGTGTCTCTTCCTTGAGTAGGATGAGGCCCCTTTTGTTGATGTAGTGTTCCCACTATACCTTCTATAATTTCAAGCACAATATGGGGATTAATTTCAGTAAAATTGCCTTTGGCAACGCAATCCAAAAGTTGTCTATGGGACATATTTAATCCAACATAGAAATTGCGAAGCAAATTCTCAGGTTTACTTCAAAGGTACAATTACGATAAGACTCCATTATCCTCAACCAGGCATCTTTTAAGTTTTCTCCTTGTCTTTGTTTGAAGTGAAAAACTTCAAACTCAGGGGACAACGGAGTGGATAAATGACTAGCCATAGAGACAAGCAACAGAACAGAGGCGAACGAAAAAGAGAGGGCGAATAAAACGGCAAGGGTGAAGTGGGGGAGAGGAAAACGAGAGGCAAATGGCAAATAATGTAATGCGGGAGATAAGGGATTGTGATAGGTACTTGGTATGTTGACTTTGCGTAGACTCCAAGAACGGGCGCCGAAATCTTCTCTGCTACCTCTTGAGCATCGAGTTGGATTTCCTTGAAGAGGAAAGGGTGATGTAGCACAAGAGCGTAAGTATTTCCCTCAGTTTTTGAGAACCAAGGTATCAATCCAAAGAGGAGGCTACGCGCGAGTCCCTCGCACCTGCACAATACAAATAACTCCTCGCAACTAACGCGATAAGGGGTTACCAATCCCTTCACGGTCACTTACGAGAGTGAGATCTGATAGATATGATAGGATACTATTTTTGGTATTTTTGTGATAAAGATGCAAAGTAAAATAAAAGCAAAGTAAAAAGCAAAGGAAATAACTAAATATTGGAAGATTAATATGATGAAGATAGACCCGGGGGACATAGGTTTCACTAGTGACTTCTCTCAAGAGCATAATTATTTTACAGTGGGTGAACGAATTACTGTTGAGCAATTGACAGAATTGAGCATAGTGAAAGCACAAGTGCTCCCTAGGTGGTTTTGGTAATTAATGACAACATATCTCTTGTTGGACTAATACTTTTATCTAGTATGTTTCAGATAAGTTCAACAATGGAGTGGCATGGACTAAAGGATGTGGGAACTCCTTCAAGATGCTAAGGACAAAGGATTGGCTAAAGCTTCAAGCTCAAGACTCTTCATTTTACATTTTAGTGATCCAAGATCACATTGAGTCTATAGGAAAAGCCAACACTATCAAGAAGGGATGAGGTGTTGCTTAATGAGCCTCTTGCTTCATGTGCTTAGTGATATGCTCCAATACCCTCAACTACTTTCCCACTTCCACACATTTGTCCTAAACCTAAAGTCAAACTCGGCCCCACTGATTCTTTCTATCCGGCGCCACCGAGTTTGGATATCTTAGCCACTGCCACAAACCCTAGGCAAATCGGTCTCACCGATAGGGATCTCGGTCTCACCGAGATGGGATTGAATCTCTCTGTGTATGTCCATTATCAAAATTGGGCTCACCGAGTTTGAGCAATCGGTACTACCGAGATTACAATGCAAACTTTCCGGTTAACTTATTATCAAAATCGGTCCCACAGAGTTTGATAATCGGTCCAACCAAGTTTGCCTGACCAAATCTCTGGAAAGCTTATTAACAAAATCGGTCCCACCGAGTTTGTGTAATCGGTCTTACCGAGATTACGTTATGCCCTAACCCTAACCGAATCGGTCCCACCGAGTTGCATTCCGGTCCCACCGAAAACCCTAACGGTCACATTATTTGCTAAATCGGTCTAACCGAGTTTAACGATTCGGTCCCACCGAGTTTGGTAGATTGTGTGTAACGGTTAGATTTTGTGTGGAGGCTATATATACCCCTCCACCTCCTCTTCATTCGTGGAGAGAGCCATCAGACCGGACCTACACTTCCAAAGCATCCTATTTACGAGAGAGAACTACCTACTCATGTGTTGAGGCCAAGATATTCCATTCCTACCATATGAATCTTGATCTCTAGCCTTCCCCAAGTTGCTTTCCACTCAAACCCTCTTTCCACCAGATACAAATCCTATGAGAGAGAGTTGAGTGTTGGGAGACTATAATTTGAAGCACAAGAGCAAGGAGTTCATCATCAACACACCATTTGTTACTTCTTGGAGAGTGGTGTCTCCTAGATTGGCTAGGTGTCACTTGGGAGCCTCCGACAAGATTGTGGAGTTGAACCAAGGAGTTTGTAAGGGCAAGGAGATCGCCTACTTCGTGAAGATCTACCGCTAGTGAGGCAAGTCCTTCGTGGGCGACGGCCATGGTGGGATAGACAAGGTCGCTTCTTCGTGGACCCTTCGTGGGTGGAGCCCTCCATGGACTCAAGAACTGCTACTCCTTCGTGGGTTTGAAGTCTCCATCAACGTGGATGTACGATAGCACCACCTATCGGAACCACACCAAAAACATCTGTGTCTCCAATTGCGTTTGAATCCTCCAATCCCTTCCCTTTACATTCTTGCAAGTTGCATGCTTTATTTTCCGCTGCTCACATACTCTTTGCATGCTTGCTTGCTATATGTTGTGAATGTTAAACTTGTGCCTAAACTCCACTCAAACTTTAAAGAAACTTAAAAACTGCAACTTTGGTACTTAGTGTCTAATCACCCCCCTCTAGACACCTCTTCTCAAGGTCCTACACATAGTTATGAGAATATCTAGGTATGATCATGTATATAGGCATCATGTCCCAGACAAGTAGACCGACTCTTGCCTGCATCTACTACTATTACTCCACTCATCGACCGCTATCCAGCATGCATCTAGAGTATTAAGTTCATGAAAGCAGTAACGCCTTAAGCAAGACGACATGATGTAGAGGGATAAATCCATGCAATATGATAAAAACCCCATCTTGTTATCCTCGATGGAAACAATACAATACATGCCTTGCTGCCCTCATCACACCGGGAAAGGACACCGCAAGATTGAACCCAAAGCTAAGCACTTCTCCCATTGCAAGAAAAACCAATCTAGTAGGCCAAACCAAACTGATAATTCAAGAGACTTGCAAAGATAACCAATCATACATAAAAGAATTCAGAGAAGATTCAAATATTGTTCATAGATAATCTTGATCATAAACCCACAATTCATCGGTCTCAACAAACACACCGCAAAAAGAAGATTACATCGAATAGATCTCCACGAGAGAGGGGAGAACATTGTATTGAGATCCAAAAAGAGAGAAGAAGCCATCTAGCTACTAACTATGGACCCGAAGGTCTCGAGGTAAACTACTCACACTTCATCGGAGAGGCTATGGTGTTGATGTAGAAGCCCTCCGTGATGGGTTCCTCCTCCGTGAGCTCGAACAGGCCCCAAGATGGGATCTCGTGGAGTGCAGAAGGTTGCAAGGTGGAATTAGGTTTTTGCTCAGATGTCGATCGTTTGGGGGTACGTAGGTATATATAGGAGGAAGGAGTACGTCGGTGGAGCAACAGGGGGCCCACGAGGGTGGAGGGCGCGCCCTGGGGGGTGGGCGCGCCCCCCTACCTCATGCCTTCCTCCTTTCTTTCTTGACGTAGGGTCCAAGTCTCCTGGATCATGTTCGGTGAGAAAATCACGTTCCCGAAGGTTTCATTCCGTTTGGACTTCGTTTGATATTCCTTTTCTTCGAAACTCTGAAATAGGCAAAAAACTGTAATTCTGGGCTGGGCCTCCGGCTAATAGGTTAGTCCCAAAAATAATATAAAAGTGGATAATAAAGCCCAATAATGTCCAAAACAGTAGATAATATAGCATGGAGCAATCAAAATTTATAGATACGTTGGAGACGTATCAGACTCCCCCTTTGGCGCGCCCGCCTTGGGCCGGCCTCCTCCTCCCCCCTCCTTTATATACGTGGGAGGGGGGCACCCCAAAGATACACCAAGTCTTCTCTTAGCCATGTGTGGTGCCCCCTCCACAGTTACACACCTCGGTCATATCGTCATACTGCTCAGGCGAAGCCCTGCGCCGGTAACTTCATCATCACCGTCACCACGCCATTGTGCTGAGGGAACTCTCCCTCATCCTCAACTGGATCAAGAGCTCGAGGGACGTCATTGTGCTGAACGTGTGCAGAACACGGAGGTGCCGTA
Source organism: Aegilops bicornis (assembly GCA_021605145.1). NCBI lineage: Eukaryota > Viridiplantae > Streptophyta > Magnoliopsida > Poales > Poaceae > Aegilops > Aegilops bicornis. The sequence goes on along the minus strand of CM038671.1, from coordinate 575,552,644 downwards.
CATTCTGTACTTGGATCGGTTGGATCATGAAGACGTTCGACTACATCAACCACGTTACTAAACGCTTCCGCTTTCGGTCTACGAGGGTACTTGGACACACTCTCCCCGCTCGTTGCTATGCTTATCCTAGATAGATCTTGCATGATCATAGGAATTTTTTTGAATTACTACGTTCCCAACAATAATAGTAATGGCAATATGCACAAGATATGAATTTGGTCCTAATGTGATGGATATTCTAGAAGGATATAATAAAAACTTTCATGTAGATCACTGAATATGATAAGATTGATTCCTTGCAATAGTTTTACGATATGAAGATGATAATATGTGGGTTGTACTAGTGATTAATTGTGGTTTAGTGAGAATATTGGTGTTAAGGTTTGTGATTCCCTATGCATGCACGAAAAGTCAATAGTTATGCAACAAAGTTATATCCTACTTATGGTGCATTATTTAGTGTTACTTATTCTCAATGCATGTTTATGACTGTTTTCATTTTCTGGTTGGTCGCTTCTTAATCTACTTGCTAGCCTCCATTTGTACTAAGCGGGAATGCTACTTGTGCGTCCAATTCCTTAAACCTAAAGTTGTGCCTTATGAGTCCACCATACCTACCTATATGCGGTATTTACATGTCGTTCCAAGTAAATTTGCATGTGCCAACTCTAATCATTCAAATAACTTTCCGTTTTGTGTGCTCATACCGCTCATGGAGCGATAGGGGGTGGTCAATATCTTTCATGCTAGATGGGTTATTCTCACGATGAGTGTTTATTTACATGTCATTGCACGAGAAAGTGGCAGGTAATAGGGATGCCCAGTCCCATAATGAATCAAAATAAAAAATGAAAGAATCCCCCCTTGAAAGTTGAAAGTTTTGGAGGCACCCATGGATACGGCTAGCCATGGATTGTGAAAGAATGGTCGAGGGGGAGTAAAACTTTATTTTCTATTTGGGAACCACATATAATGTGTCTAACATGGGAGATATTGGAAACTTTTGGTCATGACGTTGACAGGAAAAGCATGTCTCTCAAAATAATTTATCTCTGTTTTAAGCTTTGAGCTCTGGCACCTCTGGAAATGTCTGCTTCCCTCTGCGAAGGGCCTATCCATTTTACTTTTATGTATTTTTATTTTTATTTTGAGTCATCACCTTCTCTTATAAGTACCAACTAGAGAGCACTACTGTCATACTTGTGCATTGCGTGTAGTTAATATTGAGTGTGTTTCATGAATGGATCAATGATTGAGCATGACGGCATAGGGATAACTTTCTTTAGCATTGATATTTTGAAAGACATGACTATTTATTGGTATGCTTGAGTATTGATGTCTTCATGTCAAATTATAGACTATTGCTTTGAATCATTCGAATCTTAATATTTATGCCACAAAAGAAAGATTACATGATGAATATGATAGGTAGAATTCCACATCAAAAATTTTGTTATTATCATTTACATCTCGAGGACGAGCAGGAATTAAGCTTGGGGATGCTTGATACGTCTCCAACGTATCTATAATTTTTTATTGTTCCATGCTATTATAGTACCAATCTTGGTTGTTTGATACGCAATTATATATCATTCTTTGTGACTAACCTATTAACTTAGTGCCAAGTGTGAGTTGCTGTTTTTTTCCTGTTTTCGGTTTTCGAGAATATCAATACCAAACAAAGTCCAATTGCCAGGAAACTTTTTGAAGATTTTTTTCTGCACATAAGAGACCCTGGAAGCTTTGGGAGAGGGCCAAAAGATTAAGGAGTGACCCACAAGCCACCAGAGCGCCCCTAGGGGGGTAGGCGCGCCCTTGTGCCTTGTGGGGCCCTCGTTCCCCGTTTGACCTAATTCCAGCTCTATAAATTCTCTAAAATCTGGAAACCAACAGAGAGCCATCTGAAACCCTTTTTTCGCCATCGCAAGTTCCTATTCTTGAGAGATCCCATCTGGGGGCCCTTTCCGACACTCTGCCGGAGGGCGAATCAACCATGAAGGGGATCAACATCAACCTTGTTGCCCCTTCGATGATCTGTGAGTAGTTTACCACAGACCTACGGGTCCATAGCTAGTATCTGGATGGCTTCTTCTCTCTCCTTAATCTTCACTACAATGTTCTCCTTGATGTTCTTGGAGATCTATTCGATGTAATATTTTTCCAGTGTGTTTGTTGGGATCCGATGAATTGTGAGTTCATGATCATATTATCTATGAAGATTATTTCAGTCTTCTCTGAACTCTTTTATGCACGATTATTATAGCTTTGTATTTCTCTCCGATCTATTAATTTGGTTTGGCCAACTAGATTGATTTTTGATGGGTTCGATCTTGCGGTGCTCAATCCCAGTGATAGAAAAGGAAATGACACATACTTGTATCGTTGCCACTAGGATAAAAAGATGGGGTTTATTCATATTAATTGAGTTTACTTTGTCTACATCATGTCATCTTGCTTAAGGCGTTACTCCGTTCTTTATGAACTTAATACTCTAGATGCATGCTGGATAGCAGTCGATGTGTGGAGTAATAGTAGTAGATGCAGGCAGGAGTCGGTCTACTTGTCTCGGACATGATGCCTATATACATGATCATTGCCTTAGATATCGTCATGATTATTAACTTTTCTATCAGTTGACCAACAGTAATTTGTTTACCCACCGTATGCTATCTTCAAGAGAGAAGCCTCTAGTGAAAACTATGGCCCCCGGGTCTATCTAAATCATATATAAAAGTCAAAAAATATGTTGCTGCACTTTTATTTAATTCATTTTATTTTGTGTTTTTATTTATCTATCTATGACTACAAGATTTAATCCTTGCAATTAACCGCCAAGGGATTGACAACCCCTTGTTTGAGTTGGGTGCAAGTATTTGCTATTTTGTGTGTAGGTACTGCTAATGAGTTGTTGCATGGTACTCCTACTGGACTGATAACCTTGGTTCTTAACTGAGGGAAATACTTATCTCTACTATACTGCATCATCCTTTACTCTTCAAGGAAATCCCAACGCAGCTCACAAGTAGCATTGCCAGAGGTGTAGATCGTGTCTTCGTCGTTGTCCTTGTTGTTAGAAAACAAAATTAAATCCGTCGTGTTGACACTGCAGCCCGAGATGGATTCGTAAATGAAGTAGTCCTCCTAGGTGTGGTCGATCAAACAGTTGTTGCAGACCATGGAGACCAACTGTGAGGTCGAGCGGGCTGGTGGAGATGTGTGAGGTTGGCGCGATTTAGTCCTCGATGCCCAGAAGGTGGGTGCAGGTGCTCCTGGCGCACCGTGGCTACTTCTTGAGCTTGTGTTGGTTTTTCCCTTGAAGAGGAAAGGGTGATGTAGCAAAGTAGAGATAAATATTTCTCTCAGTTAAGAACCAAGGTATCAATCCAGTAGGAAGAACACACAAGTCCCCAATAGTTGCACCCACAAAAACAGACAAATACTTGCACCCAACGCGAAAAAGGGGTTGTCAATCCCTTCATAGTGAATTGTAAGGATGAGATCTGATAGAGATAGGTATAAAAGATAAATAAAAGTGCAACCTAAAGTAAAGATAAATAAATTACAGCAAGGTTTTTTTGTGTTTTTTGTTTTATAGATCTAAAAATAATATGATGACAAATAGACCTGGGGCCATAGTTTTCACTAAAGGCTTCTCTCTTGAAACAAAGCATACGGTGGGTAAACAAATTACTATTGAGCAATTGATAGAAAAGCGCAAAGTTATGACTATATCTAAGGCAATGATCATGAATATAGGCATCACGTCCGTGACAAGTAGACCGACTCCTGCCTGCATCCACTACTATTACTCCACACATCGACCACTATCTAGCATGCATCTAGTGTATTTAAGTTAACAAGAATGGAATAATGCCTTAAGTAAGATGACACGATGTAGAGGGATAGGTCCAATCAATATGGTATAAACCCCATCTTTTTATCCTTAATGGCAACAATACAAATATGTGCCTTGCTACCCCTTCTGTCACTGGGTGAGGACAACGCAAGATTGAACCCATTACAAAGCACCTCTCCCATTGCAAGATAAATCAATCTAGTTTTCCAAACCAAATCAATAGATCGAAGATAAATACAAAGCTATCTTAATCATGCATAGAAGAGTTCTGAGAAGACTCAAATAATATTCATAGATAATCTGATCATAAATCCACAATTCATCGGATCTCAACAAACACACCGCAAAGAAGATTACATCGAATAGAACTCCAAGAACATCGAGGAGAACATTGTATTGAAGATCAAAGAGAGAGAAGAATCCATCTAGCTACTAGCTATGAACCCGTAGGTCTGTGGTGAACTACTCAGGCATCATCGGAAGGGCAGCAAGGTTGGTGTAGAGGCCCTCCATGATCGAATCCCCCTCCGGCGGAGTGCCAGAAAAGGCCCCCAAGATGGGATCTCACAAGAACAGAAGCTTGCGTCAGCGGAAAAGTATTTTTGGTGTGCCCCCTGGTATCGTGGGAATATTTGGGTATGTATGGAGCTAATATTAGGGTTAGAGGAGCCACGGGGGGCCCACAAGCTCATAGGGCGCGCCTGGTGAGCTTGTGACTCACCCGTGGGCCTTCTGGACTCCTCCCAAAGACTCCTAGGTTTCTTGTGATCCAAGAAAAATCATCAAAAAGTTTTGTTCCATTTGGACTCAGTTTGGTATTGATTTTCTGTGAAGGTGAGGGAGCCAAAGGTGAGGCTCTGCCCCTGCGGGAGCCCACTGGAGGCTGGGGAAGATCCGATCTGAGATCGATCTCCAGTCGACGCGCCCCCTTCTTGGCACGCCAACTGACGGCGCAGAAAACCGTCAGATCCCTCGGTAGGGGTCCAAGCTTAGATAGAAGTCTTGGATCGAAGGTCGCACGGGGATTTTACCCATGTTTGGGCCTCAAGAGAATAATACCCTACATCCTGCTTGCATTTGTTAGTCATGGTGGAGGGATACCTCGTGCGAAGGGTCATAATGGTGTATGAGGTTGCTACTGAGAGTTTGTCTATCTAAGAATAGATGGGATTGAGAGGCCCCTAGCCCCCCTTATATAGACGGTGGAAGCTAGGGTTTTACAGGAGGATAGATGTGATCTACGGCGCCGCTGCCCTTTGCTTGGGAGGAAAGATGGTCGTCAGGACACTATCTTCTCATTAGGGCTCCCTCCTGTAGTTAGGCCTTGTACCCCCCTGGCAGGCCCTATGTCGCACTCCCCTCGTTGAGCCACCCCGGTGTATGACACCATCAACGATTGATTCTTGTTGCGGCTCCACTGCCTGCTTGTGTGATCATGGTCTTCACTTGCGTAGCATCTCACACCAATACCGTGCGACGAATTTATTTGTTGGGATCACATAAGTGATGGTAACAACACAGATGGCTTTGATTTGGTGGTGCTTCTCAAGCATCGGCCCAAGCTCCGTGGTGAGAATCTGAGGTCTGGCCCTTACTGGTTATATCCAACAATGACAATGTTTCTTGTGTAATTACCTTGTATAAGGCATTTCTTGGATTTGCTCGAACTTGTACTTCAGGGGAAAACCCATGATCTGATCATCGGTGGCTGGATCCGGTGATGGTGGCCCTTGAGCATCGTTCCCTTCTTGAAGGCGTTGTCGTTGGAGAATCCTTCTCGTTGTACTGGTGATTCAAGAGATGGTTGGTACATATATGGTTGTTGTTGTAGATTGTTGATCATTGTTTTGATCGCTTTAGAGTTTTTCCTTTTAACTCCACCAAGGCTTTGGTCTCATTTGACTTGTTTAGTTGTCGGAGTGATTTTTGTGTATGTGTGTTGGTGTTGGTGTTTGTTGTGTGCATCCTAGCTTTTTCCCAAAAGGGGGAATATATTAATATCACGAAGATATCAATTATACCCAGCCTCTGCAACTAATGTCACAAGACATCCAGGATGCACACATCCAAAGGAGAAAAACAAAAAAAAGAAAGGAAAAACAAAGGTCCCGCCACAACGATCAACTCCTCTCAGTAGTAGCACACCAACCACAACCAAATATAACACCCAGAAAACATAAGAGGTCTCCAAACGCAATGCCTTCAAGAAGGGAACAATGCACAAGCGTCGTTGTTGCCCAATCCAGGATCTTAGGTTTTCTCCCTGGAGGAAGTCCGAGCACTCAAAACAATTCCTTCAACAAGGCAATTGCCAGGCACGACCAATGAAGGTCGGACCTTAGGCTTTCACCCCTTTCACCCTGAAAGTCAATGACTCGACACCCAAAGAGCACCACCAAAATGAAATCCTGCAATGCTGCCACCCCCCATTTATCAGTGCTACTTCTGAGAGTTATCAAACACCTGGATAACTCCATCGCCACCAAGGCCCGTCCGACTAACTAATCCTCCGATATCAGCCACCATGACCTTCTCCTTCGCTATCTACTCCATGGAAATCGAGAGGCCAACATGTTCCATGGTATCAACAAACTCCAGAGCTTCATGTTGCGCCCTCAGAACCTCGTAGGCTGATCTGGACGCGCACGACCGGATACTATCTGATCCAGACCTCCTGGGCAAGATAACTGTCAGCAGTTCTGGAACCCGTCGATGACCAGATCAAGGAGGGCCGATCATGCCGGATGTTGACGTGTGCGTCCTAGCTAAGCAGAAGCTGGGTGTGTGCTCATTGTGTTTATATCCCTTTGATGCTCCATTTTGAGCGAATAAAGTCCAGCCTTTTCGAGACAAAATGTAAATAATTGGTTGGTCTATTGTAACTCAAGGGATTCTACTTTGGAATTTACGATTCCCAATCCTCTGGCACGCAAACACACATAATTTTTTAAATCCAATTTCAGCTCTTGAATTCTTAGTCCAATTCATGGGAGGCGAACAAGGTGCTAGTGAATTTTCTTGGAAGTTGAATTAGGCTGGTTGAAACCCATGAATTGCATTTTTGAGAAGTCGTGTAAAAAAATTATGAAACTTGTACAATGTTATAATAACTAGCTAACTGTTCGTGCGTTGCATTAGGGGTATACATATTCTAATGGTTCAACACCAGTCGTGTCTGCGAACTAAGCGTAGCTCAGATGGTTACTCCCTCCGTCCCATAATGTAGGACGTTTTTTTACACTAATGTAGTAAAAAAAACGTCTTACATTACGGGAGGAGGGAGTAGATTTCGTGTGGTGGAACCAACCCACCAAGGTTCAAGTCATAGACTTGGCATTGGTGGTCGCATTTTCCTGGTTTTATTTCAGGTCTTCCGGTGAAGTGCATTCAGTGGGAGGAGACGTTTCCATCGACTACGAAGGCATTCGTAGCGACTTCGTCAACCTCAAGATGATGTGTTAGCTCAGTCTCTCGGAGATGCTCATAGGGATAGCGTGTGTGTGCGTGAGTTCATAGGGGTGAGTATATGTGCGTATGTATGAACGTCTGTGTCTGTACTGTGTTAGAAATTAATCGTGTCCAGCATATACTTTGATTTTGAGTACAGTTAAGAAAAAGAAAATGAAAATGTTTGATTTAGTTTAGGTGTTATTAAGATTTGAGTATAAGTAAGGAAAGACAATGAAAGTATTTGATTTAGTTTAGGTTTTGTTAAGATTGGATTTGATTGATTATGTGTTGGGGAAGGCAATGAAAGTTTGATTTTAATGAGATTTTGATAAGATTTGATTTGATTTGATTGAGTTAATGCAGAATTCTGAGAAGATTTGATTGAGTTAATGCAGAACATGGTTTCTAGTAGGACAAGGAAATCAAAGTATCGATTTTTATTTCAAACCAGAGCGGCGTGGAAAGGAAAAAAACTAAGGTAGAAAGGATGGGCGAGGAGGTGAGGACAACTTAGCAACTCTCTTTTAATAGTTTTTTTTTTGCGGGAAACTCTCTTTTAATAGTTGATTCAATAGCTATAAAAAAATCATCTAAAAGCTACTATTATTTTCAAAAGTTGTCTATGATTCTTTTTAAAGTCATTATGTGTGGAGAAAAATGTTATGCCGTCAGAAAGAGTCCACGCCGGGACAGCGTCTGAAAATGACCGTGCGGGGCTTGCTAAGCGGGCGACCCCAGCTACGAGAAATCTTGAAAACGTAGATCCTTGAGTCCGTCGACATCAATCTCACATTGCTATAGTGCAATGCTACAAGTTTGACGATATAATTGCGCAACCAAATCTCTCGTCGGTCTCATGGTTGGCAAGGGAGGGGATACGTTGACGTACGAGTACCTGCATTCCAACGGCATGCATACGCATGCACATCTCTGCCGAAGCGACGTGTCCGGCATGCCCCAAAGCTTCTCTCAAAAGCCCCATCAGATAGATCGTCCGGCCGGGGCTCAAAGGCAGGGCCGGCCGTTCCCAATCTCCGCCGGAACCTAGGCAGTTAGCGATGGTTCACAGCTAGCCCGCACACTACTAGACTAGCGTACGGAGTGCTGAGCTACAGCACTTGTCTCTATCCCTCGTGCCCAGGAGCTGCTCAGCTTCTTCTTCTTCTCTTTTTCTAATCCCTTTTCTTGTGCAATTTCGGTGAGCTTTGATGTCATCACTGGTCAGCTGCCCGTATAAATCGCCTCGCTCGGCCTCTTCTTCTTGTTGCCTATACAAAGCATCTCCCGGTATCTTCTTGTTGCGTCTACAAAGTATCTGTGCCTATATATCTTGCTCTCTCCGTCGTTGCAGTTGGATTGCAGGAGCACTAGCTAGCTAGCCAGGCAGAGAGCATGGAGGTCTCGGCCATGGAGGAAGCAGCCGTCCCTGTCCCTGCCGCGAGGAGGAAGGGCGGCATCAGAACCATACCGTTCATCATCTGTAAGCAAGCCTTGCATCGACCATGCACCTTAGTTAGCCGATTTCCCTTTTGCTGTACAAATTAACACGCTCATGAGATGACACCCTCTGCTGGACTGGAATCTCAGCGAACGAGATCTTCGAGAAGGTGGCGACGTACGGGCTGCAAGCGAACATGGTCGTATACCTCACCAAGCGCTACGACATGACGGCGGCCACCAGCGCCATGGTGCTCTACCTCTGGTCCGCCCTCACCAACTTCCTGCCCATCGGCGGCGGCGTGCTGTCGGACGTTTTCTTCGGCCGGTTCCCGGTCATCGCCGTGGGATGCGTCGTCAGCCTCTCGGTAAGCAGATCACAGTGCACCCCGCCCGTTCCTCTTGCACCGATCTTGCAGCCTAATTGATCTTGTTGGCGACTTGGCGTACGTTAACTGTAGGGGATGTGCCTGCTATTGGTGACTGCGATCCTGCCGGTGTACAAGAAGACTCCGGGGTGCGACCCGACGAACCCGAGTGCGTGCACGATGCTGCCGTGCCAGCTGCCGCTACTGTTCACGTCGTTCCTGCTCATGTCGCTCGGGGCGGGCGGCATCCGGCCGTGCGCGCTGGCGTTCGGAGCGGACCAGCTGGACAAGCGGGACAACAGCACCAAGAACGTCAGGAGGCTGCAGACCTTCTTCAACTGGTACTACACCGTGCTGGGGCTCTCCCTCGTCGTTGCGGTCCTCGTCATCGTCTACATACAGGACCACATGGGGTGGGTCGTCGGCTTCTCCGTGCCCGTCGTGCTCATGCTCGCCGCTCTCATGCTCTTCCTGGCCGGCTCGCCTTTGTACCTCAAGGCGGAGGCCGACAGGAGCGTGCTGGTGGGCATCGTGCAGGTGCTCGTCGCCAGCTACAAGAACCGTCGCGAGCTGTTGCCGCCGGAGACGGCCGAGGCGTCGTGCTTCCACAACAAAGCTGGCTCCAGGCCCAGAGTTCCCACCAAGAAGATGGTGTCCATGAACCGGGCGTGCGTGCTCAGGAACCCGAGCAAGGAGCTCAACAGCGACGGGTCGGCGTGTGACCCTTGGCGGCTGTGCACGGTGCAGCAGGTGGAGGACGCCAAGGCCGTCATCCGCGTGCTGCCGATATGGTCCACGGGGATCATACCCGGCGTGATCGTCGCCCAGGTAATGTTCCCCGTGCTGCAGGCAGGTACGATGGATCGGCAGATGGGCAAGGTGGAGGTCCCCGCCGCCTCCTACAGCGTCTTCGGCATCATCACGCTCACCGTCTGGGTGGCCTTGTACGACCGCGTGCTCGTGCGGCCCCTCTCGCGGCTCACCGGCCACGCGCGCGGGCTCAGCCTGCGGCAGCGCATGGGAGCCGGGCTGGCGGTCTTCGTCGTGGCCATGGCCGTGGCCGCGCGAACCGAGGCCCTCCGCCGGGGCGCGGCCATCGCGGAGGGCTTCCAGGACCACAAGAACGCGGTGGTGCACATGTCGGCGATGCGGCTTGTGCCGCAGCACTGCCTCATCGGGCTCGCCGACGCGTTGAACCTGATCGGGCAGATCGAGTTCTACTACTCCGAGTTCCCCAAGACCATGTCCAGCATCGGGGTGTCTCTGCTCGCCCTCGGCATTGGCTTCGGCGCCGTGCTGGGGAGCGCCATCGTGGGGATCATGAACAGCGCCACCGAGGGGGACGGGCGCGACAGCTGGTTGTCCAGCAACCTCAACAGGGGCCGCTACGACTACTACTATCTGGTTCTCGCGGCGCTGTCCGTGGCCAACTTGGTGTACTTCATCTGGTGCAGCTGGGCGTACGGCGAGGAAGGGCAGATCAGAGTGATGGCATTGGCGGCCGAGGAGGAGGAGGAGGAAGAGACCAAGCAAGAACAGCACAAATGATAGGAAGAGACCAAGCAAGACTCCGGCGGAAGTGACGCAGGGTGTGTGACCTCGCGCGCGCCTTTCTCTCTTGCGAATTGCTGAATTGTGATATGGATGTGCTACGCTAGTGTAGAAACGACGGATACACCAGGTCTATATCATCATTCATCATTCGGTCATGTTACATGTTTCTAGTTGCATCCTCCTTTGTGTTCAGTAAATTAGCAATTTTTTATTGATTTAATCCATAAATAACTAATGATGATGCCAAAAACAATATTAATCTTATATTGATATGTAAACTTGTAAGCACAGCAGCAAGTACGCCTAGGACATAAACCACCAAATAGGAGATGAACATATCACATCTTCCAGTAGGCCAGGACAAAGTAACGGCAGTGGCATGGTTTTGCTCTGCCTGCTTATTGGTAGCTTCATAGTTTTAATCAATAGCAATGTGGAGAGATGGAGGATGTAGTCAAAATAGAGGAACAAGACCTAACATCAATGGCGATGGCGTTGGCGGCTGAGGGGGAGGAGACCAAGCAAGAACAGCATAAATGTTAGGCAAGGCATTCCGCGGTGTGATGTGCTTTGACCTCACCCGTGCCTTGCTCTCTTAAAAATTGGTTACAATGATGCTGAGAAATCCTCTATTATTAGAGACATGATTAGGAGTAAGACTGAACAATATTTAAATTCTGCTTCTCGAAACCCTAAGAGCTCCTTAACTGAAGAAATAGTTGATGCTTTATGTACTAATTTTGGAGTTTGTACTCCTAAAATTGTTATATCTACTAACTACAAACACAGGGTATTGTTGGTTCTGTAGCTGATGTAGATATTGCTCTCAAATCTAGGCTTTGTAGCCTGTCCCACCCGATGTCATAATTGGTGTTTTTTCGAACATTAGAGGTATGACCTGATTAGTAAGTTCAAACCTGACTTTGTTGGGTTCCAAGAGATTAAAGATTCTTTTCTCAACGCCTTAGCTGGTTCTATCAGTTATTCTTGGCATATTTTATTTGTTGTTGGTTCTGTTGGTGGCCTCCTTGTAGGCATTAATGAAAATACTTTTGAGTTTGGTTCAATTTTTACAAAATATTACATGATTCTTACAGTTAAAACATATCTGATGGGTTTTGCTGGCATCTTATTGTAGTTCATGACACAACTTATGTTGTAGGTAAAGTTGATTTTATTGCTGAATTTCATGACACTATGAGTGGGTTATCCTATCCTGTGATGTTTGGTGGTGACTTTAATTAGTTAGAGAGGCTAAGAACAAATCCTTTGGAGTGGTTAATAATTCTTGGTCCTTTTTTTTATTCAATTACTGGATTAATAAATGTGCCCTCACGGAAAGTAAAATGGCTAATAAGGTTTATACCCGGAGTAATAATCAGGACAATCTATTCTTTACAACAATTGATAGAGTTTTCTCTTCCACTGATTGGTATAGCCATTTTCTGTCTAACCACCCTATGTACCTAGGGTGAGAAGTGATCATGCCCCCTCCTCCTTGATATTGATGTTAGTAGAAGATGTGCTGACAAGCCTTTCATATTTGAAAAATGGTGGCTATGGCACCCTGATTTTGTTCCCTTGGTTCATAAAATCTAGTCCACTCCTTTCCCCTTTTCTTCTGCAATTGAGACTTGGCAATTTAAAGTTAAATTATTTAGATAGAAAGTTAAAGGATAACATTCAAAAGAAAGTTAAAGGGTGGAATATTAATTTGGAAGCTGATATGAAGAAAAAAAGAAAAAAATTTACTCCAGGAATTTGATATCTTGGATGTTTTCTCAGAGCAACACTTGGTATCTTCTGAGGATATGTCAGGATGATAGAAAAAAGTCTGAGCTGCAGGATATTTGAAAGAAAGAGAACACTGTCATGTGACAGATCTAGAGATAGGAAAAATTTATAGGGTGATAGAAATACTGCTTATTTTCATGATGTAGCCAATTAACATAGAAGGGAAAATCACCTCTCTGTCCTGGATGGGCATGATGGGTTTGTGTACTCCACTAAAGATATGCTTGAGGTTGCTATTAAGTTTTATAAAACTTTTTGGGTTTGAACCTAGACCTAACATTCACCTGGGAGGACCATTTTTGGTCTAATGAGGATTGCTAATAGTGAAAATGAGCTTATGAAAGAAGCTTTATCGAAGAGGAAATTAAAGAAACCATCATGGCGTCCTATATGCTAGTGGGGCCCCTGGCCCAGATGGACTGTCTTTTTTATTTTATCAACATTTTTGGGAAATTATTAAGAATGATTTCATGGCTTTAGTTAGAAACTTTGAGTGTGGGACTTTAGATATTCAGAAACTTAACTATGGTACTATTACTCTGATTCCTAAAGAGCCAGATGGTAGGAATATGAGAAAGTTTAGACCTATAAGTCTGAGTAACTATTCTATGAAGATTTTCAGCAAGGCTATGACCAATAGGATTTCTCCCATTGGTCATAGATTATTGTCTCCCTGCCAGTATATATCCTTCCGCGAGGGGGAGGTTTATCCTTGAGAGTGTTGTCACAGCTCATGAAACTATCCATGAAGGCATGAACTATGCAATTATGGTAAGCCCGGGGTTATACTCAAAGTAGACTATGAAAAAACGTATGATCGAGTTAACAGGGATTTCATGGTGGAGATGCTGGCTTCTAGGGTTTTGGGAAGAAACAGATTAATTGGATTCTTTCTATTCTTCAAAAAATCTCCTCTCATGTAATAATTAATGATGTTAATGGCCCTACTTTGTTGGGGGCAAAGGCTTAAAGCAAGGAGACCCTGTTGTCTCGTATGCTTTTTAACTTAGTTGCTGATGTTGTTTCCCACATGTTGGCCAAAGCTGTCAACGCAAATGTGATTTCTGGGATTATCCCACATATTATACTTGGGAGTTTAGTTTAGTTACTTGGACAACGCTGAGATCCGCACTTCCTAGCTCTCGGCTGTCGACCGGCCCGACGACGACAACTTTACCCCATGACCTACACCTTCTCGGTGGCGGCAGAAGCACCTCCACTGAATTCTTACCATCCCATCGAACTCTAAGTCCCCACTACCATTTGTGATGAACTTTGTTTGTTTGTGATGAATTGTGTTGCATTTGAGCTTGTCAATTCATGAACTATGTAACAATTAGTACTATTTGTGTTTTTGTTTATTAGGATTCATTTGACATGAATTTTAATTATCATATCATGATTTGTTTCAATATGTATGCAATTTTCGAGAAGAAAGGTTGTTGCAGTGATGTAAAGTCTTCTCTATCCGACCCTATAATGGTTTTACCCTAAAGCTGGCTTGATTCAGTGCTTGTAGTCGTCAGTGTACGAATCTAGATGTAATTTTTATTATTTCTGGTGTTCGTTGTACCGACATGATTGAATATTAATATCTTAGAAATTTTCTCGCAAAAAAAGAAACAAGCGTAGTTTATATCTTGACCGTTACAATAAACTCCAAAACCCGAGGGTTTATCCAACCGCTTGTTGGAAATATGCCCTAGAGGCAATAATAAATTAGTTATTAGTATATTTCCTTGTTCATGATAATCGTTTATTATCCATGCTATAATTTTATTGAAAGGAAACTCAGATACATGTGTGGGTACATAGACAACACCATGTCCCTAGTAAGCCTCTAGTTGACTAGCTCGTTAATCAATAGATGGTTACGATTTCCTCACCATGGACATTGGATGTCATTGATAACGGGATCACATCATTAGGAGAATGATGTGATGGACAAGACACAATCCTAAGCCTAGCACAAAGATCGTAGTTCGTATGCTAAAGCTTTTCTAATGTCAAGTATCATTTCCTTAGACCATGAGATTGTGCAACTCCCGGATACCGTAGGAATGCTTTGGGTGTACCAAACATCACAACGAATCGGGTGGCTATAAAGGTTCAATACAGCTATCTCCGAAAGTAAATCTTGGCTTGGCACGAATCGAGACTGGGATTTGTCACTCCGGTTGACGGAGAGGTATCTCTGGGCCCAGTCGGTAGGACATCATCATAATGTGCACAATGTGACCAAGGGGTTGATCATGGGATGATGTGTTACGGAACGAGTAAAGAGACTTGCCGGTAACGAGATTGAACAAGGTATCGGGATACCGACGATCGAATCTCGGGCAAGTACAATATCGCTAGACAAAGGGAATTGAATACGGGATTGATTGAATCCTCGACATCGTGGTTCATCCGATGAGATCATCGTGGAACATGTGGGAGCCAACATGGGTCTCCAGATCCCGGCTGTTGGTTATTGACCGAGAACATCTCGGTCATGTTCGCATGGTTCCCGAACCCGTAGGGTCTACACACTTAAGGTTCGGTGACGCTAGAGTTGTTATGGGAAATAGTATGTGGTTACTGAAGGTTGTTCGGAGTCCCAGATGTGATCCCGGACGTCACGAGGAGTTCTGGAATGGTCCGGCGGTGAAGATTGATATATTGGACGAAGGGTATTGGAGTCCGGTAGTTTTCCGTGTGTACCAGGCTATGGCCAAGATGACCGAAAGGTGTTTGGGAGCCCGGCAAGTGTTGGAGGGCCTCATGGGCCAAAGGGAAGGGCAAACCAGCCCACTAAGGGGTGGTGCGCCCCTCCCAGCCCCTCTCACGTAACCAGGAGAGGTGGGGGCGCCTCCCCTAGGGCAGCCCCCCTTCCCGGCTTGGGGGGCAAGTTTCCTAGGGGTGGGGGCGCCCAAACCCATCTAGGGTTTCCCCTGTGGCCGCCGCCTCCCCTAGGGAACCCTAGGCGCCTCCTCCACCCCTTACCCCTATATATACTGAGGGAGAGAGAGGGCAGCCGCACCTTCCCTGGCGCAGCCCTCCCTCCTCCAACACTTCCTCCTCCTCCGTAGTGCTTAGCGGCTCACGGAGAACCACGAGCTCCATCACCACCACGCCTGCCGTCTTGTCGGAGTTTTCCTCAACTTCTCCCCTTGCTGGATCAAGAAGGAGGAGACGTCCCCGGGTTGTACGTGTGTTGAACGCGGTGGTGCCGTCCGTACGGCGCTAGGATCATCGGTGATTTGGATCACGTCGAGTACGACTCCATCAACCCCATTCACTTGAACGCTTCCGCTTTGCGATCTACAATGGTATGTAGATGCACTCTCCTTCCCTCGTTGTTGGTTTCTCCATAGATAGATCTTGGTGACACGTAGGAAAATTTTGAATTTCGCCACGTTCCCCAACAATGGTATCGAGCTAGGTCTATTGCGTAGATTCTTTGCACGAGTAGAACACAAAGTAGTTGTGGGCGTTGATTTTGTTCAATATGCTTACCGTTACTAGTCCAATCTTGTTTCGACGGTATTGTGGGATGAAGCGGCCGGACCGACCTTACACGTACACTTACGTGAGACAGTTCCACCGAATCGACATGCACTTGGTGCATAAGGTGGCTAGCGGTGCCGCCTCTCCCACTTTAGTCGGAACGGATTCGATGAAAAGGGTCCTTATGAAGGGTAAATAGCAATTGGCATATCACGTTGTGGTTTTGCGTAGGTAAGAAACGTTCTTGCTAGAAACCCATAGCAGCCACGTAAAACATGCAAACAACAATTAGAGGACGCCTAACTTGTTTTTGCAGGGTATGCTATGTGATGTGATATGGCCAAGAAGAATGTGATGAATGATATGTGATGTATGAGATTGATCATGTTCTTGTAATAGGAATCACGACTTGCATGTCGATGAGTATGACAACGGCAGGAGCCATAGGAGTTGTCTTTATTTATTGTATGACCTGCGTGTCATTGAACAACGCCATGTAATTACTTTACTTTATTGCTAACCGGTAGCCATAGTAGTAGAATTAATAAGTTGGTGAGACAACTTCATGGAGACTCGATGATGGAGATCATGGTGTCATGCCGGTGACGATGATGATCATGGAGCCCCGAAGATGGAGATCAAAAGGAGCAATATGATATTGGCCATATCATGTCACTATTTGATTGCATGTGATGTTTATCATGATTATACATCTTATTTGCTTAGAACGACGGTAGTAAATAAGATGATCCCTCATTAAAATTTCAAGAAAGTGTTCCCCTAACTGCGTGCACCGCTATGTAAAGTTCGCTGCTTCAAGCACCATGTGATGATCGGGTATGATAGATCCTTACGTTCAGATACAACGGGTGTAAGCCAGATTTACACACGCGAAACACTTAGGTTGACTTGACGAGCCTAGCATGTACAAACATGGCCTCGGAACACAAGAGACCGAAAGGTCGAGCATGAGTCGTATAGTAGATACGATCAACATGAAGATGTTCACCGATGATGACTAGTCCGTCTCACGTGATGATCGGACACGGCCTAGTTGACTCGGATCATGTAATCACTTAGATGACTAGAGGGATGTCTATCTGAGTGGGAGTTCATGAGATGAACTTAATTATCCTGAACATAGTCAAAAGATCTTTGCAAATTATATCGTAAGCTTGCGCTTTAGTCCCACTGTTTAGATATGTTCCTAGAGAAAATATAGTTGAAAGTTGACGATGGCGATTATGCGGACAGAGAAAGCTTATGTCCTTAATGCACCGCTCGGTGTCTTTGAACCCCAAGCGTCTGCGTGGATGTTGCTAACATCAGACATACACGCTTTTGATAACTACATGATAGTTCGGTTAAATGGTTTAGAGTAGAGGCACCAAAGACGTTTCTCGAAACATATAAGATGTTTCGAGGGCTGAAATTGGGATTTCAGGCTTGTGCCCACGCCAAAAGGTATAAGACCTCCGACGATTTTCTTAGCCTGCAAACTAAGGGAGAAAAGCTCAATCGTTGAGCTTGTGCTCAGATTGTCCGAGTGCAACAATCACTTGAATCGAGTGGGAGTTGATCTTCCGGATGAGATAGTGATGTTTCTCCAAAGTCATTGCCACCAAGCTGCTAGAGCTTCACGATGAACTATAACATATCAGGGATAGATATGATGATCCTTGAGGTATTCACGATGTTTGACACCGCGAAAGTAGAAATCAAGAAGGAGCATCAATTGTTGATGGTTGGTGAAACCACTAGTTTCAAGAAGGGCAAGGGCAAGAAGGGATACTTCATGAAACGACAAATCAGCTGCTGCTCTAGTGAACAACCCAAGGTTGAACCCAAACCCGAGACTAAGTGCTTACGTAATAAGGGGAACAACCAATCGGAGCAGAATTACCCTAGATACTTGGTAGATGAGAAGGCTGGCAAGGTCGATAGAAGTATATTGGATATACATTATGTTAATGTGTACTTTACTAGTACTCCTAGTAGCACCAGGGTATTAAGATACCGGTTCGGTTGCTAAGTGTTAGTAACTCGAAATAAAAGAGCTACGGAATAAACGGAGACTAGCTAGAGGTGAGCTGAGGATATGTGTTGGAAGTGTTTCCAAGTTTGATTTGATCAAACATCGCACGCTCCCTCTACCATCAAGATTAGTATTAAACCTGAATAATTGTCATTTGGTGATTGCGTTGAGCATAGACATGATTGGATTATGCCTATCGCAATACGGTTATTCATTTAAGGAGAATAATGGTTACTCTATTTATTTGAATAATACCTTCAATGGTCTTGCACCTAAAGGAATGGTTTATTGAATCTCGATCGTAGTGATACACATTTTCATGCCAAAAGATATAAGATAGTAATGATAGTACCACATGCTTGTGGTAATCGCCATTTGAGTCATATTGAATAGAACGCATGAAGAAGCTCCATGTTGATGGATCTTTGGACTCACTCGTTTTTGAAAAGTTTGAGACATGCGAACCATGTCTATTGGTGTATATGCATGAAGAAACTCCATGCAAATGGACCGTTTGGACTCACTTGATTTTGAATCACTTGAGACATGCAAATCATACCACGTGGGCAAGATGACTGAAAGCCTCGTTTTTCAGTGAAATGGAACAAGAAAGCAACGTGTTGGAAGTAATACATTTTGATGTGTGCAGTCCAATGAATGTTGAGGCACGCAGTGGATATCGTTATGTTCTTACTTCACAGATGATTTGAGTAGATCTCGAGTATATTTACTTGATGAAACACAAGTCTGAATTATTGAATGGTTCAAGTAATTTCAGAGTGAAGTTAAAGATCATCGTGACAAGAGGATAAAATGTCTATGATATGATCATAGAGATGAGTATCTGAGTTACGAGCTTTGGCACGCTTATTAAGACATAGTGGAAATTGTTTCACAATTAATACCGCACTGGAACACCATAGTGTGATGGTGTGTCCGAACATCATAGTTGCACCCTATTAGATATGGTGCGTACCATGATGTCTCTTATCGAATTACCACTATCGCTCATGGGTTAGGCATTAGAGACAACCGCACTCACTTTAATAGGGCACCACGTAATTCCGTTGAGACGACCTGCTTTGAACTATGGTTTGGAGAAACCTAAGTTGTCGTTTCTTAAAAGTTTGGGGTTGCGACGCTTATGTGAAAAAGTTTCAGGTTGATAAGCTCGAACCCAAAGCGGATAAAATGCATCTTAATAGGACACCCAAAACAGTTGGGTATACCTCCTAATTCAGATCCGAAAGCAATAGGGATTGTTTCTTGAATCAGGTCCTTTCTCGAGGAAAAGTTTGTCTCGAAAAGTTGAGTGGGAGGATGGTGGAGACTTGATATGGTTATTGAACCGTCACTACAACTAGTGTGTAGCAGGCACGAGGAAGTTGTTCCTGTGGCACCTACACCAATTGAAGTAGAAGCTTATGATAGTGATCATGAAACTTGGATCAAGTCACTACTGCACCTCGTAGGGTGACAAGGATGCGATCGCTTGAGAGTGGTACAAGAATCCTATCTTGAAGGTCATGTTGCTAGACAACAATGAACCTACGAGCTATGGAGAAGCGATGGTGGGCCCATATTCCGACAAATGGTTAGAGGCCATGAAATCCGAGATAGGATCCATGTATCAGAACAAAGCATGGACTTTGGTGGACTTGCCCGATGATCGGCAAGCTATTGAGATAAATGGATTTTTAAGAAGAAGACGGACGTGGACGGTAATGTCACCGTCTATGAAGCTCGACTTGTGGCAAAGAGTTTTTCACAAGTTGACTACGATGAGATTTTCTCATCCGTAGCGATGCTTAAGTCCGTCGCAATCATGTTAGCATTAGCTGCATTTATGAAATCTAGCAGATGGATGTCAAAACTCGTTTCCTTACCAGTATCCGAAAGGAAAGGTTGTATGAGATACAATCGAAAGGTTTTGTCGATCCGAAGGATCTTTGAAAGGTATGCTAGCTCCAAAGTGATCCTTCCATTGACTGTAGTAAGCATCTCGGAGTTGGAATATACTCTTTGATAAGATGATCAAAGATTTTGTGTTTTTACAAAGTTTATGAGAAACTTGTATTTCCAAAGAAGTGAGTGGGAGCACTATAGAATTTTTGATGAGTATATGTTGTTAACATATTGTTGATCAGAATGATGTAGAATTTCTGGAAAGCATATAGGGTTATTTGAAAAGTGTTTTTCAAGTGAAAACCTGTATTAAGCTACTTGAACATTGAGCATCAAGATCTATAGGGATAGATCAAAACCGCTTAATGGTACTTCCAAATGAGCATATACCTTGCCATGATCTTGAAGGTGTTCAAGATGGATCAGTCAAAGAAGGAGTTCTTGCCTGAGATGTAAGGTATGAAGTTAAGACTTAAAGATCGACCACGGCAGAACAGTAGAGAAAGGACGAAGGTCGCCCCTATGCCTTAGACGTAGGCTCTACGGTATGCTATGTTGTGTACCGCACCGGAAGTGTGCCTTGCCATGAGTCGATCCAAGGGGTACAAGAATGATCCAGGAATGGATCATTGGATAGCGATCAAAATTGTCCTTGGAGTAAATAAGGACATGTTTCTCGATTATGGAGGTGATAAAGAGTTCGGCGTAAAGGGTTACGCTTGCAGTAAGCTTTAACACCTATCCGAGTGACTCGAGTAGCAAACCGGATACGTATAGTGGAGCAACCATTTGGAATAGCTCCAAGTGGAGCGTGGAAGCAGCGTTTACAATATGACCTAGAAATTTACAAAGCACACACGGATCTGAAAGGTTCAGACCCGTTGACTAAAACCTCTCTCACAAGCAAAACATGATCAAACCTCAGAACTCATTGAGTCTTAACCACAAGATGATTGAACTAGTTTACAGACACTAGTAACCACAAGCAAAACATGATCAAACCTCAGAACTCATTGAGTCTTAACCACAAGATGATTGAACTAGTTTACAGACACTAGTAAACTCTTTGGATGTTGGTCACATGGTGATGTGACCTATCAGTGTTAATCACATGACGATGTGAACTAGATTATTGACTCTAGTGCAAGTGGGAGACTGTTGGAAATATGCCCTAGAGGCAATAATAAATTAGTTATTAGTATATTTCCTTGTTCATGATAATCGTTTATTATCCATGCTATAATTTTATTGAAAGGAAACTCAAATACATGTGTGGGTACATAGACAACACCATGTCCCTAGTAAGCCTCTAGTTGACTAGCTCGTTAATCAATAGATGGTTACGGTTTCCTCACCATGGACATTGGATGTCATTGATAACGAGATCACATCATTAGGAGAATGATGTGATGGACAAGACCCAATCCTAAGCCTAGCACAAAGATCGTAGTTCGTATGCTAAAGCTTTTCTAATGTCAAGTATCATTTCCTTAGACCATGAGATTGTGCCACTCCGGATACCGTAGGAATGCTTTGGGTGTACCAAACGCCACAACGAATCGGGTGGCTATAAAGGTTCATTACAGGTATCTCCGAAAGTATCATTGGGTTGGCACGAATCGAGACCGGATTTTTCACTCTGGTTGACGGAGAGGTATCTCTGGGCCCACTCGGTAGGACATCATCATAATGTGCACAATGTGACCAAGGGGTTGATCATGGGATGATGTGTTACGGAACGAGTAAAGAGACTTGCCGGTAACGAGATTGAACAAGGTATTGGGATACCGACGATCGAATCTCGGGCAAGTACAATACCGCTAGACAAAGGGAATTGAATACGGGATTGATTGAATCCTCGACATCGTGGTTCATCCGATGAGATCATCGTGGAACATGTGGGAGCCAACACGGGTATCCAGATCCCGTTATTGGTTATTGACCGGAGAACATCTCAGTCATGTCTGCATGGTTCCCGAACCCGTAGGGTCTACACACTTAAGGTTCGGTGACGCTAGAGTTGTTATGGGAAATAGTATGTGGTTACCGAAGGTTGTTCGGAGTCCCGGATATGATCCCGGACATCACGAGGAGTTCTGGAATGGTCCGGCGGTGAAGATTGATATATTGGACGAAGGGTATTGGAGTCCGGAAGTGTTCCGGGTACTGTGCTATGACAAGATGACCGAAAGGTGTTTGGGAGCCCGGCAAGTGTTGGAGGGCCTCATGGGCCAAAGGGAAGGGCAAACCAGCCCACTAAGGGGTGGTGCGCCCTCCCAGCCCTCTCACGTAACCGGGAGAGGTGGGGCGCCTCCTAGGGCAGCCGCCCTTCCCGGCTTGGGGGGCAAGTTCCCTAGGGGTGGGGCGCCCAAACCCATCTAGGGTTTCCCCTGTGGCCGCCGCCCCTCCCCTAGGGAACCCTAGGGCGCCTCCTCCAACCCCCTTCCCCCTATATATATCGAGGGAGAGAGAGGGCAGCCGCACCCCTTCCCCGGCGCAGCCCTCTCCTCCTCCAACTCCTCCTCCGTAGTGCTTAGCGTAGCTCTGCCGGAGAACCACGAGCTCCATCACCACCACGCCGTCGTTGCCGGAGTTTTCCTCAACTTCTCCTCTCCCTTGCTGGATCAAGAAGGAGGAGACGTCCCGGGTTGTACGTGTGTTGAACGGAGGTGCCGTCTGCTCGGCGCTAGGATCATCGGTGATTTGGATCACGACGAGTACGACTCCATCAACCCCGTTCTCTTGAACGCTTTCGCTTAGCGATCTACAAGGGTATGTAGATGCACTCTCCTTCCCCTCGTTGTTGGTTTCTCCATAGATAGATCTTGGTGACACGTAGGAAAATTTTGAATTTCTGCTACGTTCCCCAACACCGCTGATAACTTAGGCAATCACCGTTGTTACTCAAGTTGAGATTGACTTTGAAGCTACCTAATCGTCGATGTGTATGTAGGAGAGGGGCTTTGTAGAGCCATTGGCTACCTAATCGTCGAAATGTATATATGCTTCCTTCATTTCAAATTAATTGAAGTTCTAGCTTTGTCCTAATTCAGATATGTCTTTCTAAACTGGGCAACAACAACATCTTGAACTTTGCTCTCTCTTGGAGGCATTGCCCTAGAGATCTGATGACCTTTTTGGGCACCATTTTTCCTTGATTGTGTGTGGTATCATTAGGGAGCAATGTTAGCTCTTCAACCATTAGGCAGGTGAAAACGCATATTTCTTTTTGAATTGGGCAATAACCGACATCTTTAATGTTGCTCCCTCTCGGAGGCGTTTCCATAAAGATGTGAGCCATCAGTTGGCGCACGGGACGAATTTGGCATTGTCAGTCTTAGAGTATAAGTCTATTCGTATTGTAATCTATCTCTATTAGTCTAGTCATGGAGCCCAAGCTTTGTAATCTATATAAACAACCCTTGAGGCCCCGATCAATACAACAATTACTTCTCCAATATCTCAATCTATCATGGTATCCGACGCCTAGGTTTTCCGCTTTGGTATGGCTCCGCCACCGCCGCCGCCCGGCCGATTCGCCCCTCTTCTCCCCTCGGGCCGAGTTCCGCGCCACGGTGCCCCATCCCTACCTCCTCCTCTACAACTACCCAAACACCTCCCCCTCCAAACCCTATGTTCTCCCTAGCCGACACCATTGCCGACATCTCTCCCTTCATACCAATCTCATTAGACCTCGGCATCCACAACTACTACCATTGGCGCCACCTCTTCATCATCCATCTCAAGGCCATGCCCACGCCACCACATTGATCCCTCCTACCCGCCACAGCCCGCCGATCCTCATTGGGTGAAAGATGATCTCGCCATCATCCGATTGGATTTACACACGCATCTCCACGGAGCTTTTCAACTGGTGTCCGACGATGACGCCACCGCCGCCGATCTTCGGGCTTCCCTTCAACAGTTGTTTCAGGACAACTCCGACGCTGAATCAACGCGCTCAACACCGAAGCCACGCACAACCATGCAGGAGATGTCCCGGTCTCCATCTTCGCCAATGAATCAAGGCTATTGGCGATGAACTCCGTGAACTTGGTGATCACGCCGAGGATCGCACTCTCATCAACGCCCTCCTCCAAGGTCTCGGCGATCAATTCGAGAAGCAGCAGTCCTTCATCCCCATGCTCAAGCCGCACCCCACCTTCAAGGAAGTCCGCTCGATCCTCCAAAGAAGAAGAGAAGAACCAGGCTCGCAAGGCGCAGCAGGCGCCGCGGTGTTTCATCTTTGTCGCGCCCTCTTTGCAGCTCCCACGCCTGGCTGCCGCGGCAACCGACCGCCCTCCAACTCCTGCTGTGGCTGCCGCGGCCTCAACACCACCACCAGTGGGCGCCCGAGTCCCAACTACAAGGGAAAGAATCCCGTCTACCGGCCTCCTCAGATCTCGTCTGCGGACTGCACCAGCCTCGTCATCCACCGCTCCCGCGCCACCAGCTCCATCGCCATGGCCTCCTCAAGATGATCCTTGGACTGGCCTCGTCTGTGCTTGGTCGATGCCATGGTCGGCCCTCGCCGTATGGTGCCCCTCCTGCAGACATCGGCACGTGGAGCCCCGGTCTTCGTCAAACCACAGGCTCTCCGGGACTCCTTGGACCCAGGCCGGCAGACGCCTACACCGCCACTCCTACTCCGCCTACCAAAGACGCCAGGACCACCGTCACCCTACAACACCATGCCGGCCTTCTACGGCAACATGCAGGCCCCAATCGCACACTACCCATCCGCTATCCCCTACGTCAACATGCAAGTTCCTGGCCCCTCTGCTCCTCCCCAACAGTCGGCTTGGGACCAAGCTGCCTTCATCAACGCCATGAACAATTTTGTCCTCAACGACGCAGGTACGGATTGGATTTTCGATTCTGGTGCATCAATGCATATGTCTTCAAATATGAATTTATTGTCAGCTTGTTTTCCTTCTGCTTTTTCCACTATCACCATTGGCGATGGCTCCACCATCCATGTTTCATGCACTGGTCACTCTTACATCCCTTCCTCTCATGCCAATTTTCTTCACGCAATATTCTTGTGGTTCCTTCCATCATAAAAATCTTATCTCTGTTAGACAATTTTGCATTGACAACAAAGTTATCCTCGCCTTTGACCCTTTTGGTTTATCCGTGAAGGATCTGACAACGGAGGCGGTCCTCGCTCGGTACAATAGCACGGGCGATCTTTATCCTCTTCATGGCGCGCCCACATCCACCTCTCGTGCCATGCTCGCCTCTGTTGATCTATGACATCGTCGTCTCGGTCACCCCAAAGAAAAACACTTTGGCGTCTTTACTCCAAGAATTTTGTATCCCTAGTTCTAGCAGTCCTCATAATCCCTCTCTTGTAATGCATGTCAATGTGGCAAACATGTTAGATTACCTTTTGGAATCTCTACTACCATTAGTACTTTTCCTTTTGAGTTACTTCACTGTGATTTATGGACCTCTCCGGTCCCTAGTGTTTACGGTTATAAATATTATCTTACGATCTTGGATGATTATTCTCACTATACTTGGACCTTTCCTCTTCGCGCTAAATCTGAAGTACTTGCAATCTTTCTCAACTTTCGACAATATGTAATCACACACTTTGGCTTGCCAATTCAATTTATTCAATGTGATAATGGTCGTGAATTTGATAACACCCAAAACCGCACCTTCTTGCTCTCTCAAGGCATTCTTCTTCGCTTTTCATGCCCTTATACATCTTCTCAAAATGGTAAAGCTGAACGATGTCTTCGCTCTATTAATGATGTTCTTCGCACATTGCTTTTACAAGCTTCTCTTCCTTCCCGTTTTTGGGTTGAAGCCCTTCGCACCGCCACACTACTTCTTAATATTCGACCAACTAAAACTTGCCCTCTTTATTCGCCTTTCCAATCTCTTTTTCTCTCCCACCCTAACTATTCTTTTCTACGTGTTTTTGGCTGTCTATGCTTTCCCAACATCGCCTCTACCACCTCCAACAAACTAGAACCACGCTCACTGCCTTGTATTCACCTTGGTCTTTCTGATGATCACAAAGGATATCGTTGTTTCGATCCATCTTCTGGTAGTATCATTCTCTCTCGTCATGTCACATTCGATGAAAATACTTTTCCTTTTTCTGTCACTACAACCACAAAACCAATTCCACCACAATCCACCACCACCAAAACCCCTTCCCTAGTTCGTCCTTCGGTCATCTCTGCTGCCATGGAATCTTGTTCCGTCTCTCTCCGGAATCGCCCACCGTCACCACCCTCCTGCCCGTCCCCCACCTCTCCCAAGAATCGCATCCTCTACCCCACCGTCTTTCCCTCACCACATCCTACCACGGCAACCACCTCGACACCCACCACCTCGATTCTTCTTCCTCACCGTCTTCTTCAACCGAAAACCCATCGCCACCCAATGCCGTTCTTATACCACCGCTCACCAATGATCATGTCATGTGCACCCGTGGAAAACGAGGATTTCTTCTCCCACCAAAGCGTCTCAATCTTACCGCCACCCCAACCATCTCTCCTATTCCAACCAGTTATAAGCGAGCTCTTCTTGACCCTCTCTGGCTTTCCGCTATGCGTGATGAATTTGAAGCTCTTGACAAAATAATACATGGACTCTTGTTCCCAAACCTTCCGGTGTTAACATTGTTTCGGCAAATGGGTTTTCGTCATAAATTTCATTCCGATGGCACTCTCGCTCGTTACAAAGCTCGTTGGGTGTGTCGTGGTTTCTCCCAAAAGCATGGTATTGACTTTGAAGAGAATTTTTCTCCTGTTGTTAAACCAAGCACTATTCGTGTTTTTCTTAGTCTTGTTTTTTCCTCTTCTTGGCCTATTCATCAACTTGATGTTAAAATGCTTTTCTTCATGGCACTCTCAATGAAACTGTTTATTGTCAAGAACCCTCTGGTTTTGAGAATCCCTCCTCTCCAAATTTTGTTTGTCTCCTCCACAAATCTCTTTATGGCCTTAAACAAGCTCCTCGTGCATGGTTTCAATGCTTTGCTACTTTTATTCAAACCATAGGCTTTATTCCTTCCAAATCTGGTTCTTCTCTCTTTGTTTATCAGTCTCCTACTCACACTGCCTACCTCTTGCTTTATGTTGATGATATCATTCTCACGGCTAGTTCTGATTCTTTTCTTCAACATACCATCTCTTCTCTCAATCGGGAGTTTTCCATGACAGATCTTGGTCCTCTTCATCATTTTCTAGGTATTCGTGTTTCTCGCACAACATCTTCCCTCTTTCTTTCCCAACGATCTTACATTTTGGACTTGCTTTCTCGTTCTGGTATGTCTAATTGTCAACCCTCTCGTACTCCAGCCGACGTTGGTGCTAAACTGTCGGCTGATGGTGATCCTCTTTCTGATCCTACTTTATATCGTAGCATCACTGGCGCTCTTCAATATGCCACTCTTACTCGTCTTGAAATCTCCTATTCAGTTCAGCAAGCATGTCTCTTTATGCATGATCCTCATGCTCCTCATCCAGCTCATGTCGACGCATTCTCCGCTATTTAAAAGGCACTCTTGATCACGGTCTCCTTATTAATTCTTTTTCACCTACAAGCTTGACAGTTTATTACGATGCAGATCGGGCAGGTTGTCCAGATACTCGACGATCTACATCCGGATTTTGCGTTTATTTGGGTGATAATCTTGTTTCTTGGTGTTCTAAAGGCAGTAACAGTTTCTGTGTCTTCTGCTGAGGCTGAGTATAGGGCGTTGCTCACGCTGTGGCGGCGGTGTGGCTACGGCAGCTTCTCGTTGAATTTCATCGTTCGCTCCCACGTGCTACCATTGTTTCATCGTGATAACATCTCTGCCGTCTACATGGCTTCCAATCCAGTTCAACATCGTCGCACAAAGCACATTGAGATTGACGTTCACTTTGTTCGTGAAAAGGTGGCTCTTGGCGAGGTTCGTGTTCTTCATGTTCCTACAAGTGCCCAATTTGCTGACATTTTTACCAAAGGACTCCATCGCATCGTTCACCGACATACGCTCCGGGCCTCAACATTGTTTCACCTGACGTTGAGACTGCGGGGGGATCTTAGAGTATAAGTCTATTCGTATTGTAATCTATCTCTATTAGTCTAGTCTTGGAGCCCAAGCTTTGTAATCTATATAAGCAACCCTTGAGGCCCCGATCAATACAACAATTACTTCTCCAATATCTCAATCTATCAGTCAGTACGAGGTCAACTACTTCAATTTCATGTTTAGCTCTTCAACCATTAGAGTCTCGTTATGCAGGTGAAAATTTAGATCTATCATTCTGAATTGGACAATAATCGGCATCTTGAACATTGATCCCCTTCGGAAGCTTTGGCACTGTTGGCACGATGTCAATTGCTTCAATTAGGTCTGCGAATGAGCAGCATTGGCCCAAGGTGGCGTGGCTTGTCGTTTCAACAAATCTAGAGAGGTACAAACCCGCTTTGCTTTCGTTTTGGCTTTTCTCTTCGGCTATGGAAAACTGATGGTCTTATTATTGTTGTATGTTCATGCCTCAGCACTATGGCTCATGATTTTCTCTCGGTAAAGGACAACTAAATTATTCCTTTATGAATATGCCCATGTGGTCTCAAGGTAAAATACCCTCTGCTGTAGTGGTTGAAGTCGTGACTTTTTCGCTGGAAATTATAGGAGCAAACATTCCCTCACTATGTTTAGCGCGACGGGATCTTGCCCATGGAATTAAAGTGTGCAGAGCATCTTCATGGATGCATGTTTTTTTTATGAGCAAGGCAAGAGCTCTACCGATTTCATTAAGATAGGAGAAGAAAAATATATAGCTGAACTCTAAAGTTGCCAGCCTACTATTGTTGAAGTTGACATTGTATTTGTACTGAATTTACCAATGTGTTGATGCCAAAAGTTTGGTTTACATGAGAATTTCATAAAAGCAAAAAAAAACAGGTGGCAACTTTGAAAGCGAAAAAAAATAATGTCGAAAAGACATAACAACATGCATCTAATTTCAAATATCTCATCGAGACAAGAACGCCAATGAATCCGGGTTGTAAATCGAATTAATGGTACGAGAGCTAAAACATCTTAAAGTTTCAAGAGGATCATTTAAAGTGATGATACATGAATACATGCACAGCGCGTTTTCACTATCAGCGTCTTTTTTAAAAACATTTTTTCCTCCTGTGTGTTGGTTTTATTTTTATGCAAGAAGGTCACGAGTTTCTTCCCCTTCTCCTACCTTAAATGGAAGAATGTGTGGTATCTTGTACACGCCCCTCGTTTCCCCCCTTCACCTATCCCACTCCTGGGCCCTTCCTGCCAATTTCCAAGGAGAATGCAGGAGCATGTTCTTTCCTCCGTCGATCTCAGAGTTGCATTTCCCAGCAGGCATCCTGACATAGTTTGAACTCCATCACCTCTCGGCAAGCAACAACGGAAATGATCGAGCACGGGAGCTAGTGCTGTTCAGCTCCCTCGGCTACCTACCTGCTGCCGACCTTTATCTCTGCAGAAGATCGATGGAAACCCAAGAAGGCGATGTGCATAGCTCTGAATCCGATGCTCACAAAGTGAAAGGGAGAGGTGGATTCGTAGCCCTGCCGTTCATCATAGGTATGTAATATCATCCCTTCAATTTGTGATGGTATGTAGTGTTCTCTCTGACCTTTGCATCCGCAGCAAATGAAATGTTGGAGAAAGTTGCGGGGTTCGGGCTCAACACCAACATGATCATGTACCTCACCAAGCAGTACCACCTGAGCAACGTCACCGCCGCAGCGACGCTCTTCGTGTGGGCTGCGGCGGCAAATTTCGCGCCCATTCCCGGCGCGCTCATAGCCGACATGTACACAGGCCGGTTCATGGCCATCTCGCTAGGCTCCATCGCATGCCTAACAGTGAGCGCAAGACCACAAAATATGAGCGTGTCGATGCTTCGCTTGCGCTAAATTTGCACCACTTACTGCAGGGGATTGTTTTCCTATGGCTGAGCGCCATGATACCCGGAGCGCGGCCGCCGCCGTGCGGCGTCGGCCTTGCCGGCGAGCAGTGCGCGCCCCCGGGGCCGAGGCACCTTGCGTGGCTGATCGCCGGCTTCACGTTCCTGTCCATCGGCGCCGGCGGCATCCGGCCGTGCTCCATGGCCTTCGGCGCGGACCAGTTCTCCCGGCACCCCAAGGAGAAGAGGTCGAGGATCCTGCAGGCCTACTTCAACGCCTACTACGCGTCCATCGGGGTGGCCTTCACCGTCGCCGTCACCGTGATCGTCTACGTGCAGGACAACGTCGGGTGGAAGGCCGGGTTCGCCGTCCCGATGGGCCTCATGATGCTCTCTGCCGTAAGCTTCCTCCTGGGCTCCCGCCTCTACGTCAAGGAGAAGGGGTCCAAGCAAATGTTCGCCGGGATAGGCGCCGCCCTCGTGGCGGCGATCAGGAACCACAGGGTGCAGCTGCCGGCGAAGACGGAGGACGGCGTGTACCATCATCTCAAGGACTGCAAGCTCACCGTCCCCACAGACAGGTTGAGGTGAGTGCAGAGCGAAAGGCATGATCGGCCCATTGATTGTTCATCTGACATAGTATATGGCGATGTTTGATTTGAATCCGCTCAGGTTCCTGAACAAGGCCTGCATGATCAGCGGCACTGGGAACGAGGACTTATTACCCGGCAATGGCGCGGCGGGCTCAGAGCGTGATGGCAACGGTGGCGGCAGGAGGCTGTGCACGGTGGACCAGGTGGAGCAGCTCAAGTCGGCCGTCCGGATCCTGCCGATCTGGTCGTCCACCGTGTTCCTCGCACAGGCCATGAGCCAGAACTACGCCGTGCTGCAGGCCAACGAGATGGACCGGCGCATCGGCGTGGGCCAGTTCCGCGTGCCGGGCTGCTCCCTCACCATGTTCAACATGGTCACCATGTCGCTGTGGTCGGGCAGCTACGACAGGTGGATCGCGCCGGCGCTGCGGCGGGTGACGGGCGACCCGCGCGGGCTCACCATGAAGCAGCGCGTCGGGGTGGGCCTGCTGCTGGCCACGGCAGCGATGGCCGTGTCCGGTGCGGTGGAGGGCGCGCGGCGCAGGCTGGCGCTGGCCGGCGGCGGCGGCGCCGGCATGTCGGCGTTCTGGCTGGTGCCGCAGTTCGCGCTCATGGGGCTGGCCGAGGCGTTCGGCGTGATCGGGGAGCTCGAGTTCTTCTACACGGAGCTGCCCAAGAGCATGGCCAGCTTCAGCATGGCGCTGCTCTACATGGCCATGGGGGTGGGCAACCTGGTCAACAGCCTGATCGTCAAGGTGGTGGACGACGCGAGCAGGCGCGGGGGGAGGACGAGCTGGCTCTCCAGCGATCTCAACGCGGGCCACTACGACTACTACTACTGGCTGCTCGCCGGTCTGGGCGCCGTGAACTTCGTGTACTTCCTCTGGTGCGCCTGGAAGTACGGCGAGGAGGGGAAGAACGTGGAGTGGGAGGAGGAAGGTGAAGGTGAGAGGGAACGGCCGATGGCCTAGTTTTGTAATGCTGAGCTCGGCTGTCACAATGAGGCCATTTTTAACGTGAGTCTGAACTCAGAGGGCAAAAACCGCAGGTTGCGGGGTTGGTTCTCTCTTCTCTGAACCGACTGCTCTGAACTGTGGTTAATGTTTCAAAGTTCCCGGGGCACGGAAGAAATCTGTGCGACACGCAAAAATATTTTTGTGATTGATTAGATGAAACACAATAGCTAAAGGTCAATCGACTGAACTTTGTTTTTGGGTCGATCAATTTCGTTTTGAGAAGGCACAAGTGTTGAGGGAGAGGAGGGAGACGGCGAGGCCACGGCCACCGGGAAAGAAGCAACCCCACTTTCTATCTTAGGGTGGCGGGTGAAGGTTCGCCGGAGAAGCAACCGCACTATCTATCCTAGAGGTGCAATTTGCCGAAAAAAATGGATCGTGGCCAGGGGGCAGCAGCATAGCGGTGGGCGACGGTTGAGGAGAGGGCGGGGCAGCAAGGCTGGCGCGGTAACGCCACTGGCCGCGGGCAGCAGCGGTTCGAGGTAGAAGACAATGAACAGTAACCATCAAGAGGTTGAAGCTGATCTGGTCGTCCATCTTGCATCCGACGGCTCACAGGAATTGACTAACGCAAAAAAAAAAAAAAAAATCAAGCGACTTCATCTAGCCAATCCTTAAATGAAAATAATCACAATTTGTGATGCTTTTCCCCGCAGCAGCAGCTGAAGTTAATCTCGAAGACTTAGCGATGTCTAAAACATGAGGGGGTACTTACATTGGTTTTGGTTGTTATGAGCAAAAATGTAGGAAGCGTATATAGATGGTAAGTTTCAGCATATCATTAAGGGCCTGTTCGGTTGACAGGGAAAATGGAGGGGTTTGGCAGGGATTGCACCCTCTACAAGTCAAAACCTCCTCCAATCCACCTGTGAGGAGGTGTAACCGAACAAAGCCTAAGGGAATGGCAACTAACAAGTACTGTACACAACATGTAAGGGCTCATTCGGTTTGAAGAAAACTAAAACGTAGGAATTTGGATTAGTATAGGAATTTAATATAGGATGGCACTTGACATCCTAAGGAATTGACTTGCCTCGTTCCTACACGTAAAATGAGCTTTGAGTGGATGTCTAATTTCCTCCAAAAACACAGGAAATGAGTAGTATTCCTACAATATTCCTGTACGCCTTTCCTATAAACCGAATGCATCTATAGGAAATTTTCCTCTGAAATTCTTGTTCCTATGTTTTCCTATGAAAATCCTCCAAACCAATGAGGCCTTATGCTTAATGCTTTTCCCTATGGCACATGGGACTTCTAATTATTTCACATTCTCACTTCTAAGATTATTAGTATAGTGTTAAAGGTATACGTAAAGTGCATAATTTACTTGCATGTTTACTATAGTCGCATGAAATTATCATTATTGTCAAACCGAACAAAATTAAAGAGTGAACCGGGAAAATAGGTACATCGATGTAAACGTGGCTACACCTCTAATAATTTCTTAAGCTCCTTCTTGTTAACCTGAAATAAGCACAATGAAATCAATAGCAAACTCAACACAGATGCTCTTAAAGAAAAAGAGAAAGCATATTATATATTTCCGCACCTTTCCCATGGCATTCCGAGGAAGAGAATCCCATAAGTGCAATCTCGTTGGAATCTACCAATGCATAGAAAAAGAATTAACTCTATAACGAGAAAAGTTAATGGATTCAGGCTGACAAGATCGTAGCTATGAACATGTACCATATGTGAATTTCTTAAAAAGTTATCAGATAAATATTTGTTGGCATTACTGAAACTAAATGTTCATTAACATAATTAGAGGATTGATGATTTCAGCATTAGCAGATGTCATTGTAAATATAATTCAGATGGGAAACCACGCCCTTGCATAGACCAACACACAAATCGCGAACTTGATAATACCTGGCAAAGAAAGCTACAGAAAAAAACTAGGCAGCGAAAACCATCTAAGAAAGCAATACTCTAAAGCAGCTGGGGAAAAATGGAAGTTCGGTAGGCAAACCTTGTATGGAGCAAGTTTATCTTTTGACCAACTTGTCAATTCTTCTAAGGTTAGTGCTGGCTTCGAAGACTGTTCGGCCCTTTCCTTCGCGTCCTCCTTAGGCACAATTATTGCACATATAACCTCCCCATAAGCTTCATCAGGCAAACCAAGAACAGCACACTCCAGTACAGTGTCATGCTGAACAACAAAGCAAACCATATAAAGCAAGATGAGTAACGTAGGACTTTAATCAACTTGCACCAAGAATCCTTTGGTGAAGCTTTTAGCCTAACATTGTCTACTGCAGAGAAAGCAAAACGTTACTGCGAACAGAGGCAAATTAGAGCTTCATGACTATCAGCAGTTCTTTCAGTGCAGTAGCTCCTCCAACTTTTACTCCGTCCCATAATGTAAGACGTTGTTTGACACTATACATTATGGGATGGAGGGAGTAATATTTTAGACACTTGAAGAGGTAGCTTTCAGTAAAATGGTAATTTACCTCTAACAGAACCGCCTCAATTTCTAACGCTGACAACTTGTAACCACCAACTTTCATGATATCAGCATTTGTGCCTACACAATTAAAAAAATTGAGGCTGAGAATCTCAATTTTTTACTGTAGCCATAATATCACGGTCAAAATGAAAACAGGAAACCAGAAGAGCATGATACTGCAGGGCTATAAAGTGGTACTTACGTCCTAGAATTATAAAGTATCCGTCCTCATCTACAGTTACCGTATCACCAGTCTTGAAGAACCCACCATCAATAAATGATTCTGCTGTAACCTGCACCAGAAGTTTGCCATGTGAATAACAAAGCAATGGTATTAAATTCACAACAATGAACCCTTCATTTACTTCTTTATAGGTAACAAAGTATAATAACTTCATATGGTGTAACTTAGAAGTACAGTACATGCTAAAGCCCCTCATAAATCATATTAATAGATAAGGTCGTATTTAAATAAGAAAATGTGCATTTAACCAAATGGAGCACAACATTTTAGCAAGTGGACTACAGATTGGCTGAACAAATGCAACAATAACATCCTGTAATTAGTAGTATCTGGGGGAAGGAATCATATGATGGCACTGTCAAACTTGTACACCATTCAAGAAACCATAACTATCAGTAGGAAACTAAGGATGCAATCAACGAACTTTATCTACAAATAACGAATCTACACAATAAAAACATGAAAAGGAATCCAGTTTTCTTACATGCATCAAAGAATGTAATTAGCATCCGAGGGAAGGAATATATGATGGCACTGTAAAACTTGTACACATTCAAAAAACTGTACCTATTAGTAGTAAACTAAGGATGCAATCATCGGACTTTGTCTACCAAGAACTGATCTTATACGATAGAAGTATGAAAAGGAATCCAATTCTTTTTCACATGCATCGAAGAAGTAAAGTAAATACTTCACATTAGTAGAAGCTAATGGATGATGAATTAGCAAAGGGTTCATTAAATTGAAATTGTACCTCTGGTCTTTTCCAGTACTCTTTGAAAAGGGACGGACTTTTAATACAAAGCTCACCAACTCCAGTTTTAGTTTCAGTACCATCATCCATAATGATCTTGGCCTGAGAAAAAAAGATGCTTTAAATGCCATGAAGCAATACAGAATAAATCACTTTAACTACATCCCTAACTACAATTGAGTCATAGCATACCTCAACACGTGGAAGAGGTTTACCGACTGTACCTTCTTTCCGTGCACCATGCAATGGATTAGACAGTGCCATGACAAACTATAACCAAATAAACTGTTAGGAGCCATTACAAAATTCATATTAAAGCAAAGTTAGTGCACACTGATTTCAGAAGGAAGAGTTTTATGCTGTAACCTCAGTCATGCCATAGCGTTCCAAAAGACGGTGGCCTGTCACTTCCTGCCACCGTTTCATGAGTGGGGAAGGAAGTGCTGATGATCCACACATCTACAGTGATTCAATGACTGTTAGTAGCACAGATATAGAAAACTCACGTAGTATCAATGCAAGTCAAGATAATGTTCACAAAGTGTGCAGGCTAAAACTATTAAGGGCCTCTTTGAATCGTAGAATGAGAAATATAGTAATAGGAAAAACACCAGAATTGGACACAAATGCAAGTGCAAAAAAGATAGGGTTGCAGAAAACAGTCTTCATCGCTCGAGATGGCAGAAAAGAAACTTTGGTAGAAGCTCCAGGTCATGCAGCTTGGATCAAGGACATCGAACCCGTTGACAATCACAGTCGCATCAAACCCTGTTGACAATCAGTCTTCATCCAGGTTCTCAATATCTTAGACATGGTACAAGGAACCATGCTTAATCCTGAAATTCAGGGTTCTTGGCCGTGGAAATGGGGAGCATCGGAGTCGTATTCATCTAAATCTTGCAGGGAAGACACTGATCATGTCCTTGTCAGGTGTGGAGTGATTAATATTAACTATGGCGAAGTGCTCAACTGGCGCAATGTGCCCACAATTCACTCCACTATTGGGTCTTCCTTTGAAGTGTGGTGGACAAAGTCAAGAGAGGCCCTTCGAGGTCGTAAAAGAAGCAGCTTTGACAACCTTGTTATTCTGGTACCGTAGAGAATTTGGAAGGAAAGCAATATGATAAGAGTTCTCAATCACATTTATAGGGGATTTTTGACCTTTTCAGGTGGAACATATCAGGGATAGGAAGACATTGGTTTGCATGTACAGATGTACTCAACAAAGAAAGGAAGTGCAAGACATTTTTATTTATTCTTTTAGCTGAAGGAAGTGCAAGACATGATAAGAGTAAGCCAGATCCTTAATTGACTTTACAAGGGGTATTCAACATTCAAATTTCAATACTGAGACCAAGATAAGGGAAGAAATATAATTAGTGACAAGGTATACATGGGACTTACCATTAGTCTCAGCTGCTTTGCGGCATAAGAACAGGCAGACTGTTGATCAGGATCCATACTATCATACCCTTGCAGTAGGCGTGTGTACACTGTCGGAACCTGGCATTCAGGAAGTATCAAATCATCCTAACAACTCAACCAATTTGATGACGAAAATATATAGATGCGATAGAATCTTACTCCAGTAAATACTGTAATAGCCTCATCGCTTTTACTGCCGTCGTTGGGATATGACTCACGCCATCTCTGCCATACTCCCCTCACACTGAATTTTGGCATAAACTCGACCTGTAATCAGAGAAAATGTGTTACTAACTTACCATGAAAGCAACTCCACAGATGTGCTAGAAACAATTTAACCTTATGTGGCTAAAGAACAAGTAAATAGACACATTAAGTGACCAGAAAATAATTCCAAGAGCTACAAAAGACGACAGAAATAAATCCAATAGCTACAGAAGAT
This sequence comes from Aegilops bicornis, assembly GCA_021605145.1. Classification (NCBI taxonomy): domain Eukaryota; kingdom Viridiplantae; phylum Streptophyta; class Magnoliopsida; order Poales; family Poaceae; genus Aegilops; species Aegilops bicornis. The sequence continues at coordinate 575,515,916 of CM038671.1, read as the reverse complement.
GGTTCACCTAAACCAAACCATAATATCTATTGATCAAACAAACCATTATAGATTACTAGATAAAGCATTTTACGTAATACAACAAGTAAGTGAGGATACCTACCACTGATCCTGAATAGAGGGGCGCAAATAGAGCATTGAAAAGACCATGCACATGTAATCGAAGTTAAGGACCTCATAAAATTGACAAAACAAAATGGTTCCTCCAAATATAATAATCAGAAGTAAGGGCGTGAAAGCTATCTAATTGCAATCATACATTGTGAGTCAGATGAGGTTATAACTACTATCCTAGTGCGTGTGCTTGGCATTTTAAACCTGAAAAGGCATGATGAGTACAGTATGGGAAAGCATAACTAGTTAACTGAAGATATGAAGCATTTTCCCAAGGAAGAAAAGGAGGAGATATCATCCAAACATGTATCTGTATAGCTGAATACTTGCATAAATAACAAAAGAAGGTTCTTGTTTGGAAATCATGCAAGTCGATATGTAAGTGTAGAATATAGTCCAAGATCCTTATATATTATTTAGTATTAGCGTTTGTTGTGGATATGGTGCAGTGGAAGACAGTGGAGAAACTGATCTTCACTTTGATATCCCCATGCCTCTGTCAGAATTTGTACCTGCCAAACCAGCAAATAAAATGGTATGTATATTAAACACTCACAGATCAGTTCAAATAAATAAAAGGATCATGAAAAGAGTGCGAAAATATCAATAATAGGCTCATAGCAACAGCAAAGTAACCAAAAGTGTTAGCTTCAATTAGAACGTTTCTAAAACTGTACAATAGATCTACTTAAAGATGATAAAATGCACCTGAGAAAGTATCCCCTCATGAGTGTGGACTACTCCTTTCGGTTTACCAGTTGTGCCACTTGTGTAAAGGATAAGAGCAGGGTCATCTCCTGCATAACAAAACTCCAGCATAATTAGGTTTATAGCAGGAGGACACGACATATTTGGAAAATAAGATTAACTGTTGAACATATGTTGTTGATTAACTAGTGAAAATACTCCACTAGTGAAACATGCAGCGTAAAAGCAGCAGCATAAATGAAATATAAATTTGTGGTAAAACAAAAAATAGTAATCACCTTTAATTTTCTTTAAAGTGTCAATCTCAGCCATTAAGCTAGAAACTGATGAAGTCACTACACTACTTAAAGGTTCTTGGGCATCTATCTTTGGAGGTATACTTTCCACAGGTGGAAGAAGAGAATAACGAGTGGAACATTTGGTAGAGATGCTTTCCATAATGCCATGATGCTCTTTTGTACTTAACACCATAGAAATGTCCTGTAAGTTATGGAAGTTAGAAACAAAGACATATCGAATAGTCCATTGTAAACTGTAAACATATGTGTGTATACAACAATTTTTTGAATCTAGATATGCTACAAGATGTCTAAGCTCTAGACAGCCCCTCTATGGGGCATTTAAGGAACACCCCTTGCTACATGACCTTCTGTAACTTCTATTTCTAAATTCAACCCTTGCTGACAACAGCAATGTGAAAAATAGTACATAATATCCCACTAGAAAATATAAATGTTTCATACTAAGGGGGGGGGGGGGGTACTGCAATGAATTTGGAACAAACCGAGTCATTCATGACATGCAGAAATTCAACTTCAGGATAGCTAAGTGCAAGGGGTACTGCAACTCCACCAGAAAGCCAGGTTCCAAATATCCCAGCAACAAATTCAGGAGAGGGTTTAGCCACGATGCCAATACGAGCACCACAAAGGAATCCAGTCCCTTTTGCTCCATTGATAGAAGAATCTGTACCATCCTGAGTCATTAAAAGGAAGAGTTTAACCGAATTTTCTCTAAGGCATTATCAACATGCATCGAACAGTTAACAGAATGATAAGTTAACCAAAGTTCAGTCGACTTATATATCAAACTACTTGGTCATAACAAAATTGAATGGTGAACTACCATATTTTTGGGAAGTAAAGGTGGAAGCATAAAAAAGATTAATGACCACAGATGTCCTTCATTAACATAACTGGAGTTTGACTAGAGCTACTAAAAAAACTCGGCGGCGCTTTGTAAAGGCTAACTTGTGCACTTCAGTCATCTTTTTATGGAAATGATAGGGGAGAACCATATTGAACACTCGTGCAACTTTTGTGACGCCTTCTAGCAAACATGCAAGGACAAGGCAGGGCAGACTAATTGCTTGAGTAGTTATACCCTCCCAGTCTCAGACCCGCATCCTAACCAAAATGATTGTCCTTTTGTATTAGAAGAGGAATGACCAAAAGGCACTCAACCTACCAAGAGTCCAAGAGTGGTTCAGCTAAATCGTAAAGTTTGAAGTTGCACTTTTGGGGGAGCTTGAACTTGCATATTATCACGTCAACCAATTAGTTGAAAATTTCAGTCCCAGCCTTACGAAAAAAGTTATAACGACAAAAGGAGAAGGGAAAATAATAAACCATCAATTTCAGGACCTAGAAATAAGGTCAGGATAGTCATATCCTAATCACCTCATGGCTAACGGACAGTCTCAAGTGAATACACACAAAAAACTAAGATATAGAAAAAGGATTGGTAGTACATGTTTTCTGCACAAAATATTGTGGACATCCAGTGCAGACGAAATAAGCTGGACAAGGCTGTAACTCTTCTGGTCAGCTCTTATAGCCGCACGGGCACCATGTGCAGAGCCATGCTTATAGACTTCTCGAACAACCTCCATAAACGTACGAGAACTCTGTCTGGTGCTGTCAACTGAGCCACAAGCAAGATAATAAAAACATCAGGAAAAAAAACTAAATGGAAAATGTAGTCCTATGCTTGAAACTATAACCAGATATTGAGATGAATGATCAACTGCCTTTGCATGCCATAGAAAGCAGTAAGCACTAGTTGGTTTCAAAGCAAATGGGAATATCTAGAGAGCCCAATAGTCCTAGCCATCTACCACAATACCAAAATAAACCTGATCAATGTGGCCACTTCTTCGAGAAATATGCTTACAAACCACAATCTCAACATCCAGTTTGAACACGCACAAAAGAGTGGCTACGAACAGCTACATTGCCAAAGTCATTCTGGAAGCGGCACAGCTGCACAATTATAACTAGTTCACTATTCCCTCTGATTTACCATGTAAGTCGTTTAGCCTTTCCAGCTCTTATCAAAATGTAAGTACAATGCATTTTTGCTCATGTTGTCCTATTTAGGCCCTCACTGTTTCATCAATAATTGGACCTCTAAACTGTAGTAATGGGAGCAGTACTAGCTTAACAGTTAATGCTGCATAGTTGTGGAGAGAACGTGACATCATGAGGCCCGAGAGGCAGGTTCGGAATCCATTAGGACTATTAATCCGTACTACCATCGCAAGAGCTCCAGTGATCTTTTTTTTCTTTACAGAAACAGCTCCAGTGATCACTGATGAACGTATCCTACTCAATTTGGGCAGAGGTACACCGAATTCCTTGTGGAAGCATCGAAATTAGAACGTGAACGCCTGAAGGGACCACCCCGTGAATCGTTGGCTACTGATACTACTCTCCCCTCTCTGCGCCGAACATCCAGTGAAGCTGAACAGCGGACACCTTCAGCTCCGACAAATCAGAGCAGGGAACAGTACCGCACGGATCATCTTCAGCACGGAGCGAGCGAAGCTAAGCCACAGCAGCGCGACGGCGAGGGACCGCCGACGGCAATTCAAGACAGCTGGACGACGCGCGCGGTTGAGGCAAAACGACGAACACCTTGTGCGAAGGCGAAGCAGAAGGAGGGCTGGGATGGGAAAGGAGCGACGGACGGAGGGGCTGACCTGAGGCTGGGGAGGGGGCGTCCGAGGCGAATTGGCGTCGGAGGAGAGTGGGGAGGATGCTATAAGAGGAGCAGGAGGAGGAGGTGCGGAGCAGCAGCAGCCGCGGCAGCAGCAGGTGGGGGGAGGAGGCGTGGGCCGTGGGGCAATTGAATGGCGTCATCAAGCGCGCCACCGCCCCCCCGCGCGCCCACGCCTGCGCGCGCATTTACGGGCTACCCCGGGTAGGTGGGGGACTGGGGGTGGAGTGGTGCTGGCCGTGGGGAGGGTGCGTTCCTACGAGGTTGCTCGTGCCAAGCGGGAGCGGGGAGGGGGCCGCACGCCGCGTAGCTGGTGGTGCCGCTCGCGGGTTTCTCCGGTGTGGAGTTGGTTTCGTGCGGCTGGCTGGTTCGCTTGATCGGCCCCGTCGGGGGGTCACACTGACTACATACCTGGGCGAACATCAACATCATTGGCTCTGTTTGGATACTCTAATTCAGTTAAAGGTTAGAGTTAGATTTTAATCCTGAGCTAACTTTAAGTAAAAAGGTGTTTGGATGGCAGGATTAAATGAAGCACGGATACGGCGAGGCACCTTCACGGGCGGGGCGAGAGGGAGGGAGGGAAAGGACGAGAAGCTTTGAAGAAATGGGGAGGGATCTGTTGCGGGTAGAGCGAGAGAAAAAATATTTATTAGTGGTCCCGAGAAGAACTAACCCAAATAAGCACTTCTTGAATGGGTTAGTTTTTTTGGATGGGTTAGATGCATCTAACCCAAACTAACCCTCCTGTTTGGATCTTTTTAGATTAGTTGACTCCAAACTAATCTAACCCATGGATCCAAACAGAGCCATTGTACTCTGCTTCCGTGCACGACTGCAACGCTGATGGATAATGTGGGTTGCGCCACGAACAGCATAGGTCGTACATAATGGACAAGGAAGTACTGTGCAATAGAACACGGTAGCAATCATGAGTGTGTAAAAATAGAAAAAGGCAGTTTCAGCCGTTGGATTTAGCATGGATGTCCCAGATTAGCCACGTAGGAGCTGATGGAAGCTTCATGTTCATTTTGTGAACCCCTTGCTAGTACTCCTTACGTTCTGAATTACTTATCACAGAAATATATAGCACGATAAGTAATTTCAGACGGAAAGAGTGGCTATATACGGATAGATCGCTTCACCATTCGGTTGAGATTGACTTACTTTTCTTAAGAGAGAGATGATTGACTGACTTAAATTGGGTGACTTAGAAGTCATTGGACCATCTAAAGGGTTGGCTCACACATCAGTGACCCAAAGTCACCTGACTTACATCAGATTGTCAGAAGATCAGCGCCTCTTCCATGTGTCTCATGTTGAGTCTGAGACATCCATGCAAGAACCGACAACCAAGGTTATTCCTTTTTTTTTTTCAAACTAAGGCGTATGTTTTCATCGTGGTCTTTCTTTGATGGACAGAAGGAAGTGTGCACACTGACGCACAATGTGTTGGCGTTCAAATGTTTAGTATTTCAATCATCGTCTTTCGTGCGAGGCAAATCCAAGTGCAAGAAAAGAAAAGGACAAAGGTCAAAACCTGTAAAATGAGAAGAGTTGTAAGTGAACAGTTTTAGCAAAAATACGAAGATATGGCTACGCACATCACGTGAATAGTAAATTTATAAAAATTTCTAGGAAAAAAATAGGGTATCAAACTTTGCAAATCATTTTACTCGCATGTGAAGTTTAGTGAAGTATTGACACCCATATTATTCTTAGGACATCTTCAACGGCGGCCCGCAAATTTCCTCCCGCGTCCGTCCATGGACAGGGGGACTAGTCCGTGGACACAAATGCGGGAGGCCGCCATTCAACACTGCCCGAATACATTTCAACCCGCATTCGAACTAATTGGACGAAATTCAAGCAAACCGGCGGATATTCATCAAAGTTCGGATAGAAAATGTCACAAATCATTCATACATAGCATGCAAAATTAAGTCTTCTGAAATTTGACTAGATTAGTCAGATATCGAACAAGTTTTTCATCAACGGATCATGCCCTCCCACACATATTCCCCATTCATCTTCATACAACAGTGTATGTACATAAATGGTCGCTCTCTGTTTTCTGGTACATCACGGCAGCGTGTGCGGGCTACATAATGTGCACACCAACGTTGAGTGAATGAATCAATCAACAAGTTGAGCAAGAGGAAACAAAACTTACGATCTCATCATCTGCTACGTGCAATGGCCACCTTGCCTCTAGTTGACGAACCATGTTACATAACTTGGTGATGCTGGTCTGAATAGCGTACCAGCGTTACGATAATGACCTCACATTGCGTTGTTGAATGGTGTATATGTCGTAGGGCGTAATGTGCTTTCGTGCGTGAAACAATTCATGCACTTGCTACCAGAAGGTCCTCCCTCTGCTCCTATCTACCAAATCTGCAGATACGGCCAACCACGCATCACACAATAAATGACATAGCATTTGAAAATAAGCTCAATGACATTTGACCGAACACCTGTCGAGTGTGGTGTCCGCCATGGAGGTCATCTAAAGGGCGGCGGAGTGTACTTGGGTACAAAAGGCTTCAGGGTGGACAGCGTCGTCGTATTGACGAGCGACGCGTCGGTGCTGGTTGCAGATGTCCGACAATGCCTATGTGGCGGCCGGAGGCGTGCAGTAGCAGCAGCGGAGGTGGAGGGTGTGGATGCAAAGCAAGAGAGATAAGGGACGGAGTGGAAGGAAATAGGACCGGGGAATTGGGTAGGCCAGTGGTGTCGGAGTCTTACGTGTCTGCTATCCGGACTCCGGCAAAACTCCCCCCACTTTGTCTTCAATTTGCGGGAGAAAACACGTCCTAACCGCTCGGCAGACCGATATAGATTCGCGTTGGATGGCTTTCACGGTTCGGACAGCATGGTCTGAACGAATGCTGACGGTTTGAGGGTCGACGTTGGAGATGCCCTCAGTGAACAAAATACAATTGAGACCTTACCATTCATCAAACGTTTTTTTTAATAAAGCTTCAATCTGTCATTTTTTTTCTCATAATATAATGGATGCCATTTCTTTGTAAAACATCATGCGAAGCTAAAACAATCGACTATGTATGTTATAAAAAAATTGGTTGTTTCTTTATTTTTCTAGTATTTTTTTGAATTTACTATTCATAAGGGGTGGGCGTGAAACCATGTTCATCAGATTCACGTCTGTGTCCATATCCAAGAAAGGGACCACCTAGTAAGTGTTGACTAAAAAGTTGAAAATGAATATAAGGAATGCTACACTTCTTCTTCCTCCTCCTCCTCCTCACGTTGCCGCCTAGACTAGAACTAATCTAGGTCCACCCCTCCTCTGCATTTATGTCATGGTGAGTCACGTCGTCACCACCTCCGGTGAGATTCGACGATGCGGTCGGTTATGGTGTCCTGTCTTGAGCTCGATAGTTGTCTAATTCAACCGGTGATCCAAACAAAAAATCTCACCCCCACCCTCCCTCCCCATCACCCCTGAAGCAACCTGGGTTGCGCTACTCTCTTTCATCGTTGTCTCTTCTATAGCTAAATTGAGAAAATTGTTGCTTGAGGAATAACAATTGTGTGAAATGAATGAAATTAGTTTTTGAAGTTTGGGAGGTAAGGGCAACTCCAAAGAAACCACCGCATTTGTCCATTTTTTGGGGACACCTTATACCATGGTATCCAAGTGAATCCCGACTTGTCCATCAGTTTTATTTAAATTATCATTTTGTAGTCTATTTGTTTCATTCCGTCAAATAAAACAACTTGAAAAATAAATATTTTATCACAAACATTTCCACAATATTTTTTTTAAAATCAAGCAACATAGTGTTCCAAGTTCACACGAGTTAAATCCAATATAGTCTAATAATCATGCAGAATTTGATCGCATGATCAAATTCTGAAGTTACGCTCATTGATGTTGGTACGCACGGTATTGATCTAATTCTATTGGTTTCGCCTCCATGATGCTAGTGTTGGTTTGAAATCCTCGATGAACCTTGTGAGCCCAGCTTGCTTGGTCTTTGTTGCCTTTCACATCAACGACAGTCCCCCTTCTATCTCTCCCTCTTTCTCTCTATTTGGGTTGTATCTTCATGTAGCCCTTAAATCTTTCACCCTTCTTTTCCTCCTTCCTCTCTTATTGCACTTGAGACCATGCATGGGAAAATATTTGTCATTCTATTGTTCTACCTGTATTCAATAAACATTTTGCCAATATGCACAATCAAATATAATACTCCCTCCGTCCCATAATATAAGAGCGATTTTGACACTAAGCGCTCTTATATTATAGGACGGAGGGAGTAAGTCGTATGTATTTAAAATTTTGATTCATGTGTTATTAATCTAAAATTTTGTATTCCCCACAATTCAAGTCTTATTGAAATTCCCCACAAAAAAATCTTACTGGAATATTTCAGTTCACCATGTTGAGAAGGGTCAAGCGAACCCTTCCACCGTGTGTGTATTTACCAGCTCCCGCCCGAAAGGGAATATTCAATTCCTCAATTCTGTTCCAGGCGTCCAGCCCTCCGGGATGGACTCCCACCACCCCTCGCCGGAATACAGCTCGCTCCTCCTCGCCGGCCCTCGTGCTGGCGCTCTGAAACAAGCTCACGCGCGCATCATCGTCACAGGCCACAGTCGCTCCCTCCCCTTCATCACCAAGCTGGCCACGCTCGCCGTCGCAGCGGGCGCCGCCCCGTACGCGCACCTCCTCGCGACCTCCCACCCCGCACCCGACTCCTTCCTCTTCTCCTCCCTCACGCGTACGGCCGCGCACCACGGCCTCCCGGTCGCCGCTATTGCCTTCTACCGCAGCCTCCTCTCCGCCGCCCTTCCTTTCTCCAGTTTCACCTTCACCGCCGTCGCCAAGGCCTGCGCCGACCTGTCCGCTATCCGAACCGGCACGGCCATCCACGCGCACTCCATCCTCCTCGGGTTTGGCTCGGACCGCTTCGTGCTGACGTCTCTTCTTGTGCTGTATTCCAAGTGCGGGCAACTGGGTGTTGCACGCAAGCTGTTCGACTCAATTCGTGATAGAAGTGTTGTGGCTTGGAACGCAATGATTTCTGGGTATGAACAGAATGGGCTTGCCCAGCGGGGGATCGAGGTTTATAAGGAGATGCAGGCGGCGAAGGCGGTGCCTGACTCCATGACGTTTGTAGCCACGCTCTCTGCTTGCGCACAGGCTGGTGCACTGGACCTGGGGCGTGAAGTGGAGAGACGTATTATTTCTGAAAGAATGGACATCAGTGTTTTTCTTGGCTCTGCTCTTGTCAACATGTATGCCAGGTGTGGTGTTGTGGACAAAGCTCGCAGATGGTTCGATGCGCTCCAGGAGCGGAATGTGGTTACATGGACTTCCATGATCGCTGGATATGGAATGCACGGCCATGGCCATGAGGCGATCAAGCTGTTCCATTTGATGAGGCGCGAGGGGCCACCACCCAATCATGTCACGTTTATTGCTGTTCTATCTGCATGTGCACACGCTGGGTTAGTTATGGAGGGTCGTGATGCTTTTGCTTGCATGAAGAGGATCTATGGACTGGTCCCTCGTGTCGAGCACTATTGTTCTATGGTTGATATGTTTGGAAGGGCTGGACTTCTTGATGAAGCAATGCAATTTATAAGTGATTATATGCCTGGAGAGCCAGGGCCTGAAGTTTGGACAGCAGTACTTGGGGCATGCAAGATGCACAAGAATTTTAATCTTGGGGTGGAGGTGGCTGAGCGATTGATTGCTCTCGAGCCTGAGAATCCATCCTACCATGTTTTGCTTTCTAATATTTATGCTCTGTCTGGTAAAATGCACCATGTTGAGAAGGTGAGGAATACCATGATCAAGAGAAGATTGAAGAAGCAGATAGGATTCAGCTTGATTGAGCTAGGAGGTACTTCCCATTTATTTCGCATGGGTGAAAAGTCTCATCCACAGACTATAGAGCTTTACCAGTACTTGGAAGAACTGATTCATAGGATTAGTGCTGCTGGCTACATGCCTGAAACTGAGTCAGTTCTGCATGAGTTAGAAGAGGAGGAGAGAGAGGGTGCACTTAGATATCACAGTGAAAAATTGGCAGTAGCATATGGGCTCATGATGAGCGTTGGGAGCACCACTCCTATCAGAGTAATAAAAAACCTGAGGATATGCGGGGATTGCCATCTCGCCATCAAGTTTATGTCAGCTGTGGAGAATCGAGAGATTGTTGTCAGGGATAAGCACCGTTTTCACCATTTTAAAGATGGCAAGTGTTCATGTCTGGAATATTGGTAACAAACTCTCATCTGTCGTTAGGTACAGTTGCCTGGTAATAGTCACCAACAAAATAGTTTCATGGAAATGAACAACTACATTCACATACACCGCCTGTCCTGGAATTCTGCCATCAGTTATCACCAGTACTAGAAGATAACCTCTTCAGGGTATTCTACTTCAAGCTGTGGGGTGATTTTTGTGATACATAGTCCTGATATTGCATCAAAATACGATTGCTTACCTCCATCCATTTCATTGTCAGATGGGTCCAATGCTTCTCATTTTTCTGAACATCCACAATACCAGCAACCTACATATTTCTGAACTCCCAACATAATTTAAAGGGTCAGGATGCTGAAAGACAACAAAACAGCTCTGGTATTCTTTGCTAGCTCATCCGAAAGATTGAAGAGCGAGGTACAGTGCATGCATCCAAGTACCATTCTTATGTGGTCGGACTTTTGCTTTCGATAATTCTGTCTCGGTCCTCAATAATGCCTGCAAGGAGGGCACATCAAGTCCAACACCGGTTTTCTGAAGCAAATTCTTCTGTCTAATCCATGCAGCAGGTTGATTCTTCGATGTCCATCTGCCATATGAATACATTTCTTATTTTCTTGTGCTCGGAGTTGATTATGTGCCTGACTCATTGTGCGCGGAGAAGTATCATGCAGAAGCTGTATATAATCGACTACATTTGAAGCCTTGTTCTGAAGATTGCCCACATTGGTGAGTGGTGACTGACACCCATTAAGGTCGTGTGTAAGTTTGTAAATTGCAACTGCTAAACGGCCAAGATTAGAGGATTATTGAGTTCCATGTACCAAACTTTATATTCCGTTGAGGAATAATGAGCAAAATACACTTCACTTCAATGGAAACTGCCCTTGTGACTTGTGAGCACGGACTTACTTTGTCATTGCCCTTTCGGAAGTACATTATCCTTGATTCCTTGTCACTTGCATGCTACCAGCTTTTTTTTTTTTTTGAATGTTGGTAGCAATATCTACCAAATTCATTGATTAGTGAGAGAAAAAGTCGAGCTACAAGGGTACCCAAGGCGAGTAGACGGCGAGAAAGCTCGACCAAAACCCGAAGGCAACAAGGAAAGAAGAAAAAAAGGACGGGACTAACAGGAGTACATGAATTCAGCCCGGGTCAAATGGGATGCCCGCTCCTGCCATGTTCCAAAGCCGAATCTCCTCTCTTGCTTTCTCTATGAAACTCTCCCTACCCATGGATTCTTTCTGAAAAATACGTCTGTTACTTTCGCGCCATATCTCCCACGACATAAGTTGTATGATGGATAGGGTCTCTTTCTTCATATCTTCCCTTGCCCTGCCATGACATGTTGTTAGCCATGCTTTGATGGAATCCAAACCATCCCATGATGCCGGCACAAGCGTCGGCATGCGTGACAGTCGAGCGATCTTCTCCCAGGCATACCGTGACCAGGAACACTCCAAGAGCAAATGGGTTGGGGGTTTCCAGATTTCTCTCGCAGAGAGGGCAGAAATAGTTGTTCTCCCATCCACACGCAACAGAGCATCCGCGGTTAAGATTCTGCCTAGCATGGCCGTCCACAAGAAGAAACGTTGCCCGGGGCAGCTCCTGTAGCATGTCGTCGGTCAGCCCATGTGCAAGGTCACTCAACCATGCCTGATCCGTGAGCGCGTCATGCACGGCTCGGTTTTTCCTTGCTGAAACGGTAAACAGGGCCGGTGCTAGGATTTTGGGGCACTGTCCGTGCAGCCAACGATCATGCCAGAAGCTAGCCTTCCACCCGTCGCCGAGTTTAATCTCTGTTGCCATGGCAAACAAAATACGCTCCATGTCGTCGCATGGGAGTGGTGACCGTGCCCAAGGGCTGGGCGGATCCTGCCAGGCCATCCACAACCATCTTAGTCGTAACGCCGTTCCAAATTTCCGTAAGTCCAACACCCCTAATCCTCCAAAGTTCTTCGGGCGGCATATTTGGGTCCATCCCACTCTGCATTTGCCCCCGCTACACTTGTCCTCACCACTCCATAGCCAGGAGCGACACAGTTGTACGAGACGTTTTAAGACCCAGGCGGGCAACTTGTGCACCGTCATCATGTATATGGCCAGTGCGGTGAGCCTGGACTTGAGTAGGACTAGGCGCCCACTCTTGGCCATCAGGCCACCCTTCCAAGTTGCAGTCTTATTTCCGAATTTCATCCAAAAAGGATCGAAATCCGCCTTGGTTAGGTTTCTGATGGATAGTGGCATTCCTAGGAAAGGATTTGCATGGAATGCGGAGGGGTGCCAGGACAGGTGCTAAATCAATTGCTGCACATCTTATTGGTAAGGCCATGCTCTTGTCCACATTCACTTTGAGTTCTGAGACTTGTCCGCATGCTACCAGCTTTCATCAGAGCAAATCAGGGCATGCCCAGCGGGTAGCCCTAGGGGTGTTGCCCCACATGTTCGGATGGTCCAGCTAGGTTCAATTTATGCTCCAAACATGTCAGGGGATCTTCTGCAGGAGGCAGCTCTTGGGCAGAAAAAGTGGGGAGAGATGAGAAAATATGAGGAAAGATGATGACAATAGGGCATGAGCAATGGGGCAGCGGTAGCTACCACCCCCGATGCATCCAACTAGGTATGGGAAAAATGATTTTTTTTTCAGCCACATAATGTCATCGTCTTTGCTCTCACATTTTCTCATCTCTTCGCACTTTTTCTGCCAAAGAGGCTGCCTCCTGCAGAAGATCCCCTGACATGTTTGGACATCAATCGAACCTAGCTGGATCATCCGAACCTGTGGGGCAGCACCCCTAGGGCTAATCGCTGGGCATGCCCTTAGGGTCCATAGCATGGAAGGCATGAACTTTTGGTTATGTGACTGAAAAAAATCATTTTTCCCATACCTAGTTGGATGCATCGGGGCATGCACAATGGTGGCATATGGATACAGATGCGCCATGACAAAAAGTAGTTTGAGGCACCTACATTTATTTTTTCTCCCCAATGCAAGCTATCACTAGTGGGCCTCATCAAAAAATAGAAAATAAAGACTCTAATACACATGCATCTCTACTTCTCACTCCAACCTTTTCAGCTTTTGACACTGGACCCCACTTTTTTTCTCCAAGCACCCGCCTCCTATAGAGGATCTCGCTTCACTAACCAAACCTACTTTACCTGATATCCGGTCCTACATGGCATGCAAGGCATCACCCCGGGGCTATGCATTGTACATGCCCTCATGGGCACCAGCACCATCACCAACATGGTCCCCTCGTGTAATTGGGGTTGGTGCTTATTGGATGGTTCGACTTTCTCGTCATCGTCGCCAGATGCCGTAGAAAACCTGATGAGGAGCAATAAAGAATGGAAAATAAAAATAAAATCATAAGTCAAATCCATTTCACTACTTCTACTTCTACTACAGTATAGTATTTTCTTGTTTCTTAGTTTTAGTTATTGTTCTCTAAAGTGTTCTAGCTATGAGTGGAATATTGTATCTTAAGCAATGTTTTCTAGAGCGTTCTAGCTATAAGTAGAAGTTGAGATGTGAAGGCTTCCAAAGCGTATAAATAGAGATCCGCATCTCTAGTTTGTAAGCAGACTATGTACCCTACTATCTATAACAGAATTTGGTGTTCTTATGTAAGATCTAGGACTAGATCTTGTGCTCCAGGAGTTTTTGATTGAACTCTTGCTGACATATCAACATATGTTTGCCTCTAGAGTGATACCTAGCGCGTCACCTTGAAGTACCTCCTTCAACTCTAGCGTTGTACACTTTGTAGCGGCAAAGTGGAGTTGTTCCTCCACAACCTTGTGTTTTTATGACACTTTGAGATCCAGTTTGGATTGCACAAAGTCCTCTTACCTTTTCCCCAAGGAGTGACCTTGGGTGTCAAATCCACGGGAGGATGTACTCCATGACAAAGATTCAAACAAGTTATTATTCTCGGCTTCCCGCAAAATGTTCTAATTTTCAACTGGACCTTTTATCAACCTTTTGGATGTAATTGATTGTTAAAAAAAACTTTTGGATGTAAACAATTATATGGAAATAGGCATGGGTATGACGACTTACACTCACAACCAGGTACTTTTGCTTGTCATCTCATCTTGATAGTAAACATAGTCCCGGAAGACACTGTTACAATGTGCTCACAACGCGATAAAGTGGGGATGTGTCCAAGTACATCATGACCTGCATCGGGAGTCAGTTGTCCAATCACTCTCCATTACCGTCATGCGGGGTTATTACCTTAGTTATTAAGAACTATTTCAGACAAAAGTATTGGACGTTTAATGACTACACCTCATTTATTCCCAATGAATTGCTCTTCGCTTTCGTATTAATTCTTTATGTCACTGGTTTTCATAATAGCGTTCCACGCATCCTCGCTTTTTACCTCCTTGGTCGATCTACGAGATCATGTGTACCTGAAGGGCCTTAGAACAAGAAGAAGAAGACAAAAGACAACTCCGTTGCGAATCACACGTACGGCAGTATCTGAGTGATTCTCTCAGATATTCTGGAATTATCTGATTTAAACAATGGTGTAACTAGTGCAAAAATAGCAGTCATCAACCTCTCCAAGCTTAAACCTTGATCGTCCTCGAGCAAGATACAAAATCGACCGCAAGGAACTTAGTTGTTTAAACAAAATGACGGGAACGTTTTTGTTCACTAACGATCTGTACACCTAGATCGCCCCCCCCCCCACGTGACACTTGCTTCACGTGAAAACTTAGTATAGCTGTAGCATAGGCATGGTTATTATGCAAGGTTAGTTAAGACAAGATAATCAACACAAATTTGTTGTTAGTCCAGACAAAATAATGAACTAGGTTTTATTCTGTTTCTTCTAGCTAACACTTGCTTGTTAGGAACACTTTGGAAAATCTTTTGCCCGATTACAAGTATGACTAAGTATGGAGAGAATGGCTACGGTGGTGATGGCTATGGAGATGAGATGGAAAATTGCAACAACTAAGGTGTGTTAATGACTTTTGGTTCTCTGTTTCATCGATGTCCTACTCTCTATTGTGAATTCGACTTGGGCCCTTCTATAAAGTGTGCTTGTTTGATGCCACGGTGATGATGGCGTGCAGTATGACCACTTGTATGAGCGCACATGCTCGTACCATGCACTGTCTTTTGCTTTGTTGCCTTTTCGGCAGCTCCAATTGGCTTGGCTCCCACACGTGGTGTTTCCTTCCTTGTGATGATTTTCTTCCATGTTTGGGTCAGTTTCCTGTGGAAATACATTAAACAAAGGATTTCTTAATTTCTTGCATTCATTAGTCATTAGTGGCAGTATCTAAGTTATTCTCTCGGATATTTGTGGATTATCCGATTTAAACAATGGTGGAATGAGTGCAAAATATCACTCATCGCTACTTCATGTGGTATTAGAGTCCCGTTGATCCAAAGTAGTTCCCGATGTCCTCTTTGAGAGTTAGTTGCAACAAGCATGGCGCAACTGGAGAAGAGGATGGGTGTTGCAGAACAATAGATTAAAGGACCACGTGAAGATCTTAACTAGAGAATCGATCAACTGGTTGAGATGATAAGGGTGTTTCCCCTGCTGCCAATGAACAAGGTTCATGAAAAGAAGAAGATGTTCAACAACGAAGAAGGAGGTGTAATCTTGGAGCAAGACTACCACAACGATGTGCAGTTCAACGTACTTCAAGGCGAAGACCATGATGATGCCCTTGAAGAACTTGATCTCTATGCATATCAAAGAGTACCCAGACCAATATATGCAAGCGATACATACAAGGGGAAAGGTGAGATCCCAACTTTTAATGCAAATTTTCATATTGAAGGGTGCCATGGTTGGTTGTATAAAGTGGAGACTTTCTTTGAGGTCATTAATATTCCATAAGATCGTAGAGTTCCTTTGGTCTTGTATAAGCTGAAAGGAGTCGATGCATGGTGGCATCACCTTCAAGAAGAATGCAGGCTAAGAGGAGAACCTCGTGACGGAGCATAAAAATGGCGAGGTTGGAAGTACCAGGACAAAACCCGCACGCACAAGTTACCCAAGTTCGGGCCTCTGAAGAGTAAAACCCTACATCCTGCTCATTGTTTCTATACAAGGGGTTGATCGGGAACAAAGGACACAAGTTTACCCAGGTTCAGCCCCTGACGGTGGAGGCAAAGACCTACTTCCTGCTTGATTGATATTGACGATGATGATCTCAATTACAAGGATGCGGATTCGCTAACCTAGCTTTCGAGAGATTTCAACTTAGTCTTTTCAACCTAGAGGCTCCCCTTTATGTAATAGGTTGAGCCCCTAGGTATACAGGAGATCTCTGGGTCGTATTATCAACCCGTATCCTACTCTAACTCTGTATTCATCTTGCCTCCCAAGTTAGGAAATCGACCACCTCTTGGGCCTTCTCATTAAGCTGGCTCACTAGTAGCCTACTCATGAGCCGACATTTGGCGAACATCTCCCTGGGCTTTTGGGCCTGATACGTCTCCATCGTATCTACTTTTCCAAACACTTTTGCTCTTGTTTTGGACTCTAATTTGCATGATTTGAATGAAACTGACCCGGACTGATGTTGTTTTCAGCAGAACTACCATGGTGTTGTTTTTGTGCAGAAATAAAAGTTCTTGGAATTGGACGAAACTTTTTGGAGATTTTTTGTGGAATTGTTGGTGCAATAATTTGCCTCCTTATGTTTTGGAGTTTGTTGACATAAATAGTATGGGACTTGTGTGTTTTCTAGTGCACACAGAGTAACAGGTCCCTAGAATCAAGAGGAGTTTGGTTCAAATGACGAAGATAATCCCCTGCGTAGCAGTGGAGGTTATCATCGAAGATTATGTTGACAAGAGTGAACCCACAAAATTGCTGACGTGAAGTAATTGGTTCTGTGCCTTTCCGAAGAAAGTGACTGTGTCCGAGAAGAATGAAGACGAAGTGAAGATGTAGTATTTATTTCGTTGTTTCTCTTCTCCTTATTGAGTCATAGGACAACCGTAGTATTAAGAGGGGTGTAGCGTTCGAAGCTTTGATTCTCTGAAGCTAAACCCAAATCCTATGAAAGTTGCGAGAGAAATCTCTTGTGCTCCGAGCAAATACTTGCCAGCAAGAGACTGTGATCTTCTTCGCTGCGAGAGATTTGTCTCAGACCAAGGAGTTAGCATTACTTGTTCCTCAAGTAATGTCACCGTTGCTCTTTGAAATCCGACTGTTGAGAACGTGTCGGTTGGCCATTGGCTGGACCGCGTGTCCAAAATGGTCATTTCCCACCAGGGAAGGCTGCGACTATAAATAGCTACCTTGATGTCTACTATGCAACCTTCTTCTTGTAGACGTTGTTGGGCCTCCAAGTGCAGAGGTTTGTAGGACAGTAGCAAATTTCCCTCAAGTGGATGACCTAAGGTTTATCAATCCGTGGAGGCGAGGGATGAAGATGGTCTCTCTCAAGCAACCCTTCAACCAAATAAGAAAGAGTCTCTTGTGTCCCCAACACACCCAATACAATGGTAAATTATATAGGTGCACTAGTTCGGCGAAGAGAAGGTGATACAAGTGCAATATGGATGGTAGATAAAGGTTTTTGTAATCTGAAAATATAAAAACAGCAAGGTAACTAATGATAAAAGTGAGCATAAACGGTATTGCAATGCGAGGAAACAAGGCCTAGGGTTCATACTTTCACTAGTGCAAGTTCTGTCAACAATAATAACATAATTGGATCATATAACTATCCCTCAACATGCAACAAAGAGTCACACCAAAGTCACTAATAGTGGAGAACAAACAAAGAGATTATGGTAGGGTACGAAACCACCTCAAAGTTATTCTTTCCAATCAATCTGTTGGGCTATTCCTATAAGTGTCACAAACAACCCTAGAGTTCGTACTAGAATAACACCTTAAGACACAAATCAACCAAAACCCTAATGTCACCTAGATAATCCAATGTCACCTCAAGTATCCGTGGGTATGATTATACGATATGCATCACAAAATCTCAGTTTCATCTATTCAACCAACACATAGAACCTCAAAGAGTGCCCCAAAGTTTCTACCGGAGAGTCAAGACGAAAACATGTGCCAACCCCTATGCATAGGTTCATGGGCGGAACCCGCAAGTTGATCACCAAAACATACATCAAGTGAATCACGTGATATCCCATTGTCACCACAGATACGCACGACAAGACATACATCAAGTGTTCTCAAATCATTAAAGACTCAATCCGATAAGATAACCTCAAAGGGAAAACTCAATCCATTACAAGAGAGTAGAGGGGGAGAAGCAACATAAGATCCAACTATAATAGCAAAGCTCGCGATACATCAAGATCGAATCACCTCAAGAACACGAGAGAGATATCAAACACATAGCTACTGGTACATACCCTCAGCCCCAAGGGTGAACTACTCCCTCCTCGTCATGGAGAGCGACGGGATGATGAAGATGGCCACCGGCGAGGGTTCCCCCCTCTGGCAGGGTGCCGGAACAGGGTCCCGATTGGTTTTTGGTGGCTACAAAGGCTTGCGGCGGCGGAACTCCCGATCTATTCTGTTCCCCGATCGTTTTAGGGTATATGGGTATATATAGGTGAAAGAAGTACGTCAGGGGAGCCACGAGGGGCCCACGAGGGTGGAGGGCGCGCCCAGGGGGGTGGGGGCGCCCCCCTGCCTCGTGCCTTCCTTGTTGCTTTCTTGACGTGGAATCCAAGTCTCCCGGGTTGCTTTCTTTCCAAAAATCACTTCTCCAGAAGGTTTCAGTCTGTTTCGACTCCGTTTGATATCCTTTTCTTCGAAACACTGAAACAAGGGGAAAACAGGAACTGGCACTGGGCTCTGGGTTAATAGGTTAGTCCCAAAAATAATATAAAAGTGCATAATAAAGCCCATAAACATCCAAGACGGATAATATAATAGCATGAATACTTCATAAATTATAGATACGTTGGAGACGTATCAGCATCCCCAAGCTTAATTCCTGCTCGTCCTCGAGTAGGTAAATGATAAAAGAAAGAATTTATGAAGTGCGAATACTAGCAGGTGCATAAGTTTGATCAATGATTATTTCAATCACCTTTTCTAGCATCATTATATGTCATAACAGTAGTTCAACTCATAGAACTTTTCATGATCAAGTAACAAGCTATTCACATGTTAAAGTATAGATCATAGACTTTCTTGAAAACTAACAAACTATGTTATTAGTCATCAAACAATTACTATTCATATTATTTTCAGGAAGAGTCTATGTCAGATCTTTGATTCAGCAAACTTCACATAATCAACTATCTTTTAGTCTTCCATGATTGCTACCACTCAAAGCATATTTTTAGAACAAATAGCATCCATCAAACACAGAGAAAGATAGGGGCTTAATGTTTCGCCTCCCAACTTATTTATCATATAGATAATTGTCAACAATAATAATTCATGATCAAATATATTTGAATGGCCATATATGCTTAGATCTTTCCATCACATGATGCTTGCCAACTAAAGAGTAGGTTGGAATGAGAAGGAATACTACTGACTCTTGCATAAAAGTAAAAGATAGACCCTTCGCAGAGGGAAGCAAGGATTTGCAGAGGTGCCAGAGCTCGAAGCAAAAACAGAGATGAAAATAATTTTGAGAGGTATGCTTTCATTGTCAACATAAAGACCAAGAGTTCCCAATATCTTCCATAATACATACATTATAGGCGGTTCCCAAACAGAAAGATAAAGATTTTTACTCCCGCTCCACCAACAATCATCAATCCATGGCTTGCCCGAAACAACGGGTGCCTCCAACTAACATCAAACCTGGGGGAGTTTTGTTTGCAATTATTTTTTATTTGATTTTGATCTTTTGATCATGGGACTGGGCATCCCAGTTACCGGTCATTTTCTCGTGAATGATGAGCGGAGTCCACTCATCGTGAGAATAACCCACCTAGCATGGAAGATATTGCTAACCCTTAGTCGCTACATGAGCGATTCGGGCATACAAAACAGATTATTATTTGAAGGTTTAGAGTTTGGCACATGCAAATTTACTTGAAACGGCAGGTAAATACCGCATATAGGTAGATATGGTGGACACTCATGGAAGAAACTTGGTTCAAGGAGTTTGGATGCACAAGAAGTATTCCCGCTTAGTACAGAAATTTTGGCTAGCAAAGGATTCTAAATAGCAAGCACCACATGTTAGAGGATCCATAACAATATAACTTATACAAATATACCCAAGCATAACTCATTACATTGTCTTCCTTGTCCAACTTCAACTAATTTGCTCAGGTTTGAAAATAATTAATGGGGATCACAATCATAGAAGATGTCCAAGATAGTATATTTATATGTGAAATCTCTCTTCCTTCAATATTCTTTCATGAATCGTTCAAGTGACCAATACAATGTTTGCTAACCTTCAATAAATTTACCACCTCTACTTCTTATATGTGAAGGCATTACTCCCCATGGGAAAGGCATATGAAACACATATAATTTATGACATTCAAATCATTCAACTATTTACTCATAGGATATAAATGAAGCACACGAGTAAATGACAAACTACTCCAAAAAGATATAAGTGAAGATTAATGAGTAGTTAAATAATTATGTAGCTATGTGAAGACTCTCTAACATTTAAGAACTTTAGATCTTGGTATTCTATTCAAACAGCAAGCAAAACAAAATAAAATAAAATGACGCTCCAAGCAAAACACATATCATGTGGTGAATAAAAATATAGCTCCAAGTAAAGTTACCGATGAACGAAGACGAAAGAGGGGATGCCTTCCGGGGCATCCCCAAGCTTAGGATCTTGGTTGTCCTTGAATATTACCTTGGGGTGCCTTGGGCATCCCCAAGCTTAGTTTCTTGCCACTCCTTATTCCGTAGTCCATCGAATCTTTACCCAAAACTTGAAAACTTCACAACACAAAACTTAACAGAAAACTCGTAAGCTCCGTTAGCGAAATAAAACAAAACAACACTTCAAGATACTGTAATGAACTCATTATTTATTTACGTTGGTGTAATATCTACTGTATTCCAACTTATCTATGGTTCATACCCTCCGATACTACTCATAGATTCATCAAAATAAGCAAACAACACATAGAAAACAAAATCTGTCAAAAACAGAACAGTCTGTAGTAATCTGTATCAAACGTATACTTCTGGAACTCCAAAAATTCTAAAATAAATTGGTGGACCTGAGGAATTTGTCTAGTAATCATCTGCAAAAAGAATCAACTAAATATCACTCTCCAGTAATAAGTTGAAGCTAATATCGTGAGCGCTAAAGTTTCTGTTTTTTACAGCATGATCATAAAGACTTCACCCAAGTCTTCCCAAAGGTTTTACTTGGCACAGACACTAATTAAAACACAAAACCACATCTAAACAGAAGCTAGGTGGATTATTTATTACTAAACAGAACCAAAAAGCAATAAACTAAAATAAAATTGGGTTGCCTCCCAACAAGCGCTAACGTTTAACGCCCCTAGGTAGGCATGATGATTTCAGTGATGCTCACATAAAAGATAAGAATTGAAACATAAAGAGAGCATCATGAAGAATATTACTAGCACATTTAAGTCTAACCCACTTTCTATGCATAGGGATTTTGTGAGAAAACAACTTATGGGAACGAGAATCAACTTGCATAGGAAGGTAAAACAAACATAACTTCAAAAATTTAAGCACATAGAGAGGAAACTTGATATTATTGCAATTCCTACAAGCATACATTCCTCCCTCATAATAACTTTCAGTAGCATCATGAATGAATTCAACAATATAACTAGCACCTAAAACATTCTTTTCATGATCTACTAGCATAGAAATTTTACTACTCTCCACATAAGCAAATCTATTCTCATCAATAGTAGTGGGAGCAAACTCAACAAAATAACTATCATGTGATTGAAAATTAAGATCAAGATGACAAGTTTCATGGTTATAATTATTCTTTATAGCATACGTGTCATCACAATAATCATCATAGATAGGAGGCATGCTTTGATGATAGTAAATTTGCTCATCAAAGCTTGGGGGACAAAAAATATCATCTTCATCAAACATAGCTTCCCCAAGCTTGTGTTTTTGCATATCATTAGCCTCATGGATATTCAAGGAATTCGTACTAACAACATTGCAATCATGCTCATCATTCAAAGATTCAGTGCCAAACATTTTAATGCATTCTTCTTCTAACACTTTGGCACAATTTTCCTTTCCATCATACTCACGAAAGATATTAAAACGATGAAGCGTATGAGGCAAACTCAATTCCATTTTTTTGTAATTTTCTTTGATAAACTAAACTAGTGCTAGAACAAGAAACAAAAAGATTCGATTGCAAGATCTAAAGA
Source organism: Aegilops bicornis (assembly GCA_021605145.1). Lineage (NCBI taxonomy): Eukaryota > Viridiplantae > Streptophyta > Magnoliopsida > Poales > Poaceae > Aegilops > Aegilops bicornis. Next base: position 575,493,501 of record CM038671.1, on the reverse strand, counting down.
TATACCTTCAAGAACTCACCTCCCCGGCAACGGCGCCAGAAACTGCTTGATGTCTACTACGCAACCTTCTTCTTGTAGACGTTGTTGGGCCTCCAAGTGCAGAGGTTTGTAGGACAGTAGCAAATTTCCCTCAAGTGGATGACCTAAGATTTATCAATCCGTGGGAGGCGAAGGATGAAGATGGTCTCTCTCAAGCAACCCTGCAACCAAATAACAAAGAGTCTCTTGTGTCCCCAACACACCCAATACAATGGTAAATTGTATAGGTGCACTAGTTCGGCGAAGAGAAGGTGATACAAGTGCAATATGGATGGTAGATAAAGGTTTTGTAATCTAAAAATATTAAAACAGCAAGGTAACTAATGATAAAAGTGAGCGTAAACGGTATTGCAATGCTAGGAAACAAGGCCTAGGGTTCATACTTTCACTAGTGCAAGTTCTCTCAACAATAATAACATAATTGGATCATATATCTATCCCTCAACATGCAACAAAGAGTCACTCCAAAGTCACTAATAGTGGAGAACAAATGAAGAGATTATGGTAGGGTACGAAACCACCTCAAAGTTATTCTTTCCAATCAATCCGTTGGGCTATTCCTATAAGTGTCACAAACAGCCCTAGAGTTCATACTAGAATAACACCTTAAGACACAAATCAACCAAAACCCTAATTTCACCTAGATACTCCAATGCCACCTCAAGTATCCATGGGTATGATTATAAGATATGCATCACACAATCTCAGATTCATCTATTCAACCAACACATAGAACCTCAAAGAGTGCCCCAAAGTTTCTACCGGAGAGTCAAGACGAAAACGTGTGCCAACCCCTATGCATAGGTTCATGGGCGGAACCCGCAAGTTGATCACCAAAACATACATCAAGTGAATCACGTGATATCCCATTGTCACCACAGATACGCACGACAAGACATACATCAAGTGTTCTCAAATCCTTAAAGACTCAATCCGATAAGATAACTTCAAAGGGAAAACTCAATCCATTACAGGAGAGTAGAGGGGGAGAAGCAACATAAGATCCAACTATAATGGCAAAGCTCGCGATACATCAAGATCGAATCACCTCAAGAACACGAGAGAGAGATCAAACACATAGCTACTGGTACATACCCTCAGCCCCGAGGGTGAACTACTCCCTCCTCGTCATGGAGAGCGCCGGGATGATGAAGATGGCCACCGATGAGGGTTCCCCCCTCCGGCAGGGTGCCGGAACAGGGCCCCGATTGGTTTTTGGTGGCTACAGAGGCTTGCGGTGGCGGAACTCCCGATCTATTTTGTTCCGTGATCGTTTTAGGGTATATGGGTATATATAGGTGAAAGAAGTACGTCAGGGGAGCCACGAGGGGCCCACGAGGGTGGAGGGCGCGCCCAGGGGGGTGGGCGCGCCCCCCTGCCTCGTGCCTTCCTTGTTGCTTTCTTGACGTGGACTCCAAGTCTCTCGGGTTGCTTTCTTTCCAAAAATAACTTCTCCAGAAGGTTTCATTCCGTTTCGACTCCGTTTGATATTCCTTTTCTTCGAAACGCTGAAACAAGGGGAAAACAGGAACTGGTACCGGGCTCTGGGTTAATAGGTTAGTCCCAAAAATAATATAAAAGTGCATAATAATGCCCATAAACATCCAAGACGGATAATATAATAGCATGAATACTTCATAAATTATAGATACGTTGGAGACATATCACACCCCGCGTCAGCTTTGTCCTGTGGCTGCTCCGTTTGATTCTGAGAAGATTGTTGAGCAACCCCCTCTCTGAGTGATTTGAGTTTAAAATCTACCGAGAGAAACCCCTAGAGCCAAAACATTAGATAGTGGTTCATCATAACTCGAATCTAAGTCTAGTACGCACCGCCTATTATTCTTGAGAGCTGCAAACTCTCTAGACGGTTAGGTGTCAATTTCTTCAGAGACCAAGAGTGATTGTGGTTCTCAAAAGGTTCGGAGATCACATCAAGTATCTACCACGAGTGATCGGCATTGGTTGACGAACCAATTGTCGAGGAGAATAGGGCGAAGAGAGTTTATCTTCCGTGTTAAGTCACAACCCCTCCAACCAGATGTAGTCCTTGTGCAGAAGGACGAACTGGTCTGCCAAATACCTTGTCGCCCTCGAGCATCACTGGTTACTGATGAAGTCATATACCTAGGGTAGGGTCATGGACCTGTCTAAGACACCCTCCCCAAGGACATCTCTAGAAGAAACTACCTTTCAGTCGACTTGGAAGAGTTCCACTCAACCAACTAGAAGACACTCGACCATGAAGCCAACCACTCGACCACCAGGAGATCTAAAGCCAGTCTGCACCCAAAATGGTCGGTCATTAAGTAACTTTTATGGTCATCATAGCACTTTAAGTGGGCGTTACCAGTAACCCCTATCTTAATGTACCTTTAACCTGCATAATCGAGGGCGGAGGGGTCTCGCGAACTCTATATAAGCCACCCTCCTCGGTGTCAAGGGTTCGCACCTGTAACTCATACGCACATAATACAGTCGACCGCCTCCGGGCTCCGAGACGTAGGGCTGTTACTTCCTCCGAGAAGGGCTTGAACTCGTAAACATATTGCGTATACAACTACTCCATAGCTAGGATCTTGCCTCTCCATACCTACCCCCATTCTCTTTGTCGGGCTTAGAACCACGGCGGTTGGCGCCCACCATGGGGCAGGTGTCTTAGCGACTTGTTGGAGAAGTTGCATTTTTCCGATCCCATTCATCATGGTTTCAGGCAGAGTTTTGGTTGAGGGCCGCGAGAGCCGTCTCGGCGCGCTCACGTTCATCGCCGACGACTCCACTTGGTTGCAGGAGGCTCCACTCAACGTTGACGCACTCCCCGTCCGCGGGGCGACGCACTTTCGCGTGTGCGTTCGCGGCGTCCTCCTGCGGCAGCCGTCGATCCAGTATCGGTCGGCTCTTGTGCCGTCCTCCCTCCCGGTCTCGCGCCCGGCGCAAAGCGCCCGGTCGATCGAGGCTTCAGCGGTGGGTGAGGCACGCGGTGGCCCGCCGATCGGCCACTCCCAAGTCGCGTAATCGAGCCCGAGGAATCTCTCTACTGCTCGATCTGGCCGACCGCTTCGCAGAGATCTGCATCCGAGTGAGACAAAGCGATCGGCGGCGGAGGTTCTGATGGTCGATGGACCACGCAGTCCTCCTGGTTTCCCCGCACCAACGGAGGCGTTGGCGGAGGCGAGCCGGCGCAGGCTCACGAAGAGACCCGAGCCCCTCACTTCGCTGCAGAGGGAGGATCTCCGCCGCCGGAACATGGATGCGCTTCACACTCCTATCGTTGGAGAAACCCCCGAGGCCCATGCCTTAGAAGATGCATGTTTGGCCAACTTGGCCGAGCACACTCGATTGGAAAATCTCCAGCGAGTGCTCGACGAACGAGCGCAACAATGGGTCCCGTCGTCCAGTCGACGTCAACTCTTTCCACAACCAACTCAGGTATACCGAACTCCCATTCAGAATCTAGCAGTTGCAGCCCGTATAGCAGAGTCCATTCAGCCTTCCTAGTCGGATGCTCGCAGGGGCTTACTCCAGATCAGAGATTTGCTCCGGCAGCAGGAGATCAAAATTCAGCTGTATCGCAGTCGCGGAACAGGATTCACAGCAGATCCCTCGCTGCGAATACAGTCCAGTCGGCACATAGCCCAAGATCGCCCCTGAGGCGTGAGGGGCATGGAGGCCGGCGTGAGCAGTATGAGGACCGATTCGATCGTGATGATCAACGTCGAGTGCCCACTCCTCCCCAAGGGGTGGGTCATATCGCGCGGCAAAGAAGACGATGACGCCTTGACAAGTGTTGGGCGAAGGATTCCAGTCGACCCCAGAGAACCAGGCTTTGATGCGAGATCCGTCATCGTTCAAGGTCTGGTCGACAGGAACAGAGCTAGCCGAGAAGGCCATGACAGAAATGCGCCCATTAGCAGCAGAGTACACGTCTCAGACTGTAGTGTTTTAGCAGAGCTATCGAGCCGCGGTGATTCCTCCCAACTTCGGGTTGGCGATCGGAGTCGATAAGTTCCTTTGGTGAGTCTAAGCCGATACTTGGCTTGAGGACTACCGAGTGGCTGTTCAGATCGGGCGGCAATGATGAAGTGGCCATGAAACACCTGCCACTTATGTTGGAGGGATCGGCCAGAGCATGGCTGAATCAGTTAGCACCCAGCAGCATTTACACTTGGGAAGATCTTGCGCGAATGTTTGTCAGGACATTTGAAGGAACTTGCAAGCGGCCAACAGGATTGACAGAGTTGCAGTCGTGTGTGCAGAAATCGAATGAAACTCTGAGGGATTACATCCAGAGATGGATCACTTTGCACCACACAGTAGAGAACGTATCTGATCATCAGGCAGTCCGTGCCTTCAAGGAAGGTGTTAAGAACAGAGAGTTGAGTCTGAAATTGGGTCGGACAGGAGACATGACCCTGAGTCGGATGATGGAGATTGCCACCAAGTACGCCAATGGTGAAGAAGAGGATCGGCTCCTGAGTGGCAAGTATAAGTCAGCCGCTAATGAAACCGGGAGAGGGAACTCGATCGGAAAGCGAAGCGGAAAGCCGAGCCAGCTGCTCCTGTAGAAGCCTTGGCCGTGACTCCAGGAAAGTTCAAGGGGAAACCCAAGGGGCCTTGGAACCCCAAGAAAGTGAAAGACCAAGATGGAAATGATGTGTTGGACTTGCCATGTCACATTCACATGAACAAAGATGAAGAGGGTAAACTTATTTACCCAAAGCATACCACTCGACAGTTTCGGCTCTTGATTCAGCAGTTCCAGGGGAAGCAGCCCAAGGACAAGGAAAAGGAGTCGGACAAAGTTGAGGACAAGGAAGATAGTGACGGTGGATACCCTCGTGTCAATTCCACTCGATGATTTTTGCCGACGTTGAAAGCAAAAGTCGATTGAAAGTTATCAACCATGAAGTGAATATGGTCGCCCAAATGACACCCGCCATTACTGAAATGGTCGCAGACCGCCATCACGTTCGACCGGTCGATCACCCAACACACATAGCCACCCACAGGAGGCAAGCGTTGGTGGTCGACCCGGTCGTCGAAGGCACTCAACTAACTAAGGTTTTGATGGATGGTGGCGATGGCTGAACATATTGTATGCAGAGACGTTGAAAGGGATGGGCATTCCGATGTCGGACTCACACCAAAGAACATGAGCTTCCATGGAGTCATTCCTGGAAAGAAGGCTGAGTCACTCGGCCAAATTGCTCTCAATGTGGTTTTTGGTGACTACAAGAAATTTTGTAAGGAAAAGTTGACCTTTGAGGTCGTGGATTTCCAGAGCGCTTATCACGCTATCCTGGGGAGGCCGGCAAATGCGCGTTTCATGGCTCGACCATGTTATGTGTACCTCAAACTGAAGATGCCAGGTCCCAAAGGTGTGATCACCGCCATCGCAATCGGAAAAAGGCAGAAGAGTGTTTCCAGAAGGCTCTAAGATCGCTGATGCTCGATGGCGATGGTCGAGCTACAAGAGTACCCGTAAAACTGCAGACCCGAGTGATTTGTTGCGAGCCAAGAAGCCCGCCACGAGTCGGCATTTCGATCGTCCGGAGACGAAACCGATTCATATTCATCCGACTGATCCCAATGCTGCTCGACTCACATCTCAACAACACTCGACTCCAAATAGGAAGAAGCGCTCATCCGGTTCCTCCGTGAGAACCGGGACATCTTTGCATGGAAGCCTGGCGACATGCCGGGTGTTCCTGTGGATCGGTGAGCATCGTCTACAAGTCGACTCAAAAGTTAAACCTGTCAAAGAACATCTTCGACGGGCCGCCGTCCAGAAGAGAAAGGCCATTGGCGAGGAGGTGGCTCGGCTCTTAACAGCAGAGTTTATCCGAGAGATTTACCACTCTGAGTGGCTCGCCGATGTTGTCATGGTCCCTAAGAAGGACAATTCACTGCGCATGTGCATCGACTTCAAACATATCAATCGGGCATGCCCGAAAGATCATTTTCCTCTCCCCCGCATCGACCAAATAGTCGACTCGACTGCAGGATGTGAGCGGTTGTCTTTCTTAGACGCATATTCCGGGTACCATCAGATCCGTCTGTATGGACCCGACGAGATAAAAACAGCTTTCATCACTCCATTCGGTGCTTCATTATGTCACCATGCCATTCGGCCTCAAGAATGCCGGAGCCACGTTCATGAGGATGATTGAAGTGTTTATTCACTCAAATCACCGGAATGTGGAAGCATACATGGATGACATTGTGGTCAAGTCACGGAAAGGTTCCGACCTGTTGACTGACCTTGCTGAAACATTTGCCAATCTCAGGAGGTATGATATCAAGCTTAATCCATCAAAGTGCACATTTGGAGTTCCTGGTGGAAAGTTACTCGGTTTTCCCGTTTCTGAACGAGGAATCGACGCTAACCCAGAAAAAGTTGGCACTATACTCCGAATGAAACGCCTGTGCGTGTGCACGATGTCCAGAAGCTTACTAGATGCATGGCCGCTTTAAGTCGATTCATCTCTCGCCTCGGTGAAAAGGCATTGCCTCTTTACCGACTGATGAAGAAGTCAGACAAGTTCGAGTGGACTCCTGAAGCTGATGTAGCGTTTGCAGAGCTCAAAGCTACGCTCTCCACCCACCGGTGCTTGCCGCCCAATCAAGAAGGAGCCGTTGCTGCTTTACATTGCAGCCACAGGACAAGTCATCAAGACAAGATTTACTACGGTCGGCGGGAAGAGGAAGGAAAGGCCTTCAAAGTTCAGCGCCCAAAGATATTATCTTTCAAGTATTAACCTCACAAAGCAAAGATACCCTCATTATCGTAAGCTTGTGTATGGGATTTATATGACCGCCAAGAAGGTTGCTCATTACTTCTACGATCATTCCATTATAGTCGCCACGACGCCCATTATCGTAGATTTTGCACAACAGAGATGCAACTGGTCGAGTGGCGAAATGAGCGATTGAACTTCTTCCCCTTGATATCAAGTTTGAGGCAAAGAAAGCCATCAAGTCCCAAGCAATAGCAGATTTCATCGCCGAGTGGATGGAACAATAGTTACCGACTCAAGTTCACTCGGAGCACTGGACTATGTTCTTTGATGGTTCCAAGATGCTGAATGGTTCGGTCTTTGGGGTAGTATTGGTTTCCCCGAGGAGATAAGCTCAGATATGTGCTCCAGATTCACTTTGATTCTTCCAACAATGAAGCGGAATACGAAGCCTTTGTTGTATGGGTTGCGTATGGCCATTTCACTTTCGGCGTCCAAATCAGCCTCATGGTTTATGGCGACTCAGATCTAGTGGTTAATCAGGTGATGAAGGAGTGGGGCGTCGAGAAGTCCAGCCATGTAGTTCTTTAATGTAATGATGAGGAAGCTAGAGAAGAAGTTTGAGGGGTTAGAGCTTCATCATATACCCCGACTGAAAAATCAAGCTGCCGATGATTTGGTGAAAATAGGGTCCAAGAGGGAAGCCATTCTCAGTGATGTGTTTTTGGAGCACATCCGCACACCGTCGATTCAAGAGGATCCTTTCACCGAAGAAGCTCCACAGCCAAAAAGTGCCACTGATCCGACTGAAGTTGAGGTCCCAGCGGTGGTCGACCTGATCATGGAAGTCGTTGTCATCACTCCCGACTGGACAGTGCCGTACATCACGTATATCCTGAGGAAAGAGCTCCCGGAGAATGAAGAAGAGGCTCGACAGATCATCCGCCGATCCAAGGCCTTTACTGTGATCAAGGGATGCTTATTCAGAGAAAGCGTGGTCGAGTCGACCGAAATGCATAACGCCGGAAGAAGGTCAGATAATTCTTGATGATATCCACTCGGGGACCTGTGGTCACCATGCGTCCTCTCGGACCATCATGGCTAAAGCATACCGAGCGGGATTTTACTGGCCAAAAGCAAATGAAATGGCAAAGGAAATACTCGACAAGTGTGAAGGATGTCAGTTCTACTCCAATATGTCACACAAACCCGCCTCAGCATTGAAGACCATTCCACTCGTCTGGCCTTTCGTTGTTTGGGGGTTGGATATGATTGGACCACTGAGAACTGGCAGGAGCGGTTTCACTCATTTGCTTGTGGCAGTCGACAAGTTTACGAAATGGATCGAAGCTAAACCTATCAAGAACCTTGATGCGTGCACTGCTATCAGTTTCATCAGAGAGTTGTATTCAGATATGGAGTTCCGCACATCATCATCACTGACAATGGGTCAAACTTCGATTCCGACAAGTTCAAAGCCTTTTGCGCCTCTCGGAGACACCTTGAGTCGACTATGCTTCAGTTGCTTACCCCCAGTCGAATGGACAAGCAGAACAAGCAAATGGTCTAATTCTTAAAGGACTGAAACCTCGACTGATGCATGATCTCAAGCATGCAGCAGGAGCGTGGGTCGACGAACTTCCGTCGGTTCTTTGGGGATTAAGGACCACTCCTAATCGGTCGACTAGGAGAACTCCATTCTTTATGGTCTATGGAGCTGAAGGCGATTACGCCGGTGACCTGCTTCACAATGCGCCGTGAGTCGAACTCTACTCCGAAGTCAAGCGAGCAAGCCCGGCAAGATGCAATCGACCTCCTTGAAGAGGAGAGAGAGATGGCCCTGATCCGCTCGACCATCTATCAGTAGGACTTACGTCGATTCCATGCTAGAAATGTGAAGCGCCGAGCCTTTCAAGAAGGGGACTTGGTCCTCCGAGTGGATCAACAGAAACCACACAAGCTCGCTCCCACTTGGGAAGGTCCTTCATCGTCACCAGAGTTCTCCACAATGGAGCTTACCATCTTTACAACGTCGAACGCCAGATTGATGAGCCTCGAGCCTGGAATGAGGAGCTGCTCCGCCCCTTTTACACTTAAGAACTCACTCGGGTGAGATGCAATAAAAGTACCTCTGTAGTTTGTTTATCAAAGACAAGAATGTTATAATTTTCCCAGTGATTGTTATTACTTTTCATTTACATAAGAAATTTCCCCCAGTGGGAGGCTTAGCCGCGAACCCGTTTCGCCTAAGTTTGTAAAAAAATCACCGCCGAGTGGAGAGCCAGCCTCCCACTCGGGGGCTTAGCCACGAATCCGTTTCGCCTAAGTATCTGAAAATCCTACCGAGTGGTGAGCCAGCCTCCCACTTGGGGGCTTAGCTGCAGTCCAAGTACTCGCCTAAGTTTGAAAATCCTACCGAGTGAGGAGCCAGCCTCCCACTTGGGGGCTTAGCTGCAGTCCAAGTACTCGCCTAAGTTTAAAAATCCCACCGAGTGAGGAGCCAGCCTCCCACTCGGGGGATTAGCTGCAGTCCAAGTACTCGCCTAAGTTTGAAAATCCTACCGAGTGAGGAGCCAGCCTCCCACTCGGGGGCTTAAGCTGCTGATCTAAGTACTCGCCTAAGTATTTAATACAATGTGTGCTTTGCAAGGACGACGAGTGCAGGTCATTGTTGCCTTCCCCTTGAGCTACGACACAAAAATCCTCCTTGGAGGCTTAGTCACAGATCCAAGATTTGCCTAAGTTTGAAAAATCCTACCGGGTGGAGAGCAAACCTCCCACTCGGGGGCTTAGCTGCAGTCTAGTACTCGCCTAAGTTTAAAAAATCCTACCGAGCGGAGAGCAAACCTCCCACTCGGGGGCTTAGCAGCAGTCTAGTACTCGCCTAAGTTGGAAAAATCCTACCGAGCGGAGAGCAAACCTCCCACTCGGGGGCTTAGCAGCAGTCCAGTACTCGCCTAAGTTTGAAAAATCCTACCGAGTGGAGAGCAAATCTCCCACTCGGGGGCTTAGCTGCAGTCCAAGACGCCTAAGTTTGAAAAATCCTACCGAGTGGAGAGCAAACCTCCCACTCGGGGCTTAGCTGCAGTCGATGCTAGCCTAAGTTTAAAAATCCTACCGAGTGGAGAGCAACCCTCTTACTGGAGGCTTAGCTGCAGTCCAAGACTCGCCTAAGTACGAAATCCATTCCAATCCGCAAGGACTGACGAGGTGCAGGTCGATTGTTACCTTCTCCTTGAGCTGCGCCACAAGTACAACGTGCGCTCCATCCCGATCCGCAAGGACGACGAGGTGCAGGTCGACTGTTACCTTCTCCTTCGGAGCTGCACCAGAAGTACAACATGCGCTCCATCCCGATCCGCAAGGACGACGAGGTGCAGGTCGACTGTTGCCTTCTCCTTCGAAGCTGCGCCACAAGTACAATGTGCGCTTCCTCCCTATCCACAAGGACGACGAGGTGCAGGTCGACTGTTATCTTCTCCTGCGCCTGCAAGAACAACGAAGTGTAGGTCGACTGGATCCACCTCAGAGCTGCATCTCAAGCATTGAAGCATAGTCCGAGTGAAGAGAAAAGTTCACTCGAAGGCAAACAAAAGCATATTTTGATGATAAGTAAAGTTCGGATAACATCCTAAGGAATGAAGTACCGGGCCTCAAGCCTGTTAAAGTTTATCGATTCTGAGGATCACTCGGCATTCCGAGGCAAATTTAAGACGAATCATATAAGTTTTTTACTCCTCAGGTGGAGGACTGGAAGGCGCGACGAACTGGTCCAGGTCGATCCCATCAGCGATTTGGGTGGCAGCACCAATGAAAGTCTCCATGAAAGATCGGAAGTCGTACTTCTTGGTATTGGCAACTTTGGTGGACGCCAACCTTTCCTCTCACGCCTCCTTGCAATGAACGCGGACCAGGGACAGAGCGACATCAGCACCACATCTGGCAGAATACTTCTTCCATTCACACTTTTCGACTTGGAACATCATTGAGTCGAGTCATTAAAGACTCGAGGTCATTTTGAAGTGTTTCGCCTGGCCAGAGTGTTGAGTCGATCCGCGACACCGCAACCTTCAGTCGAGCGAGGTAGTCCACCACAGCAGCAACACGAGACTCTAGTCGGAGCACATTCATGGCAGCTTCATCCTTCACGGGGGAGTTAATGGGGTCCAGACTTGTCTCCACTCGACTAGTCTCTTCCTCGAAGTTCTGACAGAATTTTGCAAACACAACTCGAGTTCAAGCTAATGGTTCTATGATGAGCCGGTGATAACAAGTCAGTCGGGTAAGAGGAATTACCTTCAAGCATGAGGAATAGCTTCTTGGCGAGTCCTCCCAGATAAGCCTCTAGATCATTCCTCTTCCCCGCCAGTTTGCCAGCCTTGTCGCTCAGAGCTATCTTGTCGTTCTTCAGTCGGCTAACCTCCTTGTTGGCCTCATCGAGAGCAACTTTCAGATTGGCGTTCTCTTCTTCAAGTTTTCCGACTGAAGACAGCTTCTCTTCCGCGAGCTTGGTTTTGTTCAAAGCTGTTTGTTGCGCCTCGGCAAGGTCATGATCCTTCTTCTTCAGAGCCTCCTCCATTTTGTCCGCAAAATAACGGTGAGGTCGAATTAGGAAGGGACAAAAACAAAAACAATCATCAAGATCTCACCACCATACCTTTTGCTTCGTCTCTGCTTATACGCAAGTTCTCCTGCAAGCTTCAAGTCAAGGTTCAATTTGGATCTGTTTGTTCTCCAATTCAGGTGCATCGAGCCACAAGCTCGCAAGATTTCTGCAAAGAATCACCGATGACGCCACAGATAGAGTTACTTCCGAGTGACTAAGAAAAATCATTGCGTTTCTAAGACTACGGCCGAATCAAAATATTCGACAAGAGCCTCGGGACTACACTGGGTGCACTTAGCGTGCCCCCACCGATCCTATCGACTTGGTTCGATCAACGACCGAAAGAGACAAAAAAGAGAAAGGAGTTCTTCAGACTACGGTCCGATCGCCAGCAAGATCCACCATAGTCTCGGGACTACACCCGGTGGGTGCACTCGGTGTGCCCCCACCGGTTTCAAGATTCCATTCGACATGGTCCGACCGGACCGAGTGAAGAAGTTATCAAAGAGATACAAAGTATAAAGACTACGGTCGATTGCCCGGTGATCCACCATAGTCTCTCGGGACTACACTCTGGGTGCACTCAGCGTGCCCCCACCAGTCCAAAAATTCAATCGACACACCCGGTGGGTGTACAGAATCTGAAGATCTTCGTAAAGAAGAGTTTTTCAGGTAGCATATCCTAATGTAACAAGTGGTGATCAACTAACACGACGTTGCTCAAGAGCTGAGCTGGCATCATAGGCCGCTTGGCTGGCTTCCCGGACCACCTTCATCTGCTCCATCATGAGCCCCCCTTAGCGTATAGCCTCCTTAGCAGCACCCACTTGGTCCTCCGGGACGTGGTCGTGGCGAAAAGGGAAGGCGGATCAGCAGTCGACGTTGAAGGCCGGATACTCGTCAGCTGCATAGCAAAAGACACAGAAGTCCGAGTGGTGTTGCCACCCTCATGAACCAGCGCCTCAGGCATCGATGCAACTCGAAAGGCCTTGCGGCAGTGCCTTCTTAGTTCTCCTCCGCCTAACGGTGCCTCATCATCATCATCATCAGGGAGATCAATGACATGGGGAGGGACTACAGGAAAGATTCAAAGTTAAAAAACGGAAATCCAATCGACCAAAAGCAAAATTACAGCGATCATACCAAGGTTAGAGGTAACAGCATCTTCCATCTCCTGGTCTTCGTTCCTGACTGAGGTCTCGGAGGTGGCAGCGCTGCACATTTCAGAAATCAGTTGATCAGTCAACAAGTTAACCAAAAGTATGTTCGCGCTGAACAAAAAAGCTCAAGTTCTGCTGTATCCGGAAATAGTGGGGATAGCCATCTTCATCTTGGGCAAAACCTTTGTCGGCTTCGACGGCGTCGCTCGGGGTTGCTTCGGCGCTTTTTCGGCGCGGAGAGGTCGTCTGAGGACGTTTGCCGATCGCCGACAGCGCGATAGCCTTGCCGCGCTCGATCACGGGGTCATGGGTGAGCTTCGACCGCCTTTCCATGCGAGGAGGGTCGACTTCTTCCTCCTCTTCCTCCTCCTCCTCTTCGTCGGAGATGTCGTCATCTTCGTCCCCCCACCGTCAGACTGCCATTCCTCCTGGCTTTCACCTCCGCTCCCTTCCTCCTCCTCAACTGGTTCTTGCGCCCCGTTGGGCATCGAGTACATCTCAGTGGTGACCTGGAAGAAGACAAACAAGATGAAAGTCACCGACCGATTTAAGCAAACAAGATGGAGTAAGCGAGTCGAGTCAAAGATACGGATTGAACCTTGTCCGGCTCAGACGATTGGTCGAGTGGAGGGATCCTCCTGGCTCCTCGGGGTTATCTTTGTTCCGTGATGGCGGTCATCCATCTCTCCAAAGGTGGCATCCTCGACCTCCTACGGGTGGACCCGAGTGGTGTCATCGGTGCGAGAATACATCCACATCGGATGGTCTCGATCTTTGAAGTGGCTGGATGCGCCGTCGAAGAAAAACCTCTAGAAGATCCATACCACCACCCCGTCACGGATGAGCTGGACTACACGCCGACCAAAACCTTGACTGAGCCTTCTCCTCCGGGACCACCTTCAAAGAGGACGGCTTGCTCACTCGATCCATGGAGAAAGGAGGAGTCCGATCGCTCAAGGCGTCGGCCTAGTCTTGGCAAGAGAACCAGGTCGACTGCCACCCTCGAACCGACTCAGGAAGGATCATGGCTGGAAAAGAGCTCTTACCTCTCATTTGGACCCCAAGACCCCCACACATCTGAATCACTTGGGTTCTCTCGTCACTCGGATTGGCCTTTTTCATCGTCTGGGAGCGACAGGTGAAAATGTGTTTGAAGAGGCCCCAATGCGGCCGACAACCCAAAAAATTCTGATACAAAGACACGAAAGCGGCGAGATACACGATAGAGTTGGGTGTGAAGTGGTGGAGTTGTGCCCCAAAGAAGTTCAGAAATCCTCGAAAGAAAGGGTGGGGCGGCAAAGAAAACCCGCGGTCGACGTGAGTGGCTAAGAGAACGCACTCACCCTCCTGAGGCCGTGGCTGCCACTCCATCCCCGAAAGCCTCGCTGATCAATGAGGGATCAGTCCTTCATTGGCCAGGTCGTCAAGATCTTTCTGGCGGATGGTCGAGCGAATCCAGTCGCCCTGGATCCAGCCCTGCAGCAAATCGGCCCGCGACGAGGATCCGCCCCGACTGGTCGCCCTCCCCTTCGCCTTCGCCGTCGCCTTCTTCGCCCGTTCCAAAGCCGCCGTATTTTCTTTCACCATTGTCGCAGACGGAACGCGCGTGGAGCAGCAGTTCGGAGGTGGAGGCAGGCGCGGTGGATGAATCTAAGGAAGGAAGGAGGAAAGGGGAACGCACTATTCAAAAAACCCAGTCCTGGGCCTTATATGAGGTTGCTTCCGAGTGACTGACCGGTAGGCCCAGCGATCTCACAAATCCATAGCGATCATCCTTGCCTTATCCCGTCCGATTCTGCGGCTCTCTCTCCGTCCCTTTCGTTTCCGAAGATTCAAATCCCGCTAAATCTGGCCGCAGAAAGCAAATCGTTAGACAAAAGATTTCCTCCGTCACATTATTCGAAATCGCCAAGTACGTAAAATGCACTCGACGGATACAAAGAATGGATCAAGGCGTGAAAAGAAGTTGATGCCGTCACTTAAGTCCATTTGATCCAAGACAAGACACAATTGCAGCACAAGAATGAGTCGGGAGTATGTTCAACTCCTTCCCCACTCAAACCTCGATCCATTCGGGGGCTAATGATGAAGTCATATACCTAGGGTAGGGTCATGGACCTGTCTAAGAAACCCTCCCGAAGGACATCTCTAGAACAAACTACCTTTCAGTCGACTTGGAAGAGTTCCACTCGACCAACTGGAAGACACTCGACCATGAAGCCAACCACTCGACCACCAGGAGATCTAAAGCCAGTCTGCACCCAAAACGGTCGGTCATTAAGTAGCTTTTATGGTCATCATAGCACTTTATGTGGGCGTTACCAGTAACCCCCTATCTTAATGTACCTTTAACCCTGCATAAATGAAGGCCGGAGGGGTCTAGCGAACTCTATATAAGCCACCCCCCTCCTCAGTGTCAAGGGTTCGCACCCCTGTAACTCATACGCACATAATACAGTCGACCGCCTCCGAGCTCCGAGACGTAGGGCTGTTACTTCCTCCGAGAAGGGCCTGAACTCGTAAACATCTTGCGTATACAACTACTCCATAGCTAGGATCTTGCCTCTCCATACCTGCCCCCCCCCCCATTCTACTATCAGGCTTAGAACCACGACAGTTACCTTTGTTCTCCCTTGTTACTTTCAAACGTTATCAATTATGTGATTTGTCTCGATGCATGCCCTTAGTTTCCATTCGATAGCTTGTATTTGCTCGTTGTACTCTGTTTTCATTCGCTCCGCTACTGGGTTCCGAGAGTTTTGAGATTTTCGGAAACAATATTAAAAATCCCATTGACCCCCCTCTGGAAGACATACTTCGTTCCTGCAATTGGCATCAGAGCAAGGTACTCCTTGACTCTTCTCATTTTGGTCTAACCACCTTGGAGTTTAAGTATGTCTTCAGTGAGCTACAAGTCGCATCTCAAGATTCCCATATTCGATGGGACGGACTATCCCTTCTGGAAAGAGAAGATGAAGATCCGTCTCCGAGGTATTGAGATGATATGTGGAACGTGGTGCAGAATGGAGTCATGATAGAAGTGCCCCAAGTCCCCAATGACCGCGAGAAGAGACTCGTTCAATTGGACGCTCAAGCCAAAGATGAAATTGGTGGCCATCTCTCTCGTGCTCAATTTGTTCGCTATCGTCAGTGTGAAATTACAAAGGAATTGTGGGACATTCTTGAGAAGATTAATGAGGGTGTTTCAACTCAGAAAGAAGCTCGCATTGATACTCTTTGAGCAAAGTTCAATCGGTTCAAGCACATTGGAAATGAAAGTTGTTAGCAAACTTTTGATCGTCTGAGTGACATCTAAAAGGAACTACATGGTCTCGACGCCAAAGACGTCACTAACCATGAAGTTGTGAAGAAACTGCTCCAATCTCTTGACAGTTCATTCGACACACTAGTTCTGATGATTAGGGAACGAGCTGATTTCAAAGTTCTCGACTCTGCTGATATTATGGAAAGGTTAAACACCCACAAGGAACAAGAAGAGGAGAAGAGATAGATCTATGGTTCAAGTCATCGCAAAAGCCATGCTCTCAAGGTTGTGGCTGATTCTTCCTCCGAAGGAAATGCCGAAGAAGATTCTGATGACCCAGAAAGGATCAACAAAGATCTCGCATTGATCACGAAAAGATTCCAGCGCCTTCACGGGAAGAACCAGTTCCAGAAGAAAGGATCCAGCAATTCTAGCAGTTCAAAATCTTCATCAAAACCCATTGGAGATTACACCTGCTTCAAGTGCAAAAAGCTAGGAAATTTGATTTCAGACTGCCCTCTTTGGGAAGCTAAAATCCATGCCAGTGGAAGATATGATTCAGGAAACTACCATGGCAAGGGCAAGAGCAAGAACTATGATTCTGACGATGAGAAGAAAACGAAGAAGTTCTTCAAGAAGAAGGGGAACTCCTCTTCCAAGTCTTCGTCAAGATATTCCTCAAGGAATGCTTACAAGTCCTCCTCCAACCGCAAGAATACCTCTCGCGAGGCCAAGGCTTACATAGGCAAGGAGATGGAATCCAATGAAGAAGAATCATCCGACTCCGAAGAAGCTGATGCATCCGATGAGGATTCTGACTCGGGCGTTGCTGGCATAGCATGCGCCTCCATCCCTGTGATGACCCAAAAGTATATGGGATCAATTGTAGCATTTTCGATAAGTAGGAGTGTCGAACCCAATGAGGAGCAGGAGGAAATGGCAAGTGGTTTTCGGCAAGGTAATGTCTGCAAGTGCTGAAATTGTAAGTAACAGAGTAGTTTGATAGCAAGATAATTTGTAACGAGCAAGTAACGCTAATAGTAACATAAGTGCAGCAAGATAGCCCAATCCTTTTGAGGCAAAGGACATGCCAAAACGGTCTCTTATAATAAGCAAAGCGTTCTTGAGGGTACACGGGAATTTCATCTAGTCACTTTCATCATGTTGGTTCGATTCGTGTTTGCTACTTTGATATGTGGGTGGACCGGTGCTTAGGTTCTGTTCTTACTTGAACAAACCTCCTACTTATGATTAACCCCCTCGCAAGCATCCGCAACTATGAGAAAAGTATTAAGAATAAATTCTAACCATATCATTAAGCTTTTTGATCCAATCGCCCCCTTACAGAATAGCGCATAATCTAGGATTTAAGTTTCTGTCACTCTCGCAACCCATCATCTAATAACTACTCCACAATGCACTCCCTTAGGCCCAAATATGGTGAAGTGTCACGTAGTCGACGTTCACATGACACCACTAAGGGAATCACAACATACATACTATCAAAATATCGAACACATATCAAGTTCACATGATTACTTGCAACATGATTTCTCCCGTGACCTCAAGAACAAAAGTAACTACTCACAAATGATAATCATGCTCAAGATCAGAGGGGTTTTAAATAGCATATTGGATCTGAACATATAATCTTCCACCAAATAAACCTTATAGTAATCAACTACAAGATGTAATCAACACTACTAGTCACCCACACGCACCAATCTATAGTTCCGGTAACAAGACTGAACACAAGAGATGAACTAGGTTTTGAGATGAGATGGTGTTGTTGAAGATGTTTATGGAGATTGCCCTCCCCGAGATGGGAGAGTTGTTGGTGATGATGACGATGATGATTTCCCCCTCCGGGAGGGAAGTTCCCCCGACGGAATCGCTCCGCCGGAGGGCAAAAGTGCTCCTGCCCAAGTTCCGCCTCAAGGCGGCGGCGCCGTGTCCCGAAAGTCCTCATCTTATTTTTTTTCTAGGTCAAAATGACCTATATACCAGAAGATGGGCATCAGAGGTGGGCCTGGGTGAGCACAACCCACCAGGGTGCGCTTGGGGGGCCAGGTGCGCCCTAGTGTCTTGTGCTCACCAGGTGGCCACCCTTCGTTGGTTATTTGCTCCAGTATTTCTTATTTATTCCTTAAAAATTCCTCGTGAAGGTTCAGCTTGTTTGGAGTTGTGCAGAATAGGTGGCCTGCGTAGCTTTTCCAGGTCCAGATTTCCAGCTGCAGGAATTCTCCCTCTTTGTGCGAACCTTGCATATTATAAGAGAAAAGGCATTAGAAATACTCCAAAAAGCATTATTATCCATAAAAACATCATAAATAACAGTAGGTAAACATGATGCAAAATTGATGTATCACCCTGCGTCAAGCTTCTTCGAGAAACATTCAAGTGACAATGTATGTCCTGCCTACTGCTTCATGGCCTACGAAAGAAAAGGTATCCTCCAAACATCACAAGTTTCACTCTAGTGATCAATATTCTTCTGATGAGGATGACCATGCTAAACTGATCAAAATTGCCAATATTCAACAAAACTCTCTTGAGAAAATTGAGAAAACCCCCAGGAAATCTAAAGGGTTGTTGGTTGAGGAGATGGAGAAAAATCAGTCACTGACCGAAGAGTATTCCACACTCAAGTCAGGAATGGAAGAACTATCAACTCGTCATGATTTTCTCTCAGCCGACCACAATAGATTGTCTTATGATTACCTGAAAAGGAAACAGGAACTCGAGTCGCATCATCGACCAATGCTATATTTGTCAATCTCTAATAAAATTTTCTACTTATACATTTCCTTATGTGGTTTCATCACCTACCATACGATTAGCATATGATCTTTTTCATTTATTTCCTTTCTTTTTATTGAAACATGAAACTAAAGAAAGCAAGAACTCAAACTAAACTTTTTTTATCTCGCACACGATTACAAGGATAGATCACTAAGCAAACTCTCGAAAAGAAATGATCGACTTAAACTTTTATTCATATGGATCGAACTAAAGTAAGTAAAGACAAAAGATAGTGGGAGTGATACGATACCGGGGCGCCTCCCCCAAGCTTGGCAAAAGCCAAGGGGAGTGCCCATACCCGATACTCAATTTTCTTTTGGTGATGAAGAAGGTGGTGGTGATGAAGTAGAGGGTTTGTCCTTCTTCCTTAGCTTACGCTTAAGGATGGAATTTTCCTCCTTCAATTCACCGATCTCCTGCTCAAGCTCCAGTACCTTTTTGCATAAATCTTGCTTGTTTTCCTGCAAAAGGCGAAAGGGTATAAACTAAACCTTAGGACTCTTTGCTTTGTTGGGGAGGATTGACTTCTTTAATTCCACATGCATGTCCCCAGGTTTAGGCAATGGGGCTTCGTCCTCGTCTGAGCTTGTCTCCTCCTTCTCCCTAGGATAATAGTCTTCCTCTTCCTCCGAAGTCCAGCCATAATGCTCCACATCCCCATAAGACTTGGGGTTTGCGATAAAATCAGCAACATAGCTCCCACCCTTCGAGTCTTGGGATGACGTATTTTCAGATCTATCAGGAAAACTACAAGAAAAGAAAACAGAAGATTTCTCCGTGATAAGGTGGTCAATAGATTTGGGGGGTATATAAAGATTTTTTATCTTGGGGAACAAGCAAACGGAAGAAAAACAGAGTCCGGAAGGTACCCGAGGTGGGCACAACCCACCTGGGCGCACCTGGCAAGCCAGGCGTGCCCTGGTGTCTTGTGCCCACCAGGGTGACCTTCGTGGTTGTTTCTTATTTTCCTAATTTTTGTTATTTTCCAAAACAGTCAGAAAATATTTTTGCAGATTTTTTGGAGTCCGTTTACTTACCGTATCACGTACCTCCTCTTTTTCACAATTCTGGAGTGTTCCGGAAGGTCTCTTTTATACGTTCTTTCAGCGTCATAGTTTGGATAATATTGCTTTCAACATTTATGGGTGTACCTAAGATATAATGTTTTATTCTTTATCCATTAACAACCTTCGGGTTAGTGCCTTCGGCATTATTTATTTTGATAGCTCCAGATCGATAAAACTCCTCGATAACATAGGGTCCTTCCCATTTGGAGAGGAGCTTTCCTATAAAGAATCTAAAAAGAGAGTTGTACAAAAGAACATATTCTCCAACTTTGAACTCACGCTTTTGGATTATTTTATCATGCCATCCTTTAACTTTTTCTTTAAATAACTTGGCATTTTCATAAGCTTGGGTTCTCCATTCATCTAATGAGCTAATATCAAATAACCTCTTTTCACCGGCAAGTTTGAAATCATAGTTGAGTTCTTTGATTGCCCAATATGCTTTATGTTCTAACTCAAGAGGCAAATGACAAGCTTTTCCATAAACCATTTTATAAGGAGACATACCCATAGGATTTTTATATGCTGTTCTATAAGCCTAAAGTGCATCATCTAATTTCTTAGACCAATTCTTCCGGGACCTATTGACAGTCTTTTGCAAAATTAATTTTATTTCTCTATTGCAAAGTTCAACTTGACCACTAGACTGAGGATGATAAGGTGATGCAATTCTATGGTTAACATCATACTTGGCAAGCATTTTACGGAAAGCATCATGAATAAAATGTGAACCACCATCAGTCATTAAATATCTAGGGACTCCAAACCTTGGGAAAATAACTTCCTTAAGCATTTTAATAGAGGTGTTGTGATCAGCACTACTGGTTGGAATAGCTTCTACCCACTTAGTAACATAATCAACAGCACCAAAATATGAGTATACCCATTAGAGGAAGGAAAAGGTCTCATGTAATCAAATCCCCAAACATTAAATGGTTCAACAACAAGTGAATAATTCATAGGCATTTCTTGACGCTTACTGATATTACCTATTCTTTGACAGTCATCACAAGATAAGACGAACTTACGGGCATCCTTGAAGAGAGTAGGCCAATAAAACCCAGATTACAATACCTTGTGAGCAGTTCTGTCTCCCGCATGATGTCCTCCATAAGCTTCGGAGTGACATTTCCGTAGGATTTGTCCCTGTTCATGCTCAGGTACACAACGTCTAATAATACCATCTACCCCTTCTTTATAAAGATGTGGGTCATCCCAAAAGTAATGTCTTAAATCATAGAAGAATTTTTTATTTTGTTGGTATGTAAAGTTAGGTGGTAAATATTTAGCAACAAAGTAATTAGCATCAGCATACCAACGTGTGTTATGAGAAACATTTATTGCAGCTAACTGCTCATCAGGAAAACTATCATCAATAGGTAGTGGGTCATCAAGAACGTTTTCAAGCCTAGACAAGTTATCAGCTACGGGGTTCTCTCCTCCTTTTCTATCAGTGATATGTAAATCAAATTCTTGTAGCAAGAGAACCCATCGAATAAGTCTAGGTTTAGCATCTTTCTTCTCCATTAGATATTTAATAGCAGCATGGTCGGTGTGAACAATTACTTTTGAATCAACAATGTAAGATCTAAATTTATCACAAGCAAACACCGCTGCTAGAAATTCTTTTTTGGTAGTAGCATAATTTCGTTGAGCACTGTCTAGAGTTTTACTAGCATAATAGTTTCTTATCAACTCTTTGTCCTAGAACAGCACCAACAGCATAATCACTAGCATCACACATAATTTCAAAAGGCAAGTTCCAATCAGGTGGTTGAACAATAGGTGTAGAAATTAAGGCTTTCTTGAGTGTTTCGAAGGCTTCTTAACAATCATCATAAAAACAAAAGGAACATCCTTTTGCAAAAGATTTGTAAGGGGCCTAGAAGTTTTAGAAAAGTCTTAGATAAATCTCCTATAGAAACCAGCATGACCTAGGAAACTACGAATTGATACATTTAGGACATGGAATTTTCTCAATTGCATCAACCTTAGCTTTGTCCACCTCAATACCTCTTTCAGAAATTTTATGGCCCAAAACAATCCCTTCATTAACCATAAAGTGGCACTTCTCCCAATTCAAGACAAGATTTGTTTGCTCGCGTCTCTGCAAAACTCGATCAAGATTGCTTAAATAATCATCCAAAGACTTCCCATAAACAGAAAAGTCATCCATGAAAACCTCAACAATCTTTTCACAAAAGTCAGAGAATATAGCAGTCATACATCTTTGAAAGGTAGCAGGTGCATTCCGTAAACCGAAAGGCATACGTCTATAAGCATAAGTTCCAAAGGGACAAGTAAAGGTGGTCTTTTCTTGATCATGTTGAGAAACAGGTATTTGTGAAAAACCAGAATATCCATCAAGGAAGCAAAAATGTGTGTGCTTAGATAATCTTTCTAGCATTTCATCAATAAAAGGCAGAGGTTAATGATCTTTCCTAGTTGCTTTGTTTAATATTCTAAAATCAATTACCATTCTATATCCTGTAACAATTCTTTGTGGAATAAGTTCATTCTTATCATTAGGAACAATAGTAATACCTCCTTTCTTAGGGACACAATGAACAAGACTTACCCATCTACTATTAGCTATGGGATAGATTATACCTGCTTCCAGAAGTTTTAATATTTCCGTTCTTACCACTTCCTTCATGTTTGGATTTAACCGATGTTGGTGATCAACAACGGGTTTAGCATCAGGTTCCATATTAATCTTGTGCTGACATAGAGTGGGACTAATGCCCTTTAAATCATCAAGATTATATCCAATAGCAGCTCGGTGCTTCCTTTGAACTTTCAATAATCTTTCTTCTTCATGTTCTGAAAGGTTAGCACTAATAATAACATGATATATCTTCTTCTCATCAAGATAAGCATATTTCAAAGTGTCTGACAATTGTTTTAATTCAAACACAAGATCACCTTTAGATGGAGGACCTCCTGGTTCAATAGGCAAAATGTGTTTAAGCAGAGGACGTTGTCCAAAGAAAATCTTATCTATTTCATTTCTTTCATGCATATGTAAATCATTTTCATGGTCTAGCAGATATTGTTCTAGAGGATCAGTAGGAGGCACAACAATAGAATCAAGACCAATTATTTCATCCTTACTAGGCAGCTCTTTTTTATGAGGTTTTCTACTAAACTTGGAAAAATTAAACTCATGAGACTCATCACCAAAGCTAACACCGATAGTTTGTTTCTCAGAATCTATTTTAGCATTAATGGTGTTCAAGAAAGGTTTACCAAAGATAATGGGACAAAAGTCATCTTGTGGGGAACCAAGAACAAGAAAATTAGTAGGGTATTTTATTTTCCCACACAAGACTTCAACACATCTAACAATCCAAATTGGTGATATAGTGTCTCTATTAGCAAGTTTAATAGTAACATCTATGTCTTCTATTTCTGCAGGTGCTATGTGTCGTGGTTCTAAGTCTGATAGTAGAATGGGGGGTAGGGATGTAGAGGCAAGGTCTTAGCTATGGAGGAGTTGTACACGCGAGTTTTACGAGTTCAGGCCCTTCTCGGAGGAAGTAACAGCCCTACGTCTCGGAGCCCGGAGGCGGTTGACTGGATTATATGAGTGTGAGTTACAGGGGGTGCGAACCCTTGTCACTGAGGAGGGGGTGGCTTATATAGAGTTCGCCAGACCCCTCCGGCCCTCAGTTACGCTGGGTTTAAAGTACATTAATATAGGGTGTTACTGGTAACGCTAAAATAAAGTGACATAATGACCATTAAAGCTACATAATGACCGACCGTTGCAACGCGGAGTGGCTTTAGATCTTCTGGCGGTCGAGTGATAGTCTTGATGGTCGATTGACTTCAAGTCTGTCGAGTGGAATACTTCATGGTCGATTGAAAGATGGTTCTTCTTCGAATGCTTCTGGTGATAGAGTGATGTCCTTGGGGAGGGTATCTAGGTCAGGCCTGTGACCCTACCCTAGGTACATGTCTTCATCATTAGCCCCCGAATGGATCGGGGTTTGAGTGGGGAAGGAGTTGAAAAATACTTCCGACTCGTTTTTTGCTTTTCGGGTGTGTCTGGTCCTGGATCGACGAACCGAGGTGGTAACGTCAACTTCTTTTTCAGTCGCCTTGATCCATTCTTGTTTCTGTCGAGTGAATTTTTACTGGAAGAGCTCCGAGTGCAGATGTGGAGGAGATCTTCCGTCTGACAAGTTGTTCTGCTGTCCGCGGATCTCGCGGGATTCGAATTTTGGGAAGCGCGCGGGGCGGAGAAGGCCGCAGTAATCAGGCTGGATAAGGCAGGGCCGCCTCGATTTCCATGCCGCCTTTTTTGCCACGTATCGTGCGCGCGACTGTTGCGGGATTTGATAAGATTGCCCGGGCCTACAAGTCAGTCACTCGGAAGTAACCTCATATAAGGCGCCCGACCGGGGTTTTTTGAACAGTGCGCCCTCATTCTTCCCCCTCCTTCGCAAATTTCTCCGCTGTGCCTGCTCTCGCCCCAGTGCCGCTGTTCCGTTTGAGCTCCGTTTGCGGCGACGGGGAAAGAGAAGACGGTGGCTCTGGAGCGCGCGAAGAAGGCGACGGTGAAGGCGATGGGGAAGAAGTCCAGCCGGGACGGATCTTCCTCAAGGTCCGGCCTGCCGCCGGGCTGGATCCAGGGCGACTGGATCCGCTCGGCGATCCAGCAGGACGACATCGATGACCTGGTCGAGGGAGGACTGATTCCCCATGAATCGGCGCGACTCCCAGGGAACGAGACCGAGCCGCAACCACGTGAGGGTGAGTGCGTTCTCCTCGCCACGCACGTCGACCGCGGGTTTTCCTTGCCTCCCCACCCTTTCTTTCGAGGCTTCTTGAATTTCTTTGGGATGCAACTCCACCACTTTACTCCAAACACCATAGTGTACCTTGTTGCCTTCGTGTCTTTGTGCGAAAATTTCTTGGGTTGCCGACCCCACTGGGGCCTTTTCAAGCACATTTTCACATGTCGCTCCCAGTCGGTCAAAAAGGCAAATCCGAGTGACGAGAAGATGCAAGTGATCCAGATGTGTGGGGGTCTTGGGATTCAGATGAGGGGAAAAAGTTCCTTTCGAGCCATGATTCTTCCCGATTCGGTCCGTGGGTGGCAGTCGACCTGGTTCTACTGCAAAGACCAGCCGACTCCGGGGCAGTCGACTGGACTTCCCCCTTTTTCCATGGCCCGAGTGAGGAAGCCCTCCCCTTTGAAGGTGATCCTAGAGGAGAAGGCTCAAGTCAAGGTGTTGGTCGATCGAGTAGTTCAACTTGTCCGTGATAGGGTGACTGGTATGGATTTGTTGGAGGTCTTCCTTCGGCGATGCATCCAACCGCTTCAAGCTCGTGACCATCCAATGTGGATGTATTCGGGCACTGATGACACCACTCAGACCCATCTAGAGGAGGTCGACGAGACCACGTTGGAGGGGTGGCTGACGAGTATCACTGGAAACAAAGATAACCCCAGGGGAGCCAGGACAATTCCTTCGCTCGACCAATCTTACGAACCAGACAAGGTCCAATTCTGAACTACCGACTGTAATCTTGATTCAATTGTGCAGCTATTCATGCTTCGCCCGCTGACTTTGTTCTGCTTGTTTTCTTCCAGGCCCTTACCGAAATGTACTCGATGCCCAATGGAGAGCAGGAGCAGGATCCGAAGGGGGAGGCAAGCGGAGGTGAAAGTGGCGAGTGGCATTCTGACGGAGAGGGGGGCGAGGAGAGCGACGACTCGAGTGACGAAGAAGAGGTCGACTCGCCTCCTCGCAGGGAAAGGCAATCCAAGCTTGACCAAGATCTGGCGAGTGCCCGTGACAAGGCGATCGTTCAGACTGGGAAGTCGTCGAAGCATCCTCGGACGTCCTCTCCGGCACCAAGTGAGAAGGCTCGGAAGGCGCTGCCGAAAATCAAGATTGACGTTCCTGTTGCTTCTGCCTGAGTGTTTTTCTTTCGTTTTTACTCGACGTTCTGTATTGTTTATATTTCCTTTGGTTTGATCGATTGAATCTTAAAACTGGCAATGCCGCTACCTCTGGGACTTCAGCTTATAAAAACGAGGATGAGGAAATGGAAGACGCGGTCACCTCCAATCTGGGTACAAACTTTGTTATTCTGTCTTCCCTTTGTCGACTGAACTATGATATATCCAATCGGGCGATGAAATTTTGGCGACTGATCTTTTTGTAGCTCCCAACGTCATTGACCTCCCCGACGATGTTGAGGACGAGCCACAGAGGCCCTTGGGGAGAAGAAACGGGAAAACGTACGCGGGCAAGACGCCTCAGTCGACGCCGGTTGCGGAACCGGTAGTTCAGGACGCCGACGATGCCAATCGGACGTATGTCTCCTTCGCC
Source organism: Aegilops bicornis (assembly GCA_021605145.1). Taxonomy (NCBI): domain Eukaryota; kingdom Viridiplantae; phylum Streptophyta; class Magnoliopsida; order Poales; family Poaceae; genus Aegilops; species Aegilops bicornis. The sequence continues at coordinate 575,467,478 of CM038671.1, read as the reverse complement.
ATACCGCTATTGAGTGCTCGACCTTCCGCATCGGCTGCACATGCTCCTGCCAATCCACCTTCAATTTTTGCTACACATCATGTCCCAGAAGACGAAGTGGGTGCTGCCAAAGAAGCTATACGCTAGGCGAGCATTATGATGGAGAAGATGAAGATGGTGCGGGATGTCAGCCAGGCTGCTTATGATGCCAGCTCTGCTCTCCAGAGAAACGTTCAGGTTAGCAGATTGTTGACTGACTCTCTTGACTTGTTCTGTTTAGGATATGGTACCTGAAAACCCTCTTTCCAAGGATCTTTGCATATGTTCACCCACTGGGTGTTTCGATTTGTCTCTTGAGCCAATTCGTACTTTGAGCTGAATTCGATGTTGTCGTTGATTGAATTTTTGGACTAGTGGGGGCACGCTGAGTGCACCCACTGGGTGTAGTCCCCGAGACTCTGATGGACCGCAGCGATCGATTATAGTCTTGAATTTTGAATTTCTTCACTCGGTCTGGTCGGCCATGTCGAGTGGAATTTTGAACCGGTGGGGGCACGCTGAGTGCACCCACTGGGTATAGTCCCCGAGACCGTGGTCGACTGCTGGCAGTCGACTATGGTCTAAAGACTCTGTTTGTTGCTTTCTCTTTTTTTGCACTCGCGCTGGAAGGGCCTTGTCGAGTGTAAACTGAACCAGTGGGGGCACGCTAAGTGCACCCACTGGGTGTAGTCCCCGAGACTACTGTTGGATGTTTGATTCGGCAATAGTCTTAGAATTTGTTGGCTTTAACCTTTACCTCTTTGAAATAACCAATCTTTTCACCAGTCGACTGACCTATACTTTGGTTGCAGAAATCTTGTGATCTTGGAGCTCGCTTTGCTGACCTAGAGAAACAGCAGATTCAACTCAACCTCGATCTGGAGTTGGCCAAGACAGAATTGCAGAAAGCCAAGGATGACGCCACTGGTAAGAAAGACTCGTCGACTGGTTCGTATTTGATCTGGATTTCATTCTGCTTTTTCTGAATCAAGCATTATTTCTTTCAGAGAAACTGAACCAGGCTCTAGCGAAAAAGGATCAAGATCTAGCTGCCGCGCAGAAAAAGGCTGATGAGAAAACTGCTCTGGCTGAACAGAAGCTGGCTTCAGTCGGCAAATTGGAAGAAGAAAACGCCAAGATAAAATCTGCTCTGGACGAAGCCAATAAGGAAGTAACTCGCTTGAAGAAGGACAAGGTCAATCTGAACGAGAAGATGGAAGGTATTGCCCGCAGGAGGAACGATCTGGAGAGTTATCTGAGGAGTCTTGCTAAGAAGTTGTTCATCAAGCTTGAAGGTATATTCTTTGTTCCGACTGGTTTGTCCTCGTCGATTCGGCATACAAATATTGACTCACCCTCGGATTGTGCATGCAGAGTTTTGTCGGGACTTCGAGGAGGAGACCGGGCGAATTGAACCAAGCTTGGACCCCATCAACTCTCTCGTGAAAGATGAAGCTGCCATGAATGTGCTCCGACTGGAATCCCGCATCGACGGTGTTGTTGACTACCTTGCTCGACTGAAGGTCGCAATGTCGCGGATCGAAACAGAACTTGGCCAAGGGCAACGCTCCAGAATGATCTCGAGTCTCTGATGACTCAACTTAATGAGATTCCCGGTCGAGTACATGAGTGGAAGAAGTCTTCTGCCCGGTGCGGTGCTGATGTGGCTCTGTCTTTGGTTCGTGTCCATTGCAAGGAAGCTCGAGAAGAGAAGCTGGCAGCGATCAAGGTTGCCAACACCAAGAAGCATGATTTCCGATCCTTCATGTCGACTTTCATTGCTGCCGCCACTCGCATTGCCGACGGCATTGACCTGGACGAATTCGTCGAGCCTGCCAGCCCTCCTCCTGCGGAGTGAACAAACTTTTATGTTCCACCTTAAATTTGCCTCGGGATGCCGAGTGATTTTTGTAATCACTAAACACCTTTGGATGGAATGTCCGAGTACTTTGATTCGTGGTCTTGAACCTTTAGGGTTCATCTTAACTTGATTTATCTCAGGATATGCTTGCGCCTGCTTTTGGAATTTGTTCTCCATTTGGAATGTCCTTTGTATTTGAAATGCAGCCCTGAAGTGGAGGCTTCAATCGACCTGCGTCTCGTCGTCCTTGCGGATAAGGATAGAGCACACGTGGCACTTGTGGTGCAGCTTCGAAGGAGAAGGTTACAGTCGACCTGCACCTCGTCGTCCTTGCAGATAGGGATGGAGCGCACGTTGTATTTGTGGCGCAGCTCCGAAGGAGAAGGTTACAGTCGACCTGCACCTCGTCGTCCTTGCGGATAGGGATGGAGCGCATGTTGTATTTGTGGCGCAGCTCTGAAGGAGAAGATTATAGTCGACCTGCACCTCGTCGTCCTTGCGGATAGGGATGGGTTTCAAACTTAGGCGGGTGCAAGACTGCAGTTAAGCCTCCGAGTGGAAGGGTTGCTTACCACTCGATAGGATTTTTCACACTTAGGCGAGTACTGGACTGCAGCTAAGCCCCCGAGTGGGAAGATTGCTCACCACTCGGTAGGATTTTTCACACTTAGGCGAGCACTGGACTGCAGCTAAGCCCCCGAGTGGGAGGATCGCTCACCACTCGGTAGGATTTTTCACACTTAGGCGAGTACTGGACTGCAGCTAAGCCCCCGAGTGGGAGGATTGCTCACCATTCGGTAGGATGTTTCACACTTAGGCGAGTACTGGACTGCAGCTAAGCCCCCGAGTGGGAGGATTGCTCACCACTCGGTAGGATTTTTTAAACTTACGCGAGTACTGGACTGCAGCTAAGCCCCCGGGTGGGAGTATTGTTCACCACTCGGTAGGATTTTTTAAATTTAGGCGAGTACTGGACTGCAGCTAAGCCCCCGAGTGGGAGGATTGCTCACCACTCGGTAGGATTTTTTAAACTTAGGTGAAATGGATTCACGGCTAAGCCTCCAAGTGAGAGGCTTGCTCACCACTCGGTAGGATTTTTTAAACTTAGGCGAAACGGATTCGCGGCTAAGCCTCCGAGTGAGAGGCTTGCTCACCACTCGGTAGGATTTCTTAAACTTAGGCGAAATGGATTCGCGACTAAGTCACCCACTGGGGGATTTCAGATACAAACAAAAGCAACAACAATCGTTTAAGAAGACTGTAAAGCTCTCGTCTTTGATAAACATATTACAAAGGTATTTCTTATTACATCTCATCCGAATGAGTACTCAAGTATAAAAGGGGCGGAGAAGCTCCGCATTCCAAGCCCGTGGCTCGTCTTTCTTATGCTCGATATTGTAAAGATGATATGCTCCGTTGTGGAGAACTCTGGTGACGATGAAGGGACCTTCCCAAGCAGGGGCGAGCTTGTGTGGTTTCTGCTGATCCACTCGAAGAACCAAGTCTCCCTCTTGAAAGGCTCGACCCCTCACGTTTCTAGCATGGAATCGACGCAAGTCTTGCTGATAAATGGTCGATCAAATTAAAGCCATTTCCCTTTCTTCCTCTAGGAGGTCGACTGCGTCCTGCCGGGCCGGTTATGCTTCATCTTCAGAGAAAAGCTCGACTCGAGGTGCATTGTGAAGCAAGTCACTCGGTAGAACAGCTTCAGCTCCATAAACCAAGAAGAATGGAGTTCAGCCAGTCGACCGATTGGGAGTTGTCCTTAATCCCCAAAGGACTGATGGAAGTTCATCGACCCAGGCGCCTGCTGTGTGCTTGTGATCTCGCATCAGTCGGGGTTTCAGTCCTTTGAGGATCAGGCCTTTTGCTCTTTCTGCTTGTCCATTCGACTGGGGATGGGCGAATGAAGCGTAGTCGACTCGTGTGCCTTGGAGGCGCAGAAGGTTCTGAACTCATCAGAATTGAAGTTTGATCCATTGTCAGTGATGATGCTGTGCGGAACCCCATATCTGAATGTCAACTCTCTGATGAAGCTGACGGCAGTACTAGCTTCAAGATTCTTAATAGGCTTGGCTTCAATCCATTTGGTAAACTTGTCGACTGCTACAAGCACATGAGTGAAGCCGCTCCTACCAGTTCTCGATGGTCCAACCATGTCCAATCCCCAAACAAAGAAAGGGCCGACGAGTGGAATGGTCTTCGTGGTGACGATGCTTGTGAGACATATTGGAGTAAAACCGCAACCTTCACATTTGTCGACTATATCTTTCGCCATTTCATTTGCTCGAGGCCAGTAAAACCCAGCTCGGTATGCTTTAGTCACAATGGTCTGAGAGGACGCATGGTGACCACAGGTCCCCGAGTGGATGTCTTTGAGGATCACTCGACCTTCTTCAGGTGTTATGCATTTCTGGCTGACTCCGGTTACACTTTCCCTGAACAGTTGTCCTCTTATTACAGTAAAGGCTTTGGATCGACGGACGATCTGTCGAGCCTCTTCTTCATCCTCTGGGAGTTCCTTCCTAAGGATATACGCAATGTATGACACTGTCCAGTCGGGAGTGATGACCAAAACCTCCATGATCAGGTCGACCACGGCTGGGACTTCGACTTCAGTCGGATCTGTGGCACTCTTAGGCTGCGGGGGTTCTTCTGTGAAAGGATCTTCTTGAACTGACGGTGCGTGAATGTGTTCCAAAAACACATTGCTAGAAATGGCTTCTCTCTTAGAACCTATTTTTGCCAAATGATCAGCTGCTTGATTTTTCAGTCGGGGTATATGATGGAGCTCCAACCCCTCAAACTTCTTTTCCAACTTCCTCACCGCATTGCAGTAACCAGTCATGGCTCGGCTTCTGACGTCCCACTCCTTCATCACTTGATTGGCTACCAAATCTGAGTCGCTGTAGACCATGAGGCGACGGACGCCGAGTGAGATGGCCATACGTAACCCATACAAGAGTGCTTCATATTCTGCTTCGTTATTGGAGGAATCAAAGTGAACTCGGAGGACATATCTCGAGCTTGTCTCCTCGGGGATACCAAGATTACCCCAAAGACCGAACCATTCAGCATCTTGGAACCATCAAAGAACATGGTCCATTGTTCCAAGTGAATTTGAGTCGGCAGTTGCTGTCGATCCACTCGGCGAGGAAATCTGCTATTGCTTGGGACTTGATAGCTTTCTTTGCCTCAAACTTGATATCCAAGGGAAGGAGTTCAATCGCCCACTTTGCCACTCGACCAGTTGCATCTCTGTTGTTCAGAATCTCTGACAATGGAGCGTCACTGACGACTGTAATGGAGTGGTCAGAGAAGTAATGCGCAACCTTCTTCGTGGTCATATAAATCCCATAAACAAGCTTCTAATAATGAGGATATCTTTGCTTTGATGGAGTCAAAACTTCATAAATGTAATATACTGGGTGTTGAACTTTATAGGCTTTTCCTTCTTCTTCCCGCTCGACCATAAGTACTGTACTGAAGACTTGTCCGATGGCTGCAATGTAAAGCAGGAAAGGCTCTTTGCTGATTGGGGCAGCAAGCACCGGCTGGGTGGAAAGCAGGGCTTTTAGCTCTGCAAATGCTGCATCAGCTTCAGGAGTCCACTCGAACTTATCTGACTTCTTCATCAATCGGTAGAGAGGCAGTGCCTTTTCACCGAGTCGAGAAATGAATCTTCTTAAGGCGGCCAAACAACCAGTAAGCTTCCGGACATCATGCACACGCACAGGGCTTTTCATCCGGAGTATGGCACCCACTTTTTCTGGGTTAGCGTCGATCCCTCGTTCGGAAACGAGAAAACCGAGTAATTTTCCGCCCGGAACTCCGAATGTGCATTTTGATGGATTAAGCTTGATATCATACCTTCTGAGGTTGGCAAAGGTTTCAGCAAGGTCAGCCAGTAGGTCGGTACCTTTACGTGACTTGACCACAATGTCATCCATGTACGCTTCCACATTCCGACTGATTTGAGTGAGTAAACACTTCTGAATCATCCGCATGAATGTGGCTCCAGCGTTCTTCAAGCCGAATGGTATAGTGACATAACAGAAGCACCCAAATGGGGTGATGAAAGCTGTTTTTATCTCGTCGGGTCCATACAGTCGGATCTGATGATACCCGGAATAGGCGTCCAAAAAGGACAAACACTCACACCCTACAGTCGAGCCGACTATTTGGTCGATGCGAGGGAGAGGAAAGTGATCTTTTGGGCAGGCCCGATTGATATGCTTGAAGTCAATGCACATGCGAAGTGAGTCGTCCTTCTTAGGGACCATGACAACATTAGCTAGCCACTCAGAGTGGTAAATCTCTCGGATAAACTCAGCTGCTAGAAGCCGAGCCACTTCTTCACCCATTGCTTTTCTCTTCTGTACGACGGGCCATCGAAGATGTTCTTTGACTGGTTTCACTTTTGGATCGACTCACAAACGATACCCAGCCAGCCCCCTGGGAAAACCTGGCATGTCAGAAGGTTTCCATGCAAAGATGTCCCAGTTCTCACGGAGGAATTGGATGAGCGCTTCTTCCTATTTGGAGTCGAGTGTTGTTGAAATGTGAGTCGGAGCCGCATTGGGATCGGTCGGGTGAATATGAATCGGCTTCGTTTCACTAGACGACTGAAATGCTGAATCTGTGGCAGGCTTCTTAGCTCGCAACAAATCACTCGGATCTGCACTTTTTTGATACTCCTGCAATTCCACTACTGCCAATTGTGCATCGGCGATCTTTGAGCCCTTCTGGAAGCACTCTTCTGCCTTCTTTCGATTGCCAGTGATAGTGATCACTCCTTTAGGACCAGGCATCTTCAATTTGAGGTACACGTAACATGGTCGAGCCATAAAACGTGCATAAGCTAGCCTGCCCAGAATAGCGTGATAAGCACTCTGGAAATCCACAACTTCAAATGTCAACTTTTCTTTGCGGTAATTCTTGGAATCACCGAAAACTACATCAAGGACGATCTGGCCGAGTGACTCAGCCTTTTTGCCAGGAATAACTCCATGGAAACTCATATTGCTTTCATTGAGTCTAGACATCAGAATGGCCATTCCTTTCAACGTCTCCGCATACAGTATATTCAGGCCACTGCCACCATGCATCAGAATCTTAGTCAACCAAGTGCCTTCGACGACTGGGTCGACCACCAACGCTTGCCTCCCAGGGGTGGCTATGTGTGTCGAGTGATCAGATTGGTCGAATGTAATGGCAGTCTGAGACCATTTCAAATAACTGGGCATCGCCAGAGCGACCATGTTCACTTCTCTGTTGATGACTTTCAGTCGACTTTTGCTCTCCACATCAGCAAAAATCATCAGAGTGGAATTGACTTGGGGGTAACCATCATCGCTTTCCTCTTTGTCCTCAACTTTGTCCGACTCTTTTTCCTTTTCTTTGGGTTGTTTCTCTCGGAACTGCTGGATTAGGAGTCGACACTGTCGAGTGGTATGTTTCGCAAAATGAGATTACCCTCTTCATCTTTCTTTGTGTGAATGTGGCATGGCAAATCCAACACATCATTTACGTCTTGATCTTTTACTTTCTTAGGGTTCCATGGCCCCTTGGGCTTCCCCTTGAACTTTCCTTGAGTCACGGCTAGGGCTTCTCCAGGAGCAGCTGGCTCGGCTTTGCACTTCTGCTTCCGACTGGAGTTCCCTCCTCCAGTTTCGTGGGCGACTGTTTTGTGTTTGCCACTCCGGAGCCGATCCTCCTCTTCACCATTGGCATACTTGGTGGCAATCTCCATCATTCGACTTAGAGACATATCTCCAGTCCGACCGAACTTCAGATTCAACTCTCGATATTTGACACCTTCCTTGAAGGCACAAACTGCTTGGTGATTAGACACATTCTCCACCGTGTGGTGCAACGTTATCCATCTCTGGATATAATCCCTCAAAGTTTCATTTGGCTTCTGCACACAAGATTGCAGCTCTGTTGCTGGTCATTTGCATGTTCCTTCGAATGTTCTGACAAACACTCGGGCAAGTTCTTCCCAACTATAAATACTGCCAGGTGCTAACTGATTTAACCATGCTCTGGCCGAGCCCTCCAACATCAGAGGAAGGTGCTTCATGGCCACCTCATCATTGCCTCCACCAATCTGCACAGCCACTCGGTAGTCCTCAAGCCAAGTGTCAGGCTTGGACTCACCAGTGAAATTACTGACTCCAGTCGCCAACCTGAAGTTGGGAGGAATCATCGCGCCTCGATGGCTCTACCGAAGCACTCTGGGACATGCACTCTGCTGCTGGTCGGAAAATCTCTATCATGGCCTTCTCTGTGAGCTCTGTTTATGTCGACCAGACCCTGAACGAGAATAGATCTCGCATCAAAGCCCCGTTCCCTGGGGTCGACTGGAATCCTTCACCCACCACTATGAGGGCGTCTGTCATCATGCTGCTGAGGCACGTATGATCCACTCCTTGGGGGAGGCGTGGGCACTCGACGACGATCATCACGACCGAGTCGGTGATCATACGCCATCGCTTTACGTATTGATCTCGCTTTGTCTCCACGCCCATCACGCTTGGGGCGATCTTGGGATGTGAGCCGATCGGATCAGATTCGCAACAACGGATCTGCTATGGATCCTATTCCGCGACTGTGACACAGCTGTATTTTGTTCTCCTGCTGCACGGAGTAAAGCCTTGATCTGCATCAAACCTCTTCCAGCTTCTGACTGGGAAGGCTGAATTGACTCTGCTATTCGCGCTGCAGCTGTTAGGTTCTGAATCGGAGTTCGATATACCTGAGTTGGAGGCGAAAAGAGTTGTCGTCGTCTGGACTCAGGAATCCGCTGCCGAGCATGCTCGTCGAGTGCATGCTGGAGGTTCTCCAGTCGAGTGCGCTCAGCCAAGTTGGCCAGGCGCACCTCCTCCAAGGCTCGAGCCTCGGGAGTTTCTCCAACGATAGGAGTGTGAAGTGCATCCATGTTCCGGCGGCGAAGTTCTTCCCTCTGCTGTGAAGAGAGGGGCTCGGGGAGGTACTCCTCGTGGACACGCGATTGATCGCCTCCGCCATCACCACCGTCGATGCGAGGGAAGCCAGGAGGACTGCTTGGTCCATTGACCATCAGGACTTCCGCCGCGGGGTCACTACTGTCGCACTTAGATGCAGTCTCTGCGGAGCCAGTCGAACAGGTCGTAGAGAGTTTCGTCGGGCTCGATTGCCGCGACTTGGGGGGTGGCCGACTGGCAAGCCACTGCGTGCCACACCCACCGTTGAAGCCTCGATCGACCGGAACGCTTGCGCCGGCGGGCAACAGGGAGGGAGGACGCCACAGGAGCCGACCGATACTGAGTCGACGACTGCCGAAGGAGGACACCGCAGATGCACGCGCGAAAATGCGTTGCCCCGTGGACGGGGAGCGCCTCGACATCGAGTGGAGCTTCTTGGAGCCAAGCGGAGTCATCGGCAACGAACACGAGCGCCCCGAGACGGATCTCGCGGCCCTCGGCCAAACTTCCGCCTGAAACCATGTTGACGGGGATCGAAAAAATCGCAACTTCTCCAACAAGTCCCTAAGACACCTGCCCCACGGTGGGCGCCAACTATCGTGGTTCTAGGTCTTATAGTAGAATGGGGGGTAGGGATGTAGAGGCAAGATCTTAGCTATGGAGGAGTTGTACACGCGAGTTTTACGAGTTCAGGCCCTTCTCGGAGGAAGTAACAGCCCCACGCCTCGGAGCCCGGAGGCGCCGACCGGATTATATGCGTGTGAGTTACACGGGTGCGAACCCTTGTCACCGAGGAGGGGTGGCTTATATAGAGTTCTCCGCACCCTCCGGTCCTCGCCACGCAGGTTTAAAGTACATTAAGATAGGGCGCATCGGGTAACGCTAAGAATAAAGTGACATAATGACCATTAAAGCTACATAATGACCGACCGTTGCAACGCGGAGTGGCTTTAGATCTTCTGGTGGTCGAGTGATAGTCTTCATGGTCGATTGACTTCAAGTCTGTAGAGTGGAACACTTCATGGTCGATTGAAAGATGGTTCTTCCTCGAATGCTTCTGGTGATAGAGTGGTGTCCTTGGGGAGGGTATCTAGGTCAGGCCTGTGACCCTACCCTAGGTACATGTCTTCATCACTATGTCTTTCATAATTTCTTGATATAAGGTAAAGGGAATAGCACTCACGCTAGCACCTAGGTCGCATAAACCATGATAACAGTGATCTACTATTTTAACTGAGACAACGGGCATGCCAACAACAGGTCTATGTTTATCCTTTTTATTGGGTTTGGCAATTCTAGCACCTTCATCACAGAAGTAAATAACATGCCCATCTATATTTTCTTCCAGGAGATCCTTAACATAGCAACACTAGGTTCTACTTTGATTTGTTCATCAAGTTTAGGTGTTCTAATATAACTTTTGTTGACCATAGTTGAAACTTTAGCATGTTCTTTATCCTAACAAGGAAAGGTGGTTTCTCAATATAAGCAGTAGGAACAACTGGATCAACATTATAAATTATAGTTTCCTCTTTAGCTAGTACCGGTTCTTTAATTTCTTATTTAATAGGTGGGTGATATTTAAACCACTTCTCCTTAGGGAGATCAACATGAGTAGCAAATGATTCACAAAACTAGGCTACTATCTCAGAGTCAAGTCCATATTTAGTGCTAAACTTTTGAAAAGCATCGGTATTCATAAAAGATTTAACACAATCAAACTTAAGCTTAATACCTGACTCTTTACCTTCGTTGAGTTCCCAATCTTCAGAGTTGCATTTAATTCTTTCTAAGAGATCCCACCGGAATTCAATAGTCTTCTTCATAAAAGAACCAACACAAGAACTATCAAGCATGGATGATCATTATGAGAAAGCCGAGCATAAATTTTTTGGATAATAATTTCTCTTGAGAGCCCATGATTGGGGCATGAATATAACATTTACTTAAGCCTCCCCAAAGCTAGAGCGATACTTTCTCCTTCACGAGGCCAAAAATTATGTATGTAATTCTGATCACGATGAACTAGATGCATAGGATATTTTTTTTGGTGAAACTCCAATTTCAATCGATTCCAATTCCAAGATCCAATATCATCGCATAGCCTATACCATGCCAATGCTTTTCCCTTGAAAGATAAAGGGAAAACCTTCTTCTTAACTTCATCTCCGGGTAAACCTGCAAGCTTAAACAATCCACAAATTTCTTACTGGCCTCTTACTGGCATGTAAAGTAAAAGGGCCGAGACAAAATTGACATGTATTTCGGCCTGTTAGAGCCCCGCGGGCCATTTCCATTTATACGGCCCTATCGAGCTTTTGGCCTATTAACGACCTGCTAAGAGCCGTTGGTACGGTGGGCCACATCATTTGGGATCCACTTAATATTATTTTGACCAGCCCAATTAAGGCCCACTTTGACTACACATGTTTGTTTGTTCGTATGGCGTCCAGGAAATGTTTGGGCATGTTGGCCCCCGTTTCAACGATATAGCATATTCAAGAATTATCCTACTCTATACTATCGCCTCTAAAAAACATACACTATACAATAAAAAGACTAAGGCATAGAAACATAGAATAATCCTACACTATACAATAAAGAAATTACAGCCGAATATACCCACTGGGCATTATAGTTCGGCACCAGTGATAATAAAGCGTACACAAACAACAAATTACATACACTGGACAAATAAAGCTCATACATCATGGACACACATCAATAGAACTTACCATTTGAACTATAATCTCTTCACACTACTAGGGAAAACCTTACAAGTAGCGCTGGTTTTTGAGCTACCAGTAGCGCGGGCGCCAGCGCTACTGCTACGGCGCTACAACTATTTTGTAGCAGTAGCGCTTGTTTAGGCCAGCGCTACTGGTAAGTTCAGATACTAGTAGCGCGGCACTGGAAAGCGCTACTGGTAAATGAGCGCTGCTGGTAATATTTTGGCCCGCTCCACAGCTAAAATTTATGTTTTTTTCGCATTTTGGCGTTGTACATGTTTATACAGATATATCTTTTATACAATAACAACTCATCATGAAATAGTCTGTTTAAATAGCATATTCATTACCACTTGTCATCACCACCAAACAATGTTCATCAATGAGACATCATATAACAAGTTGGTCACTAGTCATAATCACAACTCCTCCTCATCATCATCAACTCTAGCACATTGTAGCACATAATAACACATTCTAGCTATGACGTACTCCTCTCATAGGACCTACTCTACCCTCTCTTAGGTAAAATATCATAAAACAAGATAGGCATTAACTCTCCATTGAGGAAAATAGACTCTCCATAATAAAGAACGGAGATCATCCTGTCTCCACTTGGCCTACGCACAATGTTGCTTCCAAGTAGCTCTCGATGATGGCCGAAACATTTTTTTAAATCATTTATTATCATGGCTTCCTCGCTTTTGGAAATCCGGTATGGACAGGAGTGATGTGGATACTGCGGCTGACCTGGCCGTGGTGGCCGTAAGCTCATAACATCAACGCGACCTCTCGGCAACATCAGATGAGGCACACAATCCATTGGGGTTTTCTGTTCAAAAACATAGTAATAACTTTGTAGTTAGCAATGTAGTTTAGTTTTAGAAGAATTTATGCAAAAGATGCACGGATGTCGTAATAGTAGAAAATCTTACCATGCTATCTCCATTGATGTTATCAGAGTTCAACACGTGCACTCGTGGCACGTATTGACCATAATGTGGAGGAGTTTGATAATAGCTATTGTAATTCTCAAGATTAGTAAAAAATGCAATAAGACCATCTTTCTCCTTATAAGTTAATTGTGCTTCATCATTGTAGTAGTAGGTTCTGTCTACCATTTTCCGTACATCTTTTGAAGAATGAAAATAAGCTGTCAAATATTTTGAAATAAACAATATAAATTACTTAATAAATATGTTTGAGAAACTCACACAGCGGTAGAGTTGGAAGCGTGTCAACAAGGACCCAAATGGTCATATTCTTTTCGCCGATGTCAGGATCACCAAGATCGAAGGTGAGAAGCATACCCTCATGAAAATCATATGCCTTGCAATTCAGGCAACCAAAATTGGATGAGTTCATAGAATTGTATATATTTACAGCAAAATCATAACCATGATGGGTCCTTAGTTGAATTATCTTTGTCTCCATGCTTTCATGATCTTCAAAACCCATCTTCTCCAAGACATAGCGTCTTGCATGGCATGGGATAAGCTAATCGAATTGTAAAATACGGAAATTACACGTTGAAGAAGCAGAGAAGTCATGCAAAAATAAAAAAAAACACTTGTCATCATTGCGTACCGTTTCAACATCGAAGGTCTTTTGGAGCTTGATGCTGAAGCGCCGACCTTCTACCAGGTGAGGCCCGTCGCATAGACCGCGCTCATCTTCGCAGTACTCACACATAGAGAATTCCCTTTCTTCGTCAGACATTTCCTAATAGGTTATTAATAAGGGTTGATTATCCTATTGCCCTCAGTGGTGTCTCTGCGCTCAGTTTTGCCCTCGGATGCAAATTGTGCTCAGTTTTGCCCCTAGTCCATGCACAGCTACTATGACGAGGCCAAACGGCCATATTTGAGTCCATTCCGTCTGTCAGCGTTAGTGGTTGTGGGTCCGGAGCTTACACGTGGGACCGTGTGGATGTGGGTCCGGAGCTGACATGTAGGCCCGTGCAACTAAATCCCCAAATCATTCGTAGCTCACTCTGCCCATCCGCTTCCCCGTCGGCCGGCTGACCTGCGCCGCCGCCGACACTTGTGCCGCGGCCAGCACCTGCCCCGCCAACAGTTGCACGCCTACTCCACCGCTACCTTTCTGCGCCTACGCTCCACGGCTACCTGCGACGCCCGCCACCTTCCTGCGACGCCACGGGTGGGGCGCCCGCCACCTGCTCGACCACATGGGCGCTGCCTCCTTTCGTGCGCCGGTCAGGAGCGCTCAAAGGTGGGGGGCTGCTGGAGCTATTTGAACTAGGAGGAAGAACCCTAGGGCGAAATGGAGAGCAGCGGCGACCCCGGAGTATTTGGCGAGGGAGGCATCGGGCCAGAGATCCGCCGCGTCCACGACTGGGTTCTCGAGGGGTAAGTCTCGCCTCCTGTTTAGATTGAGCTTAGTTGTGCATTTGAACACTCAATTCAAGTAGGTTTGCCCAATTAGTGTGCTGATTGCGTCTCTGTTTTTCGTCGGTTAGGATGGAGTTGCGGTTTGCTTTCTTGATGCACATTAGAAGGGACCGGTACACGTTCGATGCAAAGGATCGTAAGAAATACCAAGGAGGTTTTGATTATCGGTTGCCAATGGCTAGTAATTGGAGTTTCGCATAATTTGGGGAGATAATTTGGAGCCAATCTCCTTGGGGTTTGCTTGATGAAGTGGTATACAAATACTATGATGGGGAAAAGAAATGGGTGACAGTTAGTAATGATGAAGAGCTAGCTACCATGTTTTTTAGGCATAAAGAGAAAGATAATTTTCATGTGAGGCTGCAAGTTGATGTGCTTGAGTAGGCATTTGGACCTAGGATGACGGGTGCAACATCTCGGGGAGAACCAAGTCGTCGTAATGGCATCTCTAGCCAGAATAGTTCAGTTGGTGCACGGCGACGTGGTGGCTCGACAAGTGTGGGCAACAGCAGTAGGGTCCCCCTTGAAGTGGAGCCTGATGACTACAATTCTGGGGTTGATGAAGAGAAGCTATATTCTGATGTTATTCAGAATTTACGACGGGCACCTCGGGCTGATAACCAAGATGAGGCTCACAATGCAGTCCGTGTGGATGATGACGCGGTGGGTGAGGACGAAGACCTTGCAGCTGTTGAATGGGACCCTTTGAACCCTCATTTGGAAGAAGGTATAGTTTTTGCATCCATGAATGAGTGTAGAAATGCACTTGTGACATACTGCATCAAGGTAGAACGTACTTTCAAAGTTGACAAGAGCGATCAAGTACGTTACATAGTGCACTGTCCGACTGAGGGTTGCCCATGGAGGCTGCTCGCATCTAAAATGCGAAATAGCACTAATGTTTAGGTCAAAGTGAACCCATTTAAGCACACATGCCAGGAATCAACCCTTAGGAAGGATACAATCAGTAGAGCCAAGTCAAGATGGGTGGCAGAAGAAGTAAAGAAGTGGGTGAAAGAAAACCAGCAAGTGGGTCCAAAGGAATTGCAGAAGAACATCAAAGATAAATCCAAGATAGATTTACCATACATGAGGTTGTTCAATGGTAAACAACATGCTATGGATTCTATTTATGGTAACTGCGGGAAAGTTTTCAATTGTTGTATTCATTCAAAGGTGAAGTGGAGAGGACAAGCCCGTGTAGTATTGTAGATATTGATCACCACACCGTGGAGTACACATTCTGTGGGAGTGACAAAGACCAAGGAATGCTTTAGGAGGGTTTTATGCCGCTTGAGGCTTGTCGCCGGGGTTTTTGGCAGGTTGCAGGCCTTATTTGGCTATTGATGCCACTTTTCTCACAAGGAGGTTTAAAGGACAGTTAGTAGCAGCTTGTGCAGTTGATGCACACAGCTTTTGTATTTCCATTGCCTACGGTGTGTTGGAGACAGAGTCCGAGGAGAGCTGGACTTGGTTTTTGCATAACTGTGCGGGCTATTGCACATCCCAATGGGTTGGTCATTCATACAGATGCCTGCAAAGGTTTAGATGTGGTCGTGGACAATGTGTTCCCCGGAGTAGAGCATAGGGAATGCATGCGTCACCTTGCTGCAAATTTCATGAAGAAATTCAAAGGAAAGGTGTATACCGACAATTTATGGCCAGCATCTTTGACTTGCAGTGTGAAGAAGCACAACTACCACTTGAGGAAGTTATACATGAATCCCAAAGTGAAAGAATACTTGGAAACACACCACTCCAAGTTATGGGCCAGAAGCCAATTCAGTGAACTGAGCAGAGTTGACTATGTGCACAATAATCTAGCAGAGTCTTTCAACTCAATGATCCGGAAACTAAAGGGTCATTATGTGGTGGATTTTCTGGACAGGATAAGGATAGAATACATGCAGAAATTTCATTATCGTGCAAGAATAGTCGAGGCAAAATTCATGGGCCACATTATCATCCCTGTCGTGATGAATGAACTGATGTAGAAAACAACAGGCTTGGAAATGAACATGACTCTTTGCTCGGGTACCACAGCAGAGATATCATATTTGGATAAAGAGAAGAGGGAATGGAGATATCCAGTGGATTTAGAAGCTAGAACTTGCAGTTGTAGGCAATGGCAGATAACTAGGTTGCCATGCATTCATGCCTTGTTTTTCATCACTTCTCTCCTGTGTCCAAAGAGGAACATTCGGCAGATGTGCATGATTACTACTCTGTTGCAAGGTTCAAAGCCACATATGCTTATGCCTTGCCTGCTATGGAGGGAAAACAACAATGGGACATGGTGGACCTCGGATTCAAGCTTTGCGCCCAGCTCAAGAGAGCAGCAGGTAGACCAAGGAAGAGTCGAATCAGACTTCGCAGTGAAGGAGCTGGACTTGGAGCGAGGAAGCGTAAGTGCACAAGATGTGGTGGGTCTGGTCATTTCGGTAAGTATTGTGATAACACAGTAGATCCAGCGTTCGGAGAGAGTTTCGATGAAGGCTTCGATGAAAATGTTGGTCAGCAGCCGGTTGCCTCAACAGATGATGAAAATGATGGACAGCAGCCGGTTGCATCAGATGAGGATTTTGACGAGGTTCGAAATGATGATGCTCAATACCGCATGATTTTGATGATGATCCAAGTGAGGCTCCAAATAGTGATCATGGTGACCCAAGTGAGGCTCCAAATAGTGATCATGGTGATCCAAGTGAGGCTCCAAATGATGATCATGGTGATCCAAGTGAGGCTCCAAATGATGATCATGGTGATCCAAGTGAGGCTCCAAATGATGATCCAAGTGAGGCTACAAATGGTGACCAACCTTCTTTTGTTGTGAGTTCTGCTAGGTATGTAAATCTTGCAAGGGTCAAATACTACTGTACATTTATGGGTCACTTGACATGATCTCATTACCCTTTACGTTTTGCACAGCTCTATGATAGGTTTGAAGAAGACGCACAAGGTACCAACAACCAAGAGTAGAAGAGAAGAAGCAATGAGTACAATATGCACGAGGAGCAAAGTGATGGCAAGAAGCTCAAGGAACAGACAGAAGCCCGAACGCTATATGTGAATAATTATGAAACATTATGAATAATGTTGTATTTTTGTTGGATGATATTGGACCTATGTTAGAACTATGTTTGACATGATGTTTAAATCTGGATGATGTTTGAATGAGCACATGGTTTTTCCTTTTTTTTGATTTTTTTGAATTTTGTTTTGCTCATTTGAATTCTGGTCCAACCTAACTTTGACCAAGATTTAAACAAGTCTAAAACATCAAAATGAAGAACTGAGCCTAGATCCTTCTTAGTCAATCCAAAATGAAGCTGTGGTGAGGTTTTGGAAATTTTCATGAAAAATGTGCTAAAATGAGGGGTCCAAAGGTAGGGTAAACGGCCTCATTTCTAAGCAAGGTTTTTTTCGACCTTGTCTAAATCAGCCAAATAACTTTCCTAAACATATATTCTATATATACGGACTATGTGCGCTGGTTTTTCCATTTTTTGATTTTTTTAAATTTGTTTTGCTCATTTGAATTCTGGTCAAACTTAACTTTGACCAAGATTTAAACAAGTGCAGAACATCAAAATGAAAAACTAAGCCTAGATCCTTCTTAGTCACTCTAAAATGAAGCTGTGGTGAGGTTTTTGAAATTTTCATGTTTATTTCCCCAAAATACTTCTCTTCACTTCATACAAAAGAGTTTGAGATACTCGAGATATCATACAATACACATGAACTTATCGTTTAAATGTATGTAAACCTTGTTTATCAACTTAAATCGTTAATATATGACATAAGAAGACTATGTGCGCTGGTTTTTCCATTTTTTGATTTTTTTAAATTTGTTTTGCTCATTTGAATTCTGGTCAAACTTAACTTTGACCAAGATTTAAACAAGTGTAAAACATCAAAATGAAAAACTAAGCCTAGATCCTTCTTAGTCACTCTAAAATGAAGCTGTGGTGATTTTTTTTTGAAATTTTCATGTTTATTTCCCCAAAACACTTCTCTTCACTTCATACAAAAGAGTTTGAGATACTCGAGATATCATACAATACACATGAGCTTATCATTTAAATGTATGTAAACCTTGTTTATCAACTTAAATTGTTAGTATATGACATAAGAAGACTATGTGCGGCAGGTTTTTTATTTTTCTGATTTTTATTTAATTTATTATGCTCATTTGAAATCTGGTCAAACATAGCTTTGACTGCTCCAAACTCCTCCCAAACCCTGCTAACCCTAGCGCTGAACCAGGACCGTTCATCTAACCCTAGCGCTGAACAAGGGCCGTCGATCTAACCCTTCTAGAAGGAATCATGCGGGGAGGAGGGGCGATCTGCGAGATGCAAACCGATTGGTCGGGAGATTCTTTTTAAAACAAATATCGGGCGCTGCTGGATGGACCGTTGGGCCGCCTCGTTGTCTGGGCTCGAGACCGCAGAATAGTCTGCCTCTCGGCCTTTCTGTGCCTTGCATGCATGCATGGGAGGCGGCGACGTGCATAGGCTGCGACGTGGGTTTGCATGCGCGGGAGGCTACGACGTGCATGCATGCGAGTGAGGCGAGCGAGGCGTGCTAGGCGCGCTAGGCTAGCGAGGCCAGCTAGGTGGTTCAACGAGTCAGATGCACCGTCCGGTCAAAGAGCTATGCAGTGATTCAAATGCACGCACGCGCCCCATGCGTGCATCGTTTTTGTGCAAAAATTTAAGAGTGCAAAGCGTAACGGATACACACACACGTTCGGATTCACACACGCACCGTTCTCATCCTTTTCTCTTCCTCTCCCATCCACAGGCCTATAAATGGGGTGCCTATCTTCCTCTCCCACCCATAAGCCAGATCCGATCCATTCTCTCCAACTACAAACACCCAATCGACCGAGCCCTCCCCAAGGGAGACCATGCAGTTCAACGGGCCGACCTTCAGCCGTCCGCCTGTCGTGCCGGAGCTGCGCTACCCACCGGGTGTGCTCGTGGAGAGGGAGCTCCGCGTGTGGGCTTTTTCAAGGTGGAGGGGTTCCGTAGAACTCACCCGTGCCTTCCTCAGAGCCGGCTATGCCCACCTCCCACGGGGCTCGCCGAGGATGTTCACCCTCAGCGAGGTTCGTGACCGCGGCGGCATCCTCCTACTGCTCACGGTCACCTTCACCAACCCGTTTGACGCGCGCGAGCTCCTCGGCCAAGTCTTTTGGTGCGGCTGCGAGGCCATCTTCTTCACCGTCTACAACATCTACACCAACTACGAGAACATCTTCCCCACTCCAGCCGGGATGCACTCCCTTCCCTACGACGACGAGGAGGAGGTGTGAAGATGAAGACGGTGTTGAAGGGGCGCGCGCGGCCAAAAGTGGAAGGAGGAGATCAAGATGAAGACTGTTTCATTTTTTATTTGTTGCTTTTCTATGTCATGTCGTGTCGTGTCATGTTTCGTCATGTGTCCGTGAACTGTCCGTGAACTTTGGCCGCTTATCTAAGTTATTGTAATGGAACTTTGAACCCTTATTGTAATGGTACTTGTGTTGCATCTTATCTAAGTTATTTATTAGGGTTTATTATGTGTGTTAAAAATGTTCGTGCCCAAGCATATAATTTCTTCCCTAAGCCAAGTCATGAAGCTCGAGAACTTGTGGTTTTCATTAACGAAAATCGGAGGGGTGGGAAGCCCTCCATTTTATTCAAAAAAATAAGTCATGAACTAACATGCAAATTTATTCCGTTTAAATCCTAAACCAAGTGCCACTCTAACACTAAACCAAGTGCCACTCTAACCAAAACCACGGGGCAGTGCAAACATACGTTTTCAACCTTCCAACCCTCCAAAATTTCAGTACAAAACAAAGGAAAACCACTCTCATGCGTGTGCAAACATTCATGGTCTCACTTTTTTTTGACAAATTTCACAGTCTCACTATGTATACATTCCTTCCCTATCCATGTCAAACTCTTGCCATCTGTCCTAGCGGTTACCAAATAAGCAGCCCTAAACACCACAAACCCACGCGATCTTGGGTTCGAGTCCCCACCGCACCAATTTTTGTGCATTTTCCACCCTTCATTTTTTAGACAAATTAGTTTTACTCAATGTAATGCCCTTAAAAATGTTCATTTATTTTGGCACTAGGTCTAAACATCTACCGTAGCCGAGGCACATTTTCCATGACATTTTGGTCTTTGATTTAAATCACGGTGTATTTGAATTTGAATTGGATTACTTAAATTGCTATTAAATATTTAACAGCTCCAAAAATTTTCTAACCTTAATTGTTTGGCTCTAGAATAATTCATTAGCTGCATTTCATTGATCAAAAGTTTCTGAATTCCTCATTTCTTCTCCTTTTTTTCAACATATTTAAATGTTGGTCACTTCTTCTCTTTTTTTTCAACATTTAAACAACTTTGACCAACATTTAAACTAGGTGAATTTCTCATACAATTTCAAGATTGCAAATTCCTCCATAATTCATCCCTTTCCATACATTTTCAACATTACAACCAGTGCGATTACCATACCTACAAATGCCCAAAAGTATTTTCAAATGGGTATTGGTAGTGCTTGATCTTCAAGCTTCCTAACCTTCTTCTTCAACATCCTAAGCTCAACAGCTAACTCTCTCTGCGTGCTTCACCCTCCATCTCTTCTTCCGGAGCTCGTCTGCGCATCGCGGGTTTGGGGCAGCATGCTAACCATTCTTCATGCTCTTCTTGCAGTTCATTTATCAGAGTCTTGGCCAGAGCATCGACCCAAAGAAAGAAGCATGTCACATGCATGAACACGGAACAGATCAACCGATTGGTCAAAGATCCCGATCACGAAAATGGTGCAATTGCCCCGATTCTTACCCCATTCTCGCTGCACACGTAGAACAGACGATTCTGGTTCCTCGGTGTGTGAGAAACCCTCCGATCAACGCTCGCCCGGCACCACGGACAGACGAGGACAAGCATCTCCACACTCGCCCGGCTCTGCATCCGCGAGGTGGCACGGGAGCTTGCGGAAGACATGGAGCTCGGAGCCGAATGGGATCTCAACGCCGCCGCACCCTCCATAGCTAGCTTCCCACCGCCGCGCCCTCCACAGCTAGCTTCCCACCGCCGTCGTGCTCTCGCTCTCTCGCCGTGGTCAGCGCCGCTCTCTATCGCCGTGGTCACCACCGCTGTCGCCCGCTTATATAGCACACTCATAGAACGGCTCTATGCTCAACGGCTCTCATCGGGCCCCGCAAGCCACGCTGTAACGGTCTGAATAAAATTGGCCGCCTCTGCCGCCTGGTCCCACCTATAAGGCCCGAGTCAAAACGTTGACCTGACAGAGACGCCAAAGTTCACAGAACGAGTCGGTGCGCACGGACCAGGGGAAAAACTGAGCACAATTTGCATCTGAGGGCAAAACTGAGTAGATGGACACCACTAAGGGCAAAAGGATAATTAACCCTATTAATAATCCATCATCGAATACATATATAGTAGTTTATAGCAAAGATCATCATATAACAACTAGAACACCTAAAATTTGTAGTTTGTAGTAGTTTGTAGCAAAGATCATCATCGAACCTAGTTTGTAGCAAATATCATCATATAATCCATCATCGAATACATATATAGTAGTTTGTAGCACAAACCACGCTCATCGTTTGCATTCAATAAGCAAATAACTAATAGGTAATTAATAATCCATCATCGAATACATATATAGTAGTTTGTAGCAAAGATCATCATATAATATCACTAATACATCTCGAATAATAGCTCCTCTAGGTTCAGTGGGCATGGTGGACACCCAAAGAGAAGGAACCATCACAGGATCATAGCTCCGTGAGATCCCCAAAGAATCTGCCGGTATTGGAGAACCTATCGCTCGCCAACGCAACCATGTAGCGCCGGACGGCGCTGCGTTCTCCTCCATGACACGGTGTTGTACCACCCACGCTGGGGACTCAAGCCTCAGACCGATGCAGCCCACGTGACCGCCACCAAAGAAGCTCCGGTCGACGACGGGCTCGCTCCTCGCTAAGCTACGCCACCGGAAGGTAGCACAACCCAGTACCAGCCCGTGAGTCCGGTCCGGACATGACCCCTCGAAGCAGAGCCCTCCGCCGAGTCGATTTATTTAGGATGCGGATAGGCATTGTCAACGTTGATAACAAAATGCTTAATTATGAAAACAAAATTAATAAACACTTAGCAAAATTCTGCATGACCTTTGCTAAAAGCAGGACATATCGAGCGCGTGAAATTTGCCAGAACATAAACGAATAGACATTTCTGGCAAAACATAGGCCACTCGGTTAAACAACTAAGATTGTGACATGTTCAAAATATGACATATATCCACTTCAAATTTGCATATAACATGAATAATTGTTTTTACTAAAAAAATAACAACAAATGTGATAGTTCTATGATCCTAAGATTAACTAGCTAGGGTTCATACTACATTATCCTAAGATTCATACTACATTATCCTAAGATTAACTAGCTAGGGGTCATACTACATTATCCTAAGATTAAACACCTAAGATTAAACAATTAAGATTAAAACCTACATTTATCCTAAGATTCATACTACATTATCCTAAGATTAAACAACTAAGATTAAACACCTGAGATTAAACAACTAGATTAAAAACCTACATTATCCTAAGATTCATACTACATTATCCTAAGATTAACTAGCTTGGTTTCATACTATATTTTCCTATGATTAAACAACTAAGATTAAAAACCTAAATTTTTCAAATTGCTAGGGTTCAAAAGAAACTACGGAGGAGGAGGAAGGAGGGAGGAGGATGTACCTCTTGATGGGGGAGGGCCGGCGCGGGGGGCGGCCGGCATAGGAGGAGAGCCGGTGCGGAGGCCGGGGCGGTCGGCGGGGGAGGAGGCCGACGTGGGGGAGGGCGGCCGGCGGGGAGGAGAGCCGGCGCGGGCAAGGGTAGCCGACGAAGGGAGGAGGGCCGGTGCGGGGGACGGCAGCGTGCGGGGGTCGACGGCGGCGCGCGGGGGGTTGAGGGAGGAGTGTGGAGTGTGTGAGTGAGCTAAGTGACGAGGCCGGGGGAGCGAGCAGGCCGAGGGCGTGCGGGGGAGGGAGTGGGCTTAACAGCAGCGCGGGTAATGGGCCAGCGCTACTACTAAGCCCACTAGCTGTAGCGTTGGCGCACATCACACGCTACAGCTAAGTGGCCTACCCTTTTGGCCCCGACGGTTCAAGGCCAACCAAATACGCCGCTGTTATTCAAGAGTAGTAGCGCCTGCTTTGGCTGGTTTCTTGGTACATACCAAGAGCGTGGCATACCAAACAGGCGCTACTGCTAAAATTCTATGTATAAGCATTTTCCTAGTAGTGTCAGAAAATAGGCTTGGCCGGATTCAGATAGCACAAACTTCAGTTTGCAAAATCTCCAATTCCTTCGTGGTTACCTCAGTGTCTCGTTTCATTTTTTGACTCCTGCATCTAATACATGCATGTCCAGTCTCAACTTGTTGATTGTACGTTGAGAATCATGTACACGTTGTCTTGCCACCTCTAGTTGATGCTCGAGAACATCAGCACATTCCAATTCCAATCCATAATCATTTGATAATGGCCATGCCGCACTGCTCGCGGATCTTTGTGTTGATGTCACTTCATCCTGAAATGTTTCCGTAAGTACACATGACTAGGGCAAAAATATAGTTACAACAGTGAAGCGAGCAAGACAAACTATTTTGTACATGGAAAACAGACTAACAATAATGTTACACATCATGAAGCATAAGCAGGTGATATTTTAAAAATTATAATAATGGTAGTCTGTGCAGCCTGCATACAGAAATCTCTCTTAGCTCACCAGAGGAGCATGATATTGGGGCCAAATCCAAAACACAGACAAGTTACAAATTTAGACAGCACGTTGCGTATAAGTAAGCAAGCAGTTGGCCTTTCTGTAGCTCAATTAAAGTCTTAGGGCGCATAATGAACAGCAGAGGGATTCATACAAACCTACTATAGCAAGCAAAACTATGCAATCATTAGCCTAGTATAAACTAGATTGTGAGCCTCATGCAATAATAGTTGGTTAATAGACTTCAAAGCTTCAGGCACACTTCGCTAGAGTAATTAAATGGTAAGGCCTTTAATTATGTCAACTAATAGTTATATAAGTACCCAACATCAGGCATCATTGTTTGGGCATCTCATTAGCTGAGCACAAATAAAGCAATTGAAAAGAGCAAATTAACTATGCCTGAAACAAACAAGGAATTGAACTGTTGGGTTGGATACAGTGACTTACCTTAACTGGTTGAACAGGCTCAACGCTGCTCCTACTTCTCTTGCAAGGCTCCTTCCTAACATCTTGTACTTGGAAATCCTCAATCTTATCTTCATTGCACCCCCTCTGCAAGGTGACACAAACTAGTTACTTGTCTCCTTGGAAGATAAATATGCATACTTTCTAGTCTGTGAACAACACAAAGGGATGAGATTATAACAAAAAAACACCACATAATGAACCATGACACATCTCTTGCACTTGCACACAATGAAAATGAGCATTTACTATGTGTGCACTATGTAAAAACTGGGCATACCTTTGAACTGGATCTCGAGGTACTCTTGGAGAGCCTACTTTAGTGTACAGCCAAACCTTTATGTCACTTGTGAGTTAGACAAGCCCCCACTACAGCAGCCCTTAGTGTTTAAATTGTTGACAAGCTCTGTTAGAGTGTTAGGTCGGGAACAACAAGTAATCAAAGCAAACAGTCCTAGTATGGCTGGCTGATGCAGACAAGCAATTGAACAGATGTGTGAGCAAATCTTACATATCAAGAAAAGAAGCAAAGAAGGAGGCTTAAAGACCATCACTTGACTGACCAGATTTAAGGAGGATTTAAACATCATGTGCAACGTATGAACTAACATAAACATTGCATATGCCAGATTCTACAATGGAATGCACATGTATTAGTTTATGCCATGTATGATGATGCCTAAATGTACACTATAGCAGGCAGGAGTGATTCATCATTGCACGCATAATTGAATTGCAGGTTAAGGGCCAGTTCTATTCCGCCTTTTCAGATCTTATTGTCAAAATAAGCCATAAAAGATGTAAAGAAGTCATTTTTGAGTTATGGGCTTGGGCTTAACTAAGTTCGCTTTGGAGGGGGGGTGTTTCGGGTAGAAGCTCACTAAAAATTGAAGGGAAGGGGAATAGTGAAATGACTCTATTGTCTGCCTATATTACACTCAAAATGCAACTACTCACGCCTGTGTCACACCTGACCCTCAAGTAAAAACAAACACGAAAGCGTTCATTGCCCTGCTAGCTTGCATCTCCTCTCCCCTTTCCCTCTACCTTGTTCCCCTGCGTGCAACGCTAGGGTTCTTCCAGCGAGCCGTCGCCACTGGTCCCATATGGCCTGGTCCTCGATGATGCTCTGTCCAGCTAGGCTACATGGCCGGCAGGTAGGGCCAAATCTCCCATTGCTCCTCCTCTAGCGCCGCCTCATTCTCATGGTCTCCGGAACTGCTCCACTGTGGTCCGTCCAACGACTACTCGGCAAAGGCTGCACAACCACGGTGATGCCACTGCTGCAGAAGGCACCTTATGCCCCTCCTCCTCCTGTGCCATGGCCTTGAGGTGCTGAAGGATGAGCTCATCCAACAAGGTGAGGATCTCCTCTGATTTTTGCCAAATTTTCATTCTGATCCACTATACGATGAATTGCTATGAGCTGCTTCTGCTGCTGCTATATGATGCATTGCTATGAGCTGCTCCTGCTGCTGCTATATGATGAATTGCTATGAGCTGATGCTGCTATATGATGAATTGATATGAGTTGTTGTTGCTATATGATGAGTTGCTATAAGCTGCTCCTGCTGCTGCTATATGATGAATTGCTATGAGCTACTCCTGCTGCTGCTATATGATGAATTGCTATGAGCTGCTCCTGCTGCTGCTATATGATGAATTGCTATGAGCTGATGCTGGTATATGATGAATTGCACACTGCTGCTGCTGCTGCTGATGCTGCTATTGTATGATGATTTGCTATGAGCTACTGCTGCTATATGATGCTTTCAGGTGGTGCCGCTATATGATAATAACCAGCCACTTGGACCATCGAATTTCAATAAATAATTGTTCTTCATTTAAATGTGGGTCATGCGTTCTTCGTTTAAATTAGGCGATGGGATCTCTATGGAAGACATTGACCAAAGTAGATTGTGCCAAGTAGATGGTATCTTTGTATTTGCATTTTGAACAAATAGTGATGGTATGTCTTCCTGTCATATTAATTCTTGCCTTTGGGTTCAATTTGTGATGTTTGCAAGTCAAATTAATTTTCATATGGGCAGCAAGATGACAAAATATAATGCAATCTAGACTTTTCACTGATCATACCAAAGATAAGCTGAAAAGGAAGGCAATGAAAAGAACTAGTTGGCTTATTACCTGGAGCTTATATTCACAGGTGCTTATTTTCTTAGGATAACTCGTAATAACTGTCCCTAAGAAACTTGGCCAATAGAACTGACATAAAAATAACATGTCATGATGATTGCAATGGAGGAGTGACCTACCATAGCACACTGTATAGGCTCACCGCTGCCTCTCCTTTTTTTGCGATGTTCATGAAATTGCCACATACATCTTGTACTTTTTGATTGTGTAACCCTATCTGCAAGTTGACACGGCTAATTTCAGACATCTGTACATGATAATACATTGCATATCCCTTGCGCATATTTAAACACCAATTAACGGTTGTGTGCGTAGCATAAACTAGCCATGACTCTGTGTGCTGGACTAGCAGACACTCTAAGGGAGCCTAATGTAGTGCACTGGAATTCCTACATGCCACCTACGATTTTGTGTAATGTACTACCTCCGTTCCTAAATATATGTCTTTGTTGAGATTCCAGTATGGACCACATACAGATCTATACAGATGCATTTTCGAGTGTAGATTCACTCATTTTGCTCTGTATGTAGCCTATATTGGAATCTCTAGAAAGACTTATATTTAGGAACGGAGGTACGAGGTAGTATCATGTATGACATCTACATATCTAATTTAGCAGGCAGTAGTAGAAATCATTGTCTGCACAAAGGGATTACTGGTCAAAAATCCTAGCAAAGCACGCTGGCAGGCACACAACAATACAAGAGAGAGAGAGAGAGAGAGAGAGAGAGAGAGAGACGCACACTACAAAAAAACACACTTCCGTGACGATACATGTTTGTCATAGTAGGTCACGTTTTCTGTCATGCATGTACATCCATGACGATTTTATGACAGAATCAAGATAGTCAGACTTGTGCTGTCGTAGAAGTGTTCCATGACATTACCAAAATTATCATCACGGAAGTGTCCACTTCCATGACGATAAATCGCGCGTCATAGAAGTGCTTTCGTCAAGGGTGACCGACACATGGCATCCACCGTAACGGTTCGCCGTTAAGCTATCTGGTCCAGTTTTGGATCCAATAACCCGTTAACAGCCCAGACCAATGAGGATTTTCCACGTGTAAAATTGTCATTGGCCGGAGGAAACACGTGTTGGCTCAACGTTGGGACAGATGTCATCCATTAATTGGACAGGAGGCGCCTATGATAGGTCGACACGTGGCACGGCCCAATAGAGTCCCATTCCGGTGAAAAGGCCGGCCCGTTTGACTTGGTCAAAAGGTAACGGGCCGGTCCACGGAAAGCCTGTTAACGGCATGTTCGTATATAGCCCATTTACGACCCGCTAACTCACAACCCGTTATGGCCTATCGGAATTAAGCTCAGTAGCTTCATCTGGGTCGTCCAATATGATTCCAGCCCGTTGTAACTTCCGACCATGTATGGCCCATGATGTCTTTCGGCCATACGAGGCCGTTTGTAACTCTTGGCCCATTAATGGCCCATGGTGAATCTGGCCCGCAATGAACAGTGTATCGCTTTATACCCATTAATGGCCCATTATTCCATTGGCCCGTTTCCAACCCGTGTTATCTTTCGGCCTTCTCAGGGCCCATTTATTCTTGGGCTTATTTCAAGCATTCGGTTACTTACGGCCCGTTACTGGCCTTTTCTGCTTGTGGGCCAAGTTCAGCCTGTGGTTACAATCGGCCCGTTTGCGGCCCGTTAATCCGTTGGGCCGTTTTCATAGTGTCATCAAATACGGCCGATTAACAACGGCCCATTATGATCGGCCCATGAATGGACGATTCCAAATCTAGCCCGTTTACGGCCCATAATGCGGTCTGTTATTGGCCCATGTTTGGCCGATCGATCATACGGTCCGTAGAAGGCCCATTGACGCTACGGCCCGTAGAAGGCCCATTGTTTCTACGGCCCTTAGAGGCCCATTGTTTCGATGACCCGTAGGAGGCCCATGGTAACTACAGTAAATATGTAGCCCGTGGTTATTGTGGCCTAGTTTCAAAAAATAGGTTATTGCGGCCACTAGCAAACCGCAGAAAAAAACCTGCACTGACTACAAGCAAACAAATAAACAAGAGAACAAGGAAATAAATAAGCAAGCAATTTACGCTAGGCTATCATGGCTATTACACATATTACATCCACTGGGCATCAAAGTTCGCCACCAGTGCAAATATAGGGAACAAAGCCGCATATCATATACACTGGTTGTCAAAGTTGGCGACCAGTGCAAATAAATGCCGCAAAGAAATTAAGTCAGAGCTGAAACCACTTGAAGAGCTCAAGAAACAATATCCTGGGTACCCATAATGCTGGCAAGATGCTTAGCAAGCTTATTAACTTTCTCTTGTTTGGTGCTTAAATCCTCCAACGCTTGCTGTTGCACCAGAAAGTATGCATCTGAATTCTGCAGGGACTTCCTCAGTCCTTCAGCTTCCTATTGCAGCACATCTGATCGATGTCTTTCAACTTGAAGTTGAGACTCAAGAAGACGAACTGATTCAGGCAGCGAGTTCGAAGAGCTTGTGCCAGCAGTAGTGGCCAGTAACTCGAACACTACATCAAGACATGACTTTTGGGTTCTCTCACTGTCGTCAAGATAGTTTTTATCAGCTTTCTTGGAGACCGACAGGGATGTCTCACTATCTTGAACCTTATCTGCATTACTTCCTTTACCATTGCATAACGGGGTACTGTTCTCCAATATTTTGTCCGCATTCTAAAAGAGAAACAAGCAGACACATCACATGTTTACCATGTTGTATATGAAACTCATTTTGATAAATCAGTTCAGTAGTAAAGTGGACAGGATAACAACATGAAACAAATATATATCTATGTACCATGGTCACTTTATGGTCTGTATCATTCTAGTTTTGTTGCCAAATCAAGATAGAGACACGGTTCAAATAATATTTGTTCAAGACAAAGCAGAATAGACAGAATATAAGTGTGGGAAACTATAGAGCAATAACTGTTGGGGAACGTAGCATAAATTCAAAATTTTCCTACGTGTCACCAAGATCTATCTATGGAGAAACTAGCAACGAGGGAAGGAGAGTGCATCTACATACCCTTGTAGATCGCTAAGCGGAAGCGTTCAAGAGAACGGGGTTGAAGGAGTCGTACTTGCCGTGATCCAAATCACCGGAGATCCGAGTGCCGAACGGACGGCACCTCCGCGTTCAACACACGTACAGCCGGTGGCGTCTCCCATGTCTTGATCCAGCAAGGAGAGAGGGAGAGGTTGAGGAAGACTCCATCCAACAGCAGCACAACGGCATGGTGGTGATGGAGGAGCGTGGCAATCCCAAGCAGGCTTCGCCAAGCACCAAGGGAGAGGAGGAGGAGAAGAACTTGGGAGAGAGGGAGGGGCTACACCAAAGGCAAAAGGTGTGTTTGAGAGGCCCTCCTACCCCACTATATATAGGGATCCCAAGGGGGGGTGCGCCAGCCCCTAGGAGATCCAATCTCCAAGGGGGCGGCGGCCAGGGGAGGAGTCCTTCCCCCAAGGCACCTAGGAGGTGCCTTCCCTTATGGGAATCTTCCTTTAGGGTTTCCCTTCACCCTAGGCGCATGGGCCCTAGGGGAAGTGGCGCCCAGCCCACTTTGGGCTGGATCCCTTCTCACCTCAGCCCATGGGACCCTCCGGGATAGGTGGCCCCACTGGTGGACCTCGGGACCCTTCCGGTGGTCCCGGTACAATACCGATGACCCCGAAACTTGTCCCGATGGCCGAAACAGGACTTCCTATATATAAATCTTTACCTCCGGACCATTCCGGAACTCCTCACGACGTCCAGGATCTCATCCGGGACTCCGAACAACATTCGGTAACCACATACAAGCTTCTGTTATAACCCTAGCGTCATCGAACCTTAAGTGTGTAGACCCTACGGGTTCGGGAGACATGTAGACATGACCGAGACGTTCTCCGGTCAATAACCAACAGCGGGATCTGGATACCCATGTTGGCTCCCACATGTTCCACGATGATCTCATCGGATGAACCACGATGTCAAGGACTCAATCAATCCCGTATACAATTCCCTTTGTCTAGCGGTATTGTACTTGCCGAGATTCGATCGTCGGTATCCCGATACCTTGTTCAATCTCGTTTCCGGCAAGTCTCTTTACTCGTTCCGTAACACATCATCCCGTGATCAACCCCTTGGTCACATTGTGCACATTATGATGATGTCCTACCGAGTGGGCCCAGAGATACCTCTCCGCCACACGGAGTGACAAATCCAGCCTCGATTCGTACCAACCCAACAGACACTTTCGAGATACCTGTAATGCACCTTTATAGTCACCCGATTCACGTTGTGACGTTTGGTACACCCAAAGCATTCCTACGGTATCCGGAGTTGCACAATCTCATGGTCTAAGGAAAAGATACTTGACATTAGAAAAGCTTTAGCATACGAACTACGATCTTTGTGCTAGGCTTAGGATTGGGTCTTGTCCATCACATCATTCTCCTAATGATGTGATCCCGTTATCAATGACATCCAATGTCCATGGTTAGGAAACCGTAACCATCTATTGATCAACGAGCTAGCCAATAGAGGCTTGCTAGGGACATGGTGTTGTCTATGTATCCACACATGTATTTGAGTTTCCTATCAATACAATTATAGCATGGATAATAAACGATTATCATGAACAAGGAAATATAATAATAACTAATTTATTATTGCCTGTAGGGCATATTTCCAACAGTCTCCCACTTGCACTAGAGTCAATAATCTAGTTCACATCGTCATGTGATTAACATCGATAGGTCACATCGCCATGTGACCAACATCCAAAGAGTTTACTAGTGTACGTAAACTAGTTCACATCATCATGTGATTAGACTCAATGAGTTACGAGGTTTGATCATGTTTTGCTTGTGAGAGAGGTTTTAGTCAACGGGTTTTAGTCAACGGGTCCGAACCTTTCAGATCCGTGTGTGCTTTGCAAAATTTCTAGGTCATATTATAAATGCTGCTTCCACGCCCACTTGGAGCTATTCCAAATGGTTGTTCCACTATACGTATCCTGTTTGCTACTTAGAGTCATTCGGATAGGTGTTAAAGCTTGCATCGACGTAACCCTTTACGCCGAACTCTTTATCACTTCCATAATCGAGAAACATGTCCTTATTTACTCCAAGGACAATTTTGATCATTGTCCAATGATCCATTCTGGATCATTCTTGTACCCTTGATCGACTCATGGCAAGGCACGCTTCGGTGCGGTACACAAAGATAGCATACTATAGAGCCTATATACGAAGCATAGGGGACGACCTTCGTCCTTTCTCTCTTTTCTGCCGTGGTCGAGCTTTTAACTCTTAACTTCATACCTTACAACTCAGGCAAGAACTCCTTCTTTGATTGATCCATCTTGAACACTTTCAAGATTATGTCAAGGTATGTGCTCATTTGAAAGTATTATTAAACATTTTGATCTATCTTATAGATCTTGATGCTTATTGTTCAAGTAGCTTAATCCAGGTTTCTATTGAAAATCATCTTTCAAATAACCCTATATGCTTTCTAGAAATTCTACATCATTTCTGATCATCAATATGTCAACAACATATACTCATCAGAAATTCTATAGTGCTCCCACTCACTTCTTTGGAAATATAAGTTTCTCATAAACTTTGTATAAACCCAAAATCTTTGATCATCTCATCAAAGCGCAAATTCCAACTCCGAGATGCTTACTCCAGTCCTTAGAAGGATCGCTGGAGCTAGCATACCTTTTAGCATCCTTAGGATCGACAAAACTTTTCTGATTGTATCACATACAACCTTTCCTTACGTAAACTGATAAGGAAATTCGTTTTGACATCCATCTGCCAGATTTCATAAATGCAGCTTATGCTAACATGATTCCGACGGACTTAAGCATCGCTACGGATGAGAAAATCTCATCGTAGTCAACTCCTTGAACTTGTGAAAACTCTTCGCCACAAGTCGAGCTTCATAGACGGTGATATTACCGTCCACATCCGTCTTCTTCTTAAAGATCCATTTATTGCAATGGCTTGCCAATCATCGGGCAAGTCCACCAAAGTCCATGCTTTGTTATGATACATGGATCCTATCTCGGATTTCATGGCTTCTAACCATTTGTCGGAATTTGGGCCCACCATTGCTTCTCCATAGCTCGTAGGTTCATTGTTGTCTAGAAACATGACCTTCAAGACAGGATTGCATACCACTTTGAAGTAGTACGCATCATTGTCACCCTACGAGGTACGTCAGTGACTTGATCCGAAACTTCATGATCACTATCACAAGCTTCTACTTCAATTGGTGTAGGTGCCACGGGAACAACTTCCTGTGCCCTGCTACACACTAGTTGAAGTGATGGTTCAATAACCTCATCAAGTCTCCACCATCCTCCCACTCAACTTTTCGAGACGAACTTTTCCTCGAGAAAGGACCCGATTCAAGAAACAATCCCTATTGCTTTCGGATCTGAATTAGGAGGTATACCCAACTGTTTTTGGGTGTCCTATGAAGATGCATTTTATCCGCTTTGGGTTCGAGCTTATCAACCTGAAACTTTTTCACATAAGCGTCGCAGCCCCAAACCTTTAAGAGATGACAGCTTAAGTTTCTCTAAACCATAGTTCATACGATGTCATCTCAACGGAATTACGTGGTACCTTATTAAAGTGAGTGCGGTTGTCTCTAATGCCTAACCCATGAACGATAGTGGTAATTCGATAAGAGACATCATGGTACGCACCATATCCAATAGGGTGCAACTATGATGTTCGGACACACCATCACACTATGGTGTTCCAGCGGTATTAATTGTGAAACAATTTGCACAATGTCTTAATTGTGTGCCAAAACTCAGAACTCAGATATTCATCTCTATGATCATATCATAGACATTCTATCCTCTTGTCACGAAGATCTTAAACTTCACTCTGAAATTACTTGAACCATTCAATAATTCAGACTTGTGTTTCATCAAGTAAATATACTCAACATCTACCGAA
Organism: Aegilops bicornis; assembly: GCA_021605145.1. Taxonomy (NCBI): domain Eukaryota; kingdom Viridiplantae; phylum Streptophyta; class Magnoliopsida; order Poales; family Poaceae; genus Aegilops; species Aegilops bicornis. The sequence continues at coordinate 575,434,057 of CM038671.1, read as the reverse complement.
TCATCCGTGAAGTAAGAACATAACGATATTCATCAAGATGCCTCAACACTTATTGGACTGCACACATCAAAATGTGTTACTTCCAACAAGTTGCTATCTAGTTCCATCTTCTTTGAAACCGAGGCTTTTCGGTCATCTTGTCCATGTGGTATGATTTGCATATCTCAAGTGATTCAAAATCAAGTGAGTCTAAGCGAGCCATCCGCATGGAGTTTCTTCATGCGTATGCACCAATAGACATGGTTCGCATGTCTCAAACTTTTCAAAAACGAGTGAGTCCAAAGATCCATCAACATGGAGCTTCTTCATGCGTTTACACCAATATGACTTACATGGCGATGCCACAAGTAAGTGGTACTATCATTACTATCTTATATCTTTTGGCATGAAAATGTGTATCACTACAATCGAGATTCAATAAACCATTTCTTTAGGTGCAAGACCATTGAAGGTATTATTCAAATAAATAGAGTAACCATTATTCTCCTTAAATGAATAACCGTATTGCGATAGACATAATCCAATCATGTATATGCTCAACGCAAAACACCAAATAACAATTATTTAGGTTTAACACCAATCTCGATGGTAGAGAGAGCGAGGCGATGCTTGATCACATCAACCTTGGAAACACTTCCAACACATATCGTCAACTCACCTTTAGCTAGTCTCCGCTTATTCGTAGCCTTTTATTTCGAGTTACTAACACTTAGCAACCGAACCGGTATCTTAATAACATGTTGCTTCTAGGAGTACTAGTAAAGTACACATTAACATAATGTATATCCAATATACTTCTTTCGACCTTGCCAGCCTTCTTATCTACCAAGTATCTAGGGTAATGCTGCTCCAGTGGCTGTTCCCTTTATTACAGAAGCACTTAGTCTCGGGTTTGGGTTCAACCTTGGGTTTCTTCACTAGAGCAGCAGCTGATTTGTCGTTTCATGAAGTATCCCTTCTTGCCCTTGCCCTTCTTGAAACTAGTGGTTTCACCAACCATCAACAATTGATGCTCCTTCTTGACTTCTACTTTCGTGATGTCAAACAACGCGAATACCTCAAGGATCATCATCTCTATCCTTGATATGTTATAGTTCATCACGAAGCTCTAGCAGCTTGGTGGCAATGACTTTGGAGAAACATCACTATCTCATCCGGAAGATACTCCTACTCGATTCAAGTGATTGTTGTGCTCAGACAATCTGAGCACAAGCTCAACGATTGAGCTTTTCTCCCTTAGTTTGCAGGCTAAGAAAATCGTCGGAGGTCTTATACCTCTTGACGTGGGCACGAGCTTGAAATCCCAATTTCAGCCCTCGAAACATCTCATATGTTCCGTGACGTTTCGAAAACGTCTTTGGTGCCTCAATTCTAAACCGTTTAAGCGAACTATCACGTAGTTATCAAAGCGTGTATGTCCGATGTTCGCAACATCCACAAACGATGTTTTGGGGTTCAGCTCACCGAGCGGTGCATTAAGGACATAAGCTTTCTACGATCGCATAATTGCTACTTTCAACTTTCAACTATATTTTCTCTAGGAACATATCTAAGCGGTGGAACTAAAGCGCGAGCTTACGACATAATTTGCAAAAGGTCTTTTGACTATGTTCAAGATAATTAAGTTCATCTTATGAACTCCCACTCGATAGACATCCCTCTGGTCATCTAAGTGATTACATGATCCGAGTCAACTAGGCCGTGTCCGATCATCATGTGAGACGGACCAGTCAACATCGGTGAACATCTTCATGTTGATCGTATCTACTATACGACTCATGCTCGACCTTTCGGTCTCTGTGTTCCCGAGGCCATGTCTGTACATGCTAGGCTCGTCAAGTTAACCCCAAGTGTTTTGCTGTGTAAATCTGTCTTACACCCGTTGTATGTGAACGTAAGAATCCATCACACCCGATCATCACGTGGTGCTTAGAAGCGACGAACTGTAGCAACGGTGCACAATCAGGGGAGAACACTTCTTGAAATTTGTGTAAGGGATCATCTTATTTACTACCGTCGTTCTAAGTAAACAAGATGCATAAACATAATAAACATCACATGCAATTATATAGTAGTGACATGATATGGCCAATATCATATTGCTCCTTTTGATCTCCATCTTCGGGCTCCATGATCATCATTGTCACCGCATGACACCATGATCTCCATCATCATGATCTCCATCATCGTGTCTCCATGAAGTTGTCTCGCCAACTTATTACTTCTACTACTATGGCTACCGGTTAGCAATAAAGTAAAGTAATTACATGGCGTTGTTCAATGACACGCAGGTCACACAATAAATAAAGACAACTCCTATGGCTCCTGCCGGTTGTCATACTCATCGACATGCAAGTCGTGAATCCTATTACAAGAACATGATCAATCTCATACATCACATATCATTCATCACATTCTTCTTGGCCATATCACATCACATAGCATTCCTGCAAAAACAAGTTAGGCGTCCTCTAATTGTTGTTTGCATGTTTCTGATGGCTGCTATGGGTTTCTAGCAAGAACGTTTCTTACCTACGCAAAACCACAACGTGATATGCCAATTGCTATTTACCCTTCATAAGGACCCTTTTCATCGAATCCGTTCCGACTAAAGTGGGAGAGCGGCACCCGCTAGCCACCTTATGCACCAAGTGCATGTCGCCGGTGGAACCCATCTCACGTAAGAGTACTGTAAGGTCGGTCCGGGCCGCTTCATCCCACAATACTGTCGAAACAAGATTGGACTAGTAACGGTAAGCATATTGAACAAAATCAACGCCCACAACTACTTTGTGTTCTACTCGTGCAAAGAATCTACGCAATAGACCTAGCTCATGATGCCCTTTGTTAGGGAACGTAGCATAAATTCAAAATTTTCCTACGTGTCACCAAGATCTATCTATGGAGAAACTAGCAACGAGGGAAGGAGAGTGCATCTACATACCCTTGTAGATCGCTAAGCGGAAGCGTTCAAGAGAACGGGGTTGATGGAGTCGCACTCGTCGTGATCCAAATCACCGGAGATCCGAGTGCCGAACAGACGGCACCTCCGCGTTCAACACACGTACAGCCCGGTGACGTCTCCCATGCCTTGATCCAGCAAGGAGAGAGGGAGAGGTTGAGGAAGACTCCATCCAACAGCAGCACAACGGCATGGTGGTGATGGAGGAGCGTCGCAATCCGCAGGCTTCGCCAAGCACCAAGGGAGAGGAGGAGGAGAAGAACTTGGGAGAGAGGGAGGGCTGCACCAAAGGCAAAGGTGTGTTTGAGAGGCCCTCCTACCCCACTATATATAGGGATCCCAAGAAGTGCGCCAGCCCCTAGGAGATCCAATCTCCAAGGCGGCGGCGGAGGAGTCCTTCCCCAAGGCACCTAGGAGGTGCCTTCCCTTATGGGAATCTTCCTTTAGGGTTTCCCCTTCACCCTAGGCGCATGGGCCCTAGGGAAGTGGCGCCCAGCCCACTTTGGGCTGGATCCTTCTCACCTCAGCCCATGGGACCCTCCGGATAGGTGGCCCCACCAGTGGACCCCGGGACCCTTCCGGTGGTCCTGTGACAATACCGATGACCGAAACTTGTCCCGATGGTCAAACAGGACTTCCTATATATAAATCTTTACCTCCGGACCATTCCGGAACTCCTCGCAACGTCCGGGATCTCATCCGGGACTCCGAACAACATTCGGTAACCACATACAAGCTTCCGTTATAACCCTAGCGTCATCGAACCTTAAGTGTGTAGACCCTACGGGTTCGGGAGACATGTAGACATGACCGAGACGTTCTCCGGTCAATAACCAACAGCGGGATCTGGATACCCATGTTGGCTCCTACATGTTCCACGATGATCTCATCGGATGAACCACGATGTCAAGGACTCAATTGATCCCGTATACAATTCCCTTTGTCTACCGGTATTGTACTTGCCCGAGATTCGATCGTCGGTATCCCGATACCTTGTTCAATCTCGTTTTCGGCAAGTATCTTTACTCGTTCCGTAACACATCATCCCGTGATCAACCCCTTGGTCACATTGTGCACATTATGATGATGTCCTACCGAGTGGGCCCAGAGATACCTCTCCGTCACACGGAGTGACAAATCCAGTCTCGATTCGTGCCAACCCAATGACACTTTCGGAGATACCGTAATGCACCTTTATAGTCACCCGATTACGTTGTGACGTTTGGTACACCCAAAGCATTCCTACGGTATCCGGGAGTTGCACAATCTCATGGTCTAAGGAAAAGATACTTGACATTAGAAAAGCTTTAGCATACTGAACTACGATCTTTGTGCTAGGCTTAGGATTGGGTCTTGTCCATCACATCATTCTCCTAATGATGTGATCCCGTTATCAATGACATCCAATGTCCATGGTTAGGAAACCGTAACCATCTATTGATCAACGAGCTAGCCAATAGAGGCTTGCTAGGGACATGGTGTTGTCTATGTATCCACACATGTATTTGAGTTTCCTATCAATACAATTATAGCATGGATAATAAAAGATTATCATGAACAAGGAAATATAATAATAACTAATTTATTATTGCCTCTAGGGCATATTTCCAACAATAACAACACTTGTAATGTGCATGACATGAGAACATAACTGTTTATTCAATTAAAACTGAAATCAACATAGAGCAAGTTACAACAGCAAACAAGTTAAACAAACAGGTTTGGAACATACCTGATGTTCCATTGGAGTTTCAATTCCATCCTTCAAATTTGAAAATAGTTGGTATGAGTAAATACAGTGATGCAAGAACCATAGCTACATAACCTAACCTGAGAACAATTCTTCTTCTCCTTTAAGCGTTGAGTTGGGATTCGGAGTGGTGGTCCTCGTGCTTTGGGCACTGCAGTTCCCTTACTAATTGCTCGTGTTTTGGTGCTCTGTGGTGGAGACGGTGTTGTGTCAACTGGAACTGGGTTCCTATCTGCCGGGGTTGGGGTCAGAAGGGGTGTAGCTGGTTCTCTGTCCAACTGGGTAGGGGTACAATCTGCGAGAGTCTGGGTTATGTGTGGTGGGGCTGGTTCTTGGGCAAGTACAATCGTGGTTCTATCTGCATCAACTGGTAGCACTATCTTTTACGAAGACCGGGTTGTTACTCCCTTAGATATTGCCATCACCCTCTCCAATTCAAATGGCTGATAAACAAGAAAAGTAATTGAATGTACAGACATTGTATGATAGACAGGTGCAATGGATAGTGGGGAATAAAAGAGGGCATGAAATAATTCACATTTATGTTCTCTAACCAAACAGGATAGCATGACACGGTTTCACATATATGATGGCTAACTAAACAGGATAGCATGACACAATTTCACATTATGATGGCTAACTAAAAAAGATGGAAAGACATAGTTCAAAATATGATGACTATGTAAATAGGATGACATGATATAACTATATAATGTGTTTATTAAATTGGTTGGCATGCCATAATTCACATACATGCCGCCTATGGAAACATGATAGCATGATATAATTCACGAATAGAATGACATAATTCAAAATATGATGACTGTAAACACTAAACAGGATGAGATGATATAACTATATGATGTCTTTATTAAATGGGTTGCCATGCCATAATTCGGATAGATCTTTGTGTATGTAAACATGATGGCATGATATAATTCAAATATATGATTTATATAGTAAGCAAGTAAGCAGATGGCAATCCATATATGATGTAAAAACTAAGCATTGCAAGACAACATGCATGACATGGGTAATATAACCCTGCCAAGTTTGAGCATAGACCTCAAGAGGGAAATAGGACCGGTCATAAGTCTTTGAATCCTCCTTTGAGGAGCTCTCTGTAACCAGCAAGATGTCTGCTTCAGCAGGTAGCATTGTCTGCTCTGAATACCTTGTTTTCACTCCAGATACTTCCATCACTGCTTCAAATGGCTAATGCACAGGAAGAGTAGTTGAATATACAAACGTTGTCGACAAATGGACCACGTAATACAAAAAAGAATAGCATGATATAATTCACATACATGATGATTGGCTAAACAGCAGGGCATTGCATAATTCACATATATAATGCGTTTGCAACAAGATATCATTGCATAATTCACATATATAATGCCTTGCAACAAGATGGCAATGCATAATTCACATATATGGTAATTAGACACTAAACAGGTGACATTTTCACACAAGCATGTCTAAACTAATCAAATGACATAGCAATGCAAGACACCATACGCACAATATGAGCAACATAACCCTGCCAAGTTAGAGCATACACCTCGGGGGGAAATAGGACTGGTCATCTGTCTCTGAATCCTCCTCTGAGGAGATATCCGTAACCAGTGAGATATGCGCTTCATCAGATAGCATAGTCTGCTCTAAAGACCTTGTTTTCACTCCAGAATTTTCCATCACCGTGTCAAATGGCTGATGCAGATGGAGAGTAGTTGAATTTACTAACATTGTTGACAAATGTAATACGTAACCAAAAAAAGGATGGCCTGATAAAATTCACATATAAGATGACTGGCTAAGCAGGATGGCATTGCAAAATTCACATATATGATGCCTGGCTAAACAAGATGGCGTTGCATAATTCACATAAATGATGAATAAACTAAACATATGACATTCACACAAAGCATGTCTAAACTAAGCAGATGACATATTTGATGTATAAAGTAAGCAATGCAAGGCACCATATGCATGATATTACCAACATTAGCATGCCAAGTTAGAGCGAAGACCTCAGGGGGTAAATAGGAGTGGTCTTCTCCTTCTGAATCCCCCTCGGAACAGATATCTTCCTCTCGATTACAATCCGAAATGGGTGGAGGGGGGCTGCCTTTGCGCCTACCATGGAGCAACGTCTGCATGAAATTTTATTGCCACGCAAGGCTCGTATCTTTTACTCAACATATTCAGTTCCATTGTGTACAATAACTAACATGCATAGGAATAAAACATAGTGAGATTATGTAAGGAGTGCATGCAGAAATCCAGAGTGATGGTAGCAACCTGTGGATAGACCCAAAACCAATGATAGCAGGCAGATAATGGATTCAGTTAAAAAATACATATAATGGCTTCTTTACTATTTGTTTCCCACCCAACATGAAACTCATAGTAGACACCAGAGATTAACCAGATAGTAGATAGATACTATTGATTGCGGCCCCGATATGTACCCCACAACCATTTAAAAACTCAAGTTTGACCATTAGTTTGGAGCCGACTCAGAGTCTAATCGGTGAACAGGACGATAAAGTAGCATGTAATATTAAGCGATGCATAACGTAAGCAGACATGAAAGAGTGTGACCTCTCTTGCGGACCCGTCTAGTCCTCGAGGTCATCTGCTTGGTTGATGATGGTAATGCAGTTCTTATGGCTGCCCGCGGCGGGGAAGAAGATCTGAGGCGGCGAAAGACAGTCTGGAGGCGGATCCCTGTGTCTGGACCCTTACATCATTGGAGCAGCTGAGCTAGGGTGGACGACGGCGCAGCAGGAGCAGGACAACCACACAAGGTTTTCTTTGACAACTACCTGTAAGAGAAGTAATTCTATAAGGGCTCGTTTGAATCGGAGGATTCTAACAACGTAGTGATAGGAAATACACAGTAATAGGGTAGAAATGCACGTGCAAAACAGAGAATTTAAAAACACAGGATTTCTGCTAATACGGGTGTTTGGTTCACAAGAATTGGAACATCACAGGATGCAAAGAAGCATGGTGAGATTAAGTCAAACAACAAGAAAATGTAATGTTATAATGCTATTATGCTACTATCTCTTAGTCTTGTGCTTCATGAATAAGAATTTGAAAAGGAGGACAAGTGGATATTAAAATTCCTACGATTTTTCTTTCAAGGAGACACTAAAGGAACAAATCCTACAGTTTTCCTTTGCTCCGTTCCTTTGAACCAAATGCATGAATAGTAGTATCATAGGAAACTTTCCAATTCCTATGTTTTTCCTCCACTTTTCCTTTCAAGCACTGGCGATTCTAATAGGCAGGCTTGAGCAAGGAAAAGCATACACTCAAAAAAAATTGTGCTACTTCTACTACTTTGGACCCAGGCCACTGCCCTACTAGCTCAACTCCGAGGCCCATCGACAAATGCACAGCTCAAACGTGCAGAGCTAAATAATGATGGCGTTCAAGAGAGTCCATCATGGATAGCTAGTTGCCTGGTACCTCACTGCTTGTCATATAGTAGGAGAAACTAATCGTATTTCACGTTACTACGTGTGCTCAGTGGACAATATATATAACATGTAGAGTAAAAAAGAGATGCAACAAGTGTACAACCTCTTTGGCGAAGCCATGTCGATCTTAGCGTGATTGGGTTGGTCGGTGAGGATGATCCGGCTAAATTGGCTGTCGGAGGAGGGGAAGAAGATCTTAGGCATCTTGAGATGGAGCCCGGGGTACTGCTCCACTGTGATGGCGGGTTTCATCATTGGAGCAGCTCCGGGGAGTTGTACAACGCCGAGGCTGAAGCAGGACAAGAGAGACAACGTTAACCTAAGTGGAATTCTAATAGCATCTCCAATAGATGACGTAAAATACATAACCACAAAGTGCTAGATGTAAAATACATCAGCCGCTCATCTCTAAACTTAACTGTCGAAACTGAATTTAACTGTCAAAACTGAACTTAATTGTCGAAACTGAATTTTGCTGTCGAAACTGAATTTTACTGTCGAAACTGAACGCACTAGTAGCAGAAAAGCAGTAGTAGCAGCGCGTGCGAGAGCCAGGGCAGCTGGTTGTGTAGCAGCATCAGTCGACTGACACCACCGGTCAAACCGCCGCCCGCGGCCGGTGGTGAGTCGCCCCTCCCGCCCCGAAACCACTCACCATTGTCGGTTCGCCGCCGCCCCGGCCATCCCTCTAGGCCCCCCGTGCCGAGCTTTTTCTCCGGCAATCCCCACGCCACCGCCCCACCACCGCCGGCGACCACCGCCCCCGCCCTGAACCCTAAGATAGATAGTGGGGTACCTCTCCGGCGAGCCCCCCTCTCCACTCCGGCTGGTTCTTCCTTAACTCTGGCGAGCCCCCCACCCCCTGAAAATCGACTAACCCAAAAGTCAATTCAGTCGACTGAAGTGTAGCCAAATCGGAGCAGCATCGTGCTACCTCTTGAGCACTGCGTTGGTTTTCCCTTGAAGAGGAAAGGGTGATGCAGTAAAGTAGCGTAAGTATTTCCCTCAGTTTTTTAGAACCAAGGTATCAATCCAAAGAGGAGGCCACGACGCAGTCCCTCGCACCTATACAAACAAATAAAATCCTCGCAACCAATGCAATAAAGGGGTTGTCAATCCCTTCACGGTCACTTACGAAAGTGAGATCTGATAGATATGATAAGATAATATTTTTGGTATTTTTATGTTAAAGATGCAAAGTAAAGAAAACAAAATAAAAATGGCGCCAGAAATAGCTTGTTGTCGGGAGATTAAATATGATGGAAAATACACCCCGGGGCCATAGGTTTCACTAGTGGCTTCTCTCGAGAGCATAAGTATTACGGTGGGTAAACAAATTACTGTTGAGCAATTGATGTAATTGAGCATAGTTATGAGAATATCTAGGTATGATCATGTATATAGGCATCACGTCTGCGACAAGTAGACCGACTCACCTTTGCATGTACTACTATTACTCCACACATCGACCGCTATCCAGCATGCATCTAGAGTATTAAGTTCAAAAGAACAGAGTAACGATTTAAGTAAGATGACATGATGTAGAGGGATAAACTCATGCAATATGATATAAACCCCATCTTATTATCCTCGATGTCAACAATACAATACATGCCTTGCTGCCCCTCATCACATCGGGAAAGGACACCGCAAGATTGAACCCAAAGCTAAGCACTTCTCCCATTGCAAGAAAGATCAATCTAGTAGGCCAAACGAAACTGATAATTCGAAGAGACTTGCAAAGATAACCAATCATACATAATAGAATTCAGAGAAGATTCTAATATTGTTAATAGATAATCTTGATCATAAACCCACAATTCATCGGTCTCAACAAACACACCGCAAAAGAAGATTACATCGAATAGATCTCCACGAGAATCGTGGAGAACTTTTTATTGAGATCCAAAGAGAGAGAAGAATCCATCTAGCTAATAACTATGGAACAGAAGTTCTGAGGTAAACTACTCACACATCATCGGAGAGGCTATGGTGTTGATGTAGAAGCCCTCCGTGATCAATGCCCCTCCGGCGGAGCGCTGGAAAAGGCCCCAAGATGGGATCTCACGGGTACAGAAGGTTGCGGCGGTGGAAATAGGTTTTTGGCTCCGTGTCACGGTAGTTTGGGGTACGTAGGTATATATAGGAGGAAGAAGTACATCGGTGGAGCAACATGGGCCCCACGAGGGTGGAGGGCGCGCCCCCTACCTCGTGCCCTCCTGGTTGCTTTCTTGACGTAGGGTCCAAGTCCTCTAGATCACGTTCATTCCAAAAATCACGTCCCCGAAGGTTTCATTCCGTTTGGACTCCGTTTGATATTCTTTTTCTGCGAAACTCTGAAATAGGCAAAAAACAGCAATTACGGCTGGGCCTCCGGTTAATAGGTTAGTCCCAAAAATAATATAAAAGTGTATAATAAAGCCCATTAATGTCCAAAACATAATATAATATAGCATGGAACAATAAAAAATAATAGATATGTTGGAGACGTATCAAGCATCCCCAAGCTTAATTCCTGCTCGTCCTCGAGTAGGTAAATGATAAAGACAGAATTTTTGATGTGGAATGCTACTTGGCATAATTTCAATGTAATTCTCTTAATTGTGGTATGAACATACAGATCTGAAAGATTCAAGACAAAAGTTTAATATTGACATAAAAATAATAATACTTCAAGCATACTAATTAAGGAATTATGTCTTCTCAAAATAACATGGCCAAAGAAAGTTATCCCTACAAAATCATATAGTCTGGCTATGCTCTATCTTCACCACACAAAGTATTTAAATCATGCACAACCCCGATGACAAGCCAAGCAATTGTTTCATACTTGTGATGTTCTCAAACTTTTTCAATCTTCACGCAATACATGAGCGTGAGCCATGGACATAGCACTATATGTGGAATAGAATGGTGGTTGACAAAAAAGGAGAAGATAGTCTCACATCAACTAGGCATATCAACGGGCTATGGAGATGCCCATTAATAGATATCAATATGAGTGAGTAGGGATTGCCATGCAACGGATGCACTAGAGCTATAAGTATATGAAAGCTCAACAAAAGAAACTAAGTGGGTGTGCATCCAACTCGCTTGCTCACGAAGACGTAGGGCATTTTGAGGAGGCCCATCATTGGAATATACAAGCCAAGTTCTAAAATGAAAAATTTCCCACTTGTATATGAAAGTGATATCATAGGAGACTCTCTATCATGAAGATCATGGTGCTACTTTGAAGCACAAGTGTGGTAAAAGGATAGTAACATTGTCCCTTCTCTCTTTTTTCTCATTTTTTATATGGGCTTTTCTCTTTTTTTATGGCCTCTTTTTTTATTATTTAGTCCGGAGTCTCATCCGGACTTGTGGGGGAATCATAGTCTCCATCATCCTTTCCTCACTTGGGACAATGCTCTAAAAAAATGATGATCGTCACACTTTTATTTACATACAACTCAACAGTTACAACTCAATACTTAGAACAAAATATGACTCTATGTGAATGCCTCCAGCGGTATACCGGGATAATGAATCAAGAGTGACATGTATGAAAGAATTATGAATGGTGGCTTTGCCACAAATACAATGTCAACTACATGAACATGCAAAGCAACATGACAATGATGGAGCGTGTCATAATAAACTGAATGGTGGTAAGTTGCATGGCAATATATCTCGGAATGGCTATGGAAATGCCATGGTAGGTAGGTATGGTGGCTGTTTCGAGGAAGGTATATGGTGGGTGTATGATACCGGCGAAAAGTGCGAGGTATTAGAGAGGCTAGCAATGGTGGAAGGAAGAAAGTGCGCATAATCCATGGACTCAGCATTAGTCATAAAGAACTCATATACTTATTGCAAAAATCTACAAGTTATCGAAGCAAAGTATTACGCGCATGCTCCTAGGGGATAGATTGGTAGGAAAAGACCATCGCCGTCCCCGACAGCCACTCATAAGTAAGACAATCAATAAATAAATCAGTCTCCGACTTCATCACATAACGGTTCACCATACGTGCATGCTATGGGAATCAAAAACTTTAACACAAGTATTTCTCAAATTCAAAACTACTCAACTAGCATGACTCTAATATCACCATCTCCATATCTCAAAACAATTATCAGGTATCAAACTTCTCATAGTATTCAACACACTCATAATTTTTTTTACTAATCTTGAATGCCTATCATAATTAAAGCAAATTACCATGCTATTTTGTAGGAATCTCAAAATAATCTAAGTGAAGCATGAGAGAACAATAGTTTCTATAAAACAAAACCACCACCGCGCTATAAAAGATATAAGTGAAGCACTAGAGCAAAAACTATATAACTCAAAAGATATAAGTGAAGCACATAGAGTATTCTAACAATTTCTGAATCATGTGTGTCTCTCTCAAAAGGTGTGTACAGCAAGGATGATTGTGGGAAACTAACAAATAAAGACACAAATAATACAAGACGCTCCAAGCAAAACACATATCATGTGGTGAATAACAATATAGCTCCAAGTAAAGTTACCGATGGAAGTAGATGAAAGAGGGGATGCCTTCCGGGGCATCCCCAAGCTTTGGCTTTTTGGTGTCCTTAGATTATATTGGTGTGCCATGGGCATCCCCAAGCTTGGGCTCTTGCCACTCCTTGTTCCATAACCCATCAAATCTTTCACCCAAAACTTGAAAACTTCACAACACAAAACTCAGCAGAAAATCTCGTGAGCTCCGTTAGCGAAACAAAACAAACACCACTTCAAGGTACTGTAATGAAATCATTCTTTATTTATATTTGTGTTAAACCTACTGTATTCCAACTTCTCTATGGTTTATAAACTATTTTACTAGACACAGATTCATCAAAATAAGCAAACAACACACAAAAAACAGAATATGTCAAAAACAGAACAGCCTGTAGTAATATGTAACTAACGCAAACTTCTGGAACTCCAAAACTTCATCCAAATAGGAAGACCTATACAATTTGTTGATTGATCATCAGCAATTGTAATCAATATTTTATCACATTCTGGTGATTTTTAACAATTATTTTCGTGAATGTAAAAGTTTACGGAATTTTCTCGCAAGATCAAATAACTATCATCCAAGAAGATCCTATAGGTTAAACTTGGCACAAACACTAATTAAAACATAAAAACACGTCTAACCAGAGGCTAGATCAAATATTTATTCCTAAACAGAAGCAGAAAGCAAAAAACTAAAAATAAAATTGGGTTGCCTCCCAACAAGCGCTATTGTTTAACGCCCCTAGCTAGGCATAATAGCATGGATAGATCTAGGTATTGCCATCTTTCGTAGGCAATTCTTTAATGAGACATCTATCACCCTTAGTAGTTTCTTTATTTTTATTAATTATCAAACTTCTAGGCACAAAAATCGAAAAATTCATTTGTAGCAAATGGTTCCTTAATGATAGCAAAAAGATTGGGATGAATACTTATAGATTTGAGATCCGCGGTTTCCTTGCTAGAGGATTCACCCTTATTTTTAGGAACATACATAAGCTTGGCAATTTTAGTTGAAGGACTTGGAGTATTCTTTACGGAAGAAAAGGTGGTTCCCAAGTTGGTAATGATACCCTCAAGTTTATCGATTCTAGTGGAATCCTGATTTATTCTTTCATTAACTATGGGTTCCTTATCCTTAATATTTTTCAAAGTGACTCCTACTTTAGATCCATATTGGGTAATTTGGTTGTGGATATTTTTATCCAAATTATCAATTAACTCTACGGTAGCAACTTTATTTTCAATAATTTCAAGTCTTTGCATTACATGCTCCAAAGTTAACATAGTTCCATTAACCAATAGAGGTGGTGAGCCAAACAAATCTATCATAGCATTATAAGAATCAAAAGTATAGCTACCCAAGAAATTCCCTCCGGTAATGGTATCAAGGATATATCTGTACCAAGGAGTAGCACCTACATAAAAATTGCAGAGAAGAACGGAAGTAGATTGCTTCCTGGTAGATCTATTTTGAGCATTGCAAATCCTGTACCAAGCGTCTTTTAGATTTTCTCCCTCCCTTTGCTTAAAAGTAAGAACTTCATTCTCGGGAGACAATAGAGAAGATAGGGGATTAGCCATAACGACAAGCAAGCGAAAAAGAGGCGAACGGAAAAGAGAGGGCGAATAAAATGGCAAGGGTGAAGTGGGGGAGAGGAAAACGAGAGGCAAATGGCAAATAATGTAATGCGGGAGATAAGGGTTTGTGATGGGTACTTGGTATGTTGACTTTTGTGTGGACTCCCTGGCAACGGTGCCAGAAATGGCTCGTTGTTGGGAGTCCAAATATTGACTTGACCTTGCGTAAGCCTCCCCGGCAACGGCGCCAGAAATCCTTCTTGCTACCTCTTGAGCACTGCGTTGGTTTTCCCTTGAAGAAGAAAGGGTGATGCAGTAAAGCAGCGTAAGTATTTCCCTCAGTTTTTGAGAACCAAGGTATCAATCCAAAGAGGAGGCCACGCACGAGTCCCTTGCACCTACACAAACCAATAAAATCCTCGCAACCAACGTAATAAAGGGGTTGTCAATCCCTTCACGGTCACTTACGAAAGTGAGATCTGATAGATATGATAAGATAATATTTTTGGTATTTTTATGATAAAGATGCAAAGTAAAGAAAGCAAAATAAAAACGGCGCCAGAAATAGCTTGTTGTCAGGAGATTAAATATGATGGAAAATAGACCCGGGGGCCATAGGTTTCACTAGTGGCTTCTCTCGAGAGCATAAGTATTACGGTGGGTAAACAAATTACTGTTGAGCAATTGATATAATTGAGCATAGTTATGAGAATATCTAGGTATGATCATGTATATAGGCATCACGTCCGCGAAAAGTAGACCGACTCCTGCCTGCATCTACTACTATTCCTCCACACATCGACCGCTATCCAGCATGCATCTAGAGTATTAAGTTCAAAAGAACAGAGTAACGATTTAAGTAAGATGACATGATGTAGAGGGATAAACTCACGCAATATGATATAAACCCCATATTTTTATCCTCGATGGCAACAACACAATACGTGCCTTGCTGCCCCTCATCACACCGGGAAAGGACACCGCAAGATTGAACCCAAAGCTAAGCACTTCTCCCATTGCAAGAAAGATCAATCTAGTAGGCCAAACCAAAATGATAATTCGAAGAGACTTGCAAAGATAACCAATCATACATAAAAGTATTCAGAGAAGATTCAATATTGTCCATAGATAATCTTGATCATAAACCCACAATTCATCGGTCTCAACAAACACACCGCAAAAGAAGATTACATCGAATAGATCTCCACGAGAATCGTGGAGTACTTTATATTGAGATCCAAAGAGAGACAAGAAGCTATCTAGCTAATAACTATGGACCCGAAGGTCTGAGGTAAACTACTCACACATCATCGGAGAGGCTATGGTGTTGATGTAGAAGCCCTCCGTGATCAATGCCCCCTTCGGCGAAGCTCCGGAAAAGGCCCCAAGATGGGATCTCACTGCATGTAGAAGGTTGCGGCGGTGGAATTAGGTTTTTGGCTCAGATCTGGTAGTTTGGGGGTACGTAGGTATATATAGGAGGAAGAAGTACGTCGGTGGAGCAACATGGGCCCCACGAGGGTGGAGGGCGCGCCCAGGGGGTAGGCGCGCCCCCTACCTCATGCCCTCCTGGTTGCTTTCTTGACGCAGGGTCCAAGTCCTTGGATCACGTTCATTCCAAAAATCATGTTCCCGAAGGTTTCATTCCGTTTGGACTCCGTTTGATATTCTCTTTCTGCGAAACTCTGAAATTGGCAAAAAAACAGCAATTCTAGGCTGGGCCTCCGGTTAATAGGTTAGTCTAAAAAATAATATAAAAGTGTATAATAAAGCCCATTAATGTCCAAACCAGAATATAATATAGCATGGAACAATAAAAAATTATAGATACGTTGGAGACGTATCACATCGCAAGCAAGAGCAAGAGCGAGAGTAGCAACACGAGCAAGAGCAGACCAGGCAGGGGACCGAGAGCAAGAGCAGAGCAGCAGCGCGAGCGAGAGCTAAAGCAGCAGCAGCTCCTACTGATGTCGACGTCACCGCCGAGGGAGCGACGTCGTTGAGGAAGGGGCCGGCGATGCCGCCGTGGATGGAGCCGCGCCATGTCGGATCGGAACCAAGCGCCGGCAGCACCTTAAGATCGAATCAAGAAGAAAATGCGGCGATTAGTGTACAACCTCTTTGGTGGCGCCGATTAGGCGTCAGCTTCATCCGAGGAAACGATGATGATGCTTCTCTCCTGGTGGTGCAGGTGAAGATGGCAGTGTGGGAATGGAGGTGGCGCGAAAGACGAGGGGAACGTCGGGGCAGCTCCTTGGAGGTGGAGGACAGGGTGGCTGAACCGGCGGGACAACAAGATCGACGACGGATCCTCATCCGGTATGGTGGATGAGGGACGTCGAGGTGTTGTTGTGGACGACGTCGTCGAGGAAGAGGCTCTGGTTGGGTGGCGGACGGAGGAGGGTGTGGGGCTTCGCGGGTTTTCGCGGCCTCGGTATACGAATGGGTGGGCTGATGGGATGGGAGTGGGGAAACATGGCTTAGGGACGCGCTTGTCCGAAATGTGGGGTAAGTTGTGAAAGTACCCCCACAGATTTGTGCTAGACGGTTCTTTTGGTTCAGGGGTATCACGGGCATTTCGCGTGTCGGGATTTCACAGGAGGTGGGAGTTTTCACGCGCGTTGTAATTTTAGGATAGCAAGGCGCGGGTTGAGATGGAGGGAGTTTTCGGAGCACAACGAGACAAAGATATATCTTAAATATTTCGGGGTAACAAAGCACGGGTGAAAATTTCCGGACAAGCCTAACGTGTACTGTACCAAATCAATTCGCACTTCCGTCGATGAAAAAACCAAAAGAAATCAATTCGCACCACACAAGAGAGTCTAGTCCCGTGTACTATACCAAATCAATTTGCACTACAAATGCCATTCAAAACTTTGAATTCATGTTATGTTCAATTAAAATATTTCGCTACGTGTATAATGCATGCAACCTGCTACTCAAATGAATTTTTTAGTGCATTCCAAACGTATATACTACCGCTTCAATATGAACTAAATTTGAATTCTTTTCTCTATTTGAATAAGATCTGCAATAATGATTGTTGCGAAGTCAAACCATTTGAATTTGTTTCTCTATTTTAATAAAATCTACAATCATCATTATTGTCAAGTTAAACCATCGTTTGTGTATTATCTTCACAGCACACCACTTGATTACTGTCGAGTTAGATATGAACTATGTGTACTATATGAACTCGAACTCGTTTTTTTGAATCCACTTCAAATCACAGTACATTTTAAGCTCTAGCTAGATCTTCATAATCTAAACCATGTCTCATATGCATAATGTGTTTATCACATAATGTATGGTGCCCCGCCCCTGATAACCCACAAGTATAGGGGATCGCAACAGTTTTCGAGGGTAGAGTATTCAACCCAAATTTATTGATTCGACACAAGGGGAGCCAAAGAATTTTCTCAAGTATTAGCAGTTGAGTAGTCAATTCAACCACACCTGGATAACTTAATATCTGCAGCAAAGTATTTAGTAGCAAAGTAGTATGGAAGTAACGGTAACGGTGGCAAAAGTAACAGTAGTAGTTTGGTAGTAATTGTAACAGTGGCAACGGAAAAGTGACTAAGCAAAGATCAGTATGTGAAAAGCTCGTAGGCATTGGATGGGTGATGGAGAATTATGTCGGATGTGATTCCTCGTGCAATAGTTATAACATAGGGTGACACAGAACTAGCTCCAGTTCATCAATGTAATGTAGGCCTGTATTCCGAATATAGTCATACGTGCTTATGGAAAGGAACTTGCATGGCATCTTTTGTCCTACCCTCCCGTGGCAGCGGGGTCCTATTGAAAACTAAGGGATATTAAGGCCTCCTTTTAATAGAGTACCGGACCAAAGCATTAACACTTAGTGAATACATGAACTCCTCAAACTACGGTCATCATCGGGAGTGGTCCCGATTATTGTCACTTCGGGGTTGCTGGATCATAACACATAATAGGTGACTATAGACTTGGAAGATAGGATCAAGAACTCACATATATTCATGAAAACATAATAGGTTCAGATCTGAAATCATGGCACTCGGGCCCTAGTGACAAGCATTAAGCATAGCAAAGTCATGGCAACATCAATCTCAGAACATAGTGGATACTAGGGATCAAACCCTAACAAAACTAACTCGATTATATGGTAAATCTCATCCAACCCATCACCATCCAGCAAGCCTACGATGGAATTACTCACGTACGGCGGTGAGCATCATGAAATTGGTGATGGAGGAAGGTTGATGATGACAACGGTGACGGATTCCCCTCTCCGGAGCTCCGAACGGACTCCAGATCAGCCCTTCCGAGAGAGTTTAGGGCTTGGCGGCGGCTCCGAATGGTAAAACGCGATGAATCCTTCTCTCTGATTTTTTTCTCCCCGAACGTGAATATATAGAGTTGGAGTTGAGGTCGGTCGAGCACCAGGGGGCCCACGAGGTAGGGGGCGCGCCCAGCGGGTAGGCGCGCCCCCACCCTCGTGGACAGGGTGTGGGCCCCCTGGCCTTGATTCTTTCGCCAATATTTTTTATTAATTCCAAAAATATTCTCTGTGAAGTTTCAGATCATTCCGAGAACTTCTATTTCTGCACAAAAATAACACCATGGCAATTCTGCTGAAAGTCAGTCCGGGTTAGTTCCATTCAAATCATGCAAGTTAGAGTCCAAAATAAGGGCAAAAGTGTTTGGAAAAGTAGATACGATGGAGACTTATCAGTCCCCTACTCCTACAAGTATTTAGATGTGAGTTGCAAACGCCACACATTACCACAAATTCAAATAAAATGTGAGATTGTTCGATATATAGTATTGTTTAGATTGTTCGATATTTAGTTGTAAGCTGCAAATGCCACACATTATCACAAATTCAAATAAAATGTGAGATTGTTCGTTGTATAGTATGGTTTAGATTGTTCGATGTTTAGCTGTGAGTTGCAAACACCATGCATTATCACGTTATGTTATAACATGTGCAAAACCACAGCACGCGTATCCCCGCTATATTCATGCATGCATATGTTTATAACACTAGGAAAGATCAATGGTATGATTATCAGAGGCGGCAGGTACTGCGGAATGGAAGTGCCTCCAAAAATGCAAAACTTCGTATTGGAAGAGCATATGGCAAAGCAATTGGAAGTTACTGTGTCAAACCATACATGACTTATCAGCGGCTGATCCCTTTTCAAAAATGATGCAGCTTGCAATGTTTGAATTTGGGCGTTGTAATCTTTGTATTTGAACCTTACAATATTTATGGTATTTGTTATATTGAACCATTTCTGTTCTCTTGTCTCAACGCAAACAGTTCATCCAGGTGAACCGCATGTCGTACATCGCACCTTGATCTGGCTGACCGTTTCTTTTGTGTTGCCTAATCACAAACAGTTCATCCGAGTGAACTATATGATGTACATCGCACACACCTTGATCTGGCTGACCGTTTCTTTTGTGTTGCCTAATCACAAACAGTTCATCCGAGTGAACTGTATGATGTACATCACACACACCTTCATGTGGCTGCCCGTTTCTTTTGTTCCTCCTCATCAAAAACGGTTAATTGAATTGAACCTATGCCCTGAATCGCACACGCAACTAAAATCTGAACCGTGTTTGATGCATCCGTCATCACAAACGTTTTGCACCTTTTTTGACAGTTTTTTTACACCACCGTTTGCGATTATTGCATCACAAACAGTTTCGTCGAAGGGTCTCTGATCATAGTGTCGCGTTAGCAGCATCCTGCAGTAGTGTTCATATATGAATTTATCCGGAGTTTATTAACCCAGCCTGGCTTTGTACTTTAAGTCGTCAGTATATGATGATTTTTTGTGCTTTAAGCTCTGGCTTTAAGCTTTGGGATATTACCCCTTGCTGCATATGGCGTGATAAGCCGGCGACATGAGTAAATTGTACAGGGTGTTGTGCTATATTTTTAAGGCTATTAACCTTACTGGCATGTTAAAGCCGGCAATGTGCATAAATATCACAGGTATGATATTTATTGTTGTTATGATTATCTAAGGTTTTGACAAACCGGCCCTGGTTCTGGACTAGTTAGTCATCAGTGGTTCTATACGGGGTATTGCGACCCGCCCTGGGGTAAACCGCCAGGGCACTTGTGATCTATTTGTGTGCAGGAAAAATGATAAATCTGACCTACATAATTGATGATATCATGAGCATAAGTGGCAGATCTTGAAATGACGGATCAACAGTGTTATGCAAAACAAATGTGCACGATGGCACAACAGATCAGAGTTTAACTAGCCTATTACATGGCTCCGCGAGCCCAAATGACTAAGTGTTTTTTCAAGCAATGCTTGATGATGAAAATTGAGAACCGTCCAGCGGATCAGTTCTCATGGACTTGGCGGTTTGAAGCCTCCGGGTCATCCCGCGTCGGTTCTTCTTCTCCCTCCACCATCTGCAAGTGAGGCAATGACCAATTGATGCCAGTCAAGGCTTGAAATTCAGCTTCATCATCGATAAGCTCAGACAGATCAATTTCAGGGGCAAAAGTGTGCTTACGAATTGGAGGGATAAGGTCTGCAATCTTGTAAGCCGGCATGGGAATTTTCTGGTTCTGTGCGGTATAAGCCTCCTGATATTTGGACATATCTGTTTCTTCAAGAAGCAGGCTCGCCAAGGGACGCATCTCCTTCACACACGCAGCAAAATCTTTCTTGTCAAAAGGAGACCCGTCCTCTTTTAAACTAGGGCAGCCAGTGGTAGCTCAGCCGGGTCTAATTCTGACTGCCATGCCTTCGCCCGGCTTAAAGTCGTAATGACACCGGCTCTAGCAGCCGACCGTTTGTTTTCTTCAATTCTGGCTGGCAGGACAGAAAGTTGGCTTAAGACGTTGCTGAGAAGAGATGGTGCTTGATTACTTGAAGAGATGCTGTCTATCGTGTGCTAAGCTCCAGAGTATAGTTGTTCTACTAATGTGTGAACCACCTTGAGCTTTATCAGCATTTCCTTCCCAAGATTGCTGCTTCTAGGACCTGCATGGCATATTATGATCAAGTCACCTGACGGTTTATAACATGGAGGGTGGAAAGTCATTACAATGTAAAAGATCTTACCAAAAATAACAAAGGTCATCTGATTGATATGATGCTTCATGCCAGTAAGTTTTGTGGTGACCTCCTCCAATGAGGCCTCAGCTTTTTCAGCCCTTTGGATCAGGGCGGCCTTCTCTTCAGCCCAGGAGGCCTTCTTAGTATTAAACTCAGTTTTGATTTTTTCATTTTCATCCAAGCTAAATTTGAAGGAGTCTGCCTTCCGGGTTTCAGCTTCTTGTGCTTCAAGCCGGGTTTTTAAATCAGTCAACTAAGACTGAAATTGACTGGATGCTTCCTGAAAGAAAAGGTCGAAAACAAGTATGCATAGTTATGAAGCAGTATATATTGATAAGTCCCAAGCCCTTTGCAAGCAATAGCACTTGGCACTTTGGGGCTAATGGGTGTAGAAAGTTTCTTTACGGAACAATACGTATTGATAAGTCCCAAGCCCTTTGCAAGCAATAGCACTTGGCACTTGGGGGCTAATGCATACACGGTTTATTTTATGATGCAATGGCAGATGACCCCGGTTCATAATTTTTCAAAGTTAACCCGGTTTGCACGAGTGACTAGATGAGATTTTTTGTGACAATGATAAGACCCGGCTCAACTTAACAGTTTAAGCCAGCCCTCGGGGGCTACAGGTGCAAAGTTGATTATTGAAAGTCCCGGCTTATCTTGATAAGTTTAAGCCGGCCCTTGGGGGATACAGGTTTTGATTCAGATGCATAGCTAAAGGCTATCTGACAAGTCTACAGTATATTTTATTCTATCATATTCAGTAGACTTGGGGGCTGAAGGAATATACACTACAAAAAAGACACATCCGTGACATTTTGGGCCGAACGAAAAAAAATCCTGTCATGCTTATGACACTTCTATGACGATAATTGTGACAAAACCCGGTATCATCATAGATGTGGTGGGCTCCTACTTCTATGACAAAATGGGCTTTTCGTCCTAGGCGGGCCGGAGACGCAGCTGCATGACATTCTTTGGGCCGTCCATGACGTAAAAAACCGTGATAGAAGCAAGGGGGAGGAAATATCAGGGGAGTTCACGGTCGGTGGGTGCCCGTGGACCGAGCGATGCGTGTTTCTCTCGTATGTACACGCGTGTGTGCAAGGCATTGGGCTCTAACTGAACCCGAGCAAGGCGTTGGGCTCTAACTGAACCCGAGCGATTACACTTCAGGCTACGCGTTAGTGAACCCGAGCGATCGATCGATCCCTTGATGTTAACTGAACCCGAGTGATTCCTTTCCTACTGCTGCTAACTGAAGCCGATTGATGCTGCCTCTTGATGAACAATGAGCGTTGTTGGGGGGGTTTGGATGAACAGTTCCCGGTGGGGGTGGATGAACAGGACCCCGTGGTGTTGCCGCTGGATGAACAGGAACCCGATCGATCGAGCCGGTGGATGAACAGGACCCCGTGGAGGGCTGGATGAACAGGACCCCGTGGAGTGGAGGGCTGGTTAAACAGTAGCCGGTGGAGGGCTGGATGAATAGTAGCCCGTGGAGGGGTGGTTGAACAGGACCCCGTGGAGAGGGCTGGTTGAACAGCAGCAGGTGGAGGAGCGCGCGGTGGAGGCTGGATGAACAGGAGCCTGTGGGTGAACAGTCACAGGTGGAGGCTGGAGGAGGTCGACGATGGATGAATAGTAGCCCATGGAGGCAGTCGACGGTGGAGATGAACAGTATCCTGTGGAGTCCCATTTTGCAGTACGCCACACCCCTCCCGATGAACAGGACCCCCGTTTCGACCGTAGCGCTCCAACACAAGTCTGTTTCCTTAGTTTTGCGGTATGCCACACCCCTCCAATTCAACAGGACCCCGTTTCGACCGTAGGAGGTCCAAGAGAAGTCCGTTTACTCTGTTTTGCGGTACGCCAGACCCCTCTCAATGAAAAGGATCCCGTTTCGACCGTGGCCGGTCGAACACAAGGCCGCTTCCTCCGTTCCACGATACGCCAGGCCTCGTTTCCATTGGCTGTTCCGTCCAAGTCGGTTGGCTCCCGATGAACAGCACGTGTTCCGTTGCCTCCCGATGAACACGACGCGTTCCGTTGCTTCCCCATGAACACGACGACGACGCAGTTTCTCCGTTCCACCCAACCATGTAGACGAGCCCTGGCCGTACGTATGCACGAGTAGGCGTTCGAGACCCTGCCCGTATGTACGTACGTGGCCGTATTTACTTCTTGCACCCTGGCCGATGTACGTACGTGTACATGCTACATGCGCACCTCTACTACGACACGTGCGCGCCTCTAAATCGACCAGTATGTACGTACACATTCGCGACCAGAATGACAACGCTACGTACGCTTCGACCAGGTGGGTCCTGACTGTCGGCGAAGATGTAGCTGGTGGGTCCCAGCAGTCAGGGGGAAACTTTTTTTCACGAAATACGGTGGCCCTTCTGGTGGGTCCCTGCTGTTAGGTGGAGGAATCATTATTTTCCGCGTAATAAGGAGGCACTTCCTTGCTGCGGCCGTAAACCCAGCTGTCAGCCTCTCCATGTACAGTACTCTTCCGATGGAAGTCATTCGTTGACCATGTTGACCATGTCGCACCGAGAGCACCAAGGCGGTGGACAACGACGAGACCTAGGAAGGGGACGATGCGGAGCCGGGGAAGACGCGGCAGTGGATGCCCACGCGGAGAGGAGTACGAGGGTTCACTGGTTCGGCTGCGGTGTGAGGCTGCTGTCACCGCATGTCCTGGCCAGCAGTGGGAGTAGTAGGGGGCGCTGAGGCCTCCGCGGCAGCACATCCATCCACGGGAGGCAAGAGCAGGCGGCACGATCGACGCTGCTTTGGGCCGCTAGAGCAAGAAAACCAGAGGTTGAAGAAGCACTACGACCGTTGGATGGACATCGTACGATCACTGGAGCTAGAATCGTTCATATTGACTAAGTTGACAAAGCCCTCTGTCCGCGTCAACTTAGTAGGCCCACAAGTCAGCCTCCCATAGGGTGGGTCCCAGCTAGCAGGGGGAGTATTCATTTTTTTGTGCGTGATAAGGAAGCACTTCATTGCGCGCGAAGATATAGCTGGTGGGTCTGAGCTGTCAGCGGCGGGAACGTTTTTTCGCGAAATACAGAGGCCCTTCCGGTGGGTCCCAGATGTCAGGTGGAGGAATCATTATTTTGCGCATAATAAGGAGGCATTTCCTTGTGTGCAGCCATGGACCCAGCTGTCAGCCTCTCCACATACAGTCCACACTTCTGATGGATGTCGTTCGTTGACCATGTTGACCACACCGCGTCGAGCGCATCCAAGGTGGTGGACAACGGCGAGGCCTCGGACAGCAACGAGCTAGAGATGGGAAGACGCGGGAGTGGAGTCGCAGATGGAGAGGTGTACGAGGGTTAACTGGATCTGGTGCGGTGTGGTTCGGCAGTCGGTGGAGAAGACCAGGAGGTGTGGAGGGGTGGAGGGATGGCCTGGCTGGAGGTGGGGTAGCGCTTCACAGCGAAGCGTGCTAAGTAGAGCTGGTAGCAGCAGGAGGCAAGAGCAAGTGGTCCCGGCGGCGCTGGAGGAAGAAGACAAGAGATTGAAGATGGATGTTGGTAGTTGGATGGAAATCCAATGGCTAACGATGTCAGAATCATTTGTTGACTAAGTTGACAACTTGCGTTGGCTTCGACGTATTGGCCCACATTTCAGCCTCCAAAAATGTGGCACGTATTCAACCCATTTTTTCAGAATTTACAGTCAATTTGATCTCTTTTTTTTAGAATTACAGTCCATTTGCTGGGCTGGGTGAACAAATAATGTAGCGTCCATGCGGCCCATTTATTTTTTCCTAAAAAATTACACGCCATTTGCACTTTATCGAAATACACGATTTTGATGGGCTGATTCTAATTATAACGTTGGGTTGGGCGCAACAATGTTATCAAAAAATAAACAGGGGCTAAGCATTTTGTTATAAATATATTTAAATAATAAGTGATTCATTATTACATTGGTCCTTAAATCTTACCAAGCTTTTGTACACAATCACCAGGATTTTCGTTGCCAAAAAATTCCAGGATTTATTGTTAAGAAATTATTATTTTAAGTTAATAAGATGTGGGATATTGTTTTCTTACATATGTAAGTATCTTTTAAATATATGATGACAATAACAATAATATATAATAACATATAAAATAATTTAAATATATATAATATTTTAGAAGGGAAACATAAGTGGGAACAGGTGTTCTTATTCTTATATAGAAAAATAGAACAGACCTCTGCGTTTTCTTCAAAAAAATACATAAGTTGGCTGCCGATGTTTCAGGAAAAATAAAACCTCGGATGGGAGGTCCATAGGCCGGTCAATACATGACGGCCCTCAAGAAAATACAATCCGGCAATGTCGTGGGCTGCGCATGTTAAAAAAGAAAGCTTAGAGGGGGCAGCCCATAACCCAGCTCATACTTGTTGCCCCAGTGATAATAAATGATACCTGCCAGCTCCCCGGCTTCATTGTGAATTTATCTCCTTTAGTAACTGCGTTGAAGCACCTAAGAAAATATAACTATGTTGACAAACCCATGGGCCCCAACGTTAGTATAGCATTAGGAGGAAGTATTTTTTCAATGCGGCACTTGCTCGCGTACGGCCATAGACCTGGTGGGTCCCGACTGTCCGCCTCTCCATGTATAGTCCTCTCCAGATTCCTCTCGTTTGTTTAGCATGTTCACAACGGCAGACAGCGGCGCCGCAGCGAGCGCACAAAGGTGCCGGAGGGGATTGGACCACCTGAGGCAGTGCCTTATTTGTAACGAAAGTACTGAACTAGCCCAATGGCCAAGTGACACTACCGACAGCTGTGCCGCCCGGGTTCGATTCCACCTGATACAGGGAAAATATCTCCAAATTTTTTGCCTCTGCCATTATTGACATGTGGGTCCCCATTGTCATCTATGCACACCACGTCCAACACTTACAAAAACTTCGTCCCTCGTTTTCTCTGTTTTTCACACACTCGACATTGTGTGGGCATTTTGAAAATAGCATATCTTTTTAACTGTGCATCATATGAAGATGTGTTATGCATGAATGTTGATCAGCATGATGTTAACTGGCTGGTAGTTCCATTTTCGACCACTAATAAAACTTCCAACATGATGTTATCCCTGTTTGAAAAGGCCGTTTTAATATAAATGCTCTGCCTCTGAAAGTTGCAGTTTCTTATCTGGCCCGAACTTGCGGTTTCTTATCTGGCTGAAACTTGCAGTTTCTTCTCTGAGAATCACATTATCTGCACTTTTATACTCCTATGAAACTACATTTTTTTAAGTGCTAAAAATATATCTCTAGAATTCATAAAATACTTCATATGCTCAACACTGTAAATCTGAAATTCAAAAGACATTCATATCTGGAAGTACTCTCAAAATACACCACACAAAACACAATTCACAACCTGCAAATACTAACAACCCTAAGCTCCTCCTGACAATTCACAACCTGCCCGACCATTGGGCTTGGGGGTAGTTCTCTCCTATTCCTCGGCGGCAGACAGCCGCCCCGTGAGACGATGTGAACGGCGAGGGAGAGGATGGCGGGGAAGCGTAGTCAGGCCAACTACTTTTCTCCTCTTGCAGTTGGGTTCGGTCGATGAAGACTCCACCGGCTCGCTCTGGCATGACACCCTCACAAACAGCACCTTGTAGATGCTCGATCCTTCAATCTCTGGTGGATGCTCCATCTGGGATCAATACTCCCACCACCGCTCCCTCACGATCAGATTCGGTGAATCTGTTTGCTCCATGGCCTAGAGGAGTAGCTCTATGTACTCCCGCGCGACTCCCTTCGGGAGTATCGCCGCCTTTTTGCTCTGTTGCAGATATTTGGCCATGGATGTCTCTGTCCCCGCTAGTTGGTCCTTGTTGTTAAATCAAGACTATATCTCCAACATCCTAGCTAGCTTCACAGGGTCATCGTCTGTGATCCTCACGTATCGATTGTACTCCTCCATCGATCTACTTCTCCACAGCACCTTCACTTTCATGGCGGTGGTTTTTGAATGGAAGAGGAGAGGAGCAGCGCTGGTTTTGGATTAGAACGGGAGAGGAGCGACGCTGGTTTAGGATTGGAACAGGAGAGGAGGGGCGGTGGTTTTGAAATAGAAGAGGAGAGGAGCGGCGCTGGATTTAGAAGAGGAGCGGCGGTGGTTTAAGAGGAGAGGAGCGGCGCTGGTCTTGGAAGTAATTTTTTGTTTTGTGTATTTTGGGTCAAAGTTTGACCATGTACTATATTTGACAAGCAAAATGTGAATGCATGTCGCCAAAAATTGCACTGTTCAAATTATATTATTTTTGCAACGTATAACATATATTTTATTTGTGAAAATCATGGTCAATTATGACCCAGAATAAAAGGGAGACTAGTTAATGTGGGGTTGCTTTCTTAATTGAAGGGTAAATTGATTTTAATTTTGATTTTGATTTTGATCCAGTCACAGCGCGCCAGCCCTCTCGTCCAATCCTAAATCGCTGCCGCACGCTCCTCTCCCTCTTCTCCATTGCAAAACCACCTCCTCTCCTCTCCATCATCTCCATTCCAAAACCACCGTCTCGCCTCTCCCTCTTCTCCATTGGAAAACCACCTACTCTCCTCTCCATCATCTCCATTCCAAAACCACCATCTCGCCTCTCCCTATTCTCCATTGCAAAACCACCCCCTCTCCTCTCCATCATCTCCATTCCAAATCCACCGTCTCGCCTCTCCCTCTTCTCTATTGCAAAACCACCGTTTCTCATCCCATCTTCCAAAGCTAGCACCAGACCACTCAGAAGGACATCTATGGAGAGGATGTAGCAGCCAATCAGGCAGATCGCTGGTGGCGACCAGGCAAAGTTAGCCAGGTTGAAGGAGATCCTTACTTGGTTTGACAATGAGTGGGAGATTTCGAGGACGGTGAGGGCCATGTGGCAATGTATGCGAAAGAGCGAGACGGCGGCGATGTACTCCTCGGCCGCAGTCACGCCGTAGTCCTTCGAGTTCATCGAGTATCTCGTCAGGGCGATGGAGCAGACATATTCGCCCGAGGCAAAAGCCAAGCGGAGGTGGTGGGCGCACAGGTCAAAGGTCGAGCACCCAGAGGATAACAAATCGATCGAGTACAGTATGCCGTTCGTGAGGGTGCAGAGCCAGCCGGAGCCACAGGAGTATTCGTTCTCCCACCGCAAGAGGAGTCCGGATGGCACGACGTTGCTTCCCCGCCGTTCTACACGGTTCCCTCGATGCTCGCCTCATTTCAATGGCGGCAGTAGGGTTTAAGGTAAGCTTCGCACTAACCTAATCTTCCATCTGCTCATGCTTACAATCAGTGTGACAGATAATGAAAATCATGCTTACAATCAGTCTCCGAGTAATACGCCAATCACCCTGAAATAGCTCTGGACCTTTGGGTCAAAGTTGTGACACTTTGTACAAATAAAGAAAAATAGATTGGTGCTTCTTTCAGAAAAGAGTACACTTTTCAGAAAATACGGTACGCCTCATACTGGAAATCGACCCAAGTCTCTCCGATACACCTTATGCCAGTGATGAACATCAGTGTACAACGGTAGTACAAGGAGGGGCCTTGAGACATTCCAATCTCTATTTTTGTGCAGATCAACTAAAATTAAGCACCCCGGTTGCGTAAACGCTTAAACATTAACAATGGGACTAGTTGATGAAACATATACTAACAAAGAGAAGCACTTTCTTTATCTACATTGGAAATGAAATGATAGAGAGGACACTCGCTCTATTTTAACTGTATTATTACTTCATTTTATCAGTGGCACTAGGGTCGAGCAAGTGGCAAACGAGGTGTACCATGCGTCGCAAGGATGGAGGCCGGGGGTTCTTAGAATGGGATGTTGAAGCTGGCTCTATCTTCCCCCCTGATGTTTCTGTGGTAGCATTTGGGTTGTAATCCAAACTTGGTCGAGTTGGTGTTGTGTCCCCCTACCTGCCTAGCTTATGTGGTGAACTTGTCTCCTGCTAGTACTCAGTCTGTTCTAGTAGTTGTTGCATAACTAGCCGTTTACACTGAGATATTATCGGATAATTGTTGTCTATGGTAGGGTTTCTTTAATGAAATCGGAGGAAACCCCCTCTTTCGATATATCAAAAAATCAGTGGCGCTAGCGGTGCCAATACATTGCGTCAAATTAATAGTGCCACTAGATTAAGGTGCAAAATAATAACATTTCTACTTTATCATGGCAGTGCCAAAACAGTAGCACAAGAGCAGACTCAACATGCAGGATCTTTGGCAAACGGTCAAACCAAAAAGGAACATACCTCGTGATGGGAACCATATCTGCAGTCAACACCATCGTAGAAGGGATGACACCAGTCACCAACATGGATGATTCAATTCATGGGACCTTTTGGTGCAGTTCACCTAAAATGAAGTAATGTCCCATGAGCTAGTAGCTTCTTCATTTTTTTAAGAAAAGGGCTCCAGCCCCGGTTCCATTTCATCAGAAAACGAAACCCACAGAGCTTCTTCTTCATTAGTTGCTATAAAATTGAGCAACATCAAGGTTGGTTGTGAAGCTCCTGGAATGTTCAACTATAATTTGGATATCATTTGTGCAGTTCAACTAAGATCAAGCGTGAAATGTATATCTCTGTTTGCACAAAAAAGGTGGAAAGGAGGGTGACTAACAAGTGATGAAACATACATCAAATGAAAAGAAGCATGTTCCTTATCTGAATGACAATCCTCCAAGGACAGTAGCAATTTCTAAAGCAGCAACATTGCTAGATATTAGTGTGGGCATTAGGATTAACTATGACAACCGTTAAATACGACATTACTTTAATGGTGCCATTGCTTCATTTTACCAGCAACATTACATTAACAGCTGCTACAGAGTTGGTATTTGGGCACGGGAGAGTAGGAGGACCAAGGCAGTTGCATTTCTAACGAAAAGAAGAAACTTATCTTAATGGGAAATTTAGCAGGACATAAAAAAAAGCGAAATTGATTCATATTACTGCAGGCATTACATTCAAAACAACATTGGTTTAAAGTGTCCTTACTTTTAACAGTGTGACTACTACATTTTACCTGTGTCATTACATAAGAGTGGCTCGGGGCAACAAAATAGGATATCTGGGTTGGCCCCATTTTTGTTCGGTATAGCCACCTTATCTTTGTGTGAGGCTAGCAAATCTAGTGCTTGGACTTACTCATTGACTTGTCCCCAGTCCCCACTTTCTTTCCTTTTTCAACCAATAGATCGGGTTTATATTGAGTTTGTCTTGTGTTTCCCTTTATTTCCCTATTAGACCAAGAGACTAGTTGGATAGCCAGTCTCTGCTACTTTTCGCCCCCATTATTTCCTCTTTCGACCAAGTCCTAGATTCAGGTAACAGATCTTCCCCCACCCCCACCCCCTTTATTCCTTGTTTGAACCAAGTAGTACTAGATTCGAGTGCATGAAGTAGTTTTACCTCTTAACAGTAAAAATTTAGGTGCTTTCAAACAGCCGATCGATCCTATCTACGAGGGGGCCTGGGAAATAGTGAAAGATACAAATGCAGCGACGTCAGGAGCTCGGGAAGTAGAGCAAGGCCGGTTTTGAAGGAACTTATACCTGAGGGTCGCCGGGATGTCGCTAGGTGGGCGGCGGGAGGCCGGATCTGCCCACACTACGGCAGCGAGGAAGAAGGGGTCGGAGGCCCTCCCTAGCCAGCGGTGCTTGTGAGAGAACGGTAAGGCACGCTAATCGGGACGCGCCGACAGTGGGTAAGAGCCGTCACCGAGGACGACCGCGTGAACGTTGCACCTTCTCACCTTCCCCGGCGGAGAGGATCCGGCTGGATCTGTGACCAGCGGTGAGCAGAGAGAGAGAGTGTGGCCACCGCTGTCGTGTTTAGATCTGGAGAGGTCGAGACGGTGTGAAGAGAGCAACACTAGCAAGCAAGCACGGAGGCTCCTGCCTATATAGTGGAGTACTAGTTTTCTTTTGTCTCATCGGAGCCGGCTTGACCTCGTCAATGACTGTCGAGAAGTCTTCATGCACGTGCCCCGGAGGCGCAGTTGTCATCATTTTGATCTGAAGCACCGGATTATAACATATAACACGAAAAAATGCCACATGACAAGAAACCATAACCTCATTGCCCAAAGGAGACAACATGAATCCTGACGGACAAACTAGACGAGGATCAAAGCTCAAATTAAAGATAAACTTCAGAGAAAAGGGGTCCATCGATAGATGTCCTAATTAACATAGCCGACTTGACCTAGATGGCAGCGAGTAGTCTTCGTGCATGTGCCCCCAATGACCAGCGCCTTGGAGGAACTTCGGTTGTCCTGTTTAACCCTCGCGGTGATCCAAGCACATGACACCTAATATTGCGAGATGACAAGAAACCTTTTTAGATTTCTCATCGTAATCGCAGCCTCGCATACAACACAGCCTGCACGATATGTAGACGATAGTCAATCCAGGCGTGTCTGCTGGAGTCTGGTCACATGCATGGACGAACTAATCTTCCGTGTCATGCAGGGATCGCCCAGGCACCAACGTCTGTACAACACTTCTCTAGTACTTTTTTTAGGATCACTTCTTTAGTACTATCGCTCGTCTCTCTCTTCTATTAACTCACTCGACTTGCGGGGCCGGGGAGTGTGCCTATGGTCGGTTCTCGATTGGGGTCCCACATGCGTGTGAAAATGCAATATGAAGCGCGTTCCATTCGGAGAGCGGCGTGCCAGACCGGCCGACCGTCTGGGGTGCGACGCGAACGTGACGGACGTGTCGTATACTCCGTACATGTGTACCGCCGTTTTCTTGAGGCTTTGCTCCATGGCGCAATCCATGGATACAAAATTAGTATACTGTACTATTTAAAAGTCGAGGGTGAGGCTTTTCCCGCATGGTAGGCTGGGCAGTTCCACCTAGTCGGTTCGACAGAGACGCGAGAAGATGAGGGAGTAAGCTGCTGCAAATGTAGGGTTGTGTGATT
Organism: Aegilops bicornis; assembly: GCA_021605145.1. Lineage (NCBI taxonomy): Eukaryota > Viridiplantae > Streptophyta > Magnoliopsida > Poales > Poaceae > Aegilops > Aegilops bicornis. The sequence goes on along the minus strand of CM038671.1, from coordinate 575,401,704 downwards.
TGACAGCGAGTTACTGCTGGACAGGTGGGGCCTCGTGATTTGACTTGCCATTATCATTTTAACTCGGGCGCTACGACGGCGTGAGTCTCCTGATTCCCGGCCACCTCCATGGTATACAGGTGCCTCTCCCAATGGTCCACCATGTAGAGGCTGGCTCTTGCATGAGAGCCCACTCCTCCACTTTTTCCTTGCCTCTTTCCTCCACATATGCAAAAATGCCATGCAAGCGGGCTCATAGCCCACTATTGTACTCCCTTCGTCCTAAAATTGTTGTCTTAGATTTGTTTAGATACGGATGTATCTAATACTAAAACGTGACTTGGTACATCCGTATTTAGACAAATCTAAGACAAGAATTTTGGGACGGAGGGAGTACTTGCTTGTACAGGTGCTAAGCCTGCCACATAGGCATAAAGTCTGATGTGGCAAGTTAATTAGTAAGAAGATAGAGACTAGTTTGGTGACCCCAAGAAGAAATGGTGCTAAGCGCGTGTACCTAGGTGAAAAGACAATTTTGAGTCTATAGCTAATTAAATGAAGCAAACTTAGCAACAAAAAACTAAGCACCTATGCATTGGGAACTTGAGTTGCTAAGCCATTTAATGCCCTTAACACCTCATCTAAGCAGCATTTCATTGGAAGAGGTCACTCCTTGGCAAATACAATAAATACTACGAAGAAAGAAATAGAGAGAAGTAAAAAAATACTCTTATAGCCAACCTTATAGCTAACCTTGTTGTATAAGTGATGACTATGTATGACATGCCAACATCAGATAGCCTAACACACTGTGTTAAATCTCCAAGAAGCGGCGGCATGTGAAAGCGAAACAGCAGTGATCGTGGACTCGTGGTAGGCGCGACCATGATTCGGGCTGCTGGCAGCCCTTGGATCTGAGATCGACCAGTCGCATTCTAACTTGCTGAAAATTTGCAGAATAACCCTTTAGGATAGGATATTCACCCATAGGTCTAGAATCACGCCATGCAACCGTTCGATCTCAGATCCAAGGGCTCTTGGAAGCCCGTATCATGGGAGAATGGAAAGCTTCGTATCACCTGTAATTTTCCCGACGCTTGACATGACATCGAAAGCCATTTAATTGGGCGTCGAGTAGACATGACATCTAATTGGGCCCCCATAGTACTGTACATGAATCCATTTATCCACCGTGCAAGCCACTACCACTCGCTTTTCAGACGCCCCACTCAGCATTTTTACAATTGAAAAACCGCTGGCAGTTCTCTCCTACTCGTCCCCGGACGTCCTTTAACATTACGATAGTTCGCTCCTAGTCGTCCCGTACTTTCACATTACGGCAGTTCCACTAATCCTAACCCTCCTCCCAAATCCATGGCGTCCCAAATCTCCATGATCAGCGGTGAGTACAAGGTTAGAACCATCACCGGCGATGAGTTCTACGTCATCTACACCCGTTCTTCCGCGATGGTGAAAGGATGCCTTGCTCGCTTCAGATGCATGTTCGAAAACTCAAATGATGAGTGGGTCACTGGGCTAGATGTTGAGTACACCACAACCCTGGACAAAGAGAAGAATCTAAAGGAGGAAGAGAAGATGAAGCCCGACGTGATCCAGGTCTGCGTGCATGACTTATGCTTGGTCTACCACATATGCCATGTCGACGTTGAGTGCGAGGAATTTAAGAACTTCCTCAAGGGCGGCCGAGTCAAATTCGTTATTGTAGACTTTAGGAACGACAAGGATGTCCTGGGTCGGATAAACCTTGTTGTAGGCAACCCATTCGATCTCTAGAAGAATGGGTTGGTGGCCTCCCATGATCAGCCTTCAATGCCGACCCTGGCAGGAGCCATGGTTCATCCTTCGTATGGTACACTAAAGAAACCTCCGTTCAAGTTTCATCGTGCATGGCAGTGGAATATACTAGCACATCCACTACGCTGCAATGGATGGCTACCTTTGTTTCAGTATCTACAAGGGTTGGATGAAGAGCAAGAGCCAAGTGTGCGGTTCAAGCAAAGAAGTATCGGCCAAGAGGAAGAGGGACAGGGACGAAGTCGAGCACGTGGACGAGGAGTCCGAGTAAGGTGGCAGTGTCGTTGCTCATGGTGGTTCTAATGAAGTGTCTAACGGATTAGTTGCTTAGTTTAATTTCAGGTGTGCTTAGTTTATTTGAGGGGTGTGTTGTGCTGAGCCCCCAGTAGAACTATGTTATGTTCTTTGTTGTTACTTTAACTCTTCAGTACGTACATACTAGTATTTCTTACAGTTCATCTTTTAGTTGGTATAGTACTACCACTCGTTTCTTCACATTATATACGTACAATATATATGGCCAACGCCATATAGCCAACAGTTTAGTTGTCAAAAAATTTCAGGGTGCTTAGTTTTATTTGAGGGGTGTGTTGTGTTGGACACCATTATTGTGACTCAAATCTCTTTGGCCATGCTATAATGACATAAACACCGATGGAGCAACATGCCAGCTCTCCCTCTATCTCACTACAGTAAAATAAAGTGTGGGGCCTACTTGTTCCCAACAGCGTTCTTATTTTCCTGTAAAATTATTTGCTTGGTTACTCCTGACAAGCGGGGCCACACTTATCATTGTGAGAATCGACTTATTTTTGTCATATAACATGGTCAACGGGTTTGACGTGAAAATAACAATGTCTAATGGCATTTTTTAGCAGGCATCTCACAGATCGATAGCATTTTTGAGTAGTTGTAACTTCTAATGGCAAAACTGAGTAGTGATACACAACTATTGGCATAAATAATAAGAATCCAAGAATTAAATAGGTATGCTAATTTCTTTAATAGAATTTAGCACCCCATTTAAGCACGTACTAGCTTTTTTAATAGTACTATATGCATAATTTGGCGACGAACGCTCTCTATATGTATCACCTTTTTTCTTTAATTTCATCTTGTTAGTTTTGCTCCATGGCGCAATCCATCGATACTACTACTGTACATAAGTATACAATTTTATAAAAGACTAGAGGGCGGGGCAGTCTAGCTTGGTCGGTTTCAAGAGAGGCGAGGGCCTTTGTGATTTGATGGCTCATTACTGCTGGAAGGCAGGGCCTTGTGATTTGACTGCTTGTATAAATGTGCCGACGATCTGAGGAGGAGCAAAGAACCGTGTGGTACACTCAAGTTTTCCACTTGAGTAGTACGACAGAGGAGCACGAAACACGGAAGCCCAGTGCCATATGGCGATAAAAATGATCTGATTTGCTAGTCATCTCATTGTTAGCATTGTTCTCTATTCATGCCTCGTAGGGAATGTGACACGTGCAGCGAAACACCCGAAGCAAAAGAAGAAACACAGGAGCAAAAGAAGAAGGAAGATTATCACCCCAAAAAAAGAAGGAAGACGCACACACAAGTCTGGGGCGCTCCTCTCTACTACATGAAGGGTTGCTGGCCGCGAAGTCGTAGCTGCTTCTTCATTGCCTCCACGACCTCCATCTCCTTGCGCGTCTCCTTCGCCATCTTCTTCATTCTGTCCATGACGCGGGATTTCCCGACGTGAGCCTTCATCATCTGTTCCACGGCCGCATTACGTACCTTGATAGCAAACGGGTGCTCGATGCGGAGCTTCACCAACTCCTGCTTCTGTTCCATGACGAGGGCCTGCAGCATCTTCATCGAGGAACTAATATTCTCATGCAGCTTCTTCGAGCCGGCGTTCTCCTCCTTCAGCAGGTCGAGCTCGTGGCAGAGCTTCGCCTTGTCCTCCTGAAGTTGCAGGATTTCGCCGATCGCCTTCTTCTCTGAGGCAATGCTCTTCTTCAGCAGCATCACCAAGCCGGCGGTCAACTCCTCCTGCTCATTGAGCTCATCGGGCATGTCGTCAAGGCTCTCCTTCAGCAGCTCCACCAAGCCGTGGATGAACTCCTTATGCTTATTGAGCTGATCGGGCATGCAGACATGTTCGCCTCCGTGGATAGGGCGCTCCTGGGAGCCATCGCCTGCCCGTGAGAGATCTTTCGAGGTCTCTGCGTGGCGGCGAGCCCTCTCTTTTTTTCCGCAGCCTTGGTTGCCACTCGCTTGTTACGAGTATTTCTCGACCTAGAGCTCTACACACCAGCCATGGCAAGGACGGTCGAAGAAGAAGGACTTATGAGGAGGAAGGTAGAGTAATTTTCGGTTAGGTAGTTCCCCTTTTTATAACCTAAGTACTAGCACTAGTACTAAAACCTGCATAGTGGGAACATGTTCAGGTTTGGTACGTACTAGTAGGTGTGAGCAGGCTTGCACTTAGTTGTAGCACTAGTACTTTGGAATGTGATGGGAACAAGGTAAAGACTAATTGATGGTTTTGGTTTCGAGGCCCGAAACGGCTCCCGATGAGTTTAGTGGAACATAAATTTCAAGTACTCCCTCCATCTCAGTTTACAAGGCTTGCACATGTATCTAGGTCGTCAATGTAACTTATATAAAATAAATTGTTTAACATAAAAAATACTCTGAATATTTGAAGTTTGTAATGATTTTTTGTAATGTATGCCTCTTATTAAGTTGGTCAAATTAACGACCTAGGTACACGTGCAAGACTTGTAAACTGAGATAGAGGGAGTACCACACTACTCAAATGTGGTCGTACAAGTCAGTGATGTAACTGGTCGTACATGTTAGACCAAGCCAATGCGAGGCCCTTCGGTGAGACGCGGGTCCGACCGACTGTCTGTTGGTGCGACCGATCGTAAAGTATTACGCGATGGAGACTTCTAGTTCTAGCTTCGGTTGATTGTCACGACCAAGCATTCTAAAACAAGTGATAAATCAATTACCATCTTTTTCCAAACGACCAAGTATTTTCACAGGAATACAATACATATAGATGGAGTGATTGTCAAGGTTGCAAACCGACATGGCGTTGCAAGTTCACTGCAGCAGCAACCGACTAGGTGACTACATCGATGGCGGGGAAGGAGCAGCTCACCTCGCCTACGATGCATGCTTGGCGGGCGCCGCAAAGAATCGGTCCCGTGGATTTGGCTTCTCCTACCACCCATTTGAGCAGTTGCACCAGCTGCTCATGCCATTGCGCAGCATGCGCGTTCTTTCCTCATGATCGACTCGTGAATATGATCTCTGCCATTAGCCCTAGCTCTAAATCAACGCAACGCTGCCAGATGCTGACATCCCTTAGCATCTCTCCCCTGAGATCGACTTGCGCCTCCGCCTTGTGCTACGCCAGGCGGAGCTCCTTGGAACTTCTGTCCAATCGATGCGACGCTTCCTCGATCCGATTTGCCCTTGCTGCCCACCACCTGAAACGCAGCCCTGGCATGTCCTCCAGCGCCACCGATCTGTGATTCTAGAGCAATGGATCCCCTCTAAAACACATGTGGGTTTCGCTCAAAGGCGGCAGTGTTGCGGGCCACAGCGAGAGGGCAGCCCGTGGGATCCTCGGATCTAAGGGATCCTCCATGGCGGGATCCAGTGGGAGAGGCTAAGATAAAGATAGTACTACTCCACTCCATCCATATTTAAATACAAGGGCCTGTGATAGCCTGGTAAAATTGATCATGCTGCCTGCGTCCTGGTTTATTGGCCCCCTTTTTTTGTGCCACTTTTTATGGCATGCATAAATATTATGTTACTTAAAAATATGTTCAAAAATTGGCACAAAATACGAAGGAGACCAAAGGAAGTAGCAACCCATGATTTAACTACTCGCATGCGCGCAGTGGAGTAGTAATGTCTTTCTTCCTCCCTCACGTCCACTCAATTTGCATATGTTGTATTAACTGACCATCAATGAAGTGAAGGACTTTACACGCATCAAATTATCACATGGGGTGGATCTTCATACAAAAATGAGTCCCCCGTGTACCCATGTGTGCGTGCGAGGGAATGAGTGCATGCGTGGACGTCACTGTGATCCAGCAACACGTCACTGTGATCAATCCACACAAGGAGGTCGCGACAATGCCTCCACATGTGCCACGTGGCTTCATGAACTGTAGGAGAGACACTGTGTAGCGTGCCATTGGAATTCTAATTTACGTGTTCTGCACATACTCGAAGTACTAGTAAGGTACACGTGCATTGCACGCATCAGATTTGGCAACCAAATTATGAATAAATACCACACTATAGCATGTAAGCTTTAAGTCATATATGCTTGATGTAGACGTTCATTTAATTCTTATAGTTCATCTCATTCAAAATCAATTAGTTTTTATAAAAAAAGCTAGAGCCTCTTTGATTCGTAGGATTTCCAAAACGCGGGAATAGGAAAAACATGGGATTAGAGTGGAATGTCGTCTTGAATCCTACAGGATTGTACGAGTGTTTGATTGTGCATAGAAAAAATGCAGGATTCTTTCAAAGAGGTTTGAGTGGATGGGATGTTTTCTATGAAATCTAGTGCAAATGAATCCTATGAAAAAATTCCTATGGTTTACAATCCTTCGAATGAAACAACCAAGATAGGAAAAATTCCTAAGGAGTAGAATCCTCCAAAATTCCTTTAAGAATCATTTGAATCAAAGAAGCCCTTAATCTATTTTATGATCCATGGAATTGTGCGTCGTAAAGCATAAAGTAAAAACAAATAATGGCAATTCAACTAGAAAAAAAGTTTGGGCAGTTATGATACGGAAGATTCTAGAACAAAGGAGAAGCACTTGTGTTTTGAGGTTTGTGGATTATGCTTAAGTTCAACCATGGAGTCTGCTAGATTGTACATGTGGCAAAATCAGGTGGGGGGCTAGAAGATGGTGCGAGGGGCCAAGTGGAGGGAGACTATGAAGGAGTGCACAAGTGCGAGATCGATATTTAAAGAGAGGAGACGAGAACGTGCGATGTTGCATTCGTGCATGGACACACTATTCTAATTGGAGATGATGGATGGCTTTCGCATCGCATTTCTATATCTATACCCATATATATTATATTTAATATTATAGTGTGCGGATAACTTCAATTAACTTTGGAAGATGGTTGTTGGATGAAGCCAATCCGATGGTGCAGAGATGACAAATTTGAGCACTACTGGCCATTGGATATCATCTAGTTTTCACCAGATTTTGCCACATATACAATCTAGAACACAAGCACTTCTTCTTTGTTCTAGAATCTTCCGTATCAGAATTGCCCAAATGTGTTTTCTACATGATTTGTCATTATTTGTTTTTACTTTATGCTTTACAACGCACAATTCCATGAATCTTAAAATAGATTAGCTTTCTTATAAAAACTTGATGATTTTGAATGAAATGAACTATAAGAATTAAACGAACATATACGTCATGCATATATGACTCAAAGCTTACATGCTATAATGTGGTATTTATTCATAATTTGGTTGCCAAATCTCATACGTGCAATGCACGTGTACCTTACTAGTCTAAAGGGTGTTTGTGTGTGTGTTGTGCGTGTTAAACACATTGTACGTAGTATCATATATGGTTTAGATTCCGAACATCTAGCTAGAGCATACATGTACTATGATTTGAATTCAACATAAAATGGATACATATATTTGAATTTGAGATTGTATGTACATGTAGTTCGTATTTATATAGGAATTTACTTCTCCTATATTCATGTCATGTGTTGTGAAGATAATATTTAGATGGTTGTATAACTAACCCGAGTACAATCTCATTCAAACAGGGAAAATGTACTCAAATTTAGTCCATATGCTAGACAACACACATTATTTTTTTATTGTTGAGGGAAGTGCAAATTGTTTTGATATTGTACACGTTATGTTTGTTGTCCTAATTTTTTTAGTTTTTTTTGTTGTATTTGAATGCATTTCTAGTAATATAGTAAAACGGGACATGGCTCTCTCTAGTGATGAGGTGTGAATTGTCTTTTTTTTAGGTACATGTTAAACTTGTTCTTCTGAAATTTCAAGCCGCGCCTAGTTATGTCGAAATTTTAAGCTAGCATCTTTGTCTATCATGCTGCAAAACTCCCGCCTCTTCAACCCGCGCCTTATTACCTCGAAATATTTAAGATATATCCTTGTCTCGTTGTGCTCCGAAAACTCTCTCCATCTCAACCCGCGCCTTGCTATCCCAAAATTAAAACACGCGCGAAAACTCCCACCTCCTACGGAATCCCGACACACGAAATGCCCGTGATACCCCTGAACCGAAAGAACCACCTAGCACAAATCGGTGGGGGTACTTTCGTAACTTGCCCCACATTTCGGACAAGCGCGTCCCTAAGCCATGGTTCCCCACTCCCATCCCATCAGCCCACCCATTCGTACACCGAGGCCGCGAAAACCCGTGAAGCCCCACACCCTCCTTCGTCCGCCACCCAGCCGGGGCCTCTTCCCCGACGACGTCGTCCATAGCAACACCTCGACGTCCCTCATCCACCGTACGGGATGAGGATCCATCGTCGATCTCATCGTCCCGCCGGTTCAGCCACCCCGTCCTCCACCTCCAAGGAGCTGCCCCGACGTTCCACTCGTCTTTCGTGCCACCTCCATTCCCACACCGCCGTCTTCACCTACCCCACCGGGAGAGCAGCATCGTCACCGTTTCCTCGGATGAAGCTGAGGCCTAATCGGCGCCACCAAAGAGGTTGTACACTAATCGCCGCATTTTCTTCTTGATTCGATCTCACGGTGCTGCCGGCGCTCGGTCCCGAGCCGACATGGCGCGGCTCCATCCACGGCGGCGTCGCCAGCCACTTCCTCCACGGCGTTGCTCCCTCGGCGGCGACGTCCACATCAGTAGGATCTGCTGCTACTTTAGATCTCGCTCGTGCTGCTGCTCTGCTCTTGCTCTCAGTCCCTTGTCTGGTCTGCTCTTGCTATTGCTCTTACTCTTCCTCTTGCTCGCGCTGCTGCTCTCGCTCTTGCTCCTGCTTGTGATGCTGCTCTGATTTGGCTACACTTCAGTCGACTGAATCGACTTTTGGGTCAGTCAATTTTCAGGGGGTGGGGGCTCACGGAGTTAAGGAAGAACCAAGCTGTGAGGAGGAGGGGCTCATTGGAGAGGAACCCCACTATCTATCTTCGGGTTCAGGGCGGGGGCGGTGGTCGCCGGCGGTGGCGTGGGGATTGCCGGAGAAAAAGCTCGGCACGGGGGGCCTAGAGGGATGGCCGGGATGGCGGCGGACCGGCGGTGGGGAGTGGTTTTTGGGCGGGCGAGGCGGCGCACCGCCGGCCGCGGGCGGCGGGGGGCGGCGGTTTGGCCGGTGGTGTCAGTCGACTGATGCTGCTACACGACCAGCTGCCCCGGCTCTCGCACGCGCTGCTGCTACTGCTTTTCTGCTACTAGTGCATTCAGTTTCGACAGTAAAATTCAGTTTCGACAGCAAAATTCAGTTTCGACAGTTAAGTTTAGTTTCGACAGTTAAATTCAGTTTCGACAGTTAAGTTCAGAGATGAGCGGCTGATGTATTTTACATCTAGCACTTTGTGGTTATGTATTTTACGTCATCTATTGGAGATGCTATTAGAATTCCACTCAGGTTAACGTTGTCTCTCTTGTCCTGCTTCAGCCTCGACGTCGTACAACTCACCGGAGCTGCTCCAACGACGAAACCCTCCATCACAGCAATGACGATACGAGCTCCATCTCAAGATGCTTAAGATCTTCTTCCCCTCCTCCGACAGCCAAGTCAGCCGGATCATCCTCACCGACCAACCCAATCACACTGAGATCGACATGGCTTCGCCAAAGAGGTTGTCCACTTGTTGCATCTCTTTTTTACTCTACATCTTATATATACTAGTACAAATGCACGTGCGTTGCAACGGGCGAAAAAAATTATACATGCTCACGTGGTATTACGTAACACTTTTGATATCTAATTTTGGCTAACATCAGAAATAAGGTTACACTGAGCATAACAGTTTGGACCATAAATTTGAGATGTGAAGAAGCCACCCTCACGACGTTCGTCAGGACCTAGTTGACCTCCGCACTATCATCCCATGAAATAATAGTTTTGCATGAATAATCTTTTAGTTCATTCTTTTAATAAAACACATTTCGTAAAGTTTTTTTTGTAATTTTTCAGAACATATTCAAAAAATTGAATCATTTTTTTGATGACAATCAATTTTCTTGGAAAAGTATATTTCAATTATATATAATTTCTAGCATAACATTTTGGACCATAAATTTCGGAGATGAAGAAGCCACCCTGACGACGTTCGTCACGACCTAATTCACCTCCGCACTATCATCCAATGAAATAATAGTTTTGCATGAATAGTCTTTTAGTTGGTTTTTTAGTAAAACACATTCTGAAAAGGTTATTTTATTTTATTTTCTAGAACATATTCAAAAAATTAATCATTTTTTTTATTGACGATCAATTTTCTTGGAAAAGTATATTTCAAGGATAGTGATAACTACCAAACGTTCGGATTTTATCAACAGATCCGAACGACGGTATCCATGCATGCATGTGAGTCCCACGCGAGAGAAATGCATGTGTGTGTTATTCTTAGGTCTTAAACATGCATGCATATAAAACAAAAAAGCTGATGTCAGCAAAGATTTCATTTAAAAATAAAATTCAAAATGTTTTGTAGCTCAAACCGTTGCTCCGATCGAAAAATTGTTTTCATATAAAAGATTCTTCGTACCGAGACCTTCAAAACTAGATCCCATGATGGTATGTTGCGACGAATTTTTTTTCCGGGTACAAAGTTACCACGTGTGTGTTATGTAAGTTATCATGTCGGTTGGGTATAAGTTATCATGTTGTTTACACAGAAATTACCGGGGCATAGAAAATAGTTTCACAAATCTTCTCTTCACATGCACATGCATGCATGCATTAGGGGGGAAAATTGATGTCATCCTAGATACTCCCCTAGTTTGGAATTAAAATGTTTTATAGCTCAAATAGTCGACCGATCAAAAAATCGTATTCACATAAATAATCTGTAGCGACGAGACCTATGAACTAGATCACATGTTGATATGTTCTGACAACTTTTTTCGTGCAAATAGTTACCAAGCCTGGACTAAGTAAGTTATCAACTCTGATGTGTGTATGTTATCATGCTATTTACAGATGAGTTATCGTGGTAAGGTTTCAACAAAAAAATCCGGAAGAAAAGTTACCAGGTGTTTGTGCGTGAGTTACCACGTCTACAGTCCGTATATTACCACGTCATTTACACATAAATTATGGAGGGTATGTTTTCAAACAAACCCCTCCCCGAGGTTAAAATTAGAAGGTGTTTTATGTGAGTTATCAAGTCTATGATATATTTTCATATTATTTACATGGAGGTTATCAGGAGGGGTCTATGTTTCAAACAACTTCATCCTCTCCCCCACCACGGGTGAAAGTTATTGGAAAACACTTCCTATCTATAGTCTGGTAGAAGACGTCAGACTAATCGACGACCGTTGATTCAATTTGAATCTGACGCTCAAAGATGTGCTTCGTATATGTAAAAAAGAAAAAGAAAATCCAGTCTACCGGGAATTAACCTCCCGTAACCCCCGCATGTAACCTCTCCCAAATCTCTTGCCCCATGTCCCTCCCGATTCAAGCACGCACAGCCACGAGGTCGCCTCGTCCAGATCCCCTTCCACCGCCGCTTGCACTACTCCCGCCTCCATCTCCCGTCGTCATCGAGCAGCATGCAACCTCACGGGTCAGCCCCCTTCCCCTACTCCTCCACACCACACCGTCTTGTCCACCGATCTACCGAGGTGCTAATTCTTCACGACACTCAGGGCCATGATCTGCGGCGGTGCTTATTCTCCACAAGACCGCGAGAGTGATCCGCCAAGGCCAACGAGCGGGCACCGGCGAACTTGAGAGAAGTTTGATGGCGATCCCTTGGCGCGGTGAGCGCTGGTCATGTCACAGTGGGAGCTGATTCCAATGTGTGTTCCTCGTTGATTTTGCTGGTCAAGTCACAATGATTTAATTCGCTTATGCCTGATTCTTATGTGCTTGATTAGTAGGTGTCGGTGATGCCCATCCCAGCAGGGAGGATGAATATGCATCGTGCAATCACCAAGCTGACGGAGAATGCTTCCTTCACCTCGGCGCCATCACAACAATGTGAGCACGCCCGGCTGGTTTCACCTAACCGTGCCTCCCATCCTCGGCCGACCTAGTTTTAATTAATATTCAGATGTCCTACTTTGCAGTACAGGAGGTCTCGGCTAATGGTGCATCGTTGTTGCAGCGCCGCTCCATCCATCCAATCCTTTATAATGACGCTGTCCATGGCTATAGACGGAAGCACGCCCACCATAGGAACGAAGCACAACTACCATCACAAAGAAGCATGGCCAATATTGGTAGGAAGCACGACAACCATGCACGGCCAGCATTGGAAGGATGCACGTCCGCCATCAAACAGAAGCACGATCACAATCACAACGAAGCACGACCAACTTTGAAACAAAGCAGGGTGACCATCGGCCCAGTGGTGTTTGAACTGTGCCTAGATGCTGCGTTTTGTTTTATGAAAGCAATTTCTGATTTTTTTTCTTTTGGATGTGCATTCTCGTTTCTTTGTAAGCAATAGTTCTGTTTTGTCTCAACCCAATGCTCCGTCTTAATGGTCCTTGGAAGCAATTTAACGATGCTTCCATTGTACATAGATTTTACTCTACGTGATAAAGTTTCCATGAAATAATATATGGAGCTTCCAAAGTATCTGAAATGCTTCTATTGTTGAGATAGCAACCTTTGCACGCTTCCTATATATGGAGCTTCCAAAGTATACTGGAAATGCTTCTATTGTTGAGATAACAACCTTTACACGCTTCCTATATATGGAGCTTCCAAAGTATACTACAAATGTATAGATAATTTTTCCTTAAAATGCTTCAACCGTTGTTTTTGAATTTCCATTATAGTTGGCAGAAACTTGCATATGCATGTTGGTAGCTACTTTCTTTCATTCCCATTTCAATTTATATTCTTCCAGCATCTTACTCAACAATTCATCACCCGGACCACTCTTTTCATGCTTCATATTCATTTGTTCTAATTTCAAAATTCCATGCTTTCAAATGACACTTATTATATTCCTTGAGCTCTCCTTTCATTTTCCTTTTTCATTCAGCTATGTTTCTTTGGGCTGGAAAATATGTTTCAATTTGAGTGTTATATGCTTCCATTAAAGATGAATCATATGTATATAGCATATTTTCATGGTTCCTGCAAATTGTGCTTCTGAATCACACCTCAACTGCTTTAACCAATATTAGTTTGTGCTACAGCCATGGCAATGCTGCTTCTTTTCATAAAATTATTGTTCATACATTTTTCTTTTTCGTATATTTTTTTTTTGTTTGAACCACTACCAATGTATGCTTCACTGTTTCTCATTGATGTTTCCTTGAAAAACATACAAGATGCTTCTAAAAATTTCTTATAGATGTTTCCATTGTAGTGAATCCCGGCTTCAAGCATTGCTATTCTATTGTTGTCTAGACACATTTGGTTCGACCATGTGAGTGATTTAACCAATACCGGCGAGTCTTCTTTCAGTTACATTATTTACATGCATTCTGCTTCAATGCTTCTTTCTTGTGTTTCCATGTACAAACATTTTTCCCACCCGATTCAGCAGCGCCTCTTTGATTTCCAACACAATGCTAATAGTGTTGAGTGCGTTGGACCAGCCATCACTTCTTATTGGACGCTACCTTGTTGAGGAAGAACTCGTCACATCCGCGGAGCTCTCCTATGATTAGCTAATTCAAAAGATACAGTGAAGCCAACTATGCATAAGTGAAATTAGTATTTTTGTCGTAAACAAAATTATATAATGTTTGTATCAGATGAATTCTCAGGCAGTGTATATTCTTGATTTTTTTTTCGAGACGATTCTTTCGGCGAAGCGAATGTTTCTATCAAATGCGAATATCATTTTTGGTACACCAAATAATGTTTCCAAAGCAACTAAACAATGCTTCTTCATAGAAATAATGCTTCCATTGATGCAAAATAAAAGGATTTCTATCAAATGATTGGATAATATGTTTCCATCACCACGTGAACGGGTGCTTCCATCGATAAAAAGTAATGCTTCTATGACTGGACAATATTTTTCCATCGCAGCGTGACAAGGGTGCTTCCATCGATGAAAAATAATGCTTCTATGCAAACTTGCCATGAAAAAATGCATCTACCAAAATAGTTATTTTATAGTATTTGTCACATCATAATTTAAAATAATGTTTCCTTGTACAGAAATGCAACTGCCAAAAAAATTGTTTCTTGGAAACAAAAGCAAATCATTAGTAGTTATTAGGAAACAAATTAGACGCAATTAGTGCACAAATCCCGTAACTAATGGAAGCACACTTTAATTAAGCAATCCAACACACCATGCGTGGGGTCTGTACTATCAAATCTGACGGTCATCATACTTCTCATCCTACGGACATGCACTGGTCTGATGGAAGGCAAGGGATCAGTAGTCTGATCCCTAGCGCTGTTATTGTATTGTTTGTGAGTGAGTTATCATGTATACAGTGCGTACATTATTGTGCTGCTATTTATATGAAAGTTATCGGCAGTACGTTTGTAAACAACCCCCCACCCCGGTTTCGAAGTTACAATGCTATTTGTGCATGAGTTATCAGCTCAGTTGTGCCTGTGTTACCCGGAAATTCCTTTCGGTGCCCGAGCGTACCTGCTCCTGAAATCTGCGTCGCTCAATCGCATGGGGATTTGGTTTCCAGCATGTATTCTTTCCCGTATAGTGCATTAGTTGGACTTTTAATTTACAGATGAGGCCCATGGGTGGCCCACAGAAATTGAATGCTTATCTCCACAACCGGTAAAGAAAAGTAGATCTTTTGACAGTCCTGGATCTGTGCATAAGTTTATGTACCGTCACTAGTCAGTTCTGTGCCTGGCGCTCACCTGGTGCACCGTTGTTACGCGGGGACGACGGCACAGCGACAATGCTTCATGCTCGCACAAGGAGACACCGGTGCACCATGGCGGAGCTCTCATCTTGCTCAGTATTCAAGGTTGGCAACCAAGTGGCAGAAAGTGAGCCCACACCATGGGACTAGCGTCATCGCCGCGATGGGCCGGCGTCCGGCGTGCTGGGTGTTGCTCCTGGTGCACTCATGTCGAAAGGCAGGCCGCCCTCCGGTGTTGCGGGAGGAGCTCCAGTGATCATCTTGGTCGTCCGATCCGTGACCTGCTTTGTTTGGTCGGGAGAGGTCTTGTGCACGCGTGGCTGGCTGGCTGCCGGGTGATGCCGAGCGCGGTGGCGGGACAGAAGTAATGGCCGGTGTTGCCGGTGCTGCCTCTTGGGGCTTGCGAGTGGTTCTTATGAGCGAGCCATCCCGCTCGCTGGAGCTGTGCGCTTCGGCGTGGCTGGCGGCTGCAGCGACAATGGTGCCGCGGTTTCCACAATTGCGTTTGAATCATGCCGGTCAGTTCTGGCGGCACTTTGCTTGATGTTGTGAAGCACACGCTAACCATGCTCAACGTTCAGAGTTCAGACCTGACCAAGAATAGACGATTGGTACATACTGGATGTTTTTTGCGTGCAATCGTGCATGATTTTAACTGCAACAAACACGCGGTATACATACATCGGCATCATCATCTTCATCAATTATTCATGGACGATGGTGTGGACATCGCATGACTATTGCCACTTGGCCACTGCATCAGCACAAGCGCCACCATGCTGGCCCGAGCAAACAACTCGTTCGGTCGTTCCTGCTCGTTAAGAAACGCAAGAACCAAATCATAGATTCACAGAATTCTGCCGAACGGACGACTTGGTGTGAGGTTTTCTCACCCATAACGGCCGTGGCCTGCGCCCCGCGGACAACAGCGATGCCAACACGATAGCACGCCTGCAACTCCTCCTGGCCTCCCGGGACACCGGAGCGTGGCTCGCCTTTCGTCGAGCACACCGCATGCATGGACTAGGAGCGGCGTCCAGCACGCAGAAACAGCTGCCCGTCCCAACACCGGCACCGATTCCTTGGTGCGGACTCATCTCCTGTCCTCCGCGCGCACACCTGATTGCCTACCTGAATGCTGAACAAAACGGGGGATCCATCACGGTGCACGGCGTCTACTTCTCCGAGCTAGCACGAAGCGTCAATCTTTTTTTCTTTTCTTTTGTTTGACCTTATCCACGCCCAGGCACATTTTCTGTACCAGGTCTATGACGCCCACCGATTCTGGGCCATCGGTCCATGTATCTGCTACCAAACCTGCCATGAACAGGGGCCATACGGAGGCTTGAAATACACTATTTTTCAGCGAACCGTACCTGCAGCAGAAAACCCAATGTCACGCATCCCCAAACATGATTCAGCGGTACAGATTACAGGAGCAGCTGGGCTCAGGAGCCAAAACGCTGCTCTCCTGTGTTACCATGCTATTTATACAGAATTTACCGTGGGTATGTTTTGAATTTTTTTGCCCGGCGAAAAGTTAGCATGGTGGTTGTGCGTAAGTCAGGTCAATGATTCGTATATTATCATTTCATTTTTATAGAAGTTATCGGGACATGTTTTTAACAATTTTTTTCCCGGGGTTAAAAAGTTATCATCGTGTTTGTACCTGAGTTATCGGGTCTACGGTGCATATATTACCATGGTATTTCCATATAAGTTACCAGGAGTTTTCGGGGTATGCTTACCACAACATTTTCACCGATTCAAAAAGTAAATACTGTGTTTGTATGTGAGTTATCAACTATACGGTGCGTACATTAGCATGTTGTTTACACGGAAGTTATCGACGAATGTTTTCAATAAAAATTTTCTCTTGTGTCAAAGTTATCACGGTGAGCAACAAACAATAGTTCAAGTGGTCTGGGCACTTGTTTTAGTTCTCAACCATCACGTCATTGGTTATTTCCTCTTTTGTGTTTGAAAAAAAACTTTAATAAACCCCTCATATACCGAATCCTGGGCAGTAGTGACAGCTTCCAAGTTTAGGCGAGTTGGCTAGTGTGCGGTCCCTGTTGCAGATTCGATTCTTTTCCCTGCCGTTGTTTTTTCTCTCGTCCAAGGGAGGGGGCGGGGCGTACACATCGAACGATCGATCGTTCGGATTCTATCGTAAATATCCGAACGTTCAGACGTTACATTTATCGATATTTCAATTGTATTTACTTTTGCATTGTTTTTGGGCTTGGCCCAAGCAAAAGAACTTTGACCTACACATAATGTGTCTGCTACTAAATAACAAAAGAGAAAAGAACTTTGACCTACACATAATGTGTCTGCTACTAAATAACAAAAGAGAATTTCTAAAAAAAAAGAGTAAAATGCATCCACAGTCACTGAACTTGTGTCGAAAGTTCATTTTTATCACTGTACTTAAGAATACGGTTAATACGGTCACTAAATATATTCGGATTCTATCGTAAATATCCGAACGTTCGGACGTTACATTTATCGATATTTCAATTGTATTTACTTTTGCATTGTTTTTGGGCTTGGCCCAAGCAAAAGAACTTTGACCTACACATAATGTGTTTGCTACTAAATAACAAAAGAGAATTTCTAAAAAATAAAGAGTAAAATGCATCCACAGTCACTGAACTTGTGTCGAAAGTTCACTTTTATCACTGTACTTAAGAATACGGTTAATACAGTCATTAAATACGACTTAGAATGATTATACGGTCACTGTGTCGCAGTATAGCTCTATATTTTACTCTGTTGACTGGTCATACATCGTAACACCCTCTCTTCACCTACGTGGGTCCCATCTATTAGTGAGAAAAAAAACACAACACTAATCAACCAGCGATCGATCCTCCGCTGAAGCCCACATATGCTAACTACTGTGCCCACATTACTTTCTTGTTAAGCAAACAGAGCGCCACGATGTATTTAATTCACACGCGTACAACACACTTACACGCATATGCACGCAACACTTTTGCTGTTACCCCGATGGTATCTCCAGCTCGTGAATTGTGTGTTTGTTTCCTCGGCTTGAAGCACTTGACGCGACGCCTAGAGCGATCAAATCCCGATCAGACACCGTATTTCCATCTCCCCAGCGTTACTTGCAAGTAGTTCAAATTGGGGAAGCAGAGTTGTGCACAAATCCCGATGTGTCAAGAGGCACGCGTTCACCAAGCTTGAGATGTGCTGCAGCCACCGTCGAAAAAACCGTACGCCGACCCTGATGAGATGAGCAAGTTGTTGGACTACTTAGATGACACTTACACGCATATGCACGCAACACTTTTGCTGTTACCCCAATGGCATCTCCAGCTCGTGAATTATGTGTTTGTTTCCTCGGCTTGAAGCACTTGACGCGACGTCTAGAGCGATCAAATCCCGACCAGACACCGTATTTCCATCTCCCAGCGTTACTTGCAAGTAGTTCAAATTGGGGAAGCAGAGTTGTGCACAAATCCCGATGTGTCAAGAGGCACGCATCCACCAAGCTTGAGATGTGCCGTAGCCACCGTTGAAAAAACCGTACGCCGACCTTGATGAGATGAGCAAGTCGTTGGACTAC
The DNA here is from genome assembly GCA_021605145.1 of Aegilops bicornis. NCBI lineage: Eukaryota > Viridiplantae > Streptophyta > Magnoliopsida > Poales > Poaceae > Aegilops > Aegilops bicornis. The sequence continues at coordinate 575,383,275 of CM038671.1, read as the reverse complement.
TTAGATGACACGAGCTCGATGCGCGATGTCGTATTGTCTTGTCGCTTTTCTTTGTCGATACCGGCATCCTCCCGGTGGTGCACGTCCTCGGCGCCGTCACAATCTTGGTATCGTTTACGCGTCGCCGGTGGCAAGGCGGAGACTGCGGGACAAGGTCTAAATGTCTGAACCTTTGGTGTGCTCATCATGGTGTCCGTGCCGATGAACTAGAACATGGCCGTGTTCAAGCGAGAGACACCGGGATCGCTGCTTGTGACCCAACCACTGGTCAAGAACACACTCTTCCTCACAGTTGACCGCGTGCATACGCATGCGCGTGGAGCTAAAGATGGTGAAGGAGGGCAGGTAGCTGAGAGGATACATACTAGTACCTGCTCTCAGCGTGGAGGTGCACCATGCAGGCAGCGATGGTGCGGGCTCGCCGGAGTGTAGGCAGAGATGGTGTGCTGCATGGAGTGGAGCGGTGTGCCCGTGAGAGAAGACGGCAAACGTCATACAAGTATGTATGTATTTATGTAAAATATATACATAGTAGAGGTCGTGGCAGTGTGCAAGGAGGGGAAAATTAAACGGCTGTTGGACGGAGAACGAATGAGTTGAGAGCATACAGAGGGAGCAGGGAAGCCCCGTCCAGCCCGCTCACGATAATCATGCATGCATGCACGCACGCACGCGGCAGCAAACTAATCCCTTGTTTAATTCTCCTACTCATAATATTTGTTTTTTGGGTCCACATACAGGTGGGACCAGCGTAAGATAGAGAGGGTGCTGTGGCGTTTGACTAGTCAACCAAGAAAAATACGAAGCTATAAGGTGAAGCGGTGACCGTATAGTTACCTCAAGTCGTATTTAGTGACCGTATTATTCGTATTCTTAAGTACAGTGAGTAAAGTGAGCTTTCGAGACAAATTCAGTGACTGCAAATGCATTTTACTCAAAAAAAAAAGACATTACCCCTAAAAAAAGAAGAGCAAGGAGACGCACGAACTCGATATCTCTTCCCGTTCCCCATTTTCTCTCCTGGTGCTGGCCAGCGCCGCCGCCGCCTCCCGTCTTCTCGTCGTTCTCGGAGGACTAGGGCAGGAAGGACGTGGCTGCACCGTCGTGCCCTCCACCTGCGCCGGCTTATCAACGGGACCTTGCGCGGCTCTCTCTTATTTCAGCTCCGCCCGCGCCCGCGCCACCGTCGACGGCGCGGCTTCGGCCTCCCCGGTGGCTCCTGTCCGACGCCTACAGCACTTCCTCGCGCGGATGTAGCGGGCTCCTGGCCGGTAGAGGAGGAGTTGGATGCCGATTGTTCCTCGGCCAGGTCCTGCTCGCCGCCGACGAGGCCCTGCGAGGGGCGAGGAGACGGCTCCACTACTCCGAGCTCCTCCGACGTACTTCTGCTGGTGCCATGGAGGTCCACCCTCACTCTTTCCATGTACTGCACTGCAGCAACGAACTTAGTACCAATCTACACGAAAGATTACTGAAGTTAATCTGAGCGATAACATGCCCTCGTCCATTAACATTTTATTAGATGTAAAGTTTAGGACTAACTGAACCATAGATTTGCAGAGCAGAGTGCAAGGAACTGGTTAGAAGGTTCAGTTATTTAACTTTTGGGAAGTACAGTTAGTTGTTGCATGATTAAACTACACTTGAGGATTGCCTTTCTTTGTATGCTTCTCCGAATAAAATGCAGAGTGTAGAGATGAACTGTAATATGAGAGGACGAAACTTGTTACTGTTCCCGGCTGGGTGTCTCCTGTTTCTTCATAGTTGTAGATGTAGCTTTTATTCTGGTTACTTGTTGCCTAGTCCAGAATAACATGCCCTTGTCGTCTGGTTCCCTTGCCGCCGCGTCCAACCTGTGCACCAAGATCCCTAGCAGCTGTAGTTGGAGTTGATCCACCTGTGATTGGTGTTGGTGCTGCTGTTTGTATTGCTACAGCAGTGAAGGCCACGGGTCTTTTTGAGACTATTAATTAGGTATACTTCCATCTAGTTATTCCACTCTATATAGTATATCCACGGATTATATTCATCTTCCCTTTCTATTAGATCCTTTCTAAAATGTGCATATATATAGTTTTCTGGTTTGTTTGGTTGTTTATCTTTAGCTATGAAATTGATATGTACTTTTACAAAATTGGACAGATATATTTCAGGTTTCAGGGGAGGTAGAGACTGTGATGTTACGAAAAATCAGTGCAGCAGCAACATTTCCAAGGAGAGAAATATGTTTTTATTTTGACTTGTAAGTCTCCTTTTGCCCTTAGTTACACAGTTTGGTGCTAAATTTGCATATACACATAGAATTATTTCTATAGAAAATCCATGAATGAGTTAGTGGACACATAATAAAAAATTCCATGAATGATTTAGTGGTTTAGTAATTATATCATGACTGATTTGTATATACATAAATGAGGTAGTGTCCTTCAAGACAATAAAGTTCTGAATTCTAACTGCGAAGTTGTCACTTGGCTGCAATGTTTCTGTAGAATCCAAGCAATAAATTTAAGGTTAGAAAATAAGCAATGCAACATGAAATATAAATAGAAACTGAAAATTTGAACAAGAAATTGAAAGTTAGCAGTACCTATTTGGTTAGGACTTCGGTGTAGACAATATTTTTCGTATATGTCCCGCTTGTATTGGTCTTCTTATTCTTCTTTTTCTTCCCACCCTTTGGGTATGTGTTGCCTGTACTTGTCTTTTTATTCTTCTGCTTGTTCTCATCATGTGTACCTGTTAGTACCTTTATGTTTGATGTCGTGGTTGCTCTAGAAAGCGCGACATATAGTTGACAATGTGAGAAAACCGGTTCAGGCAAATAGACCCCGACATTTGGTATCGTCTGACCATGTGATTTGTTTATTGTCATTGCAAAACTGAGCCTGACCGGAAATTGTTTCCTCTTGAAATTGAAGGGGAACATGTCATCGTGAGAGGGGCATAATGGTATCCGAGGCAGGAAAACTCTCATTACGAGTGTTGTCCCACCACAATCTCTGCATCAATTGTATTTTTTTGAAAACCACGTACGACCAACATCGTCCATTGCAGTCCATTAGCAGGGTCGATGTTCCTGAGTAGTATGATTGGACAATTAATTTTGAGCTTCAACATATGCGGAGGCAGTCCATTTGGGGTTAGGCTGTTTAGGAATTCTGGTGGATAGTAGTTACGTGGGTCGTCTTCTACAGAATCAAAGATGTGGTACACCATCTCCTCCCCTGGAAGCGATCAATCATTTTTAGGTTGATTTTTTCTACGCAATCGTTCCTTGTGGATAAAATTGCTCTTGATGTGATGTACTTTGGATCTTTTAGTGAAGCATTGCCCGTTTGGTAGATATTGTCGATGAGTCTATCGAGGCCATTATCATCCGTCTTATTTGGCACACATATGCTTGTAGGTAGTAGTATTTCACCATCATCATTTGTCTCATCGGTTCCGTTCCCAATGCGTAGTAGGTATTCTGCGAACCACGGGTCGTTTTGAGCCCTCATGTTGCGTACAAGCTTCAATTGACGCATGCAATTCCAGAGCTCTGACCTGCGCAGTGATGCATCGACTATTTGGGCTCTGGTTCCCTTTCGGACAACGGGGAGCACTTGTCTAAAATCTCCCCCAAATACAATAGTTTTTCCACCAAATGGAAGATCTGGTCTGTCCGTTATGTCCCACATGCTTTTGTCTAGCGCCTCCACTGTCTGCCTCTTAGTCATAGATGCTTCATCCCAAATTATTAGTGATGCTGCTTGGAGTAGCTTTCTTGTCCCACTTTGTTTTGTGAAGCTACAAATAGCTCCATTGTCTATTTTTAGTAGAATCTTAAACCTCGAGTGTGCGGTTCTCCCTCCAGGCATTATGGAAGCAGCAACACCGGAAGTGGTCGTCGCCACATCAATCTTGCCTTGTCCGCGCACTGTGGCCAAAAGCGCCCGGTAAAGAAAAAATTTCCTGTGCCTCCCGGCCCATCAACAAAGAATATACCTCCTCTTTGGCAGTCAACCGTGGCTAGGATTTCGTCGTAGGCCTTCCTCTGCTCGTTGTTGAGGTTTTTATGCAACAATACGCCCTCAGGGTCCACCTCGATGGAGGTCTCCTCGATGATCTCCCTAGGTATGTCGTCTGTCGTCTCATGCTGTTTGTCGATATCTGGAAGAGGAAACGATTCTATGTCTTTCCCCATTGAGTGCAACATGTCTCTGATATTTTTTAGAACCATCTGTTCGACCGTGTGCTTGCATTTGCAGTTTCTGCTGTAGTCTTCTGACATTGCCTCTAGGTGATTGTTCCAGAGGTTACGGACGTTGCTTGGCTCGCAAAAAACCAAGATTGTCGCGAATAACCTTCTGAGCGATGATGGCATCCGAAACAACTTCGCTTCTGTCATGCAATCATCTAGTGTGTTGTCCCCGTTTTTCTGCAGCTTCACAGAAGGTTGGCGTTACTTGTCCATCGACTGTTCGTAGGTCTTCTTAGCTGGTGGCGCCTATCACGTGGTTTAGGAGAACTCGAAGATAGTATCGTTCTCCTTCAGTCGGGTGTGCTAAGACGATCCTGCCAACCTGGAACACAGCGGCTCGCTTCCTCTCTTGCCAAAACTTCCCTCGTCTTTGCCAAGTATAATATTCTGGAAAGTCTCTGTATAGTATGCCTCGTGCTTTCTCATGTAAGTTGTTTGCTTCAAAGTACGCTGTCAACAGTGATCTTTCTGTGCCATCACGGTTGATAACATTCTTTATTTTTTCCATACCATGATAGGAAACCATGTGCATATTTGGGAGATGTAGCTGCAGTTGCAAGACAGGTGGGTGCATTTTGCTTAGTTCAAAGCCATATGTTCTCCACAGTGCTTCCGGAGGCGTCACCCACCGTGCGTCTCTGTATTGTTTAATCTCGTCGATTTCGACTTCGTCCACTTTGTCAGTTACTGATACAGATGCTCGGTCATGACCCTTGTAGATGTACTTGAAGAGGTACTTAACGGCTTTAATGCTTGAGCATATCTCAACATTTATATGGCAGTTGAACATCCTTAACAGATAGGGGTTGTAAGGAACAACCCACCTATTATCTAGTTGGTAATTGCGGACCATTTCAGTCCGACTGTCATTGCGTCTCCTATAAAGTGGGTAGGAGTCCTTGCCTTGAATCATAGTTTCGTTAAATGGCCTTGGATAATTATTCTTGCATGATGGACGATTCTTTGTGCATGGACAAAATTTATTCAATGCACCGCAAGGACCATGCATCATATGTTTGACTATCATTTTGTATAGCTCCGGGTACTTGTGCTTGTCAGGGAGCTCAGCGGAGATAATTTTGTCAAACTGTTCCGGACATGTGTATTTGTATTTCCCGGTCATGATGAGCAAAAAGTGAGCATGGGGTAGTCCTCTCTTTTGGAACTCTACGACATATGTATATGCCTGAACCTTTCCAAGAATGGCCTTCTCAAATAGCTGCTTCTTCATTTCTTCTAGCTTGGCCCTGAAGACACGAACTACAATGTGTGGGCGATCTTGTGGTGTTTGTCCGAACTGTAGTTCACGTGTGATCTCTTCCCAGTAGGGGTTGCAGGTCATTGTGAGGAATACATCTGGTTTTCCATATTTTCTAACTAAAGCCATAGCATCTAGATACCGGCGAAGTTTATCTCGTGGCCCTCCAATAAACGATGAGGCAAGTACTCTCCGTTTTCCGACTACATCTCCATTCTGTTCTCCAGCTTGAATGTTGTCTAGAAGGCCTTGGTATAGATCTGCCCTTATTTTGTTCTGATGATGCCACATATAATCCAATCTGGAGCTTTCAATCTTGATGTATGTATCTACAGCAAACTGCTGGAAAAGCCGTCCACCGTGCAATATTGGGTTGAATATGTTTGGTCGTGTATGGAATTTATAGCAGTAGTATTCTCTCATGGTTACCCATAGGCCACTGACTGAATCTGTGCAAATATTGCATCATGGAAACTTAGTTGAATATGTAGTAGTGAAGCATATATGAAAATTGAGTTCTAAATATTACCTGGGTCATCATTATTATTGATATTTTCAGCACCAACATCTTCCTCTTGTGTATCCTTCTTTGGGATTTTCCTATGCCAACCCAGTTCAGCTCCTGGATAGAATAGAGGATACGACGGATCATAGCACCCGTAATATGATCGAATGTGCTCTATTTCATTGTTGTTCCCATGTAGTATTACATTCCTGTCATAAGTATTTCTTCTTTCATTTCCTTCAATCCACACTGCAGCTACCTCTGAATTGATTGGTGCGTTGTATGTTCGCTGGTCCAATCTTTGGTCAAGGTTCAAGATGAGTCTGTAGTCCTCAAGGTTTTAGGCTTGTCCCAAACTCCTAAACTGTTGAGAGTATGGGTTATCGCGTAGAATGTTTGTTATTATTCCAATCACCTGCCTGTCTTGCTCGTACATTGCCTCGTGGCAGTGGCGGTACCGATGCTCTAAGCTTGGAACATCATCGTAGAAGTATAGCTCTAGATGCTTTGGATCTGAGCAACTATTACCAAATGAGTGTATGTTTTGATAGATCTGACCATGAGCTCGAAAGGTGTAAATACCAGTTGTTCGAATGTCAGTTGTATCTCTGTCAAGGTGACAGTATAGTGTAGTAAATGAGAAGTGTCCATTGAAAAATGTTATATTGTTTCGAAAATTCCTTGCTTCAGAATCGTTGCTTGTCCAAAGTCTCATGAGTTCAGGTGGTGTATCTGGATTGGCTACTCTTATCTGCCCTTTTTTGCAGCATAACCCTTTAGATTCATACTTGAATTTTGTTGCTTTGCAGAACCTGCAATTTTCTTCCGTTTTGAACACGTGTGTGTTCTTTGGTATGTTGCTGTAGACAAAATCATACGGATCAGGATTGTGAAGTTCCTCGTCTTCCTTGATTTCAATTTCCACTTCCTCGTCCTCTTCTGATTTGATTTGTAGCGTACAAAAAATAGTGAAGGGGTAATATAATGATGCAAAAATATTAAAATTGTATTTAGCATACCTTCACCAAAGAACATGTATTCATCCTCGTTTGTATCTTCTTCAAATATGACTTCATCATTACCTATGTTGTAATTTGTTATTGTTTATATTTCTTTGTATTGCATAAGAACATATATGAAATTGATAACCTTACCGTGATCATCGTTGTAGATTGATTGTATTGGTCCATCTACTTCTTTGATGGTTTTGTCTTTCTCACATATGACTTCATCATTATCTGTGTAGTAGTTTTTGAATATATTATTTTTCTATTGCATAAAAGTAAATATGATATTGATAGCCTTACCGTGATCATCGTTATAGAGTGATTGTATTCGTGCATTTACTTCTTTGATTGTTGAACACATTGAAGAGGGGATGTCTTGCCACAAAGCCACCTTGCTGTGATTGTCGTTGTAGGTTGTTTCTGTTCTGGCATCTGCTTCTTTGATGCTTGGAAACATTGACGAGGGGATGTCTACGCACAAAGATGGTTATTTGTACATAAAGATGTTATTTTGAATGCAAGTATTGTATAACATTTAGAGTATTACCATAGTTCATGACCTCTGGTTGCTGTAGAGGTTCCGTGTCATCGTTGCCGGTTTCCGTCATAGATGCATCTTCTTTTGATGATACAGAAACAGTTTTCATCCGCCTTGTTGAGAATTCTTTGTTACGGCGGTGTAGCAATGTTTGCCTTTCTCCGGGTGTCACACGCTTTACGTGTTTTTCACTAAATTTGGATGTACTAACTTCCTTTTGAGTTGCAACATATGCAAGATTCTCCATCGCAATTGAATCTTTGCTTGGTCTATATATATTGTCTACTGAGAACACGTAGTAACGTGAAACGATTAGTTTCTCCTACTATATGATCTATATATATTGTCCACTGAGAACACGTAGTAACGTGAAATACGATTAGTTTCTCCTACTATATGACGAGCAATGAGGTACCAGGAAACTTAGCTATCAATGATGGACTCTCTTGAACACCATCATTATTTATCTCTGCGCGTTTGAGCTGTGCATTTGTCGATGGGCCTGGGAGTTGAGCTAGTAGGGCAGTGGCCTGGGTCCAAAGTAGTAGAAGTAGCACAAAAACATTTTTTGAGTGTAGGCTTTTCCTTGCTCAAGCCTGCCTACTAGAATCGCTAGTGCTTGAAAGGAAAAGTGAAGGAAAAATATCGGAATTGGAAAAATTTTTATGGTACTACTATTCATGCATTTGGTTCAGAAAAATGGAGCAAAGGAAAACTGTAGGATTTGTTTCTTTAGTGTCTCCTTGAAAGAAAAACCGTAGAAATTTGAATATCCATTTGTCCTCCTTTTCAAATTCCTATTCATGAAGCACAAGACTAAGAGATAGTAGCATAATAGCCGAGACAGAATTTAGGCAAAGATTGACCTCTATTATAACCGTACATTTTCTTGTGGTTTGACTTAATCTCATCACGCTTTTTTGCATCATATGATCTTCTATTTCTTGTGAACCAAACACCCAGATTGACTGAAATCCTGTGTTTTTAAATTTTATGTTTTGCACGTGCATTCCTATACTATTCCTGTCTATTTTCTATCCCTGCATTGTTAGAATCCTCAAATTCAAACAAGCCCTTGCACAATTATTTCTGCTACAGATATGTGTCAAAGAAAACCTTGTGTGGTTTGTCCTGCTCCTGCTGCACTGTGTTCCATCCCAGCTCAGCTGCTCCAACAACGGAAGGGTTCACCACAGCAGGGATTCGCTCTCCAGATTGTCTTTCGTCGCCTTAGATTTTCTTCCCCGCCGCCGGCAGCGCAGATGACCTTGAGGACTACACGGGTCCGCAAAAGAGGTCGCGCTCTTTCGTGTCTGCTTACGTTATGCATCGCTTAATATGATGACATGCTATTTTATCGTCGTGTTCACCTATTAGACTTCGAGTCAGGTCCAAACTAATGTTGAAACTTCGAGTTTTTAAATGGCTGTGGGGTACATATAGGGGCAGCAATCAGTACTATCTGGTTAATCTCGGTATGCTCAAACTTGGCAGGGTTATATTACTTATATCATGCATATGTTGTATTGCAATGCTTAGTTTTTACATCATATACACAATATTGAATGCCATCTCCTTAGTTAACACATCATATATGCGACTGCCCTCTGCTCACTTGTTTATTATATAAACTATATATTTGAATTATATCATGCCATGATGTTTACATAGACAGCATGTATCTGAATTATGGCATGCCAACACATTTTCTAAAGACATAATATAGTTATACCATCTCATCCTGTTTACATAGTCACCATATTTTGAATTATGTCATTCTATCCGTAAATTATATCATGTCATCATGTTTCCATCGACAGCATGTTTGTGATTTATGGCATGCCAACCACTTTAATAGACACATCATATAATTATATCATGTCATCCTATTTAGATAGTCATCATATTTTGAAGTATGCCATTCTATCCTTTTTAGTTAGCCATCATACATGTGAAATTGTGTCATGCTATCCTGTTTAATTAGCCATCATATATGTAAAATTATGTCATGATATTCTGTTTGGTTAGACAACATAAATGTGAATTATTTCATGCCCTGTTTTCTTCCCTACTATCCATTGCATATGTCTATCTTACAATGTGCAGACATTCAATTATTTTTCTTGTTTATTAGCCATTTCAATTGGAGGGGTGATAGCGATGTCTGTGGGAGTAAAAACACGGTCTTCAAAAGATCGTGCTACATCGTCTTGCAGATAGAACCACGGTTGTACTTGCCCAAGAATCAGCCCCACCACACATAACCCAGACTCACGCATATTGTACCCCTACCCAGTTGGACAAAGAACCACCTACACCCCTTCTAACCCCAACCCCAGCAGATAGTAACCCAGTTCCAGTTGACACAACACTGTCTCTACCACAGAGCACCCAAACACAAGCAGTTAGTAAGGCAACTGCAGTGCCTAAAGCACGAGGACCACCACTCCGAACCCCAAGTCAACGCTTAAAGCAGAATAAGAATTGTTCTTAGGTCAGGTTCCATAGCTATGGTTCATACTATTTGCTCTTGCATTACTGTATACTCATACCAACTAATTTCAAATTTGAAGGATGCAATTGAAACTCCAATGGCGCAACAGGTATGTTTTAAGCCTATTTCTTTAAGAGCATCTCCAATAGACGGCCCAAATGTAAAATACCTAACTTTTGGACAGGCAAAAAACGCTGCTCCAACAGACGGTCCATATGCAAAAAATTGGACCGTGGCCTCCTCCTGATGTAAAATGCAACACCTCGCGATGCAAATATACTTCACAAGATGCATCTGGTCCAAAACTAGCCGCGAGGCGCCCCCACCCCTAGGGTTTCCAACCCTAGGCGCAGAGGCAAGAAGCGCACCAGCCACCAGGGCTGGTTCCCTCCCACTTCAGCCCATGGGGCCCTCCGGATAGGTGGCCCCACCGGTGGACCAGGGACCCTTCGGTGGTCCGGCTGACAATTGACCCCGAAACTTTCCCGATGGTCAAAACCCGACTTCCTATATATAATTCTTCACCTCCGGACCATTCCGGAACTCCTCGTGACGTCCGGGATCTCATCCGGACTCGAACAACTTTCGGATTCTTGCATACTAATATCTCTACAACCCTAGCATCACCGAACCTTAAATGTGTAGTCCCTACGGTTCGGGAGACATGCGAACATGACCGAGACGCCTCTCCGATCAATAACCAACGGCGAGATCTGGATACCCATGTTGGCTCTACATGCTCCTCGATGATCTCATCGGATGAACCACGATGTCGAGGATTCAATCAATCCCGTATACAATTCCCTTTGTTAATCGGTACGTTACTTGCCCGAGATTCGATCGTCCGTATCCCAATACCTCGTTAATCTCGTTACCGGCGAGTCACTTTACTCGTACCGTAATGCATGATCCCGTGACCAGACACTTGGTCACAATTAGCTCATTATGATGATGCATTACCGAGTGGGCCCAGAGATACCTCTCCGTCATATGGAGTGACACATCCCAGTCTTGATTCGTGCCAACCCAATAGACACTTTCAGAAATACTCGTAGTGCACCTTTATAGTCACCCAGTTACGTTGTGACGTTTGGTACACCCAAAGCACTCCTACGGTATCCGGGAGTTGCACAATCTCATGGTCTAAGGAAATGATACTTGACATTTGGAAAAGCTCTAGCAAAACGAACTACACGATCTTGTGCTATGCTTAGGATTAGGTCTTGTCCATCACATCATCCTCCTAATGATGTGATCCCGTTATCAATAACATCCAATGTCCATAGTCAGGAAACCATGACTATCTGTTGATCAACGAGCTAGTCAACTAGAGGCTTACTAGGGACGTGTTTGTGGTCTATATATTCACACATGTATTACGATTTCCGGATGACACAATTATAGCATGAATAACAGACAATTATCATGAACAAAGAAATATAATAATAACCATTTTATTATTGCCTCTAGGGCATATTTCCAACAATAGCTACTGGGTATGAACCGCCCAGGAGGGGCCAGGTTATACCACTGGCGACTTATCAATGAAGATTGCGGATCATGCAAGCCCGTTGACGGCCCAAGACCCAGAGGTGACTTGAGGCCCAAGAGGATGAATCGCCATATGTGTATGACTTGTTTTGTAAGGCAAGCGTAGTTAGTCACCAAGCTAGACACGATGTGTATGAGCCGGCCAGGACTCTGTAAGCCGCCGGGCATCAACTTGTGTATCTAAAGGGATGACCCAGCGGCGAGTTAAGGGCAAGAAAGAAGAGATCAAGAACTAGGTCAAGCGTATTCACTCTCTAGTAATCGAAATCCAAGCAATACAATCCCAAACTGGAGTAGGCCTTGTTACCTCCATCGTGAGTGGCTGAACCAGTATAAACCCTCTGTGTCATTTGTTCCGATTAACCCCTTTAAGCTAACCTAGTTGCGATGGATCCATGACTAAGTCCTTCCGCTAGGACATCTGCCGTGACAATTCCACGACAGTAAACATGGATGCTTATTGTCCCAAAATTTCAAAGAAGCGACAAAATATCCACTCCCACGTCGGCTGCCTGAAGCCAGTGTTTGCGAGATGGAAATTATTGTCTACCCCTTACACAGACAATCCATCGGCCCGATTTCCACTTCTCTCAATAGGGGTAGGTTAGTAACTTCAATTAGACATGCCACAACCGCCTCTGAGCCCATTCAGACATGGTGGGTGATGACCCACAAGTATAGCGGATCAATTGTAGCTCTTTTCGATAAGAGTGTCAAACCCAATGAGGAGCAGAAGGAAATGACAAGTAGTTTTCAGTAAGGTAGTGTCTGCAAGTCTTTGAAATTGTAAGTAGCGGTAGTTTGATAGCAAGATAATTTGTAACGAGCAAGTAACAATAGTAGTAAAAAAAGTGCAGCAAGGTAGCCCAATCCTTTTGAGGCAAAGGACAGGCCAAAACGGTCTCTTATGATAAGCAAAGCGTTCTTGAGGGTACATGGGAATTTCATCTAGTCACTTTCATCATGTTGGTTCGATTTGTGTTCGCTACTTTGATAATTTCATATGTGGGTGGACCGGTGCTTTGGTGTTGTTCTTACTTGAACAAACCTCCTACTTATGATTAACCCTCCCGCAAGCATCTGCAACTACGAGAAAAGTATTAAGAATAAATTCTAACCATAGCATTAAACTTTTGGATCAATCGGTCCCTTACGGAATAAGCGCATAAACCGGGGTTTAAGCTTACATCACTCTCCCAACCCATCATCTAATAACTACTCGAATGCATTCCCTTAGGCACAAATATGGTGAAGTGTCATGTAGTCTACGTTCACATGACACCACTAAGGGAATCACAACATACATACTATCAAAATATCGAACACATATCAAGTTCACATGATTACTTGCAACATAATTTCTCTCGTGACCTCAAGAACAAAAGTACTACTCACAAATGATAAACATGCTCATGATCAGAGGAGTATTAAATAGCATATTGGATCTGAACATATAATCTTCCACCAAATAAACCATATAGTAATCAACTACAAGATGTAATCAACACTACTAGTCATCCACAAGCACCAATCTATAGTTCCGGTAATAAGATTGAACACAAGAGATGAACTAGGGTTTGAGATGAGACGGTGTTGTTGAAGATGTTGATGGAGATTGCCCTCCCCAATATGGGAGAGTTGTTCGTGATGATGAGCACGATGATTCCCCCTCCGCGAGGGAAGTTCCCCCGGTGGAATCGCTCCGCCGGAGGGCAAAAGTGCTCCAGCCCAAGTTTTGGCCCGAGGCGGCGGCGCTTCGTCTTGAAAGTCCTCTCCTTATTTTCTCTAGGTCAAAATGACCTATATACCAGAAGATGGGCACCGGAGGTGGGCCTGGGTGAGCACAACCCACCGAGGCGCTGGGCTCCTGGCGGCGCCAGGTGGGTTGTGCCCACTGGTGGGCCCCACCGGTAGTTATTTGCTCCAATAATTCTTAAATATTCCATAAAAATCTCCGTGAAGTTTGACTTGTTTGGAGTTGTGCGAGAATAGGTAGCTGACGTAGCTTTTCGAGTCCGTATTTCCGGTGCCGAATTCTCCCTCTTGGTGTGTACCTTGCAAATTAGGAGAGAAAAGGCATTAGAATTACTCCAAAAAGCATCATTATGGGTAAAAACATTATAAATAATAGCAAGAAAACATGATGCAAAATGGACGTATCAGTGGGCGGCAAAACACATTTGATTCAAGCTCGTCCGAAAGACCTCTGTCTCTCCCTCCATTTCCCCATTCATACATGGTGGGAGGCAAAACAAACTAGACCCGCCGAAATCGATGTTGGCAAATATTTTCAATAGGGGTAGGTTTGTAACTTCACTCAGACGTGACACAAACCGCCCTACCTGTCAGCCCCGTTCATTGCTACTTCTTGAGCTTGCATTGGTTTTTCCCTTGAAGAGGAAAGGGTGATGTAGCAAAGTAGAGATAATTATTTCCCTCAGTTTGAGAACCAAGGTATCAATCCAGTAGGAGATAACACACAAATCACCGAATACCTGCACAAACAATCAAACAACTTGCACCCAACGCGATAAAGGGGTTGTCAATCCCTTCACGGTTACTTGCAAAAGTGAGATCTGATAGAGATAGGGAAATGATAAAGTAAATATTTTTGGTATTTTTGGTTTATAGATTGGAAAGTCAAAGATTTCGAAATAGTAGATCAGAAACTTATATGATGGAAAATAGACCTGGCGGCCATAGGTTTCACTAGAGGCTTCTCTCAAGATAGAAAATAATACGGTGGGTGAACAAATTACTGCCGAGCAATTGATAGAAGAGCGCAAACTTATGACGATATCTAAGGCAGTGATCATGAATATAGGCATCCGTCCATGTCAAGTAGAACGAAACGATTCTGCATCTACTACTATTACTGCACACATCGACCGCTATCCAGCATGCATCTAGAGTATTAAGTTCATAAAGAACTGAGTAACACATTAAGTAAGATGACATGATGTAGCGAAATTAACTCAAGCAATATGATGAAACCCCCATCTTTTTATCCTCGATGGCAACAATACAATACGTGCCTTGCTGCCCCTGCTGTCACTCGGAAAGGACACCACAATATTGAACCCAAAGCTAAGCACTTCTCCCATTGCAAGAAAAACCAATCTAGTTGGCCAAACCAAACTAATAGTGTAGCGACCAGACCTCAAGCGATCGATCTCGTGCATCGGTGTCATCCACAGGCAGTAATCTTGACACGCATACGATGCTTGAAGGATTTATAGCAGAGTAGCAATCACACACTTATTAAAGAGAACTTATTACAAATAATATGGCTTAAGGCCATCCAAATACGATAACAGCGGAAGACTTGGAAGATAAAGTGAGTCCATCAACTCCAACGGCATCACTTGGTGAAAGACCACGACCTAAGGCACCTTACTCATCGTCTGAAAAGTCTGCAACATGATACGTTGCAGCCTGAAAGCGAATTGACACATGGAATATGCTGGCAATATAACACCAAAGAGTAATAAACAGAATAAGGCTATCACTACATGCATATAAGGCTGGTGGAGGCTGTATGGTTAATATGTTTTGTGAAAAGCCAATTTTTCCCTACAACAAAGGAATAAATTTTATTTAACTATCATGGTGGTTGTTAAACATTGAGAATGGTAAACCGCATCTCAATCCCAATTAAAAGTAATTAAATAACCCAATCAATATTTATAATTAAGAGTGATGAGATCCACATGATAATCCAAGAACCAGATACTCAAGATGTCCATAACCGGGGACACGGCTAACCATGATTAGTTTGTACACTCTGCAGAGGTTTAGCACTTTTCCCCACAAGACTCGATCTCCTCCGTTGGATTTCTACTACATGGTGTTTGAGAAATGGATGACCGAGACACAGTCTTTCAGAAGCGTTAACTCTTTACTCTGGGTAGAAAGTACCACCTACATCCCCTACATCTGCTAGCCTACCACTGAAAGAGGTCACACAACATACTCAACTATGCAAGAGCCCATAATGGCTTGTGGCTGCACACGGAAGTTTCTAGCATGAATAATCTCATGATCCCTTTGAGCACAGGTGGCGGTCCATAGGAGAATCACACTGCACTCGGATTTCCAAAAATACAGGCAATCACTGGGTTCCCCAGGTGCCTCAATCCACCCAGATGTGTATTAAAGTTGCCACCTTAAGTTAACAAATAATTAACAATACTCACATCTGTCATGAATACTCTCAAACTCAACCACGTCTACGAGCATAGCATAGCAATATAAGCAACGTAGAAGTAACTCCCATAGGTTTGATAATAAACAGGTGAATAGGTACTACCTCATCTACTTCCCAAACCCACAAATTAAATTAGACCCTAACCATGCAATTGTTTGTGGATTGATCTAATGCAATGAAACAGGGTAGTAAAGAGGTATGATCAAAGTGTTACTTGCCTTCCTAATGATCCATGAAACCTAGAGACTCGTAGTAGCACGCTTCGCACTCCGGGTACTCTATCACAAACAAACAATCATACAATAAGCAATCAAGCAACAACGCACGGGTTAAACTCAAATAAGAGATCTAACCAGAAAGTTCAACTTAAGAACTCCGGTTTGCAAAAAGAATCAAATCAAGCGAAACAACGAAACTCAAACTGCGAAACAAACAAGCTTCGTTTGCTAATCTGGACTAAAGTCAAATTTTTACAGTAGCAAAAACTTGTTTAAGTTGATTAAACAGAAAGAGGGTTTCAAGACGAAACTCTAGGCGCTTGAATCGCCTGATTCCGATAAACGAGCGAAAAGTTATACTAGATCGAAAATCGGATCAGAAATCGCGATCGAAAATAATCGCGGAAAAATCCGAGAAAAAGAAAACTGACAAACAGACTAACGAACGAACGTTCGTTATTTGCGGCTAACGGGCAACAACCGTTCGTTAAAACGAACATACGGATGAACGTTCACTAAATAACTAAACCGAAAAAACTGAACCGAAAGTAAAAAAACGGATCTAGGGTTTTTTTAAAAAACTGATCGGTTTTCTCACAAAAACCAAGGACGGCGGCGACTACCTCCGTGGTCGGCGAGACAATGGCGCGGCGGACTCGGTCTTGACTTCTGTGCGGCTACAATGAGCAAGCTGTGGCGACAGTTAGGGTTTAGGCGTCGGGCGGGTGGGCGGCGGTGGGCCTTTGGCGGCTCAGTGCGGCTTATAAAGCCCCCGTGAGTCTCGCTTGCGGCTGAAAGTCGGTTTCGTTTTTTTTAAATATTCCGCGCAGAAAAATAAAGAAAAGAAATACTAAATGAACTCCAGAAATCTTGAAATAAAATTTCCCCGTCCTCTAAAAATAAGCTGGACCAGGTGAACATTTATTTGGGACTCTAATGCAATTTTGAAAACGCATATTTTTCCTAATTCAAATAAAATAGCGATTAAACTCCGAATAAAATTCTTATTTGATTTTAATATTAAATCTCCAATATTTCTTTATTTTGAGGAAGTCATTTTATCCTCTCTTTTTTATTTATAAAAAGAAATATTCGAAGAGAAAATAATTAAAATCAAACAATCCTCTTTTCAAAATTTGAGCAAACTCAAATATTAAAATAACGAAATTTCCAACTCTCTCCGTAGGTCCTTGAGTTGCGTAGAATTTCTAGGATCAAACCAAAATGCAATAAAATATGATATGCAATGATGATCTAATGTATAGCATTCCAAATTGAAAATTTGGGATGTTACAAACCTACCCCCCTTAAGATGAATCTTGCCCTCGAGATTCGGGTTGGCTAGAAAATAGGTGAGGGTGATCCTTCCGTAGGTCTTCCTCTCGTTCCCAGGTGGCTTCATCTTCGGTATGGTGACTCCACTGAACTTTGCAGAATTTGATTACTTTACTGCGTGTAACTCGGCTGGCAAACTCGAGTATCTTGACTAGTTTCTCCTCATATGTCAAGTCTCTATCCAACTGTATCGCTTCCAAAGGGTAATTGTATCTCTCGAGAGGATATCAGCCATCTCTGCGTGGCACTTCTTCAACTAAGAAACGTGGAATACGTCGTGAACTCTTGACAATCCTTCAGGCAACTCCAACTTGTAAGCAACTTCTCCCATACGTTATAAAACTTGGTATGGTCCCACAAAACGTGGTGCTAACTTTCCCTTAACTCCAAAACGCTTCACTCCTCGAAGTGGTGATACACGAAGATACACTCTGTCTCCAACTTCGTAAACTGTCTCCTTGCGTTTAGAATCTGCATAACTCTTCTGCCTGGACTGGGCTACCTTGAGTCTATCACGAATCGCCTTAACCTTCTCTTGATTCTTTAATCAAATCTGGTCCAAACAAGCTGTCGCCTCCAACTTCATCCCACAACAACGGTGTCCTGCACCTCCTTCCGTACAAAGCTTGAAGGGGCCATCTTCAAACCGGCTTGATAGCTGTTGTTGTAAGAGAAATCTGCATACTGACAAATTATCGTCCCAACTAGATCCATAGTCTAGCGCACAAGCTCTCAACATGTCCTCCGTAATCTGGTTGACTCTCTCGCATCGCCCATCTGCTCATGGGTGAAAAGTTGTATCTTGAACTCTAGCTCAGTTCCCAAAGTCTCATGCAACTGATTCCAAAACTTTGAGGTGAACTGGGTTCCTCTATCTGATACAATGGTCCTCGGAACTCCATGCAGACACACGATCCTGGTCATGTATATCTTTGCCAACTTAGCACTGGTGTAAGTGGTTTTCACTGGGATGAAATGAGCTACCTTCGTTAAACAATCGACTACAACCCATATCGAGTCATAGCCTGAACGAGTCCTGGGTAATCCCGTGATAAAGTCCATGCCTAGTTTATCCCACTTCCACTCGGGTATAGGCAATGGCTGTAGCAATCCTGCTGGCTTCTGATGTTCTGCCCTCACTCTCTGACATACATCACAAACTGCTACATACTCCGCAATATCCTTCTTCATTCCGGTCCACCAGAAACTATCCTTCAAATCCAGGTACATCTTGGTATTTCCTGGGTGTATCGAATATGGCGAATCATGGGCCTCCTGCAAAATCAGCTTCCTGATCTCCTGATCATTTGGCACATATACGCGGTCCTCAAACCATAAGGTATCGTGCTCATCCTCACGAAATCCTTTAGCCTTTCCTTTACTCATCCTTTCCTTTATTTCGGCTATCTCCTTGTCCGTCTTCTGAGCTTCTCTGATCTTATCCATCAAAGTAGATTGGATCTCCAAAGCTGCTACATAACCTCTCGGAACAATCTCCAAACATAGCTCACGAAGGTCATCTGCCAACTCCTTGGGTAATTCTCCGGTCATGAGTGTATTAACATGACTTTTGCGACTCAACGCATCGGCTACTATGTTAGCCTTTCCGGGATGATAATGTAACCTCATATCATAATCCTTAATGAGTTCTAACCATCTCCTCTGCCTGAGATTCAACTCCTTCTGCGTGAAGATATACTTCAAACTCTTGTGATCCGTGTATACCTCACAATGGTTTCCGATGAGAAAATGTCTCCAAGTCTTCAACGCATGCACTACGGCTGCTAACTCCAAATCATGGGTAGCATAATTTAACTCATGGGGTTTAAGCTGTCGTGAGGCATATGAAACAACTCTTCCCTCCTGCATAAGTTCGGCTCCAAGTCCTCGACGAGAACCGTCGCAATACACTTCGTAATCCTTGCGTTGATCTGGCAGAATCAACATTGGTGATGTAACCAAGCGTTTCTTCAACTCCTGAAAATTGGCCTCACAGTCCTTAGTCCATTTGAACTTGGTGTCCTTCTTCAATAACTCCGTCATGGGCTTCGCAATCTTTGAGAAAATTTCAATGAACCTCCGGTAGTATCCTGCGAGTCCAAGAAAACTCAGAATCTCTCCGACTGACGTGGGTGACTTCCAATTTGTCACAGTGACAACTTTGGTGGGGTCTACTGCTATTCCTTCTCCGGATATAACATGTCCAAGGAATCCAACTTCTTTCAACCAAAACTCACACTTGCTGAACTTGGTGTATAGCTGATGTTCCCTGAGCTTTCCAAGTACCAAACGCAAATGCTATTTATGTTCTTCTTCATTCTTCGAGTAGACCAGAATATCATCAATGAATACCACAATGAACTTATCCAAAAACTCCATAAACACCTTGTTCATCATGTTCATAAAATAGGCAGGTGCGTTAGTCAGGCCAAACGACATAACAAAGATACTCATATAGCCCGTACCTCGTGGTAAAAGTTGTCTTAGGTATATCCCGCTCTCGAATCTTCAAATTGGTGGTACCCTAATCGCAGATCGATCTTGAAAACACCTTAGCTCCTGCAGCTGGTCAAACAAATCATTGATCATCGGCGGTGGGTACTTGTTCTTGATCGTCACCTCATTCAATCCTCGATAATCAACAACCATCCTTAACGATCCATCCTTCTTCTCCACTAGAAATCTGGGGATCCCCAAGGTGACGAACTTGGGTGAATATAACCTTTATCCAAAGAAGTCCTTAATCGCTTCTTAATTTCTTCCAAATCCTTTGCGGGCATTACATGCGGTCTCTTAGATATTGGCCCTGTGCCTGGGAAAAGCTCAATCAAAAACTCAATGTCTCTATCCGGTGGCATGCCTGGCAACTCTTTTGGAAATACATCCGGAAAATCCTTCACCACTGGTACTTCCTCCTGTACAACTCCTGATAAGGAATTCACTTGAGTCCTATTCGGCATATGCCGGGATACATACTTGATCCTTCTTCCTTCTGCGGTGGTGAGCAAAATCGACTTACTGGCGCAATCAATGTTCCCTCCATACTTTGATAACCAATCCATGCCTAATATCACATCCAGTCCTTGTGACTCCAATACTATTATGTCTGAGGGAAACAGGTAGTTACCAATCCTTAGTGGTAACCGATCACACCATAGGCTAGCCATATACTCTGCTCCTGGCGAGGTTAATAACATGGGTGACCTAAGCGCTGGGGTTGGCAGTTTAAACGTATCCACAAATCCCCTTGATATGTATGAATGCGATGCACCAGTATCGAAAAGTACGACTGCAGTAAATGACTTCACCAAAAACTTACCTATTACTGCATCGGGTTGGGCTTCAACCTCCTCCACGTTAACGTGGTTCACTTATCCCTTGGTGAAAGGGTTGGGCTTCTTTCCAGAGATTCCATTGTCGTTTCCATTCTTAGCTTCAGGACATTCATTGGTGTAATGTCCAGTCTTCTGGCACTTGTAGCAAGTAACATGGCTTAGATCTTTCTTGGCGGGTGTTGCCGGGTTAGAACGGTTCTGTCCGTTGCTTCCTCCATTACCATTCCCGTTCTTGGTGCCATTATGGTTATGCGAACTCCCTCCAGTGTGATTGTGGCTTCCATGGTTATGGACAAGTCCTCCCGAGTTCGGGGTGAAACGGGGCCTCTGATGAGCTCCAGAATTATACTTCCCTTGTCCATACTTCCTCTTGCGGTTGTCAATCTGCTGTTGCTTCCCTTCAATCATGAGAGCTCTGTCTACCAACTCCTGGTAGTTATTGAAATTTGCCACCATCAACTGCATGCTCAGCTCATCATCCAGTCCATCCAAAAACTTCTCCTGCTTAGCTGCATCTGTAGTGACGTCATCTGGGGCATAACGTGCTAGTTTACTAAAGTCATCCACATACTGGCCAACGATGCGTCCTCCTTGGCGTAAGTTGCGAAACTCGCGCTTCTTCATGGCCATAGCTCCTGTTGATACATGGGCAGTGCGAAAAGCCTGCTGAAACTGATCCCATGTCATAGTGTCGATGGGGTAAGTGACTATGAAATTCTCCCACCATGATGCTGCGGGTCCATCAAGCTGATGTGCGGCAAAACGCACTCTCTCCACATCTGTGCATCCTACAGTAGTCAACTCCCTTTCAATCTTGTGGAGCCAATCATCTGCAACAATCAGCTCGGTGCTACTGGAGAACACCAGTGGATTCATCCTAAGAACGCGGGCTAAGTGATCAACTGGTGGTGGTGGGGGTGGGTTGTTGTTGTTGTTGTTGTTGTTGTTGTTGTTGTTGTTCCCTGGTTACGATTACGGACTAGTATCTCGCATCAACGCATTACATTCTTTGGATCAACTGAGTGAGCTCCGGTGGGAAAGCAAATCCATTGTCCCGTCTCGGAGGCATATGCTGGGTTTTAGAAATGGTGAGAAAACAGAGTAGGATGAGGTCTAGGGGGAAAACACTACCCATATGCACATGTGACAAACACACATATATCACTCAATCAATCAAGCAAGGGCATACAATCGGTCTAGAACTATCGTTACAAAAGTGCTCGGACTATACTATATACATGGTGGAATACATCTACTGATATGGTGGTCGACTAGAAAAATTGATCGGTCCAAGACTCCATGATATCTGCTCCAGCTTCATCAACATAGTCATCATCGCTATCGCCGGGTTCCGAGTTGGTGTCGTCGATGATGGTGTAGTTCTCCGGGCAAGTGGAACTGTCGTCTTCTCCTCCTGGCGCAGGGTCTCCCATGAATACTCCCAGCTTCCTTGTCAGGTCGTCATTCTTCTCTACTAGTACGACAATTTCCTCCATATAATCATCACGAGTAGCCTTGAGTTCTTCCTCCATTTCCGTGATCCTTGTCATTGCCTTCTTCAAATCTGTCATGCTCACAAGACATCCGGTTCTCTGGCGCCGAATGTGTTGGTTTAACTCCTGGATGAAAGCTGCAATCGATCTATCCTTCCTGGTGCTGATCATCTCCCATTGCTCATCTCGGCGCCCACAAATCTGGTAGATAGTATCCTTGAGATCATTGTGGTAAACTTCTCCAATGTGTCCCATGGTAATGTGGGCTGCCATACTCTTTCCTAGACTCCAGGTTGGTGCATCAAAGGAAAACTCTATGGTCTCAGTGACTGGCGTGAATGTCCTTCCTGGAACTTGAACTTGAATCATCCAGCGCTCCTCTTCTGGTAAAGTGGTGTTGTAAGTCCCTGTGAAGCTTGGTATTCCAATGTTCAGGTATCTAGTGACTTCCTTCAAGTGGCGTCCAAAAGGGGTTGTCTTCATCCGGTTGCGTGAACTTGATCCTTGCATCCGCCATCCTAAAGAGTAGAAAATGGAGAGGAGTCAGAAATGAGAAGAGAGTAGTGATCTAGGGCTTTAGCTTAGTGGTCATGTCCTCTGATCGGTGTGCTCTGATACCATCTTGTAGCGACCAGACCTCAAACAGTCTGATCTATGTGCATCAGTGTCATCCCTGGATCGGTAATGCTGACACGCACAGTACTTGAAGGATTTATAGCAGAGTAGCAATCACACACTTATAACATCAAATGTCTCAAAAGAGAACTTATTACAAATAATATGGCTTAAGGCCATCTAAATACAATAACAGCGGAAGGCTTGGAAGATAAAGTGAGTCCATCAACTCCAACGGCATCACTTGGTGAAAGACCACGACCTAAGGCACCTTACTCGTCGTCTAAAAAGTCCGCAACATGATACGTTGCAGCCCGAAAACGGCTCAACACATGGAATATGCTGGCAATATAACACCAAAGAGTAATAAACAGAGTAAGGCTATCACTACATGCATATAAGGCTGGTGGAGGTTGTATGGTTAATATGTTTTGCGAAAAGCCATTTTTTCCTACAATAAAGGTATAAATTTTATTTAACTATCATGGTGGTTGTTAAACATTGAGAATGGTAAACCCCATCTCAATCCCAATTAAAAGTAATTAAATAACCCAATCAATATTTATAATTAAGAGTGATGAGATCCACATGATAATCCAAAAACCAGATACTCAAGATGTCCATAATCGGGGACACGGCTAACCATGATTAGTTTGTACACTCTGCAGAGGTTTGCGCACTTTTCCCCACAAGACTCGATCTCCTCCATTGGATTTCTCGCACTACATGGTGTTTGAGAAACGGATGACCGAAACACAGTCTTTCGAGCGTTAACTCTTTACTCTGGGTAGACAGTACCACCTACATCCCCTACATCTGCTAGCCTACCACTGAAAGAGGTCACACAACATACTCAACTATGCCAGAGCCCATAATGGCTTGTGGCTGCACATGGAAGTTTCTAGCATGAATAATCTCATGATCCCTTTGAGCCTGGGTGGCAGTCCATAGGCGAATCACACGATACCCCTGGATTTCCAAAAATACAGGCAATCACTGGGTTCCCCAGGTGCCTCAATCCACCCAGATGTGTATTAAAGTTGCCACCTTAAGTTAACCAATAATTAACAATACTCACATCTGTCATGAATACTCTCAAACCCAACCACGTCTACGAGCATAGCATAGCAATATAAGCAACGTAGAAGTAACTCCCATAGGTTTGATAATAAACAGGTGAATAGGTACTACCTCACCTACTTCCCAAACCCACAAATTAAATTAGACCCTAACCATGCAATTGTTTGTGGATTGATCTAATGCAATAAAAGTGGGTAGTAAAGAGGTATGATCAAAGTGTTACTTGCCTTGCTGATGATCCGTGAAACCTAGAGACTCGTGGTAGCACGGTTCGCACTCCGGGTACTCTATCGCAAACAAACAATCATACAATAAGCAATCAAGAAACAACGCACGGGTAAAACTCAAATAAGAGATCTAACCAGAAAGTTCAACTTAAGAACTCCGGTTTGCAAAAAGAATCAAATCAAATGAAACAACGGAACTCAAACTGCGAAAGAAACAAGCTTCGTTTGCTAATCCGGACTAAAGTCAAATTTTACAGTAGCAAAAACTTGTTTAAGTTGATTAAAAAGAAATAGGGTTTCGAGACGAAACTCTAGGCGCTTGAATCTCCTGATTCCATTAAACGAGCGAAAAGTTATACTAGATAAAAAATCGGATCAGAAATCGCGATCGAAAATAATCGCGGAAAATCCGAGAGAAAGAAAACTAACGAACAGACTAACGAACGAACGTACGTTATCTGCGGCTAACGGGCGACAACCGTTCGTTAAAACGAACATATGGACGAACGTCCACAAAATAACTAAACCGGAAAAAAACCAAACCGAAACTAAAAAAACGGATCTAGGGTTTTTATAAAACCGATCGGTTTTCTCACGAAAACCGAGGACGGCGGCGGCTACCTCCGGCGGGTCGGGCGAGACAGCGGCGGCGGTGCGGCGCTTGTGCGGCAAGTGGCGTCGGCAAGAAGCAACATGTGACGGCCAATGCAAGTGGTGGTGACAGTTAGGGTTTGGGCGGGCGCGGTGGTGGCAATGGCCGGGCCTTGGGCTCGAGGTCGCGCTTATAAAGCCCCATGAGTCCCGCTCGGGTGCGGCCCAAAGTCGGTTTCGTTTTTTTAATTATTCCACGCAGAAAATAAAGAAACAAATTACTAAACGAACTCCAAAAATCCTGAAGTAAAATTTCCCCGTCCTCTAAAAATAAGCCGGGCCATGTGAACATTTATTTGGGACTCTAATGCAATTTTGAAAATGCATATTTTTCCTAATTCAAATAAAATAGCGATAAAACTCCGAATAAAATTCTTATTTGATTTTAATATTAAATCTCCAATATTCTTTATTTTGAGGAAGTGATTTTATCCTCTCTCTTTTTATTTATAAAAAGAAATATTCGAAGATAAAATAATTAAAATCAAACGATCCTCTTTTCAAAATTTGAGAAAACTCAAATATGAAAATAATGAAATTCCCAACTCTCTCCGTGGGTCCTTGAGTTGCCTCGAATTTCTAGGATCAAACCAAAATGCAATAAAATATGATATGCAATGATGATCCAATGTATAGCATTCCAAATTGAAATTTGGGATGTTACAGATAGTTCGAAGAGAATTACAAAGATATCAAATCATGCATAAAATAATTTAGAGAAGATTCAAATAAAATTCATAGATAAGCTGATCATAAATCCACAATTCATCGAATCTCGGCAAACACACCGCAAAAAAGTATTACATCAAATAGATCTCCAATAACATCGAGGAGAACATGGTATTGAGAATCAAAGAGAGAGAAGAAGCGATCTAGCTACTAGCTATGGACCCGTAGGTCTGTGGTAAACTACTCATGCTTCGTCGGAAGGGCAATAGAGTTGATGTAGAAGCCCACCGTGATCGAATCCCCCTCCGGCAGGGTGCCAAAAAAGGTCCCTAGATGGGATCTCACGGGTATAGAACGTTGCGGTGGTGGAAAAGTGTTTTCGTGGATGCCTATGGTGGTTTGGGGATATTTGGGAATATATAGGTGATAGAATTAGGTCAGGAGGTGCACGGGGGCCCCACAAGGGTGGGGGGGCGCGGCCTACCCTCCTGGGCGCGCCCTCCGTCCTTGTGGCCTCCTCGTGGCTCCCCCGACTTCATTCCAAGTCTCCTGGTTGTCTTCTGGTCCAAGAAAAATCATCGCGAAGGTTTTGTTCCGTTTGTTATTCCTTTTCTGTGAAACTCTAAAACAGGGGAAAAACAGGAACTGGCACTAGGCTCTAGGTTAATAGGTTAGTCCCAAAAATAATATAAAATAGCGTATTAATGCATATAAGACATCCAAAATAGATAATATAATAGCATGTGATTATCCTCAAGTGCAAGCAATCATCGTAGTAATTTCCAAAGTTGGAAGTGATAAGTATGGAGTGTCGAACCCACAAGGAGGTAAAGGTAAGATCAATATTCTCTCAAGTCCTCTCTACCACTGATCCGTCTACGTACACCGAACGTTTGCTTCCAACTAGAAACGAGAAATAAAACTACGTTGTGGGTATGAAGAGGATAACTTTGCATGATATCGGAGAACTAAAATATAAAAGTAGGTGTTGTTATCATAAAGTTAGAATATATTACAATAAATTATAAATAGCGAGTGTGGAATAATGATGGGTCGGTGTGCGGAATTGTCCTAGGAAATTGTTAACAAGATCGGTAGTCGTCATTGCAATTTTATATGAGAGAGAGGCATAAGCTAACATACTTTCTCTTCTTGGATCATATGCACTTATGGTTGGAACTCTAGCAAGCATCCACAACTACTAAAGACCATTAAGGTAAAAACCCACCATAGCATTAAAGCATCAAGTCCCCTTTATACCATACGCAACAACCCCCTTACTCGGGTGTAAGCTTCGGTCACTCTAGCAACCCACTATAAGCGAATCATGAACGTATTCCAACACCCTACAACGGGAATCATTCACGTGTGCGCGGTACGAAAGGCACCATAGGACAACACCAAATAAAACATAGAACTCAAACCAATCAATATCATATATCTACCCATAGACAAAAGAAATCTACTCAAAACATCATAGGATGGCAACACATCATTCAATCATAATACGTGGCATAAAGCACCATGTTCAAGTAGGGGATTACAGCGGGGTGCGGGAGAGTGGACCGCGTAAAAGAGATGAGGATGGTGATGTTGATGAAGACGATCACCACGACGATGGTTCCCCCGGTGGCACTCCGGAGCCACCAAGAGAGAGGGGAGAGGTTCTCCCCCTTGTGCTTCCTCCTCCATGGCCTTCCCCCTAGATAGGGATAGGTTCTCCCTATGGTCCTTGGCCTCCATGGCGATGATGGCCCCTTCGGGATCCTCCTCCACGGCCTCCGGTGATGATGGCCCCCTCCGGCAGGGTGTCGGAGAGGGCCTAGATTGGTTTTTTGAGGCTACAGAGGCTTACGGCGGCGGAACTTCCGATCTCCCTTTTGTTCTGGGGTTTTCTTGATTTATAGGAGGGGTTGGCGTCGGTTTCACGTCAGGGGGCCCCACGAGGCGATCACAAGGTCGAGGGGCGCGCCCTAGGGGGGCGTCCCCCACCCTTGTGGTGGCCTCGGGACTCCTCTCGCGTATCTTTTTCTTCCAGTATTTTTCATATTTTCCAGAAAAATTCTCCGTTAATTTTCACCTCGTTCCGAGAACTTCTATTTCTGCACAAAAACAACACCATTGTAGTTCTGCTAAAAACAGCGTTAGTCCGTGTTAGTTCTAATCAAATCATACCAAAATCATATGGAATTGTTGTAAACATAGCATGAATACTTCATAAATTATAGATACGTCAAAGACGTATCAGCATCCCCAAGCTTAATTCTTACTCGTCCTCAAGTAGGTAAATGATAAAAGAAATAATTTATGAAGTGTGAATGCCATCAAGTGCACTAGTTTGATCAATGAAAGCTCCAAACACTCTTTCAAGCATTATTATTTATCATAAACAGTAGATCATCTTCATAAAACTTATCATGATCAAGTAACAAGCTATTCAGATGTTAAAGTATAGACCATTAACTTTCTTGAAAACTAACAAACTATATTCTTAGTCATCAAACAATTGCAATTCATCCTATTTTCAGGAAGGGTCTATGTAAGAGCTTTGATTTAGAAAATTCCACATACTCAGCTATCATTTAGTCTTCCACAATTGCTAACACTCACGTGATATTTATGGGTACAAAGTTTCAATCGGACACAGAGAAAGATAGGGGCTTATAGTTTCGCCCCCCAACCATTTACCTCAAGGGTAATGTCAACAATAATAATTTATGATAACCTACATCTATATCCGAATCGCTCCAACACATAGTGCTTGCCAAAGGAAAGGTGATGATCACCATGACTCTTGTATAAGGGTAGAAAATAAAAGTAAAAGATAGGCCCTTCGCAGAGGGAAGCAGAGGTTGTCATGCGCTTTTATGGTTGGATGCATAAAATCTTAATGCAAAAGAATGTCAATTTATATTGGCGCTTGTGATAAAGACCTTTATTACTCAGTCTGTCGCTTTTATTTCTTCGCTATCACAAGTTCGTATAAAGCTTATTTTCTTCACACTAATAGATCATACATATTTAGAGAGCAATTTTTATTGCTTGCACCGATGATAACTTACCTGAAGGATCTTACTCAATCCATAGGTAGGTATGGTTGACTCTCATGGCAAAACTGGTTTAAGGGATGTTTGGAAGCACAAGTAGTATCTCTACTTGGTGCATAGAATTTGGCTAGCATGAGAGGGAATGGCAAGCTCAACATATTGGAGAATCCATGACAATATAGCTTCTATTCGGATATAAGAAAACATATGTTGTATTCCTTGTCCAACATCAACTTTTTAGCATGTCATATTTTAATGAGTGCTCACAATTACAAAAGATGTCCAAGATAGTATATTTATATGTGAAATCTCTCTTCCTTCAATATTCTTTCATGAATTGTTCAGTGACCAATACTACGTTTGCTAACTTTCAATAAATTTACCACCTATACTTAATATATGTGAAGTCATTACTCCCCATAGTATAAGCATATGAAATATATATAAATTCAGATTTATGATATTCAATTCATTCAACCATTTACTCATAGGGTATATATAAGTGAAGCATGTGAGTAAATGACAAACTACTCCAAAAATATATGAGTGAAAAACAATGAGTAGTCAACTAATTAACTAGCCATGGGAGGACTCTCTCTCATTAATGATTTTAGATCCAATGATTTTGTTCAAACAACAAGTAAAATGAAAATACGCTCCAAGCAAAACACATATCATGTGACGAATAGAAATATAGCTCCGAGTAAGGTATGCTGATGGTTTTGAAGACGAAAGAGGGGATGCCTTCCGGGGCATCCCCAAGCTTTGGCGCTTGAGTATTCCTTGAATATTACCTTGGGGTGCCTTGGGCATCCCAAAGCTTAGGATATTTCCACTCCTTATTCTCCTCGTATCGATATCTCAGCCAAAACTTGAAAACTTCAATCACACAAAACTTAACGGAACTTCGTGAGATGGGTTAGTATGAGAAAGACAAATCATTCACTTTGGTACTGTCAAAACAAGATTTATAATTGTTTACACACAATGCCTACTGTACCATATCATTTCTACAATTTATATTGAGCAAT
This sequence comes from Aegilops bicornis, assembly GCA_021605145.1. Classification (NCBI taxonomy): domain Eukaryota; kingdom Viridiplantae; phylum Streptophyta; class Magnoliopsida; order Poales; family Poaceae; genus Aegilops; species Aegilops bicornis. The sequence continues at coordinate 575,353,771 of CM038671.1, read as the reverse complement.
ATAAGCCACAGAAACTAGAAAACAAGCAAAGTATGCATTAAAAACAAAATCTGTCAAAAACAGAACAGTCCGTAATGATCTGAATAATAACCATACTTCTGCTCTTCCAAAAATCCTGAAAATTAGGAAAACATAGACAATTTGTGTAACAATATCTGTAAAAAATTCAGAATTTTTCAACGCTCCTGTGATTTTAAACAATCCTGCGACTCGGTGCAAAAGTTTCTGTTTTTGCACAGAATCAAGTCAACTATCATCCACACTACCCCAAAGGCTTTACTTGGCACTTTATTGAAACAAAAACTATAAGACATGATTACTACAGTAGCTTAATCATATGAAAACTCAAAAACAGTAGGGGTAAATATTGGGTTGTCTCCCAACAAGCGCTTTTCTTTAATGCCTAAGCATGATGATTTCAATGATGCTCACATAAAAGATAAGAATTGAAACATAATGGGAGCATCATGAAGAATTTGACTAGCACATTTAAGTCTAACCCACTTCCTATGCATAGGGATTTTGTGATAAAACTACTTATGGGAACAAGAATCAACTAGCATAGGAAGGCAAAACAAGCATGACTTCAAAACTTTCAACACATAGAGAGGAAACTTGATATTATTGCAATTCCTACAAGCATAAATTCCTCCCTCACAATAACTTTCAGTAGCATAATGAATTCAACAATATAACCATCACATAAAGTATTCTTTTCATGATCCACAAGCATAGAAAATTTATTACTCTCCACATAAGCAAAATTCTTCTCATTCATAATAGTGGGAGCAAACTCAACAAAATAACTATCATGGGGTTGAAAATTAAAATCAAGATGACAAGTTTCATGGTTATCATTACTCTTTATATCATACATGTCATCACAATAATCATCATAGATAACAGCTTTGTTCTGATAATCAATTGAAACCTCTTCCGAAGTAGTGGAATCATCATTAAATAAAGTCATGACCTCTCCAAATCCACTTTCATAAATATTATAAGATTCAACATCCTCCAAAATAGTGGGATCATTACCTAGAGTTGACACTCTTCCAAACCCACTTTCAATGACAATTTTATTCATACTCTAAAAGATATAAGTGAAGTTCATAGAGCATTCTACAAATAATATATATTTATCAATATCCAAGCTCAAAGTATATAAGTGAAGCATACGAAGCATTCTATATAGCCATACTCAAAATATTTAAGTAAAGCACAAAGAGCATTCTACAAATCAATGAAGGACTATCTCATACTAGCATGGTGCATAAAGGAAAAGAAAGGAAAAATAAACTCAAAAGACACATATCATGTGAACAAAACAAAAACCGAGGTATACTGATAATTGTTGAGGAAGAAAGATGGGATGCCAACCGGGGCATCCCCAAGCTTAGATGCTTGAGTATCCTTTATATATTTACTTGGGGTGCCTGGGGCATCCCCAAGCTCGAACTCTTGCCTCTCCTTATTCTTCTCATATCGGTAACTCCTCGTTCTTCGAACACTTCATCCACACAAAACTCAACAAAAAACTTTGTGAGATCCATTAGTATAATAAAGCAAATCACTACCTCTAAGTACTGTTGTAAACTATCATGTGAGCATTATATATACTGTATTCCAACTTCACCATGGTTCATACCCCCCGATACAACCCATAGATTCATCAAAATAAGCGAACAACACATAGAAAACATAATCTATTAAGAACAGGACAGTCTGTAGCAATCTGGATCTTTCGTATACTTCTGTAAAAAATTCTAAAAAAATAGGAAAATCTAAAAAATTTGCAGAGAAGCAATGTGTAAAAATTTCAAGATTTTATCATGCTCCAGTGAACTTAAACAATTCAAACACTACAGTCAAAGTTTCTATTTTTCTGCAGCACACACCAAACAAGCAATTTAAACATTCTAAAACCAAACCTAGACACATTATTTTTATAATACAATGGATACATAAAAGGGGATACTTATTTTTCAGAAACTTCCATGAAAAATTCTACGTTGTTTCCATGAGCATGAACACAAATGTTCAAGGTCGACCCTCACTTCTCCAATGCATAACCTTCCAATCACTTCTCTTTTTGAAAAAGTTTTTAGGCATAAGAGGCAAGTAATTTCTTTCTGGTATTTTCATTTTGTAAATTTTTTGTTTGTTTCACCCACAACTAAACAAAAACAAAGGAAAACAAAAACTACTAAAAGAAGAAAGCAAACAAGCATACACGAAAATATTAACCCCACGTTGTTGCTCCCCGGCAACGGCGCCAGAAAAGAGCTTGATAATCCCCAAGTGCAAGGAATCATCGTAGCAATTTCCAAAGGTGGAAGTGGTAAGTATGGAGTGTTGAACCCATAAGGAGCTAAAGGTAAAATTAATATTCTCTCAAGTCCTATCTGCCATAGATACGACTCTACGTACACCGAATGTTTGCTTCCAACTAGAAACGAGAAATAAAACTACGTTGTGGGTATGAAGAGGATAACTTTGCATGATATCAAAGAACTAAAATATATAAGTAGGTGTTGTTATCATAAAGTAAGAATATATTACTATAAATTATAAATAGCGAGTGTGGAATAATGATGGATCGGTGTGTGGAATTGTCCTAGGAAATTGTTAACAAGATTGGTAGTCGTCATTGCAATTTTATATGAGGGAGAGGCATAAGCTAACATACTTTCTCTTCTTGGATCATATGCACTTATGATTGGAACTCTAGCAAGCATCCGCAACTACTAAAGATCATTAAGGTAAAACCCAACCATAGCATTAAAGCATCAAGTCCACTTTATCCCACACGCAACAACCCCCTTACTCGAGTTTAAGCTTCAGTCACTCTAGCAACCCACTATAAGCGAATCATGAACGTATTGCAACACCCTACAGCGGGAATCCTTCACGTGTGCGCGGCACGAAAGGCACCATAGGACAGCATCAAATAAAACATGCAAATCAAACCAATCAATATCATCAATCAACCCATAGACAAAAGAAATCTACTCAAAACATCATAGGATGGCAACACATCATTGGATCATAATATGTGGCATAAAGCACCATTGTAACATCCCAAAATTCTAAATTTTGGAATGTTATATTAAATAGATAGTTTTGGGTTGATTGTTTGATTGTGGTGTGGTTGCTTGTGTAAAATTGAGTGAAATTTGAAACTTTTTGAAAGTTAAATGAGAGGGAATGAAATGACTTTCCCAAACTTTCACCTTTGCTTTCTGATCTCCGTGAATTCAAATTCTTTTTAAATACAAAACCCTAGAGAGAAGATGACATGACTTCTTCCATTTAAATAAATGAAAAGGGTTTTTGAAAATATTTGAATTTCATTTGGAAATATTTCAAACTCGGAAACTTTATGCAACTCAATGGTTTTCATGAGAGAAGATAAAATGACTTCTTCAAAACATATGAAATATGAGTTGGGAGTTTCGGAGAATCAAATTGAAAATCCCTTTTGAAAATATTTTTCAATTTGGAGTTATTTGGCTTGTATTCAAACTATTTTTCTCCAAAAATAAAATATATGGAAAATAGGGTAAAATGATTCCCTACATTAGAAAATTGGAGAGAAATAAATTTGAAATCATTTTGGCATTTCTAAAATGATTTTTGTGAGGTTTTATTGCAACAGTAGCACTCTTTGCTTTATGTAAAATTTTGTGGAATGACGCTAGAAAAATGTTCATGTTGTAGAAAAAAATCTAAATTTTTTGATATATTATATGCCTATGTAAAATTTTATTTTATTTGGTTTTATTTTATTTTATTTTGTCTTTAAAATTGTATTTCTTAAAAAAAGAAAATCTCCGCTGACTGGTGTCGGTTCAATATCCAGCGTATCTCGTCGTAGGGGTCCTAAGCTAGGCGTCTTGGAGCGATGGTAACATGGACACGGGGTTTTACCCAGCTTCGGGCTCTCTCGAAGAGATAATACCCTACATGCCGCTTTTGATTGTATTCATATGGGTGTAGTACAGAGTACATGTATCTACCACGAGATTGTAGTAATGAATATGAGAGATCGTCCATTGACTAGCCTGGCCTCGGTTTATATATGCACTGTAGGCCTAGGGTTTAGAGGAGTCCTTGTCTTGTGCGCCAAATCTTGTGGAATCTTCCTTGTATGCAGCATGGGCTGCCCGAAGTGGCCCATGAGTGAACCGCTATGGGGGGTCCTCGGCCCAATCCAGCTGGTCGGGAGACGATGTGGTGAGTACCCCCTAGTCCAGGACACCGTTAGTAGCCCCCTGAACCGGTCTTCAAGTTGGGGACACCCCTCGATTCTTCAGAACTGTTCTTCATCTTCGGTCGTCGTTCTTGAAAACTGGTTCAACAAATCTTCTCATCTTCAATCTTGAGGATCGCCAAAGTGAATCCAAAGAGTTTACACATCGGGTATCCGAGGAGCCCCTTAAGTCTTCGGCCTTTATCAATGCCTTGTTATTTTTATGCCACACCTCTGGTTTGAAGTTGTTCCCGGGCGGCAGTGTCCTCTTGCGTCCGAGCTCCAACGCCGGACTACATTCGAGGTATCTTTTGCAGCCGAGCAACAACAATGGACCGCTTCCGAGCTCTAACGCCGGAATGTATCCGAGCTCCAACGTCGGGCTGTATCCGAGCTCCAACGTCGGGCTGTATCCGAGCTCCAACGCCGGGCTCTATCCAAGCTCCAACGCCGGACTGTATCCGAGCTCCAACGCCGGACTATGTCCAAGCTCCAACGCCAGACTGTATCCGAGCTCCAACGCCGGACTGTATCCGAGGTGTCATAGATCACCTTGGTTCAAAAAAGTTGAAGGAGTTTAGCCGAGCTTAATGCCGGAAATGCCCTCTATGGAGCCAGGCACTGGCGCCCGAGCTTTATGTCGCACTTCTTCCGAGGTGGTGCACCACCCCGACTGCGGGCCAATTTTTTGTGAATATTTTTTATTGGTGCAATTTACTCTCTGCCGAGACATATAGCCAGTACATGTATATCCAGTAGCCCTCAAGGTGCGTGTCGGTCTAAACCCGAGATGCACCTGAAGAAAAACATAAAAGTGCTGATCCTGGTAGCCCCTGAGACTCAGGTCGATTTGCAAAATCGGCCTGAGGATCAACTCCTAGCTCGGCAGCATACATAGGAATAGAAAAGCAGTGTAATATATTAGAGATAATAGTGATCGGCGAATGGGCCCTTGAGAGAGGGTCTTGAGAAGTTGCCGCGATATATTAGCTTGATGCCAGATATGTCCAGATGGTACCTATTGTTATCCGAAGACGCGTTTGCCCATAGTTCGGTGAAGCCGAACACTAAGCACTTTGAATTTTCTGCATTGAACAGGCAACGCAGTAGCCCCCGAGACACTGGTCGGGTGGCAACACCAGATCAGGGGATCAATGTGCCCCTTTAATAAAATAATAAGCCCGAAGCCCAGTAGCCCCCGAGCCTTAATGCGGGCACGGGTGGCCGTATTAAGGATCGATATCCGTAGTAAAATCATAAAGTATGTGTAATGATTCTATGTACCCAAGTACTCTACATAATTAATACTTGAATCCGTCTTGTACAAAACTTTGTAGACCGACCATCGGCTTCAACCTCTTCGGCCAGTAGCCGAGGAATGTTTTCCTACTTTATAAATCCGTTATAAGGGCAAAGATTTATGGAAAACAAGGCAATCCGGCCATACGGTTTTATAAACAAAGGTACACGGAGAGAAATGTTATATTATGTTTTAATGTAAGAAACATATTCCACAGAAAATAGTCCCGCTATCGGTTCCTTTCTTTGGGTCATCATGCTTATCATGATCACGAAACCTCACCTCCGATCCGATCAATGTGGGAGGAAAATATTGGGGATTTAGTTTGGGGAAAGTTCCCGAACTCTATGGTATTAATGAACCAAAATTTTCACTTCCATCATTACCGACCAATGTGATCCTTTAAGATTGCTAGCTTTCGGCTTCACCCAGTCTGAGGTACTAACTCGGATGAGCCGGTAGTAACAATCAAAGAGGTGCTCCCTTTACCGCCTAGCCGAACAATCGGGAACGTAGGGTAAGCACAGGAGCCAGGCAACCCAACTTGGCCAAAATCTTAAGTCAAATTGATGCATATGTATGGCTTTATAACGATGATTGTGGAAGGCGGCTCTTGCATATTAAATACAAACACCGATGATATGTTTATTTTGACTCCGTTGCGACCGTTTATCATCTGTGAGTGGCCCATCGTCGGTTTCCACCCCCTTGTAGATGCTATGCAGGGTGTTTTCGCAATAACAAACCAACCCTTAGCTGACGTCTCGGTGCCCGAAGGCGGTTGTGTTAGCGGAAACGAGGCAATCAGATATGCGGGCTTTATAACTTTCACTTAGTCATAGGAGCTTAAAGTTGGGAGGCCGGTAAGTAGCCCCCGGTTAGTGTTCGGCGACAGTCGAGGTCAAGCCTTCGGCCAATGTTATGAAGAGCCCATTATTTAACATAGTCATCGGATCGCTGACCAGTTTACGCTTATTGTGACAGTCAGTTTTCGGCTTTCTCCACTGAGGTGCTTAACCATGCGAGCTGGAAGCACAATCGCAATGGTTCTCCCTTTGCACACCTAGCCGAACAAAGCGGAACGTAGGAGGCAAGCACAGGAGCCGGGCAACCCAACTATTGACCGAAGTCACAATTTGAAACCGATGCATATATACCAATATTCGAGAATGTTTTTGTCGAAGCTCTAAAGGTGTCCGGTGTTGCACTACGAGACTTATGCTGGAAACACACAAATTTTTAGAAGTTCCATAGGATTGGAAAACCAAAAACTTCAGTAAAAACTTGACGTCCGAACTAGATCAAGCGTTCGGAGCCAATCCAAAAATTGGTCTAAAAAATTGTGCTTCTGTGGTGTTTTAACATGACACATCCGATCTCAAGCGGGTCAGCCTACGGCTTCAAGCTCCTTATCCCGAAGGCGGAGTGCTTCTCCGAGGCTAGTTTAGCGAACTAACTCAAGCGGCTTTTAGAGGGAAGACAGGCTATCCGGCTATTAACCACACACTCGCGTCGAAAAAAGGAGTGATAGAAAAAGACTTTGCAACGACTAAGAAGAAGAACACTTATTATAAAACAGCTCACATAAATTTAAGAGCCCCCCAAGTGACTTGGGTAAAAGAAATTTATGTATAATGATTGTATGTACCGAAGTACTTATATCATATCTGTGTTCACCCAAACTTTAAACGCGTCTTAACCGACCGTCGGCTTCTCCCTCTTCGGTCAAGGCCGAAAAGTGTTATGTACTCCACCTGTCAAGAATATCAACGATGTTTCCGATAACTAGGCAATCAGGCCATAAGGCTGTAACAGACAAAGTGCGCTCAGGGAACTTATGCTATATTACTGACGAAGTGTAAGAAGCATCTTCCAAGAAAATAGTGCCCCCACCGATACCTTTCTTAGGTTGCTCATTGTTACTATGAGACTTGAGCAATAGATTTTTTGTACTCATGAGTTCCGTTGTGTGCCGACCATGATCGAAAACAATAAGAGCGCTAGCTTTCGGCTTCACCCAGTCTAAGTTCCGAGCTCGGATGACCCGATCGTGACAATCGCAGAGGTGCTCCCTTTACTCCCTAGCCGAACAATCGGGAACGTAGGGGTAAACACAGGAGCAAGGCAACCCAGCCTGCGGAACACTTAAGTCAAGATGGTGCATATTGTGGCATAATACACGAACAAGGAACGAAGCCATACAAGTATAATCATATGCAGAAGGAAAAGCTTCATAAAGAAAGCCCCCAAGTAGTTGGGGTATTTGAATTTGTGTGTCACAAACAAAGTTTTGACAAGGAAGTTTTTCATAAACAAATTTTTGCCAAAAAAGTATAATGCTTGGTCAAACCGAACAAAATTTAAAACTAAAAGTTTTTTAGCATGAAAGCGACTTAGCTGGTTAATGTGTTCGGCATTGATGACGTGGTCCGAGCTTGATGTGGGACAAGGTTCTATTCCCCAAGCCGGTCCCGAGGTGGCGGAGCGAAGAGCTCGACACTCCAAAGTGGTGACATAGCACGGCCAATGCAGAAATTTGGCAGTGGCCTTGAAGTCCCGGCGTGGGTTAATGAAGTGTTCTGAAGCCCCGTCCCAAGAGGTGACAACCTTGCCGACCGGATCATTTACCTGTGCACAAAAAATAGTGCAAACCAGAGATAATAGTAATAATAATAAATTTAAAAAAATGTTGCATAATAAATATTTTATGCAAAGTGAGTAATAAAGGAAACATGGCCTGTGTGCCGAACACTCGATGAGGTAGAGCTCTCTCGGCGATGCCGAAGTCCCCGAGGCAACCGAACACGTCGGTATGGCAACACGACCAACATGGTGATCACGTGAGCCAATTTATGCCGATTGGGACGACGGCGTCGGGTTGCCGAAGAGATCACGTGACGCAGTCGAAGTCCATTACCTGCACATGTAAAATAGTGCAGGCCAACAATAATAATATAAATAAATAAAAATCCTCGTGTAATTAATTAATGCAAAATAATCTATTTAAAGATATGTGGCCTGGCACCGAAGTCAATGTCCATGCAGGGCGTCAGCGTGATGCGTTAAAGGCGTGGCAAAGCCTGAATTCACAGGTCGGTCCGAGTTCCAGATGTGGCGTTCGCCGAATTATGTACAGAAACTGACCGAACCCCCACGCGACTGTCGTTAATGCGACCACCATTTGAAAGACCTGTGTACAGATGATGGGACAAACCAGAGTAATAATTCCTTGGAAAAATAAACCCAAGCAAGCAAAAATTGCTAGGATTAACGACACCTGGTTTATTTGTTGTAGGAGTCCGAAGAAAAGTGACTCCAAAAATTGGGACTCGATCCGCATACCCATTGCCTGATGGGCGGTGAAGCGACGGCATGGCGATGCTGGTAAAGGTTGGCTCGCCGAGGCAAAGCCCCCGGTCCAGTTAACGTGACGAAGCTGGTCGGTTGACGACGCCGAAGTCTCTGGAGTAGGTTGATGGCGAAGCCCCCGGTCCAGACGAGGAGACAGAGCAGGTCGGTAAGGAGAAGTTGCAGCTGCCATGTCAGCCGAGGTGTTGAAGTAGTTCGGCGTGATGGACATCGGCTCGATGAAGCAACGGTGCGGCCATGCCGATGCAGGTCATAACTCGTGATGTGGTCAATGCTGGCTTGATGAAGTGACTATGCGGTGATGTCGGTGTGCCCGCTCCGTCTAATCTGTGGGGCGGCGATGTTGGTGATGATTTATCCTTCGCGATGCCGAACTCTTGTTCGGCTTGCCGAGATGATGATCCAAAGAAGTTGAGCTCGGCTCAACAATGCGACGACGTGTCTGGCGCAGGTCGGCAGCCGTAGAGCAATGTTGTCGGGCTGGTTTGACACCGGTGCGATGGCGAAGATCATACTAGAAAAGACTTTAAAATTAGTGGGATGTGTTTGGGAACAAAACACAATACCCCATACAAAACTTCCTTCAAAAAGGATATCCGAAATCCCGTTCATAAAAAAGATGAACTCGGGTCGGATTCGTTCTCGCGCAGAAAACAGATCTGAAAAGTGATGTACTAATCAGAAGGTTCCCGGAGTTTGGACGGTCGGATAGAGCTGAAATTTGGAGGGGTGGTAGATATAGGAATTCTGAAGCCGATCAACGGTTGGATCTTCCAGAGGACGTCCGAGCTAGATGCTGGACACCACGCTCCAAACTCGTCCAGATTCCCGTCTAGATTTGACGGGGCTCCGGTACATCAAAGACCGGCGGAGATTGCTCCATCGGAACGCAACAAAATTTCATAGTGTTGTTGTACACTCAATTCCAAACAATTGCACCGAAGGAATTTTCAAAGAGATGCTCGAGGAGGTGGTGGTAGCGGATATAAGTTCGCTGTTCAGAAAAATAGCACGGTCGACTCAGGGCTATGTTGACGTCGAGCCCCCGAGCTCCATGAATGATTCCTCCATGATCTTGATAGATATTGGAGTTGATGTTGATGAAGGCCCTCGTCCGAACATGATGATTGGAGGTAGGGCACAGTCCTCGGTTAAGCCAAGGTGACCAGTCGAGCGGCGACGAAAGATGCCGACATCGACCATAAAGCTCGGCTCCGATGCGTAGATCGCACAGGAGACGATCCGAATTCCCAACGCCCCGTGGCGACCGCCAGCAGGCTCTCAATGAAAGCACCAATGTCGGCTCAATATCCAGTGTATCTCGTAGTAGGGGTCCTAAGCTAGGTGTCTTGGAGCGATGGTAACATGGACACGGGGTTTTACCCAGCTTCGGGCTCTCTCGAAGAGATAATACCCTACATGCTACTTTTGATTGTATTCATATGGGTGTAGTACAGAGTACATGTATCTACCACGAGATTGTAGTAATGAATATGAGAGATCGTCCATTGACTAGCCTGGCCTCGGTTTATATATGCACCGTAGGCCTAGGGTTTAGAGGAGTCCTTGTCTTGTGCGCCAAGTCTTGTGGAATCTTCCTTGTATGCGGCATGGGCTGCCCGAAGTGGCCCATGAGTGAACCGCCATGGGGGGTCCTCGGCCCAATCCAGCTGGTCGGGAGACGATGTGGTGAGTACCCCCTAGTCCAGGACACCGTCAACTGGGCCGAGGCCCAGCCAGCCGACTAGCCCAGCACCACTCGCGCTGACCTCGGGAAGGAGTCTCGAGCACCCCCGACTCCCTCTGCCGCCGTCCCGCAATCGGACACTGCCGCCGCCTCTCCTTGAGCCTCCTCCACGCCTCGCGCCTCCCCCCTCCTCCTATATAAAGCCGGACCCGGCCCCTTCTCTCTCTCCTCGCATAGAGCTGCCGCTCGCTCCCGCCGCCACCGCCCGCATCTAGCGCCGCCGCCGCCCAACGCCCTCGCCGCCACTAACCGCTGCTGTTGCCGCCGCTTGCTTCATGCCGCTTGCTGCTACGCCAAGGCCGCAAGTCGCCAAGCACCATGCCGGAGCCGCCGCGACGCCGTCCCGTCTCGCCCGATTAAGCACCGTCGTCGCCGGTTTTTTTGGGTGAACCGGTATAAACCGTAAACCCGCCCCGTTTTTTATTAGTTCGGTTTATTTCCTTTTTAGATCAATTTTCTTTTTAGTTAGATCTAATTAGCGAACGCTCAGGTTTCTAGCAAACGGTTTTCGCTAGATTTGTCTTTGGAGCGAACGATCATTCTTTAGATTTTTCTTTTTCTGTTATTTTTCATCGGGGACCTATCTGCGATTAAAGTTTTTACAGATTTGTCCCTAGTCTTAAAACGATCGCTACTTCTTACTCGTTTATCCAAATTCAACGAAACCAACGCCCACTTCTTCGCTATGGTCTCCTCTTTCCAGTAAAACAACTTAAACATATTTTTGAAAGTTTTAAAATTTGAATTCAAACAGATTTGTATTTGAACTTCGTTGGATCGTAACTCGAGTTTTGTAACTCCGTTTGAGTTGATTCTTTTTGCAAATTGAAGCTCTTGACCTCAAATTTCTGATAAGAACAAATCCACCCAATTTTGGTACTGTCAGAAGTTGTTTTCTGTTGCAAGAGTTAATTGCTTGTTTTTTAAGTTTTCTGAAATCTTTTTCTATGATTCTTTCACATGATTGCTTATGTGTGGTTACTATTGCTTGCTTATGACAGATTGAACGGAGTGTGACGAGTAAAACTATTAGGAGTTATGAGTGCGAATCATCTTCATCAACAGTACAAGGCAAGTTCACACTTTGATCATACTTTTCATTACCAAGTTTTTATGCATTAGTATCAACCCTCAAACATTGCATGAGTAGGATTGATATCATGTGGGTATTGGGAAGTAGTTAATGAGGTAGAACCTATTATCCTTTATATCAAAACCCCGAGAGTTACTATGTTATGCTTATACTGCTATGCTATGCTCGTAGACGTGGTTTGGTTTGAGTGATTCATGACAGGTGTGAGAGTTATTATTAATGGTTAACTAAAGGTGGCTACTTTAATACACATCTGGGTGGAATGGTAGGGGCACCCTGGAACACCCAGTGGTTTGCCCGGGCACCTGGAGAACCTAGTGCTTGCCCAAGGGGATCCCGGAGGACCCGTGTGATCACCCTATGGAATGCCACCCAGGTTCAAAGGGATCATAAGATTATTCATGCTAGAAACTTCCGTGTGCAGCCACAAGCAATTATGGGCTCTAGCATAGTTGAGTATGTTGCATGACCTCTTCCAGTGGTAGGCTAGCATATGTAGGGTATGTAGGTTGGTACTGTCTACCCAGGGTTAGAGTTAATGCTTCTGAAAGACCGTGTCTCGGTCATCCGTTTCTCAAACACCATGTAGTGCGAGAAATCCAATGGAGGAGATCGAGTCTTGTGGGGAAAAGTGCGCAAACCTCTGCAGAGTGTACGAACTAATCATGATTAGCCGTGTCCCCGGTTGTGGACATCTTGAGTCTCTTGTATTTGGATTATCATGTTGATCTCATCACTCTATATAATTAATTTGTTGGGTTATAATTGTTATTTTGGGATTGAGCTGGAGGAACCTTCTCAATGTTTTCAACAAACTTTGTAGTTAAATAAAACATATTCCTTTGCAGTAGGGAAAAATTGGCTTTTCGCAAAAACATTATAACCGTAGAGCCTCCACCAGCCAAAATATGCATGTAGTGATAGCCATTATTGACATTGCTCTCTGATGTGAAATTGCCAGTACATTCAATGTACTGACCCTTTGTGGCTGCAACGTCTCATGTTGCAGGAACCTTACGACGAGTAAGTGATACGTTAGGGTTACAATTTGTACAATTAACTTTGTCGTTGGTGTTGATGGGAATCCACAACCTTGTTGTTACTTCCGCTATATGGATTGAGGTAATAGTATTTATGTTACTTTATACATGTGATTTACCTCTGTTATAAATCCTCGAAATCTTGTGTGTGTCGACATACCGATCCGAGGATGACACTTAAGCCACGAAGACTTGACCGTCTGAGGTCGGGTCGCTACAAGATGGTATCGAGCCCATGTTGGTATGGGGACGTGACCCTAGAAGCTGGCAAGCCCATAGAAAAGATTTTTCTCTACAACTTTCTTTTCAAAAAGGATCTTTTACCTCTCTTATCTTCTGAGCTTATTCAAATATTCCCTTTTAGTGAGACTATACCCTTTTCCCCATTTGACCACAAAGATTCGACTGATGAGACCACTCCAAGAAGGACAAGATGTCGGACAACCAAGGCCAGTTCGGAATGAAGATGATTTTACCATGCATTATAATAATGGAAACTACAATGTTTGAAGACCCCGAAGACTAGGAGAATTTGAAGGCTCTATAGAATTTCCAGATTTGTATGACCTAGGAAAGCTACCCTTATGGAACTTGTCAGACTATTAAAGTTGTCTATACCCGAGATCAAGGTGTGTGGGAGAAAGACCGGAACATGGAGCATTAGAACTCAAAGTTTTTGTCAAGAAAACCCTAAGGTAGGAGATATCAACTATGGAATGATAGCTCATGGCAATGACAAGGGAAGAAACATGGCTATCCATGATGTTATTGCCCGCTTATGCTAGTGTCACCGTGCTGAGTTAAACATATGTTTCTTCAGAAGGATTGGATGACAAAAGGGCTAATGGAGCACCTATCAGCAAAAGATGAAGTTTTAACCTTAGCTGGTGTATCGCCAAGATCTGGAGCATTACATCAAGGATTTTAATATGGACCTTCAGTAAGTCGTATTTGACAAGGAAGCATTTCGTGAAGAACTCAGGACCCAACAGCTTAAAGTAGTCAAGCTAGAGGAGCAAAACCTCGAGATACCTGAGATTCGTCAGGAACTGAAGGAAAGTAGGACCATGGTTCATGCCAAGGATGTTGAAACCGAGAAGTTTGTAACGCAACTCCAGAATATTAAAGGACGTCACGAGAGACTTCGCGTCAACAGAGATGAACTGGCAAAAGAACTTGAGAAGGACAAGCACGGTCGGAAGAAGCCATCGAAGACATGAACAAGACTTGAAGAGTTTGGCGATGTTGACCTTTAGAAGACCAAACCCCTGTTATATACCTACATTAGATGCGACGTTGTGAGCTGTCATTTGTTTGATGTTTTTTTTCCGACAACCACAAAATAAAATCTGTCTTTTCAAAATTATTGTTTGTTTTGTGTGTATCCCTCTCTATCTCTCTTATCCCACCCCAAAACCCATGGACCCAATAGAGGATGAATGGAGATGAACCCATATTTTTCTAGACCGATGACTCAATTGGAGACAGGCCGATGGATTCAGAACATGGAGGATCATATGGAGAATAACACTATAGCCGGAAAGGATATGACCCAGCATGCTCTTCAGTGCTTTGAAGGAGGTGTTGTTACTTGGTGGAGGATGTACCAAACCATCAATGGATGGCAAAGAGTAACCACCTGGAAAGAATTTAAGTTGACTCTGCTAAAGTCTCAGTTTGTGTCCCAAAAATTGAAGCCTTATGGAAAAGATATGAAGAAAACTTGTGCATGCAAGCTTTGTGGAGAAATAGGACACAACCATAAAGAACACAAGGATGAATGCCCTAATTGTGAAGGAAGTCACCCAGCTGAAGAATGCCCAACTAGGTAGATCACTTGTTTCTTGTGTGAAGGGACTACCCACTACCACCTTTCGGTCACATTTACCCCATGGTACAAAGAACCATCCAGCAGAAGAAAGAAGCAATGAAAGGAGCCCTCATGGAAGTTTTAGAAGAACCTGTGATGAAAGAAGAGGTGGGGGACACACCTAAAGAAGAACCAATTAGATCTTGCACCAGGTCTTGCTATTCATGTGGAGAAGAAGGACACATCTCGAGAATTATTTGAATGGGGATCTAGTAGAATTCCCGGCAGAGGAAGTAGGGTATGACCCACGTGAAATAGAAGCCACGATTGGAACGGAAAAGTCCAGTAAGAGAAGTAGATTGGATTCCAGGAAGGACCTGGGTCATATCAGCTGTTACAGGTGCAAGGAGTCTGGGCACTACCTCAGCAGTTGCCCAAAAAGGAAGCCGAGGACCCAAGGAGGCTATGTAATCATGAGGAAACACCGAGACTTGTTAGAAGTAATATGTTTCTGCTGTAATGAAGCAGGGCACTTTGCCAGAGATTGTCCCAAAGAGAAGGAGGCTTGTGCTAAGTAGTAGAGTTTGCAACAAAAGGAATATAGTAGTAGTAGTGGGGACAATTCTTTTAAATTGAGGTGTTGAGTTGATGCATGTAATGGAAATGCAGGAGATTGAAGTAATTTGAGAATCAATGAAGTTAGCATCGTTGGTACTGATTTGGATTTTATGAGTTGTTACTCTACGAAGAAAGATTTTGACCATTTTCGAGGATATGAGAAATATGGTCTATGGAAGAATTGGAGCATTTTAAGGGTGGTAGTACCCTGTGAAGACCTTTGACCCCTGAAAAGGATAATGATGTTCCACGGAGTGGACCTTGGACAAAATAAAGTATGAGTTTTGTCTCGATATGTGGGGTATCCCAAGAGTATGAAGGGATGAAGGACTATTGGATATGAAGGAGGTACAAGGTTGGTAATAAGGAGCAATTGTAACTCTTTGATGAGCCGGATTAATCATGTTTTAGTTTGGTACCAATAGAAGGAAGAGAGACAATACAATTGGATGGATTTAAGAATGATAGGAAGCTGGATGTTGGAATGCTGAACAGTTTCCCTGATGATGAGTTCAAGGTTTACAAGTGATGAGATGGGCCATAACCCACAGGCTCCAGGACCTGCCAAGAAGCAAGCACATTCTTGCTGAAGGAAAAACCCTGGAAGAAGTTGCGATTTTATCAACAGACGATCTTATAGGAGTTTACGTAAAACCTGAGAGTTGTGAAGGAACGATAGATGTTTGTTCAGCTTGCAGAATCAATGGATTTTTCAAACCCAGTTCGTCGACAAGAGAAATTCTGCAATGCTTGTGAGGATGACCGAGTGTTAGAATGCGAGATTCGCTAAACCATATCTGAGGTAATGATTTGGGTGCGGGATGGATTGATCACCATACCGACTTACTCTTATTATTCGCCTTGCTATATGGGATGGTAAATCTGAGTGACTTACCTATAGTAGAGAGACAACAATCAAAACCTTGTTTGAACCTTAGAATGGTATGACAGTTTTCCCTTGTACAAGGCAGCTGTTGCCAATCGTAGGATATACGATGAGGTTCAGCCCAGACCCATTTCCTGCAGGAGAAACCATAAATTGTTGACCACCATGAGATATCGATAGGTGTTTAGTATTGGCGCCAGACCCGTCAGCTAAGAAGGCCAGTCATAGAGGTACCATACTAAGATGAAATTGACACAAGAATCGAGGGAAAAGGTTAAACCAGAGTAGGAATTTTCCCGAGAATCTGAGAAGACCGACACTGTCAAGAATAAGGACGGAGTATATGAGTATTGATGGAACCGTAACAATGCTTCTAAGGTGGTAGCACCCTAGACCCCCTGTGATGATCGATGGATTTTGAGAAGACCCCGACCCTAACCTATTTCTTTCTAGCCTCTCTGAATCTCTAGGACGAGATTCATTTTAAGGGTGGTAGGTTTGTAACATCCCAAAATTCTAAATTTTGGAATGTTATATTAAATAGATAGTTTTGGGTTGATTGTTTGATTGTGGTGTGGTTTCTTGTGTGAAATTGAGTGAAATTTGAAAGTTTTTGAAAGTTAAATGAGAGGGAATGAAATGACTTTCCCAAACTTTCACCTTTGCTTTCTGATCTCCATGAATTCAAATTCTTTTTAAATACAAAACCCTAGAGAGAAGATGACATGACTTCTTCCATTTAAATAATGAAAAGGGTTTTTGAAAATATTTGAATTTCATTTGGAAATATTTCGAACTCAGAAACTTTATGCAACTCAATGATTTTCATGAGAGAAGATAAAATGACTTCTTCAAAACATATGAAATATGAGTTGGGAGTTTCGGAGAATCAAATTGAAAATCCCTTTTGAAATTATTTTTCAATTTGGAGTTATTTGGCTTTTATTCAAACTATTTTTCTCCAAAAATAAAATGTATGGAAAATAGGGTAAAACGATTCCCTACATTAGAAAATTGGAGAGAAATAAATTTGAAATCATTTTTGCATTTCTAAAATGATTTTTGTGAGGTTTTATTGCAACAGTAGCACTCTTTGATTTATTTAAAATTTTGTGGAATTTATTTAACGCTAGACAAATGTTCATGTTGTAGAAAAAAATCTGAGAATTTTGATATATTATATGCCTATGTAAACATTTATTTTATTTGGTTGTATTTTATTTTTATTTTGTCTCAGAAATTGTTTTATTAAAAATCTCCATGGTGGCCGAGGCCCGGACCCGGCAGGCCGCCGCTTCACGACCTCGGGATGAGTCCAGCACCCCGACTCCCGCCGCCATCGTCCCGAGAGCGGACACCGCCGCCGCCTCTCCTTGACCCCTCCTCCACGCCTCGCGCCTTCCCCCTCCTCCTATATAAAGCAGGACCCGACCCCGCGTCTCTCTCCTCGCCTGAGCCGCTTCTCCCTCGGCGCCGCGCATCTAAGCATTGACAGCCGCCGCCACTCGCGCCGCGGCTGCTTGCTTGTTGCCGCCTTACCTCGCGCGCCTTGTATAAATCATTGCCCTTTAAAACCGCCGTCCCGTCTCGCCGGAGTAACCACCGTCGTCGCCGTTTTTTTGGGTGAACCGGTATAAGCCGTAAACCCGCCCCGTTTTTTATTAGTTCGGTTTATTTCCTTTTTAGATCGGTTTTATTTTTAGTTAGATCTAATTAGCGAATGCTCACTAGTTTAGGTTTGTAGCGAACGGTTTTCGCTAGATTAGTCTTTGTAGCGAACGATCGTTCTTTAGATTTTTCTTTTTCTGTTATTTTTCGTCAGGGACCTATCTACGATTTAAGTTTTTACAGATTTGTCCCTAGTCTTAAATCGATCGCTACTTCTTACTCGTTTATCCAAATTCAATGAAACCAATGCCCACTTCTTCGTTATGGTCTCCTCTTTCCAGTAAAACAACTTAAACATATTTTTGAAAGTTATAAAATTTGAATTCAAACAGATTTGTATTTGAAGTTTGTTTGATTGTAACTCGAGTTTTATAACTCCGTTTGATTTGATTCTTTTTGCAAATCGAAGCTCTTGACCTAAACTTTCTGATAAGACCAAATCCACCCAATTTTGGTACTGTAAGAAGTTGTTTTCTGTTGCAAGAGTTAATTGCTTGTTTTCAAAGTTTTCTGAAATCTTTTCTTCGATTCTTTTGCACGATTGCTTATGTGTGGTTACTATTGCTTGCTTACGATAGATTGAACGGAGTGTGATGAGTAGAACTATCAGGAGTTATGAGTGCGAATCATCTTCATCAACAGTACAAGGCAAGTTCACACTTTGATCATACTTTTCATTACCCAGTTTTTATGCATTAGTTTCAACCCTCAAACATTGCATGAGTAGGATTGATATCATGTGGGTATTGGGAAGTAGTTGATGAGGTAGAACCTATTATCCTTTATATCAAAACCCCGGCAGTTACTACGTTATGCTTATACTGCTATGATATGCTTGTAGATGTGGTTTGGTTTGAGTGATTCATGATAGATGTGAGAGTTATTATTAATGGTTAACTTAAGGTGGCTACTTTAATACACATCTGGGTGGAATGGTAGGGGCACCCTGGAGCACCCAGTGGTTTGCCCGGGCACTGGAGAACCCAAGATTGCCCAAGGGGATCCGGAGGACCCGTGTGATCACCCTATGGAATGCCACCCAGGCTCAAAGGGATCAT
Source organism: Aegilops bicornis (assembly GCA_021605145.1). Classification (NCBI taxonomy): domain Eukaryota; kingdom Viridiplantae; phylum Streptophyta; class Magnoliopsida; order Poales; family Poaceae; genus Aegilops; species Aegilops bicornis. Next base: position 575,334,930 of record CM038671.1, on the reverse strand, counting down.
AAGATTATTCATGCTAGAAACTTCCGTGTGCAGCCACAAGCTATTATGGGCTCTAGCATAGTTGAGTATGTTGCATGACCTCTTCCAGTGTTAGGCTAGCAGATGTAGGGGATGTAGGTTGGTACTGTCTACCCAGGGTTAGAGTTAATGCTTCTGAAAGACAGTGTCTCGGTCATCCGTTTCTCAAACACCATGTAGTGCGAGAAATCCAACAGAGGAGATCGAGTCTTGTGGGGAAAAGTGCGCAAACCTCTGCAGAGTGTACGAACTAATCATGATTAGCCGTGTCCCCGGTTATGGACATCTTGGGTCTCTGGTATTTGGATTATCATGTTGATCTCATCACTATATAATTAATTTGTTGGGTTATAATTATTATTTTGGGATTGAGTTGGAGGAACCTTCTCAATGTTTTCAACAAACTTTGTAGTTAAATAAAACATATTCCTTTGTAGTAGGGAAAAATTGGCTTTTCGCAAAAACATTATAATCATAGAGCCTCCACCACCCAAATATGCATGTAGTGATAGCTATTATTCAGCATTGCTCTACAGTGTGAAATTGCCAGTACATTCAATGTACTGACCTTTTGTGGCTGCAACGTCTCATGTTGCAGGAACCTTACAACGAGTAAGTGATACGTTAGGGTTACGATTTCTACACTCAACTTTGCCGTTGGTGTTGATGGGAATCCACAACCTTGTTGTTACTTCCGCTATATGGATTTAGGTAATAGTATTTACGTTACTTTATATATGTGATTTACCTTTGTTATAAATCCTCGAGTATTGTGTGTGTCAACATACCGATCCAGGGATGACACTTAAGCACAGAGACTTGACCGTCTGAGGTCGGGTCGCTACAACCATGTTGAAGTAGGGGATTACAGCGGGGCGCGGGAGAGTGGACCACGTAAAAGAGATGAGAATGATGATCATGATGGTGATGTTGATGAAGATGATCACCGCAGTGATGGTTCCCCCAATAGCACTCCGGCACCACCAAGAGAGAGGGGGAGAGGTTCTCCCCCTTTTGTTTCCTCCTACATGGCCTCCCCCCTAGATGGGGAGATGTTCTCCCTCTGGTCCTTGGCCTCCATGGCGATGATGACCCCTCCGGGATCCTCCTCCATGGCCTCCGGTGATGATGGCCCCCTCTGGCAGGGTGCCAGAGAGGGTCTAGATTGGTTTTTCGAGGCTACAGAGGCTTACGGTGGCGGGACTTCTGATCTCCCTTCTGTTCTGGGGTTTTCTTGATTTATAGGAGGGTTTGGCGTCGGTTTCACGTCAGGGGGCCCCACGAGGTGATCACAAGGTCGACGGGCGCGCCCTAGGGGAGGCGCCAACGACCCTTGTGGTGGCCCGGGGACTCCTCTCACGTATCTTTTGCTTCCAGTATTTTTCATATTTTTCAGGAAAATTCTCCGTTAATTTTCAGCTCGTTCCGAGAACTTTTATTTCTGCACAAAAACAACACCACGGTATTTTTGCTGAAAACAGCGTCAGTCCGGGTTAGTTCTAATCAAACCATTACAAAATATTATGGAATTGTTGTAAACATGGCATGAATACTTCATTAATTATAGATACGTCAGAGACGTATCAGCATGGAATAATCAAAAATTATAGATACGTTGGAGACGTATCAAGCATCCCCAAGCTTAATTCCTGCTCGTCCTTGAGTAGATAAATGATAAAAACAGAATTTTTGATGTGGAATGCTACCTAACATATTTATCCGTGTAATTTTATTTATTGTGGCATGAATGTTCAGGTCCATAAGATTCAAAACAAACGTTTAATATTGACATAAAAACAATAATACTTCAAGCATACTAACAAGGCAATTATGTCTTCTCAAAATAACATGGCCAAAGAAATCTTATCCCTACAAAATCATATAGTCTGGCTATGCTCCATCTTCATCACACAAAATATTCAAATCATGCACAACCCCGATGACAAGCCAAGCAATTGTTTCATACTTTTGATGTTCTCAAACTTTTTCAACTTTCACGCAATACATGAGCGTGAGCCATGGACATGGCACTATAGATGGAATAGAAGGTGGTTGTGGAGAAGACAAAAATAAGGAGATAGTCTCACATCAACTAGGCATATCAACAGGCTATGGACATGCCCATCAATAGATATCGATGTGAGTGAGTAGGGATTGCCATGCAACAGATGCACTAGAGCTATAAGTTTATGAAAGCTCAGAAAGGAGCTAAGTGGGTGTGCATCCAACTCGCTTGCTCATGAAGACCTAGGGCAATTTGAGGAAGCCCATCATTGGAATATACAAGCCAAGTTCTATAATGAAAAATTCCCACTAGTATATGAAAGTGACAACATAGGAGACTCTCTATCATGAAGATCATGGTGCTACTTTGAAGCACAAGTGGTAAAAGGATAGTACCATTGTCCCTTCTCTCTTTTCTCTCATTTTTTTGTTTGGCCTTCTCTCATTTTTTTGGCATGTTTCGTTTGTCCGGAGTCTCGCCCGACTTGTGGGGGAATCATAGTCTCCATCATCCTTTCCTCACATGGGGCAATGCTCTAATAATGAAGATCATCACACTTTTATTTACTTACAACTCAAGAATTACAACTCGATACTTAGAACAAAATATTACTCCATGTGAATGCCTCCGGCAGTGTACCGGGATGTGGAATGAATAAAGAGTGACATGTATGAAAGAATTATGAATGATGGATTTGCCACAAATACAATGTAAACTACATGATCATGCAAAGCAATATGACAATGATGAGCGTGTGATAATAACCGGAACGGTGGAAAGTTGCATGGCAATATATCTCTGAATGGCTATGGAAATGCCATAATAGGTAGGTATGGTGGCTGTTTTGAGGAAGGTATATGGTGGGTTTATGGTACTGGCGAAAGTTGCGCGGCACTAGAGAGGCTAGCAATTGTGGAAGGGTGAGAGTGCGTATAATCCATGGACTCAACATTAGTCATAAATAACTCACATACCTATTGCAAAAATCTATTAGTTATCGAAATGAAGTACTGCACGCATGCTCCTAGGGGGATAGATTGGTAGGAAAAGACCATCGCTCGTCCCTGATTTCGCTTCAATCTACGTTGGTATTTCCCCAAAGAGGAAGGGATGATGCAGCACAGCGGCGGTAGGTATTTCCATCAGATATGAAACCAAGGTTATCGAACCAGTAGGAGAACCAAGCAACACAACGTAAACAACCCCTGCACACAGATAACAAATCCTCGCAAACTGACGTGTTAAAGGGGTTGTCAATCCCTTCCGGGGAACGGTGCCTCAAGTAGGCAAACGGACATGAGATAAATTTGTAGTAGATTGATAGATCGAACGCCAAACAAAATAAATAGAAATAAAATGCAGCAAGGTATTTTTGTATTTTTGGTTTAGTAGATATGAAAATAAATGCAAGGAAAAAGTAGATCACCCAAGGGCCGTAGGTTTCACTAGTGGCTTCTCTCGAGAAAAATAGCAAACGGTGGCTGAACAAATTACTGTTGGGAAATTGACAGAACTTCGAATAATTATGACAATATCCAGGCAATGATCATTATATAGGCATCACGTCCAAGATTAGTAGACCGACTCCTTCCTGCATCTACTACTATTACTCCACACATCGACCGCTATCCAGCATGCATCTAGTGTATTAAGTTCATGGAGAAACGGAGTAATGCAATAAGAATGATGACATGACGTAGACAAGATCTATCTATGTAGAGATAGACCCCATCGTTTTATCCTTAGTAGCAATGATACATACGTGTCGGTTCCCCTTCTGTCACTGGGATCAAGCACCGTAAGATCGAACCCACTACAAAGCACCATTTCCCATTGCAAGATAAATATATCAAGTTGGCCAAACAAAACCCAAATATCGGAGAAGAAATATGAGGCTATAAGCAATCATGCATATAAGAGATCAAAGAAACTCAAATAACTTTCATGGATATAAAAAGATAGATCTGATCATAAACTCAAAGTTCATTGATACGTCTCCAACGTATCTATAATTTTTTATTGTTCCATGCTATTATATTATCCATCTAGGATGTTTTATATGCATTTATATGCTATTTTATATGATTTTTGGGACTAACCTATTAACCTAGAGCCAGTGCGGTTTCTGTTTTTTCCTTGTTTTTGAGTATCGCAGAAAAGGAATACCAAACGGAGTCCAATTGACGTGTCAATTTTTGATGACTTTTTATGGACCAAAAGAAGCCCCCGGAGTAAAAGAGTTGGGCCAAAAGAGTTTTGGGCTGTCCACGAGGGTGGGGGCGCGCCCTACCCCCTAGGCGTGGGCCCCTATCTCGTGGACGACTCGGAGACCCCCCCTGACATGAGACCTACGCCAAAAATTCCTATAAATACAGAAACCTCCAGAAAATAACCTAGATCGGGAGTTCCGCCGCCGCAAGCCTCTGTAGCCACCAAAAACCAATCTGGACCCTGTTCCGGCACCCTGCCGGAGGGGGGATCCCTCATCGGTGGCCATCTTCATCATGCCGGTGCTCTCCATGACGAGGAGGGAGTAGTTCACCCTCGGGGTTGAGGGTATGTACCAGTAGCTATGTGTTTGATCTCTCTCTCACCCTCTCTCTCTCGTGTTCTTGATATGGCACGATCTTGATGTATCACGAGCTTTGCTACTATAGTTGGATCTTATGATGTTTCTCCCCCTCTACTCTCTTGTAATGGATTGAGTTTTCCCTTTGAAGTTATCTTATCGGATTGAGTCTTTAAGGATTTGAGAACACTTGATGTATGTCTTGCATGTGCTTATCTGTGGTGACAATGGGATATTCGCGTGATATACTTGATGTATGTTTTGGTGATCAACTTGCGGGCTCAGTGACCTTGTGAACTTATGCATAAGGGTTGGCACACGTTTTCGTCTTGACTCTCCAGTAGAAACTTTGGGGTACTCTTTGAGGTTCTATGTGTTGGTTGAATAGATGAATCTGAGATTGTGTGATGCATATCGTATAATCATACCCACGGATACTTGAGGTGACATTGGAGTATCTAGGTGACATTAGGGTTTTGGTTGATTTGTATCTTAAGGTGTTATTCTAGTACGAACTCTATGATAGATCGAACGGAAAGAATAGCTTCGTGTTATTTTACTACGGACTCTTGAATAGATCAATCAGAAAGGTTAACTTTGAGGTGGTTTCGTACCCTTCAATAATCTCTTTGTTTGTTCTCCGCTATTAGTGACTTTTGAATGACTCTTTGTTATGTTGAGGGATAGTTATATGATCCAATTATGTTATTATTATTGAGAGAACTTGCACTAGTGAAAGTATGAACCCTAGGCCTTGTTTCCTAGCATTGCAGTACCGTTTACGCTCACTTCTATCATTAGTTACCTTTCTGTTTTTATATTTTCAGATTACAAAAACCTATATCTACCATCCATATTGCACTTGTATCACCATCTCTTCGCCGAACTAGTGCACCTATACAATTTACCATTGTATTGGGTGTGTTGGGGACACAAGAGACTCTTTGTTATTTGGTTGCAGGGTTGTTTGAGAGAGACCATCTTCATCCTATGCCTCCCACGGATTGATAAACCTTAGGTCGTCCACTTGAGGGAATGTCGGTGGAAAACGACACCTATGGGATCACAAGAATCCCTACTACGGTTGCCGGGGCACGGGGTTGTGAGAAGAGCAGTGTCGGTGTCAAAACCGGCGGATCTCGGGCAGGGGGTCCCGAACTGTGCGTCTAGGCGGATGGTAACAGGAGACAAGGGACACAATGTTTTACCTGTGTTCGGGCCCTCTCGATGGAGGTAAAACCCTACTCTGCTTGATTAATATTGATGATATAGGTAGTACAAGAGTAGATCTACCACGAGATCGGAGAGGCTCAACCCTAGAAGCTAGCCTATGGTATGATTGTTGTTCGTCCTACGGACTAAAACCCTCCGGTTTATATAGGCACCGAATAGGGTTAGGGTTACACATAGTCGGTTACAACGGTAGGGGATCTACATATCTGTATCGCCAAGCTTGCCTTCCACGCCAAGGAAAGTCCCATCCGGACACGGGACGAAGTCTTCAATCTTGTATCTTCATAGTCCAGGAGTCCGGCCGAAGGCTATAGTCCGGCTATCCGGACACCCCTAATCCAAGACTCCCTCAGTAGCCCTTGAACCAGGCTTCAATGACGACGGGTCCGGCGCGCATATTGTCTTCGGCATTGCAAGGCGGGTTCCTCCTCCGAATACTTCATAGAAGATTTTGAACACAAGGATAGTGTCCGGTCTGCAAAATAAGTTCCACATAACACCATAGAGAGAATAACATTTACACAAGTTCAATCTGCTGACGTATCCCGCAGCGTGACATCACACCACGGCCAAGCCTTTATTCGAATCGTTTTACCGCCCAACCTCGGTAGCGTTTAGCGAGGCGGTTTCCTTTGGCACGTCTTGTCAAAGCAGATCGTGTCCCCTTATTCCGGGATTCTCATCAATACAGGCGTGGGTAACCCAATCGCGCTTGGCACGCCTCCTCTATCGTGGCGAGTCCCGAGCAGTCACGGGAGGGCTCTCGGTATTCAACCTCTTTATAAAGAGACCAAGGCCCCACTCCTTCTTCACAATCTCCATCGAATCCGCCCCTCGCTTGAGTTCCAACACCCAAAGCTCCAGATTCAGCGCTTCGGACCTTCGGTGATGTCCGGCTCCGACCTCCAAGGCCGGTGGATGCCTTCCTCCGTCACGGAAGAGGACGTCCTAAAGCTAAGAGATGCCAGGTATCTAACCGGCGAAATCTCGCATAGGCTGCCTGCTCAAGAGCAAGTTATTCCCACTCCCAAGCCCGGTGAAAGCGTGGTGTTCACGTCTCACTTCCTTCGGGGACTAAGTTTCCCGATGGACCCCTTTGTGAGGGGCTCATATTTTATTACGGGCTGGAATTTCTCGACTTGGATCCGGAGTCCATCCTCCACATCTCGTCGTTCATCGTCGTATGTGAAGCCTTCCTCCGCACTACCTCACACTTTGGATTGTGGCTCAAAACCTTCAAGGTGGAGCCAAAGATGATCAAGGGGCAACAGGCAGAGTGCGGAGGGGTTGTTATAAGTAAGAATGCTGACGCTCCATGGCCCGAGGGCCCTTTTCAAAAGGAGCTCAGTCTATGGCAACAAGAGTGGTTTTATATCACAGCTCCCAGTGGCACCAAATGGGTGGCGCCACCCGCCTTCCGCTCGGGTCCTCCACCGCGGCTGGCGTCATGTGTCAATAAAGGGCTTGACTGGGGGCCGTCCAACGACGTGCCCTTGTTGCAGGGCCTTATTCGAGACCTCCTAGAGAGAGAGATCAATCTGGTCATAGTAATGCAGGTCATGCTGATTCGTCGCATCCTGCCCTACAAACGTCGCCCCTCCGCCTGTGGGAATTCAATCCGGAGGGACCACGAGCTCTTCAACACTTCATGGGCGCAACGCCCGTGGAGATGTACAAACTGTTCTTCGTATCACAAGCAATGTGTCCGGATTTGACCGAGGACGCAGGTGTCCGAGCTGCAATCGCCGGATGCTCAAGTAAGTAGTCCCGTGCAGGACACGCTATCTATATATTTATCATAAACTTGCCCTTAAAAGAGCTGTCCCTTACACAGGAGTGGATAGCAAAAGCAAAACTGATCAGGTGTCCGGCCCCCCTCCCTGAGACCACGCCGGATCCCGTGTTAACCAAAATGCTAGAGGTTGTGCCTTTAGAAGAAGGCGAAGGGGGGAACAAGTAAGCTACTGCCTCTGTGAAGGAGGTTATCAAGAAAGGAGGGATAGATAATGCCTCCATCCAAGGGGAGAAGAGGACCGCCTCTGGAGACCCAGAGACCAAGGCCTCAAAGCGTGGGAAGAAATCTTCGCCAGAGGGTCTGTGGGAAGATGCACCGCCGCATTGTTTCCCCAAGGAGATCAGCCCTCAATGAGCCGTAAGTAGAGGGAGGAGTTTATAAAATAAGAGACATCCCTGTTTTATATCTGAAGATGACCGAAATTTTACCTTGTAGTTCGGATCTCAGCCCTTCTCAGTAGAGCTCGTCTTCGGGGGATCTTCGTCCGGAGATGATGGAGAGCGGAACGCCTCCCCCTGCCGTACCGCCTAGCGAGGCGGACGATCCCGAGGTGTCGTCGCGGAGGGTTTCCCCGAATCCGGCAGGGGTGGAGTGCGGTCGTAGAGCCCCCTGGAGCCCTCCGTGCCCGGCCTTCGAAAAAGGCCATCGGATGAGTCCGGCACCTCCCGGTGCACGGTTGGAGGAGTTGAAGGATCTGCTCGAGCGAGTGTCTATCTCAGAAGATCACCGTGCATTGATGGGTACGGTGATTGAAAAGATTTCGTCCGCGGAAAGCGGGTTGTACGAGGCCGCCGGGAGTTCTTCGACGGGTTTTGAGGTGCGATGTAATGATGTACCTTTTGACGGTTCCGCATATATAAGATGCGCCTGTGTAGATAGTAGCCCACGAGACTCGGTGCGTTGTCAAAATGGCAGCGTGCGAGGATCATAATCGAATATAATATGTCGCCCTTCCTATGTAGGTGGCGGGCGTCCGTGGCTAAGCGGATGATGAATTTGCCGAACTCAAGCGGCAACTTGGCGTGGCGGATGCCGACATCGCGCTTGTCAACGCAGCGGCTGGACGAGTCACAAGGTATGCACGGTTTCTCCACGGACACCTAGTAAGGGAGCTTGATGCCCGTGCCTTACAACATGTATGCTTGATGCGAGATGGTGCTGCTGCCATGGAGAACCTTCGGCGGAGCTTGCCCGAGCCAAGGAACAGAGCCAGGAAAAGTGATGTGGCTGCCTTAAAGGCGGCGAAGAGCTAAAAGCGAACAGGCTGCTCCGCGAAGCAAGAACGAGATGGCCGAGATGGCCGTGAAGTTGAAGAATGCTACCAACCGCTGCGAGCTTCTTGAAAAGGAAGGTCGAGCGGAGCAAGAGGACCTGAGGAAGGCCACCACCGAGGCCAAGGATGCTCGCTCTGCAATGAGAGCTATGAAGGAGGAGTTGCGTCGGTAGGAGATATCGGGTGGAAAGCCCTTTCTGCTGCGTAGGAAGTTCACGGATCCTAAATATGCTCAGTTGGACCGGCTATGGAGTAGTGCGGATGCTTATCTGGACTTGGCGGCGAGTGCCACGGACGCGGCCGAACATTTCGGAGATCAAAAGGATCACGAGATGGAAGAGCTTTTTTGGTCGCAGTTCCGTAGTCCAAAGCGTCCACTTCCATTAACCGATCGTTTGGCCGAATGGGAGGAGCTGAATAGGTTGTCTGGACTTGCCATAAAGAATGTCGTGACTTATTTGTGGCCGAAAAGGCCCGAGCCGAAGAGTTATTTTGGCTTGGTGCGGCAGTTCCTTGGTGCGGTGCCGCATATCAAAGCAATGAGGCGGTCAGCATGCTGCGCGGATGGCTCTTGCCCGTGTCAAGACATACTGGGCGGAGATGAAAGCCACCGATGTTGCATCCCAAGATTCGGACGGAAGCCGAGTACATGTCGAGCACTATTTTCCGGAAGTTCTTCAGGGCGCTCGTTTAGTAGAGACGCGGTGCTCGAAGGATATTATGTTCGAATAACGTGTATTATTGTGAAACAATGTTTTGATGGAATATAAAAGCTTTTTTATACTTGTGCTTTCAAGAATTAAAAATACCTCATGTGCGGCTGTTAATGTATATGTGTATATAACCTGAAAGATGGCAGTCTTTGGCTTCATCCCCCACGCATATAATGCGGGGGTGTTTGCAGAAAACGCATTTTCACACTTGATCCAACGTCTTGGTCCTACAAATGAGGTAATAGCGCAGCAAACTAGGCAACCGGACTATAATGCTTTATCACTTTCACTTAGCCATAGGAGTTCGACAATGGGGCTACTATATAGCCCCTAGGGGCACCGCGCTCACCCGACCGGGCGCGTATGTACTGGCCGGGAAGCAACGCCGTCAATGCGGAGGAATTCTAAAGGTTCCAGCGGGTCATCGAGTGGTTGACCAGTCTCACGCTATATCATGACAGTCAGTTTTCGGCTTTCTCTACTGAGGTGCTCCCCTGGCCGAACCAGGGGCACAATCGCAGTAGTTCTCCTGGTGCCGCATTAGCCGATAGAGCGGAACGTAAGGCAGCAAAACACAGGAGCCGGGCAAACCCAACATTTGACCAAAGACATGATTCGGAGCTGATGCATATAAGGCCTAACACGAGACGCGAACACTCCCTAAGGTATTCAGTCTTTATGAAAGCGGGTCGAACAATCGCCCTTGGTGAAAAGCCTGGTGTCCAGTGCACGCGAAATTCGACGTGGCCTATGCCAAAATGCCACCTCCTCCTTGGTTATAGCAAGAGACCAGGGGGATGTGTATCAACAAGAGACAGTAAAAAAAGGTTTACTGAGGGTCTTAATCTGAAAAGAATCCTTGCAACGGGTCCCTCTGACGTCTGCTTTGTGTCTCCGCGCAGCCGTATCCTCGGACGGGTGTAGTACGGTGTTCATCTGTAAAAGAGAGGAACTTAGTTGAAAAAGATCGTGCGAAAATGTATGTTATATTATATAAACAAAGTACAATTCGAAGAATGAACAAAATTGAGCGTTATTGTCTCTTGTTGTGGATGCACGGAGCCCCTTGTACGGGGGTATGCATCTAGCGAGCCCTTGTATGTTTACGCCGGACTCGTCCAGCCGTGTCCGAGGTCTGGTTTATTGTGGGGCTGTCAAGGCATCCGCACAATTTTCCGGACTCGAGGAACCCTCGGTGTTTCCCTTTAATGAGATGATGCCACGTGGGCCGGGCATTTTAAGTGTAAGGGATGCATAATGCGGTATTGCGTTAAAGCGAGCGAAAGCTTCGTGTCCCAATAGTGCTTGATAGCTACTTGTAAATGGGGCGAGGTGGAAGGTTAACTTTTCACGGCGGAAATTGTCGGGTGAGCCGAACACAACTTCTAGCAGTAGAGAGCCCGTACAATGGGCATATGGGACTGGCATTACCCCTTGAAAGGAAGTGTTGCTGTGGCGAAATTTGGTTGGGTCTATCCCCATATTGCGGATTGTGTCCTGATATAGCAGGTTTAGATCACTGTCGCCGTCCATTAGGACTTGTGAAAATTGGAGTCCGCCAATTATTGGATCTAATATCAAGGCAGTCCAACCTGCATTCCGTATACTTCTAGAGTAATCCCGATGGTCAAAGGTTATTGGTCTGAACAACCAAAGGCGGACTCCTCTGGGATAGGCCGTATGGCGCATACCTCTATGGGTGCCGCTCTGTTTTTCCCTTTTGTCACATGAATTGAGTTCACTGTTTTGATTTCTTGTGGGAAATTCTTTTGTTTCCCGGTGCCCTGCTTTTGGGGTTCATCATCGTCCTCGCTTGGTGTGTCGAGCCCCTTGTGTTCGGCATTGAGTTTGCCGGACTGCTTGAAGACCCAACAATCTCTGTGGGTGTGGTTTGCAGGCTTCCCGGGAGTACTGTGGATTTGGCATATCTTGTCCAAGATTTTTTTTAAGTTAGAGAGCTCGTCCCTGTTATCCTTAAGGGGTAGCTTTTTATGGTTCTTCCGAGAGCTTTTGAATCCGGCGTTGACTGCCGTGATCTTCGGGCTGTTTCCCTTAGTCCGTATTTGGTCCTTCTTGCGTCATGGTTTCCCGTTCCATCCACGACTTGGATGTACTTGGGTCATTGGTGTTGCATCTTGCTAGCCAGCTATCCTCTCCCATGCAAAAGCGGGTCATGAGGCTTGTTAATGCGGCCATTGTTCTTGGCTTTTCTTGGCTGAGGTGTCTGGCGAGCCATTCGTCTCGGACGTTGTGTTTGAAAGCTGTTAAGGCTTCGGCGTCCGGGCAGTCGACTATTTGGTTCTTTTTAGTAAGGAATCTGTTCCAAAATTTCGGTGACTCTCTGGCTGTTGAGCTATGTGACTTAAATCGCGGCATCCGGAGGTCGGACATAGGTCCCTTGAAAATTTGCCCGAAAGGCATCCTCGAGCTCTTCCCAACTTCCAATGGTGTTTTCGGGAAGGCTCTTAAGCCAATGCCGGGCTGGCCCTTTGAGCTTGAGGGGTAAGTATTTTATGGCGTGGAGATCATCTCCTCTAGCCATGTGTATATGGAGGATGTAATCCTCAATCCAAACTCCAGGGTCTATTGTTCCGTCGTATGCCTCTATGTTTACGGGCTTGAATCCCGCTGGAAACTCATGATCCAGCACCTCATCGGTGAAACATAGGGGGTGTGCAGCACCCCTATATTTGGGTGTACCGTGATGTTCGGATACTTGATGTGTTGCCTTGCTTACTAGAGCTTGCTTTCTTGGCCCGTAGATAGATCTAACTGGGCCATCTTTTTGATGCGAATCCTTGTACGGTTCGCGTCTTTGGCTTGTGTGCGGCACCGCGTTTGCCGCTCTCTGTTTGTCATGGGGTCGCCCATCCGACCGGTGGCCTCCTTGTTTTTTGATTGTGGGGCTCTACGGCCTCCTCATCAAATTCGGGCAGTAGTTTTCGCTTTGTGTAGCTCTTTGTTCGGCGATCGTCGCCCGTATTTGTCATGTATTGAGTACTTTACTCCATCTGATTCTCGAGTGCATCTTCCGCTGTTTTGAGCTTCCGCTTCGCTTTTTCACGCCACGTCTTTGTGGCGACGAGCCTTTTGTGGAGGTTCTTCTGCTCCAGCAACTTGTCCGGCGTGAGATCGTCCAGACTGTTATCTTCGCCGGGGACGGGTTGTTTATCCAGATTGTCCTGTTCGAACGGTTGCTCGATAGCATGTTCGTCGTCCACCGGTTCACCCTTCTCTATAGCTGGGTCTGTATGGCTGTTGTCTTTGTCGAGGCGGGACTTTGAGCGGCGCTTACATCACCGTTTTGACTGCTTTTCGATGGAGCGATCCTTCGTAGCGTCCCGTTGTTCCTCGTCGCTTCCTTTAGGTGTGTCCACCATGTATACATCGTGAGATGAGGTGGTTCTCCAGTGCCCTATAGGTGCTGGTTCATGCTCCTCCCTACATCGCCGTCCCATATCGTCGATGTCTTCGGAGTCGAAGTCGAGCATGTCGGTTAAATCATTGACAGTGGCTACGAAGTGGGTGGTGGGTGGGTTTTGAATTTCTTCGTCGTCCGCATCCCAACCTTCCTGACCATAATCCGGCCAGGGCTCTCCTGATAAAGAGAGATACTTTATCGAATTCAGGATATCACCAAAGGGCGAGTGCTGAAAGATGTCCGTGGCAGTGAATTCCATGATCGGCACCCAATCGGATTCGATTAGCGGGGGCGCGGAGGGCTCGGAGTCCGGCGCCTTGGAGCCACAAGCTTCGCAAGGGACGGGGTAGGTGTACGGCTCAATCGCCGTGGAGATCGCAGCCCCCGAGGCGGTGTCCAGCCACCCATCCTCGATCGGCGTGGTCGGCTCCGAGCTAAAGGTCGGAACGGACTCTGGTGCAGCCTCCAGGACACTGTCCGACGACAGAGATAGATCATGCCCTTCGGGACAGTGCGGCGCGCTGGGCTGTGGCTCGAACCCGTCGAAGATCAAGTCTCCGCGGATGTCAGCCGTGTAGTTCAAACTGCCAAATCTGACCTAATGGCCAGGGGCGTAGCTTTCAATCTGCTCCAGATGGCTAAGCTTTAATTGCCCGCAAGCAAAGCCGCCCGAATCTGAAGGTCCTGCAGGGAGAAAGGTCTCACCCTGCAGCGCATCATTGTTGATGATCAGAGGAGCCATCGGGCCTAAAGACGACGACACAGAGGAACTCTCAATGAAAGCACCAACGTAGGTGTCAAAACGGGCGGATCTCGGGTAGGGGGTCCCGAACTGTGCTCTAGGCGGATGGTAACAGGAGACAAGGGACACGATGTTTTTACCCAGGTTCGGGCCCTCTCGATGGAGGTAAAACCCTACTCCTGCTTGATTAATATTGATGATATGGGTAGTACAAGAGTAGATCTACCACGAGATCAGAGAGGATAAACCCTAGAAGCTAGCCTATGGTATGATTGTTGTTCGTCCTACAGACTAAAACCCTCCGGTTTATATAGGCACCGAATAGGGTTAGGGTTACACAGAGTCGGTTACAACGGTAGGAGATCTACATATCCGTATCGCCAAGCTTGCCTTCCACGCCAAGGAAAGTCCCATCCGGACACGGGACGAAGTCTTCAATCTTGTATCTTCATAGTCCAGGAGTCCGGCCGAAGGCTATAGTCCGGCTATCCGGACACCCCCTATTCCAGGACTCCCTCAAGCAGGACTAACAATCAACACAAGGATCGTTTACCCAGGTTCGGGCCGCGAGGATGCGTAATACCCTATTCCTGCTTTGGTGTGTATTTGAGAGAGTTCTTGAGCTCTCGAACTAGCTACGGTGGCTGCGTAGTTCAAAAGAGCCGAATCCCTCTCCAGTACGCCATGGGCCTCCTTTTATAGTCAAAAGGGGCTGCCACATTGGCACACATGAGGTGGAAAGGTATACAGTGATGCGAGCTTATCGCTCGTGTTATAGGACAAGACGCATTTAATGCGTAGCTTAGGTGTCCCTTAGCTTTATCAGGGGCGGGAACGAGGCCCATCCCGTCCGTCGCCGCCTCGCCTTGCTTCGACACACGCCCAGGCCAGCGATGCATGCGGCGCCATGTAGGTAGGCAGGCAGCTGAGGTGGCGCGGTGGTAGGGTCTTCACGAAGATCTGCATACCACCACGCAGGTCCTTGCTGAGTTGGCTCAGAAGCCCCCCGTCGCCATGTAGGTGCCTGCCCAGCTAGTTGGGCTGGCAGCTGCATGCAAACAGCGGTGGAGTCTTGGCTGGTGCGGGCCTGGCAGTGGCCCTGCTGGCGCCCTCGGCAAGGATCTTGCCGGGAGGCCCGGCAAGGGTCTTGCCGTGGCGTTGTGGTCGTTCCCGGCAAGGTGCTTGCCGGGGGTCTTGTGGATTCCCTCGGCAAGGATCCCGCCGAGGGTCGCCGTCTTCTGGTTCTCATCTGATCTCACATATCTATGGTCTTGACAAAGATCTGCATGCCACCACGGAGGTGCCTCCCGAGCCCTAGTTCCAATGTAGTTGGTTGGGATGGAAACCGTGGGCACAAGGGTGGCTCACTCTGTTGGCGTCGGGCGTGCCGCCCCGGCAAGGCCCTTGCCAGGGCTGCCGAGGCTGCTCGGCAAGGGTCTTGCCGGGGGAGCCTACTTCGCCCTTCTGTCCTTTGTTTTCTTGGTCATCTTGTGCTTTGGCTTCTCTCTGACTCCCCTCCTCTGCCCTGCTTAGTGTGGCCGCGGTGCGTGGCTCCGACTGCTCATGCACAAGTAAAGGGGTACAAAAGAGTGCCCCTACTTTTGTATACCGACAGGAACCCCGAGGCCTGGGCCACACATAAGCGCAACACGTTGTTGGGACAGTCCCAAAACGGTGCGCGGGCAGGTGGGGCGGATTTTTACCGCGGTAACTCTCCATCCACTGCGCTTCCCCATGACCCGCGTTGAACGCGTGACGTGGGGGGGGGGGGGGTCGTGCGTGACGTGGGTGGCATGCGTGGGGCGGTTACCGCACGCATGCGTCACATCGCAGTTAATGGGAAAGGAGGCGGCCCGCGCCTTCCCCGTAGAAAGGAATAACGGCGGGCGCGCTGCTCACTTTACCCCCTTTCCTGCATCTTCTCCAATCTCAGAGCCGCCGCCCCCTTTCTTCCTCCTTCTCAAGCTCTCGCCTTCGCTTGCCGCCGCTGCGCCTCCGCTATCCTCCTCCCCTAGCTTCTCGCAGCTGCCATGGCTACCAAATCCACCAAGGGCAAGGGAGTGGCCAAAGATGCCGGGGCGACGGAGCCACCAGAGAGTGCGTTGGCGGTGCAGCGGATGCAACTCGCCTACTTCCCCTCGACGATCGACGTGATCGAGCTCCAGGACTGCTTCAAGCCCCTGTGGGGGTGCAAGACGGGGGGGAGAGATGATGGGGCATCCAGCCACGGGCGTCATCCCCGCCAATTGCGCTGAGGCCGCCCCAAATCGGTACCCATTCTTTGTCGATTACTTCTCCTGCGGGCTCTGTCCCCCCTTCTCCGATTTCTTCAATGACATCATGCACACCTACGGCTTCCACCTTTTGGATTTTACTCTGAATGTCGTGGCGTGCATGGCTCTTTTCGCACACCTCTGCGAGGGCTTCGCTGGGGTGCATCCCAACACGGTGCTCTTCCGCCACTACTTCTTCCCTCGGATTCAACCGGCGGGCGCCATTTCCGGTTGCGTCGCCTAGATCCCACGGGCCAAGGGGGCATACCCGGAGGGCGCTATGAAGGAGAGGTGGGAAGAATGGCGGGGCCGGTGGTGCTGGATTGAAGAGAAGGACCCTTGAACTTTTGCCGGGTCATGACCTCGCCTTTGTTCGCCAGGCGGCGAGGCGACGTTGACGCCGACGATGCGAAGCTCACGGTCGCCACCACCAGGATCCTTTGCCTTACCGAGGTCGGGCTTACCCTTGAGATGATCAGGGCGGATTTCATCCACCGCCGAATCGCTCCACTGCATAACAAGGGGAGGCCGGCCTGGCTCTTCACGAACGTCGCCGACATCATGAGGCTCCGCCCCCGCCTCGACCACAACCTCACGGTGATGAGGCACGCCCATCTCTCCCAACGGCTCGTCCAGCTCGACGTAAACCGCGACGGCGAGATCGAGCGGACCGGCAAGGCCGCGAGAGCCGCCGCGAAGGCCGGCAAGATCGCCAAGGGGCCCTTGTTCAAGCTGCCGGCAGGAGTGGTCCCGCTGAGCAACAACTCACGCCGGACCGACATCATCCCCATGATGCCGGACTTCAACGTGCATGGCCTTGACCCGAGCTGGGTCGAGCTGGAGGAAATTCAAGTGCATGAGTTCTTCGACACCTTGCACGAGGGGTACGTCACCGCCGAGCCGCGGCTCGTCCAGGACACCACCCAGGCGGAGCTGGACTACATCGCCGCCAGGGTGATGGAGGCGAAGCTTGCCGAGGAGGCCGGCGGCACGGGTGGCGTGGAGGACAAGGCCGCTGCGGAAGCGGAGGAGAAGGAGCTCGCCCAGTGGGCGGAGGCCATTGGGGAGGCCAGCAGCACCAGCACCGGGGCTCCTCTCGTTGAGGAGGTGGTCGACGAGTCGTCGTCGGAGGAGGTTGAGGCTGTCGATCCTCCGGTCACGGGGAGAGGGCGGGTCCTGTGGCGGGCCACCTTTGGCGAGCCAGTCCGGCCCGGCAGGGCCGTTCAACCGCGGCAAGACCAGGAGGGATCCGGGCGCCAGACATGGGCCGCGGCAGCGAAGAAGTCGGTGAAGGCCGCGATGGCGAAGAAGAGGGCGACCGCCTCTTCTTCGTCTGAACGCCCTCGGACTCCATCAGCTTCCCCTCCTCCGGCACACAACGACGTAGGGGTCACCTTCGACTTCGGGTCCCTCAGCCCAAGGAGGAAGAGGAAAGCAACAGAGGAGGAGGTGGAGGACGAGTAAGTATTGTTCCTTTCTGTCATCTCCACCCCCCTCGGACCGTGCCACCTATCTTGATTTGTGTTCCTCTTTGCAGGGACGCGGAGACGCTGGCCCAGAGGGTGAAGAGGGCCAAGGCTTCGGCGGCGGCCAGCCCCCGGCAGGCGCTGCTGGCGCACCGTTGGTGGTGTTGAGCAGTCCAGACAGTAGCCCCACAGCCCCCAGCGTAAATCCATCACTCGCCCCTCGTCAACGTGTGTTGGGGGCACGGGCCCCTTGGTGCTAACCTTGCCGCGATTGCAGGAGGGGGACAGCAGGAGGAGGAGCCACACAGGGCTAGCCCCAACACGCCACCCCCATCGACCACGCTGCCCCGAGGGGCGTCCCCGGCAAGGGTGCCAAGCACCGAGCCCATGCACACGGAGGAGGAGGAGGCGAACTCGGGCGCTAGTGGCATTGCCTCAGCGCCAAACATTGGTGGGGAGGGGACCTCTGCTTCCCAGCCCGGCACGGGTAAGCCACTTGTCTTCCGTCCCTGTTCTTCTTTTTTTTGTTCTTTCTGAATCTTGATCTTGGACTCGCCTCATCCCCTTCTCGGTATCTAGATTTCCCTTCGGTGGACCCAGAGGACATCGACACCGTCATCGAGGATGTCGCCAAGGATGCTGCAGCGGAGGCCGAGAAGATTGCTGCCGAGGAGACCGCCAAGAGCGCTGCTGAGGACGCCTCCAGGGGGCCTGCCGGGGAGGCCGGCAAGGCCGCCGCCGAGGAGGAGGTGGTTGATGACCAGCCTTCCTCCTCCGCCGCCTCTGGCTCCGGCAGGTATCTGAGGGTGAGCGATGACCTTTTTGTCCACCTTCCGGGGGCGTCCAGCTCCAGGGCGCCCATCGAGGGAGAGGTGCTCGACGAAGATGTGTTTGCCGCCGCCGGGCTCAAGGTCGTTGATGAGCCGAGCGCCGGTGGCGACGGCTCTCAGGAGGAGCGGCTTCTCCAGGCCATGGGCGCCAACTTCCGGAAGCTCCAGGCGCTCCACCGCGCCCGCCTGGACAAGGCCAATTCCAGGATGGCAACGGTGGACAAGGCAGAGGCGGACCTCAAGGTGCGCGTCGCCGAGGCGTAGACTTGGTTCCGCCAAGCTAGCGAAGAGCTGAAGGCCGCCCAGGGCGAGCTGGCCAAGCGCGATGTGGAGCTCACCATGAAGCTGGCCGACATCTAGAAGGCCCAGGAGACGGCAAAGAGATTGGCCGCCGTAGCCGAGGCCGCTCGGACCCAGCACCAGGCCGCGTTGAACTCCCAGGAGGAGGACCTCGCCGCACGAGAGGAGAAGCTTGCCGCAACGCTCCGCGGAAAGGATGAGGAGGTGGAGAAGCTCATCGTGCAGCGGACCCAAGAGCTGGAGCAGAGGCACAGGGAGGCGCTCGATGCCCAGGCTCGGTTTCACGTCGGCAGGGTGAAGGAGCTGGAGGTGGAGCGGGACGAGCTGAAGGGGCAGGCCTTGAAGCTGTCCAAGGAGAGGGACACGCTCAACGACGCCTTAACGGAGGCGCAGGGCGCGGCCGTCACCAGGGCCGGGGAGCTCTCCGAAGCCAACAACTCCATCCAAGACCTGAAACTGAAGCTGGAGGGCTCGAGGAGATGCTCTCAGAGGCCAAGGCCCGGGATGAGACCCTGCCCAAGGATCTGGAGGCCAAGAAGCTGCAGCGGAAGAACGAAGCCGCCAGCCACAAGGATTTTGTGGAGGGCGAGAATCGCTGGATCAGCCGCCTCGAGGATGTCGCCGGCAGAATCACCACGCAGCTAGCTACCATGGGGATGCCAAATGTGAGGTACGCCCCAGAGCGCAGCGGGACTAGCAACGCCAAGCTGACCCTGTTCTTCGAGGGTGTCCTCGGGGCCCTGGATCAGCTCCACTCCAACCGGGAGGCCTCTCTGGCCGATGAGTCCCGGAGGCTCTGCCGGGGTGCCATGACCAAGGTCCTCGCCAAGGTGGCGCACTGGAATCCTAACCTCGACTTTGAAGCCGCGCTGGAGAGCCTGCCAGAGGATGCGGACATCGCGGCGCTCAAGGAGCGAATCAAGCCCATCATCAGACGCATCGACGGAATCCAGAGGGTGGAGGGCCAGCGACGGGATTAGTCACCCCGTTTCTTTTCGTTGCTGCAGGTTCACAACCAAGACGATTTTTATCTTTAGTTAGAACTGCGGCAATAAGCTATGTAATATGACTCTGCAGTACTTTCGATACAATGCATGTTATTTTCCTGTTCGATTTTCCTTTGTATGTCCACCCTACGTTAACCGGGTAGGCTTGCCGGCGCGTAAACCCAGGGCGGCGTCTTGAGGACGGATCCCCATTGGCCTGCCGGGTGTGCTTGCTGCCGGGCGAACCACCTTACCGCCCTTAACGCGGCCGCCCGAACTGTCGAGCTTGACTCGAGTCAGAATCGAGAGCGTTGCCAATTGCGGAAGGCTACCTTGCCACTCTCGACGCGGTCGCTTGAGCTATTGAGCAGACTCGAAACAGAACAAGGACGTTGCCAATTGCAGGGAGGGGGGCTTTGCGTGCAGGTTTTCCATACAAAGAACAAGATCTCCGAGGGAATAACCTTATATAAAAAGGAAAATCTAAAGTTTTGCATGACTTAGCTTTCCTGGTGCCGAACTGGCGCCCTTCGCGTATGCGGGCGACGCCATCCTCTTGGTCTTCTTCTTCTCCGGAAGCCGTGGCCACGAGAGACTGCTAGGCCGGCTGCTAAACCAGATTCTCACAACTTTCCCCCCTACCTGGCGCGCCAAAGATGTCGGTGGAAAATGACACCTATGGGATCACAAGAATCCCTACTACGGTTGCCGGGGTGCAGTGTTGTGAGAAGAGCAGGACTAACAGTCAACACAAGGATCGTTTACCCAGGTTCGGGCCGCGAGGATGCGTAATACCCTAGTCCTGCTTTGGTGTGTATTTGAGAAAGTTCTTGAGCTCTCGAACTAGCAACGGTGGCTGCGTAGTTCAAAAGAGTCGAATCCCTCTCCAGTACGCCATGGGCCTCCTTTTATAGTCGAAAAGGCTGCCACAGTGGCACACAGGAGGTGGAAAGGTATACAGTGCTGCGAGCTTATCGCTCATGTTACAGGACAAGAAGCATTTAATGCGTAGCTTAGGTGTCCCTTAGCTTTATCGGGGGCGGGAACGAGGCCCGTCCCGTCCGTCGCCGCCTCGCCTTGCTTCAACACGCGCCCAGGCCAGCGATGCATGCGGCGCCATGTAGGCGGTGCAGCTGAGGTGGCATGATGGTAGGGTCTTCACGAAGATCTGCATGCCACCACACAGTGCTTGCTAAGTTGGCTCGGAAGCCGCCCATCGCCCGTAGGTGCACCTTGACTGGTTGGGCTGGCAGCTGCATGCGAATTGCGGTGGATTCTTGGCTGGTGCGGGCCTGGCAGTGGCCCTGTTGGCACCCTCGGCAAGGGTCTTGCCGGGAGGCCCGGCAAGGGTCTTGCCGGGAGGCCCGGCAAGGGTCTTGCCGTGGTGCTGTGGTCGTCCCCAGCAAGGCGCTTGCCGGGGGTCTTGTGGATTCCCTCGGCAAGGATCCCGCCGAGGGTCGCCGTCTTCTGGTTCTCATCTGATCTCACATATCTATGGTCTTGACAAAGATCTGCATGCCACCACGGAGGTGCCTCCCGAGCCCTAGTTCCAATATAGTTGGTTGGGTTGGAAACCGTGGGCTCAAGGGTGGCTCACTCTGTTGGTGTCGGGCGTGCCGCCCCGGCAAGGCCTTTGTCGGGGCTGCCGGGGCTGCCCCGGCAAGGGTCTTGCCGGGGGAGCCTGCTTCGCCCTTCTGTCCTTTGTGTTCTTGGTCATCTTGTGCTTTGGCTTCTCTCCGGCTCCGCTCCTCTGCCCTGCTTAGTGTGGCCGCGGCGCGCAGCTCCGACTGCCCGTGCACAAGTAAAGGGGTACAAAAGAGTGCCCCTACTTTTGTACACCGACAGGGAAATTTGCTAATGTCCTACAAACCTCTACACTTGGAGGCCCAACAACATCTACAAGGTGAGGGTTGTGTAGTAGACATCAAGCAGTTTCTAGCGTTGTTGCCGGGGAGGCTAGGTAAGCGGCACTAACACCCCGTCAACTAAGCAATTTCTGGCGCCGTTGCCGGGGAGGTTAGTGCTTGAAGGTATATCTTCAGATCTTGCAATCGAATCTTTTTTTTTCTTGTTTTATCACTAGTTTAGTCTATAAAATAAAACTACAAAAAAATGGAATTAAGGGTGCCTCATATGCTTCGTCTTTTTAATGTCTTCCTGTTGGGGAACGTAGTAATTTCAAAAAATTTCCTACGCACACACAGGACCATGGTGATGGCATAGCAACGAGAGGGAAGAGTGTCCGTCCACGTACCCTCGTAGACCGAAAGCGGAAGCGTTATAACAACGCGGTTGATGTAGTCGTACGTCTTCACGATCCAACCGATCCAAGCACCGAACGTACGGCACCTCCGAGTTCTGCACACGTTCAGCTCGATGACGATCCCGGACTCACGATCCGGCAAAGTGTCGGGATGAGTTCCACAAGACGACGGCGTGGTAGGACGATGTTGATGCTCCACTGACGAGGGCTTCGCCTAAGCTCCGCTGACGATATGACTTCTCCGGCGCAGGCCGCCTAAGCTCTCTGACGATATGACCCGAAGTGGAATATGGTGGAAGGGGCACCGACACGGCTAAGGAAAGATCCGTAGATCAACTTGTGTTTCTTGGGTGCCCCTGCCTTTGTATATAAAGGAGCCAAGGGGAGGTGGCGGCCCAAGGGGAGGCGCACCAAGGAGTCCTACTCCCTCGGGAGTAGGACTCCCTCCAATCCTAGTTGGATTAGGATTCCTGAGGAGGAAAGAGAGAGAGGGGGCGGCCCACCTTTCCTAGTCCTAATAGGACTAGGGGAAGGGGCGACCACCTAGGGCTGGCCCTCTCTCCTTTCCACTAAGGCCCACTATGGCCCATGTAGTTCCCGGGGGGTTAGGTAACCTCCGGTACTCGGTAAATTCAATTCACTCGAACCCTTCCAAGTCCAAACATAGGCTTCCAATATATCAATCTTTATGTCTCGACCATTTCGAGACTCCTCGTCATGTCCGTGATCACATCCGGGACTCGAACAACCTTGATTGCATCAATACTTATAAACTCATTATGAGCTGTCATCGAAGCGTTAAGCGTGCGGACCCTACGGGTTCGAGAACTATGTAGACATGACCTAGAACCATTCTCGGTCAATAACCAATAGCGGAACCTGGATGCCCATATTGGTTCCTACATATTCTACGAAGATCTTTATCGGTCAAACCGCATAACGACATCACGTTGTTCCCTTTGTCATCGGTATGTTACTTACCCGAGATTCGATCGTCGGTATCCAATACCTAGTTCAATCTCGTTCTTTGGTAAGTCTCTTTACTCGATCCGTAATACATCATCTCACAACTAACTCATTAGTTGTAATGCTTGCAAGGCTTAAGTGATGTGCATTACCGAGAAGGCACGGAGATACCTCTCCGAGCAATCGGAGTGACAAAACCTAATCTCGAAATACGCCAACCCAACAAGTACCTTTGGAGACACCTGTAGTACTCCTTTATAATCACCCGATTCACGTTGTGACGTTTGGTAGCACCAAAGTGTTCCTCCGGTAAACGGGAGTTGCATAATCTCATAGTTACAGGAACATGTATGGGTCATGAAGAAAGTATTAACATACTAAGCGATCAAGTGTTAAGCTAACGGAATGGGTCATGTCAATCGAGATCATTCTACTAATGATGTGACCTTGTTAATCAAATAACAACTCCTTGTTCATGGTTAGGAAACATAACCATCTTTGATTAACAAGCTAGTCAAGTAGAGGCATACTAGTGACATCTTGTTTGTCTATATATTCACACATGTATTATGTTTCCGGTTAATACAATTCTAGCATGAATAATAAACATTTATCATGATATAAGGAAATAAATAATAACTTTATTATTGCCTCTAGGGCATATTTCCTTGATCTCCCACTTGCACTAGAGTCAATAATCTAGATTACAAAGTAATGATCCTAACACCCATGGAGTCTTGGTGCTGATCATGTTTTGCTCGTGGAAGAGGCTTAGTTAACGGGTCCGCAACATTTAGATCCGTATGTATTTTGCAAATCTCTATGTCTCCCACTTGGACTTGGTCCCGAATGGAATTGAAGCGTCTCTTGATGTGCTTGGTCCTCTTGTGAAATCTGGATTCCTTTGCCAAGGCAATTGCACCAGTATTGTCACAGAAGATCTTCATCGGTCCCGATGCACTAGGTCACCTAGATCGGAAATGAACTCTTTCATCCAGACTCCTTCATTTGCTGCTTCCGAAGCAGCTATGTACTCCGCTTCACATGTAGATCCCGCCACGACGCTTTGTTTAGAACTGCACCAACTGACAGCTCCACCGTTTAATAAAAACACGTATCCGGTTTGCGATTTAGAATCGTCAGGATCATTGTCAAAGCTTCGTCGGCGTAACCATTTACGACTAGCTCTTTGTCACCTCCATATACGAGAAACATATCCTTAGTCCTTTTCAGGTATTTCAGGATGTTCTTGACCGCTGTCCGATGATCCATTCTGGATTACTTTGGTACCTTCTGCCAAGCTTATAGCTAAGCATACGTCAGTGCGGTACACAGCATTGCATACATGATAGAGCCTATGGCTGAAGCAAAGGGAACATCTTTCATTTTCTCTCTATCTTCTGCTGTGGTCGGACATTGAGTCTTACTCAATCTTATACCTTGCAACACAGGCAAAAACCTTTCTTTGCCTCGATCCATTTTGAACTTTTTCAAAATTTTATCAAGGTATGTGCTTTGTGAAAGTCAATTAAGCGTCTTGATCTATCTCTATAGATCTTGATGCCCAATATGTAAGCAGCTTCACCGAGGTCTTTCATTGAAAAACTTTTATTCAAGTATCCTTTTATGCTATCCAGAAATTCTATATCATTTCCAATTAATAATATGTCGTCCACATATAATATCGAAATGCTTCTGAGCTCCCACTCACTTTCTTGTAAATACAGGCTTCTCCAAAAGTGCATGTAAACCCATATGCTTTGATCACACTATCAAAGCGTTTATTCCAACTCCGAGAGGCTTGCAGGACCATAAATTGATCGTTGGAGCTTGCACACTTTGTTAGCACCTTTTGGATCGACAAAACCTTCTGGTTGCATCATATACAACTCTTCTTCTAGAAATCCATTCAAGAATGCAGTTTTACATCCATTTGCCAAATTTCATAATCATAAATGCGGCAATTGCTAACATGATTCAGACAGACTTAAGCATCGCCACGGGTGAGAAAGTCTCATCGTAGTCAACCCCTTGAACTTGTCGAAAACCTTTCGCAACAAGTCGAGCTTTGTAGACGGTTACACTACCACCGGCGTCAGTCTTCTTCTTAAAGATCCATGTATTTTCAATGGCTTGCCGATCATCGGGCAAGTCAACCAAAGTCCATACTTTGTTCTCATACATGGATCCCATCTCAGATTTCATGGCTTCCAGCCATTTTATGGAATCTGGGCTCACCATCGCTTCTTCATAGTTTGTAGGTTCGCCATGGTCAAGTAACATGACTTCCGTAATAGGATTACCGTATTCACCGTGCGTATTTTATTACAGTCGACCCTCTGAGGTTCAAGAGTAACTTGATCTCAAGCTTCATGATCATCATCATTAGTTTCCTCACTAATTGGTGTAGTTGTCACAGGAACCATTTCTTGTGATGAACTACTTTCCAACAAGGGAGCAGATCTGATTATCTCATCAAGTTCTACTTTCCTCCCACTCACTTCTTTCGAGAGAAACTCTTTCTCTAGAAAGGATCCGAATTTAGCAACGAAAATCTTGCCTTCAGATCTGTGATAGAAGGTGTACCCAACATCTCCTTTGGGTATCCTATGAAGACACATTTTTCCGATTTGGGTTCGAGCTTATCTGGTTGAAGTTTCTTTACATAAGCATCGCAGCCCCAAACTTTAAGAAAGCGACAACTTTGGTTTCTTGCCAAACCACAGTTCATAAGGCGTCGTCTCAACGGATTTTGACGGTGTCCTATTTAACGTGAATGCGGCCGTCTCTAAAGCATAACCCCAAAAGCGATAGCGGTAAATCGGAAATAGACATCATTGATCGCACCATATCTAGTAAAGTACGATTCTGACGTTCGGACACACCATTTCTTTGTGGTGTTAGGGTATGGCGTGAGTTCTTGAAAACTATTCCACATTGTTTCAAATGTAAACCAAACTCGTAACTCAAATATTCTCCTCCACGATCAGATCGTAGAAATTTTATTTTCTTGTTACGATGATTTTCTACTTCACTCTGAAATTCTTTGAACTTTTCAAATGTTTCAGATTTGTGTTTCATTAAGTAGATATACCCATATCCGCTCAAATCATCTGTGAAGGTGAGAAAATAACGATACCCGCCGCGTGCTTCAACATTCATTGGACCACATACATCAGTATGTATGATTTCCAACAAATCAGTTGCACGCTCCATAGTTCCGGAGAACGGCGTTTTTGTCATCTTGCCCATGAGGCACGGTTCGCAAGTACCAAGTGATTCATAATCAAGTGATTCCAGAAGCCCATCAGGATGGAGTTTCTTCATGCGTTTTACACCGATATGACCTAAACGGCGGTGCCACAAATAAGTTGCACTATCATTATCAACTCTGCATCTTTTGGCTTCAACATTATGAATATGTGTATCACTCTGTCGAGATTCAACAAGAATAGACCATTCTTCAAGGGTGCATGACCATAAAAGATATTACTCATATAAATAGAACAACCATTATTCTCTGATTTAAATGAATAACCGTCTACTTAATAAACATGATCCAGATATAATGTTCATGCTCAACGCTGGCACCAAATAACAATTATTTAGGTCTAAAACTAATCCCGAAGGTAGATGTAGAGGTAGCGTGCCATTGCGATCACATCGACTTTGGAACCATTTCCAACGCGCATCGTCACCTCGTCCTTAGCCAATCTTCGGCAATCCGTAGTTCCTGTTTCGAGTTGCAAATATTAGCAATGTAACCGGTATCAAATACCTGTACTATCACAGTATTAGTAAGGTACACATCAATAACATGTATATCATATATACCTTTGTTCACCTTGCCATCCTTTTTATCCGCCAAATACTTGGGGCAGTTCCGCTTCAAAGGTGTCGGTCCTGCTTGCAATAAAAACACTCAGTTTCAGGCTTAGGTCCAGACTTGGGTTTCTTCTCTTGATCAGCAACTTTCTTGCTGTTCCTTTTGAAGTTTCCCTTCTTCTTCCCTTTGCCCTTTTTCTTGAAACTAGTGGTCTTGCTGACCATCAACACTTGATGCTCTTTCTTGATTTCTACCTCCGCGGCTTTCAGCATCGCGAAGAGCTCAGGAATTGTCTTAGTCATCCCTTGCATATTATAGTTCATCACGAAGCTCTTGTAGCTTGGTGGCGATGATTGGAGAATTACATCAATGACACTATCATCCGGAAGATTAACTCCCGGCTGAATTAAGTGATTGTTATACCCGGACATTTTGAGTATGTGCTCACCGATGTAACTATTCTCCTCCATCTTGCAGCTATAGAACTTATTGGAGACTTCATATCTCTCAATCCGGCATTTGCTTGAAATATTAACTTCAACTCTTGGAACATCTCATATGCTCCATGACGTTCAAAACGTCGTTGAAGACCCGGTTCTAAGCCGTAAAGCATGGCACATCGAACTATAGAGTAGTCATCGGCTCTGCTTTGCGGATGTTCACAACTTCCCGCTTAGCATCTGCAAGAAAGCTGTCACCGGTGCTTCCGGACGTAATTTTTCTGCGCAGCAATGAGGATAATCCTCAAGTTACGGACCCAGTCCGTGTAATTGCTACCATCATCTTTCAACTTTGCTTTCTCAAGGAACGCATTAAAATTCAACGGAACAACAAAGACGAGCCATCTATCTACATCAAACATAGACAAGCAAAATACTATCGGTACTAAGTTCATGATAAATTTAAGTTTGATTAATCATATTAAAAACCTCCCACTTAGACAGACATCTCTCTAGTCATCTAAGTGATCACGTGATCCAAATCAACTAAACCATGTCCGATCATCACGTGAGATGGAGTAGTTTCAATGGTGAACATCACTATGTTGATCATATCTACTATATGATTCACGCTCGACCTTTCGGTCTACGTGTTCCGAGGCCATATCTGTTATATGCTAGGCTCGTCAAGTTTAACTGAGTATTCCGCGTGTGCAACTGTTTTGCACCCGTTGTATTTGAACGTAGAGCCTATCACACCTGATCATCACGTGGTGTCTCAGCACGAAGAACTTTCGCAACGGTGCATTCTCAGGGATCACACTACTTGATAATTTTTAGTGAGAGATCATCTTATAATGCTACCGTCAATCAAAGCAAGATAAGATGCAGAAAGGATAAACATCACATGCAATCAATATAAGTGATATGATATGGTCATCATCATCTTGTGCTTGTGATCTCCATCTCGAAGCACCGTCATGATCACCATCGTCACCGGGCGCGACACCTTGATCTCCATCGTAGCATCGTTGTCGTCTCGCCAATCTTATGCTTCCACGACTATCACTACCGCTTAGTAATAAAGTAAAAGCAATTACATGGCGTTTGCATTTCATACAATAAAGCGACAACCATATGGCTCCTGCGGGTTGCCGATAACTCGGTTACAAAACATGATCATCTCATACAATAAAATATAGCATCACGTCTTGACCATATCACATCACAACATGCCTGCAAAAACAAGTTAGACGTCCTCTACTTTGTTGTTGCAAGTTTTACGTGGCTGCTACGGGCTGAGCAAGAACCGTTCTTACCTACGCATCAAAACCACAACGATAGTTTGTCAAATAGACTCCGCTTTAACCTTCTCAAGGACCGGGCGTAGCTACACTCGGTTCAACTAAAGTTGGAGAGACAGGTCTTCCGCAAGCCATCTATGTGCAAAGCACGCCGAGGGAACCGGTCTCACAGAAGAGTACGCGTAATGTTGGTCCGGATCGTCCTCGTCCCAACAATACCGTTGAACCAAAGTATGACATCTTTGGTAGGCGGTATGACTTGTATCGTCCACAACTCACTTGTGTTCTACTCGTGCATATGACATCAACGCATAAAACCTGGCTCGATACCACTTTGTTGGGGAACGTAGTAATTTCAAAAATTTTCCACGCACACAGTGACCATGGTGATGGCATAGCAACGAGAGGAAGAGTGTCCGCCCACGTACCCTCGTGAGACCGAAAGCGGAAGCGTTATAACAACGCGGTTGATGTAGTCGCACGTCTTCACGATCCGACCGATCCAAGCACCGAACGACGGCACCTCCGAGTTACGCACATCGTTCAGCTCGATGACGATCCCCGGACTCCGATCCAGCAAAGTGTCGGGGATGAGTTCCACAAGACGACGCGTGGCAGGACGATGTTGATGCTCCACCGACGCAGGGCTTCGCCTAAGCTCCGCGACGATATGACTTCTCCGGCGCAGGGCTTCGCCTAAGCTCTCTGACGATATATGACCAAGTGGAATATGGTGGAAGGGGCACCGCAGACACGGCTAAGGAAAGATCCGTAGATCAACTTGTGTTTCTTGGGGTGCCCCCTGCCTTTGTATATAAAGGAGCCAAGGGGAGGTGGCGGCCCAAGGGGAGGCGCACCAAGGAGTCCTACTCCTCCGGGAGTAGGACTCCCTCCAATCCTAGTTGGATTAGGATTCCTGAGGGGGAAAGAGAGAGGGGCGGCCCACCTTTCCTAGTCCTAATAGGACTAGGGGAAGGGGGCGCGCCACCCAGGGCTGGCCCTCTCTCCTTTCCACTAAGGCCCACTATGGCCCATGTAGTTCCCGGGGGGTTCCGGTAACCTCCCGGTACTCCGGTAAATTCCCGAATTCACTCGGAACCCTTCCGAAGTCCAAACATAGGCTTCCAATATATCAATCTTTATGTCTTGACCATTTCGAGACTCCTCGTCATGTCCGTGATCACATCCGGGACTCCGAACAACCTTCGGTGCATCAATACTTATAAACTCATTATGAACTGTCATCGAAACGTTAAGCGTGCGGACCCTACGGGTTCGAGAACTATGTAGACATGACCTAGAACCATTCTCGGTCAATAACCAATAGCGGAACCTGGATGCCCATATTGGTTCCTACATATTCTACGAAGATCTTTATCGGTCAAACCGCATAACGACATACGTTGTTCCCTTTGTCATCGGTATGTTACTTACCCGAGATTCGATCGTCGGTATCCAATACCTAGTTCAATCTCGTTGCTGGTAAGTCTCTTTACTCGATCCGTAATACATCATCTCACAACTAACTCATTAGTTGTAATGCTTGCAAGGCTTAAGTGATGTGCATTACCGAGAAGGCACGAGATACCTCTCCGACAATCGGAGTGACAAAACCTAATCTCGAAATCGCCAACCCAACAAGTACCTTTGGAGACACCTGTAGTACTCCTTTATAATCACCCAGATTCACGTTGTGACGTTTGGTAGCACCCAAAGTGTTCCTCCGTAAACGGGAGTTGCATAATCTCATAGTTACAGGAACATGTATGGGTCATGAAGAAAGCATTAACATACTAAACGATCAAGTGTTAAGCTAACGGAATGGGTCATGTCAATCAGATCATTCTACTAATGATGTGACCTTGTTAATCAAATAACAACTCCTTGTTCATGGTTAGGAAACATAACCATCTTTGATTAAAAAGCTAGTCAAGTAGAGGCATACTAGTGACATACTGTTTGTCTATATATTCACACATGTATTATGTTTCCGGTTAATACAATTCTAGCATGAATAATAAACATTTATCATGATATAAGGAAATAAATAATAACTTTATTATTGCCTCTAGGGCATATTTCCTTCACTTCTGTGAAAATGATGGGACGGAAAATTGTGCTCAAGTACTAGAAGAATAATTACATAGAATGCGTGGCATAAAATATGTGAATGATGAGCATCATTGCAATGTTGTTAGTATGAATTCTTTGAATACCCATGATGCTAATGATATGCAAAGCCACAAGCTTGGGGATTCTATGTTTGATGAAGATGATATGTTTAGTCCCCCAAGTTTTGATGAGCAAATTTATTATGATGAAAGCATGCCTCCTATTTATGATGATTATTGTGATGACACATATGCTATAAAGAATAAGATAACCATTAAACTTGTCATCATGATTTTAATTTTCAATTGGATTATGCTTCACATGATAGTTATTTTGTTGAGTTTGCTCCCACTACTATTGATGAGAATAAATTTGCTTGTGTGGAGAGTAGTAAAATTTCTATGCAAGTAGATCATGAAAAGAATGCTTTATGTTCTGGTTATATGGTTGAATTCATTCATGATGCTACTGAAAATTATTATGAGAGAGGATCATATGCTTCTACATAATGCAATAATATCAAGTTTCCTCTCCGTGTGTTGAAAATGTTGAAGATTTGCTTGTTTTACCTTCCTATGCTAATTGTTTCATGTTCCCATAAGTTGTTTGCTTACAAAATCCCTATGCATAGGAAGTGGGTTGGACTTAAATGTACTAGTCATATTCTTCATGATTCTCCCATTATGTTTCAATTCTTATCTTTTATGTGAGCATCATTGAAATCATCATGCCTAGCTAGGGGCGTTAAATGTAAGCGCTTGTTGAGAGGCAACCCAATTTTATTTTTGTTCTTTGCCTTTTGCTCCTGTTTATTAATAAATAATTCATCTAGATTCTGTTTATGTGTGGTTTTATTGTTTTAATTAGTGCTTGTGCCAAGTAGAACCTTTGGGAAGACTTGGGTGAAGTCTTTGCGATCTTGCTGTAAAAAACAAAAACTTTTGTGCTCACGAGATTAGCTGCCATTTTTTTACTGGAGAGTGCTTTTAGGTTGATTCTTTTTGCAGATGATTAATAGACAAATTCTTCACGTCCATCATTTTATTTCATAATTTTTGGAGTTCCAGAAGTATTCGAACAAAACAGATTACTACAGACTATTCTGTTTTTGACAGATTCTGTTTTCTATGTGTCGTTTGCTTATTTTGATATATCTATGAGTAGTATCGGAGGGTATGAACCATAGAGAAGTTGGAATACAGTAGATATTACACCAATATGAATTTAGAATGAGTTCACAACAGTACCAAAAGTCGTGATTTATTTTCTTATACTAACGGAGCTTACGAGTTTCCTGTTGAGTTTTGTGTTGTGAAGTTTTCAAGTTTTGGGTAAAGATTCGATGGACTATGGAATAAGGAGTGGCAAGAGCCAAAGCTTGGGGATGCCCAACGCACCCCCAAGGTAAAATTCAAGGACAACCAAAATCCTAAGCTTGGGGATGCCCCGGTAGGCATCCCCTCTTTCGTCTTCGTTCATCGGTAACTTTACTTGGAGCTATATTTTTATTCACCACATGATATGTATTTTGCTTGGAGCGTCATTTTATTTTATTTTATTTTTTGCTTTCTGTTTGAATATAATACCAAGATTTGAAATTCTTAAATGTTAGAGAGTCTTCACATAGTTACATAATTATTCAACTACTCATTGATCTTCACTTATATCTTTCGGAGTAGTTTGTCGTTTGCTCTAGTGCTTCACTTATATCCTTTTAGAGCACGGCGGTGGTTTTATTTTGAAGAAATAGATGAACTCTCATGCTTCACTTATATTATTTTGAGAGTCTTTTAGAACAGCATGGTAATTTGCTTTGGTTATAAAATTAGTCCTAATATGATGGGCATTCAAGATGGGTATAATAAAAACTTTCGAATAGAGTGCATTGAATACTATGAGAAGTTTGATACTTGATGATTGTTTTGAGATATGAAGATGGTGATATTAGAGTCGTGCTAGTTGAGTAATTGTGAAATTGAGAAATATTTGTGTTGAGGTTTGCAAGTCCTGTAGCATGCACGTATGGTAACCGTTGTGTGACAAATTTGAAGCATGAGGTGTTTCTTTGATTGCCTTCCTTATGAGTGGCGGTCGGGGACGAGCAATGGTCTTTTCCTACCAATCTATCTCCCTAGGAGCATGCGCATAGTGCTTGGTTTTGATGACTTGTAGATTTTTGCAATAAGTATGTGAGTTCTTTATGACTAATGTTGAGTCCATGGATTATACGCACTCTCACCCTTCCATCATTGCTAGCCTCTTGGTACCGTGCATTGCCCTTTCTCACCTCGAGAGTTGGTGCAAACTTCGCCGGTGCATCCAAACCCCGTGATATGATACGCTCTATCACACATAAGCCTCCTTATATCTTCCTCAAAACAGCCACCATACCTACCTATTATGGCATTTCCATAGCCATTCAGAGATATATTTCCATGCAACTTTCCACCGTTCCGTTTATTATGACACGCTTCATCATTGTCATATTGCCTTGCATGATCATGTAGTTGACATCGATTTTGTGGCAAGGCCACCATGCATAATTTTTCATACATGTCACTCTTGATTCATTGCCCATCCCGACACACGGAGGCGCTCATATAGAGTCATATTTTGTTCTAGTATCGAGTTGTAATCCTTGAGTTGTAAATAAATAGAAGTTTGAAGATCATCATTATTAGAGCATTGTCCCGTGTGAGGAAATTAAAAAAAAGAGAGAAAGGCCAAATTAAAAAAGAGAAGGCCCAAAAAAAGAGAAATGCCAAATAAAAAAAAGAGAAGGCCCAAAAAAATTGAGAGAAAAAGAGAGAAGGGGAAATGTTACTATCCTTTTTTCCACACTTGTGTTTCAAAGTAGCACCATGATCTTCATGATAGAGAGTCTCTTATTTTGTCACTTTCATATACTAGTGGGAATTTTCATTATAGAACTTGGCTTGTATATTCCAACAATGGGCTTCCTCAAATGCCCTAGGTCTTCGTGAGCAAGCAAGTTGGATGCACACCCACTTAGTTTCTTTTGTTGAGCTTTCATACATTTATAGCTCTAGTGCATCCGTTGCATGGCAATCCCTACTCATCGCATTGACATCAATTGATGGGCATCTCCATAGCCCGTTGATTAGCCGCGTTGATGTGAGAATTTCTCTTTTTTTGTCTTCTCCACACAACCTCCATCATCATATTCTGTTCCACCTATAGTGCTTTGTCCATGGCTCGCGCTCATATATTGTGTGAGAGTTGAAAAAGTTTGAGAATACTAAAGTATGAAACAATTGCTTGGCTTGTCATCGGGGTTGTGCATGATGGGAGCATTTTGTGTGACGAAAATGAAGCATGGCCAAACTATATGATTTTGTAGGGATGAGCTTTCTTTGGCTATGCTATTTTGATAACACGTAATTGCTTGGTTAGTATGCTTGAAGTATTATTATTTGTATGTCAATATTAAACTTTTGTCTTGGATCTTTCGGATCTGAACATTCATGCCACAATAAGGAAAAATATATTGATAAATATGTTAGGTAGCATTCCACATCAAAAATTCTGTTTTTTATCATTTATCTACTCGAGGACGAGCAGGAATTAAGCTTGTGGATGCTTGATACGTCTCCAACGTATCTATAATTTTTTATTGTTCCATGCTATTATATTATCCATCTAGGATGTTTTATATGCATTTATAGCTATTTTATATGATGTTTGGGACTAACCTATTAACCTAGAGCCCAGTGCCAGTTTATGTTTTTTCCTTGTTTTTGAGTATCGCAGAAAAGGAATACCAAACGGAGTCCAATTGACGTGCCAATTTTTGATGATTTTAATAGACCAAAAGAAGCCCCCGGAGTAAAAGAGTTGGGACAGAAGAGTCCCGCGCTGTCCACGAGGGTGGGGGCGCGCCCTACCCCCTGGGCGTGGGCCCCTATCTCGTGGATGACTCGGAGACCCCCCTGATGTGAGACCTACGCCAAAAATTCCTATAAATACATAAACCTCCAGAAAATAACCTAGATCGGGAGTTCCGCAGCCGCAAGCCTCTATAGCCACCAAAAACAAATCGGGGCCCTGTTCCGGCACCTTGCCGGAGGGGGGATCCCTCACCGGTGGCCATCTTCATCATCCCGGCGCTCTCCATGATGAGGAGGGAGTAGTTCACCCTCGGGGATGAGGGTATGTACCAGTAGCTATGTATTTTATCTCTCTCTCTCTCTCTCTCGTGTTCTTGATATGGCACGATCTTGATGTATCACGAGCTTTGCTATTATAGTTGGATCTTATGATGTTTCTCCCCCTCTACTCTCTTGTAATGGATTGAGTTTTCACTTTGAAGTTATCTTATCGGATTGAGTCTTTAAGGATTTGAGAACACTTGATGTATGTCTTGCATGTGCTTATCTGTGGTGACAATGGGATATTCGCGTGATCTACTTGATGTATGTTTTGGTGATCAACTTGTGGGTTCAGTGACCTTGTGAACTTATGCATAAGGGTTGGCACACGTTTTCGTCTTGACTCTCCGGTAGAAACTTTGGGGTACTCTTTGAGGTTCCATGTGTTGGTCGAATAGATGAATCTGAGATTGTGTGATGCATATCGTATAATCATACCCATGGATACTTGAGGTGACATTGGAGTATCTAGGTGACATTAGGGTTTTGGTTTATTTGTATCTTAAGGTGTTATTCTAGTACGAACTCTATGATAGATCGAACGGAAAGAATAGCTTCGTGTTATTTTACTACGGACTCTTGAATAGATCGATCAGAAAGGATAACTTTGAGGTGGTTTCGTACCCTTCAATAATTTCTTTGTTTGTTCTCCGCTATTAGTGACTTTGGAGTGACTCTTTGTTGCATGTTGAGGGATAGTAATATGATCCAATTATGTTATTATTATTGAGAGAACTTGCACTAGTGAAAGTATGAACCCTAGGCCTTGTTTCCTAGCATTGCGAAGACCGTTTACGCTCACTTTTATCATTATTTACCTTGCTGTTTTTATATTTTCAGATTACAAAACCTATATCTACCATCCATATTGCACTTGTGTCACCATCTCTTCATTAAACTAGTGCACCTATACAATTTACCATTGTATTGGGTGTGTTGGGGACATAAGAGACTCTTTGTTATTTGGTTGCAGGGTTGTTTGAGAGAGACCATCTTCATCCTACGCCTCCCACGGATTGATAAACCTTAGGTCATCCACTTGTGGGAAATTTTCTACTGTCCTACAAACCTCTGCACTTGGAGGCCCAACAACGTCTACAAGATGAAGGTTGTGTAGTAGACATCATTCATCGATCCCAACAAACACACTGCAAAAGAGTTACATCATATGGATCTCCAAGAGACCATTGTATTGAGAATTTAAAGAGAGAGACAAAGCCATCTAGCTACTAACTATGGACCCAAAGGTCTACAAAGAACTACTCACGCATCATCGGGGAGGCACCAATGGAGGTGGTGAACCACATTCGAGATGGTGTCTAGATTTGTTATGGTGGTTCTGGACTCTGCGGTGGCTAGATGAATATTTTGTCGACTCCCCTAGGGTTCTAGAAATATTGGGGTATTTATAGAGCAAAGAGGCGGTCCGGGGGCACCCGAGGTGGGCACAACCCACTGTGGCGCGCTGGGCCTCTGGCGCTACTCGGTGGGTTGTGCCCCCCTCGGGGCACCCCCCAAGCGCTATCAGGGCCCGTTGTGTTCCTTATGGCCCATAAAACTTCTTTGTGGAGTTTCGTGGCATTTGGACTCCGTTTGATGTTTATTTCCTGTGATGTAAAAAATATGCAGAAAACAACAATTGGCACTTGGCACTATGTCAATAGCTTAGTACCAAAAAATGATATAAAATGACTATAAAATGATTATAAAACATCCAAGATTGATAATATAACAGCATGGTATAAGCAAAAATTATAGATACATTGGAGACATATCAGTCCCCGACCGCCACTCATAAGGAAGACACTCAATAAATAAATCATGCTCCGACTTCATCACATAATAGTTCACCATACGTGCATGCTACGGGAATCACAAACTTTAAAACAAGTATTTATCAAATTCACAATTACTCACTAGCATGACTCTAATATCACCATCTTTATATCTCAAAACAATCATAAGGGATCAAACTTCTCATAGTATTCAATGCACTTTATATGAAAGTTTTATTATATCCTCTTGGATGCCTATCATATTAGGACTAAATTTATAACCAAAGAAAATTACCATGTTGTTTAAAGACTCTCAAAATAATATAAGTGAAGCATGAGAGTTCAACAATTTCTATAAAATAAACCACCGCCGTGCTCTAAAAAGATATAAGTGAAGCACTAGAGCAAAACTGCCTAGCTCAAAAGATATAAGTGAAGCACATAGAGTATTCTAATAAATCACGATCCATGTGGGTCCCTCTCAAAAGGTGTGTAGAACAAGGATGATTGTGGCAAACTAAAGAGCAAAGACTCAAATCATACAAGACGCTCCAAGCAAAACACATATCATGTGGTGAATAAAAATATAGCCTCAAGTAAAGTTACCGATAGACGAAGACGAAAGAGGGGATGCCTTCCGGGGCATCCCCAAGCTTAGGCTCTTGGTTGTGCTTGAATATTACCTTGGGGTACCTTGGTAATCCCAAGCTTAGGCTATTGCCACTCCTTATTCCATAGTCTATCAAATCCTTACCCAAAACTTGAAAACTTCACAACACAAAACTCAATAGAAAATCTCATAAGCTCCGTTAGCATAAGAAAACAAATCACCACATTTGGTGCTGTTGTGAACTCATTCTTTATTTATATTGGTGTAATATCTACTGTATTCCAACTTATTCATGGTTCATACCCCCCGATACTACCCATAGAATCA
Organism: Aegilops bicornis; assembly: GCA_021605145.1. Lineage (NCBI taxonomy): Eukaryota > Viridiplantae > Streptophyta > Magnoliopsida > Poales > Poaceae > Aegilops > Aegilops bicornis. The sequence goes on along the minus strand of CM038671.1, from coordinate 575,297,514 downwards.
TCAAAATAAGCAAACAACACATAGAAAATAGAATCTGTCAAAAACAGAACAATCTGTAGTAATCTGTAACTCTCGAATAGGTCTGTAACTCCAAAAATTCTGAAAAATTAGGACAACCTAAGCAATTTGTTTATTAATCTTCTGCAAAAACAATCAAATCAAAAGCACGCTTCTATTAAAAATGAGAATTGTTTTCCTGAGCGCAAAAGTTTCTATTTTTCAGCAAGATCAAATCAACTATCACCGTAAGCTATCCCAAAGGTCTTACTTGGCACAAACACTAATTAAAACACAAAAACACATCTAACCAGAGGCTAGATGAATTATTTATTACAAAACAGAACCTAAAAAGAAAAAAGAAAAATAAAATTGGGTTGCCTCCCAACAAGCGCTACTGTTTAACGCCCTTATCTATGCATAAAGAACACGAATAAATCTAGGTATTTTCATCTTCCCCCTTTTGGAAGCAAAGAGAGAATTTCTTATCCATATCATTTATCTTTCTATTTTGTGAAAGCACATGTCCATTAATAGTATAAAAATATTAAGCACACTCTTAAAATTTGCATCTAAACTAGCTTTCATTTCTTTGATTATTTCATTTTGATAAAAGCACATAAGAGTAGTTGATTCAACACTTTCACCTTTGTAGTACCCAAATATGTTTTTCATCTTTTCATAAGTGTCAAAGGCATCTCCTCCAAGAAAATCGTTTTTAAAAATAGAATCCAAAACTTGTTTAAGGGAAAGAGGCAAACCAACATAAAAGCTTCTCAAGTATATCTCAATATGAATTGGGGCACATGGCTAGCTCGAATTCTCAAAAATCTATCCCAAGCATCTTTCAAAGACTCATCGAGCAAATAACGGAAGATTCCGGGATCATCTTCATCAAAATTGTTTAAATTTTTCTCAACAACAGCGGGAAATCTTTCCGTAGCATCATTATTTATGAGCTTAGAAAGAACGGAAGGGCGATCCAAGGCATTAAAGTTTGGGAGAAATCCCTTAGCCCTTTTAAGTTCGGCCATAGCGATAGGACGATGGACTTGGGCAAACAAGAGAACGGCGAGAGAAAAGGCAAATCTTTTCAAAAATCGTTTTATAAGTGGGGGAGAGGAAAACAAGAGGCAAATGGCGAATAATGTAATGCAAGAGATGAGAGTTTATGATGGGTACTTGGTATGTCTTGACTTGTTGTAAATCTCCCCGACAACGGCGCCAGAAATTCTTCCTGCTACTTCTTGAGCTTGAGTCGGTTTTTCCCTTGAAGAGGAAAGGGTGATGCAGCAAAGTAGAGATACTTATTTCCCTCAGTTTGAGAACCAATGTATCAATCCATTAGGAGAAAACGCACAAATCATCGAATACCTGCACAAACAAGCAAATAACTTGCACCCAACACGATAAAGGGGTTGTCAATCCCTTCATGGTTACTTGCAAAAGTGAGATCTGATAGAGATAGATAAATGATAAAGTAAATATTTTTGGTATTTTTGGTTTATAGATCGGAAAGTAAAAGATTGCAAAATAGTAGATCGGAAACTTATATGATGGAAAATAGACCCGGGGGCCATAGGTTTCACTAGAGGCTTCTCTCAAGATAGAAAATAATACGATGGGTGAACAAATTACTACCGGGCAATTGATAGAAAAGCGCATAGTCATGACGATATCTAAGGCAATGATCATGAATATAAGCATCACGTCCGTGTCAAGTAGACCGAAACGATTCTGCATCTACTACTATTACTCCACACATCGTCCGCTATCCATCATGCATCTAGAGTATTAAGTTCATAAAGAACAGAGTAACACATTAAGTAAGATGACATGATGTAGAGTAATTAACTCAAGAAATATGATGAAAACCCCATCTTTTTATCCTCGATGGCAACAATACAATACATGCCTTGCTGCCCCTGTTGTCACTAGGAAAAGGACACCGCAAGATTGAACCCAAAGCTAAGTACTTCTCCCATTGCAAGAAAAATCAATCTAGTTGGCCAAACCAAACCAATAGTTCGAAGAGAATTACAAAGATTTCAAATCATGCATAAAATAATTCATAGAAGATTCAAATAATGTTCATAGGTAAGCTGATCATAAATCCAAAATTCATCGGATCTCGGCAAACACACTGCCAAAAAGTATTACATCGAATAGATCTCCAAGAACATCGAGGAGAACATGCTATTGAGAATCAAAGAGAGAGAAGAAGCCATCTAGCTACTAGGTATGGACCCGTAGGTCTGTAGTAAACTACTCACGCTTCATCGGAAGGGCAATAGAGTTGATGTAGAAGCCCTCTGTGATTGAATCCCCCTCTGGCAGGGTGCCGGAAAAGGTCCCTAGATGGGATCTCACGGGTACAGAAGGTTGCGGCGGTGGGAAAGTGTTTTCGTGGATGCCTCTGGTGGTTTGGGGGATATTTGGGAATATATAGGCGAAAGAGTTAGGCCAGGAGGTGCACGGGGGGCCCACAAAGGTGGGGGCACGCCCTCCGTCCTTGTGGCCGCCTCGTGGCTCCTCCGACTTCATCTCCAAGTCTCCTGGTTGTCTTCTGGTCCAAGAAAAATCATCGCGAAGGTTTTATTCTGTTTGGACTCCATTTGGTATTCCTTTTCTGCGAAACTCTAAATTAGGGGGGGACAGGAACTGGCACTGGGCTCCAAGTTAATAGGTTAGTCCAAAAATAATATAAAATAGCATATTAATGCATATAAAAAACATCCAAAACACATAATATAATAGCATGGAACAATCAAAAATTATAGATACGTTGGAGACGTATCATTCATACACCGTGGGCTTCAACCATGGGCGCCAAAACACCCTCTCCTCGCCCGAAGTCACCCTGGGAAAATATTGGGGAGATGTGAGATTACCGTCCTATCCCCAACCGACGAGACGTCCAAATTTTAAACGGGGGAAGTTTGTAACTTTCCCATATTTCAGACAGGTGCGTCCCAAAAACATGGTTCTATGTACCTCTCCCTCCATTTTCCCATTCATACAGCGTCCGCGCTAGAACACCATCCCCACACCAACCTCCTCCGTCTGCCACCCCATCCATCGACGCCGTCTTCCACCCCATCCATCGCTATCGTCCCCTACCCCATCCATCGCCGCCATCCTCCACCATGCCAGAGCGCATACCAAGACGTTACTCATCCACGGCGACGGACCAAAAGCCTTGCATCGCGTCCTCTCGCTTCATCGGTGTCGCCGTCCTCCTTGCCGAGCCACTCCCACGACCTTCTCGTCCACTACAATGAGACTTATCCCCCGATGCACCCGTCTATGTCCCAGATCTACTTCAACGCCACCAACAGCCATCGCACGCCTGATGCCTACACGGCGCCGCAAGAGAGGTGGTGCTACTTCATATCTGCTCAACTTTTTTATCTCAACTAGAAAATAGATTGTAACTTGGTTACTATTCTTTCTTTTCAGCTCTTAGAATTTAGTTCTTAGTTTGAAGCAAACAATGGTCGCTAAATAGCATTTCTGGGATTTGCAGCTTCAAATCTGCCATGGCACAGTCATAATAGGGTTTAATTGATCATGCTGAGGGTTTTCCCCCCTTTTATGATCACTATACGATCAACATACGTGCTTCATGTCATAATAGCACTTCTCCGCCCATCACGCTAAACAAGCTTAGTTGTTCAAATACGAATCTGATATTATTAAAACAGAGTCATTTAATTGGTTAGCTAAATTTTCCTAATTTAGTTTGGAAAATGCATGTAAGCTTCTCGGGTGTGGATCTACAGGGTGCCCACAATAGGCCGCGGCCCACCCTGGGATTTTGGGTCGGCCCAGACCCCGATTCCCCTCTATTCTGCTGCGCTTCCGATCTCTACTTGCCCCCAGCCGCCTGCCTAGCCGGTGACTTGCCGTCCCCGGACGACTTGACTCTAGGAGGAGACGCCAAACTAACAAGAGGTCAGGAGCCGCTCGCCAACAGCGTCACCGCTGCTCGGGCGCGCCGCCGTGCCTACCTTTCCAGTCTGTTCAGGGCTCACGCGTGCAGTAGCCACTAAGCCAACCCGGTTTATCCTGAGATACATCCTCAACGCTCAGCAACCACTCCTCATCACCCATTTTCTAATTGATTCATTACTCATTAGGCAGGACTGCCATTAGGGTTTGTTGTGTACTGAGTGCTACCTACACTTAATGGTTCAGATATTTTAGTAATCTTTAGTACCTGTAAAGTTCACGGGGTTTCAAATTTCTGGCCCTGGGAACAGACCCTAGTCATGTTGGTTGTTGATCATAGTGACATTGGCCCAGATTACTACTGCAGGCCAGGTTTGTTGACAATTTTACTTGTCTTTCTTACTAATTTGGTATGATATCCAATTATTCACGTCGATTAGTTGCAAACAATAAGTGCTAGACCAACTTCTTGATTCAGATTTTGGACGATCTCTTACTGCAGTTACAATTATGCATACTTGTCCTACTAAGCTCACAAGTAATGATTGATTCACTACCTCTATGCTTGCCTTGTCATATTTCTTGTCAATATTCTTTTAGGGTGGACCACCCTATTTCAAAATACTGGAACCGCAGACATGAGTGAATTGTATTTCTCTGTTGATCTCTTCCATCATGTGTGGGAAACGAACACTGCATTGTATAGAAGAAAGTGTCATATCCACCTTTTACATAGACTACGATATTTTACATGGAATACAATCTATCTACTTGCTTTGTGTCGCACTACCAGCACTCCACCCTTGAAGCTAAACATTATGCCACTCATAATTCCTTAGTTTATTTGTTCAAATAGGAATTTGATGGATTCTAATGTTCCTAGTTTGGTTTTGAAATGTGTGACTGTCTGTTATAGAGACATAAGAGGTTTGTATTTCTGTGTGTTGTCTGGTCAGCACGGTTGGGGGGTGAACTTTGTATACGTAGGGGTTTGTAGGGAGACACTCTTCGAGTTGAATCCGCAATGCATTCCATAGATAATCTGACTACTTTTTATGTTTTCATGAATCTCAAATACTAAACAACATCATAATGATTATGAGCTTGCGCGCATGAAAAGAATAAAGCAGAACAATGCCATGGCTGTCAAACTTGGCATTAAGGGACTAAAATCAAGCCTGGATGCAATGCAATGCAAACGCTCATCACCTATAGATTCATGCTCAGAATATGATCCTAACAATAATTCTGAGCTAGAGGGAGACCTAAGTAAATGTAGCTCCCTGGTGGAGGAGTCAGAGGCAGGTGCCCTATCTTATTCACCCATCAAGGTGCTTGCTCTAACTTTCCAAGGTTATATTGGTCGCACATATCTTGCAACTGATGCTTTGCATTGCTTCTACTTTGTTACACTGCCATTAACTTAGTTTACACATCGTGTATGTGAATACGCCCTACCTATCCATTTTCAGTACATATTCCATCTGTCATCATACCATATTTATCCATTCAAATGATGTTCTTGTGTATCAGACGTTCAAAAGGAAGAGGGCGATTGTCGATCATGGAGGAGCATGAACAAAGTATTTGGAAAAGGTAGTGACACCTGATAAATCAAATAGCCCATTAGGTGTAGTTGCAATATCACCAGACCCAGAAAACACGGCCACAACTCTAGCAGACTCTAGCCCTACTACACTGGCCATCTCTGATGCCCCAGCTCAGAGACTAATCGCAAAGAAATCGTATGATGATGCCAGTTGACATAGCACCAGCTCCATGACGCAAAACCCCCATTCCAGCAAAGAGTACACCAAATCTAGTTGCCAAAATCCCTTTTCAGTCGAGAGAGAGCCCCAATTGCAGCAAATAGGACCCCTGTTCCACTTCATCCTAGTATAGAAGACGAAGCTTATATTGTTGTCAGGAACTTTGTGCGCATCTTTCCTTCATGGAAAGATTATACCACAGACAAAGAAAAATTTCCAATCTTCCTCCACAACTTACGCGTAATTAATGTATTAATGTTATTCATGGTAATTACTGCATATGTTTCTGCTGACAGAAGACACAATATTTCATTCTTTTAAATAGGCGAGAAACCAAACTAGATAGTCAAGACGAGCAAGGGTTGGTTGCGCTTTTCAAGCACTCGTTGATGAAGTATTGATACGTCTCCAACGTATCTATAATTTATGAAGTATTCATGTTGTTTTATTATCATTCTTGGATGTTTCGCAATCATTTTAGAGCAACTTTATATCATTTTTGGGACTAACCTATTGACCCAGTGCCCAGTGCCAGTGATACGTCTCCAACGTATCTAGAATTTTTGATTGTTCCATTCTATTATATATTCTGTTTTGGATGTTTAATGGGCTTTATTATACACTTTTATATTATTTTTGGGACTAACCTATTAACCGGAGACCCAGCCCAAATTGTTGTTTTTTTGCCTATTTCAGTGTTTCGCAGAAAAAGAATATCAAACGGAGTCCAAACGGAATGAAACCTTCGGGAACGTGATTTTCGGAACAAACGTGATCCAGAGGACTTGGAGTGGACGTCAGGCAACCAACGAGGAAGCCACAAGGCATGGGGCGCGCCCTCCACCCTCGTGGACCCCTCGTGGCTCCACCGACCTACTTCTTCCTCCTCCTATATATATACCTACGTACCCCCAAACCATCAACAGAGGAGCCAAAAACCCTATTTCCGCCGGGCCGCAACCTTCTCAGACCGTGAGATCCCATCTTGGGGCCTTTTCCGCGCCTCCGTCAAGGGGCATTGATCATGGAGGGCTTCTACATCACCACCATAGCCTCCGATGATGTGTGAGTAGTTTACCTCAGACCTTCGGGTCCATAGTTATTAGCTAGATGGCTTCTTCTCTCTCTTTGGATCTCAATACAAAGTTATCCTCGATTCTCTTGGAGATCTATTTGATGTAATCTTCTTTATGCGGTGTGTTTGTCGAGATCCGATGAATTGTGGGTTTATGATCAAGATTATCTATGAACAATATTTGAATCTTCTCTGAATTCTTTTATGTATGATTGGTTATCTTTGCAAGTCTTTTCGAATTATCAGTTTGGTTTGGCCTACTAGATTGATTTTTCTTGCAATGGGAGAAGTGCTTAGCTTTGGATTCAATCTTGTGGTGCTCGATCCCAGTGACAATAGGGGAAACGACATGTATTTTATTGTTGCCATCGAGGATAAAAAGATGGGGTTTATATCATATTGCATGAGTTTATCCCTCTACATCATGTCATCTTGCTTAAAGCGTTACTCCATTCTTATGAACTTAATACTCTAGATGCATGCTGGATAGCGGTCGATGTGTGGAGTAATAGTAGTAGATGCAGGCAGGAGTCGGTCTACTTGTCACGGACGTGATGCCTATCCTTTATCTGCTCCTTTGTCTCCCGAGTTTGAAGTTCTTCACTTCAAACAAAGACAAGGAGAAAACTTAAAAGATGCTTGGTTTAGGATGATGGAATCTTATCGTAATTGCACCCTAAAGGTGAATTTTAGAATTTTGCTTCGCAATTTTTATGTTGGACTAAATATGTCCCATAGACAACTCTTGGATTGCGTTGCCAAAGGAAATTTTATCGAAATTGATCCCAAAGTATTAAGCATGAAATTATAGAGGAATAGTGGGAACACTACCTCAACAAAAGGGGCCGCATCATACCCAGGAAGAAACACAAGTTTTTGAGAAAATTTGCAAAGTAACGAAATTTTTACAAAAATCTCTTGAACCTCTTAAGAGTGTTAGCGGGAATCTTCACCGTATGAATATGTTGATCACTCTTTGCAATAAGCGGTTGGATTCTTTAGATCTAAAAATTTCCGAATATGAAGGGAAACGTAAAGAACCTCCCGGATTCGACCATGATTCCGCTAAAAAATTAAAATCCAAAGATGGCAATACCTCGAACTATCCTTGCTTTTATGCCTAGCTAAGGGCGTTAAACGATAGCGCTTGTTGGGAGGCAACCCAATTTTATTTTATTTTCTTGCTTTTTGGTTCTGTTTAGTAATAAATCTTTGATCTAGCCTCTGGTTAGATGTGGTTTTGTGTTTTAATTAGTGTTTGTGCCAAGTTAAACCTATAGGATCTTCTTGGATGATAGTTATTTGATCTTGCTGAAATTTCCAGAAACTTTCTGTTCACTAAAACAATGTTAAAAATAACCAGAACGTGATAAAATACTGATTCCAATTGCAGTAGATCAATAAACAAATTATCTAGGTCTTACTATTTTGGTAGAAGTTTTGGAGTTCCAGAACTTTGCGTTAGTTACAGATTACTAAAGACTGTTCTGTTTTTGACAGATTCTGTTTTTTGTGTGTTGTTTGCTTATTTTGATGAATCTATGGCTAGTAAAAGAGTTTATAAACCATAGAGAAGTTGGAATACAGTAGGTTTAACACCAATATAAATAAAGAATGAGTTCATTACAGTGCCTTGAAGTGGTGTTTTGTTTTCTTTCGCTAACGGAGCTCACGAGATTTTCTGTTAAGTTTTGTGTTGTGAAGTTTTCAAGTTTTGGGTAAAGATTTGATGGATTATGGAACAAGGATTGGAAAGAGCCTAAGCTTGGGGATGCCCAAGGCACCCCAAGGTAAAATTTAAGGACAACCAAAAGTTTAAGCTTGGGGATGCCGGAAGGCATCCCTCTTTCGCCTTCGCTTCTATCGGTAACTTTACTTGGAGCTATATTTTTATTCACCACATGATATGTGTTTTGCTTCGAGCGTCTTGTATGATTTGAGTCTTTTATTTTTAGTTTACCACAATCAACCTTGCTGTACACACCTTTTGAGAGACACACACATGATTCGGAATTTATTAGAATACTCTATGTGCTTCATTTATATCTTTTGAGGTATATAGTTTTTGCTCTAGTGCTTTACTTATATCTTTTAGAGCACGGTGGTGGTTTTATTTTATAGAAATTATTTATCTTTCATGCTTCACTTATATTATTTTGAGAGTCCTTTAGAACAGCATGGTAATTTGCTTTATTAGTCCTAATATGATAAGCATCCAAGATGAGCATAATAAAAACTTCCATATAAGTGCATTGGATACTAAGAGAAGTTTGATACTTGATAGTTGTTTTGAGATATAAAGGTGGTAATATTAAAGTTGTGCTAGTTGAGTAGTTGTGAATTTGAGAAATACTTGTGTTGAAGTTTGCAAGTCCCGTAGCATGCACGTATGGTAAACGCTAGTGACAAATTTGAAAAATGAGGTGTTCTATGATTGTCATCCTTATGAGTGTCGGTCGGGGATGAGCGATGGTCTTTTCCTACCAAACTAACCCCCTAGGAGCATGCGCGTAGTGCTTGGTTTTTGATGGCTTGTAGATTTTTGCAATAAGTATGTGAGTTCTTTATGACTAATGTTGAGTCCATGGATTATACGACTCTCAACCTTCCATCATTGCTAGCCTCTTCGGTACCGTGCATTGCCCTTTCTCACCTTGAGAGTTGGTGCAAACTTCGCCGGTGCATCCAAACACCGTGATACGATACGCTCTATCACACATAAACCTCCTTATATCTTCCTCAAAACAGCCACCATACCTACCTATTATGGCATTTCCATAGCCATTCCGAGATATATTGCCATGCAAATTTCCACCGTTCTGTTTATTATGACACGCTTCATCAGTGTCATATTGCTTTGCATGATCATGTAGTTGACTTCGTATTTGTGGCAAAGCCACCATGCATATTATTTCGTATGTGTCACTCTTGATTCATTGTCCATCCTGGTACACCGCCGGAGGCATTCATATAGAGTCGTATTTTGTTCTAGTATCGATTTGTAATCATAGAGTTGTAAATAAATAGAAGTGTGATGATCATCATTAATAGAGCATTGTCCCAAAAAAAGAGGAAAAAAAATAAAGGCCAAATAAAAAAAGGAAGGCCCAAAAAAAGAAAAAAAGAAATAAAAAGGGACATGCTACTATCCTTTTTCCACACTTGTGCTTCAAAGTAGCACCATGATCTTTATGATAGAGAGTCTCTTGTTTTGTCACTTTCATATACTAGTATGAATTTTTCATTATAGAACTTGGCTTGTATATTCCATCAATGGGCTTCCTCAAATGCCCTAGGTCTTCATGAGCAAGCAAGTTGGACGCACACCCATTTAGTTTCTTTTGTTGAGCTTTCATACATTTATAGCTCTAGTGCATCCGTTGCATGGCAATCCCTACTCCTTGCATTGACATCAATTGACGGGCATTTCCCTAGCCCGTTGATTAACCGTGTCAATGTGAGACTTTCTCCTTTTTTTGTCTTCTCCACACAAACCCCCATCATTATATTCTATTCCACCCATAGTGCTATATCCATGGCTCACGCTCATGTATTGCGTGAAAGTTGAAAAAAGTTTGAGATTACTAAAGTATGAAACAATTGCTTGGCTTGTCATCGGGGTTGTGCTAGATGAGAGCATCTTGTGTGACGAAAATGAAGCATGGCCAAACTATATGATTTTGTAGGGATGAGCTCTCTTTGGCTATGTTATTTTGAGAAGACATAATTGCTTGATTAAGTATGCTTGAAGTATTATTATTTTTATGTCAATATTAAACTTTTATCTTGAATCTTTCGGATCTGAACATTCATGCCACAACAAAGAAAATTACATTGAGAAATATGCAGGAATTTACCTACTCGAGGACTAGCAGGAATTAAGCTTGGGGATGCTTGATACGTCTCCAACGTATCTATAATTTTTTATTGTTCCATGCTATTATATATTTTGTTTTGGATGTTTAATGGGCTTTATTATACACTTTTATATTATTTTTGGGACTAACCTATTAACCGGAGGCCCAGCCCAAATTGTTGTTTTTTTGCCTATTTCAGTGTTCCGCAGAAAAAGAATATCAAACGAAGTCCAAACGGAATGAAACCTTCGGGAACGTGATTTTCAGAACAAACATGATCTAGAGGACTTGGATTGGACGTCAAGCAACCAACAAGAAAGCCACGAGGCAGGGGCGCGCCTACCCCCCTATGCGCGCCCACCACCCTCATGGGCCCCTCGTGGCTCCACCGACCTACTTCTTCCTCTTATATATACCTACGTACCCCCAAACCATCAGCAGAGGAGCCAAAAACCCTATTTCCACCACCGCAACCTTCTGTGCCCGTGAGATCCCATCTTGGGTCCTTTTCCGGCGCTCCGTCGGAGGGGGCATTGATCACGGATGGCTTCTACATTAACACCATAGCCTCTCCGATGATGTGTGAGTAGTTTACCTCGGACCTTCGGGTCCATAGTTATTAGCTAGATGGCTTCTTCTCTCTCTTTGGATCTCAATACAAAGTTCTCCTCGATTCTCTTGGAGATCTATTCGATGTAATCTTCTTTTGCGGTGTGTTTGTCGAGATCAGATGAATTGTGGGTTTATGATCAAGATTATCTATGAACAATATTTGAATCTTCTCTGAATTCTTTTATGTATGATTGGTTATCTTTGCAAGTCTCTTCGAATTATCATTTTGGTTTGTATTTCTAGATTGATATTTCTTGCAATGGGTGAAGTGCTTAGCTTTGGGTTCTATCTTGCGGTGCTAGATCCCATGGATATTATGGGTAACGACACGTATTTTATTGTTGCCATCGAGGATAAAAAGATGGGGTTTATATCATATTGCATGAGTTTATCCCTCTACATCATGTCATCTTGCTTAAAGCGTTACTCCGTTCTTATAAACTTAATACTCTAGATGCATGCTAGATAGCGGTCGATGTGTGGAGTAATAGTAGTAGATGCAGGCAGGAGTCGGTTTACTTGTCACGGACGTGATGCCTATGTACATGATAATACCTAGATATTCTCATAACTATGCTCAATTCTATCAATTGCTCGACAGTAATTTGTTCACCCACCGTAATACTTATGCTATCTTGAGAGAAGCCACTAGTGAAACCTATGGCCCCCGGGTCTATTTTCCATCATATTAATCTTCCGTCAACAAGCTATTTTTATTACCGTTTATTTTGCAATCTTTATCTTTTATCTTTATCATAAAAATACCAAAAATATTATCTTATCACCTCTATCAGATCTCACTTTTGCAAGTGGCCATGAAGGGATTGACAACCCCTTTATCGTGTTGGTTACAAGGTTCTTATTTGTTTGTGTAGGTACGAGGGACTTGAGCGTGGCCTCCTACTGGATTGATACCTTGGTTCTCAAAAACTGAGGGAAATACTTATGCTACTTTACTGCATCACCCTTTCCTCTTCAAGGGAAAAACCAACGCAGTGCTCAAGAGGTAGCAGCCAGTTGCTGTTTTTTGCTTGTTTTTACATCGCAGGAAATCAATGTCAAACGGAGTCCAAACACCGCGAAACTTCTTGGAGATTTTTTATGGACCAGAACACCCAAGATGGGCCAGAGCAGCACGTGGGGGTGCCCCGAGGGGGCACAACCCACCAGGGCGCGCCCAGGTGGGTTGTGCCCATCTCGCTGGCCTCCTGCACCCCCTCTTCACCCTATAAATTCACAAATATTCCAAAACCCTTCCGGGTTAAACTAGATCAGAAGTTTTGCCGCCGCAAGGCTCTATAACCATTGAAAACCAATCTAGACCCTTTCCGGCATCCTGCCGGTGGGGGCGAATCATCACCGGTGGCGATCTTCATCATCTCGGCGGCCACCACGATGAGGAGGGAGCAGTCCACCCTCAGGGCTGAGGGTTTGTACCAGTAGCTATGTGTTTAATCTCTCTCTCTCTCTCTCGTGATCTATATCATGGGCTTTGTTAACATAGATGGATCATATGATGTTTCTTCCCTCTATACTCTTGTTCTGATGAATTGAATCTCTACCCTTTGAAGTTTTGTCTTGTCGGACTGAATGTTCAGATATGAGAACACATGATGTATGTCTTGTGGTATGAATACTTGAGGTGACAATGGGGTATCATATTTATTCACTTGATGTATGTTCTGGCACTCAACTTGCGGATTCCCGAGGTGACATTGGGGTAATCTATGCATAGGGGTTGATGCACATTTTTATTATCTTTTGTCCGATAGAAACTTTGGGGTCTCTTTGTAGTTCTTTGTGTGGATTGAATACTATGATCATGAAGTTGTTTGATGCATATCATAGCATTAACTCATGGATACTCATGGTGACATTGGAGTATCTAAGTGACATTAGAGTTGGTTGATGTGTGTCATATGGTGTTATTTTAGTACAAACTCTTGATTAGATCGATCGGAAAGAATAGCTTGCGTTATTTTAGTACGAACTCTAGGATAGATTGATCGGAAAGAATATCTTTGAGGTGGTTTCGTACCCTACAAACAATTTCTATCTTTTGTACTCCGCTAATAGGAACTGGGGAGTGATTCTTTATTGCACTTTGAGGGATAATCATATGACCCAACTATGTTAGCATTGTTGAGAGATTGCACTGGAGAAAGTACGGACCCTAGGCCTTGTTTTCAAGCATTGTAATACCGTTTTTGTGCCTGTTTACTGTTTGCTACCTTGTTGTTTTATTTATTCAGATTAAAAAAAAATCTACCATCCATATTACACTTTTATCACCATCTCTTCGCCGAACTAGTGCACCTATACAATTTTCCATTGTATTGGGTGTGTTGGGGACACAAGAGATTTCTTGTATTCGATTGTAGGGTCGTTTGAGAGAGACCATATTCGTCCTACACCTCTCACGGATTGATAAACCTTAGGTCATCCACTTGAGGGAAAATTGCTACTGTCCTACAAAACTCAACGCTTGGAGGCCCAACACGTGTCTACAAGAATAAAGTTGCGTAGTAGACATCAAGCTCTTTTCTGGCGCCGTTGCCGGGGAGGTGAGTGCTTGAAGGTATACCTTTAGATCTTGCAATTGAATCTTTTAGTTTCTTGTTTATCACTAGTTTGGTCTGAAGGAAATATGCCCTAGAGGTAATAATAAAGTTGTTATTTATATTTCCTTATATCATGATAAATGTTTATTATTCATGCTAGAATTGTATTAACCGGAAACTTAGTACATGTGTGAATACATTGACAAAATGAGTGTCACTAGTATGCCTCTACTTGACTAGCTCGTTAATCAAAGATGGTTAAGTTTCCTAGCCATGGACATGAGTTGTCATTTGATTAATGGGATCACATCATTAGAGAATGATGTGATTGACTTGACCCATCCGTTAACTTAGCACGATGATCGTTTAGTTTGTTGCTATTGCTTTCTTCATAACTTATACATGTTCCTATGACTATGAGATTATGCAACTCCCGAATACCGGAAGAACACTTAGTGTGCTATAAAATGTCACAACGTAACTGGGTGATTATAAAGATGCTCTACAGGTGTCTCCGATAGTGTTTGTTGAGTTGGCATAGATCGAGATTAGGATTTGTCACTCCGATTGTCGGAGAGGTATCTCTGGGCCCTCTCGATAATGACATCACTATAAGCCTTGCAAGCAATGTGACTAATGAGTTAGTTGCAGGACGATGCATTACGGAATGAGTAAAGAGACTTGCCGGTAACGAGATTGAACTAGGTATTGAGATATCGACGACCAAATCTCGGGCAAGTAACATACCGATGACAAAGGGAACAACGTATGCGGTTTGACTGATAAAGATCTTCATAGAATATGTAGGAACCAATATGAGCATCCAGGTTCCGCTATTGGTTGACCGGTGAGTCTCGGTCATGTCTACATAGTTCTCGAACCCGTAGGGTCCGCACGCTTAACGTTCGGTGACGATCGATATTATGAGTTTATGTGTTTTGATGTACCGAAGGTAGTTCGGAGTCCCGGATATGATCACGGACATGATGAGGAGTCTCGAAATGGTCGAGACATAAAGATCGATATATTGGAAGGCTATGTTTGGACATTCAAAGGGTTCCGGATGAGTTCGGGCATTTACCGGAGTACCTGGGGGTTACCGGAACCCCCTGGGGAGTTATTGGGCCTTAATGGACCTTAGTAGAGAGAGAGAGAGAGGGGCGGCTAGGGCAGGCCGCGCGCCCCCTCCCCCTTGGGTCTGGATTGGACTAGGGAAGGGGGGCAGCACCCCCCATTCCTTCTCCCTCTCTCCTCCTTCCCTCTTATCCTACTCCAACTAGGGAAAGGGGGAATCCTACTCCCACCGGGAGTAGGACTCTCCCCTCTTGGTCGTGGCATGATAGGGTCGGCCCTTCCCTCCTCCACTCCTTTATATACGGGGGAGGGGGGACCCCATAGACACACAAGTTGATAGTTTAGCCGTGTGCGGTGCCCCCTCCACAGATTTCCACCTCGGTCATACTGTTGTAGTGCTTAGGCGAAGCCTTGCGTCGGTAACTTCATCATCACCGTCATCACGTCGTCGTGTTGACGAAACTCTCCCTCGACCTTAGCTCGATCTAGAGTTCGTGGGACTTCACCGAGCTGAACATGTGCAAATCACGGAGATGCCGTACTTTCGGTACTAGGATCAGTCGGATCGTGAAGACGTACGACTACATCAACCGCGTTGTCATAACGCTTCCGCTTACGGTCTACGAGGGTACGTGGAAAACACTCTCCCCACTCGTTGCTATGCATCACCAAGATGGATCTTGTGTGTGTGTAGGAAATTTTTGAAATTACTACGTTCCCCAACATGGTCTATAAAAGAAAACTACATAAAATGGAATTTAGGTTGTATCATATTATTGATCATCTTTATAATATTTTTCTTGAAAATGATGATTTGGAAAATTGTGCTCAATTTTTAGAAGAATAAGTCAATAAAATGCTTGGCACAAAATATTTGAATGATGAGCATGATTGCAATGTTGTTAGTGTGAACTCTTTGAATATCCAAAATGCTAATGATGATTGCACAAGTCATGACAAAAATGTTTCTTATAAGCATGTCATTTTTTATGAGTCAATTGGGAGTGCAATTGCACACCAAAAAGGGAAGATAGATTTTGTAAGAAGCATAAATATTTAGAAACGAAAAAGTTGCAAGAGAGGCTAGATGATTGTGCTGAAAGATGTATTTTTTTCGCCATCCTTGTGAACTTTGCAATGAACATGGTCATTTAAATCTCCAATGCAAATTATTTAATGATCAAATCGTGTCCAAAAATTGTGATAACTTTATTACCCTTGAGCATCATAAAGAGCTTAGTCTTCTTTTGGGGTATGAAGAAATGAAACGTATAACTAAGGGTTTTCCAAATCCCGAGAGATTTCTTGATTTTGATCTAGAAGGAATTTATATGTTTTGTGCAGTAAATTGCATTGAGAATCCTTATATTGCCAACTAAATAAAGACAAGAAAACAAATGGAATATGAAGAGAGTACTAACGAAAGGGAAAATGTTTCCCAATACCCTCCTAGTGTTTATTATGATGAATCGGGTAACGAGGAGGAGCTTCCTATCCAATCAATCTCTTCAACAAGAATCTTGAAAAAATTAATTAAACCCACACATGATGTGGTGAAGAAGAAAGAATAAAGGTAAAAAGGCATCTCTCCCAAATAATGTAGTGTGACGCCCCCGATTCAACCGTACACTAATCATGCACGCAAATGTGTACGATCAAGATCAGGGTCTCACGGGAAGATATCACAACACAACTCTAAAACATAAATAAGTCATACAAGCATCATAATACAAGCCATGGGCCTCGAGGGCTCGAATACAAGTGCTCGATTATAGACGAGTCAGCGGAAGCAACAATATCTGAGTACGTACATAAGTTAAACAAGTTGCCATAAGATGGCTAGCACAAACCGGGATACAGATCGAAGAGGCGCAGCCTCCCCGCCTGGATCCTCCTAAACTACTCCCGGTCGCCGCCGGGCTGCACATAGTAGTAGGCACCTTCGTGTAGGAGGAGTCGCCATCGACGGTGGCGCCCGCTTCGGTTTCCAAGATCCGGTTGCGACAACCAGGTAGAAGGGAAAGGGGGAAAAGGGGGAGAAAAGCAACCGTGAGTACTCATCCTCGCAAGCAAGGAGCTACACTACATATGCATGGATATATGTGTAAAGGGCCATATAGGTGGACTGAACTGCAGAATGCCAGAATAAGAGGGAGATAGCTAATCCTGTCAAAGACTACGCTTCTGGCAGCCTCCGTCTTGCAGCATGTAGAAGAGAGTAGACTGAAGTCCTCCAAGTAGCATCGCATAGCATAATCCTACCTGGCGGTCCCCTCCTCGTCGCCCTGTTAGAGAGCGGCACCGGGTTGTATCTGGCACTTGGAAGGGTGTGTTTTATTAAGTATCTGATTCTAGTTGTCATAAGGTCAAGGTACAACCCCAAGTCGTCCTGTTACCAAAGATCGCGGCTATTCGAATATATTAACTTCCACCGCAGGGTGCACCACATTACCCGACACGCCGATCCCATTTGGCCGACACACTTTTCTCGGTCATGCCCGCCACGGAAGATCAACACGCCGCAGCCCCACCTAGGCACAACAGAGAGGTCAAGACGCCGGTCTAAACCTAAGCGCACAGGGTCCGGGCCCATCGCCTTAGCAAACTGCACATTGCGTGACGCGTCGAAGGCACCTAGCCTAGCAGCGTTCCAGTCCAATCCGCGCGCCGGGCCGCCGACGTCACGAAATGCTTCGGCCGATACCACGACGCCGGTTGCCCATATCTTGTCCCACGTGGCGGTTAGTGCGTATAAGGTCAACGACCCAACTCAGATCAAATACCAAGATCTCGTTGTTGCAGTTAAGTATCCGCGAACGCCGACCAGGCTGTGCCCACCTCTCACCTGTGTAGTCTCAACTCGCCTCGATGTTCGCCACAAAGATCCACACAGAGGGCCGTTGGGACAAAGGTCCTTTCAACCCCAATCCGTGAATCACTGCTGGTGCTCCATGTTTAATTCGACTTTTAGTCACCACATGTATCATGTATAAAGTATATAGTATATACCGTGATCACCTCCCAAGTGATCACAGCCGATAGTATAGCACAAAGAGACGGACATGTATGTAGGTCCAATGATTGAATACTAGCATCCTATACTAAGCATGTAGGATTGCAGGTAAAGGTAACAACAGTAGTAGCAAGGACAGGCTATGCATCAGGATAGGATTAACGGAAAACAGTAACATGCTACAATACTCTAATGCAAGCAGTATAGAGAAGGAATAGGTGATATCTGGTGATCAAAGGGGGGGGCTTGCCTGATTGCTCTGGCAAGAAGGAGGGGTCGTCAACACCGCAGTCGTACTAGGTAGCAGCGGCGTCGGTCTCGGTGTCTAGCGAGAGAAGAGGGGGAAGAAACAATAAATAAAATGCAAACAGATGCATGACGATGCACGACAAAGCAAAGCGTGATGATAGGCGTGCCCTAACGCGGTATGAGGTGATGTTGGTGAAGGGGAAACATCCGGGAAAGTATCCCGGTGTTTCGTGTTTTCGGCGAGGAGCCGAGGGGAAAGTTGCGAGTTCGATATGTTAGGGATGCGTGGCAGACAAACGAGCTGCGTTTCCGGGTTCGTCTCGTTGTTCTGAGCAACTTTCGTGTAGAAAGTATTTTCATCTGAGCTACAGCTTATTTTATATTAATTTTAAAAGATTTAAATCATTTTTAGGATTTATTTAATTATTTAAATAAACATTATCCAGAATAGTGTATGCTGACATCATCATGATGTCACCATGACGTCAGCAGTCAACAGGGGTTGACTGGGTCAATCTGACGTGTGGGTCCCACATGTCATAGGTACAATAACCTAATTAACCTATTAACTAGTTTAATTAGCTAAATAAGTAATTGATGTTTAATTAGTCTAATTAAACAGGATTAATTAAGTTAATTAATTAATTAACATATTTATTTACTTATTATTTATTTATTAATTTTTAATTTCCTCTTTTTTTAAATCATTCTCGGGCGGGCCCCACTGGTCATTGGTCCTAGGGGCCTTAGCGGGCATGGCGGTGCAAGGCGTTAGGGCACGGCCACGAAGCGCTCGATAGGGGAGCCCGGGCAGCCTCCCATGAGACCAACAACAAGATCACCGGCGCCCACGACGCCGGCCAGAGGAGGCGACGGAGGTGCGGGACTAAGGCGAGAGGAGCAGGGCACGGAGTCTGAGCCGACGGCACAAATGACGTGCGTGAAGGCCACGGTTGGCGCGCCGGGCGCGAAAGCGCAGTGGTGCGCTACCGGTGGTGGTGAGCACGAGCGCTTAGCGAAGCTCGGTACCGTCCGCGAACTACAACGACGCATTAAACGGAAAAGGGGAGGAACAAGGAGATCGAGGGGGAGGCTCACATCGAGCGGCAGGGAACGAGGCAGCGGGGCGCGAGGAGGGCGACGGGGACGGAGTGGAGGCACGCCGTCGAGGGAGGAAGATGGGGCCGGTCCAGCAACGGGGTCGGGAGCGGCTCCGGGCTCAGGGCGGTCCGGTGAGGAGGAGGACGAGGCGGGGTGGCGATCGAGCCACCGGCGACGAGGGCAGCAGGGTGGTGAGCGACGACGAGATCGATCGGGTCAAGGTGTCGTTGCCCCGATCTCGATCGAGCAGAGGGGGCGAGGAGCGAGGGGAGTGAGGAGGTTAGTCCCGGATCCAGATCGGATCGGGAGAGGGAGTGGCGACGTGGGGGGGGGGAAGTGGGGCGACGGGTTAGGGTTTGGGTGTCACGGGGGTTATGGAGGTGTGGGGGTGGGCCGGCCTAGTCGGCCTGGTGGCCAGCTAGGCCGGTTGGCCCAGTGGGGGGGGGTCTCCTTTTCTCTTTTCCTTTTGTCTTATTTTCACTTTTCTTTTATTTATTTATTTTCTTTTCTATTTTATTTCATTTTAAAACATTTAGGCATTTTCTAAAAATGTGTTCACTTCACCATAATTACCTATGCATTATTTGGCACGACTCAAACATTTTAGTTTAAAGTTTGAAAACTTTTATTGTTTGTCTTTATTTTAAATTTGATTTTGAAACATTTCAATCTAACATGTGTTTAGCAACCGTGACAAGGGTGACATGGCATCATTAGCAGGGTTTTACTGTAGCGTAACTATCCGGGCGTCACAATTCTCCTCCACTACAAGAAATCTCGTCCCGAGATTAGAGCGGGAGTAAGGGGGAAGGGATCTGGTTACGAAATTCTAACGGATCTTCTCGGCCTTGGTTGCTCTTCTCGAAGAGGTCGATCCCTTACATTGACGTCTTCATTACTCTGCTTCAGGTCATCATGATGAAGTAGGCATCCTTTCTTCGGGATCTTCATCGTACTTACGAAAGGGTAAGAAGGGAAAACTCAATAAGGACTGATTCTAACAAGACCGAGCATCAGACGGTTAACTCAGGGGAAGAAGCATAAGTATCTCTCGAATGGGAACTTAAGAAGATATCGAGAGCAAAGTAAGAAGGTACCATGAGAAGTTTCAAACGAATAGGCAATCGTTTGATGCCTAATCAGAAGGTGAAAGGTTTCCACAACAACGAGAATAAGTATTGTGTCTGATACTAGATTAGATCATCTCTAGGAAGGGGTCTTGTGATTTCATACAAAGACAAGCGTGAGTAATAACTTTAGAAACAGGGGTGTACCGGAGAGTCAGGTTTCGATCCTGAGGAACTGTGGGTTATGGGCCCACCATGTGAGTTAACGGTAGGAAGGGCGGTGACGTCTTGCACGATCATGTACGCAAGGCATGTCAGAGGGTAGCCGGTCAGTTATGTCGGCAACAACATCGGTACCAAGGGCGAGGGACGAAGAGAACCATTCTCCTGCTCGTTGGACGAGGCGGACCAATAGGCAAAGTTCTCGTCCATCGGTGGCTACCAGAATGTCATCAACAATAATAACAGGTCTTATCGACAAAGTTGTACACCGAGGTGTTTACATAAGCAGTGAGAATATTACCGCTTAGATCATATAGATCACAAGAAAGGTTAAACGAAACTATGGAAAGGAAAATATGATTATCGATTAAATGTAACAATGGAAAGGAAAATGTGTTAAAACACATATTTCAGGGGTATTTCCTTCCCAAGGACAAACAGAGTATGATATTCGTGACATGATATAATGTAGAAAACTCTTTAGGTAGGGGAGATAAATTTCATGACTTCACCAATAGAGCAGGAAACATTTAGCATTGGGCTTCAAATGTTCTTGTTGAAAATCGGAGTACCACAAACATGCTTCGAGATAGCATTGCATGGTCTTCAAGCAAAGGTCAGATTTTGGATACTCAGAGGATTCATCAGGAATAACTTATAAAATAAGTCTTACAATTCCCTCATGGAAGAATGGATAACCTTGCCAAAAAGGAACAACTATAACAATAGGTCCTCCGGCCAGGTGTGCTAGGCATGACATCACCTTACCGGGTCTTATGAAGACTAGCGTTATAACTCTTGTAAATATGTTCCAACCATCATATCTGACGGAGATTCAGATATGATTGGTGTCAGGATACCTCAGGCTCGAGGAACGAACTATGGGAGTGAGTTCAAAGCGAGAGTTCATCATTAAACTAAGGAGAGGATGAGGAGGTGGTGATGGACTCAAATGACAACTCATCAAGATTTCCAAAAAGATGTATTTCCACAATTATGTGAACATGGAGATATCATTTGTCAGATCAAATGATATAATGATTTATGCTCGAGAAAAATATACATATTTAAACATTGGTTGAAAGTTGCACCCGAAATATGGGCTCGATAGCATGAACAAGGTTAGAATGGTAATTCGATAACCATTGGTCTAAGAATGAACTGTCGATCATTAACTTCAAAGCATTAGGGTTGCCAGAAGTACAGAATCCAAACAGCACCATTCACTTGTTGGTACCCCGGTTAGAATCAACATGGGAACAAGAAAGAATGGTGATGGTGAGAAGTATTACTTGCATCAATAATTCATAAGAGGTGGTGAAAGTCTCATGACCTTCTTGACAAGACAGATGGTAATACTCCAAGGTAAAGAAGAACAATTTTTGGATAGCACGAAACTCAAGGTACAACACAAAACAAGAACAAGTTCTGTGTTGGAGGGAATGCAATAATGTTGTCGGTGTTAACCCAAATCATCGAGGGGGCAAGCATGGAATTTCTCATCAGGAACTCAATGTACGCCCTGGAAGAAGTTAGAATGTTGACGATGATCATGACACATTTATTGAGAGGTTTCAAGAAGATGTAATCGATCGGCGAAGACATCACATCAAGGGAATGGTGAAGTAAAAGGTTACTATAACCATAGATAAGATGCCATCTCAGAATTCGGAGTTGTCTCTCAAGACAAACAATATGATGCGGAAAGTTCGATGTAAGCTTAGAGCACTGTCGGGATTGTGTCCCGGGGATGAAGGACATAGGTAGAATGGTCAAGCAGTCAGCCTGACAATGATGATGTAGTCAATCCGTTGGGAATGACATGATCAAGTGCAAACTCATAAGCAATGAAGATTACTAAAAGTTGTTGAATCGCAGTGCGGACTCGGTCCACTATTCGGTGTTCTCGGTTGACGACAACCCGTAACTCGTGGGTGACTATGACAGGAAAGGTATTACTTCATTACAAACTCATAAGATGTAGTGTAATGGCATGATATCCTCGAGATACCGTGTGGATAATACTCGAAGGCATATCAAATTAAAGGTTGAAGTGGGGTGTATTGATCTATAGAAGACAAGGGCTTTAACTTGTCTGAGAAATGGAATCAAAGGAAGAAATCATGGTCGGAACCACAATCATAAATGATCAAACCACAGATACAAGATGAACTCATAACAAGGGGGTAATTATTTTCACGAGCAGCTTCCATGATAAGTACTACATCGTGTCCATGGGCATGAACGCAAAGTTCAAGGTCGACTTCCACTTCTCCAATGCATAACCTTTCATTCACTCCTCAAAATAAAAATGATTTTAGTGTCAAAACCTACCTGGTGCATTACCAGAGGAGTATGACCCGTGAAAACTTTAGGGTTCACACAGATTATGGAAAGCATAGGTTCAACCCATCGGGGCATCTTAGAACATATACCATGAACTATAGGGTCAATTAACACGTGCTCGAAGCAGAGCATGGTTGACAAGGCATAGGATATAACTTGCCAAAGGAAGAAGACATAATTTACCAAAGGCATTATGTATCAGGGGAGGAACTCTCAAGGTTATTGGAAATGAAGGACACGGTCGGATAATAACCAAGCAAATGGTCTCGTGGACCACAAGGAACCTGATGTGAGTATCGGTACTCAACCAGAAGGGAAAGAATGCAAATGCAACAGGTTATGGAATCATCTGAATAATTTGAAGCTTAAATGCAGAGGAATTATGATTCCAAATCAAAGGATCAGAAGCAGACGCTCTGATTAATCATGGATAAGTTGAGTAGGCTTAGGGGTACAATCGACGGCAAATTGATTGGTCGATAACCAGCTCAGGTTCAAAATGACATCTGAGCTAGAAAGATAATTTATAAGGATCAACCGATGATTGCGGACACTCGCACTCATGTTGAATCAATAGGATCAAAAAGACGGCGTCAACGGAGACTAATGAATATAGCCAGACATATGGGAAGCATCCATAATGCAAACAGACAAGTATTTGCAGAGCAATAAGTTTCTAAGGATTTTCGGAGGATCAAATAGTATTTTGAAGACTTTTGTGTAATGGAAGAACAACTAGGGAGAAACAAATCCTCGGTATGTGTGAGGATTAATTTGTAGGTGTATTCAAAGTAGAAGAAAGCGCAAGGCGGTAGGGCACAAGGGATTCTCATAGCAATAGAGAGAATTTCGGGGTATCTTGTAATAACAAGATCAATGGATAATGATTGTATGAATGACAAGTGTACTTGGTTATCCATCGGGGTTTACCGATGGAAAAGAATTTCTAAAACGATGGCACAGAGTCTCGAGAGAACATCGTAGAGTATCTTCGGAATCTCCTGGTGTAGCAAAGTAACATCTGTAATAAGGGGCTCTCCGGGAGAAAGTAGTTACGAGAACCTAGAGTCAGATTTAGAAATATCATTTAACCCGAATAGAAAAGAGATCAGAGTCCCAGAGCATAGGCCGAGGAATAAAAGATCCTAATACCACCCAATGGCGACGTGGGCCCGTAAGGCACACAGCCATGTTAGTAAAAGTTTTTGTAATGTCTAGACTCGACTTCGGCCAAGGAGTTGGAAGGGGGATTCCTACAGCAAATGGCTCGATACCAACTTCAGACGCTTCTAATTCAACCGTACACTAATCATGCACGCAAATGTGTACGATCAAGATCAGGGTCTCATGGGAAGATATCACAACACAACTCTAAAACACAAATAAGTCATACAAGCATCATAATACAAGCCAGGGGCCTCGAGGGCTCGAATACAAGTGCTCGATCATAGACGAGTCAGCGGAAGCAACAATATCTGAGTACAAACATAAGTTAAACAAGTTGCCATAAGATGGCTAGCACAAACTAGGATACAGATCGAAAGAGGCGCAGGCCTCCCGCTCGGGATCCTCCTAAACTACTCCCCGGTCGTCAAATCGTGGGCTGCACATAGTAGTAGGCACCTCCGGTGTAGGAGGAGTCGTCATTGACGGTGGCGTCTGGCTTCTGGGCTCCAGCATCTGGTTGCGACAACCAGGTAGAAGGGAAAGGGGGAAAAGGGGGAGAAAAGCAACCGTGAGTACTCATCCTCGCAAGCAAGGAGCTACACTACATATGCATGGATATATGTGTAAAGGGCCATATCGGTGGACTGAACTGCAGAATGCCAGAATAAGAGGGAGATAGCTAATCCTGTCGAAGACTACGCCTGGCAGCCTCCGTCTTGCAAAGATGTAGAAGAGAGTAGACTAAAGTCCTCCAAGTAGCATCGCATAGCATAATCCTACCCGGCGATCCCTCCTCGTCAGCCTTGTTAGAGAGCGATCACCGGGTTGTATCCGCACTTGGAAGGGTGTGTTTTATTAAGTATCCGGTTCTAGTTGTCATAAGGTCAAGGTACAACTCCAAGTCGCCACATTCTTGAAGATCACGGCTATTCAATAGATTAACTTCCTGCAGGGTGCACCACATTACCCGACATGCTCGATCCCATTTGGCCGGACACACTTTTCTCGGGTCATGCCCGCCGCTGAAGATCAACACGTCGTAGCCCCACCTAGGCACAACAGAGAGGTCAAGACGCTGGTCTAAACCTAAAGACAGGGTGCAGGCCCATCGCCTTAGCACACCAAGACGTTGAGTACGCTGCCGGAAGCAGACCTAGCCTAGCAGCGTTCTGCCCAATCAATCTGGCGCAAGGCCGCCGCCGACGTCACAAAATGCTTGGCCGATACCACGACGCCGTTGCCCATATCTTGTCCCACGTGGCGGTTAGTGCGTATAAGGTCAACGACCCAACTCAGATCAAATACCAAGATCTCGTTAAGCGTGTTAAGTATCCGCGAACGCCGACCAGGCTGTGCCCACCTCTCACCTGTAGTCTCAACCTGCCTGACGCCCGCCACAAAGATCCACACAGAGGGCCGTTGGGACAAAGGTCCTTTCAACCCCAATCCGTGAATCACTCATGGGTGCTCCACAAGTGACCCGACTTTAATCACCTCATATATCATGTATAATGTATAGAGTATATACCCGTGATCACCTCCCAAGTGATCACAGCCCGATAGTATAGCAATGCAGACGGACAAGAATGTAGGGCCACTGATGGAATACTAGCATCCTATACTAAGCATGTAGGATTGGAGGTAAAGGTAACAACAGTAGTAGCAAGGACAGGCTATGCATCAGGATAGGATTAACGGAAAACAGTAACATGCTACAATACTCTAATGCAAGCAGTATAGATAAGGAATAGGCGATATCTGGTGATCAAAGGGGGGGCTTGCCTGATTGCTCTGGCAAGAAGGAGGGGTCGTCAACACCGTAGTCGTACTGGGTAGCAGCGGCGTCGGTCTCGGTGTCTAGCGAGAGAAGAGGGGGAAGAAACAATGAATACAATGCAAACAGATGCATGACGATGCAGGACAAAGCAAAGCATGATGCTAGGTGTGCCCTAACGCGGTATGAGGTGATGCCGGTGAAGGGGGGAAACATCCGGGAAAGTATCCCCGGTGTTTCGTGTTTTCGGGCAGAGGAGCCGGAGGGGGAAAGTTGCGAGTTCGATAGGTTAGGGATGCGTGGCGGACGAACGGGCTGCGTTTTCGGGTTCGTCTCGTTGTTCTGAGCAACTTTCATGTAGAAAGTATTTTCATCTGAGCTATGGTTTATTCTATATTAATTTTAAAAGATTTAAATAATTTTTTTAGGATTTATTTAATTATTTAAATAAACATTATCCAGAATAGTGTACGCTGACATCATCATGATGTCACCATGACGTCAGCAGTCAACAGGGGTTGACTGGGTCAATCTGACGTGTGGGTCCCGCATGTCATAGGTACAATAACCTAATTAACCTATTAACTAGTTTAATTGGCTAAATAAGTAACTAATGTTTAATTAGTCTAACTAAACAGGATTAATTAAGTTAATTAATTTAGTTAATTAATTAATTTACATTTTTATTTACTTATTATTTATTTATTAATTTTTAATTTCCTCTTTTTTTAAAATCGTTCTGGGGCGGGCTCCACTTGTCATTGGCCCTAGGGGCCTTAGCGGGCACAGGGCGGTGCGGGCGCATGGGCACGGCCACGAGCGCCCGATAGGGAGCCCGGGCGCTGGCCTCCCATGAGACCAACATGGTCACCGGGCGCCACGACGCCGCCGAGGAGGCGACGGAGGCGCGGGACTAAGGCGAGGGGAGCAGGCACGGGGTCGGAGGCCGACGGGCACGGGCGAGACGTGGCGTGTGAAGGCCACGGGGCGCGCTCGCGAGCGTCAAGGGTGCGCGACTGGTGGTGGTGAGCACGAGCGCCTAGCGAGCTCTCGTTGCAGTTGTCCGGCGAACTCCGACGACGAAGAAACGGAAAATGGGGGGAACAAGGAGATCGAGGGTGAGGCTCACATCGAGCGGCAGGGAACGAGGCAGCGGGGCGCGAGGAGGGCGACGGGGACGACAGCGTCGGAGTGGAGGCAGGCCGGCGAGGGAGGAAGATGGGGCCAGTCCAGCAACGGGGTCGGGAGCGGCTACGGGCTCAGGGCGGTCCGGTGAGGAGGAGGACAAGGACGGGGTGGCGATCGAGCCACCGGCGACGAGGGCAGCAGGGTGGTGAGCGACGACGAGATCGATCGGGTCGGGGCGCCGTTGCGCCGATCTCGATCGAGCAGAGGGGGCGAGGAGCGAGGGGAGTGGGGAGGTTAGTCCCGGATCCAGATCGGATCGGGAGAGGGAGCGGCGACGTGGGAGGGGGGGAAGTGGGGCGACGGGTTAGGGTTTGGGTGTCATGGGGGTTATGGAGGTGTGGGGGTGGGCCGGCCTAGTCGGCCTGGTGGCCAGCTAGGCCAGTTGGCCCAGTGGGGGGGTCTCCTTTTCTCTTTTCCTTTTGTCTTATTTTCACTTTTCTTTTATTTATTTATTTTCTTTTCTATTTTATTTCATTTTAAAACATTTAGGCATTTTCTAAAAATGTGTTCACTTCACCATAATTACCTATGCATTATTTGGCATGACCCGAACATTTTAGTTTTAAAGTTTGAAAACTTTTGTTGTTTGTCTTTATTTTAAATTTGATTTTGAAATGTTTCGATCTAACATGTGTTTAGCAACAGTGACAAGGGTGACATGGCATCATTAGCAGGGTTTTACTGTAGCGTAACTATTCGGGCGTCACATGTTGCTCCTATCACCATTGTGCCATATGAAAGTGAATCAAATATGTTGATGGAGGATGATGATATTGAGTATGATTTTGTGATACCTACTACTTTTTGTAATGATTATGATTGGGAAGACAACGATATCCCTTATGATCTTGAAAACATTTTTAGCACTTGCTTGGAAGAATATGATAATAATGTTTGCTATACTATTGGTGCCATTCATGCTATTGATAAGAATGATTGTTATGATATGCAAAACCACAAGCTTGGGGATGCTATGTTTAATTAGTATGATATGTTTGAAGATTTATTTGCTGGAAATAATGGATGTCCTAAGCTTGGGGATGCTTAGATTAATGAGTACGATCCTTTGATTCCTTCTACTTTCAATAAGAAAATTTATTTTGATGATAGCATGCCTCCTATTTATGATGATTACATTGATAAAAGTGGGTTTGGAAGAGTGTCAAATCTAGGTAGTAGTGATCCCACTATTTTGGAGTGTGTTGAATATTATTACAATATTGATGAAAGTGGATTTGGAGAGGTCATGACTTTATTTAGTGATACATCCACTATTTTGTAAGAGGTTTCAATTGACTATGACAATAAAGTTGCTATCTATGATGATTATTATGATGACATTTATGCCATAAAGAGTGATAAATCTTCTATGCTTGTGCATCATGAAAAGAGTGATGTATGTGATAGTTATATTGTTGAATCCATTCATGATGTTTCTGAAAATTATCATGAGGAAGGAACTTATGCACTTACATATCTCAATAATATCAAGTTTCTTCTCTATGTGTTGATTGTTTTGAAGTTGCACTTGTTTTGCCTTCCTATGCTAGTTGATTCTTGTTCCCATAAGTTTTTTGCTCACAAAATCCCTATGCATAGGAAGTGGGTTAGACCTAAATGTGCTAGTCATATGCTTCATTGCTCTCTTCATGTTTCAATTCTTATCTGTTATGCGAGCATCATTGAACTCATCATGCCTAGCTTAAAAGGCATTAAAGAAAAGTGCTTGTTGGGAGACAACCCAACACTTTTACCTAATGTTTTTGTGTGTTCACATGATTATGCTACCGCATTGATCATGTTTAATTGCTTTTGTTTCAATAAAGTGCCAAGTAAGACCTTTGGGATAGTGTTGGGTGATAGTTGATTTGATCTTGCTAAAAAACAGAAACTTTTGCGCTCACGGAAATAATTCTTATTTTTAACAGAAGAGTGATTTTGATTTGATTATTTTTGCAGAAGTTTAATATACAAATTGGTCACGTGTTCCTAAGTTTTTCATAATTGTTGGAGTAGCAGAAGTATGGTAGTTATCCAGTTCACTACAGACCGTTCTGTTTTTGACAGATTCTGTTTTCAATGCATAGTTTGCTTGTTTTCTAGTTTATACGGCTTATATTGCTCAATATAAATTGTGAAAATGATATGCTACAGTAGGAATTGTGTGATAACAATTATAAATCTTGTCTTTGACAATACCAAAAGTGAAATGGTCTGCTCTTTATCATACTAACCTATCTCACAAAGTTCTGTTAAGTTTTGTGTGATTGAAGTTTTCAAGTTTTGAGTGAGATGACGATATGAGGAGAATAAGGAGTGAGAAGACACTAAGCTTGGGGATGACCAAGGCACCCCAAGGTAATATTCAATGAAGATCCAAGCAACTAAGCTTGGGGATGCCCCGGAAGGCATCCCCTCTTTCGTCTTCAACATTATCGGTAACCTCACTTGGAGCTGTGTTTTCATTCGTCACATGATATGTGTTTTGCTTGGAGCGTCAATTTTTTTGTTAGGATTTGCTTGCTTTTATTTATAATAATGTTTTGCATCTTTTATTTCAATAAAAGTGGCACTGATAGCCTTTACTATGCTTATGTTGCAAGTCTACATCTTGCTGTTTTAAAACAGAAAGTTTATCAATGTTGCAAAAATTCCCTAGAAAAGTCAGAATGTGATAAAATGTTGAAACTTTTTGCAAAATAAGCTCTGATAAATTTTCTACAGTTTGGTAGAATTTCATAATGTTTGGAGTTGAATAATTATTGATAATCTTGCATTCTTTATAGACTGTACTATTTTGGCAGATTGCTGTTATGTTTGCATTGTTTGCATATGTTTGCTTGTTTAATGATTCTATTTGATGATAGGAGTATTAAATATGCAGAGGCATTTAGTATGCAATGTTGAATGATAATTTTAGTGATTTGCTACAGTAGTGAATGATAAAGCTTTTGCATTGGTTTATACTAACTTATCTCACGAGTTCTTTTTGAGTTTTGTGTGGATGAAGCTTTGAGATTTAGGAAAACCGTGATACGAGAGGAATTAAGGAAACAAAAAAGCTCAAGCTTGGGGATGCCCAAGGCATCCCAAGATAATATTTCAATAAGTCTCAAGCATCTAAGCTTGGGGATGCCCCGGTAGGCATCCCACCTTTTTCCTTCAACAATTATCGGTTAGTATCGGTTGAGCCTAAGTTTTTGCTTCTTCACATGATATGTGCTATCCTTGGAATGTCATTTTATTTATTTTTGCTTGCTGTTTTAATAAAGTACTTAGATCTGAAAGTTTTAAATAAAATAGAGCCCTCAAATAGTTGCCAGGGAGGCTAAGTAAGCGGCATTCACATACCGTCATCGAAGCCCTTTTCTATGTCATTTACTCTTGTGCTTCACTTATATCCCATGAGTAAATTATTGAATAAATTGAATGTCAGAAAGTTGAAATTATATCATGCCTAGTGGTAGCTTCACATTGGGTTCAGAAAGTGAACTCTTTTGAGGCTTGACAATCACAATATTGGTCATACAAGCAATTCACGAATAATTAGTATAAGGAAGAGAACTTTCACATGCAAATACACTATCTTGAAAATATTTTGTGATTGTGAGCCCCCATCAAAATATTATATGCCATTGTTGACGTTGGGCAAGGAAGACAACTAATGATTTATGTTTGTTCATATTCACACAGAAGTTATATTGTCATAGATCCTTCAACATGTGGTGCTTGCCCCCATCTTTACTAGCCAAAAATTCCGCACCAAGTAGAGATACTACTTATGCATCCAAAAACCTTTAAACCCAAATCTTATTTTCAAGAGTCCACCATACCTACCTAAGGATTGAGCAAGATCCTTCAAGTAAGTTGTCATCGGTGCAATAAGGCAATAAAAATTGCTTCTAAAAGTGTTAGATCATTTAATGTAAGAGAAAATTGAGCGTTGTACGAACTTGTGATGGCAAAGAATAAAAGCGACAGACTGCATAATAAAGGTTGCTATCATAAGGGGCAATATAACGTGACGTTCTTTTACACTAAAGGTTGAGCATACAAACAAATAAGCTCATGGCAACCTCTGCTTCCCTCTGCGGAGGGCCTATCTTTTACTTTTCAATATTTACTTTTATGCAAAGAGTCAAAGTTTTTCTCTCTATTCCTTTTTATTTTTCTCCTTTGGCAAGCATCATGTGGTGAGGAAAGATCTAGGCACATATGCCCAGTTGAATATGGGTAGCATGAGTTATTATTGTTGACATCACCCTTGAGGCGAATACATTGGGAGGCAAAACAATAAGCCCCTATCTTTCTATGTGTCTGGTTGAAACGTTTTGCTCATGTGTATGCGGTGAGTGTTAGCAATCATAGAAGACTATAAGATGGTTGAGTATGTGGGGCTCTTACTTAAACTCCGTTCAATAAGTTGAAATGCAATTGCTTGGTGACTAAGAACATAGGTTGTTGAGTTTGAAGAGAATTCATTGTTTGAACCTTAACATGTGAATTGGTTGCTACTATAACATGAGAAGTTTTATAAGAAATAATTGATGTTATGATGCTAGGAAAAGTGATTGAAATTACCATTGATCAAACTTATGCACTTTGCTAGCATTCACACTTCATAAATTATTTCTTATCATTTACCTACTCGAGGACGAGTAGGAATTAAGCTTGGGGATGCTGATACGTCTCCAACATATCTATAGTTTTATGAAGTATTCATGCTGTTTTATTATCATTCTTGGATGTTTTACAATCATTTTATAGCAACTTTATATCATTTTTGGGACTAACCTATTGACCCAGTGCCCAGTGCCAGTTGCTGTTTTTTGCTTGTTTTTTACATCGCAGGAAATCAATATCAAACGGAGTCCAAACACCGCGAAACTTTTTGGAGATTTTTTATGGACCAGAACACCCAAGATGGGCCAGAGCAGCACCTGGGGGTTAACCTAGATCATAAGTTCCGCCGCTGCAAGGCTCTGTAGCCACCAAAAACAAATCTAGACTCGTTCTGGCACCCTGCCGGAGGGGGCGAATCATCACCTGTGGCCATCTTCATCATCCCGGCGGCCACCACGATGAGGAGGGAGTAGTCCACCCTCAGGGCCGAGGGTTTGTACCAGTAGCTATGTGTTTAATCTCTCTCTCTCTCTCGTGATCTATATCATGGGCTTTGTTAACATAGATGGATCGTATGATGTTTCTCCCCTCTATACTCTTGTTGTGATGAATTGAATCTCTACACTTAGAAGTTTTGTATTGTCGGATTGAATGTTCAGATATGAGAACACATGATGTATGTCTTGCGGTATGAATACTTGAGGTGACAATGTGGTATCATATTTATTCACTTGATGTATGTTATGACACTCAACTTGCAGATTCCCGAGGTGACATTGGGGTAATCTATGCATAGGGGTTGATGCACGTTTTTATTATCTTTTCTCCGATAGAACCTTTGGGGTCTCTTTGTAGTTCTTTGTGTGGATTGAATATTATGATCATGAAGTTGTTTGATGCATGTCGTAGAATTAACTCATGGATACTCGTGGTGACATTGGAGTATCTATGTGACATTAGAGTTGGTTGATGTGTGTCATATGGTGTTATTTTAGTACGAACTCTTGATTAGATCGATTTGAAAGAATAGCTTGCGTTATTTTAGTACGAACTCTAGGATAGATTGATCGGAAAGAATAGCTTTGAGGTGGTTTCGTACCCTACAAACAATTTCTATCTTTTGTTCTCCGCTAATAGGAACTCTTGGAGTGATTCTTTATTGCACTTTGAGGGATAATCATATGATCCAACTATGTTAGCACCGCTGAGAGATTGCACTAGCGAAAGTACATACCCTAGGCCTTGTTTTCAAGCATTGCAATACCATTTTTGTGCCCGTTTTCTATTTGCTACCTTGCTGTTTTTATTTATTCAGATTATAAAAATATATTTCTACCATTCATATTACACTTTTATCACCATCTCTTCACCGAACTAGTGCACCTATACAATTTTCCATTGTATTGGGTGTGTTGGGGACACAAGAGATTTCTTCTATTTGGTTGCAGGGTCGTTTGAGAGAGACCATCTTCATCCTACACCTCTCATGGATTGATAAACCTTAGGTCATCCACTTGAGGGAAAATTGCTATTGTCCTACAAAACTCTACGCTTGGAGGCCCAACACTTGTCTACAAGAATAAAGTTGCATAGTAGATATCAAGTATCGTTCCTACCTGAGGCAAGCGCATTTCGATGGCAAGCCTCTAAAAAAAATTTATGTAAAGTCTCCGGTGCTACATTTATCAGACATTGACTGGAATAATCTTGTTACACATTGGTCTCGTCTGCAGCGTAAGGTACTGTCTATGATATCACATCACAATTTGAACTACATTTCTGCATGTGCCTTAACGTCTCACTTGTACGAAAACTGTTTGCAGAAGAACATTCATTCTCAAGGGACCTTAGAATCTCGCAACTATACTGCACACTGCATTGCTCTTGTGAGTACCCCTTTCCCTGCATGACCATACTTACTTTCATAGTTGGTTGATTATGTAGCATCACTGCACATGTTAGCCTCGTTATCTTCCATTTGGTGGACATTATAAGATCTGTATCGACTCTTACGTAAATTTAGAATCAACCCAATGCCTTTGAAGAGGTTTAGCTCTGCAGTCCTCTTGTAAGGACTGAACATCGTCTATCACTGTACTTACATTAAAATCTACTCCCTCCGTCCCATAATATAAGTGCATTTTGTACAGTATACCAGTGTACAAAACACTCTTATATTATGGGAAGGAGGGACAGGTTCATTGTGTAGTGCTACTTCTTGAGGTTGCGTTGGTTTTTCCCTTGAAGAGGAAAGGGTGATGCAACACAGTAGAGATAAGTATTTCCCTCAGTTAAGAACCAAGGTATCAATCCAGTAGGAGAAACGCGCAAGTCCCCAATAGATGCACCTGCACAAACAATCAAACACTTGCATCCAACGCGATAAAGGGGTTGTCAATCCCTTCACAGTCACTTGCAAAGGTGAGATCTGATAGAGATAGATAGAACTAAAGAAAAGATAAAATATTTTTGGATTTTTTGGTTTATAGATCTGAAAATAAAAGATTGCAAAATAGTAGTTCAGAAACTAATATGATGGAAAATAGACCCGGGGGCCATAGGTTTCTCTAGAGGCTTCTCTCATGAAGGCAAATAATACGGTGGGTGAAAAAATTACTGTCGAGCAATTGATAGAAAAGCGCAAAGTTATGACGATATCCAAGGCAATGATTATGCAATATAGGCATCACGTCCATGTCAAGTAGACTGACTCCTGCCTGCATCTACTACTTTACTCCACACATCGACCGCTATCCGGCATGCATATAGAGTATTAAGTTCATAAAGAACGGAGTAACGCCTTAAGTAAGATGACATGATGTAGAGGAATAAACTCAAGCAATATGATGAAAACCCCATCTTTTTATCCTTGATGGTAACAATTCAATACGTGTCTCGCTACCCCTACTTTGTCCTTTGGGTGAAATAACGCAAGATTGAACCCAAAGCTAAGCACCTCTCCCATTGCAAGAAAAACCAATCTAGTTGGCCAAACCAAACCGATAATTCGAAGAGAATTACAAAGATATCAAATCATGCATATAAGAATCTAGAGAAGATTCAAATAATATTCATATATAAGCTGATCATAAATCCACAATTCATCGGATCTCGACAAACACACTGGGAAAGAAGATTACATCGGATAGATCTCCAAGAACATCGAGGAGAACATGGTATTGAGAATCAAATAGAGAGAAGAATCCATCTAGCTACTAGTTTGGATCCGTAGGTATGTGGTAAACTACTCACGCTTCATCAGAAGGGCAATAGAGTTGATGTAGATGCCCTCCGTGATCGAATCCCCATCCGGTAGGATGCCAGAAAAGGCCCCAAGATGGGATCTCACGGGAACAGAAGGTTGCGGCGGTGGAGAAGTGTTTTTGTGGATGCTTCTGAGGGTTTTGGAATATATGTGACTATATAGGAGGAAGATCTAGGTCAGGGAGTCGCCGAGGGGCCCACAAAATAGGGGGCGTCCCCCTAGGGCGCGCCCTCCACCCTTGCTGCCGCCTCATGGCTCTTCTGACGTGCACTCCAAGTCCCCTGGGTGTCTTTTGGTCCAAGAAAAATCATCGTGAGGTTTTATTCCGTTTGGACTCTGTTTAGTATTCCTTTTCCGCGAAGCTCAAAAACTGACACTAGGCTCTAGGTTAATAGGTTAGTCCCAAAAATAATATAAAATAGCATATTAATGCATATAAAACATCCAAAACAGATAATATAATAGCATGGAACAATAAAAATTTATAGATACGTTGGAGACGTATCATGTAGCATTCTGCATCTTATACTTTGATAACCCACAAGTATAGGGGATCGTATGTAGCCTTCTTCGATAAACAAGAGTGTCGAACCCAACGAGGAGCTAAAGGTAGAACAAATATTCCCTCAAGTTCTATCGACCACCGATACAACTCTACGCACACTTGACGTTTGCTTTACCTAAAACAAGTATGAAACTATTTTGCAAGAATAAAACTACGAGTACTTTGCGAGAATAAAGCTACGAATAAATTGCAAGGTAAGAAAAGTGGATAGATTTTGTCAACAAGAAAGTCATTTGTCCCTAGGCAATCGATAACAAGTACCTGCAATCATTCTTGTAATTTTATATGAGGGAGAGGCATGAGCTAACATACTTTCTCTACTTGGATCATATGCACTTATTATTGGACCCCTAGTCCACAACTACTAAAGATCATTAAGGTTGTGAAACCCAACCATAGCATTAAGTATGAAGTCCTCTTTACTCCTATACACCATAACCCACGTATCTGCGTTTAGGTTGCTGTCACCCTCACAACACTGATAATAAGCAAACCATGAACATATTGCAACACCCTACAGCGGGCCCCCTCACGTTTGCGCGAGATGGAGGGCACCGTAGGACAGCACCATAAATAAAATATACAATCATACCAACCAAGATCATGATTAACCCATAGGACAAAACGGATCTACTCAAACATCATAGGATAACCATAAATCATTGGGAAATAATATATGGAGTTGAGCACCAATGTTCAAGTAGATATTACAGCGCGGGGAAGAGGTGTTACACTGCTGCATAGAGGGGGAGAAAATTGGTGTTGACGGTAGCAAGATTGTTGATGTAGATCGTCGTCACGATCGTTGCCCCGACGGCACTCTGGCGCCACCAGGAGAGAGGGGGAGAGAGCCCCCCTCCTCCTTCTTCTTCTTCTTCCTTGGCCTCCCCCTAGATGGGAGGAGAGTTCCCCCTCTGTCCATGGCCTCCATGGCGGCGGAGGGGCGGGAGCCCCTCCGAGATTGGATCTCCCTCTCTGTTCCCTTTTGTTTCGCGCTCCCCAGATCTAGCCGAAAACCATTTCTTATGTTCCCCAAGATCCGTAACTCCGATTGCGCTGAGATTTTAACATGATTTTTTTTTCTGGATATAAGCTTCCTTGCACCCGAAGTAGAGCCCCAACCGACGTACGAGGTGAGCACAACCCACCACCACACGCCTGGCCCTGGGCGCGCCATGGTGTCTTGTGGGCACTGTGGGCCCCCATTTGAGTTGATTCCAAGTCCCAAAAATCACATATATTCCAAAATAATTCTCCGTAAAAATTTATCGCATTTGGACTTCGTTTGATATAGATTTTCTGTGAAACAAAAAAACATGCAACAAACAGAGACTGACACTGGGCACTGGATCAATATGTTAGTCCAAATAAATCATATAAAATGTTGCCAAAAATATGCGAAAGTTGTATAATATTGGCATGAAACAATAAAAAATTATAGATACGATGGAGACGTATCATCTCCCTCACCCACCATTTACTAAAAAATATTAGATCTATATATAATTTTACCAAAAAGTTCAATACACAGACAGTGCCAGTGCAGAAGTGTAGCCCATTGCTCTTGCCAGTACATTTTGTCCTGTAACGCTTGTACTTACAGGGATTGGTAGTTGATTATGTAGCATCAATCTGCATCTTATCTTCATTATCCTCTATCCCTTCCAGTATTATTATATCTATAATTACTCTCTACAAAATGTAGAGTACATGCAATGCTTATGAAGAAGATTTTGTGTTGAAATTCTTGAGTTATCCTTCCCTTGACATGGAGAAGGGCATTATAAAGCCAGTGTTAACTGTTATTGTAAGTCAGTCCTTCTAAAACCTTTATCCTCAACTACTGTTTAACTTGCTCATACTCCCTATCAACTGCTATCTAGTTTGTTGTTTCTATCGCAACAACTGTAGGTTCCAAGTTTTAGTTGTAAAACCAAATTCCTTATTCATGCCATGCACATTACTCAATACTCCCTATATGTATGCTTGTTTTTGTGGACCTATAATCAAGTGTAGTTTGTTGTTTTTATCAAAATTCCATGTTCGCAACAACTGTAAGTCCCAAGTTTTAGTTGTAAAACCAAATTCCTTTTCATACCATGCACATTATTCAATACTCCCTATATGTATGCTTGTTTTTGTGGATCTATAATCCAGTGTGTGCTGAAGCAGCCCACGTTTGCACCTTGTCATCTCCTGTTTTATCTTACTGATGTGGATGATGATATGAACAACATGCCATGCACATTAACCAAAATAGATACAATGATTGTCTTTTCCCTTCATCTATGCTTATTTTGTTGACATGGTAATCCAGTAGTGCAGTGAAGCTCCCCGCATTATAAACAATGCCAAATTATGCTATTGATATTTTGAACTGACTCTTTATTTTCTAATTTGAAATTGGATGGAATTGACAGAACAGTTACCATCTTGGTTTATACATATGCAAAACCTGTCATCTCTCTGCTTGTTTCAGGGTGATATGCCTGATGGCATGCACAAGTATGCTGAAGGTTGTGAGACAAACCCAACATATATTGCAGCAAAGAAGGCAAAACATCTTGAAGATAGCGAGACAACCCCAAAGTCATGTATTAATGCAGTGTTCAAGTTACTTGAGACTAGCAATCGGACAAGCTCACATGATTCGATGTCTGGATCAGTTTGACTTCTTCGGTCCCAAGTTCAAGCAGAAAGGCATTCTGCAACTCAACTTCGACTTCAAGTCCTATCTATAAGGAAGACCGCAGAGAACACCTATGAGAACCTTATTGCTAAACAGCTACACCTAGAAGCTATGACCGGCATGCTAGGCCGGTCTCACAGCCTTCCTCAGTAGCTTGCGCAGCAGCTCCCGCGCAAGGCTAACCTTTCTTGAACTATCTTGGAAGTGGTCTTGGTTCATTATTAATTTTTTACATTCCAGTGGCACCCGGTTTTGGTAATCTGCTTCTTCGTTGCGCTTTATGATCACTGGTGGCGAACTTCGATGCCCAGTAGATGTAATATACCATAAATCCTTTATTGTATAGTGTAGGTTTATTCTAAGTTACTATGTCGTAATTTGTTTATTGTATAGAGTAGGTTTGTTCTTAATTCGTACTAGTTACCGTATATGCTATCATTCGCTATCTGAAAAAAGGGCGAAGATTTGATGTAGTCGGCCGGGCCAAAACATTCGCCGCTAACGGGCTTGCATTTTAGCGGGCCACAATTGGGCTGGCCCGCAACTTTCTTGGCCTGAAAGGCCATTGGGGCCTTCACACTTTGCGCCAGTACCACAACTTACACGGGCCTACATACGGCCCAAAGTTTAGTTGTGCCTTTAGTGGACCCAGTGCTTAGTTGGGCCCATGTAGCCGCGGGCCATTAACAGGCTGAATATTCCGGTGGCCTGTTACGACCCAGAAGATACCATGGGCCTTTAGCAGGACCAAATGCATGTTGGGCCTCAATTTTCAATAGTCGTCCACGGGTCTTTAGCAGGCTGAAATGTAGATCGGGCCATTATTGACCCAGTTATATGACGGGCCATTACCAGGCCGAAACATATCTCAGGCCTTAGTTGGCCCACTTATATCATGGGCCTTTAAGAGGCTGAAAGCTTAGTAGAGGCGTCAACAGGCCGAATTATACGACATGCCTTTAACAGGCCCAAAGTCACGTTGGGCTGAACTGTTGCCACCTTGATCACGGTCCGTTAGTGGGTCGGATGTCGTGTCATCCCATATATGGTCCATGGGCAGCACGGGCCATTCCCAGGCCGAAAGACACACCGGGCTGAAATGGGCCCATGTCTACATCAGGCCTCTAACAGGCCCAAATGTCACTGGGCCGTAATTGGGCCCAAATACTTAGCGAACAATTAATGGGCCAGATCTGTCTTTGGGCCATAAATGGGCCATGTTTAAGCAAGCCGTTAGTGGGCTGGTCCACTAGTACCTGAGTAAATACTACGGGCATTTGACTAGGCCGACAATTTTAACCTATATGGGCCTCTGTTGGGCCCTGACATGTGTCGACGTATCATAGGCACGTCTCCTCCATTGGATGGACGACATCTGGCCCACCGAGGAGCCAACACGTGTTTTCTCCGACCAATGATGATTTTACATGTGGGAAATCCCCATTGGTCCGGGCTGTTAACGGGTTATCGGATCCAAACCGGAACCCAATAGCTTAACGGTGACCCGTTACGGTGGATGCCACGTGTCGGTTACCCTTGACGAAAGCACTTCCATGAGACACCATTTATCGTCATGGAAGTGGACACTTCCGTGATGATAATTTTGGTATTGTCATGGAAAACTTCTACGGCAACGCAGGTATGACTATCTTGATTCTGTCATAAAATCGCCATGGATGTACATGCATGACAGAGAACCTGACCTACTATGACAAACATGTATCATTACATAAGTGTTCTTTGTAGTGCTCCTGACTACCCTCTAGGCCATAGCATGACCCCACATACTAACACAAGTCTTTCTAGGGTATCATAGCCATCCTAACTTAATAGGATTGATATTTTTACCCATACTAACAATGTGCATCTTCTTTTGTGGAAGCTAATCTCCTAAGGACCTCTCGGTTAAGTGTGCTTGGTATGGAGCAATATCAAGATAAGTTGTATGAGTGACCAACTGGGAAGTTTCCCGTGATGCACACGAGAGATAACAAGAAATGTGCTGGAAAGACTTGTGTTTGTTTGTGAGACCAATCTAGATCCGAAAGAGCCGTCGGGACTAACTACTACCGACCCAGAAGTGACTGGGGTGTTAGACTTGCAAGTCTTTTGGAATGTATACAAGTGATGGAGGTGAAGGTGTCCCGTCTTTTCGATGAGATGATAACTATCATTTTCATGAAAGTCAACTTTGACGATCTGATTACAAATGTGCGAGGACTTCACGCCTTAGCAATCGCTAAACCAACTTCAAGAGGTCATTGACCACGACGGAGCATAATCAACTTGACCACGTGGGTCTATCTGTGGCATGCAAACGAAGAACATACAAGAAGCCGATATAGCAATCTGGATATTGTGAATTGAGGAGGAAAGCTTTATTATAAGTGGGTAGAGGGGGGGAGGGTTCTGAAACTTCTTGGCCTGATCATTGGAAACAAACAAAGGACACATTGCACTATAGCGAACTTTAATCTAAACAAAACCCAAGTCTAAAATGACGTCCTAAGGGTTGTATTTATAGGGAGACAGAGGGAGGGGGGTCGTCCACCCTTGGCAAGGTGGGACTAAATTTTACCCTAAGTAGTTTCCCTATTAATACAGACTCTAAAAACAGTCTATTAAGCGTATTTCAAAATTACAGCCCAAAAATAAGGTGGTGCAACACCTATAATAAGCTATGGATGGAATTTATGACATGACATCGTGTATATTTTTTCCATGTCCTTGTATGTCAACAGGGTGGCTTCAAAGTGTTGAAAACTCCACTAGAAACACCGTTCTTGTTCACTTCGCATGCACCTTCATCTCCATGCTTGATCCTACTTTAATGTTCATCCTTCTTGTCCATGCTAGGCCCTTCAAGCATAAGCAAAACAAATGTATCAAATTTAGACAACATCATATTCTCATGAAAGTACCTAGTATTTTAATTGGCACGTGCGAGCTCTAGTAATTGGTTCAGTATGTGTAGCAGTAGGGATTGTGTGTGTAACTGTAGTAGTGATGTACTCATCAACAAGGCATTGATCGCCACGCCTTGATTATCATTTCACCACTCTCAAGAGTACAACCTTCCTACGACTCAAACAAACACAAACGAGCATAATAATTTAAATATGTCGTCTATGAGGGGGTTCTCCAACCACATTTCCCACATTTTATGATGACTAAAAACATGTCATACACTTGACCACCAGTCTCCCTATCACTTGTTATTCCAAAACCACTCTTGGACAAAGATGTACTTTCAACAACAAAAGAGATAATCAAAGATGAAATCTCTAGAACACCATGATTAAACTTAAGAAATCAGTGAGTATAAAATACAATCATCAAATCTTCAAAATGTTGAAAGAAAATTATCATATTTGTGAAAAGTCCATCTCATATTTTCGAATTTATAGGATAAAGTGGGTATGCTTGCATGGTGGTGGTTGGTGATGGGGGAGGAGGTGGATTTGAACACAAAGTCATCGTTCAACGCGCTTGGAGTAGACCGCAAAGGGAAAAAAGAGGGGCATTGAGCAATTAAATACTTGATGCCGTATTCCGTTACCGCAAGTGTTCCGGTGCCGTTGAAAAAAGAGAAGCGTTGAGTAGTAGTTAGTAGCGCCCCTCCTTTGAAAACTTAATGCCATATTCTGTTACCGCTAGTGTTCGGGTGCTGTTGGGGATATAACTACTAAGGGTAAACCGCCCAGGAGGGGCCAGTTCACCCTCAACTACATTGAAGCCCGTAAAGACCCAGAAGATGGCGCTTTACCGATGAAGCTTAGAGGCCCAGAGCCCAATGGCGGATTAGGGCCCATGGTAGTAAACCGCTATGATTGTATAACTTGTGTTGTAAGATAGGAAAGGGGAGACCAAGGCGGACACTTGTATGAGCCGGCCTCGGGACTCTGTAGACCGGCCGGGCGTCAACCTATGTATATAAAGGGACGACCCAACGGCGGTTCAGGGGTAGGAAACAACAACTCGAGACCCAGGCAAAGCGTATCTGCTCCCTGGTCATCGAAACCCAATCAATTCCATCACAACTAGACGTAGGCTTTTACCTTCATCGAAGGGGCCAAACTAGTATAAAAACTCCCGTGTCCCTTGTCCGGTTTAACCCCTTCGAGCTAACCCGTCGCGATGGCTCTAAGACTAAGTCCTTTCAAAAGGACATCTGACGTGTTAATTCCACGACAGTTGGCGCCCACCGTGGGGCTATCGCACGATGGTTTCGAG
The DNA here is from genome assembly GCA_021605145.1 of Aegilops bicornis. NCBI lineage: Eukaryota > Viridiplantae > Streptophyta > Magnoliopsida > Poales > Poaceae > Aegilops > Aegilops bicornis. The sequence continues at coordinate 575,255,116 of CM038671.1, read as the reverse complement.
TTCTTGAAGGGCAGCTTTGAAGGACTCAAAGGGTACACGGTTGGCCGGATGACCAAGAGTCGTCGCGGCAAGCTCTACATCGACGACGAAGGATGGGACCCCGAGGCTGGCTCAATCGAGTACGGGTACCGAGTCCCCTTTGGCGGAATTCATGTCTTCATCGGCAAGATCGGCGAACCGAGCCCTGAGCCCGACATCTGCACCGACCTCGTCGAGACGGCTCAGCGTGCGAGTCCTGCCCGGGTTAAGCCCGCCATGAAGCATGCGTCAGAGGATGTGTCCATGGGATCGATCTGAACCGGTGTCTCAAGGCGAAGGCGGTATTTTATTCCGACGGCGAAGTCATCCACCGGTGAAACCGAGTCCCTATACCAAATTCATGATGGTGTGTTGAAGGATATTCCGATGGCAATGATATTCGGACCTCCTTGAACCGCCAAGTCGGGTTCTTGTTTTCATGGCGGAACACGACCCACTTTGCGATCTTCATCTACAACAAAGAATGAATTCCGGATCAGCGTCATGGCAGAGGCCCGCGGCGCCGACTGACTCAAGTTCTCTCCGGTTTGATGGATGCCTGGGCGGCCTTGTTAACCACGGCGATTACCCGGAGATGCAGGATCGCACAATGCGGATGTTGCGGTGAAGGACCAGATAACGCAGAGCTAAGGAGGACACGGCAACCGAGGATGCTAGGATGGTCGAAGAACGGGCCGCTTTGGATGCCCGATCCACAGCAGAATCTGAGCACAAAATCACCGGCTCATGTTGGATCGAATGCATCAAACGACGAATCTGAAGGAAGTACCGATCGCGTATGCAGCCGGTCTTGAAGGATTGAATCTCTTTAATACGCCGGGGTGGGCAAAGTAATCCGGCAACAAGAATCGGACCGGCGCGCCTTAGGGCAGCGCCGGATCAACCACGGATGACGGAACCACCTCGACGTAATGTGATAACCCGCCGCAATATGTGTCAACACCACCGGGTCACTTTCGAGCCCTTTGGATAACATGATTGCTGCAAAGATCTCGCTGGCAGCTATTCCGATGGAGGGCGATTAACTGGCGGCGATTGAGACGCGGCGGGCCAGGGATCTTCTTCAAACTGTCGTGGTGCAGCAGCAGGCTTATTCCTATAGCCGAGATAGAATTCATTCGACCCCCCGTCCGAGCAAAAGTTATAGCAGGCACATGGATGAACCGGAAGTGTCTAGCAGTGCGTGGCGCCGTAATGTCCCTCAGGGACCCAATCCGGCGCGCGGTGAGGTAAATGCTCAAGACGTGGTGGATAATGGTAGAGCATGAAGGGAGGCTGCTTTGGCAGCATAATATGCGGGTCGTTATCAACCCGCCCCGATTTAGCCAGCGACGTCAGTAGACCGAGGCACCGGGCTTGCTTTCAGTTCCTGGGGAGTGTCGTGTCTCATTCCGGCTCTTCGTAATGTCTGTTGCCCAAGGATTTCAAGGGTCCACGTAAGGTGCCTAATTACACCGCTGATCAGCCACCTGAGGCGTGGGTCGATAGTTATGAGATGGCAATGGAGATGTTGGATGTGGATGAAGCGGCCTG